>CM028246.1:7553180-9047410 GCA_016432835.1 Brassica nigra | reverse complement strand
CGGGTTTGACGACCTCGAATTATCTTGTGGTCCTTCCAGCTGGCCCCTCAGCTTTGCCCGCTTCCATTCCTTTGTGTTTTCAACACTGCGGTGGACTAGATCGTTAAGCTCCAACTCGGGCAATGCGCTTGCAGTAGTAATGATTCAAGCAGGTTTTGGTAGTTCCGGATTCGAGGAGCTGATTCTACGTTCGCATTGCATCGAGGGCATCGAAAGATTTCTTTTGCTTGAGTTCTTCGCTCGTGGCATCTTTGCTCGGGCGGAGGCTGGTAACGTTGACTCGCGGGTGCCATAGCTTCGACTCCATAAGCCATAGAGAACGGTGTTTGACCGGCGCGACAGCCGCTCGTGTGACCAAAGTACTCCATCCAACTCGCCGCCCAATGACCTTTTGAGGTCGAGGCATTTCTTAATGCCGCCAATGATCGCCTTGGTGGCTTCGGCCCGACCGCTGTTTCTGCGGGTAGCGGCGCTGAGGTGTTCAGCGGATCCCCCATCGCTCGAGGAAGCTGCGAAAATCGCTTAAAATGAACCGAGAACCGTTGTCCGTTATAATTTCACAGGGAAGGCCGTGTCAGCAGATGATGTTCTTCCAAACAAAATTTTGAACTTCTTTGTCAAGTGATGTGGACGAGCGATTTTGCTTCACCCATTTGGTGAAATAATCCGCCATGATCGGACGTATTTGCGTTGTTCGAGCTCGGCATCGGTCCGATGAGGTCCATCGCCAACGCATGAACGGATATGGGGCCGCCATAGGCGCCAGGAGTTCGGTTGACTGTATATTCAATGCATGCCGCTGGCACTCTCCGTGATTTGCGCGCATACGGTCGCAACCGCAACCATGGTTGGCTGTAGAAACCGAGGCTTTGACTTTGAGAGCCAATGCTCGCCGCCTGAATGGTTCCGCCGCCTTCGTGGAGTTTCGCCATGGCCAAGGATGCTTCTTCCATGCCAAGGCATGTCAAGAGAACTTTGGCGTAAGTCCAACGATGTAGTCTCCCATCCATAAGTACGTAGTTCAGCGCTTTGCCTTCGCAGACGGCGGGCTTCCCACTTGTTTGCGGGAAGGAGCCGCTGGAAAGGTACTCGATAAAGGGGTTCGCCAGCCGGTGATGCCTCGCCGATCGATCGCTGGTTCTCTTGTGTCCATGGCGCCGCCAGCGGAGATCGCCGCTACGTGTTCGCCATCTTCTTGTGATAGAGTGATGCTAGGTCCGTCGACTGGCTGAGTCGATGGTTCGGCTGACTTGATTGGATTACTCCGAAGTGCAGCCTGTATGCCTCATACAGACGCTTTCAGGCGGGGATTTTCGTAAGTTGGAAAGATTCAATTCTTTGGCTAAGTCCCGCACCACTATGAGGTAGGCGTTCATTCGTCGCCCTGGCGCCGAATCCCCGCTGAATTGGTTAGCGACCAATTGTGAGTCGCGATTATGGAATGCTTTTCGATTGGATGCTCGCGGCAAGACGTAAACCAGCAATGAGTGACTCGTGATTCCGTTGTTGGATGCTTGGGCCGAGGACGGAAAGATGTTGGAGCAGTTCACCGGTTGGAGATTGGAGTGGACGCCAATTCGACCTTTGCTGGAAGACGATCCGTCGACATGGAGAATCCAGATCGCTGCGGCGCATCGCAGATTCGCCGAGGTCGGGCGTCACCGATGAGAAAGTCGGCCAAAACTTGGGACTTTGCGCCGGTTTACTCTGAAAAGTGATGTCATAAGATCGCTGAGTTGGATAGCCCACTCGAGAGTCCGCCAATGATTTGTGTTTTGCAAGACGCGCGCGAGCGTAGGTTGGTCAATATGACAATCGAATGAGACTGGAAATAAGGTCTAAGTTTCGGGCTGACGTTACAACAGCGAGTGCCATCTTCAAGTGTCGAAGTACCGCTTCTGGCCGGTCATGTTGGCTGGTAAGAATCAGGCTGCTCCTCGGTCTTTTTGACGAGTACGCTTGCTCACCGCTGGAGACCGCATATGTAGATACAAAGGTGTCGCTTTATTGGCTTGGCCAACACGGGTGGTGTTGTGAGATAATGCTTGAGCTGGTTGAATGCTTTCGCAACGCTCGGTCCCAAACGAATTTCTTGTTGCCGAGCAATAGATCATAGAATGGTAAACACTTGTCGGTCGATCGAGAGATGAAGCGATTGAGAGCCGCAATGCGACTGCCAAACCGCGACTTCTCGGCTGTTCGGGGCTAGGAGGTCGAGGATGGAGGATATCTGCTGGATTTGCTTCGATCCCCGCTGGAGTGACTATGTAGCCCGAAATTCGCCGAGCGGACTGAAGTGCATTTTGTTGGGTTGAGTTTCATGCCATACTTGTTCAAAATGGAGAAACAGCCCTTGAGATGGTCGATATGATCGGGCTGCCTTTCGACTTTACCAGCATATCGCCGATGTATACCTCCATGCTGACTCTAGTTGCTCAAATAACATTCGTTGACGAGGCTTGATATGTCGCTAGCGCTTCGGGCGAAGGGCATTACCTTGTAGCAATATATGCCGCGGTCCGTGATGAAGGCCGCCGTCGTCTCCGTGCATCAATATCTGGTTGTAACCGAGAAAGCCCATGAATGTTAACAGCCTCGTTGCTGTGTTGACTCACCAACCGATCGAGATATGAGGAAGAGGGAAGCTATCCTTCGACAAGCTTTGTTGAGGTCCGTGGAAATCAACGCAGATTCTCCACTTGCCATTCTTCTTCTTAACAACGACTGGATTGGCCAGCCACTGATACTTCACCTCGCTATCTGATCCAATGCAAGCAAACCCGACCTCTTCATTAATAGCTTTCGATCGGTCGGTCCGAAGCCATGCCTTTTGATCTAACCGGTTTGAAGGTTGGATCGACGTTGAGCTTATGTGTGGTGACGCTGGGGTCGATCCCCTTCATGTCAAGAGCAGACCGGCTTAACGCCGATGCATTGTTTCAAAAACGAGACGATTTTGTCTTCGCCCCAATAGGAAGGCGCGCCAATTCGACTGTTTTGGAGTGATCGCTGCTGTCGATGGACACTTCAAGAGCCTCCTCGTGAGAAGGATGAAGCTTTAGTGATGGCGGGCTAATCGTGTTTACGTGGGAGGTCGACTTTGGTTTTCACCTCGCTACGAAGATCCCAGCGTCTGCTGATCGCCCAAGAGTGATGATCTGTCCGTCGCTGCCGGAAACTCGACACATCGGGTGATAGGTAGGGAATGGCTTTCATTGAATGGAGCCATGGTGTTCGAGGATCGCGTAGTATGGAGCCGGACATCGATAAGAACTCGACGCTTCGCGATGCCTTCAGCGTAAACGCTGCAGTTTAATTGTCCCGAGCATACTGCTTGATCTCCAAGCCCGGCCAACGAACGCTGGAGGGTTTCATGTTGTCGAGGCTAATACCCATCTTGATGAGTGTGCTCTTAAAGATGAGGTCGACCGAATCGCGGTCCACCAAAGCACTTTGGTCACAAAGGCAGCCGCTGATGCCGGCGTCGGCGAGGAGTGGATCGTTGTGTGGCATATGAATGCCCTCGGCGTTTTCACGGAGAAAGTAATTTGGGGACTGATTTCGGGATGGTGGGGCCAGCTTTGTCAGGATCGCTTCGCTGAACTCCTTTACCGATCTGGACGGAGTCATTGCAAAGAGGGGATCCTCCCATGATCACGCTCAGTGCCGTGGCTGCCCTTGGGTTGGTTGTTCCTTTCCGGGTCGCTGCTCGCTGCCCTAAGAGAGTTGAGACGGGTGCGCAAGTCTTGGGGTTTACGCTGATAAGGAATGATCGGCTCGGCTCCGGCCCGAGGGACCGGTTTTGCACCGCTGAGTTATGAAGATCGGGGACCTTCGAGTTGAGGTGAGCTTCGAAGATCGGTCGTCTCCGACTCATCGTGAGCGACGCGACCATACTGCCCGCTTAAGTTCGTCTCCGCTGGCATTCTTTTCGCCAAGGCCAAGGACGCGGCAGCATCGAAGCGTTGAGCTTTCAAGCGATTGACCTTTGCTGGCGATCATCGACTTCCATGTGCGTGTTGCTTGGCGGGCGTAGACTCTCGACCGTCATCATCGATCGGCCGACAGCGACGCCAGATCGCCTCGACTTTTCTGTTGTGGATGGAGCAGGGACAACGTGGTTCGATCGTGAAGATTTTTCGCCGAGATTTTGGTTTTCTTCGCCGGAGTTTGAATCTTCACGCGAGGTGACTGATCACCATCATCCGGCCGGAGGAGAACCTTCTTCCTTCTCTCATGGATTTCTTCTTTTGTTCTTGCTCTTACTCCAACTCTTATTGTTTTGGCCGTCTTGGACTTCGTGGTTCGACTTTGGACGACCATCGCTGGTAGCTGTGAGCCACGCTTCATGAGATGCCGGCATTCTTTGGTATCGTGACCCTTCATGTCGCGGGTACTCCGTAACTTGTTTTGTCAAACGAGCTCTTAAGATTGGCAGAAACGACCTGCCGAGACCGCTGTGTTTTATCTCCTCGTGTCTCGTTCCCACACGCTCCACTGGGGTCACGTATCAGCGGTGGGCGACCGATCGGTCGCATCTCGCGACAGTGAAGACGGATCCGCTTTTGTAAGGCGATGCTGTCGCGTTCCTTAGCCGTGGGCTTTGGCCACCGCCGACTTTTGGGCTCCTTGCTGCGTTGAAGGCTCTTCTATCTTCGCCCATTCGAATGAAGTTCTTAGAGTTGTGGAGAGCGCCTTCAATGGTGATCGCTCGGATTAGAGGTAGTCGCGGAACTTGGAGTTAATCGTGCGCACGGGCCGTCCACGGTGGTGTGGTCCGCACGGGACCTTGGACAAGACTTGCTTGAATCTCTCCATAAAGTCCTTAAGGCTTTCGGTCAAGATGGAAAGCTTCCATAGGTCGCCATGGAGGTTCCTTGACGAGACCACATGATGAAATTTTGAGAAAGGATGCGACAAGTCGTGAAAACTTTCGATCGATCCTTCAAGATGGGAAAACCAACTTAGAGCCGGTCCGTAGAGGCTCTCGACGAAGAGCTGACAGAGATCACCTTTCTTCTGCCTGAGAAGTTGTTCCACCCATGGCGATATTGAAGGCGGTCATGTGATCGGTCGGATCGCCGACGCCCGTGTATGGAGGGATACTTCTCTGCCGCTTAATCTTGATTTTCGTTATTTTCTCGCAAAAGGGTTCCGCTAAGCGATAACACGCCGATCTCCGGAGCAGATGTCTTAACGCGGGTGGATCTTCGAATGGATATCTCGGGAGCTGCAGATCTGCGATCTGGCGACTGGTTGAAGAGGTCGAGCCGTCGGTCGCCGGTGCTTCGTTTGTTTGCTGGTTCGCCGCTTCCGGTAGAAGGGCGAATGTCTTCGCCTCAGGGTTTCAATTCGCTGCTCGCCCAGTGGTACCGGTGAGCGGCGGCGAGACGCTGACGCTCGCTCGCGGCCCTCAAGTACTTTCTTGTGAATGAAGCGTGCGCATGGCGATGGCTGGAGATCTCAGGAACGGACGGGATCGAAGCCGGCGCGATCGGAGGCCGCGTAGCGGTTGACGCTGGTCGCCAAGTAGCGTGTGTCGTCGGAAATCATACTGACGTTGTCAACGTTACTCGTAGGTCCCACGGTGGGCGCCAAATGTTGAATACGAGTTTAGTCGATCGAATGATAGTAAAATAAACTCGGTTTAATGGGTCTTACAAAGATGTTTATTGATCGATGTATGAGAACAAACGAGTTTACAAAGAGATTAACGAAAGAAAGAAAGGTTGGAGCTTTGTTGAAAATGCTTCAACGAAACACTAAGCGGCTCGATTGGTGAAAACCCTGATCTTGCCACAATGCCTTAATGTCTCTCTTTTCGATCGCTTTCTCTTTCTACTAAGCTCTTCTTTTATAGCCTTCGTTCGTCCTACCCTCGTCAAAGCTAAAGCTGGTCATTTTAGACTCGCCCAATTCGGTTAAATGGGCTTTCGAGCCGAATGAAGGTTTGTTGAGCCGATGCACGACTTTAAATGAATCGGTCGGCTCGATGAGCCAAGTCGATCGATCGCCCGTCCCAGTCGATCGATCCGCCAGCTGAATCAGCCATGACCGGATTGTTGATGCCGACGGGCCTAATACTGTTGTTCGATGGGCCTTGTGGAGAATGTCAAATTCCTCTCTAACAGATCCTTTCTCGATTTCCGTTTCCATGGCGATTCGGTGGTCAGAGCTATATATCGTATTGTTCGCTCTCTCTTAGGCCATCTGCGTCATCGCAGGGTAAGCACTTTTTTTTTTCGTAATGTGGATGTGTGTATTCGTCTATGTGAATATGCTTGTTTGTGAATTTCAGGAAGAGTTACTACGATGTGTTGCAAGTGCCGAAAGGTGCGTCTGACGAACAGATCAAGAGATATGACTTGCCTCAACTTTTGGTTTCTTAATGAGGATGTCCCCACGGTGATTTATCAGGTATGGAGGGAGAAGTGTATAATAAAACCAGCTCCCGGAAAGATATAGTGTAATTCACTTTTCAAATTACTTAATAGTATGAATCAGTTAAAAATTACTTAAAACATAACACATAAGAAAATTAACTTTTCAAATAATAGTATAGATAGATTAAATAGGTGTAAATCAAAATAATAGAAATGATCAAATGTAATAGTCTAGCAATGATTTTTTATAAATAGATTTTTAGTGATTTTCTTTTAATAGTATAGATAATATATAAGTATGTAAAAGATTCAGAAGCTCTTGAAAGTCTTGCACCCGCAATTACTCGGAGAGTTTCATAAAACTGAATCTTAGTCAAAAAAAGTATTTGTTTATTGAGAAGATATTACAATGCTGACGTACAAAACCGCGTCTTTTTGGAAAACAATAACTAAATCGTTGACGTTTGACTTAAAAATTATTTATTCCCTATAAGTTTGATTTTGTTTGCTTCAATCTCTGTATATATACATTACTGATCGAAGACCCATGATTGGGGAACAAAACAGTGCTAATGAAGAAGCTAAAACAAGTTTTTGTTCTTCTAAGTTTGTTTCATATTCTTCTATGTCTTCTATCCTTTCAGATTCATCTCGCAGAGGCTAGACTTCGTCACTTAGGTCAGTCTTTCTTCTTAGTTGGAATTTTTATTTGTTACACAATAATTAAGAACGAATCAATTAAAATCATGTGTTCTATAACATTTATTATTGGACTTAACTCGCATAAGAAAGTTTGATCAGTTATATCTGTTTACAAAATAACATGTTAGCGGGATATATCACTTGTTTCATAATAGTTAAGAGCATCTCATGATAGTTAAGAGCATCTCCAACTTCATTTTATTTTCAGTGTAAAATTAGTTAGAGTAAAAATATTTCATTCTATTTTATATTTCAATTTAATAAAATAAAAAATAGATCTTAAAGAAAATATAATGATTGATTAGAGATGGTCTAAACGAAAAGATTAAAAATTTTTAAAATAGCTAAATTCCACTCTATAGTTATTAGAAACATATTAGTAATTACCAGTTTTATACTGTCATCAAGTACATAATGGTTTTCGGTCAAGGGGAAATGCAATTAAACTCACTACTGTCCCAAATTCGATTCTACTTGGACTTCGGTTCAGTATTCTGTCCTCAGTATATAGGAAACTCTTTAGCAAGGGACTTATTGTACGTCATGTCTCGTTAGCGCCAAACGCAGATACTATTTACAAAAAAATTCTCTGACTGTAACATTTAAATAGTCTCTCCGTTAATATTTTCCAACATATTTACTCTTGTGTGTTTAAAGGTGAAAATCGCTCACTGATATCGAAGCCACCGCCACAATCTACCGGATGCGTAAAACCCTCCCCACCATGTCGAGCTTCCCTGAGTAGTCAAGGCAAGCCTTGCGTAATAGTTCGAAGACCTCCTCGTAAACCTGTGTGCTCTCCGCGGCGACCGTCCCACAAGTAGCAACGCTGTACACACTCAATTCTACAAAGATTTTCACAGAAGCCCAACATGTATTTATTTACTTAGCACCTATATATCATCCAAAATAATTTGTTTGCACCTATTAGGGACAAAGGTCCCACATCGGGTATTGGAAGGGATCTTTAGTTGTATATAAGATAGATGAGCCACTCCACTTATCACCAATTGGTTTTAGGTTGGAAGCCCATCTAAACTAACATGTATCGAGCCGATCGAACAATCCAACCCGATCTATCATCGATCCAGCCCAAAGTCGGCCCATCGATCCTTGCCCAAGCATTCCGAGATTGCCGCTCAAAGAGCCATCATCTCGAGGGGGCGTATTAGGGACAAAGGTCCCACATCGGGTATTGGAAGGGATCTTTAGTTGTATATAAGATAGATGAGCCACTCCACTTATCACCAATTGGTTTTAGGTTAGAAGTCCATCTAGCTTAACAGCACCATGTACCAAAGTTATCGTTTGATTGTGACCATTTCCTTAATTTTCAAACAAATCATGTATACATGGCAAAAAAGTCCTTTTCCACCCCTATTATTTATATCGTGCATTTTAATACCAGAACAAAAGATAAGTGATAAAACAAACTCAAACTGAAAAGTAATTTAAATTTTAGACCTGAATTTTTAACCGTAATACTAAAACTTACCTTAACTAACCCGATTCTCAACCCTAATTCTGGGTCAAATGATAGTCTACAACGACAGTTGTGCTTTTTCAGACACAAATAAAAATAGGTGCAAAAAGAAACTCAAACAAAAAAAAAAATTTGAATTTCAGACTCGAACTTTTAACCGTAGCACTAAAACCTACCTTGATTAACCTGATGTTACTCAACCGTTAATTCTAGGACAAACATGGTCTAAAACAATATTGTTTGATTAATTAAACAAAATTACATCGTTTTAAGTTTTTTAAAAAATTAGACTATTTGCCACAAAGGCAAATTGAATCCACGTCAAGAGACTTAATAAGCAGATGATGAAACCATTGGGCCGACATATATTAATGTAATGCATACATATTATATTATATACTGAATCTCTCCACATCCTACCACCGTCCCTCTAAATCCTTTGCCGTTGTAATCTATGACACCAGCTTTCCATTCCGCCTCGTCACCTCCATATCTTTCACAAATTTCTCCTCTAATCTCTCTATCTCCTCTATAGAACTTAGAGCTCTCTATCTATCTTTCGTCTCTCTCTTTCATGAACTTCCCATTTTCTCTCCTCTCCGCCTCATCTCCCTGATTCACTCCACTCCTCTTTCCTTTGCAACCGCTTGTCTCGTTAACCTCACTGTCTCTTTTATCCTTGTATACACATCCGATCTCTTTGTCATTCTCGGAAACAAGATTATCTCTCACAGTAGTTATAACCTTTATATTTTGAAGTTTATGTTGTAACAAGATAATGCTATGGATGAATGGTTCCATCATCTGTATAATAAAGTCTCGTGGAATGGGCTTGATTCCTTGCTTTGACTAATTATACAAAACAATGTCATTTTGAGAAATAATTCTACCCAAAATTAATGGTTGACTAACGTCGGGTTAGTCAAGTAGAACACTCAGCATTGATCATGTACAATGGTTATTTTTGGGTTAAATGAATATTGTGTGTGTGTGTGACAGAGAATTACAAAGCCCAAGGAAGTGAAGAAGTTCAAAGGAGAAGGGATGCCACTTCACTCCAGCACAGAGAAAGGCAGCCTCTTTGTCACTTTCGAGGTTTTGTTCCCTTCTTCTCTCACTGAGGATCAGAAGAAGAAGATTAAAGAAGTCTTGGCTTAGTAGTCTTTTCTTCTTTCTCTCCAGAAATTTGAAAATTGAAATTTGGGGATTAAATAGAACTTGTGATAGTCCTCAATGTATAACCCGACTAGGTTTTAATATAGAAAAGAGGGAGAAGATGAGATAAGCCACATGGAGGTTTTAATCAAATTGTCTTGTTTTATTTGTTTATTTATAAATATATATCTTATGCTTTTGTTAAACAAGATATTTGTATTTTTAGTGGAGTTATAGGCCACGGGGCATATTCAACGTAAATGGACCTTGCTAAGAAGAATAAGAGTCAGCGAGTCTGCGTTCATTTATCCACGTGGCTAATACTGATTGGTTAAGTTTGTGAGAGACTTAGTCCTGATTGGTTAAGTTTGTGAGAGACTTAGTCCTGATTGGTTAAGCATTGCGATGTACACGTAATCTCAACACTCTCCGGGGTTCGAATCCTTCCTTCCGCGAAAGAGGGAAGTGACAGATTCGAACTTTTTGATTCCTTCGCTCTCTCTCTCTCAACATTCGAAACGAATCTCAGATTGGTGTAACCTTAAGGAGTTGAAAGTCCTTGGGAGAGAGTACGATCCTCTCTCGATTTCCGTTTCCATGGCGAATCGGTGGTCAGAGCTATGTATCGTATTGTTCGCTCTCTCTTACGCCATCTGCGTCATCGCAGGGTAAGCACATTTCTTATTCGTAATGTGGATGTGTGTGTTCGTCTGTGTGAATATGCTTGTTTTGTGAATTTCAGGAAGAGCTACTACGATGTGTTGCAAGTGCCGAAAGGTGCGTCTGACGAACAGATCAAGAGAGCTTATAGAAAACTCGCTTTGAAGTATCATCCCGATAAGAATCCAGGCAATGACGAAGCTACTCGAAAATTCGCCGACATCAACAACGGTATTCTCCACTCTTGATAGATTACAATTTATGTGTGTTTGAAATTGATGTGATGGTGTCTGGTGTTGATGTTATAAACAGCTTATGAAGTGCTATCGGATGAGGAGAAGAGGGAGATTTATAACAAGTATGGTGAAGAAGGGCTTAAACAGCATGCTGCTAATGGAGGCCGCGGAGGTGGAGGAGGAGGCATGAATATGCAGGACATCTTTAGCCAGTAATGTTTTTTCCCCCTTAGATTCCACAGTTTCTAAAGTGAAAGCATTAGAGGAATTAATGGAATAGAGACCAATGGTATTGACATTTTGTCTGAGACGTCTTGCTTGTTACTTGTTAGTTCTTGTCCAACTAGTGGTACAAGATTTAGGGGTTATCTGATCGGATTCGATAAATTATGGACAATAAAACAGAGGTTAAGGTTATCTTCAAGAGTCTGCACTTGGATAGAAGTGGATACCATCTTAGGGTAGAAGTGAAGTGATTTCTTTATATGGATAATGGATACCTATGAATTAATGTCTTTGCTGTAGTGCGAATACTTCCTACAATTTGATAAATGTTTTTACATTCATGTTAAAATGTGATTGCTAATATGTGGAGATTATTGATTAATGTGCGTATTAGGTTTTTCGGTGGTGGTGGTTCGATGGAGGAAGAAGAGAAGGTTGTCAAGGGTGATGACGTCATTGTCGAACTTGAGGCCACTCTTGAAGATTTGTACATGGGAGGCTCTATGAAGGTATGCTTAGCTCCCTTCTACGGATGTTGTTATTGTCTTCAACTCGTATGGAAATTATTGCTTTGATTCGAATATGCTTGGGCTTCATAACTTAATCAGTGAATATGAATTCGTAGTGTCATTTCGAGATATTTTTCTGTTGAGAGGTACTTTGGTTAGACAAACATGATACGAATTGCCTTAGCTTTTAGTTTCTTAATGAGGATGTCCCACGGTAATTTATAAGGTATGGAGGGAGAAGAATGTAATAAAACCAGCTCCTGGAAAGAGAAAGTGCAACTGCAGGGATGAGGTTTATCACAGACAAATTGGTCCTGGAATGTTCCAACAGATGACAGAGCAGGTAAGGCAAATCTATTCAAGCCCTCTCAATCTCAAATCGTCCTCTTGTGTTGAATATCAAGCCCACCTCTCTAAAAACATATCTGGTTCCTGTCAGGTCTGTGACAAATGCCCAAATGTTAAGTTCGAACGAGAAGGATACTTTGTCACAGTTGATATCGAGAAAGGAATGAAAGACGGAGAAGTAAGCCTCCAAACTCTACTCTACACACCCTTTATGTTGTAAACCTTAGGTACTATGTAGCTCTGGAATTAACTGTGAGCTTATTGATATCTCTTTCAGGAAGTGTCTTTCTACGAAGATGGTGAACCCATTCTCGATGGTGAACCTGGTGACCTTAAGGTTAGCCTCTTCCCTAAGTTTCTGTGATCCTTTATTTCACTTGACTTCAAGATCAGAGAATGAACCGTTATTGTACCATTTGACAGTTCCGAATCAAAACTGCACCGCACGCCCGTTTCCGGAGAGATGGCAACGATCTACACATGACCGTCAACATTTCACTGGTACATAGATATTCCACGTACAAACTTCTGTGTATCTCTACGTCATAAACCAACCGCTACGAATTTACTGATTCTACTTTTAAATAAGCACATGTCAGGTTGAGGCGCTAGTTGGGTTTGAGAAATCATTCAAACATTTGGATGATCACGAAGTTGACATCAGTTCCAAGGTAACACTCCACATTCTCCCTACAAGACAAATCACTCGACATTGATCATGTAAAATGGTTTTTTTTTTGGGTTGATGAATATTGTGTGTGTATGTAACAGGGAATTACAAAGCCCAAGGAAGTGAAGAAGTTCAAAGGAGAAGGGATGCCACTTCACTTCAGCACAAAGAAAGGCAACCTCTTTGTCACTTTCGAGGTTTTGTTCCCTTCTTCTCTCACTGAGGATCAGAAGAAGAAGATTAAAGAAGTTTTGGTTTAGTACTCTTCCTTCTCTAGAAATTTGAAACTGAAATTTGGGGATTAGAACTCGTGATGGTCCTTAATGTAACACGACTAGGTTTTAATATAGAAAAAGTTGAGACAAAGAGGTAGATGAGAACAGCCATAAGGAGGTTTTGATCAACTGGTCCTTTTTTTATATATATTTGTACTTTTGTTAATCAAATTGGTGCATATTTATGATGATTCATCTAAGCTTTGGATTATTAGTACTGTGAAAAAGGGTCGAGTGCAAAAGGAAAAGTAGAGCCTGTTTTATGGTATGGCCTCCACACGTAAAGCATCTCGTATCTTCATAACATGTTAAACGTGTTCAAAGCTGTTACAACTTGATTTAGAAACGGAAAAAAACGGGTAAAATGAAAATTTTCATATCTCAAAACAGCAGAGATTGAAACAGCATTTGCAAAGTTTACGAGTGAGTGAAAGTAACTTCATGATTGATCTGTGGAGTTTTGATAGTATCAGCGTCGTCCTTGTGTTCTCCAGGGATTAAGAGCTTCTCGCATGGCTTGAGCTTCAGGAGAATTTTCATAGGCTCGCTTCTCTGCTTCTAGTACAGTAATCTTGTCGTCTGCAAGTTTTGGTAATAAAACTATTTGATCAAAGCTTTTTCATTAGGAAAAAAAACATACAAGACGGTGTAATGTAAAATTAGAAGCTGGAGATGAAGACTATTACAAGTGTACAAGAAAGTGATCAACTTCAACCTTAATTATAATCATTCTTTCTCTAAGAAGAGATTAGAGAAGGCAAAAAATGTCTATAACTTAGAATTTTATCATTAATAAACTTCACATCTTAAATCAATAGAAGTCCAAGCGAGAGAGAATGGAATATACAGAAACCAGTGTTGATCATGAAGAACTCCATTCCTCCACCAATGATGGCCGATCCAGTGGCGATCTTCATGTACCAATCCAGAAATATCGCCTGTTTCATCTTCAATTATTTCCTCACGAATTCAAGTAAATCTGCAGAGGAGTACAAGAGATGTTCAAGTTTCTCAGATAAACTTAGTTATCACAAAAAAAAGTTCTCAGATAAACTTTCCGATGAAGGAGGATATAACGATAAATTCTACCGACAGTTACCACCCGGAGGTAGGGGTTTTAGACTTAAGTTCAGTGTGAATTGGTATATTGGGCTTTGATATCGTCTCAAATGAATGAGAAACACTGTTAACACTTTCCATAAGCTCATTAGAAAGCCTAAGAACTCCTAACTAAGCCCATTAGAAAGCCTATGAGCTAACTTCCCAACTCTGTATTTTTTTTTTTTTTGTAAACTTTCCACTCTGTATTTTATTACCTTATGAAAAACTTGTATAAATCGTGTAGATTTATACAAGTTTCTCATTCATGTAGATAAAAATGAGAAACACTCTTATACAATGTGTTACAAAAAAAAAAAATCGTGTAGATAAAAAGAGAGTCGCATATATTTTTAAAAACCATAGTTTAGAATAGACTTTGTTTATAGTTTTTTTTTGTCAACATACTTTGTTTATAGTTAATTACATCAGTTTGCCTTATGAATTGTGTGTTCGACATTGCTTTCTTAGTTTCTTGTAGAAAATTTCAAAATAAAACTCAATTTTCAAAAAATAAAGCATGAGACCAAATGCATTTTGATATTTTCTTAGGAGGCATCTTCGCGGAATGTTCCACCCGTGATAGAAAACGTGCTTCCATTATAAAACTGCCAACTGTCATCACAGCTTGCGTTTAGAAATAAATAAAAAGATTTGTTCAAAAGTTATTATCTTCCATTTTTTAAAAATTAAAATATTATTGAAAAAGCCTTCGCCAGCTCATCACCATCATCATCTCCTCCTTTAAAAAGAACCCTAGGGATTACTTCATCGCCTTCTTTCGTTTCGCCTCTGATCTACCGCCTTTTTGATTTTACCTCTTCTCTCGATCAGCTAAGTATCGATCCATCCCTCTTCTCTCGTTTCAATATCATCTCCTCCTTCGCTTGATTCGTTCTGTTCTATTCTCAGATCTATTGATCTCAGATCTAGATCTAGGATTTTGTTGAATAAAATTTGGGGATTTTGAACACGAAGGAATGATTGTAGGTTCTCTATGAGCTACTCAGTTCTGCTTCGTCGTATTCGCATAGTACACTCTTTCTCCGTCGTTTATCTCTACTACTCTTACGTCTTCTCATGAATTCATTGTCTCCGATCTCATCTATTTAGCTCTCTCGATAAAAAATCTTTTTTTTTTCGTTCGATCTAACTGATTCTTTGATAGATTAGAGGAGAACCGGTGTAGAATTTGGGGTATTTTATAGGGATTTTGAAGAATTATATTATTATTATATTGTTAAATATTTGGTGAGGAAAAAGTCAAAAAGTCAACGAAAAAAATGGGGTCGAAAAGTCCTGATTCCGACAACGATCCGAGGTACGCGGCCGTCACGGACGAGAGGAAGAGGAAGAGAATGATCTCCAACAGAGAGTCCGCTCGTAGATCGAGGATGAGGAAGCAGAAGCAGCTCGGCGATCTCATCAACGAGGTCACTGTTCTCAAGAACGATAACGCCAAGATCGCCGAGCAGGTCGATGCAGCCACGAGGAAGTACGTCGAGATGGAGTCCAAGAACGACGTCTTGAGAGCGCAAGGGGTGGAGCTGACGGAGAGGTTGAGGTCGTTGAACTCTGTGCTCGAGATGGTTGAGGAGATTAGTGGTCAGGCGTTGGATATTCCTGAGATTCCTGATTCTATGCAGAACCCGTGGCAGGTTCCTTGTCCGATCATGCAAACCAATCATGGCTTCTGCTGAGGATTTACTCATTGTCTTGTCGAGTTTTGTAACAACTAGAGTCATTGGTGTGTGTCTTACTTTATAAAAATTCAATCTCTTGTATTCAGTTTATTTCAGTTTGTCTGGTCTTGCCTTAGTTTGCTATTCTTATGTGGTCTATTACATAAGATAAGGTTTGTCATGTATTTGTGTTTTCTTAATGAATTTGAGCTTTGTGTTATTTTTCTTATATTATATGAATCCTGCAAAATTACAAAGTATATAACCTGCTTGAGTCTCAGAGACAGCATTCATATATCATATCATATCACCAAATCGACCGGAACAAAAGATTTGTATGTAATATAAGGAGTGGATCCTGGAACATGATGAATCTCAGTTTCAATTGTCGTAAGTACGACACTCGTTAGTCTCAGGATTTTCTTTGCAGTATTCCTCCAAAGGGTCGGAGTCTTTCTTCTTGTCTCTAGCGTGGCTAGCTGCTGCGCTAAGCTCCTCGACCTCGTCCCACGCAGCTACACACTCTCCGCTCACTGGGTCGCCAGCACAAGTCTCCTCTGCGTCCTTGATGCTCTTCTCCACTTTATCTGATATCACTCCTTCTGGTGTTGCTTGAATCGGCCTAACTGTCATCATCCGGTTCGCTGTTCTTGAACCAAGATTCCACGGATTGTTCAAACGGACTGGACCTGCGAGACGAACTGGTCGAGCCTCGCTGGTGATGACGGCTCCTTGGGTTCCAATGTTTAGACTAGTAGCTATAGTTGCCATAGTTGGATGTGGCTTTGAATTTTTTTTTTTTGGATAGAAGAAGTAGATAGTTCACATAAACTGGAGCGAAAGGAGATATATAAAGTTCGCATGAATTTAATTTATGTGAACCCCATTTCTTATCACATATTAACCAACCATAGAATTACACGTCTTTCAGTACTCTTTAAGATATTTTTTATTCGATCGAAATATGAAAATATTGTAGCCGTTCAAGCCGTTTTTCAAGAAAACCACTCACTAATCCTTAGATATTTTTATCCCAAATACATTCAAATCAAGTCAAGAAAGATCTGAAACATAACAAAGATATCCGATTTGTTGTTTATTTCTCAAGCAATCAAACCATTTTTCTCAGGTAACTTTTGTCTGAGAAGTCAAGAAACAACATAATAACATAAAAATAGAGCTCGAGAGTGGTGGTGTTGAATTTTACTCTTCAGGGTGGACAACGCTGATCTCGCCTCTCTCAAGCAAGTCATAGAAAGCTCTGGTTTTCCTCTGCTCGTTCCAGTGATGCATCTTCCAAAGACCACCAGCAGCTAAACCGAGTGCAAAACCGATAACCAATTCCTTCACAACACTCGGGCCTTTCAGTGTGGCATGCGCAACCTTGTGTCCTGCCATTTCAACCTTGCACAAATTCTCTGCCATAGATTCAATTACAACTATCAAAAAAATAAAATGACAACTTCACGATCTTCATGAAGCAGCTAAAGCTAAAAACGTGATTTAATAACAAATAAGCATCTCTCTCTCTCTCTCTCGATACATATAGTATCTCTTATGGATCAAGATATGTTCTGTAAGCAATTTCTTATCTAGGGATGCATATACGCCTTTGGCGTTTATATGTACATAAACACATACACACTCTCTTAAGGATCAAAAATATTCTGAAAGCAATTTATTTTGTTGGTATGCATATATTAAAAACATACAGCCATACACGCACATACTCTTCTGGATCAAATATGTTTCTAAACGCAATTATGAAGGAGCTCAAAACCCACACATGTAGAAGTTTGCATCTTCCCCAAAGAAGATGATTTAAGTTTTCAGAGAATTGCTATCCTAACAGAGAGAGAGTGAGTCGATCGAAACCGCGAAAGCGAGAAAAAAGACAAAGGAAAATTCGATCCTAATCTAATCACATGGATCCGAATCTGATAAAGTCAATCCGCTACGTGTTTTTGAAAGCCAATCAAATCATATAAACTAGAATATCGCCTCGAAATTTTAGAGACGACAGATATCAGTGGAAGAATCTGGGATTTTACCTGCGTAGAATAGGGAGCGAGAGATAGAGAGATGTACGACGGCGAACGAAATGGGAAGCAGAGAGAATCCGATCACCTCAGTCATCTACTCCCTTGATCCCTTGTTGGGCCTATATATGGGTCTGAGAAAACCGAAATGTATGGGCCTTCTGCCCATTCAGTTTTCCTTATTTATCTGAATTAATTTATTCTGAAGACATGTGAAATTGTGAACAGATGGTATAACCTTATCTAAGGGCATCTGCATTGGTGAATCCCTTCTTGGGATTTATAGGATTTTTTTATTAATTTATGGTGGGACCAAAAATAGTAGTGAACCTCTAGCGATTGTGTTCCTGCATTAGTGAACCTGAAAAAGGGGTTCATAGGAATAAAAAAATATAATAATTTTTTTTTAACTTTTGACAATATTGAAAATAAATGAATAAAATATAGTAATCTTTAAAATATTAAAAAAAATTTTATTCAAAACATTAAGAATTGATTATATTAACCAATAAATTTATAAGAAAAATTTATTCAATACATTGAGAATTCATGAACATACAACGATCAATCATCTACGTTACCAAACATTTGCCAGACATTTTCGATGAAATCAGCTTTTAAACGATCATGTTTATCCGAATTTCAAAGTTAAATGCGAATGCCCGTCATATTATGGATATTCAAACTTTCTCTTCGCACCTCGGAACTTACACTCTCCCGACTCGAACTCTGATGTATCAATTTGATTGTATCTGTCTCTTTCGTCCTCTACTATCATATTGTGCAATATAACACAACATCTCATAATCCTTCCTATTTTTTTTTTGTCCCATTGTATAGTTGGGTTTTAACTATTGCAAATCTCGATTGCAATACTCAAAAGCACGTCTACATATTTTCGGTGGCTTCTTGGCATTCAGCAAACCGTCTTCGCTTTAGGACTTTGAGGAAGTGGGATGGATTGGATAAATGTAGCCCAAGACGGATAAATTCCATCAGTAAGGTAGTATGCCATACGATAGGTGTGGTTGTTGACCTTGAAATTAACTTTAGGTGTTCGACCGTGTAAAGGTCATCAAAAAATGTTGACCGATCAAGGACATTGATATCGTTGAGAGTACCGTAATCCAAAAAGCGTGCCATATCCAAAGATCTGTGATGCCACGCTTCAAGACAATTGTTGGCTTTCGAACCACGTGTAAACTACCCTCTCAAGCCGTTGGCAGTTTTCCACTCCCATACATACATCGATGCTTATCATCCACGAAACCCGTGCCTCTCCAACATCGAGTAATCGTTGAAGATCTTCCGGTGTAGGTCTTCTTAAAAACTCATCTCCAAACAATTGTATAATCCCGAGCGAAATTATCCAAGCATAAACGTGCAGTACTTTCAGCAACTTCGGAGATATTCGTCATACATATCTCCGATTGTTCATATGCCAGCATAATGATTGCTGCCGTACACTTTTGAAGTGCAGATAGCCCCAACCTTCCATGAGCATTTCTTCTTTGCTGAAAGTATGGCACTTCAGTACTTAGGGTTTCAACTATGCGAAGGAACAATGTTTTGTTCATTCAAAACGACGCTAAACATGTACGGTTGGTATGTTGGATTTTCCGCGAAATAATCCTTCCATAGTTGTTTGTGTCCTAGTTCCGCTTCTTCGATATAAGTTCGTCGCTTCGGCTTGTTGGTTTGAGCATGAACCATTGAATCGATGTAATTATCAACTATTTCGTCGAAAATTTCATCAAAGCTTCATCTACTCCATCACTTGATGAGGAAGACATCCTTTGTACAAATTCAAAAAAATTATTAAATATTATTTTTAAAAATTTACATAAAATATAAAATATGTTGTTTGTTTTAATATTTTTTAAATGTAATGATATTAATTAAACTAAATGTTAGAATTTGATCTTTATTTCTAAAAAATGTAAACTAAATGGAAATTAAACTAAATATTAAACTAAATGTAATAATATTAATTAAACTAAATATTTTTTAAACATTTATGTAATTAATAAAATTATTATCATATTAATTAAATTAAATGTCCTGATTTCAACTATATTTCTTAAATGAGGAACCGAGGGCAAAACCTTGGTGTAGACGATGATGAGTTGGTGTAGATGATGATGAGGACTCGACGGTACTTGTGTTTCACGAAACAAGAAGACAGAGTTGGTGTTTCAGAAAAAGAGAGAAACAAAGAGTTTGTGTTTCACAGAGTCAATTAACAAAGAAAGAGAACTTGCATTGGAGATTTTAGAGATGATAGGCAAAGAGAAGTGACAAACATAATATATATAGAGAGACATCATTTACACCCGTGAGCAACAAGAGAAAGCGGGTACATACACCCGTGAAACACAATGTCACAAGTGTAGAAAGAACCAAAATTCTACACTTTCCCGTGAATGAAACCGAGTTACATCAAGCTAAAAGACAGGTACATAAAGCTAAAAGAAACAGAGAAAGCGTGAACAAGCATCCAACACAAGTACAAGCAGCCACCTCCACAAGTCAAGCATCCACATCAACCTCCAGCAACCTGTGACCTGCAACACAAAACATAACCGAATCAATAAGCTTAAACAAAAGAAAACAAAACAAACGACTGACCAAGTCAAAGCATTGAAATCACATTACACTCTACACATTGACTAAACCACAAAAGAAAACCGACTCACCAAGTCAAAGCATTTCAGATATCAGTTTTTTTTTCAGTGCCACTTCTTCATCAGAAAGTGTATATGCTTTTTTGCCTAAGAGACGATCAAGGATTTTGCAGTTTGATATGATAGAGAGCTGCTTCATTCCCGTGCTTCTTTCGTTTCGCAGCCTTTGAAGCCTTAATACCAGGAGGTCGAACCTCTTCCAACTCAGGCTCTGTTCCCCTAGCTTCCTTCCTTTTGTCCTTTGGACCATCTCTGGAAACAGAGGTTGATCTCCATTTTTAATCAAACCTCAGTTCCCTCCACGCATGCTCGAGGAAGAACTTCTGCTGGTAGTCGTTAAAGAAGATGTCATGAGCAGACTTCATGACATCGTTCTCATTTTGACCACTAGCTTGGTCCTTCAAGGCGGCCTCATAACAGCCCACAAACTTACAGACCTGCTTATTAATTCTTCCCCACCTCTGCTTACACTGACTCCACTCTCTAGAGCGGAGCCACTCAGCTGAGGGCTTGCATTGAAGTACTCGCTATTCTATTCCAAAAGGACCCTAACTTCGCTGGTTACTAACTATGGGATCTTTGCTGGTGTTCAACCAAGCACTGATCAGACAATGTCCTCTTGTGTACTCCACTTTCTCCTTTCCACGGGTTTTGGAACACTAGAAGACTCAACGCTATGGACCCTACGTCTATGGGTTGACTCGTCGGGAAGTTAAAGGTTCATAATCCCGGAGAAGCTACGAAAACGGTTCCATTTTGGTTTTGGAAGGTGTTTTAAACTTTGTTTTGGTTCTCTGATTTTTACTTCAAACTTTGTTTTAAACTACTATTGTGGTTTGATAAGAGAGAGCAATTAAAGTAAGTCTAACTACCAAAGTTCATTAAAGTTAATTACACAACAAGTTGTTCTCTAACGGCATTCATTACACATCAAATCTCTTTTAAAACTCGCAAGAAGTAGATAAAGAGCATTCATCACAACATTGAAGTAGACACATAGCAACCAACCAACTCATAATTATTTTTTTTCTGTTCCTTTTCTCGTACTTCACTTCACGCTAGTTCAGTTAACTATTCTACCTAGTTCAGTTCACATCTAGTTCAGCATTCATCACAACATTCAGTTCATTTAACTACTCTACCTACTTCAGTTCAGTTAAGTTTAGTGATTGAGTGTTTACCTTATGGTTTTCATTGAAGCAGCTTCTCGAGAGTTCGACTGCCAGTGAGTGAAAGCTCAGCAGTGAGGCTATCAACCGCCAAACTGAGGCTTTTAACCTCTGCCTGCAGATGGAAAGAAACAACCCGTGTTAATAACTAAAATATAACCAAGCTTTACAGTAAAAATTGTAACTAACCTGAACTGTGTCGATCTGTTTATTCAGATTCGGCACCAAGTTAATCACCTGCTCGGCCTTCTCCACCCGCTTACGCAGACTTTCGATCTCCTCACGCACCTGCAACCCAAGAGACGGTAATGAAACCCATCAGCCTTGTTGACAACATAAACAAATTAGACTCTTCTCAACAAGACATAATTAAACATAATCTGTAAGACATAATTAGACATATACACATTAACATAAACCTCACCTCGTAGTTGATGCACGAAGAAGCGTTTCCCAGGATGAGTGTTGTGCTCCTCCTTCACGCAAACCTCGTCTATCATTCTCCCAGCAGGGACACCATCCGGGAATCCCATATTCGAATCATAGCGTTTCCCAACATGTTGTAGTACTCATGTTGCCTCTTTGTATTTCTCATTTCTTCTTCGATCCATCTAAACAACAAAATAAAACGGATTACAACATAATCACGATAAAATATGATCAAACGAAACATAAATCGAACCCACAAGCAGATTTGAAACCATAAATCGAAACCCCGAGATCGATTTCATAACCCGGATAAACAAACCCTAAAATCGATAAACCGAACCCCGCATGAGGTTTTAAAACCATAAATCGAAACCCCTTTTCCGATTTGAACCCTAACTCGAACGACAAACTCTATTTTGAATCCCCAAATCGATGTCGACACCAAAAACGATTCATTTTACCGTGAATCAAGTAGATCCTCACCTGAGCTCGTAGAGGAGACACTCTTTCGTCGATTAGATAGACAAAAATGAAGAATCGACGGCGTCGCACCAGAAATCGCCTTTCGCGAGAGAAACCCTATTTTTTTCTAAAAAGAGAGAAAATGAGAGAAAATGTTTTCTCTCGGCTTTCCTCCGCGTGAACTCAAGAACGCGGCTCCAATGTGTGGGTGACACCTGGCGTGAACCGGGCTCATATGGGATCACCGCGAAGAGGCGGGTCGCCGAAATATACCCATTTTTCATTTATTTTTGGCCTCCGAGCCCATGAACCCGGATCCATGAACTCTTTTAGAACTCTCAATGCTGATGGCCTAAGAGTCCAAGACAAACAAATTAAAGTGGCTTAAAGCCCAAAATCAATATAAATATAGATGTTTTTTCCTGAAAATAAAATATACAGTAGACAAATGTATATTTTTTTTTCTTATGCTCTTTTCAAAATTTGTATTTTATTTTAATGCATGTGGATTTATTCTATTCTTGTTTCCCCCCTTAAGACTACACACATTTATATTAATATTACTACTTTCTTTCTCCCTTATACATGCTGATGCATGCAACATATTGGACTCTGTATAGTAGTTGTTCATATCATCTTTGTGAAAATTTAGTTACTTTTAATACATAAGGTTTATCCTCTTCTCATTTTTTTTTTCATTTCTAAAATATAGTATTTTCAGAAATATATGGTATTAAAATATAGTTTTTTCGAGATATATTTGTTCATATGAAAAATATAGTTGTTCTTATGCTCTTTCTGAAAATCGATTTATTTTACACGTGGACAAATACCGTTTGAAATCTTAATACAAAAACATCTTGTAAATCACAATAGACAGCCACAACTAAAAAAACGAACCCATTTATTTCGCTGTAAACCAGAAAGAAAAAAGCTCTCTGAATGTGGTACCAAGAACAAAACAACAAAGGGACACAGAACCGTGTAAACCTAATCTTTATCCTAGAGATCGTTTCCCATGGGTGTAAATGCAACGTTCTTGGGACTAAATAACTTATATGCAACAAAACCCGAAACAGCAAGAGATATCATGGATATCACAATGGCGGAAATGCTGGTTCCATCGCTAGAGCCCTTGACAGTTGAAGCAGTGATCCTCGAAGAAGAGCCCGAGGAAATGTCTAGCGGGATCCAATCGCAGTTGATCGTGTAGTGCCCTGATCCGTGCCACGGTTTGCTGTCCATTGGGTACCAGAATGCAACCGACATTTTGGCTGTTGAGCCAAGCGTAAACTGAACATCCTGTAGTAAGAATATGTTGTCTTTAAACACATGTTTTTCCGACTAAAAAAGAGGTGTATAGTAAAAAAATGTTGATTCACAGACGTAAGAAGCCTTGGGGAGTTTATGCTATGTTTTAGAGAAGGGCCAAAGGTACCCCAACGTGGCTGATCCTAGTAAAGGATTTACTCACCTGCTGGAGACGGTCCATAGTCCTCAAAGGCCTTGAAAACTCGAAATAGTAAGTTCCTTTCTGGGCATCTGGCGCATAAGGACTGTCTTCCGCTACATACCCTGTTGAAAACTTCAAAAATAAGTAACAAAAGGAGTTGCCTAAGGCTAAGAGATGGCTTATAGACACAATTCCACCTCTTTTTCCAGTTTAAAGCATGATAATGTATGACTGACCTGATTGAGTAGTGAAGCTGCTATGCCACCACGCTCCATGCCAATCGTTCTGTGCACTAGAATCATTTCCTGCTAGAACAATATCCATGAGGATCACGTACTCGAATTTTTTCACACAAGAAAGAAATAGCTCTTCAAGGTCCCGAGTAGTTAAGATATCATCCAACTAGAAAACAAATACTAAGCCCCATGAACTGATGCAAAAGAAAAAAGAAAAAGTAATTTACGTTTATTTCATATGGTCATTATAGGGAACTTCTATGCATTAATTGTCTTGTGAATTAAAATATAACACTCTCTGGGCTTACAAGTACCTGAGGGACCAAGACCATCAAGGTATCGACAATGTGGATTCCAAGCATAAATGTCAACCAGATGACCAAATCTGTTCATATGATGAAAAACACACACACAGAGACATTCAGTAAACAAAATAAACATCAGTACAGATAAGCAACTGAATTAGAGTCACTGAATTGGTACAAACACCAAATCAAAGTTTGAGAAAGACACAAGAGATCAAAATCACCTGTCGCCTCCATTTCCTTCCCCGTTGTCTACTGGATTGCCACCGTAAAGGCGTCCTGGAATAGCATTTCCAATGGAGAAATGCATAATATCAACCTCGAAGCCTTTGCAAGACTTGCTGGTACATGAGTCCGTCCCTTCTTTGCAACCACCCATCTTATGTAGTAGCAGAAGGATGACAATTAAAAAAATCATGAATCTTTTATGAAAAACTCAACAAAAATACTCAAAATCTTACATCGTGATAAGTAGCTTGATCACCAATTTGGAACATGAGAGCCACTGAAGGACACTTCTTGTTTTCACTGGATTTAAAGAAGCAACCAGTTCACTACAGGAGTGATAAACTTGCTATTTAAAGTTAAAACATCATCTGAAGCAGTACATAAATGTATTTTGACAACTCCGTATCTTGAAAATAAATAGACATGCCAGATCCTGGCAACTTACAGTGACGAATAATATTAATAAGTTTCAATAATATTTCAGGAAGATCAAGCAATTATCAATAGAAAATCCTTCGTCTAAACTTGCATTGGATAAATATCTCTTTGCAGAACAGTTACTATAATATTCTCAAGTGTTAAAAGCAGAGACATCTCCTAAAACTTAGGAACAGTTACTATAACACTCGGACACTATACGGTTCTGTTCACCTGTTCTTGGATATTATGCACTTTAGTAACGGATAAACCAAGTTAGAAAAGAAAAACACACGTACCCTTTGTCGTAAGCGTAATTGCCATCAATTTCCAGCATGAAGTAAACATCTCGACCATCATGTAATGCCTACAAACACAGATCCACTCTTTAAACGTCCGGACCGAACTTAAAAGCCAGATTTATCAATCGAAATCAAGTCGTCGCAATGTGGTCTGCATCACTAATACTCTGGCCAAACTCACCAAACGTCGCAACAATGTCCGATTCGAATCAAACACATTACCTTGACTGTCATCTGACCAGCGGCATACTCGTGGTCGGCGTCCGGATCAAGTGCGGGACGGAGAGGGAACTCAGAGCCGTCAATGTCCTTCCAGTCATCGTTGCGACCATCGAGGGTGATGAGCCCCGGTCTGAAGTCAGCCAAGACCTGGATCTCCGAGTCCGATTCACAGCTCCATTCGCCGGACTCCTGGTGCGACACGACCGTCTCCGTCCCAAAGATCAAAAGCAACGCTAGAATCAGAAGCTGAAGCATTTCTTCGATTATCCGTAAAGATTTGACTTATCTCTGTAGGATTTGGTTTGGATTTTGGAACACAGTTGACTAACGAACGATTAGTTATCGCAATCTCTATTCTCCTACTACTCTGTCGCTTCAGCTTGACTCTTCAAACGGTAAGCAAATCTCGACATCTGTATAACAAAAGAAGATTAATTCATATCTACTTAGTGGGCTTTGATGTTACTCATAATGGGCCTTTTAATATCGTAAAAGCCCATTAAATCTTCGAGAGAGAAACCAACGGCGATATTCGGAATCATCGCTCCGATACTATTTGGCGCCGGTGACGTCGAGAAAATGGCGGACAATGCGAAGATTCGTCACTCTCTGATCATCTTCCTCGTAGCGATTTCCATAGTCTACAGTGTTTCCGCTGATTCGATAAAAGGCTGCGGAGGTTTTGTGGAGGTTTATCTCTCTTTCTTTCCCCGATTCCTTTTGTTCATCGTTCTGTTTGGTTCCTGATCGATTACTAGAGAGTCTGTGGGATGCTTCCGCAGAAGCTAGATTCAGTTTACTTCATTATTTTTATGCACTTGTATCCGAGATTCTACATTCTGAGGTGGTGTGATGAATCCATTAGCGCTGATAAGTTAGTAAACGTGCAGGCGAGTTCGTCTTTGGTCAGGACTCGGAAAGGAGCAGATGGGAAGCTTGATTATTCTCACATCACGGTGATCATTCTATCTGTTGACTACTTTTTTTTTTTGCGAGATTTCACTGATTTGTTTTTTTGCTTGTTCACTCTCTAACGAAAAGAGGTTGAGCTTCAAACAGTTGATGGATTGGTAAAAGACAGTACACAGTGTGCTCCAAATGGTTACTATTTCATCCCTAGGTTTTCATCAAACACCTTATCTTTCTTTCGTATTGGCCTCTGTTGTTCGATGAATCAGTGTTGCAAGTAATTTTTTACGCTTTCTTTTCGTAGGGGTCATTCATTCTCAAGATAAATGGACCTAAAGGATGGTCTTGGAATCCGGATAAGGTTTATCTGCTCTTCTTGTTTTTTTCTTTCTGTTGAGGAGTATGCGTCCAGAATCTTTCGTAATGAAGACAAAGTTAGCTTGCTCTGACATAAATTTTGGTGTGGCAGGTCCCTGTTGTTGTTGACGACTCTAGTTGCCACAACAATGAGGATATTAACTTTCGGTTCACGGGGTTCGTTTTATAGTTCATGAGTGTGTTTTTTTTTCATCTTGATTAAATACGTTGCTAGGTAATTTTTCTTCCTTTAAAATTCTCTTATTGTATATTGCAGTTTTACATTATCCGGTAAAGTCCTTGGAGCTGTTGGTGGGAGAGTTGTACGATTAAGAATGGAGGTCCTTCTGATGTCAATGTTGAGTTATTGTCTTCCGATGAAGATCCCATTGCTTCTATTCTCACATCGTCAGATGGGAGCTACTTATTCAAGAATGTCATTCCGGGTAAAGAATCTCATTAAGTATTCATCATAATAAAGTATTCATCATAGGTGACCCTTTTTATGTATCCCTTTTGCTATTATGTCGTTGCACTTAGTTGGAAGTTTCCCATACTGTCGCATCATATGAATAATGGCACGTTTTCCAGGTGTCTTGTATAATCCTGAGTCTGTCTAATTGGTTGCAGGAAAATACAGTATCCGTGCATCCCATCCAGAACTGCAAGTTGAAGTTCGCGGTTCAACAGAGGTCTCACATCTTTTTGGTTTTGTCTTCTTTTTAGTTAACGTTACCATATAAATCCTTCTGACCAACCTTTTCACATTTAATTGTAGTACAGATGCCCTTTCTTTTTTCTTTTCTATTTATCTCTTATTTCAATTCATTTGGCTTGGATTTTTTTTTTTTTTTAAATCTGCGTGCTAATAGTTGAAGTATCTCTGGTTGCCATTAGGTCAAACTTTGATTTGCAAATGCTGTTGTGGATGACATATTCTTTGTCCGTGGTTATGATCTCAAGGGGTCTGTTGTTGCGCAGGTAATCCATTGCCCTGTTTTCTTTTTCTTTTGATGTTAGAAACCTCTTTCCCTCCTCTGCTTTCGTCAGTAAAGGAAATATTATGATCTTTATTGGAAACAGAGGTTGGTGTATCTTTAAGTTGGTTTTTTTTCTCTCCATCAAGCACTTGTATTCTCAGTTTTGAGCGTTTGATAGAATTCATTTTGTTTCCTTCTTTAGGGAAATCCAATCCTGGGAGTTCATATATATTTGCATTCAGATGATGTTTCCATGGTAACCGCAACTGAAGAAGACACTTGGTGCTGGGACCGTAGCTCCATTGATGTGAATGTCGGAACTGAGGATATCAAAGGGATCGAATTTGTGCAGAAAGGTTACTGGATTAATATTGTCTTAACCCATGAGGTGGATGCTAAAATTCTTCATCCTCGTGGATCACCTACTAATTTGAAAATCAAGGTATTCTTTGCCCGGTGTTTTCCATATCTGTTTCTATTTCTAAGCTCCATCAAAACTAATTGTTTTCTTCATTTGTGCGACCTGCAGAAAGGTTTGCAGAAAATATGCGTTGAGTCACCTGGAGGGCATGAGCTTCAGCTTTCTTACTCTTGCATATCCTTTGGGAGCAATTCAATCAAGATAGATGTCTCAAACCCACAGGTTTGAGATTGTAATCTTGTATCTTTCTTTAATTCTGCCGCTTGTTAATCATCTTTTTGCTTTTCTTTCTGTAGCCTATTCATCTGAGAGCAGAGAAGTACCTCGTCAAAGGTCTGATAAATGTGGAGTCGAGTTCAACCGAGATTGAATCTGAGTTGCCAGAGAATTTCATTGTTGATATTCAAGACAAGAAAGGAAGTGTTATCAACAGTATTTCTGCCAAACTTGCATTTGATGGGAGTGGTGTGTATGAGTACTATACCTGGGCAAATCTTGGTGAAAAGATTAGCTTCGTTCCTTGGGGATTCTAGGATCTGTGACCTACACTTCAAATGTTTGGAGTAAAATGTTCCAGGAATGTAAAATAGGAGATAACTTCATGTTCCTGCGGTTGTCTTAAGTATCTTTGAAGCTATTATTCATTTCAAGTTACTCAGCTATAGCTGTTTTCTGTTTGAGGGGTAGTGTGGAGAAGAAGATGTTGTTTTATCCGAAAGAGCTTCGTGTAAGTATGGACTAGAAGTAATGCTCGCGATAAAATGTTTTATTATGGGCAAAATCAAACTTACTTTATGTTTGTTCTAATAGGCGGTAGTGTCAAATGATGGATGCCAAGCTGCAGTTTCTCCATTTACTGGTCGACATGGTCTTTACATACAAGGATCGGTATCTCCTCCTCTTCCCGGTGTTAACATTAAGGTCTCTGCAGCAAAAGACAGCCTTATTTCTTCACTAAAGAAAGGTGAAGTAGCTATTGAAACAAGCACATCACCAGATGGTTCTTTTGTTGCCGGGCCTTTGTATGATGATATACCATATGAGACCGATGCTTCAAAGGTTGGTTATATTACTGATATATTTTCATGTGCATATAAATAGACGTTGAGGTTATGCTTTGCTTAACTATTGTAATCTTAGGTTAGATCTCATGCACTTTTATTCGTATTAAGTTGTTTTAAACTAATGTGCTTCTGATCGTGGCTTATACATGCAGTCTGGCTACCATATTAAAAGACTAGGACCCAATTCCTTCTCCTGCCAGAAGCTTGGTCAAATCTCTGTGCGTGTTTCCTCAAAGGACAATGCCGAGACATCAATCCCTCCATTGTTGTTATCATTGAGTGGAGATCATGGTTACAGAAATAATTCTATATCTGG
Organism: Brassica nigra; assembly: GCA_016432835.1. Taxonomy (NCBI): domain Eukaryota; kingdom Viridiplantae; phylum Streptophyta; class Magnoliopsida; order Brassicales; family Brassicaceae; genus Brassica; species Brassica nigra. The sequence continues at coordinate 9,017,991 of CM028246.1, read as the reverse complement.
CGCTGGTGGACTCTTTGTATTTGATAGCTTGTTTCCTGGAAATTTCTACTTGCGCCCCCTTCTCAAGGTAACTAACCAATTCCCTCATTAGCAAAGCACTGTCTGCGCATCATATGACTGAGTACGCGGAAACATAAATGATGTGTTCTTTCCTGAGATGAGTTATCTAATTATATATGTTTTGTCAGGAATATTCTTTCAAGCCTTCAACACTGGCAATAGAACTGAGTTCTGGGGAGTCCAGTGAAGCTGTCTTTGAGGCTACTCGTGTTGCCTACAGGTTTAATCTAATTCTCAATCTCCTTTACCTTGCTCATTGTCAAAGAATGCTGTTGTCTTGATTAGATTCTTGAATAAATGGTTTACGGATCCTAAGATTATGTAGGCTCGTGTCTTGAAGTACTGATTGCACAAGGGTCAATTCTCCTGTAGTAAAATAATAAATAAAAAAGACACGTTTTCTTACCTTATAGCAATACACTTCTTTTTTACATATACTAATTCACAATGAGCAGGCTTACATGTCAATTCATAGTTTTAATTCAATTGCAATCTCATATTCAATATTTCCATTATAAGTACACTCTGATTTGGGATGCTTGGATTTTTTTTTTTTTTGGAATTAAACTGCCATTTTACTACTCTTGCTATTTTGAATAGTAACATGTATTGTGTAGACTTAGATTGCATTCCACTAAATCTTCTTTGCTCCAGTAACAATATACCTTGTCGATTCCTCTGCAGTGCAATGGGTAGAGTCGCTCTCCTATCTGGCCAGCCACAGGAAGGCGTTGCAATTGAAGCTCGCTCTGATTCCAAAGGATACTTTGAGGAGGCTACAAGTGATATTAATGGAAATTATCGTCTGAGAGGGTTACATCCAAATGCAAAATATGTAATCAGAGTATCTAAAAAGAATGGTTCAGGCAACAATAAAATTGAACGTGCATCTCCAGAATCGGTTTCTCTCCAGGTTTGTTTCTGATTCTCCATAATACTGTTTCATTCTTATCATCCGCAGTTTGAACAACAGAATGGACCTGACGTTTCATCATCTTCTTATATAGATTGGTTATGAAGATATCCACGGGCTCGACTTTTTGGTCTTTGAACAACCAGAAACGACCATATTAACATGCCATGTAGAAGGAAAACAGAGCGAAGAACTAAACACGAATCTGCTAGTGGAGATCAAATCAGCCAGTGATGAATCTAAAATAGAGAATGTCTTTCCACTACCTCTTTCCAACTTCTTCCAAGTAAAAGGCTTGTCCAGAGGTAAACACCTTTTGCAGCTTAAATCCAACCGTCCTTCAAGCTCCCATAAAGTAGTATCAGAGATCATCGAAGTGAATTTCGAGACAAATGCCCAAATCCATGTCGGTCCACTTCGATACAACATCGTGGCAGATCATCAGAGTCAGGTAAACTATATAATTTACACAAACAGTCTTCCACATTTTTTATTTTCCATTCCAATCGACTGAGCTTCTTTTTTTTTGTTGGTTCTCTTTATCATTGTATGGGGTTTCAGGAAGTGACTCCTGCAGCGATATTGCCACTGGTTACTGGCGTTGCCGCAATTGCTCTGTTCATCAGCATCCCCAGGTAATCTGTAATTTATATGTTAACTTTCTAAATTCGAAAGCTTTTTAGCAAAGTAATATACATATGTGTATAATTAAAAAAAAAAGGTTGAAAGAGATTTACCAAGCCACGGTTGGGATGTCGTCTCCCGGGTACACTGCATCTACCAAGAGAGAACCTAGAAAAACTGTTGCTAGAAAGAAGACTTTCTGAAAGCATTTACCAACTACAATCGCGTAGTATGCAAATTTGAGATAAGTAACCTAACGTTTGTGCTTATCAAGTGAGCTACAATGTTCAGATCTTGACGCTTAGAGTCTACAAGAAGAAGTTCTTCAGTTAATCAGAGACATAGGAGAGCATTTTTCTTTTCATGTGTCGAAGATTGGTCGATTAGATGCAAAAATATTGGACGCTTGGTCTAAGCGTTGCAAACTTTCGAAGGACTATAGAGAATCAAGATCAAGTTCTGTTAATTAGTGATTTTGTATTCGCCCATTATGATTTCTCCTTCACATTTATAAGAATGGAACTACATAACCCAAAACGTCTCCTTCCCCTTTACGAGAAATCTGGACACCACTGATTCACACTTCGCAAGGTACTGATAAAACTCTTAACACCAGATATGTACACACTTCTCTTTAGCCGCTCTTTATTTTGCAGCCAAAAGGTAAGTCCTTGTGTTCAAGCATTTTGTACAGTACTGAATTAAATACATTAGTTACTGAACTTTTGCCCCCAAGTCTGCATCCTATCTGATTGAAGACGAGAGCTCATGTGTCTTACTGTATCTGAAACCTTTGGTTTAGTCTCGTGGTCAAGTAAGTTAACATTATTATTCATTTTATGAAGCATATGGTAGTGAAAGAGCTCGGGGTCGTTCCACACATTCGAAATCTCCAGGGCGTCCACGTAATAGTGGATGGGATAAACTAAGTGATAGGCAAAAGTATGAGGTGAGTGGTTATAGGTCCGAAAGATGGGATCAAGAGAGAATGTGTGTCTCCAGGGACATTCAGATAAGTCATCAGTTTGAAAGCCCTCCTTCCCACAGAGTTTAGAAGAGCTAGAATTGAAATATACGAGGGATGTGATGGCGCTCGAAAAGAAACACGAAAAGAAAGAAGATGAGGAGAACAACAAGTTCTAGGTGCTGTCACCTCAGAAACGGCAATTCTTGCAACAATGAAATGCAAACTCCTTTTCGAGGAACTTCAGCTTCTGACATCAATTTGTCCGAGTTTATAGACCATGCGGGAACTGAGAGATGGTTACATGAAGGCTAAGGGTTATGAATGCTAAACAACGGGAAGCATTCATTCAAGTCGATCTCAGATACGTAAGCAGAAAATCTCTGGTGTGAGTTATGGTAGTAGTAACTACAGACAGTTTCCAAATACTGAGTTTGATGATGGTTACTCTTCCAATGCTTTCTCCCTATGTTGGAAACAATGTGCCAATGGATGCTGACGGAAGATATCCTAACCATGTAAAAAAACTATCCCTCAAGGCATCAAGACAAGGATTATGGTGGGTTCCAACGCCAGAGAGGTGAAGACTATGGAGAAAACTACAATCCGTATTAGACCATTGTTGTAGTCAACTCCGGTTTGGTAAGTTGTCTCTCCCCTGATTGAAGACAGGTTAGTAATGTGCTGCTCTGGTTCTTGGAGTTTATTATAGTTTTAATTAAGTAGCACCAGATCATAGTTTAGTGGATTCTTGAAGAGACTGATCTTTATCTCTCTCTCTCTCTCTACTTTGTGTGCATCTCAGGTTTGTTCCTCGGTGTTAAACAACTCTCATATCTGGCAATGTTGAGTTAGTACCATATGTTTCCATGCAACTAACAGTGGTAACAGCTAGCTATTCTGTTTCTCATTTTGGTCTGTTGTTTACGTTCTAGAGATTTGCTTAGCCTTTAAACCATTTTCATTGTAATCATATAGTTCAGCCTTTAAAACACAAGTTTTTTTTTTTTTTGTAATAGTTAGGCGTTTGTCTCTTTTAAGAGTTGTTGCGAATGGTTTCTGTGTGCCGATCGACGATCGTATTAAAATACCTCGTGAATCTTAATAGTCGAGACAGCTGCATGAATCTTAATACGTCTCAAGTTCAGACATTAAACATATTAAAGGCCATGGTTTCCAGAGTTTTTAGCTTTCCACGTCTCAAGAGTTTTTGGGTCTCAATTTTTTTTTGATATATTTGGTTTGCCGCAGTCCATGATATAGCAGGACGCTAAAATAAATACAAAAATTCTTATTTAGTTTAAGAATTGATTAAGAATCGATGTCTCCTGAATTAGTTGAAATCTAGATTTACAGTGAACAGTTAAAAATACTTTTCTAGTGGTTTATAAAAATATTCTAATTAAAATTTTTTTATTAATCAAATCAAAATTGATTACAAACTTAAACCTAAACTACGATATATAACAAAACCAATAAATCATAGATAAGTATTTGCGATAATAAAGATAATTATGTTCTTAATCGATAATAAAAAAAAAAAATTAATAATAAAGTAAATAATCAAGATATTTTCCAAATATTGGATCAATTTGGGAAACGATTCTATTGTACATGAATTAAGGAAAATCAACCAAAGTAAAAGGGAAAAGAAGGAAAAAGGAAATTAGTTTTTTTTTTAGAGTTTGAACTCTATAAGTAGAGCACTTGCAGCTGAGAGAAAATAATTAAAAAAAAAAAACTCCAACTACGCTATGGAGGGTGTCCAAGGTATTCATCGAAAGACATATTCGTCGACTGTAGAAATTGGAGGAGCTCGCATAAACACGACCGTAACTGATAAAAACAGCGACATCGACCGTCTTGTGAAGACGTTCCTGTCCAACAAGAAGAACAGGAAGAAAATCATTGGTCTCGACACAGAACGAGCGCAGCGTTCGTCAGGAGATAAGAATGCGACCGCCTTGCTCCAGCTCTGCGACGGAGACCATTGCTTAATCCTTCAACTTCCTCCCTGCGGTGTGCAACATCCCTCTCTTTTCAACTTTCTGAACCTACCTGATTTCACCTTTGTGGGCATTGGCATACAAACCACTCTGAGGAAGCTGGAGAGCGAGTTTGGTCTGACGTGCAAGAATGCTGTTGAGGTCGGACAAGGCACGTGGAAGAACCTGGCCACGATATCGGACTATACGAAAAACTTGATCCGAAACATTGTTTCGACAGAGAAACCATCAAGCCCGGTCTTTGACGACTGGGGCGTTTATCTTCTCAACGAGGATCAGATTAAGCTCGCAGCCTGGAATGCTCACTTCGCTTTTCGAATTGGTAACCTTTTGTTGGATGCTTTAAGTTTAAACTATATCTACGAATATTATTAAAACTGAAATACAAAATAAATTTTTGTGTCATATCATTAATTATATTATCATAATGATAATAGCTATTTTTATTTATTAGTTAATTAATATTAATTTTGTGTCAATTATAAAAAAAATAAAATTTATAAAATAACTGGATTTTGCATATAGTTAAAAATTTGGTTTAATATGTTTTACTAAAACTTATTTTTATCTTAGTTTCAATCGGTGAAAACACTCAAAAACTACGTAGTCAAACACATAATTTAAAGACATAGTTTATTTAAATAAAATCAATACTATTAAATATTGGACCTATTTATATTATGAACTAGGGGTGGAACGGATCGGATATCCGGGAAATTTCGTGGTATCCGGATTCGAATCCTTATCCGGTGGATCCACGATTTTACTATCCTTATCCGGATCCGGGGTTCTCGGATATCCGGGTGTCGGATATCCGGGTGTCGGATATCCTTCTAAAAATTGTAATATCCGGCGGATATCCGGATCCGATTTGAAACTTTAAAATAAATAAAAATAATATTAAAATATATAAAATATTAACAAATATTTAAAATAAATATATATATAATGTTTTAATTATTTTATGTATGATATTACTAATCTTATATAAAAATTATATATACTATTATAAAAATGAAAATATAATAAATAAAATTAATTTTTATAAATATATATTACTATTTTAAAAATAATATTAATAAAATTATGGGTCCGGATATCCGGACTAAAAAATTGAGATATCCGGATCCGGATTCGGTTTTGACGGATCCAACATTTACTATCCGAATCCGGATTCGACCCATCTGGATATCCAAATTTTCGGATCGGATCTCGGATCGAATCCGGATCCCGGATAATAATTCCAGGCCTATTACGAACCCTATATAAATTAATAAACATAATGATATTAATATTAAAAATTAATCATTCGAATCCACATTTATGAATGCTAAACAATGGAAGAGTTCCTTCAAGTTGACGCTCAGAGACGCCAGCAGCAAATCTCCGGTGTCAGTTAGTAATAACTACAGACAGTTTCCTTATGCTGATTATGATGATGGTTACTCTACCAAATCAGTGCCGGTTTTGAGGGTGCATTTGCACCGGGTCCCACCCTTTTAATCAACTTTTCTTTGTTATTCTAGGGTCCACATTATTGAAAATTGTAAATTAGGTCCAAAACATTCACAAAAATAATCTATACACCGTGTTTATTTTATAACATGGCATAAGGTCCACCAGATAAGTTTTGGGCCGGGCCTGCTACCAATCCTCCTCCCTTTGTTGGAAACAATGCGCCAACGGATGCTGTATCCTAACCATGTAAAAAACTAGACCTCAAGGCATCAAGACAAGCATTATAGTGGGTTCCAACGCCTGAGAGGTGAAGAATATGGAAAAACTACTAGGTGTGCATCTGAGGTTTGTTCTTCGTTGTCAGGGTCGGCCCTGAGATTTTGGGGATCTGTTGCAATGTCAAAGTAAAAAAAAATTTGGGGGCTTAAAACAAATTTTGGGGGCTTATGTCTATGTAATTTTCTTTAAAAATTTCGGGGACCTGTTGCAAATGTTTCACCACGCATGGTCCAAGGCCGGCCCTGCTCGTTGTTAAACAACTCTTATGACCTCTGTTTCCGTGCGAATATTAGACTTTTATTTTTCTTTCTTGAGACTGGGATTACGAGTACGTGTCTTGATGAATTATGAAAAGGTTGTACCAAAATTTGTAGTTATAGTTTCGGAGGCCACTAATTTCTACATCTTAGGCATTTGTAAATCAAAGTGTTTGGAGTTCTGAGACTTGGCATGTGACGGAGAATGCAAGTTTTGTTTTTTATAATTTTCCTGGAGTTTGGTTAATAGACACAACTGTAGTCAATGTTTGTTTGATTAATTAGAATATATATTATAGAGGTGTAGATATATATTGTGGCATTAACAAGGCATCTGAAAACCTCAGGGTCTTATAATTATATAACTCTCGACACGTCCACATGCAACAAGTTAAAAGTAGATTTTGACATGTGTTAATCTAGTTTATCAGTACCATGGGGCTTTCGCAGTTGCACGAAACTCCCACTGAACCATTCGGTCGAGAGACACTAGGCGATACTTCATCCGAGCTATCTCCTTTTCGTTTTTCACTTTCTCTTCCTTCATCAATGTTTCTTGTCTCTGCAACTCAACAATCTTCTCTGAGACTTGTTCAATATCGTCTTCCAGCTTCCTTCTTTTATTGTCTTTCTCTGCGATCTCTTTCTCAGCAACTTGTAACTCTTCCAGTGCCCGTGTCTGGCTTGCTTTAATGGACAATAGCTTGTGGATCCGAGTTATAGGCCCTGTAAGATCAAACCCGTGTTTCTCCAGCTTGAGAAAGCACTCTTTGATCCTGTTTATCATGCTTACTGAATCATGGACTTGTATATCCCTGACTTTCTCTAACAGCCCAATGTAATTCACCGTTGCACCAATGGCTTCTCCTTCACGGAACTCTTCCTCGCACTCTAGCAGTGGACTGAAATGTGGACGTTGTGGCACTGCTTTGAAGATCTCCATTGATTCAAAGACTTTCCAACACGGTGACTTCTTTACAAATGGAAGAACCATTGTTGTTTCTTTTGCTTTAGGAGTTTCCACAACAGATTTAAGCACTGGATCAGGTGTCAGAGCTGAGGGTCGGATCAAACAAAAACAAAAACACAAGTTATGATGCCAAGAATGTTTCAAGATTCCAAAAGAAAGAGTTATCCATTAAAGTTAAGACAACATACCAGTCTCGTGCTTAGGATGTGTGCTTATGAACCTACGTGGTTGTTGTTCTCTTTTCCTCTTGTTCACGCTCTTACTGTTATTAGACTCCTCATGCATCACAGCATTAACCATTTTACTTCCTAAATCTCTACAGAAACAACAACTTGTCTTTTCTCCTTGTGTTTTCCAAGCTCCATCTTTCCACTTCATAGATGGTCTTAACTGCGAGTGTTCAAAGTCTTTACTCTGCTTGTTTCGTCCCAAAAGCACAGTGTATCTATCCCCACAAAGAACCATGCTTACTATACTTGGACACCATCCAGACTCAAGCAGGGCATCCACATGTTCCATCAACCCAAAAGCTCTTGAACCAAAAGGCGGTAGTGAAGGCCTGATTTCAGAGTAAAGAACGTTTGTCTTGGTGTATTCATCTTCTCCACCTCCCAAGCTCTTGTACTTGACTAGCAATGTCCCATCTTCATTCTCCTCAATGGTTATAGCCGGAACCCAAATATTACCAAAAGGTTCCACCTTGTTTCTGACTTCTACATTGGTTCCAGCGCTAAACTCCGAATCAACCAATACCTTCAGCCACACACAAACAAAAAAACAGTAAAAATATGAAAACTTTAATCAATATCAGTAATAAAGGGGAAGACTTTACTCGTTTTTGGCAACGAAACCACTCTTCATCTTTCCAAACCATATGTGGCCGCAAGTCCTTACGTTCAACCTCAATGATATCAGGTTCGAAACTGAGGTACACCAAGAAACGTCCACTACCCAAAACTTTAATCACCCAACCAGACCACCAGCCACCTTTGTGAGCAGCGTCAATCACGTCACCTTCCTCAAAACCGACGTCATGGAACAGATCAAGTGGTGGAAGGGGACGAATCAGGCGATGTACAGCGGTTGTGATTAACGGAGGAGAGTAGTATTCGTTGGACAGAGGGTTCAAGTGGCGAACAGAGAGCATCGTGCGCTTAGACTGAGCAATAAGGTTTTGTAGGAGAAGAGCTCGATACCATACACTTCCAGTAGTGTGGTAGCACTCGTTAGAAGAGACTTCAATCACGGAGCCTTTAGAAGCGGAGAGTTTCTCCTTTCTCCCTGTAGTTGACAGCATGCCTTCCTCCGCAAGAAATCACTTTTGTCTTTCTCCAACGAAACCATAAACTTAGGGGTTATTGGTTCTAGTATTTTAATGAATTTACAAATTTTTTTAGATTTAGAAATCTTTGCTAAATCCATGATTTTAAAATCAAACAAAATAGATTTAACAATAATTTATATGGATTTCAAAATCAAAATAGGTGAATTGTTATAAATCAATCAAATAGATTTATCATTACGAGGGGAAATGCTTGGATCTGGAGAAATTGTTCAGAACAAGTTTTATTTAGCTAGTGTTGGAAACTGACAAGATGACACTTATGTAGAAGAGAGTAAATGTTCAAAACTTTGAAATATAAAGTAAAACAGATAATTCAATCAAAAGTTGTAAAATTATACAAGAAAAATCAATTACCATTACATAATGTCTGATAAGTAGATGCATAAGTTAATCATACAAAATGCTAATATGAGAAGAATGATCTAAGCCCTAACAACCAATTAAAACAGAAGAAAAAACAATAACATGTATGTGATTGAAAAAGTACTTTTGACCAATTGCTAGTGATTTTATGTTTAAACCAAAGAAGGTGAAGATTTATTTGGTGCCTAGAAAAAAAGAAAATGATGAACAAGATACGAGATATTGAACAAACAACAAGATATGAAAACTTGTCGAAACGTACAAAAAAAGAAATTCAAAAAACAATATTACAAATCCAAGTCAAAATAACAAGGTAGAGCTCAATATTTGCTCCTTTGTATTTTTACACTAAAAACATTTATAAATCCACTCAAATCCAATTTTAAATCAAATCTTTAAATAAATATATACTATTGAATAACACTTGATTTTAAAGAACCAATAACAGTAGATTTGAATATGGATTTAAAAATCATAGAACCAATAACAGTAGATTTAGTTTGGATTTTCAAATCCACTAAAATACATAAACCAATAACACCTCCTTAGAGTATTAACAATGAGATTATTAAATAGATAGACAAGAGACAATGCCGCTTAGGTTTTCCTGAAAATGTATTCTTTTGAGCTAGGTTTTTTTTTTTTGTTTATAATTAGGGTTTTTATTAATATAGGGATCTGTGTTAACAAGTTTAAAACCATTGAAAAAAAAAAGATCAGCCCTTGCGTGTTAGGGAAGAGTGCCTCCACACTGGACGAATCTGGACGAGCAAGCCGAAAAAGTAAACATTGTCATATTGGAATTAGCAAAGCATCATCAAACATAAGGAAGTGTTCTACGAGAATCAAGATGACCCTTGCAATGCCGGTTGATTTAGATTTTCCTCTTATAAATACAATAACTGAGCTACAGTTAACAGATTGCGGGGATAGCTCAGTTGGGAGAGCGTCAGACTGAAGATCTGAAGGTCGCGTGTTCGATCCACGCTCACCGCATCTCTTTTTAGCATTTCAGTCAATTTATCGGTTTTGGTTTGGTTCGGTATGATTAATTCGATTCAAGAATTATTTTAATTGAAGTAAATCATAACTAGTTTGGTTTGGATCGGTTTGAGTTCAATTTGTATTCGATTTGGTTTGTGTTTCGGTTCGGTTTAATTGGGTTTCCTTAGTTTGGTTGTTTAAAGAAAATTCAATTTTTTAAAAACATAAACGCATGGCCATAAATGTTGATGACAAGAAAAATAAATGATATGAAACTAAATCCAATGTAAAACTGAAGCAATAATCTTTAAAAAACCACATTCCTTAAAAAAAAACTACAAAAAAATTATAAAAATTCAAGACTTTTCCTTCTTCTTAGTTTAGGTTTTAGGCAGCCCTCCATTTACATATAAGAATTCAAGACTTTTCCTTCTTCTTTTTTTTAAAATCAAATCTTTAGATTATATATTAGATTAGAAAGATATATGCTATTGAATAAACAAATAGAAAATATGTGGATTTATTGACTTTAGTCCTATGATTTGAATATTTTGTATATTGCTAGTATATTTAATTAAAATAATAATAAAAAAGCATATTGACTTTTCGGTTGTGTTTGGTTAACAACCGAACCGAGTCAAACAGTTCAGGTTGAGAAAATCTTAAACTGAATTATTTGATAATAGATTTTGGTTTGGTTTGATTCGATTTGGTTCGGTTTGGTATTCTTTTGTCCACTCCTATAATTAACAACTTTAAAACATTGCCGATCGGATCTAAACATTGCCTTTGAGATTGCTAAACATCGTATATATATTGCAACTTGATATAACTTTAACAACTTTTCCATTGACTTAACAATTTTAAATCTTAACTTTCGAAGCTAAAGAAATGATGTATATATATAAAAGCTCAGATCGTGAATCTTGATGATATTCTTCTTTGTATAACATTATCATTAACCAAATGGATCACACTGTTTCTTCTCTCCAATGCTTCTTCTTAGTTTTATGTCTATCTCTACTTGTTTGTTCTAACTCGGTAGATACTTCCAAATCAAGAAAGAAACCTATTCTGATAAACTTTGGCGACTCCAACTCCGACACCGGAGGAATTCTCGCCGGCGTTGGACTTCCGATAGGACTCCCTCATGGCATTACCTTCTTCCATAGAGGCACTGGTCGTCTCGGCGATGGTCGACTCATCCTTGACTTTTTCTGTAAGTACCATTTCCATTTCTATATATTTACACATACTTTCATGTAACGTTACAAAAGCTTTGGTTTTGCTTTTATGATTAAAGGTGAACATTTAAAGATGCCATACTTAAGTCCATACTTGGACTCACTCTCTCCGAATTTCAAAAGAGGAGTCAACTTCGCAGTCTCCGGCGCCACCGCTCTTCCCATGTTTTCCTTCCCACTCGCCGTTCAGATCCGTCAATACATCCGTTTCAGGAACCGGTCTCAAGAGCTTATCTCTTCCGGTAAGTAATTAGCTTTTATCAAATTACTTTTTATTAAACTCGTAGTTAGTGACTCTATACATATTTGTTTTGCCAAAAGGGAGAAGAAATCTTATAGATGATGATGGATTTAAAAACGCATTGTACATGATCGACATCGGACAAAATGATCTTCTACAAGCTCTATACGGCTCAAATTTAACGTATACAACCGTGGTAGAAAAGATTCCTTCCATGCTGCTTGAGATTAAAAAAGCTATACAGGTACTTAAACCTTTCTAGTTTGGTTCCTCTCAAATAGTTTGCTCCTAAGAGGCTAATACGACCAGTTTGTAATGTGGTTGTGTAATGAAGACCGTATATTTATACGGAGGGAGGAAGTTTTGGGTACATAACACAGGCCCATTGGGTTGTGCACCCAAGGAGCTAGCTATTAACCCTCACAAGGAGTCGGATCTTGACCCGATTGGTTGTTTTCGGGTTCACAACGACGTGGCGAAGACCTTTAACAAAGGACTGTTTAGTCTAGTTAACGAAATGAGAGCACAACTCAAAGACGCCACCCTTGTCTACGTTGACATCTATTCCATCAAGTACAAACTTTCAGCTGATTCCAAACGATACGGTGCGTATTAATCGCATTTCAATCATTTTTGAGTTTATAGGTATGAAAATATGGTTTTGATCGGTTTGGTTTCCTTTTTGCGGGTTCAGGATTTGTGGATCCGTTAATGGCTTGTTGCGGTTTTGGAGGAAGGCCAAACAACTACGATCGTAAAGCGACGTGTGGTCAACCAGGTTCAACAATTTGTCGTGATGTAACCAAAGCAATTGTATGGGATGGGGTTCACTATACCGAAGCTGCTAACCGATATGTTGTCGATGCGATTCTATCAAACCGGTACACTTACCCAAAAATTCCTCTTAACCGATTTTGGTAGATCAAAAAGAAAATTCTCAATAAAACCGGGTTGGCTATTAGAAATGTATGGTCAACTATAATGGTACAAATCGCTAATGATTGCACTCTGAAGTGAATGTTGCAAGTCAAATTAAAGAACCTGAACTCAATAGGTACCATGAATACGTAGATGGCGTTAATGAAAGGTAGATAATGTTAAATGGTAGGGATGACTACATGAATTGCGGTGGAATTAGTCTTTCGCTGGTTTGTTTAATTTCATTCTAACAAGGTCATAAGGCTGTGGATAAGCTAAGCAATCACAAACAAAGAAACATGCATCTAAAATTCAGTCTATAAGGGACCATTATAGGTTTCAATCGGAATAAACCATGTAGCTTAAACATGACCCAACATGCAGCTAAAACATTACCAAATAGTTTAAGAATTTGTTCCCTTATCGATACAAGGATCCAAAAGTTCATCATTACGTATCTAATGTCATAAGTTTATTTTCGTAACAGAGACCTAACTTCAATTTCCACAATCAATAGGTTAGGAATTCGCAAGAGTTGTACGCATAACAATCAGAAACTAATAAAATATTGTGGAGCTTTTGTTCTTCCACCTAATTCGCAAATGATGTAGATACCATTTTGTCTTCCTATAGTGAGGAATTCGGATATAAGATGATTAACGATGTTGCAAGAAATGTAACTAAGACTAATCAAAGGACCACCATAATTAAACACCTAAGAAAACTCATCAATCTAGATAAGAAATCCAGAACAAAACATGTTTAACATAGAATCCATTACAAAAAAGAAGAAAACAAGCTTATGAAATTACCAAAGCGAAATCAGTTAAGAAACAGAGAGAAATATCAAGATCCTCAGCTCTCTCTTTCTGGTAAACGTAAGTGAGTCCACAGTAATGACGATCAAAATGACTCGCCATGAAAGTCCCCGCACCGCAATTTGCGTTGGGGCACTCTTTCCTCAGCCTCTGCACCTTACCAAATCCATCAAGAACGGGCGAGCTTCACCTTCTTATGCTTGTGCTTGATCTTCTTCGTCTTGGTGTACGTCTTCTTCTTCTTCCTCTTCTTCGCACCACCACCACCACGGAGGCGGAGGAGAACATGAAGCGTGGACTCCTTCTGGATGTTGTAGTCGGCGAGAGTACGGCCGTCTTCCACCTGTTTCCCGGCGAAGATCAGTCGCTGCTGGTCCGGTGGGATTAAAAAAAAAGACTAGTTGGGCTTTTCACTGAGTCTAATTAGGCCCATAGTGCTAAAAATTGGAATAAAAAAGTCTGGAGATGCAGGGAATCGAACCCTGTGCCTCTCGCATGCAAAGCGAGCGCTCTACCATATGAGCTACATCCCCTAATGATATTATTCTCGTTTCATTACAAACGAGTTAATATCTGTGTGTTGTTTCGTACTTATTTGACTGGCCAACCAATATATGATTGGTAGAGAGCTTTTCGTATTCTCTTCGTCGTCCCCTTTTAAGAACCCTAGATCTCTCTCTCTCTCTTCGACTTTCTCAATCCTCAAATCGCAAATTCAACAAAAGAGAGCAATGGATGATAGCTGTGCCGTCTGCGCCGACAATCTCGAATGGGTTGCCTACGGATCCTGTGGCCACCGAGAAGTCTGCTCCACATGCGTCGTTCGTCTCCGTTTCGTCCTCTGCGATCCTCGCTGCTGCATCTGCAAAACCGAGTCTCCCGTCATCTTCGTCACCAAGGTTTTATCATCATCAGCCTTCTCCAATCATCATCGGAATCGATTTAGTTTCCGCTAATTTAGCCCTCTCAATTGGTTTCGTGCAGGCGTTGGGTGATTACACGAGGACGATCAATGACTTCTCGACGTTCCCGTCAGCACCCAAGGAAGGTCGAGTAGCGGGAGGGTTCTGGTACCATGAAGACACTCAGGCCTTCTTTGATGATTTGGATCAGTACAGGATGATCAAGGCCATGTGTAGGCTCTCCTGCAGTGTCTGTGACAAGGCGGAGGAGGAGCAAGGAGGAGGGGGGCCAAGGCATCGTTTGAGGATTAAGAGCGTTGAGCAGTTGAAGGGTCATTTGTATCATAAGCACAAATTGAATATGTGTAATTTATGTCTCGAAGGGCGTAAGGTTGGAGCTTTAATACTTTGACCGTATATATGCAAAGCTTATTTGTTAACTTGTCTCTGTACATGGTGGGCAGATATTCATAGGTGAACAGAAGTTGTATACGAGGGCTCAGCTTAACCAACATATACACACTGGTGACTCTGAAGTTGATGGAAGTGAGAGTGAAAGAGGAGGCTTTGCTGGTCATCCTATGTGTGAATTCTGTAGGAATCCTTTCTATGGTGATAATGAGTTGTATACTCATATGACTACTGAGCATTATACCTGTCACATTTGCCAAAGGTAATGAAACGTTTTTTTTTTTTTTAATTTTCCTAGTCTTCACCTTCTTATTGTGCTTATGATTGGCTTCTATAGGTCGCAAACAGGGAAATATGAATACTATAGAAACTATGATGACTTGGAGGTAAACCATCTACCATCTTCATTAGAGCTATCGTGGCTTGCATGTGTTCTGATTCTATTTATGTTTCTGCAACAGCTTCACTTTCGTCGAGACCATTTCCTTTGTGAGGACGACTCCTGCCTTTCAAAGAAGTTTGTAGTTTTCCCAAACGAATCAGAGTTGAAAGTAAACACCTTTTTGTGAAATTTTCATTTTTTGTCTTAGTTCTGCTCTGTGGATTATTGTCAAGTATTTATATTTGATTTTTTTTGCAGAGGCATAACGCCATCGAGCATGGGGGTAGGATGTCTCGGGCTCAGCGAACTGCTGCATTACAGGCATGTGACGCCTCTTGTCTGGGTCTCTGATGTCTTTTTGGCTATTTTATATGTTTTTTTGCTTAATGTTGTACTGTGTTTCTGCTCCAGATACCAACGAGTTTCCGATACAGTCGTGGAAATGATCAAGAAAGTCGTCGTGGAAGACCTCGATCATTCCGTCGCGAACCCGGTGGCCGCGATGATAATTATAATCTTGCAATCAATGCTGCTCTTCGTTTATCTGAGGCTGAGTATTCCAGGCAAGAGCCTGCTCCTCCTCCACCCTCAAGTGCACCACCTGGATTCTCTGAAAACAACAACAACAGAGACATGGATGATGGTGATCCTCTTATCCAACCAATGGAATCTCTTTCAACTAACGATATGGAGCCGTCTTCGCGATATCTTCAAGCTGTGGGCAGTTCTGGTGGTGGTGGCTCACGTCTGCAAGAATCTGCTTTTCCTCCTCTTGCTGGTCCACCTAGATCTGGACAGAACTTGGAGAGCTTGCCTACTAACACCTTGGCTGCTCGTCTTAGACGTCAAACGAATCGAACTGCTGGCGCTACCGCCATTGCTAGTCCTTCTCAAGCATGGCCAGCGGTTAACCGAGCATCCAATACTAGTGGCGGTGGTGGCAACTCTTCTTCCGGATGGCCAGCGATAGGTCGCACACCTGTCGTTCAACCATCTAGCTCTTCAGCTCAATCTAGGTCCCATGCCAGAGTTGCACAGCCCAGACCTCCTAGTTCACAGGCTGCTCGTAATGGAAATATGATTCCTCACTCATCCTCAGCCCCTAATCTATCTGATACAAGATCACTTCAGCCTTCTCATTTGGATTTTCCTCCTGTTTCTTCTGCTGCTCGCAAGACACCATCCACCATCACACAGGGAACTTCAAACTCCCAACCACCACCTCCAGATGTGCAATCTGCGAACAAGTCATTGGTTGAGAAAATGAGATCTGCACTTGGTCATGATGAAGATTTGTTTATGACCTTCAAAGATGTATCAGGACAGTATCGTCAAGGTTCGATTGATGCAACAACTTACTTGGAGTATGTGAAAGGTTATGGATTGTCTCACCTAGTTATTGATCTTGCTAGACTCTGCCCTGACCCTAGAAGGCAGAAGGAACTCATTGATGCTCACACTGCCAGTTTGAGAAACGACAATGGTCAAGCTGCTGCTGTTACTGCGCAGAGTTCGTCTCAAGCTCAAGAGAGTCAAGGTTCAAAGAAAAACAAAGGGAAAGCTGTGAAGGTTGTTGATCCAAAAGAAGCAGTAGCAGATAACTTTATGGAGACAGTGAGGAGATTACAGTCCTCACAGAATTTTCATGAGAAAGAAGAAGAAGAAGATGTAATATCGAAAGATAAGAATGCTTACAGATCTGACAAAGGCAAATCGAAAGTGGAGTCTTCTTCAACCGGAAGTAAGCAGCAACGTAAGAAAACCTCAAAGTTTCACAGAGTGAGGCTTGGTGACGGATCAATGGCAGCATTGCTAAATGTCAACTCTTCTTACCATGAGCCTGAACCAGATTCAAATGATGGCAATAACAATAGTAGTAACCAGAATCAAACCGGTGTACGTGGTGTCTGGCGTAAAGGAGGTGCACAACTTTTCTCCTAAGTTTCTTTGGCTTCTCAAGGAGCGTCTTGTACAAGCTCGACTGGCCGCATATTTTTATGACGGAGAGCATTTTTGAGGAAGTTTTATGAAGGATAGACTCGTTTTGTTGCTTGTTTTTTTTTTGTGTTCTTCTGTATGTTTGGTACTTTCTTGTTTTTATTTTGGAGGGACTTATTATTAGAAGAAATGGAACTGTAACAATTAATATACTGTCATAATCCATTTTTAAATTAAGGTTTCGAATATTCTTGAGTGGATGATCATTCAGGGTTGATGTTGAATAAACAAACATAATTCAAAGGTATTATGTCTAAGGCTTTAAAAATTTTGGGTATCCTCCAATGTGTTACCAAATGTAGTTCGTTTTGTTGCTGCAAACAAAATTAATTTTTAGTTGTTAACTATTCCAAAGATTTAACAACTTGTGATTGATCGCGTGATACTAAAACAAATAACTATCTGCGACCTGCAACTTGTGACATGTGAATCAATCGCAGATCTCTGCGATTTGCACTACTTCACTTGAACTCATATTTGCACTAAAATGTAAAACTAAAATATAGCAAAAGAATGTTTCAAAAAAAAAATATATATATATATATATAGCAAAAGAAAAAAAAAATCGAAATGAACACCGCTTAAACTGATATTAACCCGCAAATCCCTCGTTACCATATGTATATTTTTGAAAAGTACCTAGAAATGAACATGCATCTACCAAATATGGAAACGTTATATAAATATATACACAACATGCATTATTCGTCTCCCTATATGTAAGCTCTCTTCTTCCTCCGAATCCGTTTCTTTTTCTCCATATCCATGTACAAAACACAACCATGGACGTTCCAATCAAACTAGCCTTTCTCTTTTTAACCGTCACCTCAACCGCAACCGCTACACCAGCCAAACGCCCAGACTACCTTTCCACACCGCACGCAAAAGCAATCGCGGGAATATGCACCGTTATCCAATCAGACACAAGTCTATGCACCAAAACCCTTAAAGAAGTTCCTAGCGACGACCCCATCGTATTAATCCGAGCATTACCTACTGCTGCTGAATCTTCCGTCAAAAAAAGCGTGACGTTCCTCATCGGAATCAAACCAAAACACACATCAAACGCAGTCGCAACTACAGCGATCAACAGCTGCGAAAAAAACTTGAACAACGCGTTAGAAGATTTCGCTGAGTTTTGGAAAGCTACGGGGAAAGATGTGACGACGATGGCTCGTAACTATTTCACGTGTAAGAAGACGTTAACGTCGATCATGGGGTATCATTCTACTTGTTTGGATGATATTGAGGATAAGAATCTGAAGGAGGAAGTGGGGATTGGGATAGGAGTTGGGAAGAATCTAAGCAGTGACTCGTTTGATGTGTTCAATGGTTTGCCTACTATTTTCAAGACTTTTAGTATTAACGTGAAGCTTAACGAGGAAGACACTTCGCCCCGACCGCCACCTTTGTCGGATTATTATTACTGATTAAAGGATTTGTAACTAACAACTCATTACTATCGTATAATGCTTAAAGCGATACTTGTTGTTGAGATACTTATCATGTAGGGGTGCTATTGTAACCATTGATTCTAATATAGTGGTATCTTATATTAGAATGGAACCATGCATAATTGTATCTTACAAGTTTCATTCATGTACAGACGTTATATATATATATATGAGATGTGATATTTTATTTTGTTAATTACATACTCTGGATTAATAACTCAAACAAAGACATTTCAGTAATCACTAGTGGTCCCATGTTTTCGGATGTTGTTCCTCAAATAGAAGATTTGTGTGTTTTCCATATTTCTTTTTAAAAAAAATTTAGAGAAAAATATATGATTTGTTTTGTGCATACTTTAGATTGTATATATTTGATGCATGAAACTCCAAACCATGGCTTATTTGCTTATCCTTCCAGGTCCTGTCAATTACATTCATCGAACCTAGCTTCACTAATCAATTAACATATAATACTGAATAGATGATGTATGTGTACAGTGCTACTATATTGGATTGTCAATCTAGACAGACTACTTATAGGATCGGATATCACTCTCGATATAGCTTTCATCGATTTTACTTTCCCAATATAACACTAACTAGGTAATAACCCGCGCCCTGCGCGGGGTGATGTATTGAAAGAGAATATTACATTTTAATATAAAGATTTTACAATTAGGTCCCAAGCTGGTGTTCACAACTATTAGATAATCGTAAATATTAAAAGAAAGTGTACATATTTATGTAATGTAACATCTTATAATGTAACATTTTATAATGTAATTGGTTAAGTGACATCAACATATATTATATTCAAATAAATCTTTAATAATAAATAAAAAATTAAAATAAATTGAATATGAATTTAAGATAAAACTAAAACATAAGCAACAGAAATATTACTTCATTCATAAAACTTATTATTAAAAATATAAAACGCAACCAAGGTAATATAGTAATAAAATATAAAAGAAACAACAAAAAAAACTGATGAAAGCATAGCCGATGTCAAAAGTTTCTTCGAAATCCATGGTTTGCAATCCTATATAAAAAAAAAAAGAATCAGCTAATAAAACTAAACAAACTTATTTACCAATCAAACCAATAAGATATACCTCTTTCCGAAAGCATCCATTTCTGGCACATCACTGGGTTTAAAAATAATTTTCGAAAACCCATCAATGTTAGACACATTTTTCAATCGACCTTTTTCTAATAAATAAAACAGTGTCAGAAAAATACTAAAGGGGATATTAACTCCAACATTTTTTATTTAAAATTAGTACAGTGCATTACCTGCTCCCCAATTAATTTGACAGCAAGCTGATCTTGTGAAGATGGCTTGTGGTCCGGTATGAGCCACAAGCATGATTCAAGGAGAAGTTGGTGAAAGTCAGTGTCCTCCCTTGCGCAAGAATGCTATCGAATTGGTTAACCAATTCCTTCTTAACACTTGCATGAATCTTGTCTCCCTGAAAATTGGTAAATGAAAGAGAAGATTATTAAAACAGTATAGAACATGAATACGTAAAATCACAAAGCATTAGATGATACAGCCAAAATAAAAAGGTATATACTTACATTAGAATCAATGAGAACCATTTCAATGGTTAAACCACCACCAGCCGAATACTGCTTCCACAATCGAATGATGCTCGCCCTCATTCTCTGCATCGTCTAAAACGGTTTCAAATCAGCAACCGCGTTCAAGCCTGCCATTTGTGTTTTGGGGGAATGAATGGTTTTTGATAATATTAAGAAAGAATAAATTTAAACGATGAGAAGATGTGATTGCTAGGGTTGGTATATATATAATTTAGATTGTATTTGAACGTGGAATCTTTGGTGTTAATCGCACAAAATCAAATCAGACTAAAATCAATTTCCGCGGATTATGAATGATTAATGTTAGTCGTAATATAATTGCGTATCAATATCAATATTAGGGATATTACATGCCTTAACACCCTCATATATTTACTCATCACATCTCAAATAAGGTAAAAAAATCGTAGAGGGCCTATCAAATACAAATAACATTCATGTATCTTGGAAAACTTGACAATTTTTTTTTTTTAAATAATCAAATTTACCATTAAATGCAAACGTAATTTCCGTGTGAAGTTATATGGTATCGATGAGTCTTACTTTCTATTTTTACTTTAGTCTATAGCTGTTCTAATTGCGGGTAATCACCATCGATATTTATTAACCAGTTACCAAATTTTTTAAATTTTGGTCTTATATAGTAAACTTTCATTTATATACAATAAATATAGGTTACCAAATTTTTTAAATTTTGGTCTTATATAGTAAACTTTCATTTATATACAATAAATATATGTTTTTGATACATACAAACATTAAAAGTATTCGATCATGCATCACCATTTACCGTACAAATATAGAAGACCATATATTGACCATATCCCGACTATTATAAGTTCAAATATACTTAACTTATAATGATTTTAACTGGCTAACCTTTTCAACTATCACATTATCATGATCTAGAAACGTGTTCAACTATTATATAACTAAACTATGTACACTATGTAGGATCACGACTAACATTTTATAATAAAACTATGTCTGAATCTAAATCTTACGATACACTATTTTTTAAAAATTTAAATATTACGATACACTATAAGACTATGTCTGAGTCTAAATCTAAATATAAAAAAATAGACTCATCGATACAATATATTACGAACTATTACTTAACATATAGTATTATATAAGACTATGTCTCGACAATATATTGACCATCCCCTATATATTATTTTAGAAGCACTCTAAACAAATAACCTTCACTTCATGTGTGATTTACATGAGTGCCATTTACACTTGTCAACTCCACAATGACTCTCAACCCCTATATTTAAAAACCCTTAGTTAACTAGCCTAATTACATCAATTGCCATTGGTAAGTAGTTTATATAGCCTAACATAATTATATAGTTTTTGACTACATTAAAGCGAGCTTCATAATATGGACGAACTTCATATTCTCTAGGATTACGAACGTATGAAAATATTTTCAAGACCTCACTAAACATGAACGTAGACTATAAATATATTTTGTTTATATTATATATTCCATTCATCGTAGACTATATTCCATTCATCATAGACTATATATATATTTTGTTTATATTATGTATTCCTTTCATGTATTTGAATTGCATCACTTTAATCTAAATTGCTATATGATTGTATATATTACTATGCTGGTTCTACATTATATTTTAACGACATGTTCAAATTGATTAGTTTGTAAACGTTTATGTTGTTTAAATTTGAAAAATTTTGTCAAAAAGAAGTTTAATCAAAATATGTGGTTTTGATAGTAGCCTAATTACATTTCTTTTCATTTAGTTAATCAAAATATGTAGAGTAAGGTATATCAAATTACGTAGAGTATATCAAATTTTAATCACATATCAAAATACGTAGAATTGAGTATATACTGTAAAATTTAATGCAGTTGGTCAAAAATAATATAGCCGGTATTATGGCATTGCTTGCCTTAATTATGCCTTTGATACCGTTAATTAAAATTTAATACATCAATTTGATTAATTTATCACTGTGATTTGGAGGCTTTTAAGGTATTAGAGTATATCAAATTTCAATCACACATGATGTGATTTGTAATCAGATTAAATTCTAAATAACACATTATTGACTAATTTTAATAATCTTAATCACTTTAATCTAAATTGCGATATGATTGTATTAAATTACTATGCTGGTTCTACATTATATTTTAACGACATGTTCAAATTGATTAGTTTGTAACGCTTCGTTTTTAAATTCGAAATAAATTTAATATGGAAAGAAGTTTAATCAAAATATCAAAATCATATATAAAATCAAAATATGTAGAGCAGAGTATTTTATATGTCATTTTGATATTTTGATTAAACTACGATTCATTTAGTTAATCAAAATGAGTAGAATTTAGTATATACTGTAAAATTTAATGCAGTTGGTTAAAAAATAATTTAGCCTGTATTATGGCATTGCTTGCCTTAATTATGCCTTTGATACCGTAAATTAAAATTTAATACATCAATTTCGATTAACAATCTCCGTGATTTGCAGGTTTTTAATTCTATTCTCTTTAAATTTATCACACATTAGGATCTATATACGGTTATGCCTATAATTTGTATTTATTCTTTATATTTACATTCTTTTTAAGGTATTAGAGATTCAATGTCCTCAATAACTCTCATTAATGATTTGCTGAAAGAGATTAATTTGCGATCCCCTTAGTATTATTTGAGGAGCACTCTTAAAAATAAACATTTCTCTCATGTGTTATTATCAAATTTTCCATTACTTAGGTGTCATCACGAGAGTCTTCCTCATACATTTTAGTGAATAATCCTTCTTTTACTAGATTTAATTACTTATAGTGCCATTGGTCATTGACTTGCATATTATTATATACTATAATTATTTCAAACGGATTATACATATGTCACTTATATTTAATGCGATATTTAAGATTGTTTTTGTTGCATTATCGTAATGTGATTCTCATTCTTGCATGGTATCTCATATTATCGAAATGAGATATTACGAGATGCATTTTAATTGTTTGACTAATAATGTAAACTATAAAATACTCATGTATATAAAAAATAAAAAGTGGCGACCGTATTGAAATCAAAAGAGTGATAAACTATATTGTAAACTATAATACTCATGTATATAAAAGTGGTCGATAGTATAGAAACTAAACTCCCATATTTGAATAATCTTATTAAACTATACAAAAGTGGTCGACCGATAGAAACTAAACTCCCATTATACATAAAAATCATCATCACACTTATTAAACTATATACTAATGTATATAAAATTTAAAAGTGGTCAACCGTATTATGGCATTGCGGGTGACCCTTATTGAAAAATCCTTATTGAAAAATCATTGAATGTATATATGGCATTACTTCCCTTTATATATTCGCATAATATTAATCAAAGAATTATTATAAGAAAGTTTTGACTCATATTCGTATAGAAATTAGAACAATTTGTGGTACATCAAATCATGACTAATTTCATTTAATTATTTAGCTTCTCGACCAAGACTCTAAAATCAAGGAATCATACAATTATTCAATCTGATTATATTCGATAGATATTTGAATTTACACAAGGTTAATATTGTTTCCTCAATGTTGATTTCTTAATTATATTACTTTCCATAATTAAAAAATTTTTAGCTAAAAGTTAGGGATTTACACGGTTTTACTTATACCAGATAAAATCATTGACTCTCTAATTTTTCATAAGCAAAACCCTATAAGTGATCCTATATATATCAAGGGACGGAAATTCCGACATTACAGCCTACCATTTCTCTATTATCAAAAGAAAGTATCATGGATTTCATCTCTGATTTGAAGCCAAAAAAATCTATGTGGAAAATCAAGGTGAAAGTTATCATTGAGTATGTAGTTTTGTGTTATGTGATTTTAAATATCAATCCAAAGAAGTCTATGTGAAAAATTAAGATGATAGACTTCTAAATAGTTGCAAGCTGGAAACAATGTCACACCAATTGTCTGGTTTTATTAGTTTTTTTTTGTGTTTCTTTATAATTTGTTTCATCTAGCATTTTATTATCTTATTGCTTATGTTTCCTTTTATTTTATATTCATATTTTATACTATGAAAACAATAATTCTATTACTTATGTTTTGTTTTATCTTAAATTCAGAATAAATTTATATAAGTCTAAACTTACTCTTATAGATTTATTTCCATACAATATACTAAAATTACACCAATAAATAAATCTATATGGTTTAAAATTTATAACCTCTTATAGTTCATCACTCCGCGCATGGCGCGGGTTACCACCTAGTACTTTAACTATTACTTAACGTAGATAGGCCACAATTAATAACTATGACAACCAAGATACAATTATAGTTCGACCATATAAAAATGCAACGAAATAATTTGTGTTAATAAGGTTGTTCCATAAAAATGGCAATACATGTAATTATGCTAGTTAAAGGAGGGTTTTTAATGAAATGAGCTGAGAAGAACTATGGTAATGCCACATAGGAAATGGCATTGTTGTTATTAACACATGATGATAAGGTTTGTTTGTTAAAATGTTTCTGTTTTAATATTAAGGGGATAATATAGGAGTGAATTTTCCAAAACAAATGGTTTGTTCTCTCAAATCCTGAAATTATTAAGATTAGAATAAACTAACCTCTTCATCCATACATGGCCTTTTATTTTTAGTAATAAAGTTACCACCTCTTGATCAGGACATAATCAAATCATCTTGTGGAGACTAGTTTTTAATTTGAGAGGCAACATTTCACTAGAGAATTTATAGCCATTCAACGACCTAAAACATCTCCATCCATGCAAAGCTCATGCAAACCCCAATTTTAGAAACTACAACTTCTATAAGAACTACCCACAAAGAACAATAATCTCTACTTGCCCCAATAATAATCCACCGGGCTCTGTTCTAATAAAAATAATCCCATCCCTCTCCTATTCACCTCCTGAATAAAACTGGAGAGATAAAAACACACATAAAAAGGAAAAAAATCGAAAAAGAAAATATATAAATATATTTATATATATATATATATACATAAAATACAAAATGCCAGTAGGAAAAGTTGTGATATCTGCGGCTTCCGTCCTTCTAGTGGTGGGTGTTGCCATAGGAGTTGTCACCTATGTTAATAGAGGCGACGGTGGTGGCGGCGGCGGCGGCAAGGATGCTTCTCTTAATTCACATCAAAAAGCGGTTCAGGCAATTTGTCAAACAACCACAGACCAAGGCTCGTGCGCAAAAACTCTCGACCCGGTCAAAAGCGATGATCCAAGCAAGCTTATCAAAGCCTTCTTGTTGGCTACAAAAGACGCAGTCACAAAATCTTCAAACTTCACGGCTTCTACCGAAGGAGGCATGGGGAAAAACATGAACGCGACGACCAAAGCCGTTCTTGATTACTGCAAGAGAGTGTTGACATACGCTCTTGAGGATCTTGAGACCATTGTTGAAGAAATGGGTGCAGATCTTCAGCAGAGCGGAAGTAAGCTTGACCAGCTTAAACAATGGTTAACAGGAGTGTTTAATTACCAAACAGATTGTCTTGATGACATTGAGGAAGTGGAACTAAGGAAAATCATGGGTGAAGGAATCTCTAACTCCAAAGTTTTGACTAGTAACGCTATAGATATCTTTCACTCTGTTGTCACGGCTATGACCCAAATGGGTGTCAAAGTCGACGATATGAAGAACGTGATGGGAGGACTTGGAGCTCCTGCACGTCGCCTTCTTGGAGACATCGACCAAAATGGACTACCCAAATGGCTTTCTGGCAAAGACAGAAAGCTTATGGCTAAGGCTGGACGCGGTGGTGGTGGCGGTGGTGCACCTCGTGATGATGGTATCGGTGAAGGTGGCGGTGGTGGGGGTAAGATCAAGGCGACTCATGTGGTGGCTAAGGATGGAAGTGGAAAGTTTAAGACGATTTCTGAAGCGGTTAACGCTTGCCCGGATAAAAACCCTGGACGTTGCATTATCCATATAAAGGCTGGCACCTACAATGAAGTGGTCAGAATCCCTAAGAAGAAGAACAACATTTTCATGTTTGGTGATGGTGCTACAAAAACCATCATTACTTTTAACAAAAGTGTTAAACTTACCCCTGGAACCACTACTTCACTCAGTGCCACTGTTCGTAAGTCACATTTAAACTTACCTCTATTAGACCTCACGAATTATATTAGTATTTAATTTTGGAGTTTCTAAAAACAATTGAGAATTTCTCATTTGAAAAACTTTTATATGAGTATTTTTTGAAATTATTTGATTAAATATCAATACAATTGGTGAGATTTCTAGATATACAAAAGCATTTGCTAAATAACATTGATATCTAAATATACAATTGCATGCATGCAGAGGTTGAATCCGAGGGATTCATGGCGAAATGGATTGGGTTTAAGAACACTGCTGGTCCACTAGGACACCAAGCGGTCGCACTCCGTGTGAATGGAGACCGTGCGGTCATATTCAACTGCAGATTTGACGCTTACCAAGACACACTCTACGTCAACAACGGACGTCAGTTCTACAGAAACATTGTTGTATCCGGTACAGTCGATTTCATCTTCGGAAAATCCGCAACAGTGATCCAAAACTCTCTACTCCTCTTACGAAAGGGCAGCCCCGGACAGTCCAACTACGTTACAGCCGATGGTAACGAGAAGGGTGCAGCGGTCAAGATCGGTATCGTTCTCCAAAATTGTCGTATCATGCCTGACAAGGATCTTATAGGTGACAAGAAAGTCAAATCGTATCTAGGACGACCGTGGAAGAAATATTCCACGGCTGTGATTATTGGAAGTGAGATTAGTGCTTCGATTCAACCAGAAGGATGGACCGAGTGGAAAGGAGAGCAAAACCACAAAACAGCTAAATATATTGAGTTCAATAACCGTGGACCAGGAGCTAAAACTAATGCGAGGCCTCCTTGGACTAAGGCGGCTAAGTCTGCGAAAGAGGTTGAAGGTTTCACCGTAGCTAACTGGGTGGGTCCGGCTAATTGGATTCAAGAAGCCAACGTGCCTGTCCAGCTTGGATTGTAAGAAAAAAAAAATAGTAACGTTAAGACAGTTATATGATAATGTAATGACTAATGAATGATACGACCTCGTCTCTGAGAATCAGGGGCTCTTTTTGGATATTATTAAACAATATAGGGCTCTAGACATTAGGGATGAAGTTTGTACAAGATTGCTTTTGTTTCACGTGCAAAATAGAAAAAGATCATGTTGTTTCAGCTCTTTTACCTCTTCTTTTTTAAACTCCAAATAATGAATTTCTTTTATCGACTTTGGTATTTCTATATATCCCTATCCTTTTCTATTACAATAAAAACTAAACGTGATTGATAAATATAACTTCAAACACTAGCAAAAACTAAACAAAAAACAAAAAAAAAAAATCTTTTGAACTAAAAAATCTAGCAAAATAAACAAACCAACATACTATTGTAATATCATATGTGTAAACACTAGTTTGATAAATATAGCTCTTTTTTGCGTTGCTATGTTTTTGACTCAATGCTATTATGTATACAGATAATGATGAGAATAGAGACTCATCTTGGGAAATATTTATTAGAAGCTACAGTGTAATATGTAAGCAAAGTGAACCCTACATTACTAAATCAAAGCCCACTTCCAATCCAATTGTTCCTGGACATAATGACGAAGAGTAAAAGATTTACATCTTTTTTTTTTTGAATATAAAATATTTACATCTTAAGTTCCTTAACAAAATGGAATAATCAAAATTCCAATAATGTATTAAGAAACAAATGATTTATATCTGGAGAACGTCTAAGAAAATTCATTGGCTGCTTTCGAAAGTTAAAATTTGATCCGTTACGTATTGAAGTGCTATGCGATCATATCATAATATAGAAAACAAAGAAAAGATGTAAAGAAAAAGTTTAGGTAACGTTTTGTGATTTGTCAAATAAACAATAGTTACTTTGTAATATTTTTAATCATTCAAGAATAATCAATAATTAGGATTCTGACCCGCCCTTTCAAATGGCGGGTAAATTTTTTATTTTAATTTTTTTACTATTTCAAAAAATTTAATTTGTATATATGTGTTTGATATTAATTAAATTTAATATAATTTTTGCAAACTATATTGAATATGTCAAGTTGCATATAAATTATACCCTTGTGATACAGGCATTTCACAAATTATTTATAAACTTTATTTGAAAAGCTTGCAACATAATATTTTTTTAGTATTTTCCTAATTATAAAAATTATAATTGCTCCCATTATATTACTAATCTTACGTTGGCTTTTTAAAATAAATAAATAACCAATCATAGAGACTATTTTGTTTTTTAAAAATGTAGTTTAATTTTATCTTATTAAAGATTAATTAGGCAATAAATCTTTATGAAAATCAACATTCAAAAACAATTAGATTTTGATTTGCGTTTTCAAAGCGTGAATTCATTTTTTATATATTTTTATTCAATTTATATAAATTTATATGTTTTTAATACTAAAAACATTAATTTTTACTTTTTTTCTGTAACCTATGTGAATTTTTGTATTGCAATTTATTTTGCTAATTATGCAAATTTTTGTATATGATAATTTTTTTTACTACATTTGCTACAACTCATGTGAATATTAAATAACTAACCTGTTTTATTGTCCACCCAAAATGACAAATATATAAAAGTCAACATGTATATGCACAATCATACATATATAGTATGCAACCTTATTAGTTTTTGTAGTAGAATCAATATTGACAATATAGTATCAATTTTATTTTCAAAGTAAACATTTTTGGTTCCATAAATATAAATGTGATAGGTTGGGGTTTAAAAACTATTTTGGTTTATATAAGATATTATTTGGAGTTCGTTGGTGAGCAAAAAATTAACTAAGAACACATCCATTAGAGTATCTAACATGATATCTAGTTATTTTAAAAAAAGAAAAAAAATGAAAAAGAAGAGAGAGAGCATGAATAAAGGAGGAGGAGTTCTCTGCCCTGATCTTTCGAAACATGTACTAGATACCCTTTTGCCACTTGTTTTATAAGAAGTTGAAGATAACAATTTTCGTTATGGATTTTCCTTTATCAAAAATACTATTATTATGATACTCCAAATCATATATCCACCAAAATAATGTTGCTTTAACGGCCTGTGCTTATTCAACAAAACCCGAACCATCATTCTCGTACACCCATTTGACCAAAATCTTAACTCTTCCTAGCTATGTGACCGTTCTTAAACCAACTAAAGCAAAATGAAAAAAGGGACAGATATTCTCTTACCAGAACTTGTAGAAGAATGTTGACGGTCAGTCGATCTTTCATCCATCGATGGTAATTCAAAACAGAGAAGGATTAATCGGTACAGCTTCTGAAAATATCATGTGTTAGCTCTCTTCAGAGCTTTATATTGATTCCTTGTTGTAAATGTCTCTTTTACTTGTTTTGATCTATTTTGAGTTTGTCTCCCAAAAAATTAATCTGACTACAGATCCTTCTACTGCTTGATTATTATGTCAGTTTCATATAGTAATCAAAGAAAATCAAGATAATCCAAGCTTACCCGACAGTGTTAAAAGGATTTCTGCAAATAGATGTTCGTATGACTTTTATTTATTTATGTTCGTATGGTTTGATGGAGAAGAGCTTCTGGTCGGGAGTTTTGTCCTTCGTCCCTGTTTTCGCAAGAGTCTATCCACTGGTAAGTGTTAATCGTTTTTGAGAAGCTCTAAAAATATTCTTCAAGAACAGTAAAACTTCATGAATGTTTTTCACAGATTAATCACAGATAACAACAAAGAAGATGAATCAGTTGTCCAGACAAAAGAGGAAATCGAGCATGAATGTCCAAATAAAATATATAACACAGTACTCGCCACGTCTACCAAGTGTTTAGGCCTTGTTCAAGTCTTGCAAGGTACGGCTGATAAGATCTTGTAGTATGAATGTAAACATCTTTCCTCTGATCATATCATAATATAGAAAACAAAGACAAGATGTAAAGAAAAAGTTTAGGTAACGTTTTGTGATTTGTCAAATAAACAATAGTTACTTTGCAATATTTTTTAATCATTCAAGAATAATCTATGATACCATGGCCCGGGAAATGAAGAATATCGTGCAAGTTGCATATATAAAAGATACAAAATGAATTGTGATTTTGTCTGCTTGTGAAGAATAGCATCATACAATATAGATATGGAAGGGATGGACACAAGGCAAGTACTTGCCAATTCTCGGTTACTTGCTATTTGACTTGGTTTGTCCGAGTAATTTGTTTTTCCATTCGATATTTGACTTGCTTGAAACAAGTACTTATTTTATCAAGTACTTGGAACAAATATTTGATATTTGCAAGTAATTTGTCTTGCCTTGTTACTTGAAAAATTAAGTAATTGGCTTTTGATTACATACAAAAAAATTCATATTCTAAATTTTCAACATCCAATAATCACATGAATTTAGAAAGAAGTAGAGACAAAAATGAAAATAAATATTCAAAATATTTGGAAGACCATATGAAACTCATTGTTCTTCCATTTTCATTTCGGTGTTCCAAAAAAGTTTTTTGTCTACTTCTTGATCATGTTTTGCTCCTGCAAAACCAAAAAACATTTTGTTCCTGTAAAATAAAATAGACAATGTAAGATAACAAGATATATTCTAATCTTTTATTCTTCATCCAAAGTTAAGCAATTCCTTGGACCAAATTTCTATAACCATTTGAAGTTAAGCTAACGAGTATTTTATAGAACGAGTAACAAATAACGAGTAACGAGATAGGTATCAAAAATGAAACAATACTTGATATTTGCCTTGTCCTTACGAGTAGTGAAATTTTTTGATTTGTTACTTGTCTTACTAACGGCGTGTACTTGGTTTTTCAAAACGAATATTGGTCGAGTCACGAGTATAAAGCGAATATCGAGTAATGATGCCCAGCTCTAGAAATGGGGTTAATGGCCAATGTTTTATATTGTATGAACAGAGAAAAGTAAAAGTTGGTTAGTCAAACCAAGTTTGAAATAAATCGTATGAAAATATTATTTTGTGTTCTTTGTTCTCTGTGTTTAGAAGCTTCCTCTGATTTTATTCAACAAAGTTGGGTTGGTAATAAGACTTATCCTCAGAGAAGAGACCAAACAAACAACTTGGCGTCTGTCCTGTCACGTCAACAAGGTCGTTTTTGACGATTATAGTCTTTTTTTTCTTGAAGTAGGTCTCAAACTCCACCTTGAATCAATTCAAAAAGAACATGAATTAACGAGTTCTTCAACCTTTTAATATTCATCACTGCTTCTTCTTCAAGTAACGAACAAGCGTGTATGTTTAAGCCTCCACAAACTAATATTCCACTGCTTTTTTGAAACAAACAAAGTCTCTGTTTATAAGGTACATGCCTCTCTGTTTTTTTTTTCTAAGATCTTGAACTGGTTTCTGGGTTTTTGAACTGGTTCTTGAATTTCTCTGTTTTGTAAGTTCTTGAACTTGTTTCTGGAATGAAGTTTATTGATGTTTGTGGTCTTTTATCAGTCTAACTTTACTTACTTTTTTCATATAGATCTTGAATTTCGATCTTTAGCACAATTTCTCGTTGGTTAGTGTCTTGGTGAACACTAATCCTGAAATCCTTAGCTTTGGTTTTCTTAATAGGCTTTTTCTATCTTTCAGACAGGATCATAAGACAATGGATAGTGTAATAGAATCAGAGGAAGGTCTGAAGGTGGATTCACCAAACAAATCAGAAGCAGAGACCTCCAACTCAAAAACCCATCAAGAAGAAAAAGAGGTTAAGACAGAGTCTGTTCTGAAAGAAGAGAAGAAAAAGAAACAAGACGACGACGACAAGACCAAAACCGTGCCGTTTCACAAGCTGTTTGCCTTTGCAGATTCCTTTGACATCATATTGATGATCCTCGGGACTATTGGTGCCGTGGGCAACGGTCTTGGGTTCCCTATCATGACCATCCTATTCGGAGATGTCATTGATGTGTTCGGACAGAACCAAAACAGTTCAGATGTTTCTGACAAGATCGCCAAGGTAAAAAAAAAAACACTCTACTCTTTAACCTCTGTTGTTTAGACCCACCACACAATGCTTAATCTTTGGTACAATATTACACACAGGTTGCTCTGAAGTTTGTATACCTTGGACTCGGAACTCTAGTGGCAGCTCTACTCCGTAAGAACAAGTTCATTTTCTTCTGAAACCTACAGTGTTTTAAATGTGAGAGATTTGATTTTTATGCTTTGTATATAAACAGAGGTTTCTGGTTGGATGATCTCTGGTGAGAGACAAGCTGGAAGAATAAGAAGTTTATATCTAAAAACAATACTGAGACAAGACATAGCCTTCTTCGATGTCGAAACAAACACAGGAGAAGTTGTTGGAAGAATGTCTGGTGACACTGTCCTTATACAAGACGCCATGGGTGAGAAGGTAGCACCTTAGCCCCCAAAAACATTATCAATTCAAAGGCACAAAGGTTTAAACTTTCTTGTTTCTTTTGCAGGTTGGTAAAGCTATACAGTTGATATCAACTTTTATCGGTGGATTTGTGATAGCTTTCATTGAAGGATGGCTTCTCACATTAGTCATGGTATCTTCAATACCACTTCTAGTATTGTCTGGTGCAGCTCTAGCTATCGTCATTTCGAAAATGGCTTCACGTGGACAAACTTCTTATGCCAAAGCTGCGGTTGTGGTTGAGCAGACAGTTGGGTCCATAAGAACGGTTGCATCGTTCACAGGAGAGAAACAAGCTATAAGCAGCTACAACAAGCATCTTGTCTCTGCCTATAGAGCAGGTGTGTTCGAAGGAGCTTCCACAGGGCTTGGTCTCGGTACGCTCAACATTGTCATCTTCTGCACTTACGCTTTAGCGGTTTGGTACGGTGGGAAGATGATACTGGAGAAAGGGTACACAGGAGGACAGGTTCTCATCATCATCTTCGCGGTTCTAACCGGTTCCATGTCGTTAGGACAAGCGTCTCCTTGTTTAAGCGCATTCGCAGCTGGTCAAGCAGCTGCGTACAAAATGTTCGAAACCATCAAAAGAAAACCGGAGATTGATGCTTCTGATACAGCTGGGAAGGTTCTTGATGATGTGAGAGGAGATATAGAGCTTAGAGATGTGAACTTTAGCTACCCGGCTAGACCAGAAGAGCAGATCTTTCGCGGGTTTTCGCTCTCTATCTCGAGTGGCTCCACGGTGGCGCTAGTTGGGCAGAGTGGAAGTGGGAAGTCTACTGTTGTGAGTCTGATAGAGAGGTTCTATGATCCACAGAGCGGTGAAGTGAGAATCGATGGAGTTAACCTTAAAGAGTTTCAGCTGAAATGGATCAGAAGTAAGATAGGACTTGTGAGTCAAGAACCTGTTCTGTTCACATCGAGTATTAAAGAGAACATCGCTTACGGGAAAGAAGACGCTACGGTTGAAGAGATTCGTAAGGCTACAGAGCTTGCAAATGCATCTAAGTTCATCGATAAGCTTCCTCAGGTTTGAGACTTTTACTTACCTCTCCTCTGTTTCAGCTCTGTTTTCACTCTGATTTGTCCGTTTTTTTCTCTGTTTTGTCTCTGTTTTCATTTTGATGAAAGGTTGTAGATGTAACTGAAATTAACTGTATGTTGCAGGGTTTAGACACGATGGTTGGAGAACACGGGACACAGCTTTCAGGGGGACAGAAGCAGAGGATCGCTGTGGCTAGAGCGATACTTAAAGATCCAAGAATCTTGCTTTTAGATGAAGCAACAAGCGCGCTTGATGCAGAGTCAGAGAGAATAGTTCAAGAAGCTCTTGACAGGATCATGGTTAACCGAACTACTGTTGTTGTCGCTCACAGATTGAGCACAGTGAGAAATGCAGACATGATTGCTGTGATTCATCAAGGAAAGATCGTTGAGAAAGGTAAGAACTAAAACACATACGTGTACAAATGTCTCCTATTCTGTTTGATAGTAAGTTGCTGATGAACATAAACATATGATCAGGTTCCCACTCTGAGCTCCTAAAAGACCCTGAAGGAGCTTACTCTCAGCTCATACGTCTTCAGGAAGATAACAAAAAGTCAGAAGACCCAACGGATGAGCAGAAGATATCAATGGAGTCTATGAAACGGTCTAGTTTGAGAAAATCATCGCTAAGCCGGTCTTTAAGCAAAAGATCATCTTCTTTCTCTATGTTTGGTTTTCCAGCAGGCATAGACACAACCAACGAAGACAAACCAGAACAAGGACAGGCTTCTACTCCCATCAAGAAAGTATCATTCCTTAGAGTCGCTGCTTTAAACAAACCAGAGATTCCAATGCTTATACTTGGATCAATAGCAGCGGTTCTAAACGGAGTGATACTTCCCATCTTTGGGATCCTCATCTCCAGCGTGATCAAAGCCTTTTTCAAACCACCTGAGCAGTTAAAATACGATACAAGGTTTTGGGCAATCATCTTCATGCTTCTTGGTGTAGCTTCAATGGTGGTCTTCCCGGCACAAACCATCTTTTTCTCCATAGCTGGATGTAAACTGGTGCAGCGGATAAGATCAATGTGTTTTGAGAAAGTGGTTCACATGGAAGTTGGATGGTTCGATGAGACTGAGAACTCGAGTGGTGCTATTGGAGCTAGGCTTTCTGCTGATGCTGCTACGGTCCGTGGCTTAGTTGGAGATGCATTGGCTCAAACCGTACAGAATCTTGCGTCTGTCACGGCTGGTGTGGTCATTGCTTTTGTGGCGAGCTGGCAGCTAGCTTTCATTGTTTTGGCAATGCTTCCGCTGATCGGGCTTAACGGTTATATTTACATGAAGTTCATGGTTGGCTTCAGTGCAGATGCAAAGGTAACAAAGTCATGTGACATGACTCATGTCCACTTAAAGTTATAGTTTCAGTCCAAAGTTATCTTTGTTTGATGTGAGTATTGATAAACTGTTGGCAGAGAATGTACGAGGAAGCGAGCCAAGTAGCGAACGATGCGGTGGGGAGCATAAGAACGGTTGCTTCATTCTGTGCAGAGGAGAAAGTGATGAAAATGTATAAGAAGAAATGCGAAGGTCCTATGAAGACAGGAATACGTCAAGGCATAGTTAGTGGTATTGGTTTCGGAGTTTCTTTCTTTGTCCTCTTTGCTTCTTACGCAGCCAGTTTCTATGCCGGCGCAAGGCTTGTTGATGACGGCAAAACAACCTTTGATTCTGTTTTCAGGGTAATGAAACCAAAAAATGAATTTTCAGACAATCAACTAAGATTCTTGAGTGTTTTGTACCCTTTTAAAAGCTATATTGTTTCAGGTTTTCTTTGCCTTGACCATGGCGGCTGTAGCTATATCTCAGTCAAGTTCATTGTCTCCTGATTCCAGCAAAGCTAGCAATGCAGCTGCATCCATCTTCGCGGTTATAGACAGAGAATCAAAGATTGACCCAAGTGATGAGTCTGGGAGAGTTCTTGATAATGTTAAAGGAGATATTGAACTTCGTCATGTTAGTTTCAAGTATCCTTCAAGACCAGATGTTCAGATCTTTCAGGATCTTTGTCTCTCTATTCGTGCCGGGAAGGTGAGACACTGATCTTGAAACACGTTTTCAGTTTGTTTTTTTGTTCAATTATGTCTTGAACTCTGCTCTTTTGTTTTTTTTTCTGTGTTTCAGACAATAGCTTTGGTTGGAGAGAGCGGGAGCGGGAAATCCACAGTGATTGCGTTGCTGCAGAGGTTTTACGATCCTGATTCTGGTCAGATCACTCTTGATGGAGTTGAGATTAAGACCTTGCAGCTGAAATGGCTAAGGCAGCAAACAGGACTGGTGAGCCAAGAACCGGTTTTGTTCAATGAAACAATCAGAGCAAACATAGCTTATGGGAAAGGAGGAGATGCTTCTGAAACTGAAATAGTATCTGCAGCTGAGCTATCTAACGCTCATGGCTTCATTAGTGGACTACAACAGGTAAGCATAACAGCACCTGACTGCATGCACCTAAGTTCCAGATCCATACTAAACTAAGAGATGTTTATTTTTGTTGCAGGGCTATGATACTATGGTTGGTGAGAGAGGAGTTCAACTATCAGGTGGGCAGAAGCAGAGAGTAGCTATAGCCAGAGCAATTGTTAAAGACCCTAAGGTGTTGCTACTGGATGAAGCAACAAGCGCTCTAGACGCTGAGTCAGAGCGTGTGGTGCAGGATGCATTGGACCGGGTAATGGTTAACAGAACAACCGTGGTGGTGGCACATCGGTTATCAACAATCAAGAACGCAGATGTAATAGCAGTGGTTAAGAATGGAGTCATAGTTGAGAAAGGAAAGCATGACACTTTGATTGGTATCAAAGATGGTGTCTATGCTTCTTTAGTACAGCTTCATCTGAGTGCTTCTACATAAACATTTATGTTCTTTTTCATGGATTACTATTTGTGAGTAATATACACTGGAATTGACACTGAAAAGTTTCAATTTATAGATTCATTTGAATTGTTTGTAGATTCTTGTGTCAGCAGAAAAAAAAAATTAGAAAAATACTAATCATCATCTTCACTTTCATCACTATATGAGACTAAGGCTAAACCTGTGTGCAGAGTTCTAGGAGCGACATTGGCTTTTGCAGAATCTAAAGGAGCTGAGATATCTTTCTTCTCTTCCTCTGTCGCTTTAACCTTCTTAGGTTTTGGTTTGACTCTTATGATGGTGTTAAATGGACGAGTGACAGGTTTTCTCTTCCCGGTTGTTTTTTGTTCCTATAAAAGAGATCAAGAAACTTAAATTACCCAGGTGGTTTCAAATGCTCAAGTAAACATCTAACAGAAGAACACGAGGTGCTCACTTTAGTGGTTGGAGCTGGTGGTGGAAGTGCAGCTTCTTCTGGTTCATGAGGGGTTGCTGATCGTGCTGCAACCGCTGCCTGAAAAAATAAAATCAAATCCAAGGTTGATCCAGCATTTTAGATCCGTTTAGCTGTCTTTTTTTCAAGATTCACAAGAATTTTACCTGGAAACTACGAATCTGTTCTTCCTCTTCATCTGCTAATTTCCGTTCATATTCCTTCTTTGACTACAAATGCAAATGAAGAGATTACGATGACTACTACCTCATATGCTATATGCAATCACGAAGAGATAAGTTGAATAAACCGGGAAGAAACTATTCAGAAAGACTGCTCACCATCTCGAGTTTATCTAGAAACTCAGTCTCGTCTTCATCAAGAGCTTTGGGTGGTCCTGACAAATCCAATTCAAAGAAGAGTTAACACTACATCTTCTCTTAAGAGTGTGCAAAAAGTAGAGTGACTAACTATGCTTGAATCGTTCGTTAAACTCAGCGTCCTTCTTGTCTTTGTTCTCTTTCAAAATCTGTAATTAAAAGTGAAACATTGTTCTTAGTCTTCCATGAAGACTCGACAACAGGGTTAATAGTAATGACTACTCATCGGAAACTCAATAATCATTCAGCAAAACAAAACCTCGTACAAAGCCCTGTCTCTCTGGAAGGTTCCATCTTCAACTCTTTCGCCTCTTTCTTTCTTCGATTCCTCTAACTGCCTCACACCAAAATTCAATTGCTCAGAAAATTGTTAAGATCGATTCTACTGCAAAGCTAAGGATTCGATAGAGAGGCACAAGAACCTGTTCCTCGGAGACGAAATTGAGTAACCTAATAGGTTTCACTGTCTCTTCAGCCATCTCCTTCTTCGTCTTTGCAACAACAACTTCCGTTGGCTCTGGCAGGTTTTAATAACAAACTTTTCCTTCTCCGACAAAACAGACGACACGTCAATGTTTCTCAAGTTTTTAAATTTCCACAAATACCCATCGAGTTTTTATTTGTTCTAGTTTGACCCTACAGGTTTCATCTGATCAGTTTAGTACCTCGAGATAGACAAACATGTTAATCAAATAAAATGTCTTCAATAATGAAAAATTGTCGGAATGAAATACAGATTTTGCATGAAGAATGTCTAATGAACAATGACTTTATTGCACAATAATTATACAAATGGTGTTAAAAGTTCAAAAACACATTAAAAAGCCTCCTCAAAGTTAGCTTCTTCTTCTTCCATTGCACGCCTCTCCACCACAAGCTCATCAACAATAAAGTTACCTCCGGGACCTTGGCTAGTGGCTGTGGCTCCTCCTCTAAAGCCTTATTGTTACACCGGAATATATCAAACTACCTGCCACCAAACCACAACAACAGTATTCACTTTTAGAAGACCCACACACATCGCCATAATGGGTTTGGTTCCACATACAATCAAGCAAACATCACAAAGAGAATAGAACAAGACATAAAGCATTTTACTAGATATACATGTTGCTTGAGTCAACTCTAGATTGTGAATTTAAGACATACCTGGCTTACTACACGGGAGGAAGGTTTTGACAAGTCATCTGATCCTTGACTAACTCTGTTATTGCGTCTCTCAGTCTCTCGTAATCCTCTGTTTCGTTATAAATCTGATGAGAAATCCGAACGTACGCAGTGACTATCCCACTGTCTTTGTCTTTCACTCCTTCCTCACCATCCCTCAACCCAAGAAAATAAACTGGAACCTCCACTGAACGGTGCACCCGCAGATACGACCGCAGCTTAGTAGCATCATCATCGCTTTCAACACATAGTTTTGAAGGTAAACCGATCATAACCATCCCAACACACATCTCAGGAGGTGACCCAAGATTCGTTCCCCAAGCATTACACAGCATCAACCCCATTCTCACAGCTTCATCATGGTTCCTCTTCATTATCCCATCGATCCCTCCCTCGAACCTGTTCACAAACTCCATCACAGACGGAACCACAAGCTGCGAGCTGTAATCCCTAGTCCCAATCCAAGCACTCTCTATAGCCAAACCATTCCCAAACTCATGAGACACCACAGGGTGGTGAACATCGG
The DNA here is from genome assembly GCA_016432835.1 of Brassica nigra. Classification (NCBI taxonomy): domain Eukaryota; kingdom Viridiplantae; phylum Streptophyta; class Magnoliopsida; order Brassicales; family Brassicaceae; genus Brassica; species Brassica nigra. Next base: position 8,978,913 of record CM028246.1, on the reverse strand, counting down.
ACTCAGAACCACGTTTCTTACAGTAGAAAAACGCTATAGAGGGAGGACAAAAGAACCATTTATGCAGATTGCTAACATAGTAATCAGCACCAATCTCTTTAACATCAACCTTAACACTCCCAATAGCATGAGCCGCGTCAACAAAAACCTCCTCCACACCTTCTTCTCTGCAGACCTTAACCAACTCTCGAACCGGCATCAAAACACACGGCATCGACGTTATATGATCAATGATAGCTAACCTAACCGTTCTACCGTTCGCTCTACCTCTCTCTAACCCTTCCCTAAACGCAGAGACGATCTCCTCCTTCGAATTCACAGGGAAAGGTAACCTAACCTCAACGGTGGATCCTCCCACGCGCGACACGTACGCCTGAATCGACTTCTTCACGCTCTGAAACGCACAGTGGAACATCACCACAGTGTCTTCCTTCCGATACCTCCCTTCCGAGAAACACCGTCCGACTCTCTGAAGCACAATCGCCGCCGCCGTGGTCGCGTTATCGACCAGCGACACCTCGTCGACGTCGTCGGCGTTGATCAGGTCGCCGATCACGGCTCGAGACGCGAGCAGCCCGCGGCGGAGACCGTTGAAGTAGAACTCGTCCGGCTGGCGGAGAAACCGAAGCTGCCACTCGCGCTGCGCGTCGAGGACGGAGCTCGGGCAGCAGCCGAAGCTGCCGTTGTTGATCCTGGCGACGCCGGTCTGGTGGTGAGCGAACTCGGAGCGGATGTCCGACTCGGTGAGGAACTCGGAGAGGCGCGGCTTCTTCGGGTCGCGGTGGTTGTGATTCGACGAATCGCCGTTCCGCCGATCGTCCGCCGCCATCGGGATAAGGATCTCCTCCCCTCTAGGGTTTCGTCTTCGATTTAGTGGTGCGGTGACACTTTTGCGCTTCCCGACAACGACTGAGAAATATTTTCAAAATTTAATGATTTTTTTTTTTTTGATTTTTAATTCATCTTGATAAAGACGACGCTAAACGATAACGTTAATCTTTGATTAAAGAAGAAATTAAAGAATTAGACCAGAGTTTGTAATATGGGCTTTATTGGGCCAATAATATGGGCTATTTGTAGGTTATGACTTATGTGACATGTGATTATCACTCACGGTTTATAAAATAGCATTTCCATGAACTAACCATTATTCAAGTTGCCAATGTGGAATGTGACTAGAATATTATCCACTTTTTCTCCATTACAGTATAATTAATGCATGTGTTCAAAAAAAAAGAAAAAAAAAACAGTATAGTTAATACATTGAACGTTGACTTTATTGAGTACTATTTGGGCCTAGCCCATTTAAATCGAGAATAAGCGTAGATAGAGATGAGCCTTAACACGTGGCGAGATATAACTGGACGTAGGTTAGTGAGAAAGGTCGCTAAAGTGGTGAGTCAAAGTGTTTACAAGTTGTAACGTTTTCTCTCGATTCGCTCGCTGTTGTTTGTTCTCCGCTGTTCTCAGCTCACCGGCGATTTGGTTAGCTTCTTCTTCTCTTACTCTCGAATGTGTTATGTTTGCTTTGTGAATCGATTGAGATTTGGTTCGTTTCTCTGGGAATCTGTAGTCTGAATCGATTAACAGATCTTGAAGACTTGAAGTAGCCCTCGATTAGTGCTTAGGTTTTACTGGGTGATGCTTTGTTTGACAAACGTATCACTTTTGTAATGCATTCAGAGAGAAGAAAAGGTTGAAATGGCTGGTGCAACTGGAAAGAAAGAGAAGGTTGACAAGGCTGGTGCCAGTGGCGGCGGCAAGAAGAAGAAGGACGTCAAGAAGGAGACAGGTCTAGGACTTAGCGTTAAGAAAGATGAGAACTTTGGGGAATGGTACTCTGAGGTTTGTTTGTTTTATACTCAGTTTTTTCGTTACCAACATTTGTTTTTGTTCCAAGAAGATTTATGACATCGGCTTTTATTAATGTCTGTGTAGGTTTGTAAACACGAGATGATTGAGTACTACGATATCTCTGGATGTTATATCCTTAGGCCATGGTCGATGGCCATTTGGGAGATTATGCAGGTTAGTACCATCGTTCTTTTACTTATCTATGTCAATCACAATGATAGGAAGAACTGGAATCAAGAAGTCTGATCCTTTTTGATTTCATTGACTTCCCATTATTAGACTTTCTTTGATGCGGAAATCAAGAGAATGAAGGTCAAGAACTGCTACTTCCCTCTGTTTGTATCTCCTGGTGTCCTCGAGAAGGAGAAGGACCACATCGAGGGTTTCGCCCCAGAGGTATGTGTGTGTGTATCTTAAATCTTGAAGGAATTTTATTTGTGGCAAAGAGGTGTTCCATTAACAGATTTGAATGTTTGTTTAGGTTGCTTGGGTTACAAAATCGGGCAAATCTGACTTGGAAGTCCCAATTGCTATTCGTCCAACCAGTGAGACTGTGATGTACCCTTACTACAGCAAGTGGATAAGGGGCCACCGTGACTTGCCTTTGAAGCTTAACCAGTGGTGCAATGTTGTTAGATGGGAGTTCAGCAACCCAACCCCATTTATCCGGTACTTAAACCGTCTTTTACTGTTTTCTAGTTTTCTTGCTTGTGCAGCTTTATTTAGCTAGTATTTCTGCCGTAGATACTGGCTTTTTGTATGGTCTTAAACCCTCAAACACAGAAGTTTCTTTGTCATAAGGCTCATAGCCCATTGTAACGTTTTTAAATTGCAGGAGCCGCGAATTTCTGTGGCAAGAAGGGCACACTGCTTTCGCCACGAAAGAAGAAGCAGATGAAGAGGTAACTGAACTTATTTGCTGTAAACAGGGGTTATTCGCAGCTTAATACCATTTATCGTAATGCTTCAACTGTTCTCAGGTCCTTCAAATTTTGGAGCTTTACCGTCGCATATACGAAGAGTATCTCGCAGTCCCAGTTGTGAAAGGCATGAAGAGTGAAAATGAGAAGTTTGCTGGGGGGCTTTACACTACAAGTGTAGAGGTATGTAATTTTTCTATGCTCGAGTCAGAGACACATTCTTCTTCTTTTCTTCTGATGGATTTATTCTTTATGGATTAAAAACTGATTTTGTAGGCTTTCATTCCGAACACGGGTCGTGGTGTACAAGGTGCAACTTCTCATTGTTTGGGACAAAACTTTGCGAAGATGTTTGAGATCAACTACGAGAATGAGAAAGGAGAGACAGCAATGGTGTGGCAGAATTCTTGGGCCTACAGTACCAGGACGGTAAATCTTGAGTTATTTTTTATTTACCTAGGTTATTCGTCCTCATTGTCAACTTTTCAATTTCGTATCTTGTATACAGATTGGAGTAATGATTATGACTCATGGAGATGACAAAGGCCTGATACTTCCTCCTAAAGTCGCATCTGTGCAAGTTGTTGTGATCCCAGTGCCCTACAAAGATGCTAATACCCAAGGAATCTTTGATGCTTGTACTGCTACTGTCTCTGCCTTGAGTGAAGCAGGTATCCGTGCTGAAGAAGATTTAAGGGACAACTACTCTCCTGGATGGAAGTACTCAAACTGGGAAATGAAGGGTGTCCCGTTGAGAATTGAGATTGGACCCCGAGATCTTGAAAATGATCAGGTCAGTGTGGTTTAACCTGCTGAATATCTCTCCTTTATTCCTTCGGCAGTGGTTTAAATATTTACACACCTGTAGTTACATTTATCTTTGTTTTGCATGGGTATAGGTCAGAACTGTGAGGCGGGACAATGGAGTTAAGGATGATATCCCAAGAGGTAGCTTAGTCGAACATGTTAAGGAACTGCTTGAGAAGATCCAGCAAAACATGTACGAAGTGGCGAGGCAAAAGAGGGAAGCATGTGTGCAAGAAATTAGGACTTGGGATGAGTTTATCAGTGCTCTCAACCAAAAGAAACTTATCTTAGCTCCCTGGTGCGATGAAGAGGTGCGTTACAACAGCAAAAAAAAACTCTTCTTCTTCGGCCTTTTTGTGGAAAATAACTGTGAGAGAGAATGCAATTTTAATCTCATTATTTGCAGGAAGTGGAGAGAGATGTCAAGGCACGTACTAAAGGTGAAACTGGAGCAGCTAAAACCCTCTGTTCTCCATTTGAACAGCCAGAACTCCCTGAAGGTCAGAAACAGAGTTTTTCTAAGTTTGTTGACCCGTGATTGTTATTGTCATTAGTTAAAGCTTTTTTTTTTTGTCTTTGTACAGGCACTCTCTGCTTTGCATCTGGAAAGCCTGCAAAGAAATGGACCTATTGGGGCAGGAGTTACTAAGTGTTCATCATGTTTTGGTTCAATTTGTCTTGTAAAAACTCTCAAGTTCACTGTGCTGCTTTGATTTGATGATATTTTTGACTCAAAAGTTATTTCAGTTTTTTTTCTTAACTCTTTGATTGAACTATCAACTATAAAGTGATGCTTTGTTTCAAAAGAGCTTTTAGGAAAAGAGAGAAAGAATATGAGATCACAAGTTGAGATTGAGAAACCAAAAACAGATTTGAAATCCACGGCTTGGGTCTTGTGGGTTACTATACTCGTTCTAAGGTTATAGTACCAGAACGGAAAAAATAAAAAGGTGTGGCAGAATTCTTGGGCGTATAGTACCAGACGGTAAGAAAATCTTTTTTTAGTTTTGTATATAAGTTTTTTGTTCTTGTTCATATGGAACTTTCTATCTAAGTATCTAACTTATATTTTGAAGATTGGAGTGATGATAATGACTCATGGAGATGACAAAGGATTGGTTAATCCTCCCAAAGTAGCACCAATCCAAGTCATTGTGATCCCAGTACCATTCAAAAATGCCGATACCAAGGAGATATCTAAGAGCACCCTTATCCAAGGGTTCTTGGAGGGTTTCTGAGGGAAAGGGACCCACAAAAAAAGAAAACCCAAGGGAAAAGTCCCCTGACCAAGCGACGATTTGTGTTGAGTTTTTGAGTTGTTCGCGGATCCCACAACACGTGGCAACCCGCGATTGGTTTAAAAAAAAAATGAAGAACCTTAGATGAGAAGCCTGCGATGCAGATGCTCTAAAGCTTGTAGTGATGTGAAAGATGCATTGCGCAAAGCTGGTGTACGTGCTGAAGAAGATTTATCTGATAACTATACTCCTAAATGGAAGTATACACAGTGGGAAATGAGAGGTGTTCCATTTAGAATTGAAATTGGACCTAGAGATTTAGCCAAAGATCAGGTCAGAACTGTGAGAAGAGATAATGGAGTTAAGGCTGATGTTCCAAGAGTAGGTTTAATTGAACATGTCAAGGAGTTGCTTGAAAAGATTCAGCGAAACATGTTCGATGTAGCTAAGCAAAAGCGAGATGCTGCCTGTGTAATTGTAAAGACTTGGGATGAGTTTGTTGAAGCACTTGGTCAAAAGAAACTCATTTTAGCTCCTTGGTGCGACGAGAAGGTAACGTCGCAAATACCCTTACATATGTTTGGTAGAAGCCTCTTTTGTTAATGTCTTGTTTCTTTATTGTAGGAGGTTGAAATGGACGTTAAGAGAAGGACCAAAGATGAAGTTGGAGCAGCTAAGACTCTTTTTTCTCCATTTGATCAGCCTGAAATTCCAGAAGGTATAGGTCATATACCTCTCTTGAGTCTCAAATGCTGTCGAGACTAGTTAAGCACATTATGTTTTGCTTCAGGAAAGCTTGCTAAGAAGTGGACTTACTGGGGAAAGAGTTATTAGGTTGGAGACATATGTTTGCTTCTTGTTGCTTCTTTCTTTCTACTTCGGTTTGATTTTGGTCTGGTTTTGATTCTTAACCATATATAACATTTCAAGTGCAATCTATTATTGACTATTGATATTGTTATTGATCTATTCAATGCTCCGTGTTTTGAAGAAATTCTTGTGAATTTTAATTTAATACAAATGTTAAGCATATATAAATCATATCAGTAATAAACTAGAAAACTAAGAGTTGAAATATTGGCTAAAACTCTTGGATTACCTAACGAAGATATAGCGGATTATAGGTTCAGTTTCCCGCTGTAAGAGACGTGTTTTCTTAAAAACAGTTAATTTAAAATGGTTTCGGTCTCGTCCTATGTCCTAGGAGATGTATGGCCGAGTCCAAAACCTATGGACATTTTTTTAAAAATTAAGTGGACGCTGGGGTACTTAAACTTGATAATCCGGTATCTGTTCATGATGATGGTATGTTTGCTGATCTCGTTAAAGGGATAATTAAGTATATACTGTAGTAATTATGGGTGTTGCATTGTTCTATTAGACTCCAACAACACGTCTCATTACCCTGTCTGTCTTATTAATTTTCTCCATTGTATTGCTTCCTTTCCGAATATAAGTTTGTAATTAAAAACAATATTCAATCTAGCTGTAGAGAAATACAGTATATGAAAACAATCCTTATATAAAGCCACAAAGACGATGTTAATAACAATTTATCTACTAGAGTTGATTCATTTATTTTAAGTATAGTTGAAGGTTTGCTCTGCAAATCGAAAAATAATTGTGATTTTCTTGGAACTTGAATGCAATACTTAAAAATCTTTGTTATGATTGTTTAATTGCTTCTCTAGCACATGTGTCGAAAAGCACGTCTGATTTTTACTAAACTGTAATATTTTTTTAGTTCTAGTGTAATTAATTACATTAGCAGATAGTCAATGCTCACTTATGTGAAGAGATCCGTGCCACGTGTCACGTGATCCATCATCTTCTTCTTCTCGTGATAACTGATGAACCTCACCCATTGTGTTAAAAAAAAAAAAGATTTTTTCTTTCTAATACTATTTGAGTTCGGATCACATGGAATATGCTAACTCAAAAGAAAAAGTAAATAATTAAAAAAAAAAAAAAATTGGATTCCTGAGTGTTCATTTTACAGACTGGTCTTTTCTGGCTTTTGGTCATCTGTGACCCTCTTTGTCTCTTTCTAACAGAACAGAACATCGAACAAGGTATCTCCAGACATCATAGATTTCATCGAATGTTCTTCTTCTTCTTCTTTAGATTTTGATTTGTTTAAAAAGTCATTAAACTGGAAAAAAATGGTACGGAGAAGGTAGAAGAAGAAGAAGAAGAAGAAGATGGACCTACACCTACAGGCTACTACTACAGCTTGAATCTTTGGCTGGTCACTTTCAATGATTCTTGCTGTCCAGTGTGGGTTCCCCTGTTTCCTCTCACCCCTGACCCCATCTAATCACTCTTTCCAACTTGCCTTCACTCTCTTATGAGAGAGAGAAAGAGAGAAAACTCTTCTTTCAAATTTTTGATTTATTTTTCTTTTACAGTCTATGAGAGAGAGAGAAGCAAAATAAACTCAGATTGTTTGTAAAGACTTTTCGAATTTGTGGAGCTCAAGTAAGATCACAGATCTTCTGTTCATATGAAGAGATCTTTCCTTGTAAGTTCTATCAATCTCCTCTCTTGCTTGTACATGATGAACATACTCAGATCCCAATGCCATGTCTTCTCATATCTGGTTATACTATGTCTTGTCTGTTGAGATCTGAAATCTGATTAAAGAGATTGATAATTTTATGCTAGAAATCAATGTATTTGCCTGTTCTAGATTTCCTCTTTCTTCCTGATTTGATGTTTGTTTTGCTTTTTTGCAGCTCTGGTATGTGCTCCTGGTACAGGCATTCTATGGTGCTTGGTACAGTGTTGGAGGAAGCCTGCATTGTGAATATTCGAATTCAGTGATTCTTCACAGGCCTCACAGCGTATCGATCACAGAGTTTGGAGCTGTGGGAGATGGTGTCACTCTAAACACTAAAGCCTTTCAGAACGCTTTGTTCTACCTCAACTCTTTCTCTGATAAAGGTGGTGCCAAGCTTTTTGTTCCCGCTGGACAATGGCTTACCGGTAGTTTCGACCTTATCAGCCACCTAACGTTATGGCTAGACAAGGGTGCCACCATTCTGGGTTCAACGGCAAGTCTCTTACAAGCATATACATTTTGTTATTACACAAAATGTGATCACTTATATACAACTTTACATCTTTTATCAGAGCTCGGAGAATTGGCCTGTGGTTGATCCATTACCATCATATGGACGAGGAAGAGAGTTGCCTGGTAGAAGGCATAGGAGTCTTATATATGGTCAGAACCTCACAGATGTAGTCATAACAGGTACTACTAGTTAAACAATGTATATGGATGATTCGTTTTTGAAACGTTGATGTTAGTCTGATGATGGTACTGTGATTATAGGTGAGAATGGGACTATTGATGGTCAAGGAAGTGTATGGTGGGATTGGTTTAGAAATGGAGAGCTAAACTATACAAGACCTCATCTAGTAGAGCTCATGAACTCTACTGGTCTTATCATCTCCAACCTCACCTTCTTGAATTCACCCTTTTGGAACATTCATCCCGTTTATTGCAGGTCTGGTCTAACTTATATAGTGCTATTAGATTTCAGCTAAAGTTTAAAAGGAAAAAAAATTGATTTCAGCTAAACTTGTGTTCTGATAAACATGGATTTGTTTTTGGTTGTCTGAATAGTGATGTTGTTGTAAAGAATCTCACAATCTTGGCTCCTCTTGACTCTCCAAACACAGACGGAGTTGATCCAGGTGAGTTCCATTGCAAAACTTTACTCGTAGAGTTATTAAGTCAGATGAGCTTCCAACCTAAAACCATAACCTAAAACCATTTGATAAGTCAATGGACTAATATCTGTTATAAATTAGTTGATAACCCTTCGAAACTCCGATGTGTGACATTTGTCCATAATAGAGTTAAAATATCAGAGATCATTCTTTAGAAGGTCTCACCATTTTTCTTAATGCAGATTCATCAACTAACGTTTGCATAGAGGATTGTTACATAGTTACCGGAGATGATTTAGTATCTATCAAAAGTGGATGGGATGAGTACGGTATATCCTATGCAAGACCGAGCTCCAAGATCAAGATCAATAGGTTAACGGGTCAAACCACTTCAAGCTCAGGAATAGCCATAGGAAGCGAAATGTCAGGAGGCGTATCTGACATCTATATCAAAGACCTGCATCTATTCAACTCCAATACCGGTATCAGAATCAAGACTTCTCCTGGCCGAGGCGGGTACGTTAGAAACGTTCACGTGTCTAACGTGAAGCTCCATAACGTGAAGAAAGCTATTAGGTTCACTGGTAAGTACGGTGAACATCCTGATGGAAACTTTGATCCCAAGGCACTTCCTGCTATAGAGAAGATCACGTTTGAGAATGTTAATGGTGAAGATATTGGTGTGGCGGGTCTTCTTGAAGGTATAGAAGGAGATGAGTTTAGGAACATATGTTTCCTTAATGTTACTCTTACAGTGAAGAAGAACTCGAAGAAGTCTCCATGGAATTGCTCACATGTTAGAGGCTATTCACAGTGGGTTTCGCCGGAGATTACTTGTGATTCTTTTGAAGAGAGTATCTTCCCAGAGCATAGCTCTGATTGTTTTGGGTTGTCAGAGAATAATCTGGAGAAATCAAGTGGTTTAAGTAGATCACCATGGTTGCTTTCTTGGTAAGTTATTGAAGTTTGACCTAAGGGAAACACACACAGTTTGCTTGAGTGCGAAGAAACCTCTTCAAATTTTCCTTCCAATTTTTTTCTCTGGGGTTTTGTTTTTCAAAAGTGATGCTTTCGTTCTTTCTTCTTTTTTGTTGTTTTGTTGTAAATTTGTGTGCAGTGAGGAGAATAATCAGAGTGAATTGAGAGCTTTTTTGTTGTTTTTTTTTGTATGGGATTTTTAATGCTTTGGTGAGCAGAACAAGTGTAATATCTTCACAAAGAGACTTTAAATTGAATTTTTTTTGTTTTGTTATCAGTTATTTATGCAATCACAAATTCCATAATAAGAACAAAACTCTAATCAGTGTTTGATCCAAAAGATAAGATTACAACTCAGAACTGAAGAAAAATAGCCAACAATTGTAGCTTAGTGATAAGGATTGGCTTGGGACAAAATGTAAACCTGTGGTTCCGAATTTGAATTTTTTTGGGAACAAAGTTATTGTTGTTTGTGTGAAAAGAAAATGTATTTCGGAATTAGACTAATCGTCGGTATGTTAAAAAAAAAAATCTTCGGTATGTTTCTCTGAAAAATTAGTTAGATTTCGTTTCATATAGAAAAAAGTAACTGGAAAATAAAGATATTTAATTAAAATTTTGATAATTGACCGAAACTAGTAATGTACTAAATCGATTCATATAAGATTTAGTTTTTATACCAAATCATAAACTAGTAATGCAATTCTCTGAAACTAAAAATTTAATAAACAACAAAAATTCAACTTCTTAAGAAGGGTTTAAGATTTTTTTTTCCTCCTTAAAAATTATAACCGAATGATAATATTACGTAATAAACTAGAAACAAAACTTTGAATAAACCTTCGACATGTGATTTACATCATTACAAAGCTAACTTTTTCACCCACTGTATTGGTCAGTTCTACATTCCATCTTTGCTTTCCTTTAACTTAATCAGTAGTGATAAGCTCTTGAGATCTTGAGTCTTCTCACGCTAGACAAGAACATCCTATAGCATAATCAATTAAACACCCATTAGACTTTCTACATCATTATCGCACTAAACAAAATTGAAAAGTGTGTTTAATTCTTTGATATTAAAATAAATAAAATAAGAAAAGCACTTACTCCCAAGGAACATCTCCAACCATCATCCAGTCACCTTCCTTGTCTGCGTACGTTAACACGTGACTCTTCTCACTACACATCTCTTCTTCTTCAGCCCCTGTTTCAGTTTTCACTATTATTAATCATTTATTCACTAAACACTATACTATCACTCTTCTTGTTCACATACCATGCATGTTTAAAATAGCTAGAAACCCATTCTATTTTGTTGCATTAGGAATCCAAAAAATAATCATATTTCATATAGGAATGAGTTATGGTCTACATGCAAGAGATATAACTATATAAATAGAATTGATCATATTGGAAGATAAAATAAAGTATGATATTAACAAGAACCAAAACAAAACGATATATAAATTTCTACTCAATATTTGTATACTTAGTATACAAATATTTTTTCTAGAAAAACAATAAAATGGTTTATGATCTACATGCAACTAATATTTGAATATGTATACATGTTTGTGTAGATTCTTACATAGGATTGAAGCGTTGAACATGTAATCGAGAGTTGTGATCAAATCATGGTATCCATTAAGAGAGAATAGATCGATCTTTCTTCCAATAGGAACTCCTTCCATGTTCACCTTTACGTAGAAGCTTCCAAGACTATTACACTCGTTTTGATCTTCTTCTTCTTCCATGATCATCTCATGATCAGCCGCAACGACTTCATATTCATGATTTTCTCCACAGTTGTAATATTGACCTGACGATGATCCAAAGCTGAGCCCAAGCCTCAGGTCCGTGCTTAGGTTCCGAGTATTACTCGAAGAGCCACCATATGGGTTGCTTTTGCAGCTACTTTCTATCGATGAAGATGGTGAGCTTCTTCTTCTTCCCATTTTTAATTCTTCTCTCTCTCTCTCTCTCTGTATGATTTGTATCTAAACAGGTGATTAATGATTTGAACGTGTGAGTGTATATATATAGGGGATAGTTTTTAATTAATTTAGTATATTTTTGAAGAAGAGGAATACATATTGATATAGTCTTGGTGAAAGTTTGTTTTTAATTTATATAAAAATGGAGATGGTGGAATGATGAGACAGTGTGGTTAAAGATGTTGTTGATGTAGCAGACAAATACACATGTCACGCATATACTTGGTCAAAGTGTCGGTTTTGACTTTGTGCTCGGATTTTTTTGCTGGGTGTGTTGTGTTCTAATTAAATTTGTATTGTTTTTTTAACTAATTAAATTTGTACGTATTGCATCGAAGTAAATACTCGACTCCTAGTTCTCTTCGTTTAACAAAATGAAAATATAGGAGTATATAGTTTGTCTGATTTTTATATACTTATTAGTGTTGGATTTAGTTATCTAGTTAAAATCACAAATATGTGGAGAAGATATAAGATACATGCACCGCAGCACCGTTACTTAATAACATTTTCTTGTTAATGGTAAATTTATATTGCATCATAAACAAATAAAAATGATTTTATATAGACATTAATCAGCTTTAGCAAGAAAGAAAATTTGACTGGAACACATATACTCTATTTAAGTGTTTGTTAAAATGGCATTGTTACACATACATACTCCTTCCAAGATTTTTATTTGTTTCACAAAGATTGTTGTATTATTTTTCTAATGTAATTTTATAGTTTTTTACCTATTTTATCCATAATAACTAAGATAGCTACTATATATAGTAATTCTTTTGAAAATTATTTATTAGATCAAGGCTATTTTTAGAATTGTAATTTTATTATTAAAGTGTGAAAACTCCAAAAGCTACAATCTTTGTGGAATGGAGGGAATATGTTCATCATATTAATCAAAGTAAAATGTAAGGCCTCTGTTTAAGGAGTTAGATGAACGTAGAGAAGAGATACATGTTTTAACTCGATAAGAACATTATTTCTTGAAAAAAGTATAGAACAGTTAACAAAGTGCATTGAAAAATTTTAAACCATAGTTTACTTAAATTTTCGTCCTCATTAATTAGATCAAGTGCAATGCATGAGATTATCGTGGAGCGCATTGATGCATTCGTGGGTTCGACAAACACCATTTCCATAGTTAAGGTTTTTTATAACCGCGAGACACTTTAAAGATGTTTTTGGCATAAAGAAGTCTAATTAACGAGGACGAAATTTAAGAATATTTGTTTAATCAAATAACAGCTGCTCACGTCTCATTTACGTCATCAGGTCGCTAATAATGTTTTTTAAATTATGAAAAGAAAAAACAAAATAGTCCACGTGGACTACATAGTATCCAAGCATGACAAGAGTTTGAGCTTCACATGATGATTCTAATCTACGTCGCTTTTAGTTACACTCCTCAATTTCTTTGATCGTTACTTTTATTCAACATAAAGCAAATAGTCAAGTCCAACCAAAAACTTATACTACACTATTTTCAATATTAAAACTAACCAGTAATTAAAGTGAATTATTTAAAATTAAATCTGTATAACCAAAAAGGTATTGCTTTTTTTGTCTATCATCTTTTCGTGCCATAAACCAAAACACATCAAATTACTTCTTTATCTGCGGCTAGGTGCTTCTCTTTTGGTGGCTAAAGAAGTCAAGATTTCTAAGTAAGATATACTCTATGAGTTTGAATATAAACATATATAAAATTTCACCAGAAAAATGCATGTTCTTTGGTTTTATATGTTACATGTAATAAATAGAATCAAAGAAAGAAACAAATCAAGAAATAAAGGGGGAGAAACGAGAGAGGGGAGGCAAGCATGATGGATGAGTAATGAATGCGTAACCTTAAAGAGAGGAGCTAATGAAAGATTCTTCGCCTATGGACTTAAGGAGACGTCACAATTCTCATCACGCACTTGAAAACATAATATTTTGACAAGCACAAGAAAATGCAGACACAATGCCCATAAAACCACCATCGACAACATTTTCACATTCCCCACATCACGTGCCTTTTTCCACGTGTCTCCTCGCTTTGTCGCCTCCACTTCTACAAATTCTCTTTCAACTGGTCACTCTTTAGCTTGAACATGACCAATCAAGATGATTAGAAACCCCTTATTCTCTTCTTCTCTTTTTTCCTTTTTTTAATTGGTATGTTTTTAAGATATACTTTATTGTCCAAATTTAAATACCATATTTAACAAACCATTCTATTTAGAAACGTTTTTAGTATGTAAAAATTGTTAATATATTCGAATAAAGGTCTCTGTTCAAAAATTATAATCTTTGTTTGGATGTATAGAATTTAAATTCAATTTTTTCTCAAAAAAAAATCATCACACCAAAGTGTAATTTTAACTAAAACATATAATACAAAACTTCAGACAAATTTTGAACATCCTGCCTTTTTGTAACATTTTGAACTTCCTGCCAACATAATTTTGCTATCAATAACCCAAAATTAAACATGCATAATACAATGTTTTGAGCCTGAAACATTCAAACAATGTCGTTATCATAATGACTGACATGTATCGCGATGGTACCCTCTAGTTTGAAGAAGCAAATAGAAAAGGAGAAAAGAATTTAGCTTGAACCAAAAGAAACTCTCTAAATGTGTTTTAGAGAGAGAAGAAACAAGGGGAGAGATAAAGAAGAGATATGTTCCCCACCATCCCTACCATTACCATCACCATTACTCACTTTTTTCTTTCTTTCTTCTTCAAACTTTTCTCTACACCATTCTTTGTACCCTTCAGTCTTTTTCATCTATTTTTTACTTTTTTTGTTTCTAAATAACTAATATGTTGCATGTATTTGGTCAGTACTTGTCTTTGGATCTGATCCAACGTATGAATGTTAGCAAAAAAAAAAGTATGAATATTCCAGAAACCATGAAGCAAAAAATTAGAAAGAGTAATTGAAATACCAAAGATATGTATTGAACAAATTTTTTTAATCAAATTTCGGAAAATTAAATAATATTTTAAAATTAATCAAACTAAAATGCACTTGAGATGTATAGAACAAAAAAATTGTACCAATAGATAACAAAGAAATATGCATATTACATATAAATGAAATTTCAAAAGGAGAATAGGGACTCAGAATTCAAGGCACTCATAGTTTTTTTTTGTTTCAAAATAAGCCTTTAAAAAAAGATTTATTGATAATGTCCGGTCCTTTTATAAATCATTAAGTTGTAAAATAATTTTCCCTTCTCTTTTTCTTTTTTTTTTGTCACTGTTCTTTTCCATAATTCTATATATTTACTTTATGTTATATCGCAACTTATGATAACTCGACTTTACTGCAATGTGTTTGGTTGTCAGTAAAATCATGGGGTGGTTTCAAATCAGGATGATTGCATGTCTCGTGACTCTTTGAAGCCTCTCTTGCTGGCCAACTCATTCCATTTTCTCGTTTTTTGCTTCTTTTTTTTTGTCACAAAGTTGACCATAGCAACATGCACGACCCAATTATTACCTTTGATAAATAAATAAAATATACATATGGAGAGGGCTTTGTTACTTTTACCACTATGATCTATTCTATGTATTTTTAGGTTCGAGACCATTTATCAAACCTCTTTGTCATTCTTTAAACAAATTCTCATGTGTATAAGACCATATTCCAATTGATAAATTAGTTAAACGTATTTCGTTTTAATAAACCAGCTGCGTGTGATGAATCAATTAAATTTTATAAGCTACTTCGTCGTCTTTTTTTCTTCCAATATGTTTTATCATTTTAGCGTAGGGAAATACGTTCTCTCAATTCTCAAAAATACGTTTTCTCTTGTTTTTAAAATATATTCCTTTATTTGTTTCTATTTTACTCTGCAATGAAGTTTTGTTCTGTTATCGATGAAGAAAACCCAACTAACTCCAAGATTTATTTTCAAAAAAAAAAACTCAGGGATTTAGTTTAAGGTTTGATATAAGACCCCTCCGGATAAATAGATATTTTTAAAGTAAAAGATATATAAATAAATGTAAACTAGGTGTTTTGCCCGCACTTGCATGCTTAATAATTTTACAAAAAATTATATTTAAATATATTATCAATTCAAAATCATTAGAATAAATTATTTTCATACTTTTAAAATATTTAATAATTAATTAAACATTAAATCTTTTATATATGATAAAATATATTTTACTATGTAAAATAAACTTGAAAACATTCATATATACTTAAAATATATACAAGGATCTATATTTATTTTCAAAAAAAATGAATAAAATAATATATAATCTTTTTAGATAATGATGATTATTAAATTAATGAAATTCATTTTTTATTTGTGGATAATTCTATATTAACAAATCTAATCAATTATTTATTAAGAGTAATAAATAATTTAAATACTCTAATTTTTAACGTAAGAAAAAAAATACTTTGTAAATAATAGTATAAATATTTTTGAATTCTTTACCAACTTTTCAGAAATTATTACAATGATTGATTTTTATTGTCCTAAGAATTTATCTATTTTATGTGATATCTATATATATTTATATTAAAATAGATAATTTAATATTACTAAAGTAATATAGTATAAATTTAACTATTTAAATATGATATTATCTTTAAGGTTTTAATTATTCTTAAGATAATAATAAAAAATCTTATTAAGATTAATAATTGAATATAAAATATGACTAAATGTAAAATATATGATCTAATATATTTAAATTAATCACTCAAATAAAACTAATAAAAACATGACAAATAAGCAAAATTACCTAAAATCATGGGGATCATGACAAATCAGCAGATTCACTTCATAAATAATAGTACAGATATATATGAGAAATCATCACTGGTAAAGGACCAAAAATAATTAATATTTGTTAGTATTAATTTCTACTTTTACTTAACTAATAAAAAATAGAGAAAATTAGGAAAAAAAGACACTTTCAACTCAGATTTGTCTCAGTAAGACTTGTGGAAGATTTTTTAGGTAACTAGGATTTTTATTCCTTTTAATACCATTATACCCTTCAATTTAACTAATTAATTTTCATTATTCGTAATTTATTTAAGTTTTTATAAAAAAAAGTAAAAAAAAAAAGTAACAAAAAATCGACAGTTTATGGTCTCTGGTCTGAACCGTATCTCCAATCTGCCATCAAGCTCACCTCCGTCGCGCCCGTGCTCACCAATCTCAGCCACCACAACCATCTTCTTCGATAAGCCGTCTTGAAGCTCGGAGTCGTCTTCACTTCGCCACGAACCTCCTCGAAAGTTGCTCAGTCACCAAGAAGTCTCCTTACATCAAAACCGGAGCACCTTAGTTGTCGCTGGATCTTCAATCGCCATCGTCACGGAGGAAGCTCGAGCAACAATGGTGGAGTTTCTCATTTTTGCCCATTAGGTCCTTATGCTTCTGATATATTTCATTATGCCCCCATAGTTTCTTCATGTGCAGAAAAGACCTCTCGAATTAAACTAAAACTTGCAATTGTGCATCTCAGACCTCATTGTAATTTCAGAATGATCCTCTTATCTTGGTTGTTTTCAAATCGGTCACAAACTTTGTAATTTGCAAAACATGAAAGAAAAGATATTGTGCGAAATTTACGTTATATTTCATTTTGATTTAGGAAATATATTAACCAAAATATGGAAATTTCCATATAAGATTTAGGAAACATCTATAACCGAATATGGCAGTTTCTATATTTTTCGGATTTGCTTAGAAAATGTATCTTACCTAACTCAGAACACAGTAAAATATGTGGGAGACCTATTTTATCTTAGGCGTCACATAAGGTAAAAGGTACATGAGCTTAATTTCACATAACGTACGTTAGGTACATCATAGAGTTGTGGCTATTTGTCGTTATATAACCCTAGGTAGAGTAAAGAGATCTTGCTAGATTGTAATGTTACAAAATGTACCTAAGATATATATGACAAAGAAGCCTATATAACGTTATATACCCTGGATATATCGATGTATAAAATTTGTATTTCGATTTCTAGATAAAATAGATCACCAGAATGTGTATTTTAACCTGGATTAGAAAATAAAATAAAATATGATTCCAATTTAAAAAAAAAAAAATTGAACATATAAATTGTCATACTTATGTTTCCAATAGTTTTCATATTTTTGTACATTTTTTTATTTAAGTTTACTATTTTTCTCATGAACAAAGGGTAAAACAAGTCCAAAATTGCAAAAGATATGAAAAGTCTTAAAGTGACAAAGAAAAATTTAAAGTGTCTTTTTTTTCCAATTCTCCCTAAAAAATATCCGCAAACTTGTTTTTTCACAACCTTGTTAGATTCAACAAAGATGCTTAAATAATCTATAAAAATAACCTTGCTGTTAATTACGGTTCAAACAACAAAACTCAACTTTTCTCCCCTATTTTTGTTAACTAGGTTAATCACCGGTCCACAATGAAATTTTAATGCTTAATTGGTTACATGCTAATGCAGCTATTTTTAGATAATATTTACATTTATTAAATCAACCTAAAAATGAGTATTCAAGTGTCGATTACAAACTTGATTTGATTTGAACAAAACTTTTTAGTTCAAATATTACGTTACTATCTTCGCTCACCCAATATACCGATGTTTTCCGCTAGATAGCTTCAAAATCTTTAAAATATCATAAATCTTTCTTAGCCAATGATAAAACCACTTGAAAGGTGAAGTTTATCTCATTGCCTCGGATGCCAGTTTTTCTCATGTCACCATCGGAATAGCTTCATCTAACTCTATTTTGAAAATTTGTGTCAATTCAAAATGTTAAATTTCGAACTAAAATGTTATTGTAGTAGTACCTTCACCCTAGTTATTATTTTTTTTTTGTGTCATGAAAACCCCACTTAAGTTAAGATGACTTTATTTATTCGTCGCAGCCCAAAACAAAAAAGGCATGTCGATTTTCTCCTTAAAACCGAGTAAAAACATGTTTTCATTAAACACAATTCAAAGTTTACAAAATAGAGGAAGATTTAGATTTGGTCTAAAGTAGTCTAGGAGGGAAATCTAGTGAGAGGTATTAGTAATGTTCTTTTTTTTATTTATCTTGTTATATTTAAGCTTGCTGAAGCTTAAGACAGTAATGTCTGAATGCATGAAACTCGATAAAGCAAAGATACGGGGTGCCGGGTGCGTGCGTGCGTGCCTTTTTGTATAACTATTGATTATTATTTGGTTTTTAGATTACGCACTAACCCCGTGATTGATTCAGGCTTTAAAATTGATTCCCCAATCTTAAAACGTGATAAAGATATGTATGGCTGCGTAAGATTATATATTTTCCATTTTAATCTTGATCCTCTTATGGCGCATTTTTGCCTACCAAATGACATTTGATTTGCCCTTGGCGAGACATATTACATAGTAATTTAGTTTATTTTTATATTGCTTTATTAGAAAAGAAACAAAGTATAAGCAGGCATATCGTAGCACACTAAGACTATGTCTATGAGCCAATTAAGGGCCCAATAATCAAATGAACTCAAGTACCTTAATCTCTTTTCTCGATCTGACATTTTTGAAACTCTAAACTGTACCAATGTAATTTGATCAATAGATTGAGAAGTGGATTATGAATTTTTTGGGATTTGCTCAAAACATTTTTTCACTCCAGTTGATCTTCTTGCTAGTTGTATTGTATGTGAGGTGATAAAACTCAAGACGTGGCACCTCAACATATTTTCTCTACGACTATTGTCAAAGTAAGGGTGAACACGGAACGAATACTACCATAATTTTTTTTTGTGATTTGTTTCATAGTTTATGGATATATAATTTACTTATTTGGTGTGTTTTGGAAAAATAAGAATATTTGGTTTTTCGGATATCCAAAAAAAATTATAGATATTTTAAATATTTATTGATATTTATATTATTGCATCCACTCTATTCAATACAAGTAAATCTAGAAAAAACAATACATATTTGTTTTCAAAATCTTTTACATAATATAGAATAAAAAGTAAATATTTGTGAAACTGTATGTTCCATATATTTTAAAATTAGTTTAAAAAGTTCATAAAACACAAAATTTTAGAAAATTGTGGTTTTTATAAAAATAACTATATTCGTTTCTTATTTTAATAATTTCATAAGTAATTTTATAAATAAAATTAATAAATTATATGTTAAAATAGTAGTATTTAAAATTCTATATTTAACTCTATATATACATTATATAAAAGTTGGAGCATGATCAAATATAACTTTATTATTTGTGATTTATTTTGCTTTTAACGGATATTAATTTTTAATATTTGGTTTGTTCCAAAGATTTCCGGATATTTTACGAAACGAATAACAAATCGAATCAAAGTTGACTGATGAAATGCCTAGCTTAGTCAGAGTTATAGGTGTCTCTAATTGCTATTGTTTTAGTATACGTTTACAATTTTGCTATCTTTTCTCCAAGATTCTCTATGTTCAACAAGAGAGCAGTCGTAGTTATCTTTTCTTCAATCAATCCCACAAGTCGAAGTTCCCTGTTTCACAAGTCTTTCGTGTTAGTAAAGAAGCATCATAATCAGTGCAAGATTATATAAGCCTCAAAAATATTACTTTAGTTCTATAATTATAATTTTATATTTTAAAAATCATTAAACCACTAAATATAAGACTTGTTGATTTGAGTCTCTCATCACTTTAATAGAGTATCCGCCAATAAATCATTTTTCATCTCTTTCATTTTTTTCAATATTTTATCTGTGAAAGATTCTACTGAAGATTTTCAATAAAAGCATTAAAATTAATTTAATTTGGCTGAGTCGAATTCTAGTTAGAGCAAGTCTAGTGGTGATTTTTTTAACCTAGAAAATAAAGAATTAAATTAATAGAAAAAACAAAAAGTATTAGAGATGTAACCCGCAAGTTTCTTAAAATCGACACCAATAATTTTTTTAAATCGACACCAATAGAACTCTTCTACATACTCTAAACAGTTGTCATTTTATAGGTAGCCTAACTATCTAAAACAAAATAAAATTTAATCAGATAAATAAAATAAATTACAATCCCCCTATATATTAAAAGAGAAGTCACTTTAGTGATTTCTGCTTATGTGGCACTCATAGAGAACACTATCAGATTAATTCTCTTAATTCTATTGGTTGATTTTGCTAATTTTTTTTATTTATTTTAAATCGGCAGAGAATTGTTAACCTAGAACCACTTAATTTAGACTTCCAAACACTCTCAATGATAGAGTTAACCTAGAACCACTAATTTTAGGCTTCCAAACACTATCAACCACTTATATAAACTATTCACATACATTACTACATATATATATATATATATAGAATAAATTATATTTGTATATATAAAATATAATTATGTTTTTCAACAAACGATAATATATTTTCATAAACCTAAATTGTATGTGATTTCTTATCCTGGTAAGAAAAACACACATACATTTTATACTAAAATATGTTAAAAATTAATATAAAATTTCTTATCCTTTATATAATTATTGTTAGAAAACACACACATACATTTTATACTAAAATATGTTAAAAATTCACTAAATACTACATATTTAAATATTTAAATACATTATCGTCATAAACAGAAAATATATTTTTCTAAAATATAAATATAAAGGCTATTTAAGAATTGAAGGATTAATAAATTATATTTTTTATTAAATATTAACCCACCAAAATTAGCATTCAATTTAAAATTATTTAAATACATTCGTTGCTAAAATCTTACCTTATTATAATATGTGATTTCTAAAAAATTATATAGAAACAACATTCAATATGTAATTTTAAATATGTCAAATTTGTTAATTCGTTTTAATGACTTACCTTATTTTAATTATACATAACTTGCAAGTTGTTACTTTCTTTAATCTATTTGAATTAATTTATAAATATATCAAAAATTTAATTTGTTTTAATGACTTACCTTATTTTAAAATACTTTACTTGTGCAAATTCTTACTTTCTTTAATTTATTGCAATTAATATTTACTGCAAATAATTTTGAAATAAATGTAGCAAGATATTATGCATGAGATACTATATAAGGTAATTATACATAACTTGTCAAGTTGTTACTTTCTTTAATATATTTGAATTAATTTTAAAATCTATCAAATTTGTTGACTTACCTTATTTTAAATATACATTACTTGGAAGTTCTTACTTTATTTAATCTATTACCTTATAAATATAAGATTTATTGAGAATTTATTAGAGAATATTCTACTTCTTAGCTTATCATGCAACCTAAATCATTGAAAACGTCCACCAATTTACTATAAATAAGACATTCACAGTAGAAGAAACGAAATCATTGAACTGTGTATTCTAAACTTTTTATGTTAATAATGTTCTGAACTTTTTTTTCTTATTTTAGAACATTATGCTTTTATATTTCATGAGAGCTGATTTTTATTTTGGTTTATATGCAGATACACTATTATGACGATTTCTCCACTGAAGCTATATATGATTTGATTGTACACCTCTTTGATATATCATTTCGATAACATCTTTGTTCCTCAATCTGGTAAAAATAATTTTCTCAATTTGATAACATATCTCACCTATATCATTTCAATAGCATCTTTTGTGCTGCGAATACTTTTTTTATTAGTAGATTTATATTATTGTTTAGAATTATAAGCTTATATATACACATATATATTTTTGGTTTGTTGATTGTGATTTTGTTTTATATTTTTCATAGATGATTTGAGGGAAGTGTTCATATTTCAGACTTCTAAGAGTTCACCATTCTGATCCTGCAAAAGATGTGCGCTTAGAATAGTATTTTCTCTACGGACGTAATATCTTATTTCATAATATGATGCTTTAATATTTAAATTTTAAGGACAAGATTTGTTAATTAAATCATTAGTGTAAACTACTCCCGAGATATTCTCTTTTATTTTTAAAATGTAATTTTAGTAACAATATATTCCATAAATAATCCTAACTTATAGGTAGATAAATTTTTAAAATTAATTTGAGAACATTCTGTTACATAGCTTATTGTGAAAGCTAAATATTTTAGTAAAGTCTACCATTATACTATATGCTTATATAAGTGAGTAGACTTTACTAAAATATTTATACCCAATCTCACTTATACATATAGTATAATGGTAGACTTTACTAAAATATTTACTAAAATATTCCATAAATAATCCTAACTTATAGGTAGATAAATTTTTAAATTAATTTGAGAACATTCTGTTACATAGCTTATTGTGAAAGCTAAATATTTTAGTAAAGTCTACCATTATACTATATAATTTTTATATATATTATCAACTTTGTACTCAAATATGATTTTATACAATTTATCATATTATAAAATGTATATCCTATAAATTCATATATGTAAACTATATAGTTCTTTTTCTCATCTTTTTTTTTGTCATCATAAACTATATAGTTCTATGTCAATATAATATAACTTTATACAATTTATCACATAATAAATTTTGTATATAATTCATAGTTAGAATGTGATATGTGTAACATTTTGTATGATATGATATGCGTATATTATTATAAAATTATAAAATCATATTTGTTACATATTTATATGATCTTTTAATTAAAATTAAATATCTATAGTAATATTTATTAATCAAACATAATTATAATATATTTCTATAGATTTAAAATATATCAAAATCAAAACTATTTATTATTCTTTAATTCTATACTCATATTATGGTATTAGGAAAGATATACCTTGTTGGTAAAGGTTTTTAATTGGTTAATTCGTTTATTAATAACTTGCCTTGCCTTATTTCATTATCAATTACTTGCGCAAGTTGATATGATGATTACCTTATTTTGCCATCAATTACTTGTCTTAATGGTATGTTAATTATTGCAAATTTATGACAACCAATTTTTAATATCTTTCTTTAATTGCTTCATGCTTATTAAAAGGAAACAAATATTACAAGAACCATAAGACTTTATATATCTCAAGAATTATCTTTACAAGAATTTCTATAACAAATATTTCAGGAACCATAAGACTTAATGATAAAATATGATTATTAATTCGTAATTATTCTTTAAATTTGAAATATTCTGAATTTTTATTATATATAATTCTAAACGAAATAATCTTTTTAGGAAGTATTTTTTTAAATATACATTTAATTGACAAATTTAAAAGTTAAATTTTCGTGAAAATATATGTCTATTAAGTAAATTTCTTGTTCTTTTATGATGTCATTTATTGGTAACTATATACATGTGATATTGCATTAAATGTGTATATTCTTTATTTTCCTAATTAGTTAATTCGGAAATATGATGATGAGATTGTGATATCTATGAAATTGTGATTTATATGTTAATGGTGCAAATAATTTAAGTTACCTTATTTTGCTATCAATTACTTGCACAAATTTATCATATAAATTTGTGTAATTGAGATTGTGATGTCACTTTTCTTTGCAGTTTCTATGAGATTGTGATATCTATGAGATTTTATCACATTTTAATATATCATTGTCTTAGTATATTTTTCTTACATTTGTTTTTTTAATAGTTAACTTTATTAAAAACATACTAATGATGTTAATTTTTATTACTTTAGTTAACTTTCATTTGTTTTATTCTTATATACTTTTTGTGACTTTTTTAGTTTTTGTTTCAGTTTAATATTGAATTTAGTTCACCTACTTTATGTGTATACGTTTTGAAACATAATTTTTCTTTTAAAAAAATTAAGCGACAAAGAGCCTACTTAAACCGATCCAAAATAAACCGAACCGAATATAAATTGAACTGGACATACACCACACTGAACCAGACTAAATAAGGTTTACTTCCATTGAAAAAAATATATTAAAACCGAACTAAACAAACCAAACCGAAAAAGTAACAAATTGCCCACCCCTACTGCATCCTAGAGATTTGCGCAAATCTTGTCTCAGCATTGAAACTCTCACTTGTTCCACTAATTACCACATTTGAACTCAATCGATACTCCTGTCTCAGAATTATACTATACTTTTATACCCGCACAGGGTGCGGGTGGGTCACCTAGTAATAATATAAATCTGACAGCAACCTCAATACAAAACTTTTAGCGTTGAGGATGCTCTTATATACAGAAAACTTCAAAGTAAGGATATCATAGAAAGTCTCGTCACAAAAAGGGCAAATCTGAAGAGAAGAAACGTAATTTTGGAAAGAGAAGAGCCTCATTTTATAAAATGGTAGCAAATTAAACAAATTCACTTTTTATGTTGCATTTCTCAATAAATGGCATATATATATATCTGTTTACAATAATTTGTTTTTCAAAATTTCTAATATTAACTTTATAATATAATATTTATTAATAAAATTTGTTTGTTTGTCAAAAAAAGTTGCATAACTGTGAAAACAAATGGGCTACAAATTTGTTTTCCTTACTGTTAGAAGTTACATCTAGTCATCTACCACAAAATATTTTAAACTGATTTGATAATATTTATGCTTTCACTTGCAAAATGATTAAAATAGTCTTTGTATTGCCAGATTAATGATATAAATTTAATTAAATCGTTTAACTAGCATGTGTTTGATTAAAAATGTGATTTACTCGGTTTTTTTTGTTTAATTTTTTATTTATTTTATCAAACGTATCAAAAAAAAAATATTAGAATATATTGCATTAAAAATTTGAATAAATTTCTGAAAAAACATTTAAACCATTAAAAAATATGATCCTAATAAAAAAAGTTAAAAGAAATCAATGATGAATCATACACTAAAATTAAAGTTCAGTTTTTGTTAATACATCAATACCAAAATAATTTTGTTTTGCAACTTTGACCATATTGAAATGCTTTATGTATCATAGCAGATTGAATCATGTTTATTAACTACACAATAAACATTCATCAGATAAAAAAAATTTGGTTAAATCAGTTTAGGAAGAGACCCTTTTAATAAAATTTGCTCTATAATTTGTTAAATAATATGCGATAATCATTATAACGAATATCTAATTAAATAGATGTATCTTCAATTACAAAAGTAAAAAAAAATTGAATCTTTAGAGAAAATAATAAAAATACTATAATATTAGTTAACAAAAAAATAAAATGAAAATATAAGACAAATCCGAACACCACTACTCTATAAAAACCATCGACGTAGAGAAAAATTTCTCTCACTTTCTTACTAATAGCTGATTTACTCTATTTATACAATGATCAATACAAGTATTGAGCAAAAGATCATATCATTGTTTGGGAACTTGTGATTAAGTGGTAAGAAAACAGGTTTAAAACACTAACATATTTTTAAATTTGATCCATCTGCTATGCAAAATTAAGTTATTTTGTTCTTAGACATCTATTCAAATATAAGTTCCAATTTATTTGATAGAAAAGAGGGGAGAAGAAAAAAGAGAAAAAACTTAGAGAGAGAAAGCACCGAAAGCGAGCTTTGTGTTTCCCCCGGTGTATGGTGGCGCATGGGAACATGTACCGGACGCTGGAGGTTTCTCCTCTCTTTTTCTTTTCCGTTGCGGTTGTCCGCTCCATGCTTTTTTCTTTTCTTCCAGCATCGATTACGAACTTTGTATCGATTGGCTGGCCTTGGTCTCTAGCGTCGCCACCTTCTTCTCCGGTGGAGGCGGCCGGCTTAAGTCTTCGACTACGACCTTTATCTCAGGGTGTAGTTCGGCTTCTCAGTGTTCTGTTTTGCCGAGTATGGACTTCTCTTGTCTTCACGTTTGATGGTTTGATTATTAGATGAGATCTCGACAGGCATTGAAGTTCTCTGATGATGGCGTCAAGGCGATGAAGGAGGAGATGGGTTGAATCTGGATTTTCTTAATCCGTGTTAGTGGCTCGATGGTCAGGATGAGATCTCGGCTTTGGCTGATGGACGCTCTCCATGGAAAGGATCTCGAGCGGCGAAGATAGGTGTTGCAGCGTTGGTTCCGGTGAGTTCGGGCGCCGTTTTGGTTCCGGTGGTGGCTCTCGAGATGGGGAAAGTGGTTCGGCATCTTTGGACGCGTGTTCGTCTCTCGGTGTTGAGAGTTTACGCGTGTTCTTTTGGGTTGTCGTGTTTTCGGATTTGCTTTAGTGGATTCTGTTTGTTGGGTTTAGTTTTAGTGGGTTTCAAGTCCCTTTGCATGTTTGTACCTTTCTAGGTCTAGGTTCTTTTAATAAAACTAGATGACATAAAAAAAAATAAAAAAAGTTCCAATTTATTTACAGACCCGAAAAATGAATATATCCTTGGAATGTACGTTCTTTTGAAATTAATATGGCTCTTCCATAAAACTAGAGTATCTCCGGGCTAATCAAAACAAAAAATTTCATGTCACGACCAGATGTGATATCGTACAAAAAGCATGGCAAAAGTAATTTGGAAATATCGAAACTGAAATGAAAATAAAAGAATGCAAGAGAGTGTGAGTCATTGTAATGGAGGACAAATGTCTAAATACAGTGCAAAAGGGGACAAAAGGACACAAATGGGGCTATCAAGCACGTGGCTTTCACGTGAACTTCACGCCCTTCCTTTTTTTCCTTCTTCACTTTTTCTCATTTGAGGAGAATGCTGCCAAAACTTAACGTGGGTCCCATTAGAAAAATGTGGCGGGCCCAGCCCATTCTCCATTGTCCTTATACTACCCACGTGGGCTTTTTGGCCCGTTCCTTCTTTTTCTTTTGTCGTAAACAGTTAACCTTGTATTTTGTCGACATTTATCATGTTATATCGATTTATTGGAGATAACGAAAACTGATGAAATATATTTTTGTTCTTTTCACTGATGTTTTGCAAAAGATATTTGTATATGTTTGTGGCCATCTGACATACTGGATTATGCATATAATTTTTTAACTCCTCCTCAGCGATTTGGTTGATCATCTGAATGATGTTTTTGCAATGTGAAATATAAAAAATTATGGAAAAATAAAAGATGCTGAGATTCGACATAGTACCAGTGAACAGTACTGCACTGAGAGATTAATTGCACCTGACAAAAGAAAAATAGTTGACATAAATAATAATAATAAAATAGGAAAATAAACAAAAGTGAAATATATAAAGAGCTAAAAGGCAGTGAGGTAGATCAACAAAAGAAAGATAGCTTTCACAGACTCTTTCCAAACGAAGACAAAGCGTTTTGGGATCATTCAACAAAGACAAAAGATGACTTCTCCATCATCATCAACCTTCAGACCAAATTAAGTTCTTGATTTATCATAACATATACACACAACCAAGCTGATGTAGATGATGTTTGTTCTTACCAAGCTATTTTATTGTTCTTGCAGGTTAACCGATCAAGAGTATATGGAGCTTGTGTATGAGAATGGGCAGTTTCTTGCAAAGAGCCAAAGATCCAAGGCCTTTTCTCTGCAGAATCAACGTACCAAGTCGATCGTGGATTTGTATGAGGCCGAGTATAACGAGGATTTCAAGAGTATTCATGGTGATGATACGGTTTGTTCCAGAACATCATGTTGTTGTTGTTGTTGTTGTTGCTGCATATGAAACAAACATATGCTGACGAATCAACTTAATTTGTTTCAGACTTTGAAAGCCACTTCATCAGAGAGGATGGTGGTTGATTATGAGAACCGAAAGGATATAGAATTTATACCTCCGGATGAGCAATCTGTTGTTGCTGAAAGGTCGGTTGAGTTGGGGTTTGACTCCACGGATTTTACTCAAGACAGTGAAGGATCAACGTATCTAAGCAGTGTAAGATGATTGATTCTTTGTTTGATTTTTTATCTGTTTGTTAGGTTCTTGTCTAAAGATGGTTTTTGTCTCAGCGCAGAGTCTAGATGATGAGTCAGATGATGATCCGAGGCCACGAGTCCCTGCAAGAACAAGAAAAGCTTTGGTCAAGAGACGACGAAGAAGCAACGAGCTTTATAACTCGTCTGAAAAAGTAAGTAGTCTTATGAAACTACATAGCAACCTTAGTAAAACATGAAACTGATTTATTTGTACTCTGATGCATAAAACAGAAGCAAAGAAACGATATCAACAAGAAAATGCGTACGTTACAGAATCTACTACCTAACTCTAACAAGGTTTATCCACAAGAACAAACTCTTTAATCTGTAGTTTTGACCATTACTTAAATCACCCTAAATACTCAAATGTTTCTTAGGACGACAACGAATCAACATTGGATGAAGCAATTAATTATATGACGACCCTTCAACTTCAAGTTCAGGTATAAAAAACATAAATATACTTCCAACTTCATATCAAATCTCAAGATTCTTGTTCTAACCTGTTATATATATTGGATGGCAGATGATGACGATGAGTAACAGATTTGTTACACCAGCAATGATGTTTCCTTTGGGGCCGCATTACTCTCAGATGGGTCTACCAACATGTATGCAAATGGGCGGCGTACCACAGTTTCTGCCAACGCCCGTTCTAGGATCTGGTAACTCAGCTGATATGCTAAGGTTTCTTAACCATCCTGGACAAATGCCAATGCAAAACTCTGCATTTTTCAATCCAAACGAAAACTACTTCCCCCAATCTGTACCGCCTTCATGTGCTGCTTTCCCTAACCAAATCCAAAAGTCAACCTCTTTGTCAAACCTAGATGATGCAATAACAGATGGAGTAATACTTACTGGTAAAAAAATATGATAACACTGTGAGCAGATGAAACAGATTGTGATGATAGTTACTTGCTGATTCGACGACTTGTTATTTGTCCTAATAAATGGTGAGAACACTAAAGCCATCTCAAGGTGAGCCACACAGATCCAAAAGAGGAGCAATACAAGATCAGAACAACTTACAACGGAACGATCTACTCAAGTTTCTCTTTCTTTTTTTTTATTAGTGCCAGATTTTCTAGTTCATGTAACATATAGAGGAAAATAATAATCTAGAGTATTAGTCTCCGTCTGATAGACATGTTGGATACATTTGGCTTCAAGTTTAATCTCATGAATTCAATCTATCTGACCATTTACCAAAAAAAAAAAATAAAGCTAAATTATGTTTTCCAAGGAGGCTAATGATCACGAATTAGAAAATTGTGAACTTAAATTTTTCACAACGTTGATACTGGGAAGTGCTGCTTCTTAGACTCACTAGTATACATGATCAATCAATGCAAAGAGGCTCGATAACAAAACGGCAATCAATGATGAACAGTTCGAAAAACTTGATGATCAAAACTGAAATCTGAATCTCCCTATCGGATTATAAACGTCTTGAATCTGGCGATGATCGTCGTCTCAGTTCGGAACGTCTCTTCGTATTGAACTCCTTCACGGAATACGATTCCATATTTTTTTCTCCGATTCAAGTGAGGAACAAGAAGAGCTTCTAGGCCCGCTAAATCTTCCTGCGAGAGAGAATACACAAAAGGAGTACTCACATCAACAAGCTCTGCCGTTTTGAATTATGCGCTGTAGCACTGCGCGGTGTTTTTTTTCCTCCAACGCAACATAAATATTGGATCCCTTTTAGGCCTGGACCGGTCCATTAGTGAGAAAGGAGGAGCGAGTCGAGTTACGTATAAATAAAAGTCTAAAGACATTAACGAGACAAGAAGGACCCTGAGACTGAATTGTCATTTTTTATAGAATGTAATGATGTAATTCAATCAGTTCCACACAAAATTACCATTACTTTATCAAATCATTCATATGTTTTTAGCAAATATAACTATATGTCAGGTCATGTTAAGGTTTTCTATTTATTCTATGAGCAAAATGTTTATTTATTCTTTTTTTTTTAATTATGTTCTTTGAAAAAGTTCTAAAATTTCCAATTAGGTGGATATAAACATCAATAATTCTCAATGATGTAATAAAACAAAACTTAAAACTTATATATAAATATTATAAATTAAAGAATTACATATACTTAGAAATATATAGACAACTAAAATTATATACATCGTCTGATCCTAGTTTTTGGTTTGAGAAATTTCACAGGATAGCCATAAAAAAGTTTTTATCACAAATATAACCTTTAAGTATCAAAATGACCAAAATATTTCATTAAATAGGTAAATATACATTTATACCCCTAAGTTTAACTAATTTAAAATCTTATGGTTTAGAGTTAAGAGGTGTGGTTCGAATTGGGGTTTCAATTTTATAAAATAAAATATAAATACTAAAAATTGAAAATAAAAATTTTAAAAATAATTTCAAAAAGCATTTTCGAATTTAAAAAAGAAAAATTGAATTTTTTTTTATAAAAGAGTTCGAATTTGAAAACATATAATTCAAAACGATAAAAGATGATTTATTATTTTTTTTGATCATTTTCTTTTTTAGGGACTATTTTTTTGACAAAACATTAAAATATATATTCAAGAGAATTGCACTTTTGACAAAAACATTAAAAAATGATTAAATATGATTGTATTTAGTTGAAAACTTATTAGGCGTTTAAAATGGCTATTTTCAATTTAATGTTGTGGAACTTTGTAAGTTGAACTCGTCTTTCATTTGATTTATTGCATTAATAGTTTTTAATCCCTTTATTATTATTCGAGGAACATTATTGAAAACTAACCTTCAACCTCATGTGTTATTAACTAAATTGTCATTTCCTAGGTATCAACACGAGAATCTCTCTCACACTCTTTAATTTAAAACCCTCTTCTCACTAGACTAATTACATATACTGTCATTATTCATTACAATATAGCTTAACATAATATACTTAAATTTATGGGTGATTATACATTATGTAAAAATATACTAAAATAGAATCGGTTTAATATTACTTAACCAAATATAATATAAACATATAGAATATTTTAATATTACTAAAGCAAATATTTTAACTATGATATTATCATTAGATTTTTAAATTATTCTCAAGATAATGACAAATTATTAGCTAAATCACTCAAATTATTTATTAAGATTAATAATTGATCATAAAATATGACTAAACTTATAGAGAGCATATCATATAATAATTCATTAAATTTTAAATTGTATATACAATTAATTTTTATATTTTAATAAAATACCTTTAGTTACATAAAATAAACTTGAACACACTCATATATACATAAAATTACGTACATAGATTTATATTTATTTTTAATATATTATAGTGTAAAGTATTTTTGAATAACATAATATAGATTCTTTTAGATAATCATGATTATAAAATTAATAAAATTTGTTTTAAATTTATGGATAATTATATATTATGTGATATATATATATATTTGGTTTAATATTACTAAACGAAATATAATGATAAATTAAATACTAAATCACTAAAATTATTTATTAAGATAATAATTTATTATAAAATATGATTAAACCTAAAATTAAGGGGAGTATGACAAATAAGCAAAATCACTTCATAAATAATAATATAGATAGATCACTTCATTAATAATAATATAAAAATATGATTAAACCTAAAATTAAGGAGAGTATGATAAATAAACAAAATCACTTCATAAATAATAATATAGATTTAATATTACTAAAGTAATATAGTATAACTATTTAACTATGATATTATCTTTAAGGTTTTAATTCTTCTTAACATAATGATAAAATTATTTGTTAAGATTAATAATTGAATATAAAATATGACTAAATATAAAATATATGATCTAATATATTTAAATTAATAACTCAAATAAAACTAATAAAAAATGACAAATAAGCAAAATTACCTAAAATCATGGGGAGCATGACAAATCAGCAAATTCACTTTATAAATAATAATATAGATAGACGCATGGACAAATTAATGTTCGTAATCAATTAATAATTTTCGTTGATTGATTTTTTTAAATCAATAAGTATTTCTCGGAAATTACGGTTGTATATAAAGAAAGTTAGATTAGTCTGGTTAGACAAATTAAATTAGATATCAATTCATAATTTTCATTGATTGATTTTTTTTTAAATCATTAAGTATTTCTCGGCAATTACGGTTGTATATAAAGAAAGGTAGATTATGTATCCAAATTTTTAAAATTATATCACACGATTTTGTTTTTGACATATCGTCCCGAAATCGCAAGCTTTGTTTAAGTGAGATGAACTAAGCTATAACATTTATATGTTATCAACGTATAACATTGTGTTGAATTTATAATTAAATTAGTCTGCATGGACAAATTAACGTTAGTAATCAATTAATAATATTCGTTGATTGATTTTTAAAAATCAATAAGTATTTCTCGGCAATTACGGTTGTATATAAAGAAAGTAAGATTAGTCTGATTGGACAAATTAAGTTAGATATCAATTCATAATTTTCATTGATTGATTTTTTTTAATATCATTAAGTATTTCTTGGCAATTACAGTTGTATATAAAGAAAGGTAGATTATGTATCCAAATTTTTAAAATTATATCACACGATTTTGTTGTTGAAATATCGTCACGAAATCGAAGGGGATATCATTACAAATTTTTTTTTTAAAAGTGATTTGTTTATATAATTGGTATCAGTGGCGGAGCCATCAGCTGCTTTGACTGGGGTCAAGTTTCTAATAAAACTTATTTACGTGGGTCAATAAGCTAATTTGTAGTATAACTTTACATATTTTTTTAACAAAATACATAGCAAAATTTTCTTTTTATAAAATTTGACATGGGTCACATGACCCCCTCCCAATAAGCTACCTCCGCCACTGATTGGTATATAACTTAGTTCTTACCTAATTTGATACTTTTATTAATAAGCTGATTATTTGTTATGTCAATTTATAAAATTGCAGATCCAGAAGTTCTGAAGACACTTTTCACAGCAGTTGTGAAAGAAATCAGTTTTTCTGTTTTTTTTTATAATTTGTTTGTTTTGTATTTTATCATTCTATTGCCTATGTTTCGTTTGGTATTACATTCATAATTTATATTACGAAATCGATAATTAAATTGTCTTTGTTTTGTTTTTTCTTAAATTCATAATAAATTTATATAAGTTTTTACTTACTCTTAAAAGTTTTCTCCATAAAATATACTTCAATTAACCCTAACCAATTACACAAGTTTGTACAAAAAAATGAGATTTACATTATATAAACATGCAGAATTTCGTTAAATATTTAATTCTATCAAATATTTTTGACTACAACCTTTAACTCTCTAATATTTGTACAGTATAATCTCTTTTGATCCCTCATTCCCGTATGACGTGGATTACCACCTAGTTTTGTATTATTTGGCTGATGTTTTTTTTTTTTTTTTGAAAATTAAGACGAAAACTTATTTATGCAAGGATCGGCTGAAAGCTTGAGTGTCTTTAGCTTGGCGCAATGGCCAGCACTGATTGCTTAGTCTAACATCTCATCTGCTCTCACACATGCATATAGATTTTATATGATTCCATTATGTGATCTATAGGTAAATAGCCCTCGCTGACTGCGATGGCTTTTTTACAGCTATGGTATGGATAGGCTATTAACTTTAGCTGACATGGTCCTGATTTTTTTTTGATAAAAACATGGTCCTGATTTTTGCTTAGTTTAACGAACTATGAATGTTAAATATCTATAAATTAATTCCTATCTCTTATTCAAGATTAGATTCCCCACAAAGTAGCAAATGGTACACACACACACACACACATATATATATATATATATATATATATATATATATATATATATATATATATATATATATATATATATATATATATATATCAATAACCATTTTGTGCTAAATCAATATTCATTTACATTTGGTAAACGCTATAATTTTTGTTGTTATTATTTACCAACTGTTGTTTACATAGTAGACAGACCTGTATATTTGATATAATATCTGTTTCATTATCATCTCTGCATGTGCTCATAGCTCATGCTAATGCCAGTATAGGCTTACTTCGCATTATGCTAAAACAAAACCCTATAACAGACAAAAACTGTTCATATACTCAAAATTTATTTCAATCCTCCCAAAAGGCTCTAGATATTTTTTATCTGTAGTAGTATCATTCAAGAAAAGTGTGAACTAAATCTTGTTAGTTTTATTGTACCAATACACTGAGGCTCCAGAAATCTATACATATCAAACTATTCTAAACTAATCTTAGAACTAGCCAGCTATATATAAGCCCTAGATTCTACTTATTATGGTATATATAGACTACTAGTTAATGCTTGTGGCTATATTTGCAGGAATACCAAAAAAATAGTATATACACTGTACATATCATCACATTCTATTAGTTGTTGATTATATTTACTTTTAGCTAAAACAG
This sequence comes from Brassica nigra, assembly GCA_016432835.1. Lineage (NCBI taxonomy): Eukaryota > Viridiplantae > Streptophyta > Magnoliopsida > Brassicales > Brassicaceae > Brassica > Brassica nigra. The sequence continues at coordinate 8,944,249 of CM028246.1, read as the reverse complement.
TGTATCACCAAAGGAATGCAATTAAATGATCGGAGTTAACAACACATAAACACACCAACCTAAAGTTAACACTCCATGCGTGTATCTTTTATACACATATATATATATATATATATATATATGTGTGTGTATGTATGTGTGAGCTGCAATGGTCAAGAGTTCAGACAAATAAACCAGGTTGTGAAGCAAGTAAAATATCCATTTATTTCTGTAACAATTAATGCATCAGCAATATATGTGAAACAGATCATTCCTTTTCAACCTTACCAATCTGAAAACTATACTTTTTACTTATTTATTTAATACCATAAGATAAAGGTTATTTAGAAATGTAAATTTTATATTATTTGTTTTTGTCTCTGCCCATCTACTGCAAGCTGCAAAATCTGCTTGACTAATTAGCAGCAACAACAGCTTCAGAAATGCAGCGGTAACAGCACAACAGCCATCAAAATAAACTAAACAAAGTAAACAAATCAATAACCATTTAATGTCAGTATATACAATATTGCAGTTACATACTATAAATACATCTACATATACATGCATATATTTCCCTTTTGTAAGACCTCCCATATCTTCTGATTAGTTTCTGACCAGAGGAACATGGGTTTTTAAGTTTAACACTGATCCCTAGCTATCCAAAGCTTATGTTCTTTATACTCTGACCTACCGAAGCTTCGAACTATTTTGAAGAACAAATTAGAATCAAAACAAAAGATTTCGGTGATAACCAAATTTGAATCTTAAGAACATAATTCTTTTCTTTTTTTTTCCAAGAACACATAAAGTTTATTGATATTCATCACTAAATCTTGAACGACATCCTTGTGTCATATATATATAATATGTATAATTATTATATATAACGTGTATTAAAGTAGTGATTAATCTCATAATCAATCATCAAAAGACAAAGAAGACTTTCCTTTCTTTGTAAACATGTGATGATCCTCATCGACACTTGCAGCTTCCATTGCTACTAAAGACTCATCATCACTGCTCATTAACCTCAACTGGAGATGAGAACCAACACCAGCCATAGAAACGCCGCCACGTGACATACTACCACCGGAGGACGATGACTCTTCCTCCGTGCTATTCACACTTCCTCCTCCTCCGCACTCCATATCCACTCCAAACAGCCTTAACCTCTTCTCTCCACTTGATGAAGCCATAGCGTCCACGTGTGCTGCTCTCCTTTGCAATATCACCGGCACAGATTCAATTACAGCCGTTGGATCATTTCTCTCCGTTGACCTCACATAATACCCAATTCCAAGATCTCGTTGGTATCGATGATAAAGGTTCTGAGGATGAGAGAAAGAGTAAAACCTAGGGAACATAGCTCCGGAGAATTGATAAGCAGTTTGATGATGATGATCTAGAATCTTTGGTCGTCTCCTCCAATCGATGAAAAGCTCGTCTTTATTACGAGGATGTCTTTGAAAAGAAACGATGTCGCCAGCATCAAGCTTCTTGTCTTTGACGAAGCGGCTCCAACCTTTTGTCATTACATAACTCTGGCTACTGTTCCAGTAAGAGTAACGGAATCTCCATGAGTTTCCTGTTCGGTCTTCGAAGTTTAGAAGCAACCCTTTGTTGTTGTTGTCAGAATTGTCTAAAGGGAAGAATCTCTCCGCGTGTTGCTTTGGGATCACGAGTCGGTTTAGTTTCCCTACGTCGCTCGGTGTTACTACTTTGTCAAACATGTGCTCTCTCTCCATTGAAGAAGCTTTTGCCACAGGATTCTCTTCTTCTTGATTCATCTTCTTGTTTGAGAGAGAAGTTAAAGATTCAAAAAATAGGAGAAACAAAGAGAAATGAAACCCTAGTTTTGAAATTGAGAAAGGAATGGAGAATGGGAGGAGAGAGTATGGTGGTGGATGAGATTTGACCTAATTATGCAAAAGTAGAAAGTGGGGGTGTTTGCGCCTAACTTCACTGATTAGCACGATTCTGTCTGATCTCTCTCAATTAAAGCTTTCTCTCTCTACTGTTTATGGAGCAAGAAACTCTTCAAATCTAAGAAAGATAAACCAAAGTATAATTAGGAACCATACCATCTCTCAAGAACTAATGAGGAGAGAGAGAGAGAGAGAGAGAGCACATGTAATATAAGATTGATAGAGAGATGGGCTAAGAGGAGAGAAAAAGAGGGGGTGACCCATCAATTATATGGTTCTGTTCATGTGAGCTTCTTGTCCTTTTTAACCATCCTCGTTTCATTTTTCTTCATAGACATTGGTATTGGAATTTTAATAAAACTAGCTTGACGTGGTACGAAAAAAAACTAGCTTGACTAAATTTCGATAGTTATATGTTTATAATCTAATTTATTTTAAGTAATTAATTCCAATTTTAATATACCAGTTATTATAAAATAAAATTTGCTATTTAAAATATTTTAATAAAATCGTAGTAAGTTCAAAATATAATGTATAATTTCTAAATTCTAGAAATCCTAGAAAATCCTATTTTAAAAATAAATAGGGGGATAGAGATAAATAATATTATATTAAATGAGGCAAGTATTTCAAATGAAGTTTCAGAAAAAATAAATTTAATAAAAATAAAAAAAAATCTAAGAAAATACTATTTGGTCAACTCTTAGAAGTTTAGGAGTTCTTGTGTGATAATGACAGAAAATCACACAAAAATAACAGTACTTTCTCTAATAGTATAACTAGATTTTGACCCGCACTTTTAAAGTGCGGGATTATTTTTAAAACAAACCAAATTTATATGATATATACTTGTATTTTTGATTGTATATTTACATTTAAATGTTACACATGAATCGTTATATTCGGTGTTCTAAAATTCGATCCGGACATGCGGTTAAACCAGCAGAAACGGCGATTTTATATGTAATCCGTTTTGGTTTCTATAAAAACCCCCCGCAAAAACCGTAAAAACATAGGACTCGATTAGTGACACATTATCTAATACTATTTTACTTAAATTGTTATATTTAAAGTATTCCAATTCATGAATGTTTAGATGAACGATGAATATATTATGAATGTGATGCTCCAATTATACAAAAATTAGCCATACAAATTTTTAGTCAAACTAATTAATCATTTTGTTGTAAGCGTAATGGATCAATATTTTAGAGGATTCAAATAAAATAGAAATAGATTTGAGCATCAACGATTCGTATACGGTTATTACAATTTAGAGATTTAAGTCTGAAATAAATATAATTGTTTACTTATTTATTTAGTTTACTTTTATTATTCCATATTATAATTTTTCGATTTTGGGTTATTTTAAATTTAATTTCACTATTCATATTAAATATTTAAATATTTATTAATTTTAATTTTATTATAAATTTTAATTATATATAATAATAATTTTATTATTAAATTTTGACACACTTTGCAGCACGTAATTAATTTGTATTCAAAACTTATTTACTGAAAATTAGAAATCTTATACATATGTTCTTTTATAAAAACATTTGTTTTCACACTATATATAATTAAATTAAAATTTACATGAATATAATTTTATGTAAAATAAATAATTCATTTATACCCCCGTCTCATATCAATTTTACTTATATTTTAAGACTTTACATTATAGTACAAATTTAATTTTTATTTTTGTATTGGTATAAATTAATTTTCTTATTGTATTTTCAGAATTGTTATATAAATTAACTATTGTTATTCAACCCGTCTCATACTTGATAAATAAATTAAATTATTTTTAATATTCTAATATATACATATATATATTAAAATATAAAATTATTTATTAGTTTATATATCTTACTTAAATATTTTTTAATAAGTTGAACGGTAAACCCGTTGTTCCAAGATAAATCCGTTTGGATTTCGTGAAACAACCAATATTTAAAAACCAAATAAAACCTGCAAAAAATCACTAAAACTCAGAATTCGGTTACCGGTTAAAGCAATGGTTGAAAAATAAATAACCTTTATTTATTTTTTTAGTTTTTAAATTATGTTTTTTTTTAATCTGTTTTGTATTCTAAATTTTAATTAAGAAGTTAGGTTTTACATATTCTAAGTTCTCACTTATCATAAATATCGCTTACTACGTTTTACATATTCTGAGCTCTACTATATTTTCCATTCTTTGTTGTGAATCACTTGAGTTTATTTTATCTTTTTGTTTTACATGTTTCTAACTAAATATGTTTTGTCTTGAAAGTCACAGATTTTATTCTTATTGTTTATGCAAAACCATATGATCTGAATCATGTTATCAGTGACTTTTATCATTAGACAATTAAATATCTATCAATTTTAAGTCTTAATATATTTTTTTACATGTCATAACTCTTAAGTTCTTAACCTTTTACAAAAAAATTAAATACTCTAAACTATTTTTTGATATTTTGTATGTCAAATGAAAATAAAAATATAGGGTTTTAAATTTTTTCTAAAACATAAAGTATACATATCCAAACTATTATTTTATGTTTTAAACAACTTAGGAAATATTTAACTTTAGTTTCTATATTTTTATTTTTATAGCTAATATATTATTATATAATAAAATTAGTTACTTATTAGTAACATCTGCGGTTGATCCAGTGACACAGTAATTCGGAAGGTTGTCCGGTTCGATTTTTGGGTCGGATTTCAAAAGTTAGTGAATATAGTTTACAACTTCGTTTGTCAAAACCATCTCAAGAGAATAACCATTTTCCGGATTGATTGACTTTTATGTATGAAGCAATTCACTTGTACTCTCCATGCAGATTCGAATGGTTTAAGATCACTCATGTTGCTGATTTTGATAATGGAATCCATGTGTATATCACGGTAGACAGTTTAGAGGTTTCGAATGAATGTATTTGTTGTGCTTGATTCGATATTTATATAGTTGATGTCGCTGGAGAATTAACAGGATAATCAACTTAATAAATCGAGTATAGTTAGGAATATTCTAAGGATAACATTATTAGAGATAAATTAAGTTACAAAATCTATTACAACAACAAAATCTTATTGTTAATTTTTGTAGTTCTTATTGTTAATCTCCTTATCCTTATAAAAATATAAAAATATTGTTTATATTCAGAAGATGCTATTATTTTTATACCTAAATGTTAACTAATTTAACTTGCATATATTAAATAACGTAATGTTATAAATAAATAGACGATATGTAGTTTATAGTAATCTCGAAGGTTTGCACCAAACCGAATTATGTTATCTATTAGATTATAGAAAAAGTAAATAATATAATCAAAACCAAGCAAACAAACAATAACACAAAGCTCGTGTAAAAATTATTATAGATTGAAGAAGTTGTTGTTAATTATTTTGTGAGACCACCATTTTCAATTCTCGTTGTATTCTCTGACCTAGTATCCCTGTGTTTGAATCTAAGCTCTCTCTAATTTTTGTTATTTTCAATGTCTTGTGTGCCATTTGCTCTAATGGGGTCAGTGAAGGTCTGTCAACTTTTTGTTATGAGTAGCATATTGTTTTTAGCCGCAGTTATATTTGCTGCAAATTTACAAAAAAGCTTAAACCAAAGGTTTTAAAGCTTAGGTATATATTAAATCATTTTGACCAAAAAAATATTAAATCATATAACCACCGATAGGAAGATTTGATATATTATAATTATACATGGTTAATTAACTAAATAATTGAAAAAGATTACACGAAAATAGGTGATTGTTATCTGCATTTTTTTTTTAAAAAAACAATTAATCAAAAACATAGTCTAAAATTAATGCAGTGGCAGAGAATTGTAAATACTGCTGAATTCCAATGGTGTCTCAAAAAAAGCACTTTGATTTTAATAGTATTGATTCTAAATGATTGGGGTGAGAAGAAGTAGTTGATAATGTGGGCTTAGGAATATAGTTTTGTTTTTGTTAAACAAAAAAAAGAGATTAAACCATATGAAGATGGTTTAGTGATAGGCGGACTTTGAAGAGATTCGGGTTCGAAACAGCTTCAGAATTAAACCTATGTGATCATGTGGATTGTATTTTTTGGAGGTTCTAGATCCTTCTATAAGTATGGAATATCAAAATGTTAATTAAAAAAAAGTTAATTAGTATAGAGAAAATATTGGATTTCTTAGCATTATAATGAGGTATGTGGTAAGGCTTTAGGGATGGGTTGCCTCAATTTGCTTTTACAAGGACAAGATGACCTGTTGTTTTATAGTTTGGTATTTATTGTTGACTTTTTTGTTTTTTTTTTTCTTGAAAACTATTGACTTTTTATTTGTTTGGCAAATATTCTAATCAATTCAAAAAGCAAAAAGTGAACAACTCATTTATACTTCAAAAACAATGGATTTATACATGGTTATACGTTCGCAACAAAAGAATACATTTGTTCAAGTAACACATGCAAATAGAAATAAGTTTAATGCAAATTTAAGACTTATTCTTTCTCAAAATTTTTTTAAGACTTATTATTACGAAGCTTAAAACTAAAATGACTTTTTTTTTACTAAATTAAAAGAGATTTTTGTAACTAAAAAGGAGATTTTTTCAGGTTGAAAAGACAGAAATTTTTGGTTATTACAGTCAGGTATTAATCTTAATATATATATCAGGTCACGTGAAAACATAAATACAATTATAAAATTTTCTCGTGGATCGACCAAAGTATCTAGAGCTACCGCGATGAAGATTTAAATACTTTTGCTGAAAAGATTATGAAAATTTTCAAAAATAAAAAACGAAACTCAATACAATACTGCACTAGTTGCGCGTATAGCTCATTTTTTAGACAGAATCACGTAAACATTACTACATAATACACATGTTATTCAAGAACAAGACACGGGACACTCGGCATGACCACTCCCAGTGAAAATTAAAAGCTTGTTAAAAAACTTCACGTAAATTCATGTTAAATCTTATCGTTATTTACGTACGTGGTGAGTGGTCCTGAAAGAGACAAAGCATCATTCATGTCTCTCTGGCCGATTTCGGCTTAATTAAGGGAGACTAATCTATTACGTAAATCTTAATTAGGCGTGATTTAACAAAGAAAATGTTCATGTTTTATTTTACTTTTTAAAAATAAAGAGTAGGTGGAAGAACATTGATCGAGGTGGTCCAACTCTCACCTCACATTACAGAGTTGAGTGGTCATGAAACTTTCAGGCGATAAACTGTTAATCTTTATCGATGGTTTTACCCACCAGAGATCAAGAAACCCCCCGCAGTGGGTTTTCTTTTTGTTTATTTTCATGATAACACATCCAACATGAAATCACATTATTAAATTATTTACAATAACTAATCGATCGGTCCAAATTTTACTCTCTGACTCACAAGTGGGATTTCTTTAAGATGATTTTCTGCAACGTAATAATGACGAATAATACAAACTATTTCTAAATCTGAAAATGATGCAAGATCACTAAATGTTTATTTGTGGGAAATTCGGAAGGAGACGTCTTAGCGTCGCCCTTAAAGCATGTGCCCTGGTAGCCACGGGACCAACCTAGAATTCTACTAATATTCTATATATCTTCCTTTACATTCTAGATTTAAAATTTGAAATGAGGGGAAATTTTTCTTTTTTTGATCAACTAAATGAGGGAAAATATTTCAACATATTTGATGACTATAAGGAAAATACGATATCGTCATATATATATATCAAACAAATTTTTGTCACAACTATTCATACTTGTAATTTTTTTTTTTGGTAAAATGTTAAGAATACTTGTAAGTTTATATCGACACGCACGCTTTATTCTTGAATTTCCATTTACATTTTATCGCAATAAAAGGATTAATAGGGAAGGAATATACTCACATAAATCTATACTACTAAAATTAGGTTTACTATCGATGTATAAATACATATATTTGTGAATGAACTACACAAGCTTTCCAATCATTTCAGTTACAAATGATGATTTCAAAAATATAGGTAAACAAAATATAGTTTTGTCAGAATTTGAAGTTTCGTGGTTTAACAAAAAAGTTGATGGAAAGTAATGGTAAGGCTTAACCAGAGGAGGAAATCATGAGGTTTAATGAGAAAATGGAGAGTACTATATGGTGGGGGTTAGCTATGAAAAATTGTGGAGATGTTAAAAGTAGAGTTTATAGGGCGAGGACCACTTCTTATAAATAGACTAAACCTATGCTTTGCATTGCACTTAACTCTTTTTAAAGTCTACTTGCTTCTTTTCTCTATTCCCTTCACAATCACTCATTATATAACCCTCTTTCTCTAAGTTTGATAAAAAAAAAACAACCCTCTTTCTCTATTTGAGTATCTCTCCTCATTTTTTTTTTGCTTAACGTATCTCTCCCTCGTTGCAGTGTTACGTCTTTATAGTTGATCTTAGCCACGGTTGTATTTTCTTAAAGGAAGTAACTTTAGCAGATTAATTTACCGTTTTCCTCTGCAAATTAAGTCAATGATTAAATTGCATTTGTGAACGATGTTGAACAAAATTAATAACATGGTTTGAATTACTAGGGACAGAGTGTGTGTCGACAAAGATGTGACTATCAATACAATGGTAATACGAAGGTAAATGAACTATAGCTAGGGTTTTTTGTTACAAGTACGTAAATATAGTTTTGGACAGACGCGGCATTCGTGTTAATCAAATCTAGTTTCATATGCTACATACCGCGACTATATTATGGGAGCGGAAAACGAAAGCAAATAACAAAAAGATAAACGTATTATATTTGTTTGTGTACAGTATATACGTTAGGTCGCAATCAGAAGAGGGTAGTGGTGAAATAAAAGACGGACCATTTTATTTAATAATACATCAATAACAAAGTTGGAAAATTGATGGTGCGATAATGGGGACAACATGTTCCAACCGTCATGTTCCCCCAGGGTCTAGGACTATCTCTCCCTATCCCTAGCCAACCCTTTCGTCTATTTAATTTGATTTAGCTTAAGCTAAATTATTTTAAGAACTTTGCTTATGGCATGGGCCTTGAATAGACTATAATATCATCCTACACTTGCTATCTAATTCGGAATTACTTTTATCCTGATAGCACAAGCTTTATACGCCTCAAGCATTGATTTTGTCCACGATATTCTCGAATTTGGCTTTGTAAACTATGTATATAGTTCTTTTATTGACATTAGTTTGGATGGAATATTGCACATATAGGAAACGAACTGACTGACGAGCTGATAAAATTATATATGAGGCATTTTATATTGGAGAGAAGAGGTCACATAGTTAATGAGGAGGTCAAGATTTCCGTCGAAAATCCAGACTGTTTCCTTTTAGTTGTAGTTATTAGTTTCAAGTTTCAACAGCATTATCAGTTCGTTTGGCTATGAGTAATAATTCATCTTTTTTTTTAAGTAATAGCATAACCTATAAAATTTTGAACAAAAAGTATAACCTTTTAGTTAAACTATAAACAGATATTTGATTATCCACTAGTAATTTATTTTACTGTGTATTGTTGATGTAATATCAAGAACTTTATATTTGTTGGATGGAATATCAACAACTTTCACATTATACAATTATGTTAACATGTAAATCGATAATTATAACATTAGTTTTAATGTTGACTTGACTTCATCTCTTGATATATGGTCTCCACCTTTAGGGCTCTCGCACACACACACAATGACATAATGATCATATATGCTCAAAATTTTATTAATACATTTTGTGGTGTAGGTATTATTTGAACTTATAATAGACATAGAAAACATACGTTAAGAAAATTCTAAGATGGGAATGCTAAGCTAGATGAGCTTCTAACCTAAAATCAATTGGTGATAAGTGGAGTGGTTCATCTATCTTGTATACTAGTAGGGATCCCTTCCAATACCCGATGTGGGACCTTTGTCCCTAATACGCCCCTTCGAGTGATGGCTTTTGAACGTCAATCTCGGAATGTTTGGGCAAGGATCGATGGACCGACTTTGGGCTGTATCGATAATGGATCAGGTTGGATTGTTCAGATCGGGCTCTAATACCATGTTAAGCTAGATGAACTTCCAACCTAAAATCAATTGGTGATAAGTGGAGTGACTCATCTATCTTATATATTAGTAGGGATCCTTTCCAATACCCGATGTAGGACCTATCTTAAAATATATAGATACGAAAATAAGTATATAAGTGGGGTAGGTTTCGTGTGAGGGAGAGGGGGATATACAGAGGAATCAAACCCGAGTTATGTGAATGGAAATAATAAATATTCAATTGTATGCCAAACTCGATGTCTTAAATCTTATTTTCACTTTCCCGGAACGTTCCTTGAACGAAGACCCTTTGCATTTACTGTTCCATGTTGTCATTACATATGAATTTGGCAATACATATGCATACACTTTTTCAATATATATGGCCTCTGCAATGGCTGCATAAGTCAGCTGCTCTTGGACCTAGCCTCAAGCTATAACTACTTTTTTTTATAACGACTATAACCAATTATTCATGACTGTACCACTAACCACATGTACAAGTATATATTACATGCACATTCCATAAATAAACATCCATCTTCTGGTGGTCTTGGATCCGGCTAAATTAGCGAATAACTTTTAACCAAGTTAAAGATTATAAGAAAATGTCAATGTTTATGTGATGGTGGCTGAAATGGTTGAATACTTTTAATTTATAAAAATTAAAAGTTCAATGCTTCCACCATCTTCGTTTGATTAAAAATTCTGATAATTAACACTCTAGATAGTGTGATTTCAGACTACCATGTTATTAACAGAAATACAAGATACATCGATCTCATCTTCACGTAATGACTCATAAGATTTTGAGGTATTAGTAAAGGTTTCTGTAAAACTCCGATCGCTTACGGTTAATGAAAGATTATGTTACACATGAAAGATGCATTGAATAAAAAGGTGAAGGTGGTCCAACTAAATAAAGACGATAGATAAAGATCCAACTAAATAAAGACGATAGATAAAGATCAAAGAGGCTCCATTGTCCCTTCGCAAATCTCTTATCTATCTTTGTTTCGCTTTCCCTTTTTCCAACAACACAATACCAACGTTTTGTAAAGGTTATTTATAAATTTTATATATGCCATATACATTCACTTAAATCTCATTTACTTTAAGCGTCACTAGATCATATATATAACACTACAAGAAAAATATCATATTGTGACAAAAGTTTTTGTCATAATAACTAATATTTCGTAGCAATATAAATATTGTGACTTATTTGTGACACTTTGACAACAGTTACAATACGATCGTCACAAATACTTGTAGTAACAAAAAACGTCACAATATTGTGACACATATAAATAGTAATCATTTTGTCATAAATAGAGACTACATATAAAAGTAACAAAACCGTTGCCATTACCGACTAAAACTAATGTCACAAAAATGTCACAAAGTGTGACTATCATGGCGTTAAAATTTTGTCCCTAATTACGACGGAATTCTGGTCTCCAATCGTTATAAATGACTACTAAAATTTTGTCAAATATTCGTCTTTATTTATGACTTCCACAGTTTCAGATCTGTCACGTTTTATTACGTGCAATATCCACATAAATCCATCTTATTTTAAATACTAATTTATCATCTCGAATATTTTATAGTTTTTAAATTTGTATCACAAAATACTAATTATTCTCAGAATCATATATTTATATTGTTACAACCATTCGAGGCATATTACATTGAGCTATTCATCGTTGTTTACTGGAGTAATTAAAATATACAGGATAGTAAACATGTTATCACAAAGAAAACTAGGGTTTAACGTCGTTGCTGCTTCTATTGGGTGCCGCCTCATTGTTGATAATCTCTAAATACATCTCATATTGTATTTGTCTTCTTCTTCGATGGTTTAACACAAACTCTAACATGCTCTCTCTCTCTAGCCTTGATCTTCCTATCTGCTCTCTATTAAACCCCATCCCATTGCCCGATCCAGAAGTTCATCTTCGTCTCCTCTGTGGCAAGATTTCTCCGTTCTCTCCTTGATATATACGGACCGAACAGACTGCGAGAAGCGCACACCACCACAACGTCAATGCCAACTAATGATGGCTGTAATAGTGAGGATCAGCTCTATGCCTCTCTCTCTCTAAACCTAATACTTGCTCTCTCTTTCTCTCTATAAGGCGGCGGCTACAGTTTTTCTAGGATGCACAAAGGTTACATATATATACACGATCATTTTTTAAGAGGTTAAAGATCATGGGTTTTAATTGGGCTTAAGGGTTAAAGAATGTTAAGTTTTTTACACCCTAAATTATTCTAAACTATATATACATATTCATATTATAATAATTTACAAAAAATATTCATATTATAACCATATATGTATATACTATTCTACAGTATCTATATATATATGTATATATATATATATATATATATATATTTGTGTGTGTGAAAATAGTTAGTATCGTCCTTTTCCTCAGTTCTTGGCATAAAATCATTATTTAGTATAAAATTGGTATTCAACAGGATAAATCTAAAAAATATAAATATGATGCATTATGTTTTTTATAAAGAAAGTATAATACGTATGTATACATATAGCGAGATCGTTTGTTAATTAATCAACAAATCTGCGTGTTACAACTTCTGGTTGTAATTGGTTAAAACTTTTTTACGTTTTTGACTTGTATCTAGTAGTAAGTAGTAACTTGTCCTTTAGTCATTATACCATCACAAATTGAGACGGTTTATTTCATCACCATATTGTAACAAAGATGTGACAATTTTGGTCATAATGTTGTCATAATTTGTTACACTTGTTATTTTGTCACAGTATCGTTACCATATGTGACGAAAGTTAACTACAATTTGAGTAGTCACAATGTTATGACGAAACAGTTACTTAAGTGTGACAATAAATTGTGGTCATTATATCGTATCAAAAACGTGATAAATTTGTGACTAGTATTGATAGTACCAAAATTTAGTCACAATAGCTTTGTTTTTTTGTAGTGTAAGTTTAACATTACATTTTCATATTCAGCTTCTGCATAGGTAAAAGAAAAAGAAAAGAGATTCACATTAAGAACAAAAGAAAAGGAAGAGATGTTTATAAACTATGCAAATGGAAAAGCCCAAGTAATATGAGCCAGATCATAGCTCATTAGTGGCATACTGGCATGTAGGCTGTTACAAAGTCGCAAAACGTATAGAGAGTCTCGCTCTCTTATTTCCAAAACTCTACTGGGCCTAAACCGGCTCCGGCCTAGTGGCCTTTGTTTGTGGTTGGATTACGTGGCAGTTTCACGTGAGTATTATTTTATTTCATGATAATTAGAGCTGGTCCCACTGATTGGGCCAGATCAATGGTGATGTGGCTTTAGCAGACATATTAGTTCAAGTTTTGTTTCGTCGGATTAAATACCAAAAGATTTTATAGACAAGTCATCATTCATTAACGATAAATATTCATTTAAATAATTTATGTATCTTTCAAAATATAATCTTTGCATCCGTCATTCAAAAGCATGTACTTTTCTTATTGGTTATAATCCATCTACGTCTACGTTTTATTTTGACATTGAAACAACGTGCTAATGTAAAAGATCTGTCGACTAATATGAATCTGATGGCTTGTATTATATGGTGTGAGATATTGTAACCAGGGGTAGGGGTGGTAAGAAGCCAATAGTATTATATTTTTAATATTTATGATTTATTCTGGATATCTGATTTTTTTTTTATTTGTTTTGTTTCGTAAAAATATAAATATCTGCTTTTCTAGAAAATTTATGAATATTTATAAATAATTACGGATATTTACGGATAAATCATCCACTTTATCTAATATATGTAAATCTAGAAAAATAATATAACTTTGTTTCTTAAAAATATATTTTACATAATATAAAATATAAAGTGAAAATCAATGAAACTATATGTTCTAATAAATTTTTAAAATTAATAAAGTTTTCTCATAAAATAAATGTTTTTAGAAAAATGTAGTTATCTGTAAAGATTTTATATTCTTTTCTAAATTTAATATTTTATAATTAATTTCATAATAAAGTTATATGTTAAAATAATAATTATATAAGATTATACATATAAAACTATATTTATTATATATATATACACCGTTATCTGAATAAAAGTGGGAACAAAGCAGATATTTGTCTCTAATATTTTTAGTATTTGTGAGTTACTTTATTTTTTAACGGATATTGATTTTTAGTATTTGCTTTGCTTTAAATACTTACAGATATCCAGATTTTTCGGATCGAATTGAAACGAATAACAAATCGAATCAAAATTAATGAATAAAATGTCTAGCCCTAATTATAATAAAGATGTTGACTTTATCATTGGATTTTCTCTTTGCATACGCTATTTATCATTTCATTTGACAATATAGTTTGTAGTAACATGTGTTTATGTGTGCTATTAAAAAGACGTGTTTTTTCCGGTCAAAATGCTCTGGGAGTCTAAGATACTTCCCATTTCCTCCTTCGTAGGGAATGTTTAATTTTCTTTTGACCCTTATCTTTGCGTGTACAGTGGACAAAATCAGATAAAAGGCACATGGTTGGACCTCGAGATTCCTGTCCGGGGCAGGAAAATTGTGCTGTTAAAGTCAATGTTGGCTGCTATGCCCACTTATGCAATGTCGTGTTTCAAGCTCCCGGTTTCCTTGTGTAAGCAAATTCAAGCCGTCCTTACTCGTTTTTGGTGGGATGTAAAGCCGGAACTCCGAAAAATGTGTTAGGTTTCCTGGGATAAACTCATCTTTCCGAAGGGGAGGACTAGGCTTTAAAGAGATTGAAGTTTTTAATGACGCCCTCCTTGCTAAGCACACGTGGAGACTCCTCAAGAACCCCGATTCGTTGCTAGGCCAGACCCTGCTTAACAAGTATTGTCTTGACGACAAAATCATGGAATGTTCGGCACCAAACTCGGCTTCTCATGGTTGACGTGGGATATTGGCTGGCCGAAAGATTATCAAGAAAGGTCTGGGATGGGTGGTGGGGGATGGTAAATCTATTCGTATCTGGCAGGATAACTAGATCTCGACGTCAATCCGCCCTATATGCCCTCCCACGAAAAAAACCCAACAGACAAAAGTTAGTGAGCTGATGCTTCCAAATACTGTGACTTGGGATGCGAGAAAGATTAAGGCTCTCTTGCCTCAGTTTGAAGACCTCATCCTGAAACTCGTGCCCAGTTCTTGTGAGATGATAGACGAATTGGTGTGGTTATTGGAGAAATCAGGAGAGTACATTACCAAGACGGGTTATGCGATGGTAAAACTAAACGCTCCTTACAACCAGGATTCTTTCAACTGGAAGCAATGCATTTGGAATGTCAAATGTTCCCCGCTGCTGCAAAACTTCTTATGGAAACTGAAAATGATGCAATTGCAGTGGGAGCCTCTCTAGCTAGAAGAGGTATTCATGTAGATGAGAAATGTAAGAGATGTGGAGCACCAGAAATGACCATACATGTCATGTTCTCTTGTCCTTTTGCTATGAATGTCTGGAATTTGGCTCCCTTGTGGCGTGTGCCTTGTATTAATGCAGGTTCGTCGATGGAAGACCTCCACCAATGCACGAGGCTTCTGAACTTACCCCCATCAAGACTAATGCAACCCATATACCCATGGATCATGTGGGTTTTCTGGACATGCAGAAACTAGCTTTTGTTTGAGGACAAGTCTTTTTCGGAAGCAGAGATACTACTGAAAGCGATTAAAAGTGCAAAGGAATGGCAGTCAGCACAAATCGCAAAACAGAACCATGCTTCATCTAAAGACTACACGCCTCGTGAGGCCCAACCTCAGACAAACCCTGCTGCGTATCACTGCTACTCTGACGCAGCATGGAATAGTGCATCGTATGAAGGGGGTTTGGGCTGGATCTGCTCGGACCCTAAGGGAGTAACCCGTTTTACAGGTTTGACCCCGAAGAAGCTCGTTGCATCGGCACTTGTGGCTGAAGCTCTTGCGCTCAAGGCAGCTTTGGAAGAGGCTGTGACTTTCGGAATTCAAGACTTGATCTGTTTCTCAGATTCAAAAAGTCTGATATCTCTGATCACTAGAAACAAGGCAGTGATCGTTTTGAAGGGTATACTCCATGACATTGGTGTGTTGAGTACCTCTCTAAACTCTATTTCCTTTAAATTTGTACCTCGTAGTTGTAATGAAGCAGTCGAACAGCTTGCAAAAGATGTTCTGTGAGTTATTCTTCGCCTCCTCTGTTCTTGTAAACACTGGTTCCATGAACTTTTAGTTTTATAAAATTTGGGTTTGATAAAAAAAAGACATGTTTTGTGTATTTCTCTACCTTTTTGTTTCACAATAATAATTTATTTTTCTGCTGACAAAAAGTAAGAATTTATTTTTTCTATAAAATGCATAGAATTGATTGTAATATCTTAAATATAAGAAAGAGTTGAGACACTGAGTATTAATGTTTTTTGTTGTTGGTTTCTCATTATTAATAGAACAACTTTAGTTACTCTAAAGAAAATGTAATTAATGTTACAGTAGACCCAAACTATGAAATATAAGTTTGTTGATTATTATTTTAAATTTAGAAGTGATGATAAATTAAATATCTCGCATAAAAATATTGGATTTTTAATCTTAATCCAATCCATTGTAGACTTCCAAAAAATGACAAATATGCTTGAACAATTTAAAAACTGTTCTAAGGAGATAATCATATAATCCAGATATATACAAAATAAAAGAACCATATATATAAAACTAATTTTGAAATTTAAAATTAATTATAAAACTATTAAATAACAAACTTTTCTTTTGGGATAGATTTGATTATTTATTTTGCTAAGAGGCTATAGATTTGATTTGTAAAAAGGAAATAAATATTGAGAGATATTTCGTAGGTCATTTCCTCGTGGAAATTGGATCCAAGACGTCAATTTTTTCCTCAAGGTTTCTTGTCGAGTACAAGTAAGAAACTCCTCTCTTTGTTCGTTCATAAAAGCTTAAACCAAATCTCTCAATCTCCCACACACTTCAACCAAAACAAAAAAACACAACACAGAAGAAAAGAAAAAGTTGATAGCTTTACTGCATAATATATAAACCAATCACAGAGAGTTACGTCGTCTCCTCTTAAAAAAAACAGTTCCTTGTTCTCAAAAAAAAAAAAGTTCTGATTTTTTTTTCTCTCTTTCGTTTTCTCTCGTTAACATCTGTGTGGTCGTCGTAGTAGGAAGAAACACAATGGAGGTCGAATCAACCGACGATCCAAAAGCTTAAACACGGGTCAAAAAAACCCGGGATGGACGCGGCGCGACGACTTGTGGGCGACTACGAACTTGGGCGGAGACTCGGGTCAGGTTCCTTCGCCGTGGTGTGGCAAGCGAGGCATCGATCGTCTGGTCTAGAAGTCGCCATCAAGGAGATTGATAAGAAACTGCTTAACCCTAAAGTCAGAGACAGTCTTCTCAAGGAGATTTCGATTCTCAGAACCATCGATCATCCCAACATCATCAGATTACACGAAGCTATCGAGGTTTTGTTTTTGACTCGATTCTGAATTTGTTTGTTGTGTGATAAAAAAGGTGTGAACTTTGGTCTGATTTTGGGGGTTTTGGTTTTGTAGACTGGAGATAGGATTTTTCTTGTGTTGGAGTATTGTAGTGGAGGTGATCTTGCTGAGTATATCAATCTCCATGGCAAAGTGTCTGAACCTGTTGCTAAGCATTTTATGAGGCAATTGGGTATGAATATGATCAGTTTTTGTTCTGTTTTTTCTCTGTCTTTTTCTCTGTTTTATACTTTGGGTTTTGTAGCTTTAGGATTGCAAGTACTTCAAGAAAAGCATTGTATCCACCGAGATTTAAAGCCTCAGGTGAGTGGAAAGAAACCTCCTTAATGTTCTTATTTGGTGGTTATGATGAAAAGTCTAGTCATGGTTCTGTTTTTTTGTCTTCAGAATTTGCTTTTGTCGTCCAAGGAAGTAACTCCACTGCTAAAGATAGGAGATTTTGGGTTTGCCAGGTATTATTTTTACATGTTATATCTCCAAAAGATGTTTGCCTTTTATGGGAAAGGTCTTGGTTTTGGTATGTAATGTTGAGATTGCTTTGGTAGGTCTTTAACACCAGAGTGCATGGCTGAAACATTTTGCGGTTCTCCGTTGTATATGGCTCCAGAGATCATCAGGAACCGAAAGTATGATGCTAAGGTGAAGACAACTTCTTCATCGACTTGTAGAAAGTTTTTTTATTTTTTCGGTATTTCAACTGTGTGATGGATGTTTCAGGCTGACTTGTGGAGTGCTGGTGCGATTCTGTTTCAACTTGTTACTGGGAAGCCACCTTTTGATGGGACTAATCAATTCCAGGTTCGTTTGGTCTGAACCAATGGATTGCCTCTTGAACTTGTAGTAAACTTATGGCCTTTTGTTATGCTTTTGGGTTTTGATGTTCTCTACAGCTTTTTCACAATATTGTGATGGACACTGAGTTGGAGTTTCCTGAAGATTGTTTGAATGAGATTCATCCTGATTGTGTTGATCTGTGCAAAAGTCTTCTACGCCGAGACCCAAGTATTTGTTATACTCTTCTCGTCTACTTGTCTTTATAATCAGTTTTCAAATTTTCATGGGAAAATGCGTCTGTTTGACTGCAGTTAAACGCTTGACGTTCCGAGAGTTCTTTAGCCACAGGTTCCTTCAGGAGGCAAGGTAATCCCTTGAGAATTTTGATTAACCATTGAGTTCTTCAACCACTTTAAATGCTTGGCTTCATCTTTCATACCAAATGTTGTCAGACAAACTCCGGGTGTTGTGCATTCTGTCTCTACGGGGAAGTCCTCTTTGCCCTCTGGACAACCGAGTAGTACAAACCGATTCAAAGCAAGTACAGAGAATGTCTACAAACAAGGGAGTTCCGCTAGTGCCTCAGCTTCTCACATTGTAATGCCGCATGTCTCTTCTGAGAAGACTAGGAAAGACACTGAGGGACAGTGTTCATCAAACCAGTTTGGAGGTTTTGTCTCTTATCCCTATTTTGCTTTTGTAAGCTCAATTCACTCATGAGTCGCTTGATGTTGTCATGTTGTGTGCAGTACTTGACTCGCTTGAGCTCATAGAGAGGGAGTATGTACTTGTAAACCGTCCTTCTGAAGGTTCATCAGACTGTTTCGACACATCACTGCAAGATTTCGGGACTCGTAACTTCTTACCAAAGAACGAGAAAGGTTCACTTGAAGCACAGAGACCGTTAACTGATGGGTCAGGTCCACGACCAGCAAGCGGATCATACCTGTTAACAGAGGTCCAACGGTTAACCATCGTTCATCCTCCAACCAAGCTCCAACTTTTGCATCAGTATGCAGAAGAACTTGCAGAAGTAGCTCGTGAGATGGTAACCTCAACTCCTAGTTTCACCGGTCTCTCTCAAATGATTAACAGTAGAGACTCTAATACCTTTGGATACAGGGCAATGCAGGACAGGTGAAGGAATCTTTTGCTGTTACGCTCGTCGTTTTAGCTGCCTGGAGAAAAGCTTTAGAGATATGTGATTCTTGGATGATGTCAGTTGGAGAGGATGATAGAGTGAATCCAGATGCAACCACAGCTCCAGAGACTTCAAATCCTGATTTAAACTCACCAGCAGTGGCTAAAACTTGGGTGACACAAGAGTTCGTTACCGCGTTTAACCAGGCCGAGACTTCATCAACTCAACTAAACGAAACAAGCGGTTAGTAGTACTTAAACCGCGACATTCTCTTTTATGTATTTCTTTGCAACATTCACTGAATGCATCTCATTGCAGCTGCTACTCATATGCCTGACGCCATGGAAACAATATACGAGAAGGCACTCGCATACGGCAAGAGTGGTGGGGTAAGTAAAAAGTATCTATCAACAAAAAGTCTGAGACTTTTGTCCTAAAAGTCTGAAACTTTCTTTGTGGGTTGGATCCAATTCTTCTTTTTTCTTTTGTTTTGCAGGCAGAAGAGTATTTGAATAACAAGGAAAGTGCAGGAAGATTATACAAGAAAGCAATTCTTCTACTCTCCTTTATAACAGAAGAAGCAGTGACTCTGCCTCTAAGCCCTCCTTTCTCATTAACCTCTGACGACAAGAAGCGGATTCTCTATTACATCTCTAACTTGCAGCATCGTCGGTCTCATCTTTAGCCAAAAACAGACCGCAAACATTGTACATAAAAGAAACTTTCGTGGCTCTGCCTTGGGCTTCCTTTTTCATGTTTTCTATCTCTTGAAGGTTCAAAACGGTTACTCTATATTTGATGATGCTGTGACCAAAAGTATTTGCCTCCCCCTCATTGTATAGTGCAATATCAAAAGCTTTGAAGTTACCAAAAAGGAAATGCTTGCTCGTTTGGGTTTGATCATTGGACACATCAGTGGTACATAAGTACCCATAAAACTATATGATAAAACAAACTATACAAACAATGGTTTCTTTTCTTGAATATGTTCATTAGTTTTACCAAAAAAATAAAAATGTACATTAGTTTTAGGCTAAGGGTATGATTGGCAGAGCATTAGCATAAGCATTATGCTCATCATTATCCAATCAACATTTATCACAAAAGCATTTACAAGAGCATTTATAAGATGCTAATGCTCTCCAAATGCTCTTTACTCAATGCTCTCATACGGAGCTTCTGGTAGAGCATTTGCAGTTAGAATATATAAAAATTTAAAAATAATTATATATAATTAATATATTTTATTTAATAATATAAAAATTATGTTCATAATAAAAAATAAATTTACATTTTAAAAAATAAAAGTTGTGATTAATTATTTTAACTTTTAAAAAAACAATATTTCACATTTGAAATATAATATAACTTATATAATTACACATATCATTCATTATTTTTAGTAAATAAAATAAAATAATATATATCTACATATTATATATTAGAAATTAAACATATCTATAATATTTATAAAAAAATAAATTATATGTCATATATTAATTTTTCTGATAATATTATATGAATCATACCAATAGATAAATAATGATAATTTATATATAAATTATATATATAATTAGTTTATTTTATTTAATAATATCAAAATTATTTTTATATCCAAAATAAATTTATATTTTAAAAAATATTTACATTTATTTTTAAATAATAATATTTTATATTTAAAATTTAATTTAATTTTATAATTAAATAAGATTAATTATTTTTAATAAAACATATATTATTAATATATATTATAATTTAATATATATTATTTTAAAAGAAATATATTATATACTAACTTTTATGATAATTTTAAAATTGTATATGCTACGCTTCTACCAATCACTTTATTAAAATTTTAATGAGAAGATACCATGCAAATCGCTTCTACAAAGATATCGCTATCGCTTCTTCATCTAATGCATCGGCCTAATACAACAATCTACTTTCGTATATGCAATTCAACTTGTTAGATATCCCGCCCATTATGTAATTCTACTTGGTTAGATATCCGGCCCATTATGTAGTGTTTAATTGGCGATGTTAGGCTATATGTGCACTTCTGCCGAATCCTAAGTTTTTTTTTGTGCCCAATAATCCTAATATATCTTAACCGATGTTTGACCAAAAAAAAAAAAATCTTAACCGATGTTTGACCAAAAAAAAAAAATCTTAGCCGATGTTTGAACCATATCTATATGGAAAATTGAAAATTCAATAGTTTTAGAGCCTAAAATGACTGAACTTAACATATATAATAGATTAACTCTAAAACAAGTTCCTTCACATTAACAAGTAGCAAACGCAACCCCTTCTCTCTCTCGCGTCCAAAACTGGTTTGAGTTCTGCTCCGGCGTCGTCTGGACGGCGCGTGAGCGCGCGTACCAGCGCCGGAGGCTTCCCTTTTCTCTCTTCCGTCTTTGCTTCGTCGCTGTTAGCCGTTCCTACCTGATATGCTCGTGGATCTAGGCTTGATTTTGCTAAGCCGCTGGGGAGATCCGCTCTCGAGGAGATCTGCGTTGGTGTTGGCGTTCGTTTCTCTGGTTTCTCGGCGAAGGTAGGTGGTGGTTCTAGCGATTGGAATCGGCTTTTTGGGTTTAGGGAATCTATTTTCCGGTTTGGTTCTCTTCGATTTTGCTGCAGTTGGGGGAAAGGATGAGGTTTGGTGATCGGATTGTGGTTGTGTCTTACCCTCTTCGGTTGTGCTGTTTGTCTGTGAGTGTTGGAGTCTGTCTCTCCTCGGCGTGTCGTGGAGCCTTCGTCTCCTTCTCTCTCACAGTCAAGTGAGCTCCGGTGGATCTCGCTACCACGGAGATGCGTCAAGTGCTGGCGGATGCAGGCGGAGATGGTCCGGTGGTACTGTTCATGGCGTTTTGGAGTTGGCTAGTAGTTGTTCTGATGTGGTCGTCTATGGCCTCATCGTGGCTGCCTAGCTGCTCTTCTCATTTCGATTCTTTTCTCCCGGTGCTCTCCTTGTTGGTCCCCAAAATTAGGCGGCGGTCTTCTTCAGGGACTGTTCTTGTGCTATCGTGGTCTCCTTTCTCCGGCTTGACCCCGGAGACAGGTTTTGCAGGTCATAGGTTCTGCTCTTCGGTTCTCGAAGGCGGCGAACGTCGGAGCAGTCAGCGACCGTATCGGGTCGTAACTGCTTGGTGTCAATGTTTGGTCTAGCACATATCCCAGTGCCGAGGTTTGGTCACTTGACCTCTCTTTGGTAGTGTTGTTGGACATTATCCTATGCAGGTTGAAGAACGTTTCAAGTGGGAGTGCAGTGGTGTTATCAACCCGTCTCTTGCATTTCATTTCTAGGAAAAGGTAGGTTCAGACAGCTTTCATCTGGTATGATTGTCCTCGGCCCTTCTCTCCTTTAGATATCTAGCACTTAATAGACAAAGAAGAATGCAAACTTGGCAAGATCACCGATAACCAGCTACTTCAGGCGATGCTCAGGGACTCCGGCATCCAAGGCAATGAGGTAAAACCCACCTCCGGGGGTGAAAGTCAATAGAAGAGAACGGTCATTGGTAGTCTAGCGATTATTGAACATTCTAGCATAACGCGCCGGATAGATGGTGATGTGAAACTAGAGTTGCAAATATATTGATCTAGATCATTTTGTTCGAGTCCGGTTTGTATTTCGACTTTGATATCCTTTTGGGATTGAATTAAATATAAATTAAAAAAAAAAAACTCTAAAACAAATGTGAAGCTAATAATAATAGGTCGGAATCACATAGCTTCGCCTGAAATGTACTCCTTCTGGCAAGTAGCAACAACAGCCCTACTCGCTTCACTCTGCTTTCACTGCTTGCTATCGATTGTATCTCCAAAATCGCAATCGATCATCAATTTTCCTCTTCATCGATCATCAACATCAACTAAGTGCATGCAATTCTATTTTGCTGGTCCACTACCTACCTTTCTTTCTCTACCGGGCTTCTACATTGAGCTTCTTTATGTATGTTTTTAAAATAGGTAACAGGCTTACAAAACACTGTCTGATGGACTATACATCTTCTTGCTCGACCTATTTTTCTAAAACTAATAAAATACTATTTTAACAGATTTTTATCCACTAAAAGCTTCAAGCTTTGTGAAATTTTTGAACATCAAATTCTTATATTAGATTAAAGGCCCAATGGTCTTAGACGGATACAACTGGGGGTACACTCGACGGTAAGGAAATAAACAAAAACGTTACAATTAAACAAAAGATAAAAGATAGATGTGAGAAAGTAGAGAAGAGACCCCTGGAAAAGTTTACCTTGAAAAAAGGAATTATCCATCATTTTTGACAACAAACATAAAATACAATGCTCGTAGAAACTAAACATGATAAATCTGAAAAAATGATAGCGATTCTAGCCGAAACTTGAATGCATCAAAAGAGACTTCAAGTCGGACAGCTGAAACTTAATCAACTTTATTTCTTCCATAAATAGAGAAATGTTGTTTTCTGTATTCATCTATATTTAGAGGTAAATGTAGCATTTTTATAAATATATATTTTTTTATTTTATAGAGAAACACAATAAATAAATTTTATGTTTACTTTTTTATAATAGGAAAATTCTGAAATACTGATGGACTGGAGATGATCAAACTGATTGTTAGCCTAATAATTTCAGTTTAAACTATGGTGTTAGCTGTCAATTGTTTGAATTCAGAGTCCCAAGGACCCAAATCTGGCTAGAACAATTATGATTATGCTGAAGTTACAAAGCTTGCATCTATCTTATTTAAACATACAAACTGTTAAGGATCACTTGGTGATCGACCCATGAACAAGTCCAAGTCATCAAAACCCGTTCATCCATCCAGCAGGTCCAATCTCTAATGCCTTAGAAGATTGGGATATTTCCATATTTATCTATATGTTAATGTTTATCCTTTTACATATTGTATAAGGAATATATATGTACTATTTCCTATTTACCATTAGGACTAGAATTTATCTCATGTATATATATATAGACCTCTGGTCGAATGGAATAAGAAGAATAAGATTTACACACAACTCTCTTTACTCACAACACGTTATCAGCACGAGCCTCCAAAACTCAAGTTAACCTAAAAATCTCTAAAACCCTAGTTCGGCCGCCACCTTCAATCTACTCGCTCTCCTCAACCACAAGAAACCAGTAGACGAACGACCTACCGAATCAAAACCCTTGAAGAGAGGAATCCAACGCCGCCGACCTCGACTCCATACGATCTCGGACGCGACCTCTAGCCCTTGTTCTTTGAAGCGCTGTCAACTTGTACCTGCGCAAGGAACTAGGACAAATTCAATTCCATCTCTTCTCTATCTCGGTGGTCCAGTTCAGATTCTTCAAAGTTAAGGTAAATAAAATCTAAAACTCTACAGAGAACCATAATCGAATTTGAGATTGATTGATTAAAGGATATGACTTCTAAAACTTTGCAAAACCCCATAAAAACCCTAGTTTTAATAAGTCCAATCCCTTCCATGAGTAAATCGGAGCTCATTAACCATAAGTTCGATTAGAGATTGGGAAACCAATTAAAATCAAAGCAATATTTTCTTCTGAATCTCGAAAACAATTGATTTGAGAAAACTCAATCAAACCCCAAACCTGAAACCAAAAGAAATCGATCAAACCCTTAAAAACATAAATTTTGATCAATTCTTCAAGAACCCTAATTTATTTAAACTTGATTTCGTTTTTTTTACTTTCCTGATCGCTTGATTTGATTTTTAGAATTGTTAATTGAGTAATTTGGAACTGTTTAAATCGAATTGGAAGTTTAAAATTTGACAAAGTTGATTAAAATCGAAATTTTCCCATTTTTTAATCCGATTTTCTATTTTTTAGCACAATTTCCATATTGTTTTGCTGATTGATTAAAATAGAAATTTGTCAAATCTGAAGTTCTAGTTTCATATTAAAATTTCGAACTGATTAAAATTTGGAAATATGGTATTTTATTTTATTTTTTCCATATTGAGACTATGTGAAATTGTTAAATTTCTGAAATTGCTAGATTTTGTTAAATTGCAATATGCTAGTCCTGAAATTAAACCAAATTTTCGAAAACCTTAAAAGAGTTTTAATATGGTTCGAATTTTCTCCTTGATTTGCATCTAGTATGGTTTATTTTTTTCAATAACTTGATTGCATAAATCACCTAGAAACTGTTTTGCTAAGGTTGCTTAACTAAAATCAATTCGTCTTGATTGTTTTAATCTGATTTATTTAAAGGATAATTATTTTTAAATCAGAATTTGAAAACCTAAAGAGTTTTAAATTTTAAATCCAAAAGGTTTTATGTTTAAACCAAACCCGGGCTTACCTGGTTAACCCTAACCGGGCCTGATCCTTACACGGGCTTATTGAGGTTTAACCTTCGACCCTGACCCGGGTTTATCCTCAAACCCAGGCTTACCCTTACCCTGGCTCGACCCCGACCCTGGTTCAACCCTGAACCTGGTTCGACCCTCGACCCCATGCGGACCCTAAAACCAAATATCACCCGATTTTACATGTTTGATATTTTGTGTTGATTGCTCGCATCCTGGTCGACTTAGTAAATTATTTTGCTTGATCTGAATAATTATTGAGATTTTTATTGATTGATTCAAGCATCATGGTCATATAGTTTGATTTATAAATATATTATTTAGTTCTAGATTGTTTAAATCACTTGCTTGAAATCTCATATTGATGAGTGGCCATGGGAGCTTTGATTATATAATGGCTTTATAATCAAACGACATTTATTGTCTATATGGCCGTGGGAGCCTAAGTTTCCATACATAGCCATATGGCATGAGAAACTAACTGATCGTTGTTTAATATGATTCAGATGTCGAGATCAGGCAACTCGGAATACAGTGTCCTAAATCTCTCCGGAGACAACTATGTTGTATGGACCATGAACACTTCTGGCACATTAAAGTCTAGGAGACTTTGGGAGTGTGTCAAATTCAACAATGATACCATTGCGTGTGAGAGGCAATGGGCCCTCAGAATCATGAAGAATCATCTCTGTGAGGAACTGAGAACGATGTACAAGTACATTAAGGATCCTCATGATCTCTGGTATTCATTGAATAACAAATACTCAGAATCAGTAGTACATGAAGCTGAAAGAGAATAGCGTGAGCTCAGGTTCCAGGATTATGAGTCCGTGGGAGACTATCATTCTGACCTTATGAGAATCTCTTATACTCTTAATCTGTGTGGTGAATTGATAACCAACGAGGACAAGCTCGTTAAGACTCGTGAAACGATCCATCCGCAGGATGTGAGGTTATCATATCACGCCAGTATGTGCACCACTTACTTCGACTTACTCAACATCCTATTGGCGGTTGAGAAGAAGGAGCAGATAAGAGCAAAGAACATCAAGGAATTTTATGAGATCATGTACATACACAGGCTCAGACAAGAATTTGATCAGATATTTCCTGAAGCTGATGAAGCTGAGGAGGAAGAATCGAGTGGACTCACGTGGATAGTGATCTTGATTTATTCATCGAATAAAGGGATTTCGATGTTCTGAATTTTATTTTATGATTTGGTGTTGTTTTCATTTTAACTTGTCATTTACAAAGCATTAATAAGAGAAAATTGCCAATTGTGACTCAAAACATGATTTCAAATACAATAGTAAACCCAAACTTGAATCAATAGCAAAAGTAACCTAAAAGGGTATTGAAATTACAACTAACCCCTTGTGAACAAACAAAACCGAATATTTGTTCCGCTTCTACCCCGTAAGTCGCCCAGCAGACGACTTTAAATCGTCGTCCAGACGACTTAAAACTAAGTCGTCTGGCTCTGTTGAGCTTAAAATAATTTATAAATTAAAAAAAAAATGTTTGGACAAGTGAAAAATAAAAATCATGTAATTATTAACAGTTTTAAATGATGTAAATTAACATATAATAAAAATGAATAGTTTTCAACATAGATGAGTGAAAGTAGTTAATCATGATATTCTTTGGTTTTGAGGGTTTGAAAACATATGTTGTAGTATTGTATGTATTCTTAGGGTTAGATTTTGGAAAGCTTGGATTTTTTCTAAAATATATATTTTTTACTTATATGTCTTTATTTCTGTGTATAGTTAACACTTTTTAAGTTTAATTTGATTTTTTAAAGTGTCTAGTTAGTTAATTAAGTTTAGGGGTTATGTTTAGGGAAAAGACGACTTAACTATAAGTCGTCTGTTGAATAATTAATGTAGACGACTTACATTTAAGTCGTCCAAACCGTACCGAACCTATAATTTAACAAAGTAATTTAAGCCTAACCGAATAATTTACCGGACATATAAATACATTTTTTTCCCTTTTTCACAAATTTTGGAAACCCTAGCGCCGTTTCTCTCCTTAGGCGACAACGTAAATCCATCTTCTCGATTCTTTCCTTCTTCTTTTCGTCGATATTTGCAGATCTGAATCGCTGGTGTCGTTATCTTCTCCTACCGTAAGTCATTCATCCATCCATCTTGTAATAAGAGTCCTTAGAAGACTTACTGGAAGTCGTGACGACTTAAGACTTCTTGGAAGTCGTCTTGGAAGTCGTCTGAGCAGTCTTCTCACTATATTTTACATGCAGTATTTGTATTTAGAATAGTTTGCTTGTTCTGATGCTTGTATTTGATTGTATTTGATTGTTTTGCAAGGAAAAATGGATTTACCAGAACTCCCTGGAGGATATATACGTTTGGGAAAGAACCCACTGCAATGAAGAGCATTTCGTATCATACTGATAACTCGAAGTTGTTTGCTGCTCTAAGTGAAGGTCTAAGAGCTGACGAATACGAGGAGCTGAAGGAGTCGAAGTTGGGAGTGTTCATCAAGTTCAAGGAGCTGAATTTTAATTGGGCTTCAAGGCTGGTGCATTTTATACTCGGTTTCCAGCTTAAGATCAAGAAGAAATATGAGCTCTGGTCTCGTTTGTGTAGAACCGATGAGGTTTTCACGATAGAGTTTGAACACCTCACTGGTCTGAACTGCGGACATGAAGGACCTCGAAAATCCAAGGTGTGAGGTTACGAAGGAGATGGCTGCTTTCGGGACAAGATGGGTGTTCATATCGAGGCTGGGCCAAATGTTGATCGATAATAGGAGCATTTAAGAGATGCCAAGAGTGGTCGTGGGAAGATCGATACTGCTCGGATACCTTGCTATCTTAGCCGGATTCATTGAAGGGAGAAAGTTCTCAACCCTATACGTGCTAGTCTTGCAAAGCTAGTGATGGATTTAGAAAAATTTGAGAATTATCCTTGGGGGAGAGTGGCGTTCAAGGTGCTGATAGCTTCTGTGAAGGCAGCAAATTTGGAAGCAAATTCATACACTGTTGATGGCTTTATTCAAGTTCTTCAGGTGTGGGTGTACAACTTCCTGCCAGATTTAGGTGCAAATTTTGGGAATCCCCAACCAAACAGGCCGACTCCACCGTTGCTGGCTTACAAGGGTGGCAAAGGACGCCGATGTTTTAAAGAGGCCATCTTGAGGCAGGTATATAAACTTCAGTCCCTAAAACTTGAGCGACTTAAATTTAAGTCGGCTGGAAAGTCGTCCAGAAAATGCTTACTTTAATTTAAGTCGGTTATCCAGAAAATGCTTCACAGACGACTTTAATTTAAGTCGGCTGGAAAGTCGTCCAGAAAATCACAGACAACTAAAATTTAAGTCGTCCAGAAAAGTCGTCTGTGAAGTCTTTTCTAGACGACTTTAATTTAAGTCGGCTGGAAAGTCGTCCAGAAAATGCTTCACAGACGACTTAAATTTAAGTCGTCTGTGAAGCATTTTCTCGACTTTCCAGCCGACTTAAATTAAAGTCGTCTGTGAAGTAGTAGGGACTGAAGTTTATGCATTTTTGCAGACTAAGGTGATCAACTTTATTGAGAAGGACTTTGGTGAAATGTTTCCACGTTGGGAGTTTGATGCAGAGGACTCGGCCGCGGATAACATAATCAAAGTTATGTTTAATTCGAATCCTAAATGGAAGTGGACCATGGATTGCTGGGAAGTCAATCAGATGAATGAAGTGATTGCAGGAGACTTTGAGTGGTTTGAAGGAAGATAGTGGAAGGCCTCGAAAAAAGCTTGTAAAGGGGTCTCAAGGAGGCTTGCAAGGAGGCTCTGTAGAGGCACTAAAGATGAGACTGAAAAACTGTTCTGGATGTGCCTTAAGGAGATTAAGTTGCTGAGTGATAGGTTGGAAGCTGTAGAAGATGGTTGGAATCACCAAAACCGAACTTCGGCTCACAAACCACCTTTGCACTAACAAGGGGTTAGTACCATAACCTCTTCCAAAATCACAGAGCGAGTCACTAGGCAAAGTGATATGAATAAGAACTGATGTGCTTTGTTTGTTGTGTGTGCTTGGTTGAACCTTTGTTGATTTGTTTCTTTTTATGTATGTATGGATTTTGTTTGATTTGTTTGATTTGTTTGATTTGTATGTATGGATTTGGTCAATGATTTTAAACCCGTCTTGTACATCCAAATTTCAGAGTGAAAGTGTGAATGGAGCGAACGAGTCAACCCGTCTTGAGGCTCCAAAGGCTAAAGCTCCACGTATATGCGATTCCACAGCTGCATGATTCTCCAGAACGAAAGTGAACTTAGCGTTCTTGTATTGGACAACGAGTACCCACCGCTGACATAAGGCAGAATCTCGGCAGACAAAGAAGGATAAAATGATTGCACAGTCCATGAAAAGATTGACCGAGAGAGAAACTTGCTCCTTCACAGCAAACTCCTTTTAAGGAAACAGCACTGTCAAACATATCATTCAAACAAAAGGTTGGACAAGCATATGATCCTTTGCCTTCGCTAACAAGAAGATGTCGGAGGTGCTCACAGCCTGGTTGAAACTTGATCCGTAAGTGAGAAAATGTCCCATAATAGCTTGCTTTGTGCTATAAAATGATTGCGCTTATCTACATTATGTGTGTGCAGTTATTTCAAAACACGTTTGGATAAGAAACCACGCCTATGTCCAAGTCGGTTCTATTCCACACCGAACCTCCTTAGCATGGCTGGACGACGAGTAAGTTTTCTGCTATTTACTTTAGAGAGCTAATGGACAACTTAACAGACGACTTAATTATAAGTCGTGTTAGGTCATCTATACAGACGACCTAACGGCGACTTATGTTTTAGTCGTCTTTAAGTCATCTGTTTAGATGACCTAACAGACGACTTAATTATAAGTCGTCCTATAAGTCATCTGTTTAGATGACCTAACAGACGACTTAATGATAAGTCGTCCTATAGGTCATCTACCCAAGACGACTTATCTTTAACTCGTCTGTAATGTCTTCTATCACGACTTGTCTTGTTTTATATGCAGCATATGGATGCTTTTATTTATTTTGAGGCAACGGTACCAAAAAATCCATCGCATTTCGGGAGCGGCGAATGTGCTTTCTTGACCATACTTTTGCTCAGCATTGGACGCATAAGTACCGAATTTAAGGCAAGCCCAATGTCAATGGTTTAGGAAGAAAGCTTCCTGGTGGGGCGTTGGATTATTATGGAGGCAACTTACCATCATGGTGCTAATCTGGGAAGGTTTGGGGACTGATGTGGATGATATTTATCGCCACTCAACTACAAAACAACCATTGGGTTGCTATGTGGATATCGATCCCAAAGAGGCACATAGTCGTGTGGGACAGCATTGTCGGACATATCGAGATCGAGAACTCGAAGTGTTAGTGGAGCCTTTGTCAACATGATCCCTTACCTGCTTGTTAACGCTGCCTCGGATGAAGAACGTTTCAAGTTGTCTCTGGAGCCATACACATATGAGAGTCCAACCGTTGGAGTACCTCAGTGCGAGGTGGTGATTGTGGTTTGTTCACTCAAGTACATTGAATGTCATGCTCTTGGGTTTCAATTTCGTCCAGATTTGTTGTGTCATAAGAACTCAAAGGCGATCAGGAGAAGATGGCGGTGGAGATATCTAAGGAGCTTCCTAATTTCCATTCTACAGAGAACGAAGACATTTTCCACCTTTGATGATGATGTACTTGACTCAGGATAGAATGTAGTATTTTTGTATAAGGAAACGTAACAGGGTTAGGATAGGAGGTAGTATTTTTTGTAACCTATCCTCCTACCAAACAATTATGCTTTTGTATAAGGAAACGTAACTTGCCTTTTTCATGCTTGTCCTTTTCATACCATACTATCTGGACTTCTGGACGACTTAACAGAAGGTCGTCTGGACTTCTGGACGACTTAACTTGAAGGTCGTCTGGACTTCTGGACGACTTATAGTTTTGAGTCTTCTTAAAGAAAAAACTCGACGACTAAATGGACGACCTTCGACGACTTAAATGAAGGTCGCCCGGAAGTCTAAACATTGGACGACTTAAAACAGTTACCAATGTTAGCACCTCTTTCTTAACCAATCACATTTAATTGCACCACACACGCGAAGAGTTGCCTTCGTTGGAACATGAATAGGAAGGGTGTCTGGAGCCATCATCATTTCTGCTGGTAATGAGTAGGTTATCTCCACAGATTCTACTCATGTCCAGTTAAAATCTTCTAGAGCCATTGCAAGAAGTTCCGCATGCGTCGAACCTTCACTCAAAAAAAACATTCTCGCTCCTTTTGCATTATCAACCACAAAATCCCAACAGCAATCTTTTAACAACCATTCCCCATACACTGCATGTAACTGACGCATCATCTGCAAAAATTCAAAATAAAACACATTAGTAAACATAGAAGACGACTAAACAGTAAGTGACGACTAGACGACTAAACATTAAGGCAGACGACTAAACAGTAAGTCGTCTAGACGACTAAACAAAGTCGACTAAAAGTAAGTCTTCTAGACGACTAACAGTAAGTCGTCTAGACGACTAAACAGTAAGTTGTCTAGACAACTAAACAGTAAGTCGTCCAAACAGGTCATTTTTGCAATTGAATTTTAATTAGGACGACTTACCATTAAGTCGTCGTAAGTCGTCTAAACAGTAAGTCGTCCAAGGAAGTCGTCTAGGATAAACGGGTTAGGTTTGCATTTGAACTAATTGTGTCAGATATTTGACTTTTCCTGGACGACTTACGGGTAAGTCGTCTCTGGGTAAACAAAAATTACAATATTTAATTGAAGCTAGACGACTTAATTGTAGGTCTTCTACGGTTAGTTAACTTTACCCAGACGACTTTACGAAAGTCGTCCTGGCAGATGACTTAGGAGAAAGTCGTCCAAGATAACCAAGGTTTGACCAGATGACTTGGGACGACTTACCAGTAAATCTGGACGACTTTGCTTATCTTGGAAGACTTTCAACTAAGTCGTCTTCCAGGACGACTTCCCGTAAGTCGTCTGAGATAAGTTAAATATTTAAGTTTTATTTTCCAATTGCAAAAGTAACCAAGGACGACGTACAGTTAAGTCGTCTAGATTTAATAAAATTTGAAATTTTTGTTTTCCTTGGGACGACTTACCATTAAGTCGTCCAGAAAAAGTCAAATATCTGACACAATTCGGTCAAATGCAAAATTAACCCGTTTATTCTAGACGACTTACTGGTAAGTCGTCTAGGGTATTCTCACGATTTTTTTTTAAAGAACAAAGCCGGACGACTTTAGTTAAGTCGTCCGTTGGACCAGAAGACTTACGGGTAAGTCTTCTACGCGAACAGTTCTGGAAAAAAATTCAATTTCTTACCTTAAACTAGTGAGATGACTTCCTTAGCACACAGAGTCTTCTCCAACCACCCAGAACCTCAAACGAAAGTAACCCACGTTGAATAGTATGCTTCAATAGCTCTATCAACCATAAAAAGTTTTGAATCAAAAGCTTGAGTTTTTTGGATGAATATTGAGGCAAAGTGAGAGAGAAGTTGTTTTTAGTTCATAACAATTGAGAAAGAGAGAGTGTAAATCGTACTAGGTGCATTAAGGGGGGCATTAAGAGCTCCAAATTGGTAGTTTGTTGTGGTTGGTGTATTGATGGCAATGGCAATCAAGTAAATTTGTGAAGGTGATGAGGTTGAGAGAGTAAAAGAGCCATTTTGAAAAAAAAAACATAAATTAATGGCATTTTCGTGAATAATGTGAACAAGTAGGGTTGAATATAGCTAACCATTTCCAACAAAGAAGGAGAGGTTAGTTTTGTGTTTGACTTTGAGTTGTGAGTTACTTTTGCAACAACCCCCATTAATAAAAGGTTTTTATTTATTTGCTTGATGGAAATTTTTTTTTCTTATGACAAATGAAAACATGGGATCGTTTCTTGACCAAAGATTTTTTTTACCCACACATATAAGTCTTATTGAGTATTGGGATCAGTATGATCAACTCAAGAGAAAAATGGTTTCCATGGACTAAGGGAAGAAAAATCCTACATATTTTTCATGGATTAAGGGAAGAAAAATCCTACAGATTTTTCATGGATTAAGGGAAGAAAAATCCTACAGATTTTTTTAAGGAAAATCGCCAAAAGGGTCAAGATTTTACCCTCCATATTGATCTAGACTATGCAAGGGATCAGTATGATAAGGAACAAGTGGTTTTAAGGTAACCTGAAAGGTTGACCACGAAATTATACTTAATGGTACGACAGAATTAGTCATTCTGATCGAAAAATAAACTTGATGCAAAGTTTAAAGGCACAAAAGAATTATCCCATAAATCTCACATTGTGGAACATGTACACAAGGGAAAATCATAAGGTTTGATTGTCACAAAGCATCACGAAATGGCATATTATCTTTGCGTAAGGGACAAACGATTTTATAGCATGTTCATGAGGGGGAGAATAGACACTCCGTGTGGCACATGACCATACTATAAAACCATGAACATGATAGCCAAAACGTGATAACTTGGCCTATAGATCCATAACCTATGAGGTTTAGACTATAAAAGTCATGAGAAAAGTCATGAGCATCCACAGATCACAGTATGTTCATGAGGAGGAGAGAGGATAACCCTATGATACATGAACACACCATAATCTAGCGGCCAAGTTAAACTCAGACATATTGTCCTTTAAAGACAATCAGATATATGAACTTCTAGTTCTCTGACTCTCCATACAGAGGTCACAAAGATATTTGATTAAGAACATATTAATCTTAAAGACTAAAAGTCTATATGCTTGGAGACATCAAAGAATTTACATGTATGAAAGGAATGATGCATCATACCATTAAAGTAAAGCATAGATATTCCCATCTAAAGTATGATAAAGGGTCATAATCCAGACACCATCCTAAGAGATTATATATAGACCACCACAAATATATGTGCCGTCTAGGATGGAACCTCATAAGGAAATGAGATAGAATGGGAATATATGTTGGATAAGGAAAATGTCTTTCTCCCACGAATCCAAAGGAACCATGAACCTAACATGGGTGATTAGATTATGGTTAAAGGACACGGATTGTATATTCGTCTATCCAACATTAAATGGAGAAAGCTATAAGCTGGTAAAAAATATATAAAACGGATTGGTATGAACCATCCCTGTCTTGGCAAGATCCTCAGACCATAGATTATAAATCATGGACGTCCATACTAAGAAAAATCATATTAGATGATAGCCAGACAGATTAGACCCAATGACTAAGTCATTCCAGCTTAGCACCACGAAATAAATGTCCTGGTAGAGACATAATCAAGTGCTATAAAGTCTAAAGGATAGACGAGTATGTTCCATAAGAAAAGGAACCTCGGATAGAAAGAGAAAAGGTGCTCATAATAAAGGATCCGGGTTCACTAAGGAAACCAGAACAGACATTGAGAAAAGGCTGCAGCTAAACATCTAAGGTATCAAACCATATAGTCTTGGGGCCAAGCTATAAAGGTAAACAAAGGTCCTTGATAAGAATCTCAAATTGATCAAGATCATGTCTGGAACATAATGGAACAACATATGAGTGTTAACACCAATGATGTATATATACATAAAGCTCATGAGAAAGAAAGCACTTGAGTAAAGAGAGGATCATTAACCCACGTTAGAGTACTCATAAAATCATAAAGGAACGTGAGGTTTTAAGGTTAAATAAAGGAGATGGGCGATGGGACATATATAATATGGAAACGCCATCTGACCAGTGACATAAGAGTCTTGTGATACCGTGAGATGTAGGACATAACCGGATAGGCAAAGGGTCGTCCATGTCCATACCTAAAGCATTCAATGAATGGCTTAATACACAAGGTTATCCAAAAAGACTAAGGAACATGTTACAAGGAAATAAATTCCTATGTGGTGGATGCTACTACAATCCGAAATTGGATAAGGTCTGGAAAGAAATAATGAAGTAGTAAGCACTATGATATTCACTGGATAAAGGATATAAAGGTACCTATATAACTTATGATCCAAGAGATCTTAAAGGATGAGAAAAGGAATTCTCATA
Organism: Brassica nigra; assembly: GCA_016432835.1. Taxonomy (NCBI): domain Eukaryota; kingdom Viridiplantae; phylum Streptophyta; class Magnoliopsida; order Brassicales; family Brassicaceae; genus Brassica; species Brassica nigra. The sequence goes on along the minus strand of CM028246.1, from coordinate 8,908,478 downwards.
AAACAGTGTCGTTCCCGAGCTGTTCATGGACTGTATTAGAAACAGCTGTATATAAAGGACTAAGTTATACTTAGTAAATAAGTTCTATCAAGAACAACCAGTCCATAAATTATGAAGGAAAATCCTTGTGTATATACTGGACAAATCCATAGAAAGTTTGAATGTTTCAAACCATTGGATAAACAGACCATATTTATATGTGTTATGACTGCAATAAAATTGCAGCAAACCATAGGCGTGTTTATAAGTCCTAAACCATATAATGAGGTGGAAGATGACCACAAGGGAAGGCAAAGAAAGTCATCTGGTCCACGCCATTAAGTCCTTGCCGACCATGACCATGTCCGACTTAGTTTTCAGCTCAAATATTCATATGGCAAAAGGATATGAGCTTAGGTCATGGAATGGACTTAAGGTACTAACTATCAGTATAGATAATCTGAAGTATAAGTGATAGAAATAAGGTTCTAAAGGAAGCATAGGTTGTATGCAAACCTCACTGATATAATCACCACGTATAAGCCATGTTGTTACAGCAACATTGAGCAATGAATACCTCGACCATTGATTGGCGAGATGCAGGCATGAATGGACTAAGTCCATAACCTGACCCTCATGCATATGCACGTGGTTTGATCTAAAATAAAGAAGGTCATGGGAAGCCATCAAAGGAAAACTTTGGATCATTTTGTTTTAAACAAAGATTATTGTGTGGGATTATAAAGGAACCCTTATATTTATCAATGGATAAAAGAAATCCACAATGGTACAAGAGTGTAACCAGAAAACATATTTAGTTAAAGCTAAATAGATCCATAGTTTGATGAGCAAGTATATATTAAAGTGTCAACAATATGGCTAAGCCATATGACCTATATATATACATATGTCCGTGGGACATAAGAGAAACTGCAGTACAGTTTGATCAAGGATTGAAAATCTATCCAAGTACAAGTCATTAGCCGTCCGACCATCACATGGAGTGACCAGCTATAGAGAGACCAGTTCACGGAGTGATTAGCTATAAGGGCTACACGTCTTGACCATGTCTCAATGGAGTTCCAGAAGATATGGGAGACATGTTACAATCCGACAAAGGAACTATTGCTACATCAACAAGCAAGAAGATCATCTACAAGAATGGAGTGCACCAAATAGAAGGATCTTCGAAGATGTAGTCATCGGGGAGTTCATGTGTTGTACTCTTTTTCCTGTCCTTGGTTTCTCTTTTACCACATTGGGTTTTGGGTTTTTCAGGAGAGGTTTTAATGAGGCAGCATCAAAGCATGAATGAACCTTGAGCCTGGATGTGTCGATCAAGGGGGAGTGTTAAGGATCACTTGGTGATCGACCCATGAACAAGCCCAAGTCATCAAAGCCCGTTCATCCATCCAGCAGGCCCAATCTCTAATGCCTTAGAAGATTGGGATATTTCCATATTTATCTATATGTTAATGTTTATCCTTTTACATATTGTATAAGGAATATATATGTACTATTTCCTATTTACCATTAGGAGTAGGATTTATCTCATGTATATATATATAGACCTCTGGTCGAATGGAATAAGAAGAATAAGATTTACACACAACTCTCTATATTCACAACACAAACAAACAATAGGTCCCGAGACTTGACCACGTAGCTGGCTCAAAAGAATTCGAGAAGCGTTATCCAAAAATCACCGAACCAAACAGGTATTTTTTGTCATAGTAATTTTCTAATGCACTCTCAATGATTGTTTTTTGAAGTTGTAGAACAATATGAGTACTAGAGACGGTCTGTATAGTTGATATAATCTAATTCAATTTAAACTTGTCAGTTGTTACTTATCACTTTATCAGTAATTTTTTGAAGTTGTAGAACAATATTAGTACTAGAGACGGTCTGTATAGTTGATATAATCTAGTTCAATTTTAAACTTGTCAGTTGTTACTTATCACTTTATCAGTTTTATCATGATATCTCCCATTCCTTTCTGCGTAAGTATCTCTTAAGCATATATTATGGTAATTTTCTTTTTGTAACTCGGGTCGTCTGAACCCGAAAATTAACTTCCCGAAAGCCAGGAAACAAACCATGTAAAATACCCCATGTCCTCACATAAGCGCAAGTTTATTTGAGTGGTATTTTTTGTTCCCCCGTACAATCCGACCATGTCTGTGTAGACACTATGGTAAATTAATATAAGTTTTTAAAACAAGCTGCAAAGCCAAGAAGTGAAATATATGTACAGAGCATTTGGGTAAATAATTTGTAGCTTATATCACCAATGAATTTGTCTCTTAATATAAACTTATTATAAGCACCACCAGCTATTTTTTAATTATTACTTAAAATGTTAACAGTGATCCATCTGGTGGGGGAAATTCATTTCCATCTAATCATTTAGATATACTTCTACAACTAACTAGACTACATCACTGCCTGCCTATGCAACTAGCCATCTATAATAAGCTAATGATGATAATTACATAGTTACAGTATTTTAAATTTTCTAATGTTTAAATGTGTTATAGGTGACCACAACATTTACATCTATTTGAAAAGACAACACATGGTTCAGGTTTTAGATTAATAATTGATGATATTTAATATGTTTAAAAAGGAAACCAAGGGACGTACTCTCATGCATGCAAATTATATAAATGCTTGATTCGCTCGTCGTGAGATTCTAAGAGTGGAAGAAACAAATATTAGACGACAAATAGTTAATTTAAAATCTAACGATGATTCGATTTCAGCTGTCCTAGCTCCATCAACAACCGGCTGATTTGGCATGTATTATCATTTTCTTAGTATAATATACCTTAAACATTTTAGTCTTTATTGAAAATTATAGTTCAACTTTTAGAAGTACGCGCTGCACGCGCCCCTTTTGACGAACCCAGAAGCGGAAAACTCGAACCCATCTCCAAATCGCAGATCTGCTGACCTCGCCGGCCTCTGATTCGCCGGAAGGTCCAAGCTTTCCTTATCACTGTCGTCTCCTCCTCGTCTCTCTCTCCCCCTGACTCACTCCGCCATGGCCTCGAACGGTACCTTGTCGTCTCCGTCGAGTCAAAGAGGCAAGCTTCAGGATCCTCTATCTCCGTCGAGTCAAAGCGACAAGCTTCAGGATCCAGACTTAAGATCTTCCTCAGCTCCTCTAGGTTCTGAACCCCCGATTCACCATGGCTGCGAATCTGTCGTTGCTCCTTTGTGTACGGAAACTCAGGCCTCTCTAATCACCTCAACTGTTCAACAGCCTCCATCCGTAGAAGAGAATCTAGCTGCTATGGCTTCAGACACACCTTCTCCGCCTCAGTTTGTGCCTTCATTGGGTTCATGGGCAAAGCCTCTCGTCTTTGTACCACCAGCTACCCCTCCTGATCCGTCCACTCCAACGGATTCTGATCGAGCTCTTGTAGGAAACCAACTAGCGGCTCTTTGGCCAACTCTTAATGACGGAATCTTGAACAAGAAAGACAAGAACAAGCTTCCAAATTCTTCCTTACAGGTTCCATTAGAGAAGATGCCACAGCCAGAGCTTAAAGCCGATGGATCTCTCCGTTTTCCATGGGCTGCTAGGTTAGGTCCCCAGTCACGCAATCTTTTCCGTGCAACATCACCTACCTACCGTCTTGACGGTACCCCTGAGGTAACAATACCTTCAAAAGTCCTTATGTTAGGTCCCGAGAACAAGGATGAATATGTTATTGGAAAATTTCATAGATGTTCTTTACCCCGTGGTCTTATTCATGCTGTGGTCAATAGAATTTGGGGTAGAAGCTGTAAAATTTCCTGCAAGAAGATTAGTGATTCATCCTATATGTTTCATATCCGCACCAAGCTACTCGTCAATGGATTATACAAAGGGGGGTCTGGCATATTGACGACTGTTTGCTCTTTGTATTGCCGTGGACTCCAGAGGGTTCATTCAAAATTCCAGAAATTTCAACACTTCCAGTATGGGTGACTTTGAAGGATATCCCGCTGCTACTCTAGACTAGGAATTAGTCATGTTGCATCTGGTCTTGGAGAGCCTATCTTAACACAAAAACCTCGACTTGATCCTTCCAACATGGGGGAAACTAAGGTATTGGTGGAAATGGAATTGGATAAGGACTTCCCAAAGCTTATAGCCCTTGATGATAAGCAGGGCAATATCTTTCTGGTTAAGGTTGAATATACTTGGATACCTTCAACATGTGAAAGGTGTGGGTGTCTAGGACACAAATCTAAAAGATGCCTTCAGCCTCCTAAGATTCCCGAGGATAAAACTTTGTCATCAAAGTCAGTGGCTGCTAGTGTTGATGTACCTGTGGTGGATATCGATATCATTATTCACCAGAATGAGAGTGCTGCCCCATCTCCTTCACCATTTGATCCAAAGGAATTCACCGGCCAAGAGACACTACCTGCTACTATCTCGGCATGCGAGGCTCCAATGATTCAGAATCAGTTCAATGCATTGGATGTTATTGATGTCAGTTCTGAAGTGGAAAAAACAACCACTAAAAAAGCTGATACAATTTCTGATTTGGGTTTGGCTCAAGACCAAGACACACCATTCGTTGCATCAAATGTTTCTACGGAAAGCCAAGGAAATAATGTAGCAGCGTATAAAACTATCTCATCCTCAAGGAGTCAACAAGATATTCAAACTACCCCACCAAGCTTTATCACTTCTACGCCCGTATTAGTAGATTTTCAATCTGCTCCAGCTGCAACACTTTTTATGGAATCTTCTCCATCAAGCAAAATTATTAACAATGAAGTCGAAAGAACTTCAGTTGTTGATCCCCAAACCACACCATCTAATGTTAATGAATTCAAGAGTCCTTCTTGTTTTTCAGCTCTAGGTGATGTGGATGAAGCTGAGATTGAGTCAACGAGCTTGCTTGGCTTGACAAGGGGTGGGAGAGAGAGTAAACCTCCTATCAAGTTCCAGGACTTGGAATGGACGACAATACAAGGACGAGGGAAGCATGGCCGACGTGGACGTGGTCCTAAACACTAGTTATTGTCTACTATTTCATCATTGGTTTTCTTAGTTTCTACCTATGTTGTTTCATAGGTATGAGATGTCTTCTATCATGATAAATTCATGCAAGCTTTATCTCGCTATAGGGTTTAACGATCCTATCCTGTAAACTTTTATTGTTCTTTTTAAATTGAAAGCCCTTCTTCAAAAAAAAAAAAAATATACCTTAAACAATAATAATAAATGACATTAAATTTTTGAAATATACGATGATATCATATTGTACATGTGTATACAGATTTGATTTTTTTTTGGCTTTTTGCTAAATCACAAATTTGTTTTTTTTTTGGGTTTTGATCCAATTAATATTTCCTTCGTCTTACCCATCTTAATAAGATAATTTGATCCAATGTTTATATAGACGATAATACTACTAATTATAATAACGTGGCTAATCGTTGTGAACGGTGCAGACGTCAAGTGTAGGTTCGTCGAAAACTATATTTCATCATCTATCTGCACAGAAGACAAGTTAGTGCTAATATATAAGTATAGCTGTATAGGGAAAATTCTGAAACTTTTTGGCCTTTTGAAAAAAGACGTGGTAAAATATATGACATTTTTATAAAATATACTCGGTCCCCGTTTCATAAAAAGTGTAATTTATAATTTTAATGTTGTTTTATAAATAGTATCATTTTACATTATTAATGTAAATTTGTAAACAGTATTCTAATTTTAACCTTATACGCTAGTGCATCAATTGGAGAATAAAAAATTGTTACTGTATTAATAATTGATAAAAAGACATTTTTTATATGACACTGTATTATTTTTATTGTGGACCTTGAGGTTGATTACTTTGATAAAAATGCAAACTGTTAGCTCTGAAACTCAGTTTGTTATAAAACGGACTCCTTATAAAACATCGTTTTTCGATAAAATAAAAAATAAAATAAAACATCGTTCTAGAGAAATGCAAACTGTTTCGAAGTTCGATAAGACCTTCGTCATTTGGGTAAATACCGCTATCTTAAGTCTTCAGTCTTCACGAACTAATATTTATAAACAAAAAGAAAGAAAGACCTTAACAAACGACCACATAAGAAAGTCGCACATAATCAATATAATATCTCAGTAATATAGAATTCTGTACAACCTAACAAGAATCAAAGTTGAATATTCAGAAAGAAGGCAAACTAATTAACACAGAAGAAGCTGGGTTCCTAACATTCACTGGCAAGTTAACAGGCATGGTCTTCCCCACGATCAGCTGCAAAGGAATTATTTCTCATTCCTCAAACCACATGGCACATATAAGATTGATCTTAACTATTCAAACAGCATACATCTAGATCCGACCAAGTTGCATAACTTCATATAGTTTCAGATATGAAAAAACTTTATCAAAAGATAATAATAATTTCAGATATTTATAATTATGAGAAACAAGACGAGAAATTATCCACATAAAACTTTTTTTTATTCACACAAAACTTAGTCACTACAATCAGAATTTCTCTTATTTTTATTTTTAGGCTGAGTCTCACTAAAGTTACATATAGCTAGATAAAAAAAAAAACCTGAACTGAGAAAGATACCCGAATATCGAGTAAAATTTAAAATATTGGCTTTCGCTTTTAGTTTCTACCAGTTCCTAGAACATGATCAATGAGGATTCCTAGAGCAGCATTAACGGTGAAAACTGTGAAGAGTTCTAAAAGAAAAAATATAATAATATTATAATTAGATGATTATACATTTATTTTTAAGAATATATCGAAAAGTTAACAAAGTGACATCTGTTCTTTTACCATAAAACCGGTTCTTACGGGTTCAAGTTTTAGAACTTTTGTCTCTTTTTTTTCATGTTTAATTGATTTAGAATTAAAAGAAACTACTAGATTCTGACCCGCCTTTCAGAGGGCGGGTATATTTTTGTTTTTATTTTAACTTTTTAGCAATTTAATTTTTATATTTGTATTTTTAATCATATTTGTGTTTTTTTTTGCAATCATATTTGTGTATACTATTTTTAAAAAAAATATTAATAAGAAGTTTTGACAATTGTATTGAATTTGTGATGTTATATAACAATAAATTTATACCCAATTTTTGTTTAAATTGGATCCGGACCTGCAGTTAAACTGATAAACCCAACAATCTAGTTTGTAATTTGGTTGTTTTTTAGAAAACATTATTATTTAATAATCCGGTATAACTCAAAAACGGTTACCAGTTGAACTACTGATTGATAGTAATTTTTAATTATTAATGCATATGATTTTTAGTTGTATTATTAGAATATGTTTGTATTCTAATTAGGAAGTTAGACTTTTATTTTTATAAAATAAGATTATACAATCTTGTGGATCATGAATCTATTAACAAAGTTAATTGTTATGATTTGGCATTAGTTTATTTTGTTATCAATTATCTATTATAATATTATGTTTTATATTTAGATAATTTTAGATTTAAATTTAATTTTCTTATTCACATTAGACATTAATAATACTTAAAGATTTTCAGTTTAGGATATAACTCGTAAACTTAAATTTTATACTGCTAGTTTAGGATATAACTTGTAAACACATAAGATGTTGCTAGATTTTGACCCAAGACTTTCAAAGCGAGATTATTTTTGAAATATTTCAAAATTTATTTGATATAAATATGTATTTGTATACATTTAGATTTATAAATGAAACGTTATATTGAGTATTTTAAAACCCGACCGACCAGTTAAACTGACAAATTGTGTGGTCTTGTATGTAGTTCGGTTTGGTTTTCAAAAAAATATTATTTGAAAATCCTATAAAACAACTAAATCTGCTCCTTTGAACTGATAGATGATCCAATATGCAATTCGGTTTAACTTAAATTATTATAGTCAAATTAAATTTTCATCTTGTTGTAAGGGTAATATATCAATAATCGAGAGAATGCATACTAAAAATTAAATATATTTGAGCATCAACAATTTGTATATGTTTATTAAAATTTAATAATTTATGTTTGTAAATATAATTTTCATTTATTTAGTTAGTTTACTTTTGTTATTCACATGTTATTAGATTTTTTGATGTTTTGTTTATGACTTATTTTAAATTTAATTTCATTATTCGCATTAGAAATGTAAATATTTAGTAATTTTAATCTTTATATATATTTTTATTATATATATAATTATGTTTTACAATTAATTAAACCATTGATCGATAATCTCTTGCATCGATTTATGTTAATGTAATGTTTTATGATATAATTGTGTTAATATTTGTTAAATTAGTTAATATTTGATAAAATATATTACATGTGTTTGAATAACCCGTAAAATATATTCATAAAAATATCAAGTAACATGTTTCATCGTGTTTTAAATATTAATAATATCGAATTATTAATATTTTTATCATATATATATATATATATATATATATATTTATGTATATATAATTTAATAAGAATTATATTTTATGTATTTAGTGAGGGTTTTGAAGAAATTGTTTTTGTATTTGGATTAATATATAGTTGTATATATACGAATTAATAGACATATATAGTTATTTATTACATTAATAAATAAAATATAATTTATTTTATTGAAATTACGTATTTATATAAATTAAATTCATTAGTTTAAAACATAATAGATTAGTTAGTTAGTTCTTTAATTTTAGACATGATATATATTTAATTGCAATTAAATTAGATATATGAATAAAAATAATAGGGAAGATAATTAAATTATATGAAGAGAAATAATAGGACCAACCTAAACTTTTTTGATAGTCCAAAAAATAGTCGATAAATATTGCTCCTGTTTTAATAGTATTGATTTTTTAATCGGTTCTTACCTTTTTTAGTTAAAAGTTAAGAAACAGTTTCTTATATTCCGCTAAGAACCCCACCATAAGAACCCCGGATTGATCATAAGGTATTTAAGAGTCGGTTCTTAGATTTTTTAGTTAAAAGTTAAGAAATAGTTTCTTATATTCCGCTAAGAACCTCACTCTAAGAACCAGGGGTTAATCATGGTCTAACGTTGGAGGTGCTCTTAGGATGAAGTTTTTAGCAAAATATAAGAACCGGTTTTTAGTTTTTAAGTTAAAAGAATATTTAAGAACCGGTTCTTAGTTTTTTTTAGTTAAAAATTAAGAGATGGTTTTTTATATTCCGCTACGAACCCCATCATAAAAACTCCCCATTAATCATGCTCTTAAAGATTCTTACAAGGCTAAGGCTATCGCATGTCTGTGATAAATTTAAGTAGTTAAAATTTTAAATATTGTCCGGGACTGTGTGGTCGGGTGGTAAAAAAATGAGGCTGGGACGCTAACACGTTTTAGGTTCGATCCATCTGCTGTGTGAAACTAAATCACATTGCTCCTGAACACCAACACGAATATGAGTTTATGTTTTAGGATTTATTTGAATGTTCGGAGAAAGTGTCTATCCGTGGACTGCACCTCTCTTTAAAAATTAGTCCAGAGCCTTACATAAATTCAGGATACCTATGTTAATCAAAAAAAATTCAAAAAAAAATTAAATAATATAAGAACAAACATAAAAAAGATCGTTATCAACGAGAGAATAAAAGCATAAAAGATTAAATTGTCTAGTTTACTGACTTCAAGTAACACATGGAGACAATTATTAGGCAACGGTAGGTACTTTATATTATATAATGCAGACTAGACTTGAGCATTTTAACCTGGATTCCAAAACCTAAACCGAAATCGATTCGAAAATAGTTCATCCAAAATCAAACCAAAAATTTATAAGTACCTATTAGATTCAAAATTCTTCTATTCGAAAGAACTGGAACCTAAATTAACCGATCCAAATAGATCCGGGTCCGAAAAATTGAACCCGAATACATCCGATCCGATAAGAACCAATTCATACCCGGCTTAAAAATATGTATATCCAAAACTATGATTTTTGTGTTCTATTTTATATTTTATATTTTATGATTTGGTTAAAATATCTTTCTATTAACAATATTTTAATCTTTGTTATTATTTTTGTAACATATTTAATAATATGAAGTTTTAAATGTAAAATTTATATTGAAAAATGTTTTATTTTAATTCTTAATAGTGTATTTTAAGTTATTTTGTAAAATTTTAGATATATATAATAAATTTTGACCAAATTTGATGAAATTTGAGTATTTTTTTATTTATTTTAGATCCTAAATACGGATACAAGTATTTTAAATATATTTAATTATAGATCCGAACCAGATCTGGATCCAGAAAGAACCGACCCAAACCCGAATTGAAAATTTATTAGTACTTATTAAATCTAAATGTCTAGGATCTAAAGGATCCGGATCCGAAAAGAAATATCTTGAACCAAGCCCGAAGACGCGAATACCTAGGCCTAATGCAGAATTTAGAAGCATTTAAAAATGACAGATCGTACGTCCATTCACAGATTCTTCCCCCACGATCCCCTTTGATTTTCTCTAGTCTACTGCTTTAGTTACCTACACTCTTTTGGAACTTCCTCACATTATATATGTAGTCCAATAAAATTCAAGTTTGATAAACATTCCTTAATGAGACGTCGTCAGTTTATGGAACCCTCTGTTATTGTAGTATATGGCTAATTAATTAATTAGAGAATTTTGTATTTATTCATGTTTATATTTTTTACGTGTATAATATACCAAGTATGCATGTTATCATTATTGCGATCGTCATCAGACATGTACGTATCTTCTAGTATAGGTATTCATACACATATGCACTGGACTGCGAAACTTTGATAATACCAAACATTGATGAAAACTGAAAACTGTATTTTCATGTTTTGGGGGTTTTTTTTTAACACTCATTTTTCTTATAATATGACTTCTAACAACTGCACAGAAGGTTTTAAACTTTTAACCAGCAATTTATATATATATATGATTATCAAAAAGTAAAATATAAATTTATATATATATATATGTATATTGTTAGTATCATACTGTTGAATGCATAATTTATTTCTGGCAACGGCTTAATAATAACTTGAATTTGATTTATGCTATATATATATATATATAGACGTCGGTTCAAGAGATGAAATTTTTCAAAAAGGGTCGTCTGGTCGTCTGGACCCTCGTCCGACAAGCACGAGTGTGTAGTATATGAGTATGACGTCTCACCATTAAGATTTGATAAATTTTAACGATGTTGACAAAAATGACGATTATATATCAAATTAAGATTGCTTCCCATGCAAACTTTCTTAGTCTTCTAGAAAATGTTCATTTTGTTTTTTGGTCATTAATTAAGATACGTTTATTTTCATTCTTTTAATCTAGTTTCACCAACACGTATGCTCACAAGATACCGACATATTAAAGTACTATTTTTACAAATACTGTCTAATATAGTCTGTGAATTTGAATAGCAAATATTTTGTTAACGCAAAATAAAGAGGGATATCGCTCGTGTGAATGTTCCTAATCACTTGAAACATCCATTTCTTTTGTAATAGTTTCGTTAGGATTCAGTATGGTAAGTTAAAGTAACATAAAATATAATACGAGAGACATTGAAAGAATTCAATAATTATCGATTTATTTTGAATTAAAAACCTAGAAAATTAATGATAAAATCATAGTCTGGCTTGTTAATCCAAATAAGTAGAATGGTCCAAACAGGACTATGTCATAAAATATATAGTTGATATTTGCTATAGTTGTTATAATAATAGTTAGCCCGATACACGTATTATTCATACTTGTTTGTACTTAAGCGCTGAATCCACTCTTCTCTTTAAAATGTATGGATACCGTTAAATTTATAATTAGTTCTAGTGAACCGCATGTTTTGTTTGATTTACGATCACAGATGACAGACCCAATTCTGCAACGTTATGTATTCCATTAACGCTGCTTGAAACATATATATGTTGATGTCTTTGGAATTGTTTTGTCTTGTAGTATATCCCTTCTCATTAATTGCTAACTCTATCATTGTTGAAAGCAGGTTTCATCCTACTCCACACTTGCTCCGAGAACCTAATCTATTATTAACATCTGAAAGAAGATAATGAGCCCACAAAGATTCAAGGTCCATCCTGGGTTTAAGAGACGGTCTTGCTAAGCTGACGTATTCAGACTATAACGTAACAGAATTCAAAGCATGAAAGATATTCATAAAAACACATGATATTCGCCGGAGATCACATAGTTGTTATGATCGACTTGGGACACATCTATAAAAGAAAGATCAAATACAAGAAAAAGGGGATCCGAATTCTTCTTCAGTAAATCTATACTTTCCATACTTTTATGCTCTTTAATTTTTAGATATTCTATATCATTATATTCTCAATCGTAGCATCAATGAAATACATATTTCTCATACGATTTTATCAGTATTAGACGTTTTTCATAGATTTCTTTTTATATACATTTTCAAAACCCTAATTCTAATTTTTGAGTGGATTTTTGAGATCCATTAATATTATCTTATACAATGACATTAATTTGTAATTATTTGAATCCACGTCCATAGTAAAATTAAGCTGCGTACAAGCTTTAATCTCGCATTTAACACATGATATATTAATGAACTTTTCATCAAATGACATTCTATCTTTCCGGCCATAAACCTTCATTTAAATTTATATTATATATTAATATACTATTTCTTTTCTAAAAATAAAATAAAATTGACTAGTGTCTTGTCCATGGAGATTTTTAAGGTCGAGGGTCATAGTAGCGATGTGTACTTGCTTCCTACATTACAGTTGATATGGACCCTACTTATAACCAATAGGCAATAGCTATGTGACCTGGCCCTACCTCTCTTTCTCAACCTCTTACTATTTATTTCCCCCGCTGTAGTTATAAATTGCGATATACTACCAAAAAAGGGGGCAAATATATAAAGGACCTTTTTAAAATAATTATCGATCTTGACCTTATCGTTGTGAATATTTTGGTTTTTTAGACCACTATGTTTTTAGTGAACTTTTGGGGGTTTTTATGTTATTTATAAAATTGGGATATTTTATTAAGTCGGACAAACGAATAGAAAACTGTGGTGATAAAATGTAAACTCAGACTCTGGTAGAGTACCTACTAAGACTAAGAGCATTTTAACCCTGAAACCCTAATGAGTTTTTTAAATTTTTTTTTTTTACTTTTCTGATTAAAAAAAAAAAAATCGCACCAATCGCGGGCTGCCATGTATCGGTGGAACCTGCGAATAGTGCAGAAAACCCACCCCAAACGATCCTCATCTCACGCTTTCTGTGATGGATTTTAAAGAAATTGGTGGGGCCCACACGTATTTTGGATCCAGAGAAACCCCTTTTGGAAACTGCAATAAAGATACTCTAAGTGGCAAACAAAAGTTTATACTAACATAATTGATTTTTTGATTATGCGATTGGAAGCATACGGGTCCTCGGTGAAACCTAATCTAGAAAAGCTAATATATATATTCGAGAGAGTGATTTTTCCAAAAAAAAAAAATTGTCAAAAATATACTTTTTTGTGGTAAAAAGAGTTTGTATTGTCTTGGAATCAATACTTATTTTTCACAATTCGCTAGAGAAGCTTAATAAAAGTTTTTTTTTGTGTTTTCTTGGCTGAACGAATTTGCTATGTCACGTCGTCGAATGTCGATCATAGTTAGCTCATAGGTGGCAATTTTCTAGCAAAAAGATTTACCGTGACTCCATGGGTTCCATTCAGGAATTCAGGGGGTGATTGGTAAGTGCTGTGAGTGCTCTCTACAGCTCATTTTCTTTCTACAGCCACTTTAATTTACCAATCAAGCTTTCCTTTCCTTAAAAATCTCACAGCAAAAATATCTCTACAAAATCAAAATATGGCTGTAGAGAGCTTTATTTCCAAAGCAAAAAAATAGTGCTTTAGAAAGCTACAGAAAAAAAAGTTAAAACAAATAATTCTACAGACTAAATTCTACAGCCAAAAACATAAAGCTACAGCCCTTACCAATCATCCCCTTAATAACAAACATTTCACAATTATTAAACTTAGTTCATAGAGTCTCTCGTATACTTATTTGTAATTAGTGGCGGCACATGCGAACGTATTATGACATCACGAAAACTCCAAATATTCAGGAACCACAACTAACACTCCAATTTTAATAAGGAAAATTAGAAAGAGAATATAAAGTTAGCACAGGGACACATGCATTTTCCTCATGCATGATTTTTTTGGCTGTTTATGTCAAACTTACACACACACACATTATATATATATATATATATATATACCCGGTTAGTTATGCACTTGTTCTATCTTCGTCTTCCTCCTCTTTTCTATATCTAACAATGAAAATATCAGTAAATGGACAGTCACAAGTGCCTCCTGGCTTTAGGTTTCACCCGACTGAGGAGGAGCTCTTGGAGTATTACCTCCGCAAGAAAATCTCTAAAGCCAAGATTGATCTCGATGTTATTCGTGATGTTGATCTCAACAAGCTCGAGCCTTGGGATATTCAAGGTTCATCATTTATCGTTTTTACATGTCTTATTAATAATAATTTTGTATAGAGTATATACATAGACTTTTTTTTTTGAGAATACATAGACTTTTCTTGATTCTTGACAAAACGTATTGTTAGGGCTTGTATATATTAAAATGTAATTCACCCGTTCACATTGAGTCGTAAATTAAAGCTTGAACTAGTGATTACATAGGAAAATTCGTAGAATAAAGTATACCCTTCTTCGTCATGATTCACGTGATCTTCTAACGAAATAATATTACATTTGATCGATTGAACGTTTTTAAGTACTGCTAGATTCTGACACACCTGGCAGCTATATTTTTTGTTTTAATTTTTTTTTAGAAATTTAATTTTCTTATTTGTGTTTTTTTGTAATCATATTTGTGTTTTTTATGTAATCATATTTGTGTATAATATTTTTTTTAATTATTAGTAAGAGTTTGATAATTATATCTATAAGATGGTTATCAAATGTGGTTATTATCGAAAGTGGTTACATTATATATTTAGATAACATTTATATGAAGTTATAAAATATGTTGGACTAAACATTTATCAATAGGTCATGATCCTATTTTAATAGAATAGATAAAAAAAATTAAAAATTGTTCTATTATAATGTTTAAGTTTCAAATAGTGTTTCAATCCAGACCCGTAGTCGAACAAGTGGACATGGCAATTCGAACACTCGAAAATCCATATCAATATTACTTACAAAATGACATAATAAATAATATATTTAATTTTTGTATAATACTCATTTTTATCTTTAAATAATAATATACACCAAAAATGATATTCAAATTTGTATATGATATATGGTTTAGGATATATTATAAGACTAAAACTGATATAATTAATCTTTTTAATTTTTCTTACATTAGTTAATGCTTATTTTAATATTTTATACAATGATCAAAAAAATTGTATAATTTATTTTGTATGTCTCATAGAATAACCATGATGTCAAAAAAGAAAGAATAATAACCGATAATTTTTTAATAGTAATAACATCAATCAGATTAATTATATTGATTAAACGAATTGGACAATTATTCATAGGACACTTATATAAGGGTCATAGGAACAACCGGTATCTAAGGAACGATTATAGCTGTTAAAAAGGAGTGATTATAGTTAATCAAACAAATAAAAATGTCCACTAACCAAATTATATGTCCACGAAAGTCAAATGGAAATGAGTGTAATATTATAATAGGAGTGAACGGTTAGATAGGAGCGGACGGTTAGATTAAGTGAAAATAATAGTTGGACTAAACCTATATCAATAGGTCATATTCCTAATATAATAGAATAGATTTGGCAGAAGAAATAAAATTAGACGTCTCAGTTTCATCGTTAATATATTTGATCAGTTAGAATCTAACTCCTGTTTTGTCATATAGAGATGTGTAAGATTGGAACAACGCCGCAGACTGATTGGTACTTCTTTAGCCACAAGGACAAGAAGTATCCCACGGGAACAAGAACCAACCGAGCCACCACGGTGGGGTTTTGGAAAGCAACCGGACGTGACAAGATCATATATAGCAATGGTCATAGGATCGGTATGCGGAAAACGCTTGTCTTCTACACAGGTCGAGCCCCTCATGGTCAAAAATCAAATTGGATCATGCATGAGTATAGACTCGACGAGAATGTATTAGCCTCCTCCTCGAATCACGACGATGACGTCAGCGTAGAAACGTGTGAGGTCATAGGAGGAGATGAAGGATGGGTGGTGTGTCGTGTTTTCTTGAAGAAGAGTCTTTGCAAAACTGTAATCATGAGCAGCCCGCCGAGGTCAGTGAAACCATCTCCGGAGACTATCGAAGAACTTTTTGAAGTTATGGGACAGTCTTGTAAAGAGGAGATCATTGTAGATCCTTTCTTGAAACTCCCTAACCTCGAGTGCCCTAACAACGCCGTCGCGAGTTGCCAGCGGTTGATGGACGACCAAGTCCACAACTATCACGTCCCCAGCTTCGGCACTAGCTGGTCCACTTTGGATCGTCTCGTGGCCTCGCAGCTAAATGGGTCCAATTATGAGATCCCCCAGTCACCGCTCAATGGACTAAACCGTCCCGGTTTTTACAATACAGGTTTAACACAGGATTATTATATAGCGGAGATGGATATATGGAACAACACAGATTTCGGGAGAACGACGACGTCATCGTCCAACCCATGGTGCCGTGTATCAAACAGTAGTGAATAACAGAAAATGAAAGAGAGGAAGTGATTGATTTTATTTTTTTTTGAATGAAGGAAGTGATTAATTACTGATTACAAAAAAAGAACACTGTGTAGAAAGATATAATAATCGTATTGTTGAAACATTTGAGAAAGGGTCATTTTTGTAATAATTACAGTGGTTATGTGAACTGAAATCATTACAGAGAACAAAAAGTTCTCCATGCATTTTGTTTCATGATTTTACTTTATATAGAGATGGGTTCGCTGTTTTTATTCGTCGGGCTCAAGAAATATAATTTTGGGAAACTAAATTATCATTCATTGACCAAAAGCAATTACACTTTCGACAATTGGATATTGGCGGGTACTTACATTCGTAAAGAAAGGTTTTTGAACAAAAGTAAATAATCATTACAAGGGAGACAAAAGTTTGAAGTGAGAATAAATTCGTCCACAGAATCTGACTACACTAAAATTTCTTTTCTCTTTTTGTAGGGAATATTTCTTGCAAGCGGATTAATTAAGATATTGCTTAGTTTGTAATTTGATTTATACCGGGCGTTGTTTAATTTAGGGTTTATACATGGGACTAGGGGAGTGCCTCTATTTATTGCAGGCTTTTCTTTTATTAATGGACATATATTAAACAAAGAACTGTGAAAGAATGCAAAATGTCATCAAAGTGGAGGTGTGAAAATGAGTTAGTTCCCTCGACTCAGCTTAGTTAATAATGAATTCAATTTTTTTATGAAGTAGTTCAGTTCAACTCATTACAATTTTTTACTTATTTTCATTTCTATAATAAAAAGATACACACTAATTAGGATTCCTAATAGATTTACAAGAGTTTGCAGATTCGTCGGTGGAAGAAAAAAACACTCGGTATTTTAACTGATTTGTCAAGTTGTAAAATCGATTGGTCTTATATAACTTGAATAAATGCATGGCTAACAAAACATCACAAAAAGGTTTACTGAATAAAATGCATATAGATTATTATATATGAACCAATATTTCTTTGTGAATAAGGAAAAATCTAGAATGAGGTAGATGAAACAGCAGAACAAGCTGCATTTATATTGGGTACATCCAGCTCGATCATTAGAAAGCTTAACTTCGAAATTCGATTGTTGATTTATTGGGCCAGAGTACTTGCCCCAATAGACAAATAGCTGACGACAGTATCACTATGGTAGTCTGGCTACAGTTTATGAATGCCTCAACTGCTTTCAAAAGCCATCTCTTTTCTTTTCAGATTATTCTTCTTCCATGGAACTTCCTGCACAACATTTAACGTTTTTAAAAATTATAAGCTCTAAATTTAGAAGTATATCTAAAAGAAAAATTTCCTAAAATATCTAAAATTTCAGATCATAATTTATAAATTAAAAAAAAAATTACTCGGTGGTTCTGCTGGACCGCTCCTTTTGGAAAATACGGCCTTGTCTATATTATTGTGACAAGACATTCAAACATTTTCAGACAGAGAATAGAAAGAAGTTAGAGGATACCAATAAGTAACACGTAGAGACGTCATAGAGACAATGGAGACGACGTGCTCTCCTTGTGCTACACTTTCCCGTCACGCCATCATCATCAGCTCTATCTTTCTTCCACCAGAACCACCGTTTCAACGCATCGAGATGATGAGGATGAACGGACGCCAGAGGCATTTTGGTAGATTCATTAGGAAGCAGCAATCTCGGAGGCAAATGAAGACGGTTAGGCTGATTATGAGGAGCTCCTCGAAGAAGAGGATGGTGTTTAGGCTTGCCGGGTTTTTCTTCCCAGGAGAAAGGAACAGAAGCGCGAGAGTGTGATAAATCATCAGGGGAAGACAAGAGTGATAGTGACACGTGATGACTTATCACTGGTGATGATGCCGCCAAGACAAGTTGAAGTTTGGATGTTACTATCATCTCCTCTTCTTCATCGTCTTTAGTACCCATGATAATAACTTTCTTGTTGCTGCTTATGATCGTTCCAGGAAGGAGACAATGGATTCTTAAATATACGTAGGTAGTTATCATTGAAGATCTAGATATTGTTGACATTGGAACCATATACTATATCTTAAAACTGAAAGTCAAACCATACTCTTTTGTTGAGGAAGATTAGTCAGAATAAATTCACCTGACAACCACAACCACAACTATAAACCTACGTACTTGTGTCTTTTGGGCTTTACAATAGGCCGGCCTATTGGCGTACAATTGGTTTACAGTGCATAATCTACAGTACTTGGTTTTGAAATGTAAGAGCACTGATATCGCTGATTCTAAGAGGGGTTTTAAGCGTGTGGATCTCAGGTGGGACCCACTTTTTTAAAAAAAAATTTCTTCTCTTACCTCTTACGGTAGAGACAACCCACACCCGCAATTGGTTAGTTTTTTTTTTTTTTTTTTTTAAAAGCCGAAAAAAAGAAAATTTAAAAACCTAAACTAAGAGTCATGGCGATAAGGTTGCTCTAATGGTGATGGAACACAAGTATATAAAAATGTAATCGACCCATCATCAGCCACCGCTCAATGACACATGAAAGACTTCATATATACACAGATTGAAAAGCGTGGAGTCTATAGAGACCCTTACGACCAAAGTTACTAGAAGCGAAAAAGGTTACTAGAACCAGGTCGCCCAGTAACTGCTAAACTCTCGCACCTAATACGATTCTCCATGCCCTCAAAAAAATTATACGATTCTCCATCCTGACCATTGCTAATTCGTATTTTCTTCATTCTCTAACGACGAAGAACTCTTCATTTCTTTGTTATTTTCTTAACCTCGTCGCTAGAATATGCAAAAACTAGGAAAAAATAATTGCCATCTATACGAACAATACACCACCACATATCTTATACTTTTTCTTCAAAATGATGTATTAAAAAATATATGAACTATATGAATCACAACAACATTCCTAATTAAACTATAATATATATGATGTTATTAACACCACAAATATTATTTCAGTACCATAAAAATGTGTAGAACTTGTAATCCGATAGTTCCGATAATATTTTAACATGTTTTAACATCTTATCACAGGTTCTTTGAAATATAACTTGAACTTGATTCATGTATATATTCATCTTGTTTTTATCATTTAGATATGTGTTTAGTTTTCCAGTATCAAAACTGTATTTATAGTGTTAGTAATATAATACATACTAGTTCATGAATATTATCATGTAATTCATATTATTCGTGTAATTTTCAATACATTAATTACCTTAATCTAGATGTGTGATCATGTAATAGGGTATTAGTTGTCTGGCTAGCAATCAATTTTAAAATTCACAAAAAAAAAAAATTTGTTTTTACTATTGATTACAAACCCAACGACCTTACCACTTTGCTTGTCTAATTGAGTTTTGAAATGCTTAAGAGATACTTTTTATTAGACTCCTCGAGATATTTTAGCTGGGATTAAAGCCCATATATAGGCGATAAACATGTGCTTAGTTATCAATAAAACGTTTCAAAAATAGTAACAAATAAAAAAGGAAGAATGAGGTTACAGTTCCACCATTTATAAAACCATTTGATCAACCAATCCAAAAACATGTATACACTGTTCCTAAATTCTTTAAAAGTTTACCTCAAATTGTCAAACCACTGAACTTGCTCACCCGAGTTCCTGATAACACGATTTATCTAACTTACCTAGTTTCATATATGGACCACAAGGATTTTGTATCAATTAGTTTTAAAACTAAATTCCATGAATCTTCTTCACAATCGTGCTTTACCACCAGACAAAACGTATTCGGAACGCTAAGAGATATTTAATTTGTGTTTTTTCCCTGTAATTCATCCCATATTTTTGTAGTCACATGCAATACATTATAGATATATTATTATATTGTCTTGGTACGGTGCATTTGATATGAATGTAAATACAAACATGCATCGTAAACGACAAGGCTTATCGTTAATAGAGGGTGTGAACCATGTTGCCCAAAAAAAAAAAGAGGGTGTGAACCTACACTTTTGTTGCTTTCTCTCCATGTGAGTGAGAGAGTGTAGACTTTAGACGTTCTTGGTATTGTGTGTATTAAGAAGCAATGTTTATTTTGGCAACTGAGACAAAATAATTAATTAGTAAGTAAGAAATGATTAATAATTAGAAAGAAAAAATCCGTCGATGGCAGGATGGCGATATAAAAATGTGGCACATGGACCCATATGGTTAAAACAATGCAGCCACCGAGCCATTAGTTTTATAGTCCACTACTCACTCCTTCCACGGAGGCGACTCCGCCCAATATCAGATACAATTACCGGAATCTTCGGTGATCCGGGAGATTTCGCGGTGGAGTCTTCCAGATCCAACATTATGTTGAACATGTTAGTGTATGTGACTCTCTAGTGACTCAACTGTAGAAAAGAGAAAGAAGTTGCTCCACAAAGAAAAAAGAAAGTAGGTCAATAATTAAAGTGAAAGTACGTAAGCTTTCACACACGAGTATCATTTGCCTTTATATACTTTGCTATCTATCTATCTTCTACGTTTCAAGTCACACTTGACATTTTAACCTTTTACATCTTTATTTCCGATGGGGCAAAACGTCCCAACCACCGTCATGATCTTCTCGGCGGCTATTCTCTTTTTATCTTTCTCCTCCGCCTCTTCCTCCTCTTCCCAATACAACACACTCGTCGTCAACACTCTCCCTTCTTCCTCCCCAATCTTTTCATCTCCCGAATCCGAGTCCTTAACCACTGCATCGGACTCCACAACTTCACTCACCGTCCACCTCTCACACGTCGATGCTCTCTCTTCCTTCTCCGACGCATCTCCTTCAGAGCTCTTCAACCTCCGTCTTCGAAGAGACTCTCTCCGCGTCAAGTCCCTGACCACCCTCGCCGCCGTCTCTACCGGCAAGAACGTCACGAAAAGAACTCCACGCTCGCCCGGTGGATTTAGCGGCGCCGTTATCTCCGGTCTTTCGCTAGGAAGCGGAGAGTATTTCATGAGGCTAGGCGTTGGAACTCCGGCGAGTAACGTTTACATGGTCCTCGACACAGGAAGCGACGTCGTCTGGCTACAATGCTCTCCATGCAAAGTGTGTTACAACCAGTCCGACCCGATATTCGACCCGGCTAAGTCAAAAACCTTTGCCACCGTCTCGTGTGGTTCTCCTCTTTGTCGGAGATTAGACGAGTCGTCGTCGGAATGTGTCACCCGCGGAAGCAAGACGTGTCTCTATCAAGTCTCCTACGGTGACGGGTCTTTCACCATGGGAGATTTCTCCACCGAAACGCTGACGTTTCACGGCGCACGTGTGGATCACGTGGCCTTAGGATGCGGTCACGATAACGAAGGCTTGTTCGTTGGTGCGGCTGGGCTGTTGGGCCTGGGCCGCGGAGGGTTGTCGTTTCCCTCGCAGACCAAAAACCGTTATAACGCTAAATTCTCCTACTGTTTAGTTGACCGGACGAGTCCCGGTTCTGCTTCCAAACCGCCGTCAACTATCGTCTTCGGAAACGACGCCGTTCCAGAAACCTCCGTCTTCACGACGCTATTGACGAACCCGAAGCTCGACACGTTCTATTACCTCCAGCTTCTTGGGATCAGCGTTGGTGGTTCTCGCGTAAGCGGCGTTTCGGAGTCGCAGTTTAAGCTTGACCCCACCGGAGACGGCGGCGTTATCATCGATTCCGGTACTTCGGTTACTCGGCTGACTCGACCGGCTTATGTGGCGTTTAGAGATGCGTTTCTTCTCGGAGCGGCGAGGCTGAAACGTGCTCCGTCGTATTCTCTGTTCGACACGTGTTTCGATCTTTCTGGGATGAAGACGGTGAATGTTCCGACGGTGGTGTTTCATTTCAGCGGAGGAGATGTTTCGCTTCCGGCAAGTAATTACCTTGTTCCGGTGAACACTCAAGGACGGTTCTGTTTTGCGTTCGCCGGAACGATGGGGAGTTTGTCGATCATTGGGAACATACAGCAACAAGGTTTCCGTGTCGCTTACGACCTAGTCGGGTCACGGGTCGGGTTTATGTCTGGCGCATGTTAACTGATTAATTATTCCCAAAGAACAATTTAAAAATAAGAATTTTATCCATATTTGTTGTCACCATGACATCATCTATTCATCATACTACGACGCATTATTCATTAACCAATCATTAATGATGATATCATGATGGATCATCTTTGAACTGAATCTGTGACATGAGTGGAGGAGAAATTATCCATTCAGTGACTTGACTTTAAAAGTGTGCTTTACGTTAAATCAAAGAGAAGTAAAAATCGTAAATGAAATGTTTTCTTTGAATTTCTTTTATTACCCACCATCGAATTAAAACATCTTGAAATTTCTCTTACTTACTGTAGAGCACTTTGGTCATATATCGAGAGACTGAGCAACTAATCCAAAAACATGTATAGAGTCTTTATAAAAGCTATAAGCACCAACATTTAGAAGCTTACCTCAATTGTCATCCACTAGACTAGCTCACCCGAATTCTTAATACATCCAGCTTACCTAATTTTATAATGGACCAGTAGGTTTATAAATTGAACTAATTAGGTTCACGTGAATCTTCTTCACAATCTTTCTTCCCAACTTGACGATCGAACTATTTGGATAACTACTAGCTATTTCCTTTTTCTCTGGTACTCAAATGCAATATATATTCAGTCCAGTGCATCTCAATATTTTTATATGAATGTATACATAGATATGCATTGTAAACGACACGCCGTATCGTTAATAGAGGGTGGACAATCAAAGACTCTTGTTGTTTTCTCTTAATGTGAGTGAGAGAGTGTACAGTTGGGACAGTTCTTGGTCTTATGTGTATTAAGAAGCATTGTATATTTTGGCAACCGAAACAAAACAATTTTTTTAATAAAAAAACAACAATTTCCTCATAAACAAGAAATCAATAATCAGAAATGAGATTTTAAAAAACATCCTCCATGACGATCCAGAGACAAAGTGCGGCACATGGACCCATACAGTGAGAATAATGCAGCCACCGAACGAGCCACCAGTTTCATACCCACCCCTACTGTTTCCTCCGCAGATATTTCCTCTCACTCACTTGTGCTAATAGCGGAGAAATGATCACTTGCGCTTGCACTTCAATTTTCTTTTCATGAATATTATAAATATCGAAATTGTTAGATAATTTAAAATGGACGACAAATCTCCGTTAACATGATGTAACGTGATGACTATCTGCATTTCCAATTTATCCGGGACAAATGTCTTGTTATATAAGAAAATGACTCCAAATCCAATCGAATCTATGTTATATTTGCACGTGACATATCGCACAAAGAGAAAAAAAAAAAAACGAGTCCATCATCCACCAATCAGTCTGTCTATTTTTTTTTCAATTTACTCATGGTTTACAAAAGCCCAGTTCTAATATGGCCCATAACAAAACAAGAGGCCTATATACACAAAACAATCCTTTTCTCATTCGCGACGCTAAAAACTTCAAACCGGCGGCGAGATATTCAGATCATACTTCCTCGATCCATTACCATACAGCAACCCCCAGTGGTTCTCCACGGTGGCACCAGTCTTCTGATCTTCATCAAACAGAGCAAAGATATACACAGGAACCTTCCTCCACCCTCCTCTCAAATGCTCAACCAGCCGCTGGTTAAACACCCTCGCGTTCTCCAAACTAGCCGCCACTTCTCCCGGATCACCACTCGACGGCCAACCAATCTCCGAAACAACCACCGGAACCTTCGGCAGCCCCAGAGCCTTCACCGCGGAGTCCACCGAATCCATCATGATATCGAACAGGTTCGTGTACGCGACTCCGCTGTACGGATCCCTGTACATCCGGCGCCTAGATCCGTTCACCGGCTGAAACAGAGCGAAGTCCAACGGAATCGAAGGGAACGATTGCTTGTACGCCAAGTAAGGGTAGACGTTCACCATGAGAGGTGACTTCGTCCTCTGCAGAAACCTGACGAGCGGTCTCAGCACCGTTTCGCCGATCGAGTTATGGAACCTCGCCGTCGAGGGAGGGAAACGCCGGGAGAGGATCGCGAGGGAGTGAGTGGTCGTCACTTTGATCTTCTTGTGGAGTCTGTACCGTCTGATCGCTCGGTGGACGTTGGCGATGGCGGAGACTAAGTGCGGGGAGAACTGAGGGAGGAGGGAGACCTCGTTGCCGACGGAGATTGAGGTGATGATGGTGGTTTTGTGGTAAGGCAAGACGGAGGTTCGGATGATGGAGTCGGCTTCGGAGAGGTTGGTGGAGAGGGTGGGGATCTTGTCGTTGGGGATGCAGAGGGAGAGGGTGATGCCGGTGTTGGCGAAGGAGGTGGTGATTCTTGGATCCATGTCGAAGGTTTTGACGTGTTTGATGGAGAGGGAGGCGACGAGCGAGGGTATGGCTTCTGGTGGAGGGAGGTTTGAGCCGTAACGGCCGTAGTTGATTCCGATCTCTGGAACTGGAAACAAGAAGCGGGAAAGTGAAGAATAAGAAAACGATCAAGAAACTCACTTATAGAGTGGAACTTTCTATCGAATTTTCCCGGAAAAGTCATTGGAAACCGATCAAGAAACAAGCGAAAAAGTTGAGTAGAAGAACTATCTATCAATTTTCTCGGGATTCGTAACAGAATGTAAAGATTACCTCCGAGATCTGAGCTGTATCGTCCGTAGTTGGTTCCGATTCCTGGACCTGGAAAACAAGCGAGAAAGTGAAGGAAAACGAGAGAAAGAGGACGAACATGGAAAACTGAGCCTTGTTTGATTCAATTTTCTCGGGAAATCGTAACAGAATCACCGGATCTTACCTTCTAGCGATGGAATCATGTAGGAAGATGCGATTGAGGTGAACAAGATCAAGAGAATCCAGAAAGTGTAAATCGTCGTCGTCGTCATCATCATCATCATCAACGGTAGTCTCTCTGTTTTTCGTTTTCTTGACTGGGTTGAGTAATGATTCCGGTGGGAATATCTGTAACTATATAAACGACCTTTAACGTAACTACAAAAACACCCTTCGCGACTGGTGTACGGTGTTTTTAAACTAGGGGTAAATACGTGATTTCGTTGATTGAGGAGAACCAAGTAAACCGACTAGCCCAATAGAACCCGATAAATTAAACCAACAAATTAGAAACAAGGGGCAAATAAACCAACAAATTAGAAACGAGGGGCAAATATGTCAATTGATCAACCAAGTAAACCGACTCGTACAGAGAATATATTAAACCAACAAAAATAGAAAAATTTATCTTATTTGGAAACGAGGGAAAGGAGAATTGTGAAATTCCCGATCGCCGGCGATGGAAGCGAGAGACGACGGAGGAGGAAAAGTTATTGGGTTGATAGAGAAAGCTACGAAATCTTCAGCGCAAGAGGTTGATCCGAGGCTGCTCAAGGCGATCAAATTAACTCTTCGCTATTCCGATTCGGAGGTCCGACTCGGTGCGAAAACCCTAATGGAGCTCATGAAACATAACCACTCTCAGGTTTGCCTCTTCGAATCTCAGCTCTGGGCTTGTTTGAAATTGATCAAATCTGCAAAAAGATAGGAACTTTCTGTCAAATTCATGTGATTTAAGCAGTGGTGATCATTTTTTGGTAGGTTCGATTATTGACGCTTCTCATCATCGACGAGCTATTCATGAGATCAAAGCTCTTCAGAACACTAATAGTTGAGAAGTTTGATCAGCTCTTGAGCTTAAGTGTTGGGTTTAGAACCAACCTGCCTCTTCCTGCACCACCCGCTGTCGCCACCGTCTTGCGTACAAAGGCTATCGAGTTCTTGGAGAAGTGGAATCTGTCATTTGGGTTACACTACAAGGAGATTAGGCTTGGTTTCGATTACCTTAAAAACACCCTCAAGCTCAAGTTCCCTGATCTGCAGGCAAACGCTGCGCGCAGACAAAGAGAGGCTCTTGAGAGAGAGTTGAGGACGAAGGAGATTTTGAGGAGCAAGTTTGAGTCTTTGAGGGATGGGTTTGGAGTGTTGAAGGGTGAGATTGAGGAGACAATAAAGGAGATCAAGGAAAGTGTGGAGATTGTGCAGTGGAGAGGGGATGATGGTGTTCCACTTGCGATTTTAGATGAGGAAGATTACGAGGAGATACGGTGTTCTCATCTGAGGCAGATTCGTATGGATTCGTTGAAACAGTCTGATAAGGTTGAGGAAACTAGTGAAAATAGAGTGGTGTTTGATGTATTGAGGGAACAGGGCAAGCTTCTGATGAAAAAGCATCTGGTCTCGGTTCAAGAAGGGATCTCTCTTCTCATCAGGGTTGATGTGAGTGATAACAGGACCAGAGATTCCATGTTGAAAGAGTTGATCGATACTAGGAATAGCATATTAGCAACTGAGAAGAAATGCGAGCAAGCTGGTTTTACAATCTCAAGAATGATTGACACTCCAGAGAAAGAAGGAATAAATGAGGAGGAAGAAGAAGATATCTGGGAGGAAGATGATGGCAAGGTTGGCACTGATCCAGTCAAAAAGTTGGCTCCATTGGGGAGAGTTCAGAACGGTGAGGGTTCGTCCTTCCAATCACCAAGTGAAGCATATAGGTCTACATTAGAATCTAGCTCCAACAAAGCGCCGAGCACTAAAGTGGTTGGAAGAAGTGGCGACTCTCTTAGGGATAAGCTGATTTCTGAAGCACCGGTGATGAATTGGGGATCACAGCTGAGTAATTGGGACTCAACTACAGAAGTCCGATCTAATCACCGAGGCTTAGAGGTAGAGAACCACTGGGGCAGGGTGGATCAAGACGCTGTAATTCCAGCAGATAAAATAGCAGAACTGAATCTTCAGGCAACTGTTTATAGAGAAGAGAGGACAGAGATACCTCCATGCCATGCTCCTCTAAAGAAAGGTGGTCTTTGCCAGAGAAGAGACCTACGAGCCTGCCCGTTTCATGGACCCATTGTACCTCGGGATGATGAAGGAAACCCCATAATCAAGGAATCTCCATTAGATCATGAGAGTGAAAATCAAACCTCTTCGAGTCCAGGGATCAACCACGAGGACGTGCCTATGGATGAAACAACTTCAGATTCTGATCCTAACCAGTTAGCGAGACAAATAGCGAAACAAGCTCTGAAGAATATCAGGGAGAAAGACAAAGAAGAGTTAAGGAAAATAGCAAAGCGGGCAAAGCATGCTAAGGTTAAGGAACATAACTTTTCAGTTCTGCGTGATGCTGCTTTAGCCTCAACTTCTAAATCAGCGGTTATCGACGACGAGTTTGATAGAGTTTTTGCTGAAAGGAGAAACAAGAAGCAAACGTTTTCCTTGGCACGGCGTAAGAAAACAACAACGGCTAAAGATAGAATATCCGAGAGACTATCAAGTAACCGGGCAAAAGGTACTAAACCAAAGCAGTTACCTCATCAGGGCAATGATGATGAGAAGTGCAGGGAAACATCGGCTAACCAGTGGTAACAAATAAACTAAAACCTTTCTAGGTTAGAGTACTCATTCTCGTCGATTCTGTAGCAAATATGAGTAAAGATTAATGACTTTTGGATGAATAATCAGATTCTGTGGTGCTGTGTTACTGAGACAAAGCAGTTCTTATGTCAGATCTTAGATTCTCTTTTCTCAGACAAGATCCCAACAGGAAGAGGATTGTACAACGACATGTTCTGTTAAAAAGTAATGACAGATCACGAAAGCTGGATCGTTGTTGTTTGCTTTTTTCTTTTCCGTGTTGGTGTCTTTAAGGATGATCACTATCATGAAACCAATTATTAAATGGAATTTTTTTTCCATTCATTCTTTAAAAGAAAAATGTGAGTTTGCTTGAGATGAAGAAGAGTAAAATGTTCTTTTTACATTATCATTAGTCTTTTAAGTGGCTTTTAACCCAAGCGACATTTTTATTATATTTACTTCTCCACTTCATATTCTTAACGTCTAAACGTTATATTTAAATTGAGTGGATTTCTTTTAAGTTTTTTACTAAAGTTACTCAAATAAAGATGAGTAACGTTTTATCACGTTGCTTTAGAGTTTATTTAGTGGCTGCTTGACGTCTTTAACATTAATTTTTGATTTTATTACAAACTATAAAATTATTACATCGACTCTATTATCATTTGACAGTTCTATAACTTCTATTCATCTTACTGGATTGAAGGTTTCTACAAATCATCTATTTACGTTGGTTTTGAGTAGCTTTGTATTGAGAATTAAAAGACCACAAATCTTATTGAATGTAAACCTGAAAAACTCATCATAATATGCAATCATGTCCACCATGTACATGTTTACTGGACCCTTTTATTATGGAGTAATTTTTAATAAAACAATATTGTAAACATTTTATTAAAAAAACGAAGAAATCATTGAGTAAGAAGATATTATTATTAAATGATTATTTCAGCTCTTATAAATCAAAGTTTCTCAAATAACATTCTCTCTATACAACACAGTCTCCTTCCTGAATAATCCTGACCGTCCGATTTGAAATCAGCGTTGCCTGTTCATTTGACGGCAACTCTCCTTCTTCTCTCTCTCTCCAATGAAGAAAAGCATCTCTCTTTCTTCGAAATCAACACTTCGCGAAGGTTGACCTGCTTCGTTGTCGTTTCAATCCAATCGGATTCGATCGGAGATTAATAAAGTTTTCACCTTTCCGATGGATTTGGATAGCATGGACTGCACTTCAACCGTAGATGTCACAGATGACGAAGAGATCCACCAAGATCGCCATTCCTATGCATCGGTTTCGAAGCATCATAGTAATAACAGCAACGCGAATGCTGCTTCTGGTCTTCTCCCTCCCACCACCAGTGTTCACGAGCTTCTCGAATGTCCTGTCTGCACCAATTCTATGTACCCTCCTATTCATCAGGTCTGTTTCCGATCTCTTTGTTGCCTGGGACTTTGTTTTATTGATTGGTAAAAGGGTTGCCAAAGCTATAAGCTTTTTGATTGTCTCTTTAGAGAATTCTCGGACAAAACACTTGTTGTCTGAATTCCCCTGCTTTTCAGTTTCCGGATCTTGATTGGTTGTAGGGGTTTGAAGCTTTTTGATTGTCTCTTTGCTTACGCAACGATTTTGATTCGTCCTGCAGTGTCACAACGGGCATACTCTATGTTCAACTTGTAAGAACAGGGTTCACAATCGCTGCCCTACTTGTAGACAAGAGCTCGGCGACATCCGTTGCTTGGCACTCGAAAAAGTAGCCGAGTCTCTCGAGCTACCGTGCAAGTACATGTCGCTTGGCTGTCCTGAGATATTCCCTTATTACAGCAAGCTCAAACACGAGACTGTGTGCAACTTCAGGCCTTATAACTGTCCCTATGCTGGTTCCGAGTGTTCTGTCATGGGTGATATCCCTTTCTTGGTTGCTCATCTGAGGGATGATCACAAGGTGGATATGCATTCTGGGTGTACTTTCAACCACCGTTATGTCAAGTCTAATCCTCGTGAAGTCGAAAACGCCACGTGGATGTTAACTGTAAGACTACATAGTCATCTATAAACTTAGATCTGTCCCATATGCTTAGCAAAGTTTCTGTCTTTTTGGTTTTGTTTTCAGGTCTTTCACTGCTTTGGTCAATACTTCTGTCTCCACTTTGAGGCATTCCAGCTCGGTATGGCTCCAGTCTACATGGCGTTCCTGCGGTTCATGGGGGACGAGACAGAAGCTCGGAACTACAACTACAGTTTAGAAGTGGGGGGTTATGGTCGGAAGCTGATTTGGGAAGGAACACCGAGAAGCGTAAGAGACAGTCACAGGAAAGTCAGAGACAGTCATGATGGGCTAATCATACAGAGGAACATGGCTCTCTTCTTCTCAGGTGGAGACAGGAAAGAGCTGAAACTGCGAGTCACTGGAAGAATCTGGAAAGAGCAGCAGCAGCAAAGTGGTGGTGAAGGTGGAGGAGGAGGAGCTTGTATCCCAAACTTGTCTTGATGATAATAATTGAATTTTGAAACTCTTTACTTGGCTCTGTGTCTCTGTAACCATATGGGTTCTTCTTGGAGGTGTTTGTAAATTAGTGGCTTTGTCTGTGATCTATGATGTAAACTTGGGTTGTCCTTTCTTTCTTTCTCTCTTGCTTGTTATCATGTCATGGAGGGTTTAAATGGTTCAATTCAACTCAGTATGGTATATCTGGAAAATGTAAATGTTGAAGTTCTTCCCGCAAGTTGGTGTAATATCATATCTTAAGAAGTCTAATGGTTATACTCACATGTGATTTTCAGGTTCAGCTTTATAGTCTGTTTAAGGTATATTCATATTCAGTTAATAATACTTATTCAGATCAAATTTATAATTCGGTTTATTACTTATTTTAAATCACAAGTTCACAACACATTTTTTGATCGATCATGTATTTTTAAGGTTTATTTAAAATATTCATTTAGATTTCAAATGTTTATTAATTCAGATATTTATACCTTTTTAGCTTTTCCAAAAATTTAAAAGCATTTGTTCGGATTTGAGTTGAATTCGGATAATATTCAGAACCTTATAATACTATCTTACACTATTCACTAGAGTATTCTGTAACTTGGATTAGATTCGGATTTTTGGTTCGGGTTTGGTTTGTTTATGGTTCGGATCTAGTATTCAGTGTATCCAATTATCCATATACACTCCGAAGGCAGTAGCTCTGTGTCTAAACGACACCGTATCGTCGTTGTTCTCTGCTAAACCCAGCTTTGGGGTTTTGACATCTTCATTTCAAAGGGATTATCCCTTACCCCCCATCCATCAATGGAGGTTCTTCTAAACTCTGCTCTCCCAACCGGCTTCTTCAATTTCTCCTCTTTGTCGTCCAATTCGAACAAGAGACTCACTAACAAGAGAACCCAACATCGATTCAACTTACCCATCTCCAAATTCCCCTACCATCGCGCTTCAATCCTCCGAGTCTCAGCTCGTTTCGGAGAGCCCTCAAGGCGACGCAACTCACTGCGGAAAAAGATAATCGGCGATGAGAATTGGCGTATTCCATCTGACCCAGGTACGAAAACTCGAAACGAAAACCATAATCTCGATCATAGTGATGATGTTCTCGTCGAGCTGAGTAGGAAAGATAAGATTTTGCCGGATTCGAATCTGCTGAATGAGCTTGAAGACTGGGTTACACGGTATAAGAAGGAAGCAGAGTATTGGGGGATTGGTTCGAATCCCATTTTCACAGTCTATCAGGATTCAATTGGTAAAGTGGAGAGAGTAGAGGTTGATGAGGAAGAAGTCTTTAGTAGAAGATCGTCTCTTGATGATGTAGATTCAGTGAGGGCTAAGGTTCTGTATGCTAAAAAGTTAGCTGAGCAAATGGAGAACGGAGAGAATGTGATACATAAGGATAGTTCTCTGGTCAAGTTTGTTTCTTCTTCTTCTTTTTCAAAGGAAGAGGTTCAGTTCGTTAGCTCAATCCAGAACGCTATTCTTCGTCTTGACTTAGTTCCTAAGTTGCCGGCGATTGGAAGAGCTGTTTTGTGTGGGTACATAGGACTCTGGTTGCTGAAGACGGTGTTTGTGTATAGGAAGAGTAATGAGGTTGAGTGCAGTGAGTTGGAGAAGGAGATGATGAGGAGAAAGATGAAGGCTTGGAAGGAGAAGGAAGTGATTGAGAAAGGTAGTGTGGAAGTTCTGCAGGAGGAGAAGGGTTTGGAAAAGCCGTTAGAGAAGCCTAAGTTTGATCGTGAAGAGCTTATGAGTAGTATATCTAAAGTAAAAGGTTCAGGGAAGAAATTGGATGTATTGGATTCTTCTCAGGTTGAGAGTGGTGAAGCTATGGAGTTTGATGATAAGATCCATGAAATCAAAGCAATGGCTAGACGAGCACGGGAGATAGAAGCTGGTATGGAACTTAACGAAAAGGAGGAGCGTGATGTGAACAAAGAAACGGGCGAGGATGATGAAGGTATAAGCATGCTGTCACAGAATAGTCTTCTACATAGTGAAGATGATAATGATGATGATGATACAGATGAAAGCTTGGGGACTTGGACTGAAAGTGATCAAGAAAACACTGAACTTTCGGGTTTGGCTATTCCAGTGGTGAATGGGGGGGCAATGGTGGATTCTGGTTTTCCGAATAATGAAGTGGCAGCATCTGACGCAGAAAAGGAGGTACCACTAGTTCCTACAGACGGAATTATCCAATCCTCTGATGTTTCTAAGGATAAATTGAGTATGATGAAGAATAGCACTGGTCGTAAGTCACGGGTCATACGGTCTGTTCAAGAGGCTAAAGAGTTCCTTTCAGGAAGAAGTGGTGAGGAAGAATTTACTCAAAAGCTGGCCCAAGACAGTGATGAACTTTTCCCAAAGCAGAGAGATGAAAAACGTAATCCAGCTAGAAGACGCAAATTGGTTGACAAAAATAAAAACCTTGGTGCAGGCAAGGGAACCTTGGAATCTACGCTTGAGTCTACTTCTTCTGAACCGTTAGGGAAGGATGATTACGAGAAACTTTCAGAACCTGAGGATACAAGCTCTTCTGGTGGTACTCAACATATAGAGAAGGAACAGTCATCAGTGAAGGAGAACTGGATGGAGAAAAACTACCATGAAGTGGAACCAATTGCTGAGAAAATGAGAGCTGGATTCAGAGATAACTATATGGCTGCCAAAGAGAAAGAAACTCAGGAGCCAGGTACGATTGCTGAAATTGCAGAAATTTACCGCAACGAGGATAACGATGAGCTTGAGTGGATGAAGGACGAAAAGCTAAGAGATATTGTCTTCCTTGTTCGAGATAATGAGCTGGCTGGTAGAGATCCCTTTCACCTGATTACTGCCGAAGACAAAGCTATGTTTCTGCAAGGCTTGGAGAAGAAAGTTGAAAAAGAAAATGAGAAATTGTCTCATCTGCATCAGTGGATTCACTCAAACGTTGAGAATCTTGACTATGGAGTAGGTAATGAATATATCTTCTCTACCACTTTTATTTTCAACAAGTTTGATCATATACATATAATCTTATCAAACTATATCTCAATTGTATCCCTTCCTCTTTTCATTCAGATGGCATTAGTGTGTATGATCCACCAGAGAAGGTCAGACCGAGATGGAAAGGGCCTCCTCCTACGCTTGAGAAGAGCCCTGAGTTTCTCAATAACTATAATGAACAGCGAGAGGCATTGTTTTCTGGAAAGGCTGCGTCTGTCTCTCCTGTGAAAAAGGAAGAACAGAGCTCTCTTCAGGAATCATCACAGTCTTCTTCCTCTGAGAACACTCTCACTTCTTCATCCGAAGTTACCTCAAGCCATCCAAAGATTGTTGTAGAAGGAAGTGACGGATCTGTTAGACCTGGGAAGAAGTCAGGAAAAGAGTTTTGGCAGCACACAAAGAAATGGTCACCCGGGTTCTTGGAGCTGTACAACGCAGAGACTGATCCAGAAGTGAAAGCTGTCATGAGAGACATGGGGAAAGACTTGGACAGATGGATTACAGAAGACGAAATCAAAGACGTTGCTGATATAATGGAGAAGCTGCCGGAGAGGAACAAGAAGTTCATGGAAAAGAAACTCAACAAGGTCAAGAGAGAGATGGAGCTGTTTGGTCCTCAAGCTGTTTTGAGCAAATACCGCGAGTATGGAGAAGATAAGGAAGAAGATTATCTATGGTGGTTGGATCTTCCGCATGTACTGGTATGTTTTTTTCTTGCCAAACATTTGAGAAACTCAAAGTCCTTTAAAAAATCTTTTCTTCTTTTTTGGTGTTTCAGTGTCTTGAATTGTACACGGTTGATGACAAAGGAGAGCAACAAGTAGGGTTCTACACATTGGAAATGGCAGCAGATCTCGAGTTAGAACCCAAACCACATCATGTGATTGCTTTCGAGAACGCTGCAGACTGTAAAAACCTCTGTTACATTATTCAAGCTCATTTGGATATGCTAAGAACTGGAAACGTTTTCATTGTACCACGCCCTCCAAAGGTAAATAACTTCACCAGGAAAGAAACTTTAGGTAGACATGTTCCCTTATCAGTTTTTAAGATGTTCTTTTAACATATATACAGGATACATTTAGAGAAGCCAAGGCGAATGGGTTTGGTGTAACGGTCATAAGGAAAGGAGAACTGAAGTTGAATATAGATGAGCCATTAGAGGAAGTAGAGGAACAGATATGTGAGATAGGAAGCAAGATGTACCATGATAAGATAATGGGAGATCGATCTGTGGATATAAGCTCGTTGATGAAAGGTGTCTTTAACCTCAAGACCAAACCTAGTGGCCGAAGAAGACAACGTTTGAAGCAGGCTCTGAAAGATTCTAACAAGAAGAGTAGCTGAGGTGCCAAGCCAAAGGGCCTAGCAACTCCTCATGTTCTAGGTTGTCAATGTTTTGTAGAAAGCATATCATAACAATGGAAGAAAGGAACTGTTTGAAACGCTGTAATGAAACTAAGCTCTCTCATTGTATTTTCTGGAGATTACATAAACAGAAAGAAGAAGCAAGAGTTTTCTCTATAACTGAACACAACATATGATACAACCTCAAATCTTGGCCAAATCAATACTAAGCCGTACTCAAAGCACAGAGAGTTTTTCAGCTAAATGCAGAATTTGCACCGCAATAAGAAAAACCAATCAGAAAACTTATGAGTTAAAGGATATCTTAGGCTGAGACTAGATTGCCTTGGCAACAATAGCAGGCAATCACAATACCAACTAATGCTCCTGCGAGAACCTGCGAAGGAGTGTGACCGAGCAATTCTTTTAGCTTTCTTTGACTGATGGGATGTCCTTCGAACAAGTCCCTTATGATCAGGTTCAGTACCTGACATCAACAAAGACAACATTGTCATAAATATATGGTATGATGTTCTCTCAAAACTCTCCATCCTTTGGGAATGTTATCAAGATGAAGACAAATGGTTTTAGAACCAAGAACCTCTACTATCAATATAATATGTGCATAATGTCCACAATTTATAAAAAATACTTATTGTGCTCAACAATGCAGAACCCTTCTGTTCTGGTCTTCAGAACACAAAAGGTCATTCAAGAACCAAGAACAGACATCAACCTTAAGCCTAAATGACCATAGTTCCACATCAAGTAATGAACTTTTAATGTGAACAACAATGCAATAAACGTCAAGTAACCCAACTTTTACATGAGGCATACATTCACAAGCACTCGAAGAACCTAATAGTACTATCAGAAAGTCAACATCCAACCATAAAGTAAAAAGAGCGTTGAGTCGAATCCATCAAAAACTATACTTAAGTCATCAACGTCCCTCACATAGAAACCTACTCAAACTTATACAACAGACAAATCATTTACTAAGACCAAAGTCAAATCAAACTCAGTCAAAAACATCTCCAAAATCTCACAGTTTTGGCTTCATTACCTCAGCTTGCATACCGGCATGGCGTCGAACACCAATCGCATCATACATCACAATCAAACTAAACCCCAAACAAACAGGAAACAACGAGTCCGCGACCCCATGACAAAGCGCAACAGACGTCGTCAAAGCCATACACAGAGCCGAGTGAGACGAAGGCATCCCACCGGAAGCAAACAGCAGACTCAAGTCCCACTTCCTCTCGACGAAGAAATTGATCACCATCTTACTCGTCTGCGCGAAGAACCACGCGAACACCGCCGAGACGAACGTCGGATTCGCAGAGAGCGTCGCCACGAAAGGACTGATCTTCACCTTGGCGGAGGCCGTCACGCTCAGAAGGGCGATCCCCAAACCGCCGTTGCGGTTCAAATCTTTGGTAAAGTGTTCCGAGAACGCCGCCGTGTCGGCCCTGTAAGCTCGGAAACGCGACGTCCATTGCCGGGACTGAGAGGAGACCAGGCCTTTGAACGTTCGGATGATTACGCGGAAAGGGTTTAGCTTTGCGTTGATGCAATCGAGTCGAGGATTCGAGGATGGTTTAGAGCATTTGGGAGCTTCGAGTTTGTGGATGGAAGAAGGTAGGTTAAGGAAGGAGAGAGGAGAAGAAGGGTAAAGGGATAAGCTTTTTGAGAAAGAAGAGAAGGAAGGATTTGAGGATGTGAGCGACTCCATGAGAGAAGGTTGTTTAGGTTTTTAAGCTTACTCTCTCTGCGACATTCAGAGAGAGGGAGAGAGAGAGATAGAGATTAGTTGAGAGTCTGAAGACTCGGCGAAGAAAGATTGGTAGATTCTCCCACTGGTAATTAACATTAGGATTTAGTACGCCATGCCAATTAAAATAACAAAATTAATATTTTATGAAAACTGACTATTTTTTTTTTCCCATCTGAAAATATGTCAATTAACGGAGAAGACAACCTTTGATACAAACTAAAGTCAATGGAAAGGCAACTAGAACCCACTCTGGGGTGGCTGACATGATTAAAGAGCAAGAATACAAACACAACCACAAAGGCAAATTCCAAACCCACCATGATAGTAGTACGCTAAGCTTGCAACAGCCTCTGAACGAGATTTATCATTGTGGCCTTCGGCCCACCGAACGATAACATCAACCTCTACCAACACTGAGAGCACACCTCTCCAACCAACGAAATCAGACTTTATAACCCGGCAAGATAGGTCTCCTCTAGGAACACATACTCTTCCGAATGCGGCAGCGATATAACTTCATTGCATCTAAGCTACACCTCAATAAAAGTCTTCCAAAGAACACTCCAATCTCAACAGAACTAGAGATAAACAAGGTCAAACCCGTCAAAGACCACCGAACACAACAAGAATCCGGCAGGTACAGACAGGAAAGCGTTCACAACATCAATGAGAACCCGAAAACATTGCAAGTTAGGACCAAAAATCATAAGAAAAGTTCACTAATTTTCTGACAGAGAAAGAAACAACCAAAAGATTATCTAAACTTCATAAAAGACACATAACTAAAAACCGATCCACTTGCAGGAAAAGAAGCCGGAACAGAGCCCACAACCATCTAAGACGAGAGCCTCAAGACTCACTAAACCACCACACTCAAAACAACCCGCTTCAGTCCGAGAACCAAGAGGGAGTGTTTCACGCGCTTCACGCGCCTACACGAAGGAGTGGAGGCGGATAGATCTGAACCATCAGGATAGGAAGCCGCTGGTAGGGATGAAAGAGTCATTGCTGCGTCATCACCTCTTCAGATCTGGGGTTCACACACCTACATCGAACCGCAGCTCAAACGGCGGACCATTGCTTCTCACCACAAGGAGATCGATGACCTTACAAGAAACAAAACACTAGGACAGGCTCAACGCCGTGGCTCGAGAGCCAACGGACGCTGGCCGAGCAACAACCACGGCGGAGTCTTCTTCTTCGATGAGAAAGGAGAGCTTTTCTATTTTTTTTTTTATTTCTTCTAGCCCGATGAAAACTGACTATATAAACTCAAACTTTAAATTGAAGATTGCTTGAATTGATATAATTTGGATTTTTAAAAAAATATAAGCCATGTGTCAAAATTTAATTGGTTAGCTTGGTAAAAGATTGTTTGTTAAACATTTTATCAGCAAATGAATGATGAAAGCTATTTGTAAAGTTGATATGGATACAGCTTGATTTTTCACTGGTTGATCGCCATATCCAAGGTTAGTAATTTTTACCATCTTTGTCTTTTTCTAGTGTTATATATATCTATATCAATATTAGTATTATTATCGATAATTTTCTGCTTTGTCAATTGATTGTATCATGATTCACAAATAAAAGCTAAGATAGATATCTCTTTAAACTAGAGAAGCGTGATCACTTCAAGTGTAGGCACTCCAGTAACTCAAGATAAACCAACTTCATTGTTAAAAACAATTGTACAGATTTATAGACATTTTTTATTTTATTTTATATAATCAAGGTTAACTTACGAATCATTGTAATTGAAAAGAAAAGAATAATTGTAATTGACATGTGTTTATTATCTATTGTTGTTGCCTATATTTGAAGATGTCTTTCACACACGAGAGTCTAGAACTCGTGGATAGAAGCCAGCTTCACTGGGCTAGATTTCTTCCTTAACCTGATCCTTTAACCAAAA
This sequence comes from Brassica nigra, assembly GCA_016432835.1. Lineage (NCBI taxonomy): Eukaryota > Viridiplantae > Streptophyta > Magnoliopsida > Brassicales > Brassicaceae > Brassica > Brassica nigra. The sequence continues at coordinate 8,869,891 of CM028246.1, read as the reverse complement.
GTTAAGCTAAATAAAACTCGATTAGTCGAATTTTTTGGTAATTGTCAAATTATATTCACATAGAAATCGTGTGGTGGAGAGGAAATGTTTCGTATCTATACTATAAACGGAAATACTACTCGAGTATCGTGTTTCGAACATAAAGGAATATACCCAAAACGTGTAGGTCTAGTTTTTGTCTTTACGCTTTAGGATCCGAAAGAGAATTCAAATCCAATCCATAGACGAATCATTTCTAATATGGGCCTAATGGGCCTCCTTTCTTATAAGGTTTGACTTTTTCAAGAGGGATACTTTGGGTATTTCACGTTTTATGATTGGACTGGTTATATATTTCCCACAGAAAAATTCAACGGTCTGCCAATTCCGCGGTTATTACGTTTGGCGTTCTCTTCTCCTTCTTCTCGCTACGGACTCGTCGGAGATCGAATCGCACCGGACGGTTTTGAGTAATCGGAGCTGAATTCGTCGTTCAGATGGAGAGTTTGATTTCGCTCGTGAATAAGATACAACGAGCTTGTACGGCTCTGGGAGATCACGGCGAGGGAAGCTCCCTCCCAACTCTCTGGGACTCCTTGCCTGCCATCGCCGTCGTCGGTGGTCAGGTTTGCCCTCTTATTCCTGATATTTTACATCTTATTATGAATCGGTGATCTTGAGATCTTGTGCATTGTCTTCTGATTACGTATACGTGCGTAGAAATAATCTGATCTCATTATTCAGGATTATTAGATCTGATCGTTGATCTGATCGCAAATTCGTGATGCTTATTCTCTGTTTGATGATTAACTTCTCGATCTCAGCGGGAAAGTTGTGAAATCATTTTGATATTAAATCAAATCTGATAGTGGGGGAGTCTGATTCAGTTTGATTATTGATGAATTTATTTATAGAGTTCTGGAAAGTCTTCAGTGCTAGAGAGCGTTGTGGGAAAAGATTTCTTACCTCGTGGAGCAGGTAAAACGTTATACATGATGATATTTACTCAATCTTTTTACCTCTTGATTTAGCATTAACAATGTCTTTCTATATGTAGGGATTGTTACACGTAGACCTCTTGTCCTGCAGCTTCACAGAATTGATGAAGGCAAAGAGTATGCTGAGTTTATGCATCTTCCCAAGAAAAAGTTCACTGATTTTGGTATATTCTTCTTGTTGTGACTATGGTTTACTAGGCGCGCAGATTCTTCTGATGTGGTTTTCTTGTGTTGGAGATGTTCATTTCTTCTTTCTTGGTTTGCAGCTGCTGTGAGGAAAGAGATCTCAGATGAGACTGATCGTGAAACTGGTGTCAGCAGCAAAGTTATATCTACGGTCCCAATTCATCTCAGTATCTTCTCCCCTAATGGTAATAGAAGCATTATTACTTCCTAAATTTGCACAAGGAAAAAATAACAAACATGTTCATGTTCTCTTTCATCTTTGCCACTTGTATTCTAGTCTCCATAATCTAATTTTTTTTCTTTGTTTAAAATGTATGTAGTTGTGAATTTGACACTGGTTGATCTTCCTGGACTTACAAAGGTTGCTGTTGGTAAGTGAGACAATCTTTGTTTATTCATGATAGTGGATCCATCCCCCAAAGCCAAGCCTCTTTATTGAAAAACATCAATGAAAACTTGGTGCCAATGGTGTTGTAGATGGTCAGCCTGAAAGCATTGTTCAAGACATCGAGAACATGGTCAGATCATTTATTGAGAAGGTAACTCTGGTTTGAAACATCATGATGCTTTTACCATCTAAGGAATCTATGCGTTTACGGAAAAGTAACAAAGATTGACCATTTCTTCTTTTTTTTTTGACAGCCCAACTGCATCATACTAGCTATTTCCCCTGCAAATCAAGATCTTGCCACGTCTGATGCCATTAAGATCTCTCGTGAAGTTGATCCAAAAGGTGCCAGATTCTTCTTTCTCTAAATGTTTGATTCAACTTCTTTCTGAATTCATTCTGAGCGTTCTTTTGTGAGATTTAAAATCACTGCAACATAGTATATATATAGTTTTAGTTAACTGGAGCTGAGTTGTATGGCCATTGCCTAGTGGTTCTCTAAGACGAGGATAATGTTATCATATATAATAAATAAAGGCGACGTTCTATGCAATTAATATGTCTTGATAGTAGTTTGAGTCGGTTGATTCATGTTGTTTAATGTTTGCTTCCTTGCTGCTTTCAGGAGACAGGACTTTTGGAGTTTTAACAAAAATTGATCTCATGGACCAGGGCACAAATGCCGTTGACGTAAGTTTACTTACATATAACATGAACACATATCATGCGTTAAGACTATCTTCTAAACTGTAAACAAATCATCTCTAATTAGAAATGAGTGAAATTGAACAATCATTAAGTCTTCTAAATGTTTTGAGATTTCAGATACTTGAAGGAAGGGGATACAAACTAAGGTATCCGTGGGTTGGTGTTGTGAACCGGTCTCAAGCTGACATTAATAAAAGTGTTGATATGATTGCTGCTCGTCGGCGTGAACGTGATTATTTCAAGAGCACTCCAGAGTACAGTCATTTAACTGAAAGAATGGGTTCAGAATATCTAGGAAAGATGCTATCCAAGGTATACAAATACCAATTCCTCTTTGAAACAAGCTATTGATAAAAGATTATGTAGCTTAGCTAAAACAAGCTATAACTTTTTCAGCATTTGGAAGTTGTTATCAAGTCTAGAATCCCGGGACTTCAGTCTCTTATCACAAAGACTATCTCCGAGTTAGAGACAGAGCTAAGCCGTCTTGGCAAACCTGTAGCAGCTGATGCTGGTGTAAGTAACTTGCATCTTTCATTCTTTGGTTCTCTTATTTTAATACTCACTCTCTTGAATGCAGGGAAAACTGTATATGATCATGGAGATTTGCCGTGCTTTTGATCAAACGTTCAAAGAACACCTTGACGGCACGTGAGTGATCTCATCATATATCTGGATTGTTGTTATTGCAGTTTCATGGCTTTATGATTATTACTCTATTAACAACCTCACAGACGATCAGGTGGTGAAAAAGTAAACTCTGTTTTTGACAACCAATTCCCAGCTGCCATCAAAAGACTGCAGTTCGACAAGCATCTTTCCATGGACAATGTAAGGAAACTGATCACTGAAGCAGACGGATATCAACCGCATCTGATAGCTCCTGAACAAGGTTACCGCCGTCTCATAGAATCATGCTTAGTCTCCATTAGAGGCCCAGCTGAAGCAGCTGTTGACGCGGTTCATGCCATTCTCAAGGATCTAATCCACAAATCCATCGGCGAAACATCTGTAAGAAAAAATATCAACTCAACAATCACAAACACACAACAACAACAACAACGAAAACACTATTGATTAATGATTACGTGTTAAAACTCATTCACAACAGGAACTGAAGCAATATCCAACACTGAGAGTGGAAGTCTCAGGCGCAGCGGTGGATTCACTTGATCGGATGAGAGAAGAGAGCAGGAAAGCAACTCTGTTGCTTGTGGACATGGAGTCTGGCTACTTAACAGTGGAGTTCTTCAGGAAACTCCCACAAGATTCTGAGAAAGGAGGGAATCCGACACATTCGATATTCGACAGGTACAACGATGCTTACCTCAGAAGAATCGGTTCAAATGTTCTATCTTACGTGAACATGGTCTGCGCTGGATTGAGAAACTCGATCCCAAAGTCGATCGTTTACTGTCAAGTCCGTGAAGCGAAACGAAGCCTTCTTGATATCTTCTTCACTGAACTTGGCCAGAAAGAGGTAATGAATAGCCACAATGAACAAAACTAACTATGATACATGTGTAAGAATCTGAACTGGTTTGGTGTTTAAAACAGATGAGCAAGCTGTCGAAGTTGTTGGATGAGGATCCTGCGGTTCAGCAGAGAAGGACTTCGATTGCAAAGAGGCTGGAACTGTATCGAAGTGCTCAGACAGATATTGAAGCAGTTGCTTGGTCCAAGTAGAGAGAGAGTTTTTCTCTTATGACACGTTCTTTTATCTCTCTTTTCTCATTGATTTCTTTTATTCGTTGTTCGAGTTAACATTGTTTTTTGAATAAGTTTTGTAACACGGTAGACAAGTTTCTTTTTGGGGGATAAGAACTGAAGATGGTTTATCAAATTAATAAAAATTAGGATTCACGGACAAACAATGTATGATGTTATCTCCTCTCTGTTTCGGTCTATATGCAGAAGAAGCAAAAGAGAGACAAGGAGGAAGAAGACCAAGCAGAACTGAAATAAAAGGGTGAAATTTTTAAAAATGAATGGAGATGCGGGGAATCGAACCCCGTGCCTCTCGCATGCGAAGCGAGCGCTCTACCATATGAGCTACATCCCCTTGATGGATGTCCTGGTACGTAATATTATTACTCTTATTATATTTCGTGTTTTTTTGAGAAAAGGGCAAGTCTTATTATGTTGCATATGAAATAGTTATAACATTTACATTTCTAACAAATATAATTGTGGAATGTGTAGACTCAGGCGTCTGATTAACAAACGAAACTTCTGTGAACGCAAATAGTTGGTTCATCTGGAAAAATGCAAAAGACACATGAACGTCAACACAAATGCAAATCTGTTTATAAAACTTCTAACAAAAGCAGATCTTGAAAGTTGTAACAAGAAAAAAGAGCACACAAACGCAAAACAATCGATAACTAAATGCGTATGTGTGATTGGTTATAATCATTGAGGCGGCAAAGGTTTATTATACCACACCGAGGAAAGTTTTAGAAACTAAACAAAAAATGTTTGTTGCTTATAGTAGAGTTAACGTTGTTTCTAAGCTCTGTTCCAATATCACATCAGGCCCAGCAAAGGAAAGGAAAAAAGAAAAGGATGATGTTCATCGTGGCACCATCCTGACCAAATTGAGAAATGATTCAGATTTAAGACTATGGCTGATCCACTTCCCCCACTCTTGTCCAGTTACGACCCCACCGTCTCTCCCATCGCATCTTTGGCATATCTCTGTCGGTTCACGTGTCTATTTAGTGACCAAGGGGGACATAAACTGTCCGATACTTAAACCACTGAAACATCAACTCCATCATCTCTCTCAAAATACAATCCAGGAGGAAAATTTAAAACACAATTTGGTGATTATGATTGCTCTCCATCTTCAACCACTTTCACCACCAAACTCAATCACTCTTCTTCTTCTTCCTCATTGCCCTTCTCTCTCTCCACTCTTTACTTCTCGTGTCTGCTTCGACCCTGGCCATGAGAACCCTCTTCGGATATTACATCCTCTGTCTTTTACTCGGACAAGATCTTCCCTTTTTACTTGCAGATGACGTCACCCAAAACCTCTGTTTCGCAAACCGACTATCCGACTTCCTCCCTCCACCGTACAGCAACATCTCCGATTCCATGCCATGTACACCTCTCTGGAACACATTCGTCTTAAGGGTAAAACTTAAAAAACCATTCCTTTTACACATTCACCCCCACAAAAAAAAGAAACAATCTTTTTTCCACTTCCTCTGTTCTTGCAGCACTCAGAGAACAGAGACGACGTGATGACGATCATAGTCTCGGCTCTATACACAACCGGGTGGGTCGGGATCGGATTCTCCAGAGACGGAAGAATGGTGGGGTCGAGCGCGATGGTGGGGTGGATCACGAAGAAGGGTCATGCTAAAATCAAACAGTACTATCTCCAAGGAACAGAGAGAGACCAAGTTGTGCCTGATCAAGGAGAGCTGCAGTTACAGAAAGTTCCTCCTGTGGTGGCTCTTCGCGGAGCAATGATTTACTTAGCTTTTCAGGTGAAATTTACCGTTAAAAATCCTCGTAGAGCAGTGATTCTAGCGTTTAGCTCAGCTTATCCTTCCAAGCTTGGCCGTTTGAGTAGGCATGATGATAAAACTAGTGTCATCGTTGACTTCTCCAAAGGTATTGATCTGAACATGACTATTAGGGAAATATTACCGTATTTTTCAGTATTTGTGATTTGCTTCGGACTTCACGGATATCTGATTTTCCGATTTGCTTTGCTTCGGAAAAATACGGATATTCGGTTTTACGGATATCCGGAAAATTTATGGATATTTGCGAATATTCACGGATATTTACGAATATCTTTTCCACTATGTTTAATACAAGTAATTCTGAAAATATTATACAAATTTGTTCTTATAAAATATAAATTAAAACATTAATGAAACTGTTTATTTATAAATTCTTAAAATTCATAAATTTTTTTTATAAATTTAATGTTCTAAGAAGAATTGTAGTTTTTATAAAGATCTTATAATTCTTTTCTTCATATTACATTTCTATAAGTAATTTTATAAATAAAATTATATAAGATTATACATTAAAATTCTATTTAACCATAGATATATAACTATTTATATAAATGTCGGAGCGGATCGGATATTCGTCTCTAATTTTTTTAGTATTTGATTGCTTCGTTTTTAACGGATAGTGATTTTTCATATTTGATTTACTTCGAAGACTTACGGATATTCGGATTTTTCGAATCGAATCGAAACGAATAACGAATCGAATCAAATTTAACGAATAAAATGCCCAGCCCTAATGACTATGATCAAGTTGTTTTAAACGCAAAAAAAAAAAACGTTCGCAGTTGCACAATAAATTGAAAGGTTTGAGTTTACACTTAAAGGAAAACATATATTTTGCTAATATCCATATTTTCTATGTGTTTTCACCCAATTCACTCAACAAATAATTCTTTTTTTTTTGTCTATACTTCTAGTTTACAAAATGCTTGGATACATAAGGGATGTATTCAATATGAGATTAGATTGATTTGCATTTAGATGATAATCCAGCTAATGTTTTTTTTTTGGGTCTAAAATCAGCTGTTATTAAAATGTGTGTTTTTTTAAAATACAGTGTTATTTCATTGTTTTAAAAAAGCAATTTGATTTTAGAAGTTATTGAAAATATTTTAAATAGTAGTTTTGTCATATTTACAGAGTTTCTTAGTTAAAAATTTAAAATCTAAATCTCATAGTTTTAGATAAGATATAAAATTTCTTATTAAAATCATATGTGGATTCTTTAACAAAAAACATATATAAACTCAGTAAAAATCATTTTGGAAGGTGTACTTTTCAAATTTCTTTTTTTTTTCAAATTTCGTGTGCATATAATTTGTAAATGTTATCTGATGAAAAGAAACAAAACTAAATTGGTGGTTTGTAATATATATTTACATGCAAACTTTATAACACTAAAGTCCATACACTAGCTAAAAACAGGGGATACTGTAATACTTATTTTCTTATTGTTCTTGGTCAATGCAGCAAACGGAGTAGCATCCATAGGAACGACATCTTCTACCGAGAAGACAAGACATGGAGTAATGGCGATACTCGGATGGGGATTCTTACTTCCTCTAGGGGCAATCCTGGCGAGATATCTCAGACATAGAGACCCTCTTTGGTATTATCTTCACATTTGTATCCAGTTCACTGGATTTATCTTCGGTTTAGCCGCTGTTATCCTCGGAATCCAGCTTTACAATAGGATCCAACCAGATATACCTGCACATCGTGGCATTGGGATCTTTCTTCTAGTCCTTAGCATTCTTCAGGTTCGAGAATCCAAGTCTTGGAGTTTAAGAATAAAGTATAGGTTGTAAGTTTTGGTTCGAGAATCCATTCTGATCCTTATGATATGTTTTGTAGGTTTTAGCTTTCTTTGCGCGGCCGCACAAGGATACAAAGATGAGGAGATACTGGAACTGGTATCATCATTGGATTGGGAGAATCTCTTTGTTCTTTGGAGCAGCGAATATTTTACTTGGGATTCGAATGGCTAATAATGGAGACGATGGATGGAAAATAGGATATGGGTTTGTTTTGGCAGTGACATTACTTGCTTTTCTTGTTCTTGAAATATTCAGGCTTCGTGGCTATATTGGTTCACCTTCTTCTCACACGCCTCCTTCTTTCGAGACACATCCAAGTTCTACCTGTGTTTGATTCAAGATCCTCTGTTTCTGTACATACACATCTCTTTTGGATTTTGTTGGCTATAGAGTCATTAAATTTATAGTCATTGATTGACTTTTATTTAGATTAGCATGGTGGATTTTTTTTTTGAACTACTCATGCTGGAATTTATTCATTTCTTTTCTGAAGGTTTTTTTTTTCTTGACCTCTTTTTGTTGTCATTTTGAATTTTAAAGTGGAGTTTTCAAGGTTGCTTTTCACACACTTCATTTTTTATTATTATGAGAAATGAGTTTCATGAGTAAGTTATATATTAATGTAGGAAAAATGGCATGAATATACCTCAGCTCAATTCAAATGCGACATTTAAAGTTATATTTTAAAACTAAATAAATCAACTTATTTAATTTTGATTTGTATATTTAAATTGTAAGTTATAGCCAATATATCCTCCATCAACCAAGTTAAATTACTAGTAATCATAATTTGGATATCAATTTGTATGTATAAAACATGTCTAAACAAAAAAATATTTTTATAAATTTATATTATTTAAATAATTTAAATTATTTATTAATTTTAAATTTGAATTTTATGAAAAGTTTGAAGTTAATTTTTAAAAAATCTCTAATTTCTAGTTGTTTTGATAAATATAAAAATACAATTGTGGAGTTGACAAAAAGAACTACAACTGTGGTAATTGGAGTTAGGCTCGATTTCGACGATTAAAAATAGGCCCAATATTTTGGAAGCATACAAAGCCGAAGAAAATTTATTCTTTGACGTGCCACGTCGGATTTAATAAAGAAAAATTTCGACTTGGCGCTTCGGTAGACCTGAAATTTTCGCACTCTTCCCTCGTCCCCAATCCCTGGAGCCAAACACTGTTCCATTGGTCCGCCACGTCAGCATAATCCAATTTCTCAATTTCGTTAAATTATTATTTATGCGAATTTTATTTGTCGAAACCGTGATTAAATCAGTAAAATAATAAGAAAAAAAAAATATATAAACCGACGGTATCTATGTCTCCTTCTCCAAAGCACACGCTCTAAACAGATCCTTCTCCTCCGCGTGCTTTCTCTCGCCGTCGATCATAAGGAGCTTTCGAGGTTTAGGTTTTATCTTCTCCGTTAGCGAAACGATTAACTTTCTCGAGAATTCCGAAGGTTTTCACGAGGAGAATTTGGTTCGTTTCTCCGTCGTTTCGACTCTACAATTTGGCGTTATTTTTTTTCAATTTGACGTACGATTTCGCGAATCTGTTTCGTATCGAATTTGGGGTTGAAGATAAGGTTTCGCATTAGGTATCATAGAGCCCGATTGCGAGAGGAATCGATACTTTTCGAGAGGTTTTCTGGAGGTTTGAGACGCGAATTTCGTTGTTTGGTGAAATTAGGGTTTTGGAATCGCAATCTGGGCTCTCGTTTATGTTGACGAGGTAAGAGTTCCCGAGGTAGGAGATGATTCTGAAACGGACCGTGACATTCGAGGAGCAGAATCTGAAGCGGTGCAAAGTAGGTTCGGAGATTGAGTATGGGGGCAAGAAGGGTGAGATTATAGTGTATAGGAGGAGGAACAGAGCGAGCGTTGATCAACCATGTAGAGAAGCTGAGGAGTGTACGAGTAGCGCTGGCTCCTTGACGAGCAAAGAATCTCAAGACCAGTCCAAGTCCTCGCGGGGCAGCAGAGTTCGAGTGGCTCCGTCGAGGTTTAACGATTCGGTTGTCGATGCGTGGGGGAATAGACGACGCAAGGTCGAGGCGAAGGAGTCTGGCCGTGATGATGACGATGTTCATGTAGCGAAGAGAGTCAAAGGTGGTGAAAAGGGAAGCTCGAAGCTGTTTCCACGCAAGGATAACGGAGACGGCAGCGGAGTGGATTTTGATGACTTGGGTGGTGGAAAGGATGCGAATTTGAGAGTTTCGATGTTGTCTTCCTCCGACGACGCTAATTCTTTCTCTGTGAGAGGTAAAGGTGAGTCTTTTGCCGAATCTGGTGTGCCGAAAGATCACGGCGGGATGAGGAAGGGCGTGTACAGACCAGAGGACTTTGCTGTCGGCGATTTTGTCTGGGCCAAGTGTGGGAAAAGATTCCCGGCGTGGCCGGCTAAAGTGATCGATCCGGATTCGCAAGCGCCGGATTCCGTCTTGAAACATTGCGTCCCGGGCTCGCTGTGTGTCATGTTCTTTGGGTACTCGAAGAATGGAACTCAGAGGGTAAGAAACTAGTCTCCGCGTCTTCAAGCACTTTCCTTTTGTTCGATTGTTTTCTGAAACTACTGCTTATTTACAGGACTATGGATGGATCCGACAAGGGATGATGTTTCCGTTTACGGAATTTATGGACAAGTAAGTAACCGAGACGGTCGTTCTGGAATCTTTTATAATTGTCTATTTGTACTGTTCCTTAGTCTTTTGTCTCTTCAGATTTCAGGGTCAGACGAACTTTTACAATAACAAGCCAAGCGACTTTAAGAAGGCCCTCGAAGAAGCAGTTCTAGCAGAGAATGGGGTTGAGGGTAATTGTGGAGCTGCTGAAATCAGCTGCCCAAATTCCTCTGCCACTGAATCCGACCAGGAGCATGGGCCTGCCTATAGATCTCAGGCACGCTTTCTTGACACATATTCCTTTTTTTCTTTAGATATTTGAGTTTTGTCTGTACTGATTCATTTGAGAAGAAAAAGCAAATAAATAGAGGAAAAATTCTTACTTTCAAGTTCAGCAGTCAGCTCTGTTCTGTTTCATAAGCATCTATATTGTTATGTACTTTCTTTTCTAAGTCATGAAGGGACTATATATACGCATGGATCTGCCATTGGTATCCTATTCTTTCATAGTTATTTGGAATGTTTCCAGAAAACGATGTACTGATTCAACTTTTTTTTATAGGGCTCATGTCATGTAGACGTAAGGACCTGCGACGGCTGCGGCACAGTAATGGACGAATCACAACCTGAAGAGCTTTTATGCAAGCACTGTTCAAAGGTTCGTTGGAAATTTCTTTACACTTCGTTTTCTTTGGCCAGAAAGAACTGAATCCAGATTTGTTGTTACAGTTGTGGAAATCCAGTCAGTATTGTGGCATTTGCAAGAGATCGTGGCACTCTTCAGATGGTGAAGATTGGGTGGGAATATTTTTGAACATGTTGGTTGATACTGGTCTGTATGATAAATTATCACATCTATGTAGCTAATCTAATAGATGTAATAGGTATGTTGCGATGGGTGTGATATATGGGTACATGCTGGGTGCGACAACATTTCGAAGAAACGCTTTAAGGTGCAGTTATAATACAACTCCTTGGATATCAACTTTTGGTTTTAAGTACGTATGACTATTTTCAAAGATTGGACTAATTTGATTATCATCTTTAAGGAACTGGAGCAAAGCAGTTACCATTGCCCTGATTGCAGAGCACAGCATGAGTGTGCACCGACAGTATTAAATGAACAGTCACCGACAGAATTAAATGAACAGAACTCATTGTTCAAGTATGTTGCTCTCGCTAGTGTCTTTTAAAAATATCGCCTCTCCTGCTTCTGTTGTTTGCAGTCCTTTGTTTCTAATTCCTTGATCTGAAAACTGTCCGCACAATCTTTGTGAGACAGGTCTACAGAAAAAGCGACAGAGACTGAGCTGGCTGATGAGATTACTGTAGTCTGCAATGGCATGGAAGGGACATATATCCGAAAGTTTCATGTGTAAGTGTTAGATATACCAACCTTCCATTTTAATTTGCTCGTTTAGACAGACTATTCTTTGATGAATATAGTTACACATCACTATATATAATTGTTGGTATTGCCTGCTTTTAAAATTGTTTTTATTTGTAAACTACAATACACGCTTAATCCTTGGCTTCTGTTATCAATTCCTGGTATATTTTTTTTTTCAGGATTGAGTGCAAGTGTGGCTCCTGTGGAGCAAAGAAGCAGTCACCAAGTGAATGGGAACGGCATACCGGCTGCAGAGCCAAAAAGTGGAAGTACAGCGTAAAAGTGAAAGGCACAATGCTAACTCTAGAAAAATGGGTACACCCCTTATAATATACTCCCATGAAGCTGGCCCTTATATATACCCCTGAAATCCACTTGTAGATTTTTTTTTGTCTGTACGAGATTCAATGCTGACAACAAGGTATTGCAGATCGCAGGAGATAGTGCCCTTCCTGTAGAACAAAGTACCGCTGATTGCAGGATATTAGATAAGGAGATGATGCTCTCTTTGCTGGAGGGTAAATTTACAGCTCAACTCTTATGAACAGGCTTCTCTTTTGGATTTCATATTTGGCAGACTTGCTTACTACTTATTTTGTATGCACAGAAAAGTATGAGCCAATTAATGCAAAGTGGACGACTGAAAGGTGTGCTGTATGTAGATGGGTAGAAGACTGGGAAGAAAATAAAATGATAATCTGCAACAGGTTACTCTATGCCCATTTTGGTTTTACTGAATCATACAGCGATTGTAATAGTTAAACATGGAGTCATAAATATCTAACTCATACGAACTTTTCAATATGCCTTCAGGTGTCAAGTAGCTGTGCACCAAGAATGCTATGGGGTAAGCAAAGCTCAAGATCTCACCTCCTGGGTGTGCAGAGCATGTGAAACACCAGATATTGAGAGAGAGTGTTGTCTTTGTCCTGTAAAAGGTATTATCGCAGAACTAGCTCATTCTATATTTTCTCCATCTTGCATTAGTGATGGCTTATTTCTGAGTTTTGACTGTCGTGTCACAAGGTCACATTAATAAGTACAGAGGCGCTATAAATTGAACCCACTTACCATTTCTCTATACTTCTTTCTTGGATTTCAAACTGAATCTTCCTTCTATCTATGCAGGTGGTGCTTTAAAACCAAGCGACGTTGAGGGTTTGTGGGTTCATGTAACATGTGCTTGGTTCCGGCCCGAAGTTGGGTTTTTGAATCACGAACATATGGAGCCTGCTGTTGGACTTTTCAAAGTTCCAGTAAATTCATTTCTGAAGGTATAATGAAATGATAGAAGTAAAAAGTATAACAAATGCGTATTATTATACATTTGACATCTGATACTTCTATGAAAATGTCTTTTAGTTTTGCAGAATTTGTAAGCAGACACATGGTTCCTGCGTGCAATGCTGCAAGTGTGCCACTCACTTCCACGTAATGTGTGCATCACGGGCAGGTTACAGCATGGAGGTTAGTTCTTAATTTTCCTAGCCTTTGTTGTGCCTAAGATAATTTTCATTTTTTTCATATTCATTCATTAATCAAGGTGGTCTGTTAGTTGATCGCCTTAGTGTTATGTAACTGATGCTGTTTTCTGTGGAAATATTAGATGCACTGTGTGGAGAAGGATGGTGTGCAGAGAACAAGGAAGTCAATTTATTGTGCTTTTCACAGGTTTTTGTTTTTCCGACATTATTTAATTGATCTTTTATGTGCGATTGCCTGTAACATTTTACCCGCTATGTAGGAAGCCAGATCCAAATAGTAATGTAGTTGTGCACACACCCTCGGGAGTTTTTGGATCTAGAAATTTGCTTCAGAATCAAAATGGACGCATCAAAGGTTCAAGAAATTTGCTTCAGAATCAAAATGGACGCGTCAAAGGTTCAAGACTTGTTTTGACCAAGAAGATAAAGCTTCCAGGTTCCGATATCCAACCCCAAGTCGAACAGAGTCATGATTCTCTTTCTGCAGCAAGATGCCGTATCTATAGTAGATCAAGCACGAAGGTATGGATTTGGGGATCTCATTTACATTTGACATTTTTTTGAATATTCTCTTGCTTTACGACGTCAATGAAATTTGGTACTTATGTAACTCTATTACTGCTGATGTTTTAGAAGGTTGATCTGGAGGCGATACCACACAGGCTGAAGGGACCAAGCCATCATTCTTTGGGTGCAATCGAGGGTCTCAACTCTTTTAAGGCAAGTTCCTCATGAAGAGCTCCATTCATGTTCTTGTTTCAATTTATTGGGAGAATTTTCTCTGAATACCTCAACAAGATCTTGATTTCCCTTTACAACTGTTACACTCCAGGAGGCAGATACGACAGAATTTACGTCATTCAAAGAGCGGCTAAAGCATTTGCAGGTAGACTTTTGAGTCAAAAAGAGTTATTTGTTTTTCTCCATCTTGTTTTTTTCATGTAATCTTATAAGGAACATTATCTTGTTTAGAAAACGGAAAATCTTCGGGTCTGCTTTGGTAAATCTGGAATACATGGATGGGGTCTCTTTGCAAGGAGAAGTATTCAAGAAGGAGAAATGGTATTCGGTTTACGTTCATGGTTTTAATGGCTAAAGTAAATGTGATGTGCTTCCTTAAGTACTAATACTGAGTTATTTATGCAGATCATCGAGTACCGTGGGGTGAAAGTTAGGAGAAGTGTTGCAGATCTAAGAGAGGCAAACTATCGTGCTCAAGGCAAAGATTGTTATGTAAGTTCTTTCAGATACATTACTTGCTTTACATTCATCATTATCCACACTTCTAATGGTCAGTTTAATTTTTCTTAAAAACGCAGCTGTTCAAAATAAGCGAAGAGATAGTGATAGATGCCACAAACTCTGGAAACATAGCCCGACTGATCAACCATTCTGTAAGTTTCCCCACACACTAGACCAAAGCCTAGTAGTAACTAAACACTAATGATGCTCATTGTCTTGTTGTGTCAGTGTATGCCCAATTGCTATGCACGTATTGTGAGTGTAGGGGATGGAGAAGAGAACAGAATCGTCCTCATTGCAAAGACCAATGTTTCACCAGGCGAAGAGCTTACGTAACACACTAACTTGTTCTTTCAGTTTTCTCTTCCCATAAAATTCACCTCTCCCATAATTCTTGATCTTAACCATGAAAACCGATTCATCTACAGGTATGATTATCTCTTTGAGGTTGATGAATCTGAAGAAATCAAAGTGCCTTGTCTTTGTAGAGCTCCTAACTGCCGCAAATTCATGAACTGATCAGAGTTCTCTCAAGTCGAATTCATTCTTGCAACAGTTCTAGCTGCGGCTGCTTCATGCTGACTTCTTTACAATTGATACTTGATTCATTGGTTAGGCGCCATTAAATAGTATGTCCGCCGGTTACCTCTCCCGGTCTAGCAATTTTGTAAATGTGTAGGAACCACATAGGCCACAAACGAAGACTTTACACATTTGATTTTTAATCTACAGAAAAGTGTTAATATATTTTTCATGTTCTACAAGAATATTGTTTCTTAGTTTCTATAAATTAAAAGTTGAATTTTTACTAGACCGATAATAATATAGCTTGGGAGGATCTTCTCGGTTTGGCTTCCGTCCGATGATGGTAAACCGGGTTCGAAGTTCAAACCGATTAAAAATGTGTAAATCGAGTATTTATTTACTCTTGAGAGGTGGGCCCAGAAAGTTTGTTACAGGGTCAGAAGCGTCATTTTAAATTCAAAATTTTCAAAAATTCGCTGTGTCTGCTCCGCGGGTATATACTCACTAGTCACTACGAAGCGATTCAGAGCTAAAACAATATTTGAATCTGCTTTTTTTTTGCTGAGTGAGCTAAGCATAAAGAGAGAGAGAGAGAGAGAGAGGATGAAGACGAGATCCAGTGATGTACAAGGAGCTAACAGAGGGAAGAGGAAAGCTCCAGAGGGAGACGCAAATGGCAGAGGGAAGAGACGATCGGTGCAGAGCGACAAACAGAAGAACGCTCCTCAGGCAGACGATCAAGGTAGAGGGAAGAAACGATTGGCACCGAGCAACGAACAGAGGAAGGCGAAGAAGATCCTGAGAGGAATCCGTAGCTGCGTATCTCCTCGGTGCTCTGCTTCTACTTACCGTCGTCCCAGCTTCTCCTGGTACTTTCTTCCTCTCTAGAACACACTCAGTTCCGATCTGATGAACGAAATTGATCTGATCGCGGATAGTTTGCTATGCGAGTTCGGCCTGAGCTCCGGTTTGATTTTGACCTGTTTGTAAAGCGTTTAATCTGACTGTGTTGTATGGATCTAAGATATAGAACTCGATCAATCATTTTCGGTAACTTCTGGAACTGAAATCTCGTAATCAATTGGATTGTATGAGAAACCGATGTTAATATCGATTATTGTTTGTGACTGTATGTGGTTGACGATCGATCGTATTCTGAATCCAGCTACAAACGAAGAGGAATTTGAAAACCGATTGCTATAATAACTCCTCGGATTTCGAATTTAAAATCCGTAGATCTAAGTCTCTCCGCGTCAGATTCATGAGTCTGTTTCTATAATTTTCTCTGCCGAATCAGGTTTGAGCAAGATGCATGGACATACATATCAAGGTTTCTGGATGGTAAATCGCTGGTGATGCTGGGAGCAACTAGCAAATGGTTTCACAAGACCGTAATGGAGGATTCTATTTGGAGGTTTGCCTGCTTGCGTGATCTTCAGGTGCCAAAGCCATGTCCAGTTTCTTCAAGCTGGGTTAAGATATATGCTTCTGCTTTTGGTAAGTATTATATCATACACCATTACAATCAAGAAAGAAGA
The DNA here is from genome assembly GCA_016432835.1 of Brassica nigra. NCBI lineage: Eukaryota > Viridiplantae > Streptophyta > Magnoliopsida > Brassicales > Brassicaceae > Brassica > Brassica nigra. The sequence continues at coordinate 8,853,466 of CM028246.1, read as the reverse complement.
AACAACATTTACATCGATTCCCAACTTATATAGTCTCGATACAAATGATAAACTAAGAAATGAGATGATGGGCAATGCAGATGGGAGTCACTCTTACTTGTTCCATCAGCAAGAAAAGCATATTGGTCAGTTCCTTGAATTTGATTCATCATACTTTCTTAGTCATGTTACTTAATTCATTTTCTGATCACAGACTCATTTTATCTGGTTTTGACACACTGTAAATACAGATTGGATGCGTATTGGTGCCTTTACTCTTGACTCTCGAATGTCACTCCTGACTGAGAGTCTGAGTGGTCAAGTGAAAGTCCCAAGGGCAGGAACCATAGAACAGATGCTGCAATCCACTGGCTCATGTATCACAAAAGACATCAAAAGCGGTATCTGGATTGCAGGTAAGACATCATAGGTACTGGAACTTGTCCACAAACGAAGAAAGATGTAACATGGCTTATCTTTTACTTACAGATTTACAGCTTGTTCGTTGCCCTGTCTGTGACCTCAGTACCTGTGATGGTAAAAGTCTCTTATCAACTCAAATATGATAAAATGGATATTAATGTATCAGCCCCTGAAGTAATACAACTGCAGACTAAGACTTTTCTGTTTTTTTCACTGTGTAGGAACAATGCAAACACTTGATACTAGGCACATTGAACTGTTCCTGAATGAAAGATACAAAGATGGAAGCTGGGAATACAATCTTATCGGATCTCATAAGATACAGCAAGACACAGGTGCAGCTTGTGGAGCCATATTTGATCTCAAACACCTTAGAGCATCTTCATCCTCAGGTAAATACAAGCGCAGTTACACTATCTCCTCTTTAAATCTTTGACTCTAGTTCACACCTTCTCATTACTTGAAATATTTATAGGTATCCTTCACCTCAAGTCATGGACCGGAGAGCCAGATGATTCCCAACCCAAAGCATTTATCACAACCCACGCAGTGGCTGTCCACACAAGGTTACAGAAAAACGAAGGTATCACATATATGTCCATATCACTTTGCATAATCAACCATCTTTATGAAGAGCTAAAAGAAACGAAATACATATTACAAATGCAGGAATCCTTGTGAAGTATCAGACGATGAAGGCAGGAACTGACGGTGACGTTGTTGCCATCAGAATCTCCCAGCAGCTACTCTGAGTTCCTGATCACAGTGTGTAATCAAGGTCACACAATAGAGCCTTAAGTATATCTCTGGTATGCAAATCATTTTACTCTTCAGTAAAATAAAACTCTACTTCAATATATGACTTTACATCTTTACAGTATATGTTGCTAGAATATCCTGAGAGATTATTGAACTTGTTGTCTACAAAACTTACGCACCAATGAATATAAGAAAATGATTTAAGACAACCATTCTGCACCAAATTATATATACATATATTCTTTGACATTTTCCATTAACTACAAGTAGTTATAATGAGTATATCTTATTCATCATCATAATGACTTCCTCAAAACAATTCCATCTCCTTCTTCTTTTTTTGTCACTGTTCCATCTCCTTCTTCTTCTCTCTCCTAAACGCCTCAGAACACAAAACGTTGCCACGGTTACTTAAAACAATGGTAAACTAAGAAGTGATGCATTGAGATGAAGCGGATGGATTTAATCTTACATATTCCATTATAAGGAAAGCATATTGCTCACTCAGTCTCTGTAAACTGGATCCATCATACTCTCTTTGTTTTGGTAAAATATATTGGAGAAAAAAATGCCATATGGCAATTCTCTGAGTCTATACAAGGGATTTATGATGACATCATCTAGTTTTATCTGGTTTTGACGCTGCAATTGTCTTAAGAGTTTGAGTGTTCAAGTGAAAGTTCCAAGGGATGGAACCATAGATTGGATGCTGCAAATCCACTGGTTCATGTATCATAAAAGATATCAAAAACTGTATATGGATAGCAGGTAACAAGTATTTCTTATTCATCATAACTTTTGGAACTTGTCCACAAACGGAAACATAGCAGGAACTGACTGTGTTGGGTTCAAAACTCTATCTAAAAAGCCCAATAAACTCAAACTCCAAAAAAGTTGGAACCAAAAAAATGCACCAGCCGGGAATCGAACCCGGGTCTGTACCGTGGCAGGGTACTATTCTACCACTAGACCACTGGTGCTTGATGTTTTAACAAGATAATACAAGTTTTTAACCTAAAAAGCAGAGATTTCGTGTAAGTTATCCATCATCAAGCTCTCTCCTCCTCCTAGGTCTTCGACAAATTTGAAAGTGAATCAATCGGAAATCTCCGGAGGAATCAGCAGAGTTCCCCGATCATCAACAAGTAGAGAGATTGATTTCTTCGAATCCAAGAGAAACCCCCTTATAGATTTGCGTACGTATCCTCTCTCTCTGGTTAAGAGTTGAAGAGGAGCGATGAGGAAAGAGGAGAATCATCATCATCATCCAGATAATAAAAGTCGGGTTGATCCGAATCTTCCGAAATGGGTCTGCCAAAAATGTCACCACTCCCTTACCATCGTCGGCGTCGATTCCTACGCCGGCAAGTTCTTCAACGATTCCCCTCCTTCCGGTTAGCCCCCTTCTTCCCTCTCTCTCTCTCTCTCTCTCTCGAGCGTTTCGTGTTTTCAACATAATTTTCTATGGAATCCTTTTCAGACTTATAAATGAGTTTCAGAATCAGACAGAGCTGTGTGTAATGAATTTGTATGTATGCCCTCTTGTCCTAGTGACTTGTGTTACATAGGCTTTTCCATCCATGGAGCTAATAGATTGTAATTACTGCTATGAAATTACTAGACGAGTTTAAGATTCAGACAGAACTTGTGTGTAATGGATTTGTTAGATATCCCTTCTTGTCATAATGACTTGTATTTTTTTTTTAAAAATGAATGTAATTGTTACATCCAGCAGCAATGCGAGGCTCTTTAATCCATGGAGCCAACAGTGTTCTTGATTCAACACGCATGGACAAGAGCCTTGCATTGCTGGATGTAGCAGTTACATTACTTGTGTGTAATTAAATTGTAGATATGCTTCTTGTTTTAGTGACTGGTATTACTAAAAAAAAATTGCTAATTGAATTGTTATATCCAGCAGCAATGCAAGGCTCTTCCATCCATGGAGCCAACAGTGTTCTTGGCTCAACACGCATGGACAACTCTTTTGTTGTTTTACCTCGACACAAGCCTCAAGCTCAGGGCATTCCTCCGCGTCCTCGTGGGGCTTCTTCTCCTCAGCCTCATGATGCAACCCACTCGGGGAAGGCAATGGAAGATTCTTTTGTTGTCGTGTATAAGTCTGAGTCAGCTTCTGATTCAGCAGGCACTTCTCAAAATGCGTTGTCGGCTCTTGAAGTGGGCCAGAATGGTCCGTTACATTCGAACACTTCTGGGTTTAATGCGGCTATCAATGTCTTAACACGTGCTTTCGATATTGCCAGAACTCAGACACAGGTATGATGCTGTAAGGCTTTGGCATGTCTTCCTGATAGAATGAAGCTGATAGTATGTTACTTTCTGTTGTTTTGGTTCTCTCAGGTTGAGCAGCCATTGTGCCTTGAGTGCATGAGGGTCTTGTCTGATAAACTTGAAAAGGAAGTGGAGGATGTGACGAGAGACGTGGAAGCATACGAAGCATGTGTTCTACGGTTAGAAGGAGAGACACAAGATGTTCTTAGTGAAGCTGATTTTCTCAGGGAAAAGAGGAAGGTAAGTTTCAGTTTTCAGCTTATTGTTCAACTCTAATATGAATTGCACATAATGTTAAGTAATAAATGCTTTTGTTTTTTTTCCTGCTCTTACTTAGATTGAAGAAGATGAAAGAAAGCTTGTTGCAGCTATAGAAGAATCAGTGAAACAAAACGCTGAGGTGAACCGTCAACTGAAGGAGCTTGAGTTAAAGGGAAATCGCTTTAACGAACTTGAAGATCGGTAAAGCTCTCTTACTGTTCTTCTGTTGAGAAAAAAAATCTTCAGTGCTCACATGTCTTTGTTACTTTCTGTTTCTTTGTTATAGGTATTGGCAAGAATTCAACAACTTCCAATTTCAGCTAATAGCTCATCAGGTGCGTTGCTGCTGATACTCTTAGGTTTCTCTCTTATTTCATTATATTAGCTGTTGTAGTCAATGTTGAGCCTGTGAACGAATAAGGCTTTATACGAGCAGCAAGAGGTTTATGCACTTGTTTTCTTAGTATTAGTGCTAAGGATATGTCTTTGAAAACAGGAAGAGAGAGATGCAATCTTGGCAAAGATTGAAGTCTCACAAGCACATTTAGAGTTGTTAAATAAGACAAACGTACTGATTGATGCCTTCCCCATACGGTACGACGGAGATTTTGGTACAATTAACAATTTCCGACTTGGGAGACTCCCTAAAGCACCGGTAAGCGTTGCAACTTTCTGTGTTTTTTGATGTGCATAATAACCTCTTCCTGCTCATAAAAAGTCTAAGGAAACTAAAAGTCACATGAAACGTTATCAGGTTGAGTGGGACGAGATAAATGCTGCTTGGGGACAAGCATGTCTTCTCCTCCACACGATGTGTAACTATTTCCGGCCAAAGTTTCAGTATCCTTGTTAACACCTCATAATCATTTTCTCTATTTTGTGTGTGTTTGATACTATTTACTGTAAATGAAGTTTATCCTTAACCAGTGTCCTTTTCTAAGATGCCGAGTCAAAATACAGCCAATGGGAAGTTATCCTAGAATTGTGGACAGCACCAACAGCACTTATGAACTGTAAGCAATTCAGTTGTTTTTCTTTCGTCAGCACTTTTTACTAAGGAATGTGTGATGATCATCTTCAGGTTTGGTCCTGTAAACTTGTTTTGGAGCACTCGGTACGATAAAGCCATGACGTTGTATTTGATATGTCTTAAAGACTTCGCTGATTTCGCAAACGCAAAGGATCAAGAGAACAATATCCCACTAGAGAAATGCCTCAAACTCCCATTCAAGTAAGTACCCACTCTCGTTACCAAAAACCTTTAGAGTAAGCCATCTTCTGTTGTTAATGGGTTACAATCCAGAAGTTCTTATAAATGTAATGATCTTTTTTTTTTACGCAGAATCGAAAATGATAAAGTGGAGTCATATTCAATAACGCAGAGCTTCAACAAGCAAGAGAACTGGACCAAAGCACTGAAGTATACTCTCTGCAACCTGAAGTGGGCTCTCTATTGGTTCGTTGGGAACACTAATTTTCAGCCTCTCTCTGCAACTGTCTCGTTGCCTTCTGATGTATCAGCAGCTGGTTCCTTGTACGCCAAGCGAGGTCCTGGTTCTAATAACCCGTCTGGTAAAACCTTAAGAAACCCGTGAGGAGATGGGAGATACTTAATGAAAACAGTGACTTTGTGTGAAGCATTTGCTGTTATATCATCGAATAATAAGAAACACTGATGCTTATAACTTATTGTACAGCCTCTTTTATATTTGTGTGTATTATTATATTAGTTTGTTAGTTTTCTAGCCTTGTGTGAAAGGTTTCTTATCTAAACAAAAACCTCAAAGTTCAATTTGTTACAATTCAATTGTTAATGTTAGTTCTAGGCTTCTAGCAGAAGGAGAAGTAGCATAGGAGCCAAGCAAGCATTGGCAAAGAAAGGACTAACTTAGAAAAAAAAAATGCTGAAGAAGCCGTTTGCAGAATGTAATAGTAGAGGATTACAATAAGACACTATCATCAAGTAGCAACTGCTTTTGTTCATTCTAACCCTCTCTCTTATTCATAAGTACTCTGATATATATAACAATAGTAGTTATATTTGTTATTTAAGTAAAAACAATGCTGCTTGTTTCTCTGAAGAAGGTTATTATTATTCAAGGCTTCTCTTCATCTAAATTAGAACAGGGAGGTCCTCCATGCACGGAATCAGCAAAAAACTCCTCTATTTGATGCAAAGCAAAACAAGAAAGAGACAAAATTAGATGAAATACCAAAAGAAAAAGGATGATTGAATGATCATAAAGCATCACATCAATATATAAACCAAAAAATAACCAAATCAAGTTCACTTTGATTCTCTTTTGGTTCCGGTTTGGTTCTCTACTGACATGTTTCAAGACTAGTGGTAAATGAAGAGCTGAAATTTTATGAGATTATTAGTGTTGTTTACCTATGTCTTCTTGGTTAGGAGAATCCATCAAAATCTCTGAGTCAGATGGAAGAAACGGAGAGCCTGTATAGTTTCCTAAATCTTCAACATACACATCTTTATCCAATAACCAGCTCTTGTTATTTTATTATATATAACACAAACATGTTAAAAAAAAATTACTTATGTACAATTGAAACTTACCTCCCAAGTTTGACAGATCTGCGGTGAGATCAGAGAGGCAAAAATCCCAGGGAATCTGATCAAATGACTCTGTGGTATTCCCAGCTCCTCCTCCTCCTTCTCCTCCATCTGCTCCAACATCAGTCGTGAACTCGGAATCAAGCACTGAAGTGTCCATTACCATGTCTGAAGCATCAAATGGAAAGTGTCCACTTGATGCCACAGAAGCTGGACTCGCTGCCATCTCAGACATCCCACCACTGCTTGGTGGAACCACTTGAGGAGTTGCACCTTCCACGGTTGTATCATCGACCACCATACTAAGATTAACAGAGAGATTTTTTTTTTTGAAGTTAAGACAACGAGATTTAACTTTTAACTCTTGGGGTTGTTGGTTCTTACTCATTATTAGTTGAGTTCATCTTCAATGGCTGGAAATGCGCAGGTGCAGGGACGCCGTTAACCACATGGCAGCTTGACATTCCCGTTGCAGCAGCAATATGGGGATGGCCTTGAACATGCATTTGAGGATGTTGTAGTACTGGATATCCAATTTGCATGCCAACTACTGTACTGCGAAGAAACAACTGTGTTAAATAACAGTGAAACCAAAACTTTTACTTGTAATATGCAAATTCAAGATTTTTTTTTTTGTCACAGGTAACATAGGGGTCTTAGACTTTATTACCAGGTGCCATGGGATGCATTCCGTTTGGCATCGGTGCCAAAGGAATCTTTGGAGGAACAGGAGGATACTTCATGAGATTGTACTGGTGCTCAAGCAACTGATTGAACACAACTATTTGCTTCTTCAGCTTCAACCTTATGTAATAAGCCCTGAAAAAGTCTGCGTTTCCTTCTTCCAGTTTCTGCCAAACTGATTCCACAAAAAAAAAAAAAAAACAAAGAATGGTCAAAAATGAATTTTACATTCTATGTTTCACACTTGCTAATGCTATAACTAATTCATACTTGCAACAATATTTAACGTGTATTTTGCATCCTATGGAAGCTCTCCCATCACAAAGTGAAGAAAGGTTTCTGAGATGCAAAGAAACAAAGTGAAGAAAGAGACTTCAAGAGCTTACCCAAGCTAGTAAATCCAGGTTCTATCCTTGCCCGAGTCAAGAGGGTCTTCACCACCTCATCTTTGTTCATGTACAACTGAAGACACCTTTCTATCAAATTCTGGACCTACATCACATCATCAGATGTTACACACACAAATAGAGACAGAGAGATAGTAGGTAAAGCCCACATCGTTTTAGTTGAAATAACAAGGAGGAGGTCAAATATTATATTCGTACGAGTTCAATGTCTTGTCTTGAAACTTTCCTACTATCATTGCTTGAAGCAGATACAGAAACGGCATCTTGTATAGGAGGAGCATCTGTTGATTGGTTAATTTTCTGTTCACCTTGGGACTCATGTGAAGCTTGAGTAGAAGATTGTAGTTCCTGTGCGCACTCCAATTAAATAATATATATATATTCTATAACATTTCACTTTCTGGTAATCAAAATAGTACTGATGAGACATCTTTACTTAGACCAATAAGAACTATTGCTTTAAAATATTGTCCAGTTTCACATATAAAAGTGATCTAACATGAATAAGCAGCTAACAGGAACTACAGTTTTTGATACTTTACAAAAAAAGGGAAAGGCATCTCAAGAACCAAGAAATCTTAAGAAAAACAGCAGAAGTGCTTTGATGATTCTTGTATATTATACAAGAACCTGTTACCTGTTCGCTCTTCATTACTGCTGAACCTAAACTGCTTTGATGATCCTTCAATCAGAACTCTACTCTTTAGCTCAACACCTTGGTCAGTTTCTTTGTTTTATAATTTTGAAAATCAAAGATTAAACCTGAATAACGAGAAGACGCAAGAAGAAGAAAACAATTAGTTATATAGGCCAAAGTTCATATCTACATACTAATAATACCTAACAGTTTGGTAGCTAAAATGGTCAGCTAACAGTCTTTTTTTTAATTGATCCATAACAAACAATCTTTGTGAATTTCTCTCTTCTCTAGTCAGCTAACAGTCAAAGCAATACTTAGCATACCTATAAAACAAGAGTAAGGGTATAAAGAGAAAGCATTCTTCCACAGTGATTTGTTTAATTGTCAAACAAGAAGAATGGAAAGTGAGTCCTCTCAAACATTTGTTTAATAGTGTTCCAAATCCCAAGTAAAGTACATTACAGAATCTAACTAATAATATAATATATAAAAAAAAACTATTTCATAAAGTTCAACCACAGAAACTAAATCTAAGCAAAATATCCCCAGTGTATGTAGATTGTTTCACATTCACAACAACTAAGTAACAAAGTCTCAAACTTTTGAAAACCACAATGAGAATGTAATATAGGATTTGCATTTCTGATGAAGGTTGATAATCAGAGAACTCCAGAAAGGTTTGACATTTGTGGAAGAAGAGAACAAAGAGAAGAGCTTTCTGGTTTACAAAAAAAAAGGAAATCAACTGAGAAGAAGAAGATGGAACAGATTCAGTGAGTAAATACCCAAAATTGCAAATTAATGGAGATTGAGATGGTGAGAAGATAACAATGAAACAAAGATTTTTAAAAAATTAGAAGAACAAGAAACAACAGACCCCCACATGAACAGAAACTCTCTAATTAAATATTCAAGAAAAATCGAAAAAGGTAGAATGAAGCTTATAGTGAGAGAACTATCGAATAAACAAATCACCAAATAAAAGATTCCAGCAGCGAATCTCACCTTGAACCCTAGAATCTTACACACTCGAAAACAAAAAGTTGTAAAGTCGACAAATTGATTTAGATCCAAAAATTCTGTCTTTCAACAATTCATATGAACTAGAGAGAGAGCGAGAAAAAGAGAGAAAGAGAGAGAGAGACTCAATGAAAAACAAAACAAAAGCTTTCTGAAAATTACTTTTAGTAGAAAAGAAAAAAATGAAAATCTGCAAGTAATAAGTCAGTAAATGTAAAAAAATGCAATTAGCAACAATAGATGTTAAGTTGACTACATGACAAAGAAGAAGGAAACAATATCAGGAATATATAAAAAAGTAAATGCTGCTGTTCCCTTTTTTTTGGTTATTTTTAGTATAGGATAAGCATAACAATCTTTTGATTAAAATCATTTACTGTGTAAAAATGTAAGAGAGACGGGTGAAACGAAAGCTCGGTTTTAGTTCAAATTTATAAAGCCAAACCAAACCGAACTGAATATACACGTACGTGGTCAAGTTGTTGATTGTTGTTGCGTTACGACAAGGCATGGCCATGACCTGCTTCTCTGTGTAAGTCTTTGGGAGTGGCATTTTCTATTACCATTATTTTGATCAGGGACCACTTCTCTTCTAAAACCTATACATATACTAATTTAAAAAAAAAATACATATCCAATTTGCACTTCTCATAACGAACGGTCTCATTTTTAAATTTTGGAAATCATAAGCCAATGTTTCATTTGTCTCTTATATACATGCTTTCACTCTATAGCATTTTCCTGGAAAAGAAATAAGTAAATACTAAGAAATGGTTATGTCAGTATTCACTAGGCACCAAAACAAGATCTCAATTACTCAACTGTTGACTTCCCTTTCACTACAATTGTTTTATCTTTGTGCTACAATATCTCTACGTTGCAATGTGTTAAACAATTCAACATGTCACTACGTCCAAAACACTTCCACAACTAACATTCTTCATTTCTTCATGTTCCTGTATATTTTATTAAAGATTTGTAAATATTGGCGTTTATTTATTAATAATAAAAATTGTTCTTTCGTCGTATTCATCTTTTTCCTTTTTGTTTGGTTTATCTGACTGATTGATTTGAAATGGTGTAGACAGCATTGTATCTTCTTTATCTCGACGACACTAATACAAAGTAGATTTTGCTATGACACAAAGATATTGGGGAAACGGGAATGATAGGCCTTTGCTCCGTTTCAATAAAATCATTCATAAGCCTACACTGTTCAGAGACCAACCTCGAGTATGACTTTCCTACAATTAATGTTATGTTGACAGAGCAAAAACTGCAGCGTTGAGAGCTTGATCAGAAAGAAACCAGTGTTTACATGACACCACTCTAAGCCCAGTAATGATCCAACAAAGGTTTTTTTTTTAACCTACAGAGGGTAATTTTCTGGATAATAATCGAAACAAAACTACAGCCAACAGTGTACGTTTTTTTTTCCCTTTTTTTCTAAAAGAAACGTAGACAAATTATTTCTTGAATTTTTGATAGAAACAATAAGCCCTGAATTCTAATAGTGTTCTCTATGTGGGCAAAAGAAGCTACAATTTCTATGGAAAGAAAAAAAAAAAGAAGTTACCAAAACGTAGAGTTCGCTTTGAGAAAGAGTCTTGCGTTTTTTTATGTGTAACCAGCCAGCTTTTGATCGCTTGAGTGATGCTTACCGACCTCTTGACTTGGTCTCCTTCTTTGTTGCTTGAACAGAACATTCCAGATTGGTCTTGAGGTTGATTAATTCGTGTCTTTGACTCTTCTTTTCACCGCCTACACAGCTTTTTGCCTTCTTCTTTTGATTAAATTCCAAAGATCCCTAGAGTGATGTGATCACACACTGCTTCTTCTAAGTTCTTGTGTTTATTCCAGCCAAACTAGAGCACCAGCATTGGGGCTACTTCCCCCTGTTTGGTGTAAATCGAGAGAAAACTCATCAAGAATGTTGTATCGCTCTGATCCACAACATTTGTCTGCAATCGGAAGCCTATAATACCAAACTTTACCTGGGGAAACGAGGCGAGGAAGGATCATCAGGTGAAGACATATGAGCACCACGATACCTTGGCTGATCTTCAAATGCCCCACCAGCTCTGTCACTAAGATGTGTCGCTTCACCCGCAGGCCCAAGGGACGCAAACTCGAGATGTTCCGTTGGTGAATTGTATACAGAGTTATGCTCCTGTGGATAATACATCATGACAGATGGAGGACCGTTGTGTCCCTCTGAAGAAGTCGCATTGTTCTGCTTCATGCCCGGTGGCAGTCGGTACATGCTATAACCAGGAGCATCTTGTGAGCGAATAGGACCGTTTCGAGATTGGTGAGAAGAATACGAAGACGATTCATGCCTATACGACGACCCCCATTGCCTATCAGATCGGTCTTGCCTTGGCTTATTATCAGCTTGGTTACGACTGCTGTGGCCTCGCCCAGAACCCCGTGCCTTTGAGTTATTCCAGTTCCCTTCTCTATCGCTGTGATGCTCGTTTCTGTCATGCCCATAATTCCCTCGCCTCATGCCGGATGTTGACCGCTGCTCCCTCGGGGAAATCTTCTGCAACCAATTTAACACAAGTTAAGAGCAGTGTGACAAACCAAAGCCGTCATGAGTTTTATATCTAAAGTTACAAACAAACGAAAGATAATACAGAATCATTAAAGGAGGAGATAACAACGAATAAAAAATAACAAGCAGGGGTGGAAAAAGGGCAAACGAACAAGATCCAAAAGCATAGCCTGAAACATGCATAAACCTCCCAAAGTAGCAGACTTGAATGCGAGTAGATTAAGTAGACAGATCATACTGTGAATTCATTCAAGACCATATGCCACAAGACTGTCAAACATTTTATCAATAATATAATAACACAAGCTCCTCTTTCATTCCTTAGGAAGTAGCTCAAGTTTCTAAGTTTGTAGAAGTCTAACAAAACCTATGGACAGGGAACAACCAACACATCACAGGATTTGGAAAGCATGCACGCACGCAAGTATAAAGGAAGGGATTCAGTTCTTACAGGATTTGGAAAATAGGTCCCCGTTCCACTTCGATATCTGGGAGCTTCATTAGCATAACGAGGGTAAATGTTAGATGGCCTGGTAGAAACAGGTTGAACAGGAGCAACGGGTAGAATACGAGGTCCGTAGGCCATGAGCTGATTAACTACATTGGTGTAAGCAAGAGGTCTTCCAGGGCCATCCCATGGTAACCGCCCCTGGAGATAAGCAGGTGGCACTGCAACGGGAGCAGGATACAACACCGGCGGATGTTGAGAATTCTGGCAATAGCGGCCATACTGCAAATTTTGCCAATGGTTGTCAAAATCTCCATTGAGAATATCATTCTTGAGCTCTGTTGGTTCTACGGAAGAGCCAGCTCTGGTAGATTGCGAAGACACATTTAAATCAGACTGATCTCCCTTTGACGAGTCAAAACTTTTACAGGAATCATGATTATCTACTCCTTCATCCACACTGAGGTGGCTTGCCAAAGTATCAGATGTAGCATTACTACCAGCTTGATAGTTGTACATTGGAACCATTGTAAAGAATGGAACAGGTGGCCCAGTGGGATAAAAAGTATATCCCGAACTATCAGCTTCGTTTTGCTGCATGCCATGGCCAAGGATAAATGGAGGAAGAGGCACTGTGGACTCTGATCCACTTGCCTGAGCTAGTTCATGACCATGAATTTGATGCCTCTGAAGTTGGAATGAAGCAACAGTAGACCGAGGGCCCAAATCCCTTCCGGTTGTTTCATCGCTTGATACAGGAATCCATTCTCTGTTATCATCTTCAACCTGGATTGAGTGCTCAGGAACACTCTTCCCTTTTCCATACAGTGCAGGCACAGCCCCAGAAGCTACTTTCCTATTCCGTTTATCCCTAGCTGGCTTTGAGCCCCTTGTAGTTGATCCATCCCAAGAGCTTTCAGATGAAGTCCTGCTTCTAACGGAACTAGCACAAGAAACAGATCTAGAGCCTGCATTTCTCTCCTCACTCTGAATCTGACTGCCTCTGACTGGAGAGTGGGAATTTTCTAAATCATCTCCCCTTGTTGACCGTATTTTACGACTTGAGGGTACAATAACGTGCTCTGCAGAAGATGAATGATGTTTATCGTTTGCGTGATGCATTCCACCATGACCATTTTCAAGTCTAAAAGAACGAGTTCCGCTTTCTTGCTCGTGCCAGTGCTCATGGTCAGACTCGTCAACATTCACTTCTGGAGACCCCATATCTTCATTACCAGCTTTGCTCAGCTTTTCTGAGATTGGATGGGATCCAGTGGGAAGATAATGGGTAAATGGTGAAGAAGCAAAGTTTTGCTGAAATTGTACATTAGTACTCCAAGGTGTCTCCATGAAAGGAAAGTTAGAAGGGACAATACCAGGCACATTCCTCTGACCATATCCCATTGAAGCTAACATGGCAGGTGTAATTTGCAAAGGTATGTGCCCCGTAGAAAAATTAAAAGGAAAAGGAAAATGTCCATTAAAACCTTCCCGGGTAAAAGTTGTCATCGAGTTAACAAGATCTTGCTCTTCCTGTTGCATTCCATGTTCCCCTGCGGCAGAAAAATCTTCATTCACGGAAACTGAACCTAAATCATCATAATAACTGTTCACTGCGCTGCTCACGTCAGCAGTACTATCAGGACTTCGAGGGGATGGTGTATGCCTAACTGACGATGAGTCAGCCACATATCTGATATTGCTTGACAAACTTTCAGACTCCATATTATTTTTCCTGATATTTTCAGCCCTCATAGAATTAGGTTGGCGTTTTCCAGCTTCTGGGGCTCTACTGCGCCTTGGTTGCGAAAGAGCTTCACCATATGTCTCAGTAAGCTCAGGGCTAGACCGCGTTCTGGCAAAGAGATGCCTCCCATGAAAACTATTCACCATGATTTCTGGCTTAACAGTTTGCTGAAGTTTATCATTTGAAGCATTTTGGTTAGAACGAACTTCTTGAGCAAGTTGGTGAGAGTTGCCACAACTCTTTTGGTTTTGATATGTTGCTTTAGATGTAACTTCTGTTCCACAGTTACTCTGTTGAGAGGGCATACTACGAGATCCTTGAACCGCACCAGAACGTATGGAATTTTGGTTTCTTTTGCTGCTTGAAGAACTACTAGCATTTTCAGCTTGAAGACAAGGCTCAGGATCTCCCAGTCTTGATAGCCATAGGTCATTTCCAGGAGCATCAGGACGACAACCACTGCCATGTCTTTGCCATGTATTCATAAAGAATTGGTTAACCTCATGAATCATATTCTCCTTAGGACATTCAAATAACCTAGTCAACTTCTTGGCACCAAGAGTAAATGCACTTCGTATCCTAAAGAAGTTACCTGACACAACATGGAACAGCAAAAACAAAACCCAAGCATGTAAACAAACCAACATGTTTGTGAATCTTCTAGCTTCATATTGTATAAAGAAAAAACAAATACAACTGAAACAGGCAGCACCTTTACTAACACTGCGTCCAAGGTTGTTGTTTTCACGCAAAGGGTCTATGACATTGAAATGCTTGGAAAGAAAAGGCTGCCCCTGTGTTTCCTGAGCAACAGGGTTAACTGCATAAACTCTACTACAATATCTGAGAAACGCTTCGTTACGTCGTAGCTCTGCAACATCTTTTCGAGGAGGCTCCGCTGCAAAATTGTATAGCAAGACAATAACAGTTAGATGCACAATTAAAGTAGAGGCGAGAAAGACAGGATTTGTAAATACCTGTTACATCTGGTAGTGAACTAACTGGAACAGGGCCCCAGAGGCTGATACAAAAATTCTGCCAGTCGAACTTACTAAAGAACTCAAGAAAACGATAGAGAACCTACAAATGCAAGCAATCCCGTCAGACAATTTGACGAACCATTCTTGACAGAATAGAGACAGTTTAGTAATGTCACTACCTCGAGGGGTCCAGAAAACGAGTTGTTGAAAACATGAAATATGTAAAGAACCAAGGTTTCCAGGGCATATGTTGAAATAAGCCCATGGTGAGCTCCCAGTATACGGCTCTCGTAATAACACCAGGCTTTAATCAATATAATACTACGCTTGAATAAATGGTTCTGGTTTATAAACTGATCAACCTGCATAGATAACAACATAAATATATAGAAATTAAAAGATGAAGCCAAATTCAGAAAGAGAAAGCAAGTGGAATGTTCTCTATGGTTGACAGCTAACCTGGTCAAGAAAGCATAGGGTACACAGCCCTCCAATCTGGTTGAAAGATATATCCACCACAATGTTCTCCACCAGGCACTTAATTAACTTCACCTGAAACATTGTACCCACAAAATCTTAATAGACAGTCTAATACTTCCAGCAATGATCATAGACCAAACCCAGTAAAAAAAAAGACAAACGAAGCAATATCATTAGGATAAAGGGGGGGCATACTTCTGCCTGAATATACTGGACTTCTTTGACATGAAACTCAGCATTCTCATTCTTCTCTTCCTTTTCGAGCATATCACGGACCAAATTAGCCCAAGAATCCTTCAGATTCTGGTTAGTGCTGAAGGCCGTTAAGTCGATGTCTCCATCCGGCAAGTAAGTCTTCAGTGGTACGGATCCAAAAGTAAAGATCTGGTAGACATGAAAAGTGATAAACAAAGTCAAATATCTTATATGAATTAAGAACACATTACAAATCTCCAAGCTTTATCTGGATAACAGGAGCAAAACCACAAACAAGCTTTCTCTATGCTTTAATTCATTCACACCAACAACAGCCACGAAAAAGGAAACCCACCTCAACCTGAAGAGGGAAGCATTCCATGATCAGCCTCCGCACGTATCTAGCAACGGCATTTCGACGATCTTCCGAAGGCGGATTGGGCTGGATGCAAGCAATGAGCTCAGCGGTTCTCTCCTCCGCAATGGCCCATCTTTCCGCATCGAGAGGCCGCGTCACAGATGCAGACATCCCCGGCAACAGCCCGTTCGGAAACAATCCACTGGGTGACGACGGCGGAGAAGCCGCCGCCCATGATTCATTCTCACCCATGCAAATCTCTCCCGGTCACAAGTCACCGACTTCGTAAACAAAACGTCACCTCTCACCTCACCCTCTATTATCTAATCCAAAGACTCTCTACCCAAACCGTTACGGTTACTATCAAGCAACCAATTAGATTGTCTCTCTCTCTCGCCGATTCAAAAGTCACGGAAATGAAGTAAATCTGATGGCTACGATAACCTTCGATCTGCCCAGATTATCTACCGAACAGTAGGAATCTAATCGATTGCGTACGATTTCAGTCTCCAATCGCGAAGAGTGGGAATCGAATTGAACGATAAGCAGGAACAAAACGAAGAGGAGGAAGGAAAACCCTAGGAGGAAGATTCTAAAAACAGAAAAAAGGAGCGGAAATGAATAAGAACCCTAGGATTAATCCAGAGAAAATCTAGGAGAGGGCAAATGCGAGATTCATCGAAGGTTACACTCGCGGACTCAAATCGCTGAAGAAGACGAAGTTTTATATTATTGATTAGGTTTTGTTATCTTCTTCTCTCTCTGTTGATATTCCCTTTTCTGCTATCTCTGTTTGTTTCTGGGAGAAGGAGGAAAAAGTGGGAGTGTTTGGTGACGGGGATAGGCGGGGTGTTTCCGTACTTTTTAAAATACAACCACATTTAATATCAGATTATCAGTATTTATTAGTTGTGTTAATTTATCATTGTAGAGGAGAGTCACGCACACAATAATAACTAAATTTTGTTTTCATTAGTAATAATAAAAAACAATTAAAATCATAAATGTTACGTATTTCTATTTTGAGTATGCAAATATTCCACGTGCTCACCAATTTTCTTATGGATGAAACCATTCCATAAAGTCATTGAAGTGACTTTATGAACCTCTTATCTCTTTGGTTGATTTAATTTTGATGTGTATATATACGCATATACCAGGTGTCGCTTTCGGTCTGCAGACATAATTTCTTATAAGTTTGTAATGATTATGAAATGTTGTGTATTTCTTGGTTAATCCTATGAAAAAATTATGATATTGGTTCGGATTAGTTTGATTTTTCTCTGCTAAACACGCATGATTAACTTAATGGGCCTATCTAATGAAATATCCTACCACTAGCCAGCCATAGGGGTGGGCAAAATATCCTAAAATTTGATTCGATCCGTTATTCGTTTCGATTTGATCCGAATATCCGTAACTTTACAAATCGAAGCAAATACTAAAATTTAATATCCGTTAAATAAGGAGCAAACCACAAATACTCATTTTTTAGAAAACGGATATCCGATCCGATCCGTAATGTACATAAGCATATACATATATACGGTTCTTCGGCCTAGCTCAAAGGCGCCTAGCGTATGGTAGCCGACCGTACCGTTTTCACGGTATACAATATTTTATGCGGATTTATATAATTCGGGCGCATAATAGCGATTAGACGGATATTATGCGGTCTACGCGGACGTCTAGGCGGATTTTGAACAATAATACTAAAAAAAATTATTAATATTATTATTATATTACATTAATGTTATTATTTATATTAAATTTATTTATTTTATGTGTTTATATGATTGTAGATATTAGTTTAATTATTGAAAAATCATTTTAAATTTGTCATCTTTATATATTTAAAATGATTTTAATTTTATAACTTAAGACTATTTATATATGTTAAACTATATACTTATACAAAAAATGTATTTTAAACATATTTATGTTCATTTTTTAAAACTAATGTATGTATATTAATTTTATATTTATATTTTGTATAAAATCATATATCCAGATATACCCCGTTTAGGCACTATATGCTAGGCTTATACACTCATCTCCGAATGAGCGCATTTTAGAACATGATATATATATAAAATTATATATAATTTTATATCTCTATATATATTTTAGTTATTTTATCTACTAAATTAATAATTTGGTCATTAAATTTTTTAAAATATGTAGTTTTAAATATTTGTAATGAAAATATTATTCTTTTATACTAAAAATTTCTTTAAAAAATATTTTTCAGAAAATTGAATTTTTTATTATTTTTAATCGGATCGACGGATCGAATCGGATATCCGGTATAATATACTGATTTTTCCGGATATCCGTAGCACCGAATATCCGAAAGATCACGGATCGGATCGAATCGAAAAATCGAATATTCGTACGGGACAGATCGGATCACGGATATCCTTAAAATTCCGGATATACGCTCCGTGCCCACCCCTAGCCAGCCATACACAACACTTCGTTTTCAGAAATAGTTTCAATGTTATGAAATCCTCACAAAAGCAAACAGATAAAGGGTTTCAATATTATGAAATCCTCACAAAAGCAAACAAATAAAAAGAAAATGTTTACTATCTTTGTACAAAATTTACTTCCACAAACCGATAAAAAGGTTTGAATCACACAATATATCCTAACATTAAAAAAAAAATCATCTTCTTTTCTTCTTCATTTCCATCTTTCTTTCCTACTTCACAAGTACACACAAAACAATATTTAGTCAGCAAAACAAAAATCAGAAACAAAAATATTCAAAAAGAATGATTTACATGCTTCTACTTCTTGGTCACACTTCTAGGCCACTTCAACCTTTGTTTTGCAAGTTTCTAGTGAGTTTTGTCAAGAACACCATACTTAAACCCCTTCTGATCCA
This sequence comes from Brassica nigra, assembly GCA_016432835.1. Classification (NCBI taxonomy): domain Eukaryota; kingdom Viridiplantae; phylum Streptophyta; class Magnoliopsida; order Brassicales; family Brassicaceae; genus Brassica; species Brassica nigra. The sequence goes on along the minus strand of CM028246.1, from coordinate 8,834,774 downwards.
AAATGTTCACCAGATCATGAGCATGTGTAATGGTGTCCTGAAGATTCTTCTTTTATTCTTTAGAAAAATTTTCCACACAAAAAGGAGAGACACAATAGCTGATTGTTATTTTGTCTATGCATCTGGAAAAAATTTAGAAGATTGATCGCCTGCTTGATGAAGTATGGTGTCTTCATCATAGCAAGAGCATCGATTACAACTATGTAGTGGCGAGATTCAAGTTGAATTCCACGACTCCTCATGTATACCGAATGACTTAAATCACCTTGTTTGGTTTATATGCAAGAAAGAATCTAAAGAAATAATCTATATGGCCTTTACGGAATTATGTCTCGAGTAAGTAGTTATCATCTAGTTGTAGAGAAGCACTCCTTCACTTTTTGCATTCAGGAAGATTCTCTCACGGTCTACCAAAGAATAGTCCGCTGACTGTAGATACATTCCCATAAACCTTGAGAGATTTTATTTGTCTTCATCATTCTTGTTCTGAAACTAAAAATGAACCCTTGAGATATTTCATCCCATGAGCCTTGAGGTAGAAGACCACTATATACCAAATCAAAAGGGTTCATGCTTTAGTTTTTAAATTTTGGATTTTAGATTTCCACTTAATATCAACACACAATAATAAAATATTGAACTATATTGATTTAAGCATGAAATTCTTGATTGATTACAAATATATATACACATATATCATCTGGTTGTATAATAATATGTATTGGATGTTGGGTCTAATAGTACCAGCAAAACCATAGTTTAGATAGATCATCACCACTAATCTTAGATTCCTAAATATTACATATTATGTTACCTCAATTGGTGATCACCTCAATTTTCATAGTTGTTTTGCCTCAAAAGATTGTCTTCCCATTTGGTTTTGATAATAATTTCTCAAAATAAAATTTCTATTAAAGGAAAATGTTTATTATATTTGTAAAAAATTTACTCTGAAACTGCAATGAGCTCCACACAAAAAATTATAATGTAATCTTTAATTTCCTAAACAACTACAGAAAAAATTGACACAACCATCAGTCATTGTTATTTCCTCTCATTTTATTAACAACCTAAGAGCACCTGCAGCAAAGGTCTCTCATTAAAGTCTCTAGCAATTCAAAAATTAAAATAAATAGAAAACTAGGAGAAAGAATCAAAAAGGTGGAGAATTAAGACAAGACCAATTCTTTAGGATGGGTTAATTCTCTCAAATGTAGGAGGCTTTTATACATGTGTCACATTCTTTTTAGTTTGGTTTTATTTTTCATTTAAAAATAATTAATTAATTTAATCGATCATTATTATATTTATGAGGTATTTTAGGGAGTCTCTAACCACTAATGATGCTCTAAGAGGATCTCCAATGTAAAACAATTTTTTCTTTCAAAATAGAGTAAAAATGGATATGGAGTAAAAATACTCTAACCCTACCCCATTCTTTACTCATTGGATTGGAGTATTTGTTACTCCATATTCACTTTTACTCTATTTTAGACGAGAAAATGGAGTTGGGTTGCAGATGCCCTAACATTTCTCTTACTAGTCCAATCAAAACTAATTATCTGAATTAAATCTCTATATTATTATTATTATCTACATGGAATTCTTGATTGATTACAAACATATGTATACACATATATCATCTGGTTTTATCTATGTTACTGGATATAATATTTATAGAAATTCTATCAAATCTACTTTTATTGGAAAATACGTATTTCTTCAAAAAAATACCTTAGAATAACTTTAAAAAGTTTTTGTCACAAATATAGTTTTCAAATATCAAAATGACCAAAATATTTCATTAAAGAGGTAAATATGTATGTATACCTCTAGGGTTAAATCTAGACTTACGGTTTAGAGTTAAAGAGTGGGTTTTGAAATAATATTTAAAATTTTAAAAGTAAAAATAAATATTAAAAATTTAAAACTACAGAAATTTAAAATAGTTTCAAAATCATTTTCGAATTTAAAAAAAACAAAAAAAAAAAAAAAAAAACAAAAGTTACTAATTTTTTATTAAAAAAAAAACAAATTTGCAAACACATAATTCAAAATTCTAGAGCAAGGCACTGCAGAGTTTTTGCCAAGTGCGTGGACCATTTTGACCATCACTATTGTAAGATTATTTTCTGAACTGTTGTTGAATTTTATACCCTTTACTCTTTTTTACATTTCTTATTTCCGTATGCTTATAGACTTGTGAGTGTGCAGTGACTAAACAATTCAATGGCAAGTGGAATAACTTTAACTTCTTCTAACTTATGGCATCAATTGTGGGACATACATACTGCTTTTTGTGTGTTTTAGTACTTTAATACTTGAAAATCTTTGTTGTCACAGCCTTGATGAGTTTTGTTTTGCTTGCTTAATCAAAGTTGTGTAGAAATCAGTCACCTTTAGAAGATTAAAATACTGTTATGCATCATCAAGCCTGGTTCGAAAAAAAGTTTTTGTTGTCTATTGTCATTAGTTATTATCTCTTTATTTTGCTTGCTGGCGAAATAAAAGTGATCTGTGGGGGTTCATCAGATACACGATCTCTAATTAGTGAATTGAGACCCCATCCTTGCATATGTAATCGAAATGATATGTGTTGACTAATGGATGAGACTGGTTTGCTACATGTACCTAAGGACCAAGACACAAATTCCCAGTCTCAGATGTTTTATGATCTTAACATGGCACCATAATCCTGAGTATAATCTTGATGTTTTCTGATGTCGTTTTCATATTTTCTGGGCAAGTAATATAAATTTTTTTAAGAAGTTCAAATAAAATTTATTCATTTTATCTTTTCCTCAAATCTCTAAATTCCATTCTAATTACCTCCTTAAAATCTGCTCAAATCCCACTTTTTATAAGACCCATTGAATTTGGTATATCTCCAAATTCCCACAAATCATCAATCCAATAAGCCCCACTAAAATATCTATTATCTACAATGAGACTGCATTTAATTAAAAAAAAATCAGTGACAAGATAATAATATTCAAGTCACACACATAAAAAAAACAATAACATGTCTCTAAATCTAGTTTTTTGGGTTTCAAATCATCATTTTACTATCGTCTTTTGATTGTGATTTTTTCAAGCTATCTAATATAGTCCACTAGTTATTTTTTCAAGCTATCTAAGTACTTTATTTTATGTTGGCAAAGAAAGAGTAGACTTCAAAGATTATGTTATAAATAGTTAATTGTTTAATTGACATTGGTTAGATGTTAATTTTTTAAATAGCTTTATTTGTTTTTTCGTCAGTAAATTTTCTAGCAATTTTGATCTGAACCGTTTAACACAAAACCAAAAAACTTGTAATCTTTTTAGAATCAAAAGCCGCCAAATTCATAAAACGAACATTCGGTCTTACAAATTCAAAAGCCCAAAAAGAGAGTAACACAGACCAACACAATTCTGAAAACAAACCCAAAGAATGTCGATTTGAAACACTTAAGAACCAAAGCAACTAAAACAAATTTTCACAAAGACATAGACACATCATCTCCAACTAGCATGTTCACACGACCTGAACCTAGAAAAAAAAAGCGATTTGAGAAGTTTCCCTCCGGATTCTTAGAGAACCTCCATCGGTGTAGGATGGAGGTGGGTTCTAAATGATTTAAATATTTAAAAAAACAAAGTTGGAAGAAAGAGAAAGTTATCGGTTCTCTGCAACTTATCTGCTGAAACCCCATTTCATACTATTATTATGTACACATGTCATTCTTTTACTCCTTTAGCATTTTTCAGATAAGTTAAAGTTTATTTACATAACACAACGTTATTAAAATATTAATATAAAAAGTCTAGGAAACCATGAAGAGTATATTACCGATGGAAGTGCTCTTAGACATTAAAAGCTCAAATGTATATTATGAAATTTCATGTTTTCGAGGGCATCTGAATACCAGGTTCTATCAAAACAAAAAAAAATCATGTATTCCTTGATTAAATCATATGATGAGAATTAATTATGATATTAGTGATATTTTACGCCTTTACAACTTTTTTTATTAACTCTTTTTCGTCACCACAAGAAATGTAACTGAACGAGGCATCTACGTACCGTCTATTTCCCCTCATAGACACGTGCCATAATCTCCACTGGTTTGATCCATGAGTACCGTTCAGCTGACATCAGCACCAGCCAAATATTACTCCTCCTCTGACGCTTGACTTTCCTAACGGTGAGCTTTGTTTGTTGCGGGATAACTCCATTCACGGTTTTGTAGTTTTTGGAGTCGTGGTCTCTCAAGACCGAACATTCTGAGACTGAGCCTCGTTGACGCAGCGTTTCAAGCGGTTTAGAAATCCATGCAGTGCCGTAGGAGAGTAAGACTCGTTGCTCTTGTCTAAAACGTAGAGAGCAAATACAGAACCAAACAACCAAACAATTAGCAAAGAGTCAAAGACATATCCAAACATTTTCTAACACCCATATAAGGTACACATGCAATGCAGATTGCTACGTAAACTTAGACTTGTTTTTTGAGACAAATAGTCGCGCATGGAACGACCCTTTCAAAAGTTGATGAGACTATGAGAGCAACAAGTTCAGGTAATTACACGAGAGAGCTCGTGGGACGCTATCTCCATGCATCATCACACAGTGAACAACATGTCTCTCGTCAAGACCAACCAAGATCCTCCAGAATCTTTTCACCACCAAAACTACAAACGGTGAACCAAAAACGTGACCACAGGTTTCACGGCTTTAGAACTAACGCGTTCTCTACTGAGAAGCATCAGGTTCACTATTAACGAGAGCTACCTCCAAAAGAGTGACCTAAAATCTGAAACTTAGCTCTATAGCCGTGTTTTAGACAAATACATATGTATCCTGTAATGAGTAATGACCATATTATTACCCTAATGCCTCTCAGTAAAAACCAAACCTAAATAACCGAATTGAACAATAAATGGCCATCGCTATTCGCTAACATGGTCCACTATCTTTACCTCAAATCTCGAAGAAGAGGTTTGCTTTCAAGAAGCTAAAGAATCAATCCTTTATGACATGGATGACCACATTAAGGAGATTATAACTTGAGAAGGCAGAAAATTTCATTGAGAAAGCCCATGGTGATTGTCTTTTCTTTGTCAAAAGTCAAATGGTCATATTTGAATATATCCTTTATGAAGAGGTTTGCTTTCAAGAAGCTAAAGAATCAATCCTTTATGACATGGATGACCACATTAAGGAGATTATAACTTGAGAAGGCAGAAAATTTCATTGAGAAAGTCCATGGTGATTGTCTTTTCTTTGTCAAAAGTCAAACGGTAATATTTGAATATATCATGATAACTGATATGTCATACACTCATACTCGTTTGAAATGCATCATCTATTATTGTAAAGAAAATAGTTATATATATAATATATAGCTGTGTATCTGAAAGAGGAAAACTCTAGATTGAAAGCTTTAGATGATAGTGACAAATTTAGAAAGCTCTAAAAGAAAAACAGTCAACAATGCTATGTGCATAATTAATCTGAGAGAAAGTTAGGTTTAAGCTTATTATACAATTCTCTGAAAATGATGTGCATCTCATCGCATATGAACACTTGAAGGGCCAACACTAATACAGAACGCATACCTAACTCACCGGGAATAATAAATAACAAAACATCTTCATAAGATTTGTTTCACCAACATAGCCACAATTAAAATCGTATAATAATAACTAGAGTTATATTATATCTTATACAGCAAAACCTCTATAGATTAATACTCCATAAATTAATAATCTCTATAAATTAATAAATTTTTTCGGTTCCGAATTGGATCGGTTCAATGATACAAACTGATAAAATAATAAGATAATAACTTTTTAGAAAAATCTATGTAAATATATGGTCCCATTAAAATCATAAAATAATAATATATCTACATATACATTTCATATAAGTACAAACTAAACATTATATTGTTGGTTTTATATTCACAATGAAAATACCTCCATTTTTCTTAGATTTCAATAAATTTTGATAACATTTAGTAAAATTATATCGAAAAATTACATATAAGTTATATAAAACATAAAAATATAAACCAAGTAATATAATAAAACAATATGAAATTCAAATTTCTAAAATTTTATAAATGTATATCGTTAAAATCAAATATATATTTATTTTATAAATGAAAATATTCAAAAATAGAAAATTCTAAGAAATGAAACTTTAAATTAATAAAATTTAAAAGTCTCAACATTATTAATTTATAGAGGTTTTAATGTATGTCACTAGACCCGTAATAATAAATTTAATAATATAAAAAAAAACTAGAGGGGATCTATGTATGAAGCTGACGTTAATCCTCTGTACATTGCACCAAACTCTCTGCAACTTGTAACCCCAACCTTATCTCATCAAACCTCTTCTTCTTCGAAAAACCTCTAGAATCATCGAATCTTTTATATATTCTCTCTTACTTCTCTTGATATACAAAGAGATCATAAGAACTTTTAAAAAACAGAACAGCTTTTCCATAAACGATAATCATCTAACTGAAACATGAACTCGACGATAGCTGCCGAAGACGGACGTGTTTCAAGTGGCTCCGCGGAGTATCTTCAGATTAGATTGAATCATAGACATGATCCCAAGGAGAACCAGTGTTCTTCGGTGCTCGTTAAGCATATCAAAGCGCCTGTTCATCTCGTAAGTCTCTGTTTCTTTATGCAACTTTTCACCAAAGAATTGCAAACATATAAGGGTTCTGCTTTGATGATCATCAGGTTTGGTCTCTGGTGAGGAGATTCGATCAGCCGCAGAAGTACAAGCCTTTTGTCAGCAGGTGTGTGATGAAAGGTGATGTTGGCGTCGGCTGTGTTCGAGAGGTAGACGTTAGATCTGGCCTCCCGGCTACCACTAGCACCGAGAGATTAGAGTTCTTGGACGATAATGAACACATTCTTGGTATCAGAATCCTTGGTGGTGATCACAGGCTCAAGGTTTATCTCCTTTTGAAAATATATTCTATAGTCCTATAATGACTAGCCTTTACCACTTTTCAATGAACTAAACCTCTAAACCTTCATCTACTGTTATTGCAGAACTACTCATCAGTGGTTACAGTACATCCAGAGATAATAGACGGAAGAGCAGGAACAATAGTAATAGAGTCATTCGTGGTGGATGTACCCAAAGGGAACACCAAAGACGAGACTTGTTACTTCGTGGAAGCACTTATACGATGCAATCTCAAATCTCTGTCCAGTGTTTGCGAAAGAATGGCTGCTCAGGACATGACATGAGTCGTGGACCGGTACTTAGTGTTTTTTTCCTCAAATTGTAGGATTATATTGCAACATTGGTAAGCAAAATTGATCACGTGACATACATACTCTCTGGATTATAGCCGGAGAGTCCTCTCTCATTTGAGACATCTCCATGGTACTGATTCCGAGTGTACTGCTTGTATAAGTTATAAATTGTGACTCTATAATTTAGTAGGAACGTAGCTATACCTTTCAGTCAAGTTTCTATTTGTAAAATATATGGACCACCAAAAAGTGAGTGAGTTAAGATATAAAATTGGGAAAATTGTTTTTTTGGGCCAAAAAAATGGTATCTATGTCCCATTAGGCTAATTTCTATTTTTTACTTTAATACCCTTTACTTTTTTCTAAAAGAAATTAAATAAATAGTTTTAGAAACAAAAAAAATTGGAAAAATAAAAACTAGTGATAAAATACTTATATCAAGTTAGTGATATTTTTTTCCAGTTTTAAAAATGTTTAAATCATAATTTCATTTTCTGTTCTACAAAAAGTAGAATTGACATTCTACAAAGTAGAAAATGAAATCCACTATTTTCATTGAATCTACTACGTTTTGAATACGTGATCTACGTAAATAATAGTATTCTAAAAATATTTAGAATACATGTTCCGCGCCTAACCTACAACTCTAAAATCAGTAGAAATCGAAATCTACACTTTACAAAAATCTAAAACATGTAGAATTTGAAATCTACACATTACTATAAATCTAAAACTTGTAGAAACGGAGTTTCTACACATTGCTATAAATCTAAAAACCTGTAGAAACCGATTTCTACAGATTTACTGAATTCTACGGATAAGAATAATCAGTTATGAAAATCTGAAAAATATATTTTGAAATATTTTGTTTCCATATAAATATTTTTGTTTCCATATAAATATATATTTTTTATTTTTGAAATATTGTTATGAAAATATATTTTGAAATATTTTGTTTCCACATAAATATTTTTTTTTGAAATATTTTGTTTCCATATAAATATTTTTTTTGAAATATTTTGTTTTTGAAATATTTTGTTTCCATATAAATACTTTTTTTGAAATATTTCGGTTATGAAAATATATTTTGAAATATTTTGTTTCCATATAAATATTTTTTTTAGGCAAAACGATTTTTACAAATATTCTGATATTTATCAATTGTTTTATTAATTGTAGTTTCGAATTTATAATTGAAATTAAGGGTATTATTGCCATTATGAAAATATTTAGCTTAATGGGACATAAACTATACAAGATTAGCCTAATAGGACATAGATACCATTTTTTAGCCCAAAAAAACAATTTTCCCTATAAAATTTTGGTTTATAAAAAACAGAAGAAAATTCAACTTCCAACTTTTATATATCCAAGTTTTTTAAATTACAACCAAAACTAAACAAAATCTATATTATTGGATAAATTATATTGCAGCAACTTGAGTCACTTAACATCACTTCTCGAAGGAATGATCCTTTGTATTAACTAAACAGAGTAGTTTTGCTATATTTGCAAAACAGAGTAAATTTTCAGATGTGCCCACAAAGAGAGCTTACACACTTGTAATGATTAATTTACCCTAGGGTTCTTGGGTCCATGAGTATCTTTTCGACCATATTTTCTCCAAAAAATATTTGTCATCATCAAGTGAAGTTCCTTATCGTGTTTCCTCGCAAATCTTGACATTGTCTTGCAGATGATGAAAGTACTAAGGGAAAGATATCATCCTATTCATGTTGATATCAACTCCAAGGACCAAGGCTAAGGTATAAATCTAGATCTTGATAATTTAGTTTGGTTAGAGTTAAGGGAAATTGATTTTGCTTGTTGTTGTTGCTGATGCAAGTATCTTCTATGGAGAGTAATTGAAATATGTGATGATGATGATTGGTTACATTGTGGTGTGTGAGTATATTATTGACTTTGGATAATGACGGTAGGACAATGTATTGTTGTTTTTCTTACGACAAACCCTATGAGAGGAACTATGTTGTCTCCATAGGATAATCATACGTGAGTTGAGTAGATCATAACGTGAACTTTTTTTTAAAATCAATTTGTGTGCATTAATGTTTGCCTATTAGTCTTTGTCATAACTAGATTGCAAATAACAGCTTCTATCTATTTTAGTAGTGGCGAGAGTCAGGTTGAATTTCATGACTCTTCATGTACCGAATGACTTGAATCGCCTTGCTTGGTTCACATGCAAAGATAAATGCCTCTAAAAGGGTCATGTATGTGGCAGCATTAGGACAATGAATTTAATCATCTCAAAGAACAATCTCTTGCCTTCTCAGAATCATGCCTCGAGTAAACATTTATCATCAGAGAAGAACTCCTTTACTTTATTCATTCTAGAAGATTATCTCAAAGTCTACAAGAGAATATGTTGTTGATTATACATACAAAAATTCCATGAGTGTCGAGAGATTCCATTTGTTTTCTATCATTCAGTTCTGATAGCCAAAGCATGAACCCACTGACTTGGCGTATTGGGGTCTGGGTGTTGAGAGAATCAAATCAGTATTTAAGATAGATCATCACCAGTGATGATAAATAACGAAACCAAAAAAATATTACAAAAGAAAATCAAAAGCAAATGTGGTTAAAATCAACCATGATCATCAACCTTTACTGATAAAGGACTGTCATTTTTGTTTATGGTTTTATTTATTTTATGGTCTCTTGCAATTATTACAGTAGGTTACTCTTCTCTCTTGACAAATGATTCGCATCAAGGGGGTTAGCTAACTAGGAGTGTTAAAAGAAGAGACTTGATGAGTCATACTAATCAAGACAAAAACTTGTACTATATATGAGCGCTACGTTCACAATATACATAGTATTACATGTGATTTAATTTCAACATGCTATAGAGAAGTTATTACTACGAACTTTCAATAGTGTCCATAAGTTCGAACAACACATACATATAACATATTTGTATATAAAAACTAGCTATTGATATCATATTGTTCTTTTTGTTTCCCTTTTATGTCTCTTTTGCTCCTCTCTCTTTCTTATGCGACCAGACAAATGATTTGACTCAAGAGAGTTAGCTAGCGCTTGGAATGTTAAAAGAAGAAATTTTATTTCACTCTGAATATTTTATAGGGAACTACAAGCATTGATCATGTCCTAAATTACAATAATATTATATATACATATAACATTTTCGTTTATACAGCTCATGATGTCATATTGTTCCAACACCCGTTGTGAGATCACTCTCTCTCTCTCTCTGTCTCTCTCTCTCTCTCTCTCTCTCATGTGTTCATAGTGTAATTTTTCCCTTCATCACCTTTTACATTTGATCCAATCTTTATTCTTTAAGCAAAGTGTTGTAGGATAATCTTTTGCTCACTGATTGATATAGCTTTTTCTCATTGCCTTAATTTCTAACATATTAGTGATTTCCTATCATTATCATTTCTACTACAATTGTTGTTTCAAAGTTTCCTCTTTTTAGTTTTTCAAAAAAAAAAAAATTTACTGTGAGACTTCAGAGCTGTTGGTTTCTATAGAACATCAGGAAACCATCAGACATGTTCAGGATGTGTTGGATCTTCAGGAAACCATCACACGTGCTCAGGATATGTTGGATCTTAAGGAAACCATCAAACATGCTCAGGATCTGGTGGATTATTTGCAGCAAAAGAAGTTCAAGTATTCTGTTCTGGACAAAACTCATTGGAGGCTAGCAAACTGTGGATTGAAGTGGCCTAGAAGCGTTAAGAAGAAGATCTATCTAGTTTTATTTTTAAATGCTAGGGCTTGATTGTGTAATTGAAACTCTTATCTATCTGTTTTGTTTGCTTTTGGGAGGATCCATAACTTTGAAACGTTTATCTTTCATATGTTTGCGATATAAAACTATTTAAATTGTTTATGGTGTCCGGTGCTTTGGGGATATTTGTGGTTTGTGCCTTTTCTCATCTTTTGCCAGGCCAAGTCATGACTTGTTAGTTGAGTTTGAAATTGGCGATGGTAGAGAGGATCATTATCCATCCATCCAGGAAGTTCCTCTTCGGTGCTTTTCCCTATCGTGAAATTAAGGTTTGAACTTGTCTCTTCTTTTGGAGCTTCTTCATTGTGTGTATTCTAGAATCGGCCACAATAAAATAATGAATTATTGTGTACAATAGTAGTTCAGAAAAAGATCTGCAATTCACACCAAAAATCAAAAAGCAATCTTCAAATTCCTACAAAGCCACAAAGCAATTATTTGACTCGACAAATCACTGTTTTTATTTTCCCATATTGTTGATCACATAAAAACTTATATGTTTCTCTTTTTAATCTATGAATCAAGTCATACACTAAGATTTTTCATATTTACTTAGATATATATATATATATATATATTACGATTTTATATCTACTTAGCTGCTAAGGAAAAAAAAAGGTTGTTTGTTTTTCAGAATTCATTAAGTAAAAAAAAAAATCACAAGTAATAGCTACAAAAACACATACAAAAATATGTAAGAAGAAAACTAACCAAGGCTAACTGACTTTAGCTTGCTTGATGTGGTTGACTTTGCTGAGAACACACATTTAACATATTTGTTAAATAACTTGGGAGAAATATACAAAAGGAAGAATAATAAATAACCTTGGAGAAATATACATAAACATGTTGTCAGATTAAGAGGAAAGATAAGTGTGAGTAAGAGAAATGAAACCCTAAAAGATTTTGATAAGAAAATCCTAAAAACTGAAAATTTTATTTTGCTTGAAGAAGAAACTTTGAAACAAATGTAGAGATGATGGGGAAAAAGATCACGTGCGTTAGAAAAAGAGAGAAGAAGAAGATTTATCAGTGAGAAAAAGATGATCCTAAACACATTTTTTAAAAAACCATAATTAAGACCGATTTTTGGTTAGAGGAGAAAACTTTTAAATATATATATATATATATATATATATATATATATATATATATATATATATAGATGATGGAAATATCACAATAAGGTAGGAAAACAAGAGAATAAATGATCTATCAGTGAAGAAATAAGATCCTAAAACTACTTCACTATTTTTTTATTGCTCAAAAATCTAAACTTCATATTTCCTAACATATATATATATATATGTTGAGTTTTGATTAATAAAAAGCTACTTTTAAATTTAAAATTTATGTGTGAATTGTTTGAAATGTGCTTGCGATTAATATAAACTGTCAAATATTAAGGATGATAAGTAAATGTAAAAAAAAAAATAAAGAATCAAATTAGGCTATGATAAACTTAAACCTATCAGCCCAATTTCAAATTTCTTACCACATCAAAATAATAGTAAACCAAATAAGGAAATTACCAAGTTTCCAAGATTAGATCATTGACTGTGTCAACATATTTTCATTTCAACATATTATTGTTAGACTATGGTCAAACAAATCATGAAAAAAAAATCAAAGCCAATATACACATGTTTTGCTAATCATAAAGCCAGAGCCACCCACCTTCACTCGCATTAATCCCTCCATGTACAATACAAATCTCAGATGACCCGAAAAGAAATTTGCATTCTTCTCCTGTATACAAAAACTTGCAGTAATCCCATCCATAACTTTCTGTTCCAAAGGCAGAGACAAGAAAAACAAAAAACTTTCAGATAAGCCCACAAAGAGAACTTACACACTTGTAATGATTAATTTACCCTAGGGTTCTTGGGTCCATTAGTATCTTTTCGACCATATTTAAAAATATCTTTATCATCAAGTGAAATTCCTTATCGTATTTCCTCACAAATCTTGACACTGTCTTGCAGATGAAGAAAGTACTAAGGGAAAGATATCATCCTATTTATGTCGATATCATGTCCAAGGACCAATCCTAAGGTATAAATCTAGATCTTGATAATTGTTTGGTTAGAGTTAAGGGAAATATTTTGTTCGTTCTTTTTGCTGATGCAAGTATCTTTCTATGGAGAGTAATTGAAATATGTGATGACTGATGCTTGGTTACATTGTGGTATGTGAGTATATTCTTGCCTTTGGATAATGACTGTAGGACAATGTATTGTTGTATTTTCTTACGACAAACTCTATGAGAGGAACAATGTTGTCTCCATAGGAAAATCATATGTGAGTTGAGTAGATCATAATGTGAACTTTTTATCAGTTTGTGTGCATAATGTTTGCCTATTAGTCTTTGTCATAACTAGATTGCAAACGATACCTTCTATCTATTTTAGTATTGGCAAGAGTCAGATTGAATTTCACGATTCATCATGTAATGAATGACTTGAATCGCCTTGTCTGGTTCACATGCAAAGTTGAATGCCTCTAAAAGGGTTATGTTTGTGGCAGCATTATGACGATGAATTTGAATCAGCTCAAAGAACAATCTCTCAACCTTCTCGGAATTATGCCTCGAGTAAAACATTTATTATTGGAGAAGAATTCCTTTATTTTATGCATTCTAGAAGATTCTCTCAAAGTTTACCAGAGAATATGCTGTTGATTGAAGATACAATTCCATGAGTGTCGAGAGATTCCATTCATCTTATATCATTCATGTTCTGAAAGACAAAACATGAACCCTCTGACTTGGCATATATCATTCATCATCACCAATGAGCTTGGATTCCCAAATACTATCAATTTAGTTTCATCTTTATAATAAACCGACTAGAAGAATAGCTTTAAAAATTCTTCAACATAGTTGGATCGAGAGAGTTGTTGTGGAACTATATTTATGTCAAACACAATATTTAAGTTTTATGCAAAATCACCAAACAATATCTTAGAATCAGCCAATAATGAATTGTTGTGTACAGTGTTAGCAGAGAAAACGATTTGGAATGAATTCCACACAAAAAATAATCAAAACACAATCTTTAAGTTCCCACAAAAGATTATTTGACTCAGCAACAAATCATTGTTTATTATTTTCTCATATTATTGACCACATAACAACTTATATGTTTCTCTTTTTAATCAAATCAAAATTTATTGCTAAGAAAAAGGGTTATTTGTTTAATTAGAATTCACTAAACCAAAATTTTATGACATACACTAGTTGAAATTTGTTAGTGAGGAGGACTGAGGAGCTATTAAAATATGAAATATACATGTAATGTATATACATAAAGAATGATACCATTGTATACATTATACCACTGATGATAGAGAACAAAACCAAAAAGTATTACAAAAGAAAATCAAAAGCAATTGTGGTTAAAATCGGCCATGATCAACCTTCAATGATAAAGAACTGTTACTTCACGATCAATTTTTTTGCACTAATCTGACGGATGAAGGCTTTTTGTGAATTTCGACCACAATCAACGAAACAAGAACAATAATTTTAGTGTGTTTTGGAAATTAACCAAGCTTCCTAAATCGGTTAGACTGTGTAGATTATGACACTGATGCAACATAAAACAAGGATTATTAATTAGATTGATTACAATTCCTAATTAAAGCCAAATAAATTAACACACAAAAATTATAGCTTACCAAGTCTCACAGACTTAAGCTTGCTCAGTGTTGACTTAGCTGGAAACACACAATTTAATACAACATTAGCTAAATTCATCTTTGAAGAGGTGAGTGATCATTAATATATTTCTACCGTATATATATATCCATTTACATTAATCATCATCATCATCTCATACTACATCTTTGTTGTTTCAAAAATTTTCTTTTAGATAAAAGATCGTTTTTTTAAAATTCCTTTCAGTTTCTCTCCAAAAACAGCCAACTAAAGAAGTAGATTTAGAACTCTTCAAGAGAGTTTGATCGAGAGGGTTCTTGTGGAACAAATCCACATAAAAATCACACAATATTTTTTTGTCATACACAATATTCAATTTTATGCAAAAACACCAAAACGAAATTCAAAAATCGGCCACAATAATGAATTATGTGTACAGAATTGGCTCAGAAAACGATTTGCAACAAAGTTCACTGAAAAAAAAAAATCAAAGCAATCTTCAAATTCCTATAAAGCCACAAAACAATTATTTTACTCAGCAACACATCACTATTTTTATTTTCCCATATTGTTGATCACATAAAAACTTATATGTTTCTCTTTTTAATTATATCAAAATTTAATCTGTGAATGAAGTCATACACTAAGATTTTTCATATTTACTTAGATATATATACATTACAATTCGAAAATAAAATTTGAAACAAATTTAGAAACTAAAAATTTTTATTGCTTCAAGAATAAAATTTGAAACAAATATAGAGATGATGGGAAAAAGATCATGTACGCTAAAAAAGAGAGAAGAAGAAGATTTATCAGTAAGAAAAAATAATCCTAAGCCCATTTTTACGAAAACTAAGACCGATTTTTTGGTTAGAAGAGAAAACTTTTGTAGTAGATGTATAAATGATGGAAATATCAAATACGTTTTAAAGACGAGAGAAGAAATGATCTATCAGTGAAGAAAAAAGATCCTAAAACTAATTTACAATCTTTTTTTGTTGCTCAAAATTATAAATTTAATCTTTCCAAACATATAGATGTTGAGTTTTGATTAATAAGATGCTACTTTTAAATTTGAAATTTATGTGTGAATTGTTTGAAATGTGCTTGCGATTTATATAATCTGTCAAATATTAAGGATGAAAAAAGAAATGTAAGAAAATAATAGAGAATCAATTTAGGTAATAAGAATCAATTTAGGCCATGATAAACTTAATAAACCAATCAGCCCAATTGCAAATTTTGTTACTTCATCAAAATAATAGTAAACCAAATAAGGAAATTACTAAAATTCATTGTCAAAATATCATCATTTGTTTGTTAGACTATGGTCACACAAACCATGAAAAAATTCAAAGTCAATATAAACATTGCTTTACATGTTTTGATAATCATAAAGCCAGAACCACCCACCTTCACTCGCATTAATCCCTCTATATACAATACAAATATCAGATGACCCAAAAAGAAATTTGCATTCTTCTATTGTATACAAAAACTTGCATTAATCCCATCCATAACTTTATGTTCCAAAGGCAGAGCCAAGAAAAACAAAAAAACTTGCATTAAGCCCTCCAGAACTTTCTCTTCCAAGGCATAATGGGCCAAGAAAATATAGAAACGAGCCAATAGTAGACCCAATATGACTTAACAAGCAGAGGTCTCTCTCTCTCTTCTTAACCGAGCCAGCTCCTATCAGTTTGTCAACTAAATCTTATTTTTCTTCAATTAAAAAATAAATTATCTCTGTGATTAAATTCACTCGACTTAAAAAAAAAAAAGGCAAACGCGCCACCAGTGCCTACTAATTATAATCATTTTCATCATCTCCATCTTATTCAGAGTCTCTCAAAACCCTAATTTTGTTCTTCTTAGAGAGAGTATGCCACGGGAGATACTGTTCGTTTGGTTGCCACTGTTTTCTGTGGCAGCGTCGATGTCAGCGTCTGTGGCTGCGTCATGTTCGTTTGGTTGTTGTTCGTTTTGCAGACGCCGACGCTGACGCCGATGCTGACGCCGACGCTGACGCCGACGCTGTCGCTGACGCAGATTGTTGTTCGTTTCAAAGATTCAGGAAATTGACACTGACGCTGAACGCTGACTCATGAAACAAATCTAAGTTGTTCGTTTGACAGACGCTGCGACTATTTTCATTTATTCATATTTTATTTTTTAAAATTTGTAAAATTGTATTTTAAATAAATAAAATGTAGTTTAAATATATTTACATCCATTAAAATATTATTTTTACTTGGTAATTAATTTTTGGTCAAATATACATATGTAACAATATTTTTTGTCATAATTCATAAGCTAAATTAAAACAAAATAATATGTTAAAATATTAATCACAAAGTAAAAATAATACACCATTGATGACCTATTTGTATATATATGAGGAGAATATCCACTTATAACTTGATATATTATTTATGTTTTATTATGTAATGATGCTTTCCATAAAAGAATTTGTACTGCAGCTCTCTTTTTTTTTTTGTTTGAGAATAACTTTGGTCAATAGATTTGTTTATGGGTACAAAAATTTATCGACTGAAAAATACATCAGTTACACAATGTTGGCAAAACTGTAAGTCACCAGAGAACAGAACAGAGAGCTGGACTTTGATGAGGAGCTTAGTCTTTGTACCACAAAAGGTAAAAATATTGAAACTTCTTGTGGAGAAGCTTCTTCAGCAGCGTCCCCAAGATGCATGAAGAAGATGAGTCGATCCAACGTTTCAAATTCAACAACATGTTCCTGTAAACAACAAAGACCATTCAGTCCCACATCATGAAAAAGAATACAATCGACTCACATAAAACACTCAGGAATATGTCTTAACATTCCCTGCAGTGAAGACAAATATTCACAACTTGTAATCATCACCATTCGCATGAATAACCAGAATACATCAACAAAGCATATAGTATAACACTACCAAGCTTATTTATTCTTAACTAGGATAGATTTCTCGGAAACCAAAAGAACAATTGAAACAACAAACAAGTAACTTAAGGATGTTAATCTCTATCCTATCCACATCTCAGTCTTACGATGTATCACAGCAGAATCAGATACAAACTGACTCCTTCACAAATGAAACTCGATCTAACTCTAACTAAAAAGAGGAGACCACTAATCTCCTCCTTCAGATCAAGTTAGAGCTTTGCATCTCACAAAGCCATGAACCATATACAGTAAAAAGTGAATACCTTTTACTCACTGTCAGCACCGATTTGGAAAGATGAGAGAGCTCGAGATGGGTCGTCTATGGAGGATAAGAGAGAGCTCGAGATGGGTCGTCAATGGAGGAGAAGAGAGAGAGCGGCTGCGTCATCTATGGAGGAGAAGAGAGAGCTCGAGATGGATCGTCTATGGAGGAGAAGAGAAAGCTCGAGATGCGTCAATGGAGGAGAACAGAGGCGGCTGCGTCAATTAGTTAGGATTTTATTTGTAAATAATGAGATATATTAAGGGCACAAATGTAAATAGGATAAATAGACGCAGGTTTCTGGAGTCAAACGCTGCAAGTGGGACAATGCGGGAACCAGATCGGGATGGAGTTCTGGAAACAGCTCTGCCTCGAGCACGGCATCAGCAAAGACGGCATCCTCGAAGACTTCGCTACTCAGGTCCGATTTGTGCTTCGACGTCGTTTCTGGACTTAATCAACTTGAGATTCATCTAATTGACAATCGAATGAATATATACATTCGTTTGTAGGGAGGTGATCGCAAAGATGTGTTTTTTACCAAGCGGATGATCAACACTATATCCCACGAGCTCTTCTGATTGATTTGGAGCCCAGAGTTATCAATGGTATTCAGAATGGGGAGTATCGTAATCTTTACAATCATGAGAACATCTTCGTTGCGGATAACGGTGGTGGTGCTGGGAACAACTGGGCCAGTGGCTATCACCAGGTTTGCTGGCAAAAAAAAAAAAAGACTTTTTGTTTTCATTACATGATGTTTTGTCTTCACTTGCTATATTTGTCCAGGGGAAAGGTGTTGAAGAGGAAATCATGGATATGATTGATCGAGAAGCTGATGGAAGTGAAAGCCTTGAGGGTGTTTTGTTCCATTGCTGGTGGCAGTGGCTCAGGTTTTCAACCACTATCTCTTTTTTTTCAGATTGAAATGTCAGTCATTCTTCTTCGACAGGGCCTAGTTTGTAAACTTATAAGCTTAATGTTATGGGACTTTCTTGGTTTTATTTACTGCTTCTTCTAGTGAGAGTGACTTTTTTCTGTTCGCGTGAAGGTTGTGACTTATTAAGCATTTGTCGCGACCCCTACATTATTTTAGAATTCTGTGTAGTCTGCGATGCGTTTTCTTAGTGCTAAGTCCTGTTGTGGGACGTGGCTAATCGGCGTTTTTTTTTATTGTTAAGGTTCTCAGGTTTATTTACTGCTTCTTCTACTGTGAATGACTGTTTTTCTTTCTTTGTTCGCATGAAGTCAAGACTTGTTAAGCATATGTTGCAACCCCTGCATTGTTTTAGCCTTAAGGACCTTCATCATGGCGTTTGTCTGCTAAATGATAAGTCCTGTGATTGGATAACACATGAGGAAGATTACGACATTGGGAGTATAGTTGATGATATGGTCTTACGTAAAGAGATACGTGGACTAAGATAAAGTATTTCATTTCTTTGTTTAATAAGAAGACCTAGTCTTAAGGAGATAACTCCCCACTTTGTTGCGTTCCCGTTTTGTAGGAAGTTGATCACTTCCAGTTTCCATTATTTTCTTATTGTTAGCTTATGGGTAAACCCACGTCAAGATGTATTTGCTTCATGTAAGTTTCTTATTTAAATCAATGAAAAACCTAAAAAGAGGTTGTCAAAACTACCCAAAGAAATCTTGTGTTGTTGTGTTCTTAGTTTGTTCTTGAACAAATTCTCTTTGATTTGAAGAGGGACCTTAATTGGTATCAAATCACATGTTCCTAGATCAACAATAGATGATCCTATAACTGGGACCTATCATCCTGTTGTGGGTCTTGGCATATAAGCATATCTGAGTTAATAGTGTCAGGCTTTATTCACTGTTTTTCTGTGATCTGATTAACTTTTCTCCCCCTCATGAAGGTATGGGCTCTTATTTATTGGAGACTTTGAATGATCGATACAGCAAGAAGCTGGTTCAGACATACAGTGTCTTCCCCAATCAGATGGAAACAAGTGATGTGGTTGTCCAGCCCTACAACTCACTCTTGACACTGAAGCGGCTTACCTTAAATGCTGATTGCGTTGTTTTCCTTGACAACACTGCGTTGAATAGAATCGCTGTGGAGCGCCTGCATCTTACAGATCCTACCTTTGCTCAAACGAATTCGCTAGTGTCAACTATGATGTCTGCTAGCACAACGACGTTGCGTTATCCAGGATACATGAATAACGACTTGGTTGGCTTGCTTGCATCTTTGATCGCAACACCAAGGTGTCACTTCCTCATGACAGGATATACTCCTTTGACTGTTGAGCGCCAAGTAAGATATCTCACTTCACCTGTTTAATAATTAACACCATCAATTACTGCATCCATCATGTATGTGGGATGCTACCATTTTATCCTGAACATTGACTCTATAGGTGATCTAATTGCGTTTTTTAAAAGCCACATTAGTATGTAATGTTCCAATTTTATCCTGAACATGCCTCTTGTTCTTTTTGGCAGGCAAATGTTATTCGTAAAACTACCGTGCTGGATGTTTTGAGAAGGCCTCTAGGTGAGCTGTTGGCTTTTTCCTTCCTTTTCTCTCGAAATTTCAATCGGATGTTCTTCTAACATGATTGTATTCGCAGACAAAGAATGTCATGGTGTCTTCTTATGCTAGAAAGAAAGAAGCTAGTCAGGCAAAGTACATATCAATATTGAATATTATTCAAGGAGAAGACGATCCCACTCAGGTAAAATTTCTGTGGCATCTACCAATTTTCTTGCCAATATATATCGAGCATGAATCTGTTAATTATGTCTTGTTGATGTGATTTCTGCTGTGTTTGTTTCACTACTTGATACCCTTGGCTTGATACTAGGTGCGTGAGAGTTTGCGGAGGATACGAGAAACGAAGCTCGTTAACTTCATTGAATGGGGACCTGCAAGCATACAGGTTCTAACCAAACTGTGTCTGCTTTTGACTTGACCATGGACTTGCATCATAATTTTGTCTTATTCTCGATAGGTTGCACTTTCGAAAAAGTCCCCATATGTTCAAACTGCCCATAGGGTAATCTTACGTTTTTCTGCTCTATATATCTCTCTTAGGCTGCTAGTATGAAGACTCTTACTCTAGTGTTGTATCTGATATTTCAGGTGAGTGGTCTTATGTTAGCAAGCCACACGAGTATCAGGCACCTTTTCAGCAAATGTCTGAGCCAATATGAGAAATTGAGGAAGAAGCAAGCTTTTCTTGACAATTACCGAAAGTTTCCCATGTTTGCTGTAAGTTGACATGACTGCTTAGATGTCCTGTGTTTATGTTTAGTGAGTATTAATTATGATAATATATGTGTATGTGGATGTGGATGTGGACAGGACAATGATCTTTCAGAGTTTGATGAAGCAAGGGACATCATTGAGAGTTTGGTAGATGAATAAAAGGCCTGAGAATCTCCAGATTACATCAAATGGGGAATGGAGCAATGTCAATAGTCCCATACTACTAAGCTTTATAGTCACAGTTATGGAGGAACACTAAACTGTATACTCTGTCTCTCACAGGATCCTGATCAACAGCTTTTAACCAGTGTAGGCAATGCTTCTGGTGTTGTCACAACACTGTTGTGGATCCTAAGTTGGCATTCTGAATAAATGAATAACAATGCATGAAAATCTAGGAGTCAAGTCATATAATGTTTGACTTTTACCTGAAATTTTTTTAAGTAATCATAGGTTTATTTTAGTATGGGTTTTGGTCAGAGGCGGACCCAGCTTGTAAGCAGGTGTGTCAACTGATACACCTTAAATAATATAAATTTTAAGTGTACATATAATAGCCTAATCGTAGATAGCACAGTTGGTTAGAGATTTTTGTGTTGACACACCTAAACGTGAGGTCAATTCTAGGTTTTCACTATATTTTTTTTGTTTTAAACAACATTTATATGGGCTTAGAACCCCTTTTTTGTGCACCTGCTTTGGAACCCATTTTAATCTGTCGTTTTTAATTCTAAGATACAAAGGCCAGTATTAGTTGTGTTTTTAAAGTTACTAATTTAGTGGCTAAACTTTAGCCTATGACCCATGTAAAAAAATATTCTGAGTCTGCCATTGGTTTTGGTAAGATATAGTAAACGAGAAAAAGAGTGTTGACACCGACGTAAACTTTAAATGGTATTAAACTATTAGTCATGTATTATGGTGTGGAGTCTGGTGGAAGCATGTGAAGGTTGATGAAAAGAATATTAATTTGTTTCTTTGATGCTTAAAAATTCAATTTAGATTGAAATTAAAAAAAAAATTAAAAACGAAAAATTAATCAAGAGGAAATAACAATCATCACTAGTCAAAGAAACCACGTTAGAGTAGGCTAAACTGTTCGGAGACTTCCTTTAGAGCCACGTCGAACATTTTGTTGGAGGTTTTAAGAGTGTCATCGATTCTTCTGGGCTTTGATATAAGCGTATATGATAGTTTTGAAAGTGGTGTCTGGTCTCGTCTTGTTGTAGGCCTCGATTTCCTCACTACACCGACCCGTATCAAAACAGTCGTTCACCATTTTTGAGCTAACATATCATTGTACAATGCCCTAGCATGTGGTTTTTGTCCGTATTTGATCTGGACTAACAAGTAACTTGTTTGCAAGGACAGACTGGTTGTAACACTCCATAGCTTCCACCTCTTTACCTGCTTAAACCGGTACTCCATGAATGTGGCCATCAGGAATGCGACTCTGTTTTTATAATTTTGGAGCAACAAAGAAAGATTGTAGGTTTCAGGATCTTTTTCTTCAATGATATATCACTTCTTCTCTTATCTTTGTAGTGTATTGTGATCTTTCCATCATCTATTTCACAATTTTCTGCTTTAGAAAATTCATTGCAAATTGTTTTCTGAGCCAATATTGTTCAAAATAATTCATTACTGTGGTTGATTCCAAAATATTGTTGTTGCTTCTATCACCTTAGAAAGTGGGTTTTCTAAAGACTCAAATCTCACAAGATTTTGAAAATGTCTTCAACACTCTCACCAATTTTCTTCTCTGATGTCTTTATCTCCACCATTGCTAAGCTTGATTCGCTCACAAACAAGATGTTGTTGACTTGCGTTGGGCACCGTGATCAACTGTGGGCCCGCCACTCTCTTTGCCTAATCTCCTATTACTATTTTAAAATCATTTGACCTTCCTACTTTACATCCACTTTTGATGTGAACTACACTTGGCATCTCCCTAATAATATAAATTCGCATATTTCCAAGATAAGTCATCTAATATGATTAAATCCTCTTCATACTACTAAATAAAATAATTTGACCTTCTTTCCATTAGAGGAGCAACATCTCTCTATTGAAATATAATATTATTAATCACATGTAACCTATAATTATATTAGCATTGATACTACATGTGCATGCAGAATATATGTATGTGGATGTGGATGCAAGTTGACATAACTACTTAGGTGTCATGTGTTTATTATGTTTAGTGAGTATTAATCATGAGAATATATGCATGTGGATGTGGACAGGACAATGATCTTTCAGAATTTGATGAAGCAAGGGACATCATTGAGAGTTTGGTAGATGGATATAAGGTCTGTGAATCTCCAGATTACATCAAATGGGGAATGGAGGTATGTCAATAATCCCATACTACTAAACTTTATAGTCACAGTTATGGAGGAACACTAAACAATAATTGTATACTATGCGCCCTCTCTCACAGGATCCTGAACAGCTTTTAACCGGTGAAGGCAAAGCTTCTGGTGTTGTGGATCCTAAGTTGGCATTCTGAATAAATGAACAATGAAAATCTGGAGTCAAGTCATATGATGTTTGACTTTTAACAGAGATTTTTTCAGGTAAATCATAGGTTTTGGTAGGATAAGTAGTAAACGAGAAAAAGAGTGTTGGCACGTAAACCTTAAATGGTATTAAACTATTAGTAATGATGTATTATGGTGTGGAGTCCGGTGGCAGCATGTGAAGGTTGATGAACGAATATTAATTTGTTTGTTTGATGCTTAAAAATTCAATTTAGATTAAATAAAAGTAAAATTAAAAGAAATAAACGAACATTAGTCAAGAGGAGGACATAGCAATCATTACGAGTCAAAGAAAAAATGTTAGAGTGGGCAAAACTGTTCAGAGACTCCCTTTAGAGCCACGTCGAACATTTTGTCGGAGGTTTTAAGAGCGTCATTGATTCTTTCCGCCTTGATATAAGCGTCTATGATAGTTTTGAAAGTGGTGACTGTAATGAATCTGTCGTCACCAGAACCAATTGAATATGCAAGGAGAGACTCAGCTTCCGACAACATACCATTTTCGCAACACCTTGTGATAATGTATCCGTCGTCACTTAAGTAGTTGCACTTGGCTCTCGCCTTATAGTAGGTCTCGATTGCCTCGCTACACCGACCTCTATCAAAATACTCGTTCACCACTATCTGAACCGTAACAGAGTTCAAGCAGGTTGCACACTGAGCTAACATATCATTGTACAATGCCCAAGCATGTGATTTTTGTCCGTACTTGAGAAGAACTTTCAAAAAGGGCGTTGCCAGTTTCTGGACAAACAAGCAACTTGTTTGCAAGAACAGATTGGTTGTAACACTCCATAGCTTCCACCAGTAATCCATGAATGTGGCCATCAGGAATGCGACTTTGTTATCATATCCGTTATTATCATATTCTGGAAAGTCTTAAGAGCTACCACTAAAACTAAAAGTTGTAAAAAAACCAAGAAGTATATATTATTACATCCACGACAAAATAAGAAGACGAGACATTGTTTCATCTTTTGATATCCCTTGAGGAAAAAGTCTTACAGTGGTGGTCATCTTCGTGCTTCGCCAGGATCACACTCATGGAACCATTCCTTTGCTTCTCAACTCATTGTAGATCCTTTATGTTTAATCCTTCTTACGAAACAGAATCAGAATATGTGCCTTATTTTTTATAACTTGCTTAGCAGCTAGACAATCTCTTGTGAACCTATATATACTATCTACTGTCTTGACAAAACAGAGGGAAAACTTCCAAAATTTTGGCAATGTCCAAACAAAGAAAACAAAAACCTAGGGTTCTCGAACCCATGAATATCTTTCTGCTCGTATTTTCTCCAGCAATGGCCATCATCAAGTGGAGTTCCTTCTTGTCTTTTTCCAACACAAATCTTTACATTTTGAGTCTTCTTCTTTGGCATTCGCAGGCAGATAAAAAAAAAGAATTATGCAAACGTCTTGAAATTGAAACTCAAAACTCATAAACACGCAAGTTTTGAATAATCTCTATTATTATACCTCTTCCTATTACTCGGATCAATTAGCTCCGGACTTCTCTTAAGAGTTTTCACAGAGCTATTGTGTTTTTGTAAGAAGAATCGCTCTTATAAAAGGAAGATACATAGTTTTGTCTCTTTCAAAACTGTTATTTATAAATCGAAGATCCGCACGGTTTTTAGAGCGGCAAGTTGTTAAGATTGATAACTCTATACTTCTCTGTAATCAATCTTAACTTCTTCCAGTGAATCGACTCTCTTCCTCGAGACCTCGTGGTCTAACAATAAATTCCAGTTCTAACAGCCTAAACCATGAAAGAGAACCATCACATAGACCTCTACTAGCCACCAAAATATAATTTGGTTCATTATTATTTTGATAATTTTATGTGTTGAGAAATTTGCAATTGGGTTTATTGGTTAAAGTTTATCATGGCCTAAACTGAATCTTTATTTTTTACATTTCTTTTTTCATCCTTTATATTTGACGGTTTATATTAATCGCAAGCATGTTTCTAACAAATCACACATTAATTCAAATTCAAAAGCATCATCCTATTAATCAAAACTCAAAATATATATGCTAGGGAAGATTAAGTTTATAATTTTGAGCAACAAAGAAAGATTGTAAGTTTTAGGATCTTTCCTTCAATGATATATCGCTTCTTAGTGTATTGTGATCTTTCCATCATCTCTACATCACCTATGCATTTTAGTATCATATTTCTCTTACTCATAGATTAGATTCTTCTCTTTTTTTTCTTGAGCACCATGATATTTCCACCATCTGACATCTGCTTCACAAGTTACCTCTTTCTAACCAAAAATTCAATTTTATGGTTTTTGTTCAAAGAGTTTAGGATTATCTTTCTCTAACAGATAAATCATCTTCTTCTCTCTTTTAGTGCATCATGATCTTTTTCCCACCATCTCTACATTTCTTTCGAAGTTTCTTCTTTAAGCAAAATAAAATCTTCAATTTTTAGGATTTTCTTATCAAAATGTTATAAGGGTTTCATTTCTCTCACTAACACTTACTCTTTCCACTTAAAAGTGTTTCTTTGAAAAGATGTTTGTCCTCTTAAATCCGTTTAGTATTCCTCTTTTTATATATTTTCCAAGGTTATTTAACAAATAAATAAAATATGTGTTCTCAGCAACGTCAACTACATTGAGCAAGCAGAAATCAGTTTGCCTTGGTTAGTTTTATCCTTTCATAATATTTTTTGTGTGTTTTGTGGCTTTTACTTTTTGGCTTAAGGAATCTTAATCAAACAAATAACACTTATATTTTCTTATCAGTCAAGTAGATATAGAAGCGTAATGTATAAATATAATTAAATATGAAAAATCTTAGTGTATGATTTGATTCATAGATTAATTTCGATTTGATTAAAAACAGAAAAATGTAAGTTGTTATGTGATCAATAATTTGGGAAAATAAAAAACAATAGTTTGTTGATGAGTCAAACAATTTTTTTGTGGTCTTGTAGGAATTTTAAGATTATGTTTTGATAATTGTTTTAGTGAAATTCATTGTAAATCGTTTTCTGAACTAATATTGTTCAAACTAATTCATTATTGTGGTTGATTCTAAACCATCAGACGTGCCCAGGATGTTGTGGATCTTCAGAAAACCATCTCTCAAGCTCAGGATCTGGTGGATTATTAGGAGGAGGAGAAGTTCAAGTATGATGTGCTCAATAAGACTCATTGGAGGCTCGCAAACCAATGGTTGAAATATCCAAACGTGTTACCAAGGAGTAGGAACAGGTGAATTGGTGGTTTTTGGATCTTTCTGGTGAGCAAGCTTAAGTCCGTAAGCCTTGGTAAGTTATATTGTGTGTTAATTTTTTGTCATTAATTAGGAATTCTAATCAATCTAATAATCCTTGTTATATTTTGCAGCAGCGTCATATTCCACACAGTCTAATCGAGTTAGGAAGCCAGCTGATATCAACGTTAATTTCCAATGACCCACTAAAATTATTGTTTTTGTTTCGTTGATTGTGGTCATCAATTAAAATCAAATGTAACTCATATGCTTGGTTATTACTTTGGTTTAGCTTTCCGTATCTAGTGTGTAGTTGAGCTTTTCGACTCAGTTAGTCTCAGGTTTAGATTTCCGGTTTAGCTCTCTCTCTCTCTCTCTCTCTCTCTCTCTCTCTCACAAACACACACACATATTCATCATTTCCATAGTCTGATGTATATTATTATTGGTTATTGTGATCAGTTATCAATATATCCATAAGTGTGTGTTGATATCTACTCAAATGTCAATATTACATTACTGCAGTTGATTCTTGAATATTGCTTGTGTTGGTTTTGCAGGAAGTTGTATTTTGGGTTGACTATTCTCATGAGTTCATCCACAACAGTTTTATCCAATTTTGTTGAATAGTTTTTGGACATGGATTAATCTATCTATCTTGTATAATACTTAGGACCCTTTCCAATTACCAATGTGGAAGACTATCTCTAGTAATGTAAACCCTGAATGGTATTGAACTATCTACGTATTATGGTGTGGATGATCCGACTGATGAGAGGTTTCTAAAGAAAAAGCAAACCGACCTAGCAACATTGTTGTATTTTAGTATCTTATCTTTGACCCAATTTCAAACATGAATGGAGATTCACATATTGTATGATTTTTTTGACCTTAAAGAAACAGCAACAACTTTGTAAAGGCCTCTTGAGAGGGGGTGATGGGCCTGATGGCATATTAATTTTATGGCCACTGGCCAACTTGCTTTACCTCTCAATCTCTGTGGCCCAATCTTTGACCAGCTATATGGGCTAAATATCACACGAAGTTTGAAATGAAATACAGAACTACAATTGGCTACAGTTTTAAATTTTGTATAGTAATTATTACTATTTCCTTTTGTTTCTTGACTCATGTTCCTTTTTGCATATGGTCGGTCCAACCAGCAGGCATTAAATGCTTAGTTGCTTGACATGCAACTTGCAAATGGTTCTGACTATGAGCATTTATATCATTATATGTTTTGTTTTACTGCATATTCTTAGAGCACATGCAACGGTGAGTTTATCACAAATCCTTAACACAAAATTTTAAAATAATAATAATAAAATATTGTTCCATTTGGTTTCCGTGCCGATACAAGTCCATAAAATCCTTGGCGAAGGATTCATCTTTCCTGAGTTCCGTCACTGTATCGCGGGCCCCACGATACGTGGCGGCCCACGATCATTTCTTTAAAAAAAAAATTAAATAATAAAAAAAAAAACTAATAAAATAATAAAAAGTAAAATTAGATATCGAACCATCACGATATCACGGTTGCATGTGCTCTAAGGATCCGGCAAGTTCTACTTGCAATATTTGTAAATATGTTATGGACTCTAGTCAAGAATAATACTGCTAAGTACTGAACTAAAATTTAGATCCAATGACCATAAAACCCTGGGTTTTAGACCTTTGGCTTAACCGCATGGACGGACCCCAATACAAAATAGAAAACAGCCAATTAACAAGAGGACAACACAATTTTTTCCTTCAAAATTGATATATACGAAACTCCACTTGTCTAGTTCTTCACGTAGGCCTCGACCAAGTTTTGATAGAATGCAATCTAATACGATTACTGTATGCACTATATAAAGGAACAAGAAGCACAAATACTTCGGTCATCTTTTATGGTGAATTTTGAGAATGCGAACGCATTTGGTAGGCCTAATATGGGATTCAATGGTCTGGTGCTTCACATGAATGGGCTTTAATACTTAAGTGGAAAACAACAGCAGACAAGAGAACATGTCTCTCGGCTATACCTTGAATCACTTCACACTATACACACTCGAGTCTCCACTTGGATATAGATCGCATGGCATCTGGCAAAATTTTGACCATATATATATATAAATATTACTTTAGCCGGTTCAAATAAGCTTCTGATATCAGTAAACCGGGATTAGAATTTTATACTGGTACATTTGGAGGAAAATTTCTTTGGGAAACCACGGTTTTAAAATTCTCAACTATATGTAGATTTTGAAATACCTTTGAGTGTTTCAATTTAATTAACTATTTAGTCCATGTGTAAAAATGGAGTCTTGACTTCAAACTAAAAAAAGGGAGATTTTGTTTATCATAGACTTGTCATTTGTCACAATTCTATTAGAAAGATTCATGCAAATGGGGATTCCCCTAAACTCCTCCATCGCTGATGCTTGCTCAGATCATGGGTGGACTCTTCGACCAGCGAGATCTCCTGCAGCGGAACAATTCCAGATCATGCTTTGCTCAATTCCTCTGCCTTCTCTTCACTACAAGAAAAAAGGGTTTTATTAGCGGACGAAAAACGCTATATAACGATACAATAGCGGTTTTTGAAGCGCTGTATCATCGCCCGTCATAATAGGTAAAGGACATTACATAGCGGTTTTTAGCGTTGCTATCTTTTCTTCTGCTACGATAGCGTTTTTCTATCTGCAATTAAATATTCTTTAATAGCATATAATTTTCGTTATTATTTATATTATTAAAAAAAAAAAATAGAAAAATATAAAAATAGAAAAAAATAATAATAATTTTAAAATTTTATATATCAAATTTGTTATACCGATTTTGAAAGTAAACCAAACTAAACCAATTTTTTAAGAAAAATTAAAAGTTAAACCTAAAACTAAAACCTAGTCTACGTTCCTTCTCCTTCTTCTTCTTCTCTTGTCCGCTCTTTTCTTCTTGTCGCCTCTCTTCTCTTCTTGCTTGAATCTACCTCCATCACCACAGCTAGTTTACTCTTCCTCTTCCATCCAGACTTCAGACACCTCTTTTGCTCATCGGTCGTCTTTGTAACCCCGCCGTCTTCAACCTCTTTGTGCATCGTCCGCCGCCTCTGTCTCTGGTTCTTCACCACCTCCTCTATGTCATCTTTCACCTCTGGCGTCCTATCATTATTCCAGATCTGTAAGAAAAGCAATAGATTTTACTAAAAAATATGAAAAGAAGATGAACGCTTAAGAAGCACCATGGAGGAGGAGGAGAGGCCATGGTGATGGTGACTTCCGGACTTGAGCAGAAGTGTTGAGATTGAACCCATGACAGATGGTGAGTTTGAGAGATTGTGAGATGGGTATTGAATAGGTGATGAGATAGGAGGATTGCAGGATATGAGATGATGAGAGAGGAGGATTTGATGAGATATGGTGAGCAAGAAGATTGAAGAGAAAAAAGATTGAAGAGAGTATGAGAGAGGAGAAGAGAGATCGTGAACAATAAGATGAAAGAGATAAAAGAAATAAAATATTAAAGTGAATTATTTTGTCCGTTAGATTGAATTATACAACGGTGGAGATCATATACTAGTTATCCTCACCATCATGTTTCTAACCAATGAGAAAGAAAGAGAAGGATTAACAAAGAGTAATTTATAACCATTAGATTAAAAGCAATCAATGGTTATAGATTAATTAATCAAAATTATTTTTATTTAATAGCTGTATTCAAAATTATAATTTTGTTGTTTAACAATTTTATTAATATAAAAATTAATTATCATTTACATTTATGAAGTTTGTGATAAGAAATATTGATTTTTTATTTGAAATATAAAATTTTAGAATAAAGGTTTTGTATAGGGTTTAAGGTTAGATTTACGGTTTGAAAAGTAAATTTTGAAAAGATTATACTTTTATATGTATTATCTTTTGTTTTATTTTATTTTATTTTATTAAAACTATAAAATATTAGATTTGGAATTTTGATTTAAAGTCTAGTGTTTATGATATGAGGTTGGAATATATGATATAGAGTTTAGGGTTTGAAAATATGATAAGGGTTTGAAGTTTAGATTTAAGATTTAAATTGAAACTATTTTGAAAATATAAAATTGTGAATTTGAACATAAGATTTAAGATTAGAATATAGAATATTTGAGTTTTTGGGTTGTATTTAGAGTTTAGGGTTTAAAAATATGTTTGGGGTTTAGGGTCTCAAATAGCCAAACATAGCGTCTTAATTATGTTTTGCTATTAAAAATAAGTGAACCATACACTACCATAACGTTTTCAATTATACTATTCTATCGTAGCGTTTCCAAATGTACAAACGCTATCTAAAACTAAGGCGTATATCAACTATAGCACAATCGTAAAAAACGCTATCCTCGTCTGCTATTAAAACGCATTTTTCTTGTAGTGCTTGCCATATATGCTGATACTTACACATGGATGGTAAATGATTTGGACCTGTCTGATTTCTCTACAAAGCACACTTGGAAATCAGTAAGGCCTCGGGGACAAAAGCAGGAATGGGCAGAAACGGTTTGGTTCAAAGGCCACATAACTAGCCATGCTTTTATGATGTGGGTGGCGCAACTGGATAGGCTTCCGACAAGATCTCGTCTTGCTCCGCGGGGACTTCAGATTGATACTTGTTGCTGTGTCTGCAACCACTACCAAGAAACTCGAGATCACCTGTTCCTGAGATGCGCATATGCTGAGCAAATCTGGAAGATGGTGATACGGAGACTAGGGTACAAGCCGGTATTATTCCACACTTGGGAGGCTCTTCTTTCTTGGATTGGTCTGAAGGTACCTCACAGTCCTTCTACCCTCCGTAAGATAACTGTTCAAGCTGTCCTATACAGGATCTGGCGCGAACGAAACAACCGTCTACACAACAGCGCACATACACCACCAGCTGTTTGCTTCAAAGAGATCGATAGACAAGTCAGGAATACAATCTTGGCAAGGAAGAAACGTCGAAACTTCAAAAATCTAATGAGAATCTGGCTGACCCATGAGTAATGGATCTTCTCAGTTCCTAAAGTCTTCAAAGTAAGCTCTCCTCTGCTTTTGTTTTTTTTTGGCTTAGGATTGCTTCCCTTTCAAACCTTTTGTACAAGTACAACCATTCTCATTTGATAAATGAAATTCACATTCTTATCAAAAAAAAAAAAAAAGATTCATGCAAAGGTGCGCGAAATAACAAAGAAAAGATAGGAATTTACAGTTGATAAAAAATATTGATAATATAAACACTTCGTATATACTGCTTCCTCACGTTGAGACAAGCAAAAAACGAAAATGTTGGGGACAAAACCTTAATTGACACTGACATTTTTATCGTAACTAAAATACTATTTACCAGCCACAATTAAAAGTAAACAAGCAATTCTCGCGCTCCAGCGTACATCCTATAAGAACCGTCCACGTCAGTCAATGAACGAAAAGGCAAGCATACGGTCCAGATGCATCCACGTCACCACCATCGTCATAAAAATCTCAGAATCAGTAAAATATCAAATGTTTATTAATCAGGCTCGAAGAAATTGTCGTCATCCCATAAATCTTCACTCAAACGGAACGAGAAATCATCCGGTTCGTTATCTTCTTTCCGGTTCGGAAACGGTTTCTGGATGTCGTCGTAGACCATGAAATAACAACGCCCCATGGACGCCACTAAAACGCTAGCTTCCTCGAGTCGAGTCTTTTAGCATCAACCAAGGCTTTCGTGAGTATCACGTATGTATCCACCCCTGGAGACAAACGTCCGTCTAGGACTATGTGACTGAAAAGATCAAGAGCGTCGTCGAGACAGCCTTGGTCGCAGTGAGCTTTGATGATGAGATTGCAAGAGAGCGTTTGAGACTCGTTGAAAAAGTAGTCGAACAGAGAGATGGCTTCCTCGTAACGTTTGGCGTCGATCATGGCTCCGATAACTGCTGAATTGCAGATGAAGACAGTGTCTCTTTCGACACTATACTTTTCGGAGACAGCGTGGTGCGAGTACTCGGCGGCTTTGTCGAGGTTAGACAGCTCGAGCATTGCTGTGACTCGGTAGCGCAGAGATATTGGGCGGCTATCCCTGTCGATGTCGTCGCAGTTTGGATCTATTTTTGGGAGTGACGAAGGGTCTCTTCCCAGTGGGAAAGGGATCAACGCCTTCGCAACCGGAACTGCCTTTGATACGGTCGGGTTTCGGACAATGCGGCGGAGGAAGGACATGGTGTGACTTGGAGGCGGAGGAGTTAGGGTTGCTTTTTTAAAACTGCCGCGGGATCCAATTTTAGAAAAATATTGTGTCTAATTTTATTTATATGTATCCCTTTGGGCCTCTCTTCGAAGCCTACTACCAACTATATGGCCCGGCCCGACCTTACCCGACTAATGGTAAAATATTGATTCCACCTTTTATGATGTTCTTCACGACTATTAATTTGTCAGTAGGACTCTTAAGCTAACAAAAAGGTGCATGCAGTCTTGTTGTTGCATGTATCCATTCATAAAATATCTGGAATCTGGATTACCAATGGTAGAGAAGTATTACAATTTGTTTTCTTTCATTCATCCCAGCTTTCCTATTATCACTTTTAGTATTTCAACATCCCAAATTGTTAAAAAAAAAATGATTCATAATTATGTTGCTCTTTCCCCTCCGTTTTTTTTATCTAACATTCTGTTTCTGTAGCTTCTAATACATCTCATACAACAACTCATAAAGAAGGTCTTTGATCTGTTTTCACCTTTTTCTGATGATAACATAGGTGATTCATAACAAAATCAAAATAAAATAATCATGAATGGCAAAGGATAATATTATGCAAAGTTCATGTGGTTTCTTAGGTTGACATTATTGGTCCCAAATATAAAAAACAGAGGAAGAATCATTTTCTTCCACTTTTAAGTATATATATTATATCCACGAGAAATCATGATATTACCAAAGAAGATAAGACACGTATCAGCTGTTAATATCCTTGAGGAGAAAGAGTCCTATAGTGGTCATCTACACATAGATCATTCTTACAATATACAAGACAAGAGGATCATGAATCCTTGAATATCAGCAGAAAACGCAGAATATCTCTACCATATTCTGGCTCTAGCTCTGACTCTTCTTTAGTCTTTCTAACCACTGCCCTTCAACATGTAATGTGTCTAAAGAACTTAGAATCTTGAAGATCAAATCATCAAAAACTTGTTAACCCTGTATCATTATTGAGATCTGGTGTTCATCTTACCGTGCAAAACAGACACACTTTCAAGTTTCAACCTAAAAGACCCATATGTAAATAGAATAACGCAGCACTAACGCAGCACTATTCAAATCTTCCATTGTCAAAAAAGTTCACCTCATCCATGATCAATCCACCGGACCTCTTTTTTTGCCATTACTCAATGCTTATTGTTAAACTGAATCTTCCATCACACTGATTTGAGACGAGTACTAGAGCACATGTATTGCTTTCCCTCTCTAGTAATGAGTTGACATATCTGTGACATGACTACTCCCTGTAGATTGATATGTGTTTGTACTTGAAGTGCCTGGATTTCATTTTCTTTGCTTCTTCCACCGATGATGAATCTGTTGCAGAGTGTGTAGCCTCTTCAATATCTACTTTCCCAAACAAACACACCACAAATATTGGCTTACACTTGTTCTGAAACGTATAAGCCTCACTTGCAACTTGTACTTCAAAATTACTCAAAATGTGGAGCTCTCATCAAATCTTCACATCTCAAAGTTGCCCTTGCAGTGGTAAATGAACATGACACACCTCTATAACATTTTTTGAAACGCCATCAAACGTCGTAGACACAGCCTTCAGAATGATCAATTTCTACCGCAGAATTATATTCATTTCCAGAATTGCATCATGGTACTCGTTCATTCTCAATCAGCCAGAAGCACAAATTGTTGACTTTTCCCACAGAGTTTAGACTACTACTATGCAGCATATGACCGATACGACCTGTCCATTTTTGTTGGACTTTACCCTACCTTTGAACTTTTTGAACTCAGAATGAAGTTGATTATTATTGTTCTCATCCGGTACGCATCTTTTCCCGTTGATAAATGATTTCTTTGTGTGTTTTGAGCTCTTAATAATTGAGAGTTTCGTTTGAGCAGGTTGAGAAACATGATCTCACCGTGGAAGCAGCTTGGCGGGATTTGTTTTGGGCCATGAAAGGGCGTTCCTGAGTCGTTCAACTTTGATGTCTCATTGCTTGCTCTAGAGTCCGGGCTTCAATATCGTAGGCTGCAGTTTCATACAAGGGTAAGAGAGACTTGTGGAGGCCGAAAGAGGTACAAGACAACACAGAAGAAGATGCTTACACCATCAAATTCTGAGACAGCAATAACTCTGTATCCAGATTCACAAATGTGTCTTGAATCACATCAGTCTCTCCCCGTGAATAGGTGTTAAATTACAAGAATTGGCATCTTGAACATATTGCCGGCTTTAAATCGATTGTGATTGCTGAACTGTATGTATTAATTTCTAGAATTCCATCAACAACCTCTTCCTCAGTCAATTCACTCCTTGGAATTGATTTCCTTGAGTTTCTGAGCTCAATTTTTTGATTCAGTAAGCACGTCTGGTGGAAATTGTCTCTTAGTTCAGTTAGTTGTGCTAGACCAAGCCAGCAGTGGTGTTTTAAAGTCTCTCCAATCTGTAAATGCTTCTCTCGTAAATTCCTCATTGTACCACTTGAGTACATTATCTTCTGGACATTGACTGATACGAACGTATCTTTCCACTTGAGCAATCCAACCCCATGTGGATTCACTCCTTTTTTGAGGAGATGTTTGAGTGTAAACTGGTTCAAGAACAATATAAAGAGAGAAGCGGGGCGAACAAAGACGTTTTATAGATCCGAGAGATGTGATTACAAATGGATGGAAAGAGTGACTAAATAGTCGGAGAAATACAAGGCGGCGAGTATCTACGAACTTATCGAAACCCTAGATCTAGCCGCTCAAGTGAGTATGTAAAAGTCTGGATCCCCTTCTTTCTCCTCCTTCCTTTCCTCTTTATAGTGCCTGCCTTGTCGTTCGCCCTAGATCGACGTACGCCTTGCTGGGCTTTTTCTTTGTTGGGCCTTGCTTATGGACTATGCTGACGTGTTTAAATCGACTCCGTCTGTCTGTTCTAGCCGAGCGGCTAGAAATACACTACCATTTAGCCGCTACTCCTGCTTCCTTCGCAAGCTTGATGGACTGTCGGGCAGAGATAACCTCATTCATTCGATGGGCCTTGAGGAGGGGTGCAACCCATCTCCTACAGGAGAGGCAATCCACCTGAGTTTGATGGAGTCTCTTGAACCCAAAGATGAACCTAATGTGGCTTGCATTCTCCAATGTTACCAGTGGCCTAGAGAATGTTAGATTGATTTTTGCACTCGGAAAATCAAACCATACCCATGCAGCTCAGCTCTATGCAACAAGCTCTCAGCCGATATTTGTTCCACTTTCGTTTGGATTTAAATAGGTACCTGATTTGGTAACTCCCAAATAGTGTAGACGCAATGTTCTCTAAAATCTCAAATCTCCCAAGATTTTGAATTAGTCTTATTAAAATTAAGAAATAGACTTTATAATGAAAAATATAGTATATATCATGCACTGATGATAATGAAATATTATACATGGACAGTGATAATGTTATAGTATATATCATGCACTGATGATAACAGGAAAAAGAAGAATTTAGGTACCTGTTACCAAAATAAAGATATAATATTAGAAAAGATAATCAAAAGCAACCGTGGTTAAGAAATTGACCATAATCAATCTTCACGGGTAAATATGTTATGAATATATGTAAATATGTAATTGATTCTATTCAAGAATAATACTACTAAAATTTAGATCAAAATGGCCATAAAACCTTGCGTTTCTTAAGCACATGGACGGACCACAATACAAAATCAAAAATAACCAATTAACAAGAAGACAACACAATTTTTTCCTTCAAAATTGATTTTAAGTAATTGTTAATAAACATCTTAGTGTATGATTTGATTATAGATTTTTGATTTGATTACAAAGATAATCATATAACTTGTTATGTAATCAATAATATGAGAAAATATAAACAATGATTTGTTGCTGAGTCAAATAAATTGTTTTCTGGTTTTGTAGGAATTTGAGAATTGCGGTTTGATTTTTTTAGTATAGATTTCATCGAAACTTGTTTTATGAGCCAAAACTGTGCACAATAATTCATTATTGTGGCTGTTTCTAAAATACATTTTTGGTGTTGCATAAAATTGATATGAGCTAACATGTAATAATGATATTAGCTAACTTATTTGCATGATATGAAGAAAGAGAGAGGAGTAAAAGAGACAATATGACATCACTAGTTAATTGTTGTTAGTTACGCTGTTACTTTTATATATAGATGAATTAATCTATTACGGTTTGGATGAAAAATTGTAGAGAAAGACACCACAAACTTGTCAAAAGGAAACAACTTTATAGAATTTGTTTATTGGTCATTTTCTCCAAAGATGTAGCTGTTGTTACACCCAATCTCACGTTGTAAAAAAGGCAAATATACCGCTTTATTTCGTTCATACATGTGGTTCTGAAAAGGCAATATATAATAATGATATTAGTCTTTTATGGTCTGAAATGAAATATTCTCGAAGAAATAGTCCCCAAAATAATATGACGTGCACTAGTTAGATTTTTTAGTGAAGACTAAGGAGCTATTAAAATAAGAAATAGACTTTGTAATGAAAAATATAATATACATGGAAAATAATACTGTTATAGTATATACCATGCATTGATGATAACAGAAAAAAGGAGAATCTAGGATACCTGTTACCAAAATAAAGAAATAATATTAGAAAAGATAATCAAAAGCAACAGTGGTTAAGAAATTGACCATGATCAATCTTTACGGATAAATATGTAATGGATTGTAGTCAAGAATAATACTACTAAAATTTAAATCAAAATGGCCATAAAACCCTGGGTTTCTAAACCTTTGTCTTAACCACATGGACGGACCACGATACAAAATCGAAAATAGCCAATTAACAAAAAGACAACACAATTTTTTTCCTTCAAAATTGATTTTAAGTAATTGTTAATAAACATCTCAGTGTATGATTTGATTCATAGATTTTTGATTTGACTACAAAGATAATCATATAACTTGTTATGTAATCAATAATATGAAAAAATAAAAACAATGATTTGTTGCTGAGTCATAAATAGTTTTGTGATTTTGTAGGAATTTGAGGATTGCGGTTTGATTTTTTAGTATAGAATTCATCGAAACTTGTTTTATAAGCCAAAACTGTGCACAATAATTCATTATTGTGGCTGTTTCTAAAATATATTTTTGGTGTTGCATAAAATTGAATATTGTGTTTGACTTTTATGTGGATTTGATCCACAAAAATTCTTGCGATCAACACCAATTGAAGAATTTCTAAAGCTATTCATCTAGTGAAAAAACTAAAATGGATTGTATTTATGAATCCAACTCACTAGTGATGATCTATCTCAAATATGGGCATGATTTTGTCAATACTCATATACGTCAAGTGGAGGATTTATACTTTGGCTTTCAGAACATGAATGGTAGAACACAAATGGAATATCTCAACACTCATGGGATTGTATATGCAACATTATCTTCTTTTTCATGTCTCTCCTATTCACCATAGTCATAGCATTCATCCATCAGTGAAATCTCTGTTCTTGAGTATAATTTGTTTGTAATTCATTGATTTACTAATATGTAAACTATAACTCATTCATGAGTGCATCAATCAAACATCTCTCTCTCTCTCTCTGTCTCTCCCACACACACACACACACATTCATCATCACCATATCCTGATGTCTATTTTTTTTTATTCTTGATTGCTAGCTGTCAATTGTCAATATATCCATAAGTGTGTTGATATCTACTCAAATGTCTATTCTATTAGTGCGGTTGATTCTTGAATATTGCTTTTGTTGGTTTTGCAGGAAGTTGAATCTTGGATTCAGTATTATAATGAGTTCATCCATATCAGCTTTCTTTATCCAACTATGTGGAATAGATTTTTGATGTGGATTAATCCATCTATCTTATATATTATTTATGATTTCTTCGTGGAACTCTAATAACATAATCATAGATAGTATGAAACTATCAACGTATTATGTTGTTGATAATCTGAATGATGCCCTGTTCGAAAAGGCGGTGTCGGAGGCCGCTTAGTCGCCGGGAAGTCGCTTTGGTACTAATCGGAAAAAAACTCGGGATCTTACAAAACTGAAGATTTTGTTCATATAAACTTAAAAATTGAAAGTTAGATTTATCAATACTAGCTGCAAATACAAAGAAAAAATGGAAAAAATATTAAAAGGAGAAAAAAAGAGGCGGCCGCCATTATTAAAGTTTGGCCGGACACAGGAAAAAGATGAATACGAAATGCGTGTTCTAACCTTATTAATGTTTTAAGTTAAAGGCAATAAAAATACATTGGCAACTTCGAGCTCGAGTCTGTTAGACAGATTTAAAGGGTGATAACCACTGCGCTATAACAGATCTTATGCTTCTACTTACATATATTAAATATGTATAGATCAAAATTCCATAAAAACCTTAAAACTAGACTCCGAATAATCCTCGATTAGTCCCTGAGTTTTTTGCTAGGCTCTAGGTCTGGAGTTTGTCGTCCCACTAGCGTAACGTAGTTTTGAACATTGGAATGATGAGAGGTTTCTAACGAAAAAGCAAACCGATTTTGCATCATCGTTGTATTTTTAGTATCTTATCTTTGACCCAATTTCAAACACGAATAGAGATTAATATGCTTTATTTGATTTTTTTTTGGTTTGTGGCAAATTATAAGCTTCTTTTGACCTTGAACAAACGGCAAGAACTTTGTAAAGGCCTCTTGAGAGGGGTCATGGAATATTAAATTTATGGCCACTGACCAACTTGCTTTACCTCTCAATCTCTGTGGCTCAATGTTTGACCAGCTATCTGGGCTAAATATCCCATGCAGTTTGAAATGAAATACAGAACTACAATTGGCTACAATTTTGAATTTTGTATAGTAGTATTATTTCTTTTTGTTTCTTGAATCTTGTTACTTTTTTCATATTGTTGGTCCAACCCGCAGGCATTAAATGCTCAGTTGCTTTACATGCAACTTGCAAGTGGTTCTGACTATGTGCATCTCTATGTTTTGTTTTACTGCATATTCTTTAGGATTCAGCGTTCTACTTGCAATATTTTTGTAAATATGTAATGGACTCTAGTCAAGAATGATACTACTAAGTACTGACCTAAATTTAGATCCAAATGGCCGTAAAACCCTGGGTTTCTAGACCTTTTTCTTAATGACATGGACGGACCACAATACAAAATAGAAAACAGCCAATTAACAAGAATACAACACAACTGTTTCCTTCAAAATTGATATATACGTATGTACCAAACTCCACTTGTCTAGTACTTCGCGTAGGCCTCGACCAATTGTTGATATAATGGAAATAATGCAATCTAAGAGCATTTCCATGTATTACTCCATAATTTACTCTAAAATAGTGCAACTCCAAAATGGAGTAGAGTTTTACTCCAATGTATTACTCCATTTTTACACCAAAAATAATATTTTTAGAGTGTAACACCTTATACTTTTTAAAATTTACTAATTAATCCCAACTATTTCATGTTTACAAAAATTTATTAAAATATAATTTATTTGAATTAAACCTTTTTATTAAAAAATACAGAAATCATAAATATAAAATAAAAGACAATATATAAGTTGGTTCATTAATGAGCATTAGCATATTTTTCCCAAAAAATGATCAACTAATGTATTTCGTAAAGAAAAATGAGTTTCTTTATCTTTGATATTCTTAAATCGAGCAAGAAAATTTTGAAATCGGACATTTTCATCTTCTGCAATTTCGATATCTGGAGGTGGAGTTTTTCTTCCAAGTACAATTGGTGCATCGAGTTCACACTCATATGGAGATTCAAAAACAAAATCATGCACGGAAAAAAAAAGAAAACAAAGTTTTGTTTTATAATTTGAATTCCACACAAGATCTGAATGTATATGCGTATATTCAAACTCAGCAAGTGCAAATAATATCAAAGTGAAATGCTGATTCACACGATCAACAAGCTCTTTCTCAGTTTTCTGTGTATGGGCAATACTTTACCGGTGTTAGCGGATCCGGAAACGATTTGCCGGATTATTAAATCATTTGTTTTATGTTATCTTTATTTTATATTATTCATGTTTTTAATAGTGTTATACATTTTTATCTAAAATGTCTAAATAATGTTTGTATCATTTTTAACATAAAAATATTATTTAAATAAAAAATAAAAATATTAAAGATTTAAAAGATCATTTCTTAAATATAAAAAGTTCAACTCCAAAATAAAGTAATCTTAGCCATTATTCCATTTTGGAGTTGAAAATGGAGTGGGGTTGGAGAAGATTTTACTCCAAATGATATTTGGAGTAGAAAATGGAGTAGGGTTGGAGATGCCCTAATACGATCATTGTATGTAATATACAAAAGAACAAGAAGCACAAGTACTTGGGTCATCTTTTATGGTGAATTTTGAGAATGTGAACGCATTTGGTAGGCCTAATATGGGATTCAATGGTCTGGTTCTTCAGATGAATGTGCTTTAATACTTTAGTGGAAAACAACAACGGACAAGAGAACATGTCTCTCGGCTATACCTTGAATCCTCTGCTCTCTTCACACTACACATTCGAATCTCCACTAGGATATAGATCGTTGTGACATCTGGTAAAATTTTGACCATATATATATATATATATATTACTTCAACCGGTTCAAATAAGCTTCTGATATTAGTAAACCGGCATTAGAATTTTATACGATTACATTTGGAGGAAATTGATTTAGGAAACCACGGTTTAAAAAATTCTCAAGTCTCTGTAGATTTTGACAAACCTTTCGAGTGATTCTTTTTTTTTTTGAGTGGTTCATTTTTTATTTAATCGTTTACTCCATTGACTTCTTGTCATTTGTCACATAATTCTATTAGAAAGATTCATGCAGGTGCGAAATAACAAAGGAAAAGACAGGGAGATACAATTAATACTATTAATATAAACATTATAAACACTTCCTATATTCTGCTTCCTCACGTTGAGACAGGCAAATAACGAAAATGTTGGGCCAAAAACCTTAATACACTTGACATTTTTTATTTTTTAAAAA
The DNA here is from genome assembly GCA_016432835.1 of Brassica nigra. Taxonomy (NCBI): domain Eukaryota; kingdom Viridiplantae; phylum Streptophyta; class Magnoliopsida; order Brassicales; family Brassicaceae; genus Brassica; species Brassica nigra. The sequence continues at coordinate 8,792,611 of CM028246.1, read as the reverse complement.
CATAGACACTGACATTTTTATCTTAACTAAAGTACTTATATATTTACCCACAATTAAATTAAACAGAGCAATTCTCGCGCTGCAGCCTATCAAAACCGTCCACGTCAATAAACGAAAAAGGCAAGCATACGGTCTAGATGCATCCACGTCATCATCATCGTCACAAAAATCTCAGAACCAGTAAAAATCAAAAAAAGTTTTAATTAATCAGGCTCGAAGAAATTGTCGACATCCCACGGAGATGCATCGAAATCTTCACTCAAATTGAACGAGAAATCTTCCGGTTCGTCATCTTCTCTCCTGTTCTGGAACGGTTTCTCGATATCCATTTCATCCATAAACAACGGCTCCGGAGGAAACTCAGATTCCCAGAAATACTCGCCGGCGAGAGACAACTCCGGCAACGAATACGGATCCGGGAATACCTCCGCAACCAGATCGATTGGTTTCGTCTCCAGCTCCGTTCGGTACTCTGTTTCCTCTTTCACGTTGAACCGAAGAACAGACGTCGGAGAACAGAGGCTCTGGTGGTTCACCGAATCGCACCCGGAAACCGTTTTCAGATCGATGACCGGCGGCGAAGGAGGAGGAGGAGTGAGAAAATTGGTCTGCGCGTTGTGACCTTTGAGACGAATCGCGGCTCGATCGTAAGCGACGGCAGCTTCCTCCGCCGTGGAGAAAGTCCCTAACCAAATCCGAGTACGGGTCGAAGAATCCCTTATCTCCGCCGCGAAGGTCCCCCACCGTCTCTGCCTCACGCCTCTGTATTTTACCGGATTCGCCGACGACAAGTCGACCTTTCTCTCACCGGAACCTTTCTTCGCCTTGCATCTACCTTTGGAGGCGGAGGGTTTGGTTTCACCGAATCTGATCTCCTCCACGTAACGTTTCACTCTTGGAATCGGAGAAGCCGCCGTAACGGTGTTTTTGCCGTCTTCCTCGTCGCTAGATGAGTCTGTGGCGAAAGGGTCGGTGAAACTGATTCGGACCACTCTCGGTGAGCCGTTGGATGGTTTAGCTTGCACGGGTTTGACCGTGTAGTGCTCTGTGAACTTTACTCTTCTTGTTCGTTTCTCCATTTCTCTAAACTCTGTAATAATCACCGAAGGAGAGAGAAAGTGAAGATGATTTTTTTTTTCTTTTTACTGTGATGAAACGTAGAGAGAAAGAGAGATGAGTCAAAATATTAAAGCAGGGGAAGAATCGCCGTTTCTTAGGAACATCGTTCCTTAAATATATGTCATGACATTTATTATTTCCATATTCTCCTTTTACTTTTATGGCCATTTTTATTTAATGTAGTTTTTTGGAAGACTTACTGGTTTTTAAAAAATTGTGTCTTTTTGTGTAACTAACTATAGAGAGATACTCAACCCGGTTTAGCAGTATTCACAATATTGGAATGACCTGATCAACAGAAAAACTAAAATGATTCAGAGGAAATTACTCTGTTTCCTCGTGAAACCAAAATCTAAACACACTAAAATAAAAGAAAAAATCTTTATAATTATACTAAATCTTTGTATTAGGTTTATAAACCGAAAGAGATGTTAAACCGGAAATTACATTAGTGAGATTAACGCGGTTCGTGGCGGCCATTGGGGGTCTCCAAAACGGCTTTCCGCATCTCAGATTGAGACGTAGTATCTCTGACACGTGTTAGTTACCGTATCGAGAGTGGAGCTTTTGTCCTACCTTAATAGCTTGGTCTCCAAGCCATTTTAAGTCTTCCACGCCAATAACTCATGCGCCAGTGTGTGGGACCTTCTCGTCTGAGACTGGTCACGAGGATGTCATTCACAATGAATTTTAATATGGTAACGAAGTCTATTGATGTGTTTTAAAAAAGTAATACTAGTATAGTCTCGTGTCAATTTGAAATGTAATTTTAATACTTTTTGGAAACCAATGATCTTTCGCTTGGAGGCCAAGTCACTCCCAGCCTCTAATATTTAATGTCTCTTGTCGGAAACAGGAAAAAAAAGTAAACTAAATTAGAATTTTAAGTTTTGAATTTTTAAATGAGTTGTAACTAGAATTGGTCGGGCGAAACAAATCATTAGAAAAAAAAAAATTCATAATCAAATTGATAAAATCTACAAATTACAACTTCCTAAAACAATAGTCTACTTACATTCGAGTACAAGTGATTTCAAACTCTTCTGTTTGTTTTGAACTTAGGGTTCGTCTTCTACTCTCGGTAAAAGATCAAGACAATATAACACAGCCAAACGATTACATGGACTCAACAATAAATTGCATGGCACTCGTTAGGACTTAGGACCATAGTCGTAGTTAGGTACTAGCTTATAGAAAAAGAAAACTTATTAATTATTCCATTATCCTCCGTCACATGCCCGTCATTTTCATATACCTTATCCCTTTCGTCTCAATATCTGCAGCAGCACACACGTATGTCCTGACACGTCGATATCAATATCATATTATTAGAGCACCCGCATCGACGGGTTTGGACAGGGTCGTGGGCTCGGGGTCATAGGCCTTTTTATTTAAAATAAATGATTAAATGGGTTTTAATCTGTGAACCGGATCCTGCGTGTGAGCCCGTATGATACGGTGTCGTGCCACGCGTCGAAGGGTGAGAGGATACGCGTTTTCGCGTGTAGACGGAGGAAAGAAGGGTTTCGCGTGAGATATCTCATTTTCTCTTTTCTCCTCGAAAGCTAGGGTTTCGTTTTCTCTGAGGCGATTTCTCGAGCGTCGCTTCCGCCGGAGATTTAATCGATCAAATCGTCGTCGGACTCTCGTAGCGATCTCGGTGAGTATCTTTAACTTTGTGGTTTGATTCAATCGATTTGGGGTAGAAAGCGTGTCGGTTAGTTAAATCGATTTGGGGGTTTCGTCTTAGGGTTCGATAATCGATATGGGGCTTTCGATTTCTTGTTTATAATCGTCATGGGGGTTGGTTTTATCGGGGATTTGAAATCGATTTTGGGGTAAAGCGTTGTCGGTTAGTTAAATCGATTTGGGGTTTCGTCTTAGGGTTCGATAATCGATATGGGGTTTAGTCTTGTGTGGTTCATAGTTGCATGCCATTTTTTAATTGGAACTCGATTGTTGCATGTTAATTGCTTTGTAGTTAGTGATTTCCCACAGAGTAGAGTAGGTAATTGGTGTATTGTTGCATGTTAACTGCGGTTATTGTAGTTATTGGTGTGGTGTGGTTATTGTTGTTGTTTGCTCGGACACTACTTTTAGTTACAAACTCTTTGCTTGTTTGCGGATGACAACTCCCGGGAACCTCATTTCTTCAAGCCTCTGCTTCGGTTTTCATAGTGGCGTGACAATACCACTTGAATTCTTCTCAAAACACATACAAGGGAGTGAGAAGAATAAACCATGGAAACTAAGATCGGACGCTTCGATCAATTTTGGGAGGTGATCTGAGAAGGCGGGACACTCACCAAAGGTTGGAAAGAGTTTGCCACAGCACATGATCTTGAATCGGTGACATTGTCATCTTCAAACACGAAGGAGACTTGGTCTTTCATGTCACTCCTTTTGGTCCTAGCGGTTGTGAGATTCAGTATACAAATCCTCACAACGTTAAGAAGAAGCCGACGCGGATGATGCTCCTTCTTTCTCATTCGACTTCGCTTCTGAGGTCACTACTACAAATCAAAAGGAAGACCACCGGTAAGTAAACTTTTAATAGTTAAACACCATATCAGTTATGAATATTTATGTCTCTTTTATTTCGTGTTTGTAGTTTCTTCCGTGGAAGCTATGCGATGTACGCTTTGAACCAACAATGCAAAGAGGTAAAACTTGTCAACAAGGACGGAAAGTCATGGATGCGAGCTTGATTTAGCGAATCGAGGCGCATATTACATCAGCAGAGGGTGGAGAAAGTTTTGCGTGATAACAAATGCACCAACGGAGACTTGTTTGTCTTCAACGTGGTTGGAGACGGGACGACAACTCCATTACTGTGTGTATGTCCGGAAAGGAAAGAGGGTACTGAACTACTGATCAATCACTTCAGCAGAATCAATGGTGAGTCTTCTCCATTGACTTGTTTGTGTTGCCTATATCTTCAATGTTACTACTTAGCTTCTGCTTTAACTTGTGTTCTCTTCTTCTACAGTACCATTGCTTCTACCTCACGAAATTAGATGGCTCTTTTGCTGTCTTTCCTCTCTATCATCTTAACTTGTTTCCTTTTGTTTCATTTAGCAACTTATCAACTTATGTCTTTCGATTTGTAAAACTTGAATGGTTTTTCTATGTGAACTTATATGGTAATTTAAGCATTATCGAACTTGATTCCTTTGTTGAATGCCTAGACTAATCATGAGGTTGTTTTAAGTTAAGAAACAACATAAAGTTTTAAAACATAGTTTTTCTACATCTGAAAACCCAAACCAAAATATTAAAACATATATCGAAGCCAAAACTTAAACTGAAATGAGGAAAGGTTTCTCCAACGGTGCCGATGATCATCAGCATATCTCTTCTTGGGAATTAATGAATCTTAAATCTATTTTCCTTTGAAACATGTATTGTCTTGTGCCCCCGAACTTATGGTTGCATTACTTGTTGGATCCTTCATTGACATTTCTCCTTCATTGAAAAAATTGATAATCTTGTCAAATAATATTGTCAAATACAAAATCCTAATGAAGAAAAGAAAATACATAGCATTTTGAGGGAAAAATATTAATCTTTTCAAATACAAAACCCTAATGAAGAAAAAAAATTGATAAGGAAAAAATGAAAGAAATTTAAGAAAAAAAGAAAATTAATCTTGTCAATTTTTTTAAAGATGAAATACATAGCATCTTACACGGAAAAAAATTAATCTTGTCAAATATGAAACCCTAATGAAGAAAAAAATTGATAAGGAAAAATTAAAGAATTTTTGTCAAAATCTACTTTTCATGTATTGAATAAAATATTTTCATAAATTTCTATTATATTTAAAAATTTCGAATTTTTTTTTTAAAAATTAATATTATTATTTTATTTCTATGAGCTCCTTCTTGGGTTCACCAATGCGAAAACAACAAATACAGGTTCATAACTGTTCATGACCCCACAAAATATATTAAAAAATTTGGTGAACCCCTCTTTAGGGTTCACCAATGCTCATGCTCTTAGTATGTGTATTAAGGACCCAAGAGCAAGGAACCCAATAATCTTGTTCTTAGCAACAAATCTATATATATATATATATATATATATATATATATCAATTCATAAACATTATGTAAAATAGAAGGTAAGTCGATACTCAAACAGAGTCTCGAGGGATTCATTCAACAACACCATAATGAATTATATATACGTTTACCAGATCACAGCCTTTGCTCTACTTCTCTATGCTTCTTGTACTATCTTCTTTTTGAGTCGAATTAATTTCGAAACCGAAAGATTATAAATAATTTATTGATAAATTTAAATAATTCGGAATTTCAGAGGAAGTCTTTCGCACTTATATACGAAATTCGAAGTTTTTTTTATTTGTCAACGTCCATCTTCTAAGATCAAATGGTAGGCGGGTCTGAGTCGTTCTGAAGAGGCGCTCTATCCGTCTGGGTCTGATCTATATGAAAAAACAAAGTACCACTATGTCTCGCCTCCTTAGCGAGAGAATCCGCACACAAATTCCTAGTCCTGGATATGCAGGCGATGCTAAACTCCGAGAAACCGTTTCTCAAGAATCGGAAAGAAACAAGCTCGGAAGCGAAGGCAGACCAGTCGGAAAGATTCACGATCATGTCTACCAGGTCGGAGCAGTCCGTCTCCATGTGAACAGCAATGCAATGTAACTCTTGTAAACAAGAAATCGCCCATATGAATCCTTCCATCTATGCATGGAGGGCAGAGATGCTTTTTCGGCAACCTTGTAATCCAAATCTTTCGACTCCCATTGAATCCTTGTAGAACCACCCTAGTCCACTGACCGTGCCATCATCAATCCAGGACGCATCAATTTGACAGGTCGGGCGTTGGGGGTCCATAGGGAGAATCAAACTTACCGATGGGGCAGATCGTGCCTCCTCTTCCTCGTCGTTCTCGGGTAAATTTGATTTTCTCCAGCACTCGGCTTCAACTGAGGCCAGCTGGAGGGTGTCAACGGGTGATACCTCTTTTCCATTGAACAATTTTTCGTTGCGAGCCTTCCAAATGTACCATAAGATCCATGGGAATGTCTCAATTATATGCCACATTTTTCTTCTTCAGAAGAACGAAATTCATGTTTTGATAAACAAAAGTACTCAGGAAGTAACCCGAAAGAGATGGATAGTCCGATAAAGCCCACACCTGAAAGGCGGGGGCATTCAAAAAGAAGATGGTTAATGGTTTCCTCAGGGTCACCGCATCTAGGACAGCTCCTGTCAGTGCCCAAGTGTTTGTACGCGAGTCTTTCGGCCGTTGCAATACATCCCGTCAAAGCTTGCCACATAAAATGTTTCATCTTCCCAGGAGCTGAGATACTCCACACCTGGCTCTGTAAACCAGTGATACTTGGTTGAACAACATGAGCTTCAGAATCGTTCATTTTAATTTATGCGAAGAAATGTATGAAAAAACTAAAACAGTTTTGAGTAATTTTACCGCAGATTGTTTTTAAGTTGGTGAAGATAGTTCTATAGTCCAAAGAATGACATGTATTTGCAATTTACCTTGAAAAAATACTATACTAAAGGAAAACTTCATATTTTTCGAAATTAAGCATATTAACGAACATATTAGCACGCGGTGCTGCAGCCAACCATTTTATTTTGTCTATATAAACATAAAATCTCCAGTTTAGTTGGCAGAATCTTACTCGAATCTGTTTATCTTGATAACAAAAAAAGATAAATTTAACTAATTCTAATCAGACATATTAAAGATCTAGGATGGGAAGCTTGTACAGGAATATTAGTAATATTCGTTTTTACTTGAAACCAATTATTTGCTTTCAAATTTTCAATGTCGATCCAATTTTAAAATAAGTGAACACTATTGAAATTTTATTAAACATTGAGATGAAAACAACACATATTTTGATTCTATGGTTAAAACTCTGGTGTATACCACAATGTATTGATCAGAGTTCAAAATCATCAATTCAGTAAACCCTTGACTAATTATGTAAAAATTCAAATCACATCTTCATTAGTAGCCAAACTCAGAACAATTTATTATAAAATCCATTGAAACCCAGGCAAGTATGTAGCTACTATAACTACAACCAAACGGTCCTTAATTAGCTCACAAACACACTAGTTAACATTATTTTATACATTTTTGGGGTCAACTGCGGGAATGTATATGATTGATAATAGTCATAGAGATCATAATACCAAGGAGGACTCACCGAAGGGCTAATACGGGCCGCATGAGGCCCAAGACGATATGTAGCTTTAATTTACACATACACCCTTTAAATCTCAATGAATTCACAAAAGAAACCCCAAAAGCCTCTAACTATCATTAGGTTTCACTCCTTCACTCCTCTCGTCGACCGCCGTTCATAAACCTCCGACGTATCCTCGCCGCGAATTCCAGCTAAGGTATAACTCGTCTCTTTCTCTCCCCGCTTCTTTCATATTCTCTGTTTCTGGAAAACAAAGTTTCGAACTTTGTTCTGTCTCTGCTTTCAGTGATATCAACGTTAACTTTCGAACTTTGTTCTGTCTCTGTCTTCTCTCGATTTAGGAGTTAAACAAAAATGGAGTACGTAAACCCTGAAGGTCTACGATTAGATGGTCGCCGATTCAACGAGGTATCATTCCATCTCTGTGTTCCTTGTCCTTTGGTTAACAAACAGCCTTCACAAGTCAATTTGATGCTTTTGTAACAGATGAGGCAAATCGTAGCTGAAGTTGGAGTGGTTTCCAGGGCTGACGGGTAAACACAGAACTTACACCTATCTTCATATATGTTCTAACTTGGCACTTAAATGAAGTAAAAACTCGAACTTTATGTTTTTTTTTTCTTGTTCATGTCTTAGCTCTGCTGTTTTCGAGATGGGTAATACCAAAGTAATTGCAGCTGTCTATGGCCCTAGAGAGGTACTCACATTACTCATTCTCTATGATTGATGATGCCCTTTTATTGTATCAGTCGGTGAACTAAGCTTGTATGTCTTTGCTTATCTTAGATTCAAAACAAGAGCCAACAAAAGAATGGTCATGCATTGGTATGTATATGTTTTTTGATCTTCTTTTGTGCATATTCTTATCGCCGTAAAGCTTTGTGAATTTTTGAAATGCTTTTGGCTTATTATTCTCTGTAATTTTGTTAGGTGCTTTGTGAGTATAGTATGGCTCATTTTAGTACTGGTGATCGTAGAAGACAGAAAAACGACAGGTTTATTACACTCACTACATATTTAAAAGACTTAGGCTTGTTCTTGTAAATAATCATTAAAATTGTGTTTTATGTATGGTCAGGCGATCAACAGAGTTATCTCTTGTCATCCGTCAGACGATGGAAGCTTGCATATTAACCGAACTGTTACCTCATTCTCAGGTTTACCTTAGATATCTTCATGGCAGGAATCTGTAGCCAATCCTATTGAGTCTTGATGGATTGTTTCTTTTATGCAGATTGACATTTTCCTTCAAGTTCTACAAGCTGATGGAGGTAGCTGCGAATGTGAACCCTCTTTGTTTCTTATTCCATGGAGCGGTTGCTAAATGTTATGTTGTGGTAATAATCAGGAACAAGATCAGCTTGTATCAATGCTGCGACGCTAGCTCTTGCAGACGCTGGAATACCAATGCGTGATCTTGCTGTTTCCTGCAGTGCTGGATACTTGAACAGTACTCCACTTCTTGATCTCAACTATGTGGAAGATAGCGCTGGAGGAGCTGATGTAACCGTCGGCATTCTACCTAAACTAGACAAAGTGACACTCCTTCAGGTTCATCTTCTCTCATATCATCACACTTATCTTACATCCGCAGTTAAATTGGTTTGCTGACGGTTTATGCATCGGTTCAAAATGTGTAGATGGATGCAAAATTACCAATGGAAACGTTTGAAACGGTGTTTGCGTTGGCTTCTGAAGGCTGCAAGGCGATTGCAGAGAGAGTACGCGAGGTACTTCAAGAAAACACCAAACAGCTAGAGTATCGTCGTGCTGCATAAACTTCAGAGCTAGCTAGAGAAGAACGATATAATGTACCAAAAGATTTTTTTATCAATGAGTTCGTTAAATGTTGCTGCTACTTTTCCCAAACTCAAAGTTAGTAATTCAAAGTCATGCTGTTTTTTGGTTAATATGCGAATATTAAAGCGAGAATGAACACCTAATGTTTCATATATTCATACAATAGCCATTTGCCAAGAGAAAAAAAAACATAGGCTTCTTTTGTCATCACTACAACACCAAGACCGGTCTAAGAAATCACGGGTTTATAATCTTTTCTACTGATAAAATGAGAACAAACATGCAAGTACAAGAGAAAACGATGATGATTCTGCTTTTCCAATGTTGCAGTATAAAAAAACTGCAGAGACCATGCAATGGAATAAGCATTTACTAATATTTGAGGATGAGATTCTAAAAGAGACGAGAATCAGAATCCTTTGCTCTGTAGTTCAAGTTGATCAAAGCAGAAACTGGATTTAACAGCGGTTAGAATAAGCTTGCCGGTCCATTCTTCTCCTGGCTTCAAAGTGATGGGTCTCTCTAGTGCTGCACCATCCACACAGAGCATGCTTTTGTACTCATCGTCTCCAAAATCCGTCATGGTTTTCGATTTCTTCTCCCATGGATTCCATACCACTGCATCATCATCACCATCATAACAAATGAAACCCATATCATGTGAAAAGCTAGTAATGAAAAAACAAGATTCTGTCTGATTCATTACCGGTGTCTGGAAGTCCTTCCTTTCCAATAACATATGTTCTTTTCCGTTCATGGTCAAGAACTGCTACCACTTTGGGAGATCTAAGGTAAGTCCTGTCCATCTGAAACCAAAAGAAACATTATGAAGTTGTGTTAACCAAAGATAAGTTTGGTCTTTGCTATACATGTTTGCATGACCCTTACCTCAGATTCAAAGGTTATTGCATCGCCTTGTTCCGTCAAAAGCTCTCTTTTGCTGAGGTTGTCCAAGTAGTCCAGTGTCTCTAACCCTTCAACCCTCACTTCACTGTTAACCAAACAAGTGATTTAATGATTCAGCAAAGTGACCAAACACCGAATCTTTTGTAAAGAGTAGTACCTTATATCTGAGACAGAGAGGTAAGTATGATAAGCGAATGAGAAGCTAAAGGGCTTGCCATTGATGTTTCTAACCCGAGAAACCAATGTTAAGTCTCCATCTAAGGCAAGTGAAACCCTGAGACGGAACTCAAAACTGCAAAAGGAAACAACAAGGCAGAGTAGTCAGAATGTGTTAAGAGAAAGAATATAAAAGGTAAGTGATGATGGTTTCTACCTGTGAGGCCATTGCTTTAAGTCCTCCTCTGATGGTTTGAGAAGAAGATCAACAAATGATTTCCCAAAGGATTCGTTTGAGGCGAGAGGAGGTGGGTTCTCATCGATAACCCAGATTTTGTTCCTTGCAAACCCATGCTGATCCAGTGATCCACAATCTCCAAACTTCAAACACAAACAAAGTCAATTACAATGTTCAAAACAGAGAGATACAATAATGAGAGAGCACTAAAGTTACCTGAGGATAACAAATCTGGATCCCTCCACGCATTGATTTTGGGTGTTTGAAGATAGCCTACCAATTTCAAATAGTTAAAAATCAGATCTTTATGCTTCTTCTTCTTTGATTGGGTTTTGGTCTGCAATTACATTACCTTGTTGCTAGTGAAAAGAAGCTCTTCCCCTTGGTCATTCCTCCACGAAATCACTTGTCCTCCATGTAAACTAATCTGCAAAACCAAACCCCACAACACATTAATGAAAGACTCTAATTTGAGAGAGAGAGATAAGAAGAAGAAAAAAGTTGAAACCTTTGCTGAAGCGCCATGTGGGTTTCGAAGAAGGACTTGGTCAATGCCATTCCAATCTTTGGTAATCTCAGTAGCTGCTTTATCATCCCACACTGCTGCGTAATGACCCATTCTTCTTCTTCTTCTCTCTCTCTCAGACAGAGAAAACTTTCAACTCTTGTTTTAAATTTGAAAATCTCAAGAACTTTTCCGACAAGTTGTGTCTGGATTCTCACAAGCCCAAAGAAAGGAGCGAGACGACAAAAGAGCTTTTTTTTTTGCTTTCTTTCTCTCTCTCTCTCACAGAAAACTCATGACCACGACTGTGATTAGATCTGGAAATCTACTGTGTGTTTTGCTCATTAAGTACTCTCCACTCAAAAGGAATTATATGATTAAATTAAAAAAGGAGGATAAAGAGAAGAAGGCAAGGCAAACAACACCTGGCGATAGAATGAGTAAAACACCTATCTTAGATTCTTATTAGTAATTATTCACCACCACTGGTTAATACTATCATTTACTTATACTTATTTATATGGGGTAATATTAATAAAATATTCAGGTTTATCTTTGTATGGTAAATAACAAAAAAAAGGGTTTGGGGATAGTGATGAAAAATCCAACAAAAAGAAATAAAAACGCCAAGAACAGATTAAGGAAACACTTTGATGAAAGATTAAGATGGAATAAAGATGAGGTTTATAGAAATCTCCAGGAGGAGGCTACGTGGATTGCTTCACATAAACATGGCGGAAACAGGAATGAACTTTCCTCGGAGTACATAGAAGAACTTCTTTTTATATTAATTGAGCATTATTAATATTATTACAGTATTATACAGTATTAAACACCATTTATGTGTGTTAATAATGTCCAGCCTGTCTTTTAATTAAATAGTAAGATGCATACAAAACATAAATAATTTTTGAGGTTAGAGGAGACGAATGATACCATAATTAGCGGACCAGATTCTTTGGTTCACCGCACGAGGATAGTCAGTGAGAGCAATAAACCAAAAAAACTATTGATCTTTCTCTACAGCAACTGTCGATGACACCGTACCACGTGTGCGGTATCTAATCACCCGGTCAGTTCTTCTATTTTGTAATTATTTGAGTTGTTTTGATATTGAGAGAATTTTTTTAAAAAGTCCTCAAATGGAGAATGAGAACTGTTTCAATCCAAACACGAACAAAAACGCATGGCTCATGTGGAGAGTGAGGTCTGTTTCAATCCTAATAAGCAGATTGTTAACTTACACTTATCCAAAGTGATATGACCTACTTCGTAATGTATGTTATGTTTTTGTTTTTGTTCCAAATGAGTCACTTATTCTTCATGTTTATATATAAAAACAAAATGTCGTTGTTGTCACAAAGCTAATAATAACTTTTATTTAGGGACATAGTCACATTAATAGAAGTATAATTTATGCGTTCTATAAAAAATATCACTTGGATATTTTCCACCGAGACTAAACAATAATTGAAATATTTTTATTAATTATGATTAGCCAGTAATATTTAAGATAAATAAATTCTTCATCAAATCAATGTATTTTGCAAGTAGTCTAAATTTAGAATGGGAAAATTGTCATTTAAATCACGAACTTTCAAATTTGGTTGAAAAAAAGCATGAACTTTCTCTTGGACCATTTAAAACACCAACTTAATTTGACTAGCCATTTTAAACATCAATTTAGTTTAACTAAATCAAATTAAGCACGACGTTAACTCGGATAACGGAATGATTAAACGGAGTTAAATGTCGTTTTTAATCTCCGTTAAGTCCAAAACGATGTCGTTATAAAACCTTTAAAAAATAGCATCTGGGTGGAATCGAACCCGTGACCATAGACACACTCATGTAAGGCTCAAACCACTAGACCACTTGAATTTTTCTTAACATGATTGATTAGTAATAGTTATTATTGTGAAACCTCCAAATCATCTTCTTCCACCCTAAATCCCTAAATAATTTTATAAATATTAAAACTTGTAAATAAATTATTAACTATTCAAAATTTTGTGAACATTATTAAAAATATTAAAACTTATAATAATTATTAACTTAATTATAATATTAAGTTTTATTTACAAGTATTATTAAAAATACTACTTATAAATAACTATATGATACTAAATGATTTTTAATTATAATTTTTAATTAATAGAAATACCAAATGATTTTGAATTATGATTTTTAATAATACTAAAAGATTTTTAATTAAAAATCATTTTGTATTATTAGTAATTAAAATTATAATTAGAAATCATTTAGTATTACTAGTAATTAAAATTATAATTAACAATCATTTAGTATTACTAGTAATTAAAAATTATAATTAATTATTATTATAAATCGGACAAATAATTTTAACTATAATTTTAATAATACTAAAAGATTTTTAAAAATCATAATTAAAAATCACTTTGTATTATTATTAGTTAAAATTATAATTAAAAATCATTTAGTTATTTATACTCACAAAATTTTGAATAATTAATAAGCTATTTACAAGTTTTAATATTTATAAAATCATTTAGGGATTTAGAGTGGAAGAAGATGATTTGGAGGTTTCATAATAATAAGTATTAGTAGTCAATAAAGTTAAGAAAAGTGCAAGTGGTCTAGTGGTTTGGACCTTCCAACTATTGTGTCTATGGTTACGGGTTCGATCCATCTGGATGCAGTTTTTAAAAAGATTTTTAAACGACGTCGTTTTGGACTTAACGGAGATTGGAGACGGCGATTAACTCTGTTTAATCAATCTGTTATCCGAGTTAACGCCATGTTTAATTTGGTTTAGTCAAACTAAATTGATGTTTAAAATGGCTAGTCAAACTAAGTTGGTGCTTTAAATGGTCCAAGGGAAAGTTCATGTTTTTTTTCAACCAAATTTGAAAGTTCGTGATTTAAATGACAATTTTCCCAATTTAGAATAGATATAAATTATATTGAAATCATAAAATAACATTTTTATAAAACAGAGAAAGTCCTTTAGGCTCTTTCTCTTTGTTAAGTTCCAGCCTTCTCTTCCTTATATTAGCAACGAGCCCCGTCTTCCAAAGAGAGTTATGAAGACTGAAGATGAAAATTGCATATAGAAGAAGAACCAGCAACGTGACAAAAAAAAAAGAAGAAGAACCAGCTTTACTATTTAATATTGCACATTATTTTTGCTCTTTCACAACATGGTTCATAATACAAATCAAACCCTAACAATCTCATTGAAAAGTCATTTACTAAACCATGCCAAGAGTAAGCGTCAAGGCATTTACATCCTTCTCTTAAACGTCCTCCCTCATTCTAGATAAGTTTTTTTAGAACCTTAAAGACTCTTTATAAGCTCTCTAGTCTTCGTCAAGCCTTACATAAGAAAAAAAAAAGTTGGTTAGAGAGAAAAAGACAACAAGTGGCAAGACAAGAAAAGGTCACTGAGGAGGATCTGTAGACCTTTTGATGGTAAGCTCAGCTCTGAGATGGAGTATCCCATTGATGAAGTAAAGACTATCCTCTGCAGTAAAAGACGTCCACGGAATCCCAAACAAGTTCCTGTACCCAACTGCTTTCCCTCCTGTGAACGTGTAGTTCCCTTTGTACTTGCTTATGAACTCCTCCGATGGCTTTGACCTCGCCGAGAACTCGTAGTCCACTCCGAAACTCACCGACCCTTTCTCCTGCATCCCTAGGAACAGCCCGAAACAGTGGAACGAGCTCTGTTGATCCATGTTGCAGTGCGCCGAGAGGAAAAAACCCTGACCGCCTAAGTGAAAGGCCTGAGAATAGACTCTCCCCGAGGGGAACAACCCTGCGCATTCTTCTCGTTTCAGGTCTAGGTAGACCACGCACTGCGGCCTGGGAAGCTCGAACTCGACGACTTTCACGGGTCTGTATTTGTAAGCTCTCTCTATGAGGCGTCGGTTCATGGAAGCTGATTCTTCCGCAGCTAGGCTGCGTTGCCTGTGCGGGGCTTCCGCCTTGAAGAAAAGAGCCTCTAGAACGAGCTTTGACGCTATCTCGTGGTCGAAGTCACTGCAGGTCAGTACCTTCTTCAGCTTTCTGCATGTCATGAACGGGAAGCGGATAGATAGTGCGAGGCGTGACCCGAGAATCTCTCTTCGCTCCTCCAGCACATGGTACTGCGCTCTTGCCCATTTCAAGATAAAATCATAAACTGCATCCTCTGATGCTATCTGGAGATCGTCGCTTGATAAGATTGCCTCGATTCCTGCCAACGGTAGCGACATAACCTCCTCCTGAAACCTGAAAAGAAGAGTAACCATGGCTTCTAAGAATCAACACACCCACCATCACGAGATTGTTATGTCATTCTGGGGTCTTACTTGGTAATATCCTTGTAGCGGGCAGCAAGAAACTGTTTTGCAGCATCAGTTAAAGGCTGGACAGCTTTAGCCATTAGAACACTAGAGGGAAGCTCGAGATAGAGCAGGGCAGACTCGGGAGTCATAGGCATATTGCGGAGAAGCCTGCTGCAGTACCTCATGCAAGAGGCAACCTCGAATTTATCAGCAGCCATGAGCACATCTAACAAAGCAGGTGCTGTGGCGACAGATACCACATTGCTGTACATGAAGTTTAAAAGCTCCATCAAAGCAGATTCCTCTGCCATACACACAAAGTCAGATACCCATGTAAACCAAAGCCAAATAACACACAACAAAACGACAAAATGTAACCTATTTGTGTCTAGTCCTCTTATAAACATTCAGATATGTTCACATGAGTAACAAAAAAGGCCAGTAGCTTGTGTTGAAATAGCGTACCTGACGCATTGATTCGAAGAGTGACATGCCTTTGCTCAGATTCCCTCATGCCATTGGAGAACAGCTGCAACATTTTCAGAAGAAACAAAAGTGAGACACACACAAACTCATGGACAAGAGACTACTACCACCGCCATTGATATTGAATACCTTGTAAAAGAAAGGGCTTTTAGCAGCTAAGATAGGAGAGCTAATATGAAGTTCTATAACCCTAACAACTTTAGAACAATCCATCCCCCAGCTTGGCTCACTAGTTGTATCCTCTTCATCCCCTAAAAAAAAAAACAAAACCCAATAAGCTCTACTTCTTCTTCTTCTTCTAACAATACTGATCAAAAAAGGACCTAGCTTTTAGTACTACCTGATAAAGCCTCTTCAACCATTGCCTCACCTTCATCATCAAGATTATCACCACCAGGACACCCATCCATATCAGGCTGCTCATCTGTCAAAATCTGCTCCTCGGGACACGCCACAATGTCCGAAATAGTAACTGCAAAAAAAAAACGAATCAAAACACGCTCTCTTAATTAAAGGCTTCTCCTTTTGAAGAAAAGGGCAAAACGGTAAATATATCATCATCATCGTCCTCACCAGATTCCTTTTTGATATCTTCTCTTCTCCTCTTGCGATGACGAGCCCAATCGGCGATGCTCGTACACCCTTCGACGTCTGACCTGGAGTCCGAGGGACCGCCCATGATCTCGATCCGGAGCAATCGATCGGAGAAGTTGCTGTCGTTGAAGGCGAATCCGAAGTCGCCTTCGGAGGAGGAGCCGTGACGGGAGAAATCGGAATCCATCTGGGTTTTGGGGTCGAACAGATCCGTGTTTTCACCACCTCTCATATTTACCCTAACCGTGAAAGGGTGAGATGAAATGAAGAAACTTGATGATGATCGTAGACGAAGTTAGAGAGAGAGAGAGAGAGAGATGAAGGGCTTTCAGGTGAGAGAGAGATGGAAGGATACGAGAGGAAGAGACTATTCTTTATACAGTCTGTCGTCTATCTTATCTATCTACTAACCGGTTCGGTTATTTAACTAAACCGATCTCCGGTTTTCTCTGTTGAGTCTTGATATTTTAAATGCTGCTATAGATATTTGAATTTTATGTAGGTGTTAGATACTAAACAAAAGTAGTGAACCTAAAACCTATAAGCTATGTGGTAAACAAAAACAAACAAACAAACAAAATTGGGTCACTTGCATACAATGGATGGATTAAAAAATGGTTTTATAGAGTTCATAGAACAATTTAGAGCTCAAGTAATTTACATCTACATAAAGATTATGATGTACTCTCTCTCACATTTTACAACGTTTACAGGTATAAGAGCATGTTTAGCCGGTTCTTAACTTTTTTAGTTAAAAGTTAAGAGACGGTTCTTATATTCCGCTAAGAACCCCACCCTAGGAATCCAGCTATAAACATGCTAGCTATAAACATGCTTAAGAGAGTATATTTGACCCAAAGAACAAAAATATAAGAGAGTCAGGTTTTGGAGTTATTTTACAGGTATTGGTTAGCAGACCATTGTTGGTTTAGGCATGTTCGGTTTGAGCTGAGTGGGCTTGGCGGATGGACATATGATGCTTGGGCTGCATTAGGTTATTTTTAACATTAGTCCATAGATATATATTAACTAAATTTAGAATGGAGAACTCCAACAAACCAAGTTTGACTTTGAAGTCAATGAAAACTTGTGGTGGTAAAGGTTTGGTGAAGATGTAGTATACTAGTTGTAGGTGAGCTGGAATGTTTGGTTTTGATGAGATCCATAGCAACTAGTTCTAGTATATAGTGGTAATTAATCTTTAAAATGTTTAGAGCAATTGTGAAAAGTCGGATTAACACTGAGAGATATAAAGAGATTGTCACCTTAAAGCATAGTTGTATGAGATTAACACTGAGATATATAAAGAGATTGTCACCTTAAAGCATAGTTGTATGAGAAGACTCGGAAGAACATCAACCTGATGTTCTATCATCGCCATCGGAATGATCTTCAGATGGCTTTGTACTTTACTCTCATTACTGTTTCACTTATGATTTGATACAATAGTTTATTTAATTGTAGTAAAATTATATCTTTCATATATATTCGGATTAGTTAGTATATAATTGGATCCAATAATATCTTCAGGCTATAGAACAAATGGCAAAACCTTCAGTAAAATTTATTAACGTGTTTGTCCAAAATCATCTCCATCAAAGCCAAATTGTTCTTTCTCCTTATGATTTGGTATGTTAGGTTTGATCTCTACTGATTTCATGGGTCAGAGTAATATGCTAATTCAAATTTAAGCAGATTATCGAAGCTATTAAAAACTGATAAAATGACCATCAGAAGTTGATAAGAAAAAAATCATTATAAAAATTATAAAATGCAACAACAAAAACTATTCTAAAATGAGAATATTACCTGTTTTTAAATAGCTGTTGTTCACTACCTGTAAACCTAACACTGCCAAACCTGACAGATCCCATCACCAAACTAGGTCCAGTTTCAATTCAAGTACAAAAATAAACATAAAATCTTAAAACAATAACAACTATCTACAATGAACACACCTTAAAAATCATTATTAATATTTGTAGTAAGATAACCACCAGGAACAGCAACAAGACACCCTCCAGTTTCAGTCCAATAAGATATTGTGGGGCCACATATTAACAAGGATTCGATTGATTAAATTGAAACTATATGGGTCTCTTTTGAGAAATATATGATTCATAAAGTACCAAACTGTAAATAACAATACTCTTGAAAAGCATTAACCATTCAATATCAAAGCCATTTCTCTGTGCAAAAAAAAAACAAACCCAAAACGGCCAAGACTTTCAAAGCTAAGGAGCTATCTCGAGTCTTG
This sequence comes from Brassica nigra, assembly GCA_016432835.1. NCBI lineage: Eukaryota > Viridiplantae > Streptophyta > Magnoliopsida > Brassicales > Brassicaceae > Brassica > Brassica nigra. The sequence goes on along the minus strand of CM028246.1, from coordinate 8,774,032 downwards.
GTTCGAAGCAGAACCCAGTAAAGAGCTGAAGAGGGAACTTCTTGGACACAGGACACTTCTGAGACCACTTCCAACACTTTAACTTCATGTCGAAAGTCAAAAGCGCGGGAGATCCATAGCTCTGAACGTAAACCATATCATCACTTCCACTACTCGCGAACACATCGTCTAACTCACCAAAGCCTTGGAAGAATCTCTGAGGCATTCTCGCCACTTCTTGCCACTCTCTCCCTCCTCCTTTTAGAACCCAAACACCAATCCCTTTGATGATGTCTGGTCTATCGTGTTTCCCTATCCCTCCCACGACCACAAGCTTCTCCTTGAGGTTCATCAACCTCCCACAGGTTAAAGAACACGGCATTGGAACAAAACTCCTCATCAAGGCTCCACTAGAGGATGATATGGATGATAGGTTCAAAGCAACCAAGCCGTGGCGATGATCAGACCCTCCCGTGGAGTAAATCAAGAAGTATAGAACATTGTCGCAGATCACACTCTCGTCTCCTCCTCTCCATCCGGTTAAGACATCGGTTAAACATGTTGTCCAAGTCATTGTCTCAGAGCTGTAGAGATGAATAGATAGCTCCCACTGGAAGAAATCTCCCGGAGCTTGCTTCGATTTCACTACAGAGACAGAGTAACTCTGTTTTGCTCTGTTCACGGAGGTAGACATTGCTGTGTAGTCTGCAGATCTGTGACCGGGCGGTTCGGTAAGCTTCCTCCATTGCTTGGTGATAGGGTTCGAGACATAGATCTTGTTTCTGCAGTCGTTATCCATGAAACAAACCAATCCACAAGAGGAAGCAACGAACCAGTTCGAAGTCTCGATGCAAGGGAGATCAAAACCGTACCATTTCCTGATAACCGGGTCGTAAGCGTAACCGGATGGATCATCGGTGGTAGTGAACATGAAGTACCAAGGGCTCTGAGGAACAGAGTTGTTGTTGGAGAAGTTGGATAAGAATCTTTGAGAAGATACAATCTCGTTCCATCTTTTGCAGACTGTGCCTGCTCTGAAGATGCTTGCTATGGGGAGAAAGGTGAGGATTCTTTCTAATAAATCGTTGGGGAGAAGAGAATCCATTGAAAAGGTTTGGACTTTGGTCTCATCATCGCTCTGCTCAGAGTATGGTTCAGCTTCAGGGACATATGTAGTAATGTAGTTGTACGGATAAGTGGTCCAAGACGTTTCTGCTTCCATCTTCAAAGCCACTGAAAACAACACAAATAATCAATAAATTTATAACCTTTTACACACCAGACATTGAAAAACCACAACAATCCATTAGCAAAAGAACAAATAAATAAATAACAAAAGATATATATTCAAAGCTTGAAGTCTCAACATAGATCAATACACAACACACAGCCTCTTCAAGTTAAATTTATTACACAACACAGAGCTTCATCAAGTCAGATTCATCACAAAACACAGAGCTTCATCAAGTCAGATTCATTACACAACACAGCCTCTTGAAGTCAGATTTATTACACAGCACAGAGCATCTCCAAGTCAGAGATTTATTACACAGCACAGAGAATCTTCAAGTCAGAATTTGTAAGGGAAAACAACAAAAATAAATCAAAATATGAAGTTTAGAACCAGATTTGCTTTAGAGAAATGATATCTAGAATTTGTCCAGTAATGCAATAAATGTTTCAGGCAGAAACCAAAAGATAAGTAAGAAAACAGGAGAAAGCTTGTGTCATTCTTTCAAGGTCAAGGTTTCAACTTTGATGGCAATTAATACAAAGATTAGATATTAGGTAGAAGTAGAACGTTGGTTCATGCATATTAGACTAAACGCTTACATCTTATCAAACATCTGGTAACATCATACACTCATTAAATACCAAAAACCCATCATCAATCAGAGATTACGAACACGGAACAGATATCAATGAACCATCCCAACATTAAAGAAACAGAAAGTGACAGTGAGATCAAACAGAAACCCATCTCGATTTCCATTACATACCTTCGAACCGAGGAACACGTGGGTCTCTGAATCTTTAGAATTCTCGAGATTCAAACCCGATAAAGTATCGGACTTTTTTTAGATTTGCGAGTGGAAATGCCGGTATTGTCGATTTTGTTTGATGAAAGGACGCGAAAGATGAGATTTTTGCCTGAGAATAGAAGATGGAGATGAAATGGGTATGTCGGGATTTCGGATTTGTCGTGTAAGAAAGATGAAATGGGTTCATCAGTGAGACAAGGACTAAGAGCTACAGATTGAGAAAATTTCTGGTTTAATAGATAGAAGAAGAGACGTTCCGGGTTAGATTATATATATGAATGAAACGGACAATGAGAGGAAGGGATGGCAAGAGAGAGAGAAGAGAGCAAACGCGAGGAAGGGAGAAGAAGAAGACGTTTGCTCTTTGCTTTTTTTTTTTAATTTTCTTTTTGTCGTTTTATTTTTGATGAAAAAGAGCATTGTTTTGAAAACCAGACCAAAACGCCCGGTCGGACCGGTGGGATTATAACTCACTCTTTTAATCAGTTCTGCATTGTGTTAAAACCGAATTTAAGTTAAACGGGCAAACCTAACTAAACCGATCAGGCTCATTTTTTGATGATCTAGCTCGATATTAAAACCTTTTTTTAATTCAAGTTACAAAACAAAAAATTGTAAATTTTAAAATGATTTCATATTCATATTGTTTTTTTAAATATTTACCTAAATAAATTAATTTTCATCATATCTTTATATTATTTTGAAGTTTTCATTTTATTCTCGTGTCATTTTTAGATTTTAACAATGATTTAAATTTTTATCAAAATAATTTATAGTTATACATATATATAGTTACTTAATTTAAATTTAGATTAAAATCTAAATACAATTAAACCAGTTGGATCGGTTAGACTGGTCCTACCATTAGCCCAACTATAAATATAATGCTAAGTTAATGTCTGATCCAATTAAATTCAAAAAAGTTTAAAATAAATAAAAATTGGATTACACCATACCGCATGTAAAACAGTTTTTAAAAAAGTATTTCATGAATACTACAAAACATAAAACAACCAAAAAATAATCGTATCACCAATAATAATGCTGTCTTACTCATCAACCTCTATGTTTATTTATTTAAAAATCGCAGTGACAATAAACAAACCAAAATTGTTTTATTAAAAGAAAAATATATCACAATGTTTTTTTCATTTCTTATTTCGTTTGGTAATTATACTTTGCTTTTCAAACATTAGACTTTTCTCAGTTTCGGAGTGGCCCTGTCCTTTACCTAACCTAATACACTCACTACATCACTATACAACAACAAACTAAAAGCCAACACACAAATTTGCATGCACAAGCAGGAATTCCCAATCAAAATATTATATGCAACTTGAAAATGCTGATGGCTTCATATGCACTAACTACATATAACGTGTTAAGCTATATATATATATTGATCTCAGTTTCATACGCTTTACTTTCTTTCTTCTAATTTAGATCATAGGCCCTTGCCCTTTATGGTTATGTAACTACTCATTCGTATTCCATGTAGTTAACATACATACAATCAGTGGCGCACATACTCTATTGATCACATTTCTGGTTATGTATTTGAATAAATTTGGGTCTTTTGTAAATGTGTGTTCTTTGATATGAATTCAACTGTTATTTGTATACGTGATGGTTCAAGGTAGAATATAAATCACTTTTTAGATTTGTAGCATCGTAATATGACTCTTACATCCATGGGTGGTTTATAAATGTATCGTAGAAAGGCTTGCAAATCGGTCTGATGACTACCACTAGTCACCTTTGATATTTTGTTGTATAACTCATTTAAAGATATAAAACCAAAACTAATCTAGAGTTAGAAGTCAAATCGTGTTTAACATCTAATAGATAATAGTATGAAACAAAGTTATTTTTGTCGTTAAAAGAACAAGATTGCGACGTGATGACTGTTTGGAAGATATAGCAAGATCAATATGCACTAATCAGCTTGGCCTGTTTGGTGGTGCCACATGCCTTTGTGCACGTTAAGTCTTCTCGCTTTTCATTCTGTACATTATAGAGAAACCCCCACTAACACATGCACACACATTTTTTTTATCTGTTTTCTCTCATGAATTATAAACTAGTTTTAAGAGACTATTCGCAAACTTTATATAACATCTACAGCTCAAAAGTGATGTTGGTGAGTAATTTATTCGACCATCTCCATTTCATTTATCCTTTGAAACTAGCTATGAGGTCTTGCTTTTATTTTTGATTCAAGCCTTCAAAGTTTGTGGACTGCTTATGGTTCTTCAATACATAAACATATGTACATATAGATAGTTCCTCCAAGTTCGCACCATATATGATATATAACAGCTGGGAAGTAAAAAGAATGTAAATCAGAAAAGAGAAATGATTGTTGAAGTAGACTTGTTAATTTTTTCTTGGCAGCAAATGGAAGTGGACCAACAAACTTAGAAGTCGCATTTTATCATGATGATGTTCTCTTCGCTCCACATCTTGTTGTTCCTTCTCTACTGTTTCTCCACAACGTTTTTAACTTTTTTTTTTTTTGAACACACAAATTTAACTCTATACATCTTTCTCTTAGTTTTAGAAAACGACTAGTCCTTTCCTTAGATCAAATTCAAAGTAACATGAGTGAAGTAACCAAATTTTCAACAATCAGCATGTTCCTTCCTTCAGTGAGGAACATGAAAAACAAAGAGACTTGCGTGTTACTGTTTTCTCTAGAATTGTATACAAACAACAACATAAATGAAAAGTGAAAAAAACATCTTAAAAACCAACATACAGTTGGCCTATTAGCTAAATTCTTAGATTGTCTAATTAAAATTTAAAGGGTTCATAAGTTCAATTTCTGATGAAAAGAATACGTTGTTTTAGAGAATTTAATTTAAAGTAGTTTGAACTCGTATAGATCTCTGGAACTAGAAGAATCTATAGACATCCAAAAAACTAACAAACTAATTTAAATTCTAGATATATAGACTAAAAGCAAACTTGATTTAAAATCACAACAAAGCACATTAGTGAAATATAATGAAATTTCTCAACTGAATTCTTTTGAGCTCCTTCCTAGCTTGTTTCCGGTGACAAATACACCGTGGAGCCTACAAGTTCAAGGTTTGATCAAAGGGTCAGTGTGATTTAAAATTTTATATTCATGAACTACTCAGAAACTAAAATCTTCATTCTCATCTTTCTCAGCCCAAATCTTTCAAGACCAACATTCGCTGGATTATTGGGTTTGGAGACAATTAGTGGTCAGAGTTTTCCATATTATAACAAAGTTGGGCCTTGAAATAGTGCTGCAAAGCTAGTTTATGACAAAAACACTTAGAGCAAGTCCATCGGTGCCTCTTAAGCATAGGTTCTAACGAAAAGAGGAAAAAAAATAAATGAAAAATGACAAAAAAAAAAGAGAACCGGTGTCTAATGTAGGATTTTTAGATATGCTAAGCACCCCTACGTGTCACACTGGTACTGGACCTCCCATTTTTGACTCTCTCCTCTCTCCTTCGAAAATCATTTGTTTCTCTTCCTCCTCCATTGTCGATCTTTGTCGGGTGATTTGATCCGAAAACTACTTGATTCTGATCCTGATTTTCGTTGGTGTTACGATTGTTACAAAGGCGATCCAATCTCGAAGATAGATTCAGATCGGAAACGGAAGAAAGACTCTTTCTCTTCGACAGATCAACCGTCGGAGGAGAAACCAAAGAACAAGAGAGCCGATAACCACCACATCAAGCACCGTAATAAGAAGAGCAAGATGGCGTCGAGAGACCAAGTCAAGGCCTCGCATATTCTGATCAAGCATCAGGGATCTCGCAGGAAGGCGTCGTGGAAGGATCCGGAAGGAAAAATCATCATGACTACCACGAGAGAAGCAGCCGTCGAATAGCTTAAATTGATCCGTGAAGACATCGTCTCTGGTAAAGCTACCTTCGAGGATGTGGCGGCTCGTGTTTCCGACTGTAGCTCTGCTAAACGCGGCGGCGATCTAGGTTTGTTTTGTCTTCTCAAGTCTCTTGTTTAAGATGAATCAGCATTGATTTTAGTTAGGGTTCTGATGGATCTCTGTGTAGTGGAATTTCTCATAAAGAGGAGACTATCGGTCTGTTTAGATCATGCACCAATGTTTATAGTATACAGTTTCTTGCTTGATGTATCTTCAGTGCTCATAAAGATTACTGACGTCTGCTTTTTTTCACGAATCTTACTACTGTTTGCTAGGATCATCACTAATGTTTAGAGTACGAAGTGTTTCATTCCTTGATGAATCTAGAATTGGTGCTCGTAAATATTACTGATGATGATTGACTACTTAGATCATCGTCATATGTGATAGAATCTAAAAGTTTCTTTCTTGATTTATTTTTATATTCAGTGCTCATAAATCTTACTAAAAGTCTTCTTAGATCATTTCACCAATAAGAACAATCTGAAATTTTCTTCGTCGATGAATGTAATTGGTACTCACTGGCAATTGTTATTTGGAGTTATTGATCTGTAATTGGTGCTTTTAAATCCTACCGGTGATGAGTACTTAGAAACCGTTTGAGGAAGCAACATACGCACTGAAGGTGGGAGATATAAGCGAGATTGTGGACACAGCCAAAAGCGATGGTTCACTTTTCAGTAACAAGGTATACTAAATATAGATCCATGTTTTTTTTTTTTGGTTTTGCGACTTGAATGGATTAATATGTGCAGAGTTGATGTTTCTTTTACTTTGTGTTCTAACACTTTCTGAGTGAGTTGTGTGATCATGAGTCATGTGTGTATGAGCTATTTTCATAATCAAGATTATAGCAAAATTAAAAACGGAGAGTTTATTGATGAATTTAATTATCCAGAAAATATAAAGAGTATAGCAAAACTAAATTTAATAATTCAATTTCTAAAAAAAAAATATAATTAAGAACCTCATAGGGGTTTTCCCTTTGGACCTTCTCAAAACTAATTATATTATTAAGGGTTCTAAACTACTTAAAGTACACAATTAATAATTAAATTAATTTTAAGAACTTATTAGAGGTTCTAACCAATGTGGGTGGTCTAACATATGCTAGATTTGCTTACCTATGGACAAAAGCAGAATAATAGCCCACATCTTTGCAACGTTTAGTCGTTTCGGACCACGCATGATATTAAATAACACCCACACAATGATGTAAACACGACAAAACATTGGCAAAAGCAAAAAAAAACAGGTATCAAAAAGAGCCGTGTGAATGACAATTACTAAAATCAGAATAAGAACAGAACAAAATTCAAATAAATAATATGCTAATAAGAGTCTCAGTAAATCTCGTTACAATTCAATCTAACAGCTCTTCCACAGTGTGACAAAACGAAATTTCAAAAGATTCAAAAGCAAAAAAAACACATGATGATTACGATCAAACAAAACAAAGAGTTCTTAGTCTGATTCAGAAGTCAATTTTAGCCATGAGTATTCAAAGCTTCCCAGACCAAGTTCTTAACCACAGGGTTAGCCGCGTCTCTAGCTTGATAAGCAGCTTTCTTCAACGTCCTAATAGTCCACACGTTCGCCTCCCACCACGAGAGACTCCTATACGGAAGGTTATGCTTCTTGCAAAGCTCCTGAACCACGGGAGCCACTTTCCGTAAATGACAACGCGGCAGCCGAGGGAACAGATGGTGCTCGAGCTGAAACTGCAAGCCGCCAAAGAACCAATCCATATACGAACTACACGAGATGTCCAGCGTCCCTGCAGCCTGCTTCTCGAACCAGTCTGCCCCCGTGGGTGGGCCCACGTACACATCGGCAGCGAAATGGTTAAGCGTGAACTGAATATGCTGAAGAGCCGTAACACTGAAGCTAGTGAAGACGAAGAAGAATCTCTCCGGCCAAGTAGGTAAGCAGGAGACCAAGAGCGGGAACCAAGTCCAGAACACCAAGATTCCGGCGAAGTTGAGGGCCCGATCGGGAACCTCGCGTTTGGAGAAGAGGAGGAGGAGCGTCTGGACGAAGAGGTTGATCCTCCCGAAGCACATGACCGGGTAGTAAGTGAAGTGCTGGTAGCTGATCAAGAACCTCGCTAAGGGATCGAAAGTGAGTTTCCGATCGTAGAATCGCGACGTCATTGAGCTGAAGAACTTGGTGGAGACGGCGAAAACGGGGATGTGCTGCAGATCCGGATCGTAATCTAGGCTGTTACACGCGAGGTGGTGCGCGTTGTGAGTCCACTTCCACCACGCGATCGAGATTCCCGTGAGGCAGTTACCGGAGAGGAGCTGAGCGAATCTGTTGTACGATCCGCTCGTCATGATGACGTAGTGTCCGGAGTCGTGGCCTATGTACGCGCTCTGGATCCAGAGGAGTCCGAGTACCGCGGCGGCGATCTGGTGAGCGAGGAGGGAAGTACACGCGAGGACGCCGTAGAGAACGGCGGCGAACATGGCGGCGACGAAGGCGAAGGTGTAGAGAGTGACGTGTCCCTTGTTCTCGAAGAGGCCGAGTTTCCGAAACTCCGCGGCCATGCGGCGGTAATCGCGGGAGACCTCGGAGATTTGGAAGTCTCCGACGTGGTAGCCGGTGAAGAGGTCGTCGAGGTGGCGCCAAGCGGTCCCGGGGTGGAACGCGATGAACGCGTCGGTGACGTCTTGGCCGACGAGGTTGAGGATCACCGCGTCGCCTCCGGGGTGGGATTTGATCCAGTCGGAGACGTTGTAGGCTTTGCCTTGGATCGCGATCCACAGATCTCCCGGTTTGTTGTGGCTTTTGAGGTCTTCGCTCGTAATGTACTTTTTAACCGTCTCTTCCGCCATTGATGACGATTCGAAAAGCTCTCGGAGATCTGAATCTATGGCGATTGGTTTTCTCGTTTTCGCGGTTCGATCGATAAAAGGTTAGAGATTAGAGAGATACACGAACCTTTTTCTTTACATAGTGATGGGATCTTTGAATCTGAATTTGAATCGAATCCTCCTTCTCACTTTGCGTTTGATGTATATTTATGTTTTCAAATTAAACGAATATAGGGATCATGTACGTGGCCAAGTGTGCCTACTAGTCGTTCTCACGTGCGACTCTTCTTTGTAATTTAAAGAGGGACCATTTGTTTGTTATGTAACTTATGTTTATTAAATAAAAAAAGGAGGAAACTTAGTGCTGTCGCTCGTAGTTATGAAATGCAAGACAGAGCAGACCATGTGTACTATTAGCTTTAGGTATTTTTCATTGTATGTCAATAATCATTCATTCATTCGTTGGTGTCCGTCAACTTTACGTCAACATTAAAAAGAAATGGTATAGTATTCACCAAAGGGCAACTAAAAATTATGTCAGAAATCTGTGGGCAAAAAAATAACCTCTAGTAAAAAAAACTGAGTTTTTACCTTTTACAAATTTCAGTTTTGTTATAAATCATATGAATATATTTAGCATATGTATTTCTGATATGGAAAAGTAATTTGTAGAATTAGAATATTTTTTTTGGGATCAACGTAGAATCAGAATTATAAAGTGAAAGTATATAGGTTTGGTTGCAATATATGTTTATGACTTTGGCATAATGTTAACAAAAGATTTCTTAATGCACTTGACAAAAGATTTCTTAATGCACTTGCACCGTCCCTGTTGCTCAACTGCTCTCCAGGACTTGGCCTGCTAGATGCCCAGCTGGTTCTCTTTGATATCTTTTTCTGATTTATTGTTAACTCATGAAAATATTTTTTCCTCATTGAGATCTGAAATATATTGTATTTTATTTCAACAAAGCAATTATTATTTTTGTTTCCAAGTGTGGTAACAGACAAAAAAAAAAGTCAGATATACATAGCTATAGCCTATAGTCTTTAATTATATGGATGTCGACAGAAAAAAAAATATTATACAAATCAAATAGCAAATGGGAGGGAAATTCCTCAACCAGGAAATTAAAGGAAGACTTTTCATGTTAAGGAATGTATAAAGGAGACTGGGCAAGCAAGCAGTGGGAAGATGATCTCATTCACTTTAACATACAGAATATTCAATAATGTATTTATATTTATAAGAAATTCATAAATATAAATTAGTACAAAAGTACAAACTCTTACAACATTTTTCTTGGTAGGAAAAAGATATTCTAAAATGCGAACTATATAGAAGAAGAAGATATCTTGAACAGTGTTTTGAAATTAGACCCTACGGTCCATATTTTGTATAGGGGCTTAGTCTTTAAAGCCCATTAGTAATAACTGATACGAGTCTACGAGTGATATGTTTGAAAACGTAACGACGAGTCTTCAATTCGAAATCTCTTCTTCTACGTTTCTGGGAAAATAAATTTGTTGATTCGATTGGGGAAAGAAGAACCTTCATGATTCCATCTCTCAGACGAAGATTTTATATGATATAGCGAAGAGTAATCTGCATTTTTCTACAAGTTCTGAGCTTTCAGTAAGTCGAGGCGATAGCGAGCAATGTGGAGTTCGATTGAGAATTTGAAGGAGAACTTGAACAAGATCGCGCTCGATGTGCACGAAGAAGACGAAGAGGTTCTTCACATTTACAGTTCAGCTAATAATGTCGGTGGTGGGAGGAATTCGAGTGGTCATAGGTCTTCCTCTTCCATGTCCATTTCGAGGTATCAGATCTCCAATGGAATCGAATCGCCTGCTCATCATGAGGTATCTGGCCAAGTCCTTTTTATCTGAGCGAAAATGTAGTTTGTGTACTAATGATAGGGTGGCTTGTTTAATGATTTTATTAGATTGAGAGGTATAAGGCAGAGATTAAGAAGCTTCAGGAGTCTGAATCAGATATCAAAGCTTTATCAGTTAATTACGCGGCTCTTTTAAGAGATAAAGAGGTAAGCTTGTGATATAAATCTTCTTCAAGGTACCTCTTTTTTTATTTGTGTCTTTCTCTTTAAACCAAAGAGCCAGTGGGTTATTACAGGATCAGATCTCCAGATTGAACCAGGAGAATGGCTCATTGAAACAAAATCTTAACTCTACTAGTGCTGCTCTGAAAGAGGCTACAATTGGCGTTTCCAGGGAATCAAACAATAATGCTATCAAGGTAACACACATGACACATGATACATTGATACGTTTGTTTGTATCTCTATGGGGTATATGCAGTTTAGCTGGCAATACATATTATTTACTTGTAATCTTCTCCAGGGAAACAACGATCAATCACCCAACAGGCTACAAAAATCTGTGTCACATTCAAAAAGTCGAGGCCTTATGTCCAATGGAAAAGGGAAGGACACTAATTCACAAATAAAAGAAAAGGTAACACCATCATTCATTTACCTTTATGATAAAAGCTTTGTTGTTTTGAATTTGTTTGGTTTGTAAGATTCATACAGCAGAGTTTCCGAATGAAGTTCTTTTTGTTTACATCTTGTAATGCATACGAAGCTTTTTAGCAGTGGTGAAACTGCCTTTTTATCATCTGCGATATACTTTATTTTGGTAAACACTAAATTCTAAGTGGTGCTGCCATTTTAGGACCTTGCTGATATGCTAGAAGATAGAACAAAATCACTGGCAGCTGTTCAAGCTAAAGAACTTGCAAAAGAGCGTGAGAGACTAAGGGATATGCAGCTTTCTCTGCAGGGTATATACTATCATCAGTTGCTTATTGCTTCTTTTTATCTCTGATATCTAGTATTCTCACTCACCTTTATTCATCAGAGGAGCGGAAACGGAGTGAATCATTCATGGAGGAGCTCGAGTCTCTGAGGTTAGATAAGAACAAAGTAAGACTGTAAGTTAGAAAAGACTTGCATTTTCTGTATTCATGTAGGAACAGATATATCTTGCTCACAAGTTTGTGATTTTCTTTATTCCATCTGTTTGCAGACCTCATTGGAGATTAGCAGAGTGCATAGTGAACTGGATTCAAAATTACTTGAAATCAAACACTTGCAGGATAAGTTGAATGATCAGGAGAGCCATGCTGTTGGAACTGCCATGGAACATCTACAAGAAGTTAACAAAGCACTAGAGAAGGAAAACAACGAGCTTAAGGTTTGTTGTGTTCCATTCCATACTGTTGAATGATTTTGCAAGGAAAAAATTATCTTTCTCGAACTGTGTGTATGTCTACTTCGACTTTTGGAATCTGGACCGAATCTGATCTGGTTTTTCATCACTTCATAGTTGAAACGAAATGAGCTAGAAGCTGCTTGGGAAGCAAGCAGGAGGCCCAACAGTAGCAAAGTCTTCCCAGACACCACAGAGGCTCTGACTAAATATCCTAGTAGTTTGAACAAGGTTCTTAATCCAGAAGACACTTGATCATATATATATATATATATATATATATATATATATATATATATATATATATATACGCAAAAGCGTTGCGTTCATGAAATGTGGATCAAATATCTATAGTCCCCCTTATACCTTTTCCATATTTAACTAGAAGGAAACTGAAACCTTTCCGGGAAAAGAAAAAATGGAGCAATCCCTGCAGAGAATGGAAACGGATTTGAAGGAAACACAAAGAGAAAGGGATAAAGCACGGCAAGAACTAAAACGCCTCAAACAACACTTGCTAGAAAAGGTCAGCTATTATATCATTATCTTCTGGTCATGTCTTTGCTTATTATTTCTGTTTCTTGCAATACTCTTAAAATGTGTTATGACTTCAATCTAGACAAGGTTTTATTGTATTCTCTTGATATGTTTCTTAGAAGATTATGAATTTATATTTTCTTTTCTATTATTTTACAGGAAATGGAAGAGTCTGAGAAAATGGATGAAGATAGCCAATTGATTGAAGAACTCCGCCAGGCTAATGAATGTCAAAGGTCCCAGATATCACAGTTGGAGAAAACACTTAAGCAGGCAATGGCTAGTCAGGAGGATAACAGGCTGAGCAATGACAATCATATCCGGAAGTTAAAGGAAACAGTTGATGACTTGAATCAAAAACTTACAAATTGTTTGAGAACAATAGAGTCCAAGAATGTTGAACTTCTAAACCTTCAGACCGCTCTTGGCCAGTACTATGCTGAAATCGAAGCTAAGGTTGGTATACTATGAGGAAGTTGAAATTCTTACCTTGCTTGCACTCGGTTTATCGATGAGTTCTTATTCATTTTGTAGGAACATTTTGAACGAGAGCTTGCGGTTGCTAAAGATGAGTCGATGAAGCTTAATGCTCGTTTGAAAGTAGGCATATGACTCTTTCCTTTTCCCTTATTGCCTGTTATCTACCATATCGATATATGTCTAATGCTATTCTGTTGATGCTTAAGGATGCTGATGAGCGATTGGAATCATCGAATAAAGAAAAGGAAGACATCACATCCAAACTGTTGCTGGCCGAAAAGGTGGCAGCTGAATGGAAAAACAGGGTAAGCAAGGTTGAAGAAGACAATGCAAAAGTACGCCGTGTTCTTGAGCAGAGCATGACAAGGCTAAATAGAATGTCAATGGAGTCGGATAATCTCGTTGATAGGTACACCAATTATCACATCATGCAGATTTTCGATTCTCTTCTAAGAAATAGATTAGATGTTATGATGCAGTGATGAATCCCAAAATATTCTTACAGGCGTATCGTTATCAAATTGCTGGTTACGTACTTTCAGAACAATCATAGCAAAGAGGTAAACATTGGAATTAACTCCATTTTTTACCCGACATTCAGATTTACTCAGTTGTTTCATTTCTTTACTCAAATGTTTCATTGCTTTTGCTTAGGTGTTGGACCTCATGGTTAGAATGCTGGGTTTCTCAGAGGAAGATAAAGAGCGGATCGGAGTGGCACAACTAGGAGGCGGTAAAGGTGTTGTAAAAGGCGTATTGGGCTTTCCGGGTCGCTTTGTTGGTGGAATCTTGGGTGGGAAAACCGCAGGTTCACATGCCAATGCGGCTTGTGATAACCTGGTAAAAACCTTTCCATTACACAATAAATCTCTGATCCAAGTCATAGAATCGATAAACAGAGCAAGGTTCACTGAAGGATGTTGTTTCTTTTGTTTGTTACTTTGTTTAACAGTCTTTTGCGGATTTATGGGTGGATTTCTTGCTCAAAGACGCAGAAGAGCGAGAAAGAAGAGAAGCAGAAGAGTCAGCAGCAGCAACCAAAGCTAAGCAAGATTCAGAAAAGACGAGACAAGATGGTGCTTTGTCTGATTCGGAGTACTCCACGGTGCCTCTCAGATCATCGGAGAGTAATCAACGGCTTTCAAGAATACAGTAAGATGGTAAATAGATACGCATACTTGCATTTTATATACACTTTAAACAGGTGTTTGAGTATCTGTGGAGTCTTGTGTTGTAATTATGATCTCATACCACAATTCTCTGTTCCTTATTTCTTTCAGTCCAATTTTGTTTAAGATAGGAAATTAAATGCTGTTTTATTGATAATGAAAGAAGCTTCTCTTTTAAAAGGTTTCCCAAAACTAAGACATTTTTTAATCATTATATCATCTCATCGTTCACATCAAATAGCCCAAAAATTGAAAATGTTCTCGCCAGATAAGAAAAACGAACACAAGTAAAAGCAGACAGTTTCTTTTCAAGTCTTATGTAGAAATATAATGAAACAGAAATGCCCCAAGACACAAACCAAAACGTCAAAGGGGATAGAGAGAGATTGCTTCACTATAAAGTCTCTAACCCAACTTTGCTTTCAGGGAAGCAAGAGGGATCTTAGAAAGAACTTTCTCATCGAAAACCATGTAGTGTTTCTTCAGCTCCTTCATCGTCTTCTCTGCGACTGGATCCACCTTGTCCTCATGTTTCTCATACAGCATTGGTACTGTATGCAGCACCACAAAGCCTGTTTTTTTTTTTCACATAAATTAGATTCAACAATCAGATGACAAAAACTTAATGCAACTTAATAACTTTTTATTGGTACAAATACTTACAGATGTAGACAAGAGTCAAGAAGTTGAACCAGTTGCCCACAACCGAGATTATCCACAACCCAACCACAACCTGAGATTAACATCCAATGAATACTGACCAGTTAAGTACGAGAAACCCATAAATAATTAAAAAAACACGGATATGTTTTGCAATAAGGAACTATTAATGTGTACATTGCAAAAGTTCTTAAATTATAGATATCGATATCAAGTATCAACGAACCAAGCATAAACATACCATCAGAAACTTCTTCAAGTCTCTTCCTAACGCAATGCTCCTTAGGATAACGAATGCCTGGTTCAGCTCGTTTCTCAATGCAGAAGCAATCAAAAGGAAATGTTCCTCTTTAACATGGATCTCAGGAATTTTAGGAGGAGACCTGGAAACAAAAGAGTTTACATACATATCAAGCATAGCACAAACAGAAGCATAAAGGTTGTAACTTGTAACAGAATTAAGCAAAAAGAAGCTTACTTTTTCATAAAGGCATGAGCATTAGACCATAAGAACATGGCAGCGAGGGAGAATATCAAAATGTGACACACAAGACTCAACAAATGATACTCAACCAACTCAAACAGAACCCAAATGGCAGTGGCTACACCAAGAACAGCAGCTGATAACTTTTTGTCCCTCCACAAGAACACATCAGCAGCTGCACAGAGACAAGTTCAAAACCCAATAAGAAAAAGTCAAAATCTTGTATCATAAGACATGGATGGTTTGAAATCAAAGCAAAACAATAATCTCAGACTCAACTAGCCTAATCAAAAAACAAGCTTTAAATACACAGACCAAACCCTATTAATCATTCACATGGTAAACAGTTTCGATCCACCAATGAAAAGCATATAAATTGTCTTATTACAAAGCACATTGTTTCAGTTCCGACAATATGAGATTTATTTCACTGTAATCAGATAAATAGTCTTATTGCAGATCAAAGCAGAGGAGATTTAGAAGGAGGAACGTACGCAAACCACCACCGAGAACTTTGTGAACAGGTTTCTCTCTACCGAACAAGCGGTATATCTTCGCCTTCAAAGCCGACGGAGACTCCGGTTTCTCGTGCTCCGAGTCCGACGACGACGACGAATCGTGATCGTGGATCTTCTCAGCTATCTTCTCCATCAGAGACTCTTCCGTCGCCACAGGTTTCTCCGATTCTTCCGCCATTTTCGATCCAACGTAAAGAGAAAGGAAGCGAGCGAGCGAGAGAGAGAGGTGCGAGAATAGGTAGGTTTATGAGGACTATATATTGTACGAGGCTAAGGTTCGGTGTACCCGGACCACGAAATTACGTTAACGGCGTTAATCTTCGAATGAGAAAAAAGATAAAACAGACGTTAACGTTTAGTGCCTCGAACGTGGAGGCAACCACCCAATGCTAGTGGCTTGGTGCGACTTTGTTTACTTTCATTACCTTCCATAAAGTAACCGACAGGGTCTGAAAAAATTCTATACACGTGTCGACGACTGGATCACTGAAAATCAACGGCTCACTCTTTCTGAATGAAACCGTCGTCGTTTTTCAAATTTCGGGACCAACTAAAATTAAAAAAAAAAAGAAT
Organism: Brassica nigra; assembly: GCA_016432835.1. NCBI lineage: Eukaryota > Viridiplantae > Streptophyta > Magnoliopsida > Brassicales > Brassicaceae > Brassica > Brassica nigra. The sequence continues at coordinate 8,757,612 of CM028246.1, read as the reverse complement.
CTCCGTTGCCGGGACTCGAACCCGGGTCTCTCGGGTGAGAGCCGAGTATCCTGACCAGCTAGACTACAACGGATTTTGTTTATTCCATATATCATGTTTTAATTCACTATATATATCTCTTCTGTTCTCTGTAACTGCTATTAACTCTTCATGAACATTAACGGGAAAGTATAAGAGCATCCGCGATGGGAATCTTTAAGGGAAAATCCTTAAGGAAAAAATAATTAAATAATCAACCGACCCCACTAAAAATTAAGAATTCATTCTCAAAAATTCTTAAATAAGGATTCATTCTTAGTGATTCCTTACACTATTTGCGGGTTTCTACTAGACGCATGATCCATGATTGGTTGATATTTTAATTTTAATTTTTTTATTTTATAAATCTGAAAAAGAAAAAAATAATAATTAAAATTAAATTCTAAGGATTCCAGTGGTAACACCATTGGGAATACCCTAAGTGAGTCCAAAAATTCAAATACTAAATTAAAGTACTTTCTTATTCATTTAATTATTCTTTCGTTACTCCATCCTCAAAGAGAGAGAGTATAAAGAAGAAAACGAAAGGTTGCAAAGCAAATAGATAATCAAAAGAGAGGCTTTTTCCCATTGATCATTCCAAACAAATGATCAAGAATCTGTCTTCCAGCATCACGAAGACCCGAATGCATATACTCATTCGTTATCCAAAGCCTAATACCCGAAATCTGAGAAGCTGTTTCCATCACTAGCTTGAAGTTTACATACATGTCTTCATAGTATACCGCCGCAGCAACAGGCACCTTACCAAAAAGAAAATCATGTGAAAACAGGAGGTAACTGTTTTTGATCCATAAGAAGAACAAAAATGATGAAGACTCCTCAACAGACCTTGTTGGTTTTTAGTTTAGCTGCATCGTATAACGGAGGCCAATCCTCTTTCTTGGCCAAGAGATCCGCAGCAGCTTTGAATGGTTTCAAGGCATGGATCTCATCAAACATCCGTGGAAATATCATCTGAATATCAAATCCAAATTCTTCTTTAGCAACACTATATGTGAGTGCCGAGAATTTGACAACACAGTTCAAACTACTACAAATTAGTCACCTCTCCAGTGAAGAGTACATTTTGGCCTTCTTTGGCTGCCTTCACTGCATCAAATTTGCACTCAAAAGTTTCCCGTAATCTATGAGCAGACCAGCTTGATGAAGCACCCTGAGAAAGTTTCCAGTTAAGAAAAAACGTGGAAGCAACAGGGTGAAACAGGAAAGAAGATGAGGAATTGAGGAGATTATACGTCACAGTATATAGCCTCGTGGAGAAGAGCATAGAGTGGGTTTGTATCAAAAGAATGCCAAGTCTCATACTGCAAAACAGATCCTCCAAGCATATCAGACTATTGATTCTATCGAATAACAGATAATACTCTGAGGATAGCAATTTCTCTTACAGCGTTTAAGAAGAAGTGACTAATACGCTTTGGTGATCCAGGAACTAAAATAGGATCCCATACTCTCTCCAACCTATGATCAATTAAGAAGGCAATGTTTAATACAGAACAACTGAGATGATTGATGAAAAAATATCAACAAAGCTGAACTCTCTCTTACATGTAATGCAGGCGCTCAAAACCAGTACTTGATCCTAAACCAGAAAGACCAAGAGTTTGAAGACCATGAGGAGTGAGGATGCCTCCTGATGGAAGAGGTACCTAAAGACAAATAAACAGAGAAAAACTAAGTAACTTAAAATAAATTGGTCAGGGGATTTGGTAAATGTTGTGAATCCCTCACCCCTCCGCCTTCAGATTCAGCCAAGTAATTCACAAGTTCACGAACAATCTCAACGTCTTCAGGGAACCTCTTGTAGTATTTTTCGTTCTGACGAACCACTTGTTCAAAACCAGCATCATACACATCATCTGCTGTGCATGCTTTGCCAATCGGTGGGATTCCTCCGGTTATAAGCACTTGCTTTAGTCCTTGAGGCGCAAAGCTCAGGTATGTCAACGCACAGAAGCCACCAAAACTCTGCAGAAAACACCAATCTACATTAAAAAAATACAAACAAGAACTGAAGCAGAGCGAGCAATAGACAAACACATTACCTGACCCAAAATAGTCCAAGGATCAGCATTAGGAACAAGACGAACTCTAATAAACTCAGCGTCATTGACTATGTTATCAGCTCGAAAGTGAGCCAAATAATCAGCTAAATCGTTAGCTGATTTGAACTGAAGCATAGAGGAAGACGTCAAAGGAGTTGACAAGCCTGTTCCTCTCTGCGCAATACAAAACCAAAACACAAAGTTGAGTGAAAACACAAAGACTAATAATAAGAAAGAGTGTTCAGAAGAGTATATAAAAGTATGGTATACTTGATCGAGTAAGATGACGCGAAACTCTTCACAAGCTCGTTGTATCCAGCCACCAGATTCACTAGGTCTTGGACCTTCGAATCCAGGACCACCCTGTAGATACAATAGATACGGCAACGCCTGCTCCTCTTTCCCAACTAACACAAAAAGAAAAACATTTCAATCTCACATCATAGAAAGGTAAAAGCTTTGATCTTTAAAAGCTTACCGGCAACGATCTCTCGAGCGAAGACGGTGATTTTGGGGGAATTTTTGGAGTAATCGAGAGGGACTGAGAATCGATGGTTACGCAACCGGAGCTCCGGCACGGAAAACCACTTCTCCGTGACGTGCTCCGGCGTCGATTCCGTGGAGATTGATCCTGATCCTGCCATTGAAGTGATTCCTCGGTAAGATCTCCGGCAACTGAAGAAACTGATTAAACCGGACGATGATTCTGATGGAGAGAGTCTGAAGAAAGCAGTCAACTTTGGAATCGTTATCCTCCTCCTAGGAATCGGAGTCAGCAGCGCGTGAATGGCCAACATCGTTTTTTTTCTTTCATTTGCTTTTCTTTTTTAAAAGAAACGATTTTTATCTAAAAATAATCTTTTAAATTTTAAATTAGTTTGGGTTCAGTTAGCACTAGAGACATCATTGCGGAAGGACCTGAAAAGGGATGTTGCACTTAAAACAAACGAGCATTACACTCTTTCCAAATGGTTCAAATTGATGCTTGTAGAAGGAGTTTGATTATGATCATTGATGACTTTTGAGGAGGCGTTCATGTTTGAAGAACTCAATCGATTACATACTGTAACTGAAGACGTGGTTGAGGCCATATACGAGATGTTATATTTTCAAAAATCTGCGTGGAGAAGTGGCATAGGAAAAACAGATGCCCATGTGTCTCTTGACCATCCGAGCATAAGAGACAAGTTGTTGGGATATTCATGACCCTATCGATGCAAGCAATCACGAGTTGGTACCTTGTTTGTACAGCTAGCCAGGTCGTAAAGCACATCTAGCCATACAACTTTATACCATAAAACATTAGGAGAACGATCTTTATAAAAATCAAAAGTAAAAAAAAAAGAGACAGCAGAAAAGTAAAGAAACAATTCTGAAAGAAGAAACGCCCCTCCTTTTCTAAGAAACCAATTTTACACTTATTTGTCTATCAAATTTTAATTATAAAACTGTTTTATGTTAAAATTTTAATAAGCTGATACTGAGAACTGAGTTTAAGAAACCTATCACTAATGATACTTTTATACAAATGAGATATTACAAAAAGAAAGAAAGTAAAATGAAATATTTGAAGTTGATAAAAAAAATCATATTTTTTTAACCTAAAATTCATCAAAATTTCTCGCCAAGGATGAGAAAATCCAGAGAACGAAGCGAACGTCCGATGATGCTACGAGAAACAGCAAAGACTTTCTCGGGATGTTACCTAAGTGCTCAACAAACTCAAGAGCCGGTGATGCACAAGATAGATCATGACTCCAAATCCTCTTCGCAATCCCAAAACCCAACGGCTAATAGAAGAATCATGGAAACCGTTTTTTGATGCTAAGTAAAACTCACAGCCCACAAAGTAAGTTCCATTGGTCTTCTTCCAGTCGAGTTGAAAACAGAGTATTCAAAGTACTGAGGAGTCATCTCACACATGCCAAGAGTAATAACAAAACTCATAAGCCAGTGAATCTGACTTGTACCTCATATATACTCCCCCAACATGAGAAACCAGATTATCCCTAGCAAGAGATAACGTAGCGACATGAAGCCAAAAAAATTTCTTAATGGAGCCGCTTTACCAAGTAAATTTCACATTTAAAAAATATTTTGCTTAAATTTTACTTAGTTTTACTTATGTTTTATGTAATTTTTACTTATATTTTTACATAATTTTATTAAAATTTTATATATAAACGCAATTTGTATTTATTTGATAATAATGCATTCATAAAACCATTAGTATTGTTTACTTTAATTGATAAATAATATTATGTTTTCTTGTACTATATGTCCGAAGTGACGGTTTGGATGGATTATCTTCTAGACTGGACCTGAATAATAGTATCATCCAACTCTGAGTCACATATCATGAAATACACATAGTAGACACCTGTCTTATTTAAAACTACGGTTTATGGGGATATGTTGGCTTCTGTTTTATTCCCCACAAAGAAAGTGTTAATCTTTCTAGGCCACTCAGGATGACTTCGCTTAGAATGCAAGAAGCAGAATCAGCAAGCTCCGGGGTGCAACAAAGAAGTGGATCAGTGGTAGACCCAATTCTATCGCGGTCTTTCGCCTCGAGTATAGTTGCTTCAACCAAACATGTGGCTGACTTCATTGCATTCTGCTTCCCAGCAGATTCAGCTGTCCTCACGAACGTCACATCATCAAACCTAAAGGAAGACAACATCAGCTATAGAGTTAAATACATGATGGTGTGTTGTTGTTACTTAGTTAATTACTCATCAAGCAAACATATGAACGCTAAGAATCGTCAAAATATATACACTGAGAAGAAAGAGTATAACCAAAACCAGGAAAAGTATAGACAGTCAAATAACCCCATCTGCATAAATGTGCAACCATGAATGAGTAGTATACCAAATGCACAACTTAGGAAGTATGAGTCTTGAACAAAACCCCAATACAAGCTTAGAACTCAAAAAACATGAGAAGTAAAAGTAATCAAAACAAAGGAAAAGCATATACAGTCAATCAAATAACAACATATCATCTCGAGTGAAGAATTCAGACAATGACTGACCATCAACAACGGATAGCGAGTGAGACAAATATTTGACTTCAGTCATGTAACAATGATATGTTGTAATCACATTACCAAACCAGACTCTCTCTCTACTCTCTGTCTCGATCAAGCGTCACCAGCGCGTGAGTCACCAACATCGTTTTTATTTAAAGAAACGATTTTTTATCCAAAAAAAAGTCTTTTAAGTTTATTAAATTTAATTTCGGTTCAGGTTTCAATCGACAATGGCTTCTTCGCTCATCAGGAGTTGCTCTCGTCGCGCCGTTAGAACCATAACCACCGCCCGGTTTATGAGCAACGTACCGGAGAACACCGTTTACGGAGGACCCAAACCGCAGAACCCGAACCAGAGAGTCACTCTCACGCAGCTGAGGCAGAAACATCGGAGAGGCGAGCCGATAACCGTCGTCACCGGTTACGATTACCCTTCCGCCGTTCACATCGACACGGCCGGAATCGATGTTTGTCTCGTCGGAGATTCAGCTTCGATGGTTGTGCATGGCTATGACACCACTCTTCCTATCTCCTTGGATGAGATGCTCGTTCACTGCCGCGCCGTTGCTCGTGGAGCCAAAAGGCCTCTTCTTGTCGGTGATTTGCCGTTTGGTACGTATGAGTCCAGCACCAATCAGGTGAGTAACCGTTTCATTACAGTCGAAATGTGGATGCTTTTGTCTAGCTAATCTCTTTGAAACATCATCAAGTTGTGTTCTTTGTGCTTTTGAGACATGTATTGTTTGAGCAAAATACTTGTTTGATTGGTTAAGTTTTAGTCGAAAGATGATGACGAGGTTGATAACCCTTTAATTAGACTAAAACGTGGATGCTTTTGTTTAGATAATCGCTTTGAACAGAACCAAGTTGTGTTCTTTTTGCCCTTTGAGACAGGTGTTGTTTGAGAAAAACACTAGTTTGATTGGTTAAGTTTTAGTTCGAATGATGATGGCGAGTTTGATAACCCTTTAATTAGACTAGAAACGTGGATGCTTTTGTTTAGATATTTTCTTTGAAACAGAACCAAGTTGTGTTCTTTTTGCCGTTTGAGACATGTATTGTTAGAGCAAAGCATTAGTTTGGTTGATTAAGTTTTAGTTCGAATGATGATGACGAGTTTGATAACCCTTTAATTAGACTAGAACGTGGATGCTTTTGTTTAGATATTTTCTTTGAAACAGAACCAAGTTGTGTTCTTTTTGCCGTTTGAGACATGTATTGTTAGAGCAAAGCATTAGTTTGGTTGATTAAGTTTTAGTTTGAATGATGACCAGGCTGTTGATAACCCTTTAATTAGAAAAGAAATGTGGATGCTTTTGTTTAGCTAATCTCTTTTATCCAGCACCAAGTTGTGTTCTTTTACCCTTTGAGACTTGTATTGTTTTAGCAAAACACTGGTTGGTTAAGTTTTAGTTTACATGATGGCCAGGCGGTTGATAGTGCAGTTAGAGTGTTGAAAGAAGGAGGAATGGATGCTATTAAACTTGAAGGAGGTTCACCTTCAAGGATCACTGCTGCAAAATCCATTGTGGAAGCAGGGATTGCTGTGATGGGACATGTTGGCTTGACTCCTCAAGCTATCAGTGTTCTTGGTGGTTTCAGACCACAAGGGAGAAACATAGCTAGTGCTGTTGAGGTCTGAAAACTAAGAGTTCATGCTTGTGGTCGTTTGTTTTTTGAAGCTGTGATGAGAAGTATCTTTTTATCTCTTATTTTAGGTTGTGGAAACTGCCATGGCTTTACAAGAAGCTGGATGTTTTTCGGTTGTGTTAGAATGTGTTCCGCCCCCTGTGGCTGCTGCTGCAACCTCTGCCCTTCATATTCCAACCATTGGCATAGGAGCTGGCCCTTTCTGCAGTGGACAGGTTCGTTTTCACACTCCTTGACAATGGTGTTATCAAAATTGGCTTTTTCTGTGCGTGCTTGTTATGATCAATCAACTATGTCATATTTTTTTGGTTTGTGGCTGCAGGTTTTAGTGTACCATGATCTCCTGGGAATGATGCAGCATCCACATCATGCTAAGGTCAAATCCTGAACCAATTAACCATCATCATCATGTTTCTTCTTGTTTTTTAATTACGATTCATTTTTCTGATAGTTTTCACTTTTATTTTCAGGTGACTCCAAAGTTTTGCAAGCAGTACGCGCAAGTAGGAGAAGTGATCAACAAAGCACTCTTGGAGTACAAGGAAGAAGTAACCAAACACTCGTTTCCAGGTCCTTCTCACAGCCCTTACAAGATTTCCTCAAACGACTTGGACGGATTCTTAAGCGAGTTACAAAAAATGGGATTAGATAAAGCTGCTTCTGATGCTGCAGCATCAGCTGAAAAGATGGAGGAGTCTTCTCAGTGACAAAGCTGTAGAAATTCTCTTAGATTCTCACTCTTATTTTGAGTTAGTTAAGACATCGTTTGAAGAAATAAAAGTCCTTCAATAGGATTTTGTTAGGAGTTTTGCTGGGTAGCATTTGATGTGATAATAAAAGAGTAATTTCAGAGTTTACTGCAGGGTTGTATCAACGATTAGTAAAAGTAAGTGGTAGTTTTTATGAAATAAATAAAGGTTTGTCCTCATAATGTAATAATCCTTTTTTGTAATAATAATAAAATAATCTTTCTTGGGCTCAATATATGTCCAAGTCGCTAAAGCCCATTAGAGTGCCGATCAAACCCGCCGATCAGAGTTAGCCGTCTCACTATCTCCCGGTGGCCGCCGTCTTCTCCAAAACCTTTGAAAAGATGAATACTTTGCTATCACTTTCCCGGCGCCGGAACTCCTTCTATCTGCTCAACCATCCCAGACTACTACGTAGATTCTCCGCTGATGCTGACCCACCTCCCGGAATCAAACCGGAGAGCCAAGAATCCGTGGAAGTCCAACTTCTGGAGAATCTCCGTAAAATCCCACAGCAAGATTGGGCGTCAAGCGAGACGCTTTCTTCTCTCCTCGCATCTTCCTCCGTACCTCCTCTAGCATTCTCTCAAATCACCCGCCGTCTCGGATCCTACTCTCTAGCACTCTCGTTCTTCCACTACCTCGACGCGAAATCTCAGTCTCTGAACCGCCGCGAAGAGTCTCTCTCCTTGGTCTTTCAATCGGTCATCGAATTCGCCGGTAGCGAACCCGACTCAAAGGATAAGCTTCTCCGTCTCTACGAGACCGCCACAGAGAAGAACATCCCTCTCACTTCCGTCGCCACTAAGCTTCTCATCAGATGGTTTTCACGTATGGGGTTGGTGGATCAGTCCGTTCTCGTCTACGAACGGATCGATTCGAGTATGAAGAACACGCAGGTTCGTAACGCTGTGATCGATGTTTTGTTCAGAAATAAGAGAGCGGATGATGCGTTCAAGGTGCTCGACGAAATGCTTTGTGAAGGATCGGTCTTTCGTCCTAACAGAATCACCGCTGAGATTGTTTTCCATGAGGTTTGGAGAGGAAGGCTTTTGAAGGAAGATGAGATCGTTGGGTTGATTTCGAGGTTTGGTTCTCACGGTGTGGCTCCAAACTGTGTTTGGTTGACTCGGTTTGTGACTAGTCTATGCAGAAATGCTCGGACCGATGTAGCTTGGGAGGTTCTGAGCGGTCTGATGAAGAACAGGGCTCCGCTCCAAGCTCCTTCATTCAATGCGTTGTTGACAGTCTTAGGAAGGAATATGGAGATTGGTAGAATGAATGATGTAGTCGTGAAGATGGACGAGATGAAGATTCGGGCTGATGTAGTGACGTTAGGGATTCTCATTAACACATTGTGCAAATCAAGAAGGGTCGATGAAGCTCTTGAAGTTTTTCAGCAAATGTGTGGGAAGAGAACTGATGATGGGGATGTGATTAAAGCTGATTCGATTCATTTTAACACTCTCATCGACGGGTTGTGTAAGGTGGGGAGGATGAAGGAAGCGGAGGAGCTGTTGGTGAAGATGAAAACGGAGGAGAAGTGTGTGCCAACTACGGTTACTTACAATTGCTTGGTTGGTGGGTATTGCATAGCGGGACAGCTCGAGACGGCTAAAGAAGTTGTGTCTCGGATGAAGGAGGATGGGATTAAACCGAATGTGGTCACTCTGAATACACTTGTCGGTGGGATGTGCAGGCACCATGGAGTGAACATGGCGATTGCTTTCTTTGAAGATATGCAAAGGGAAGGGGTGAAAGGTAACGTGGTTACTTACACGACGTTGATCCATGCTTACTGCAGCGTTGGTAATATTGAAAACGCTATGGGATTGTTTGACCAAATGTTGGAGGATGGTTGTTCACCTGATGCAAAGATCTATTACGCTTTGATATCTGGACTGTGCCAAGCTAGAAGAGATCACGACGCGGTTAGAGTGGTGGAGAAGCTGAAACAGTCAGGGTTCTCTCTTGATTTGCTGGCTTACAACATGCTTATTGGGCTGTTTTGTGATAAGAACAACGGAGAGAAAGTCTATGAGATGCTAACCGATATGGAGGAAGCAAAGATGAAACCTGATTCCATCACTTACAACACGCTGGTCTCGTTTTTCTGTAAACTCAAGGACTTCGAGAGTGTTCAGAAAATGATGGAGAATATGAGAGACGACGGGTTGCACCCAACCGTTGTGACATATGGAGTGATAATAGAAGCTTATTGCTCGGCTGGGGATGTAAACGAAGCGTTGAAGCTATTCAACGACATGGGTTCACGCTCAAAGGTCAGTCCAAACACTGTGATATACAACATTCTCATAAACGCGTTCTGCAAGGTGGGGAATCTCGGACAAGCTATGTCTTTGAAAGAGGACATGAAGGAGAAGATGGTGAGACCGAATGTGGAAACTTACAATGCCTTGTTTAAGTGTCTTAATGATGTGCACCAAAAAGAGACGTTGTTTAAACTGATGGACGAGATGAACCAGTCCTCCTGTGAAGCAAATCAGTCCACGGTGGAGATTCTAATGGAGCGTCTCACTAGCTCTGATGATTTGATTAAGCTTAAACAGTTTATGCAAGGTTACCCTGTCGGTTATCAGGTCGAGAAAAGATTCACTTTTCCATGTCTTTAGTTTGTGATGATTTGGTTTTGTATCATCTACCTCGATTCTCCATTGCTTTTATAGAATTACAAATTGGCTCCCCATGCTGCTAGATTTATTGTTCAATTTTAATCACCAGAATAAAAGATTGAAAAAAATTTAGTGTTCTGTTTTGTAAATTTTGCAAATAGATGTTGTCTCTAACTTGCTTACAGAGGTCTCAAAGATAGAATAGCAAAGAGACACCGGATCTTTACGAGATGGGGTTTCTTGCTTGAAAAGTAACGCAGGTTTACTTTGTCTTGATGGATTTGAGTCGGATGCTTAAAGACCAGACCATTGTGTCTGAAATGGCTCTTTGGAAAATAATCGTTAATAAGGTCATGAGATAACTAAAACGAGCAAAATAAAATTGAAGATATTCACTCTCACAGAATGGCGATGTAAAAACAAACATATGAGCATTTAGTCAGGAAAAGAGCAGTGCTACGATGAATCCTAATTTGCATTCGACCGATCAGTTTTGTATAAATACATAAAGTTCAAAATAATATTTGTACAAACATAATCACACAAATGCATCCTTCCTTCCAAATCCTCCTTTGACGTCTCACTTGGGTGTGAAAGCCTGTAAAGAAAAGCACATACAAAATGTAGCTAGTCATAAACAATGACCCAACACCATAGAAAACAAAACACTGGTTTGGATCACACTTACAGCGAAGATAGTGGCGTGGCCAGGATCAGCAAGATGTGCAAAAAGGTTATCAATAGGACCAGTCCCAGTGTAGATGTGTTGGAACCAAGCACCCATCACTGCCAACATAGCCAACCTGCCGTTCTTTATCTCCTTAGTCCTCAGCTCCTTGATCTTAGCCGGGCTACCGGATCCCCAACCCAACGGGTCGAACCATAACCCACCCGGGTATCCGACGTCTGTCCCCGTCAGTTTGTTGTTCGGGAAGATCGGGTCAGTGTTGACGCTACCTGGCTTAATGATATCGGCCCATCTACGTCCCTCGGCCCATCCTATCAAGATGAGCTCAACGACAAAGAGTGTGGTTTTGTCGGTGAAATACTCTTGCTCTCCCGCGGTGTACCACGACGGCGTGTTGAGGATTCCTATCTTGGTCAGAAACTCCGGGATAAAGATCCCGGCGGCGCCTAGCATCGCCCACCGGCAGTGGACTAGCTCTGCTTGTGCGTTCCACTTTAGACTATCCGGGTCAGATGCTGTCACGTGTACGGGTTAGTCACAAAAGTGTGTGAAAAAATAATATAAATCATTTTAATAGGTTAAAAGCATATAATAAGATAGAAATAAAGAACACTCACAAAGACCAAGAGGATCAAAACCGAAGTCACCAGGGAGGCTACCGTCTAGCCACTCTGGAGGTGTGCTTCCAGGGAACCAGATTGGTCTATCTGGATCAGCTGCCACGGCCCGCACTGACGCAGCCAACCTGGAAACAGCTGGAACACTCAACTTCTTGTTCAGCCTCAGTTTCTTCCCTCCCAAGAAACTGCACATAATATAAACTTGATTAGGGTTACTGTGACTATACATTTTAGCATTTCACACATGCACACGCAGTTTATTAAAGAGCGACGTCACGAATAGAAATCACTATACATTACATAAATGGATCACTATTCTAGCCTTCTGACCTAAATAGCGAATCTATAAATGGATCAGAGAGGAGAGAACAAAATGAGCTTACCCTGGAGAAGAAATAGCGGCGATGGCAGAAGAAGCACAAAGAGAAGCCATTATTCTCGGAGTTTGTTGACCTTCTTCAAGACTCAGTGTGTTAGGAGAAGAAGAAGAGACGATGAAGTGATGTATAAACTATAAAGCTCTCTGATGACAGAACTAGATTCTGCTTATCTCTATGGATAACGCACTATGTTTCCTCATTGGCCAACTCGCGGAACGTGGCACCTTCGTCCACCATATCTTAGATTCTCTCTATTTGAAAATAACCACTGATTAACTGAGGTTCACAAAATTAAAACTATCTCGAAGGATTGGGCCAGAAAAAGAATAGAAAAGCCTGTAAGTGTAAATTTTTGTTATCCGTGTTTTAAGAGAAAGTTATGGGCCGTCAAGAAACAAGCTATGATTGTTACATTTTTAGTACATGTACCATCTACAAGTTAAATGCATTCTTCTAACTAAGTTAAGAGAAGGAAAACATGGTGTAGTACCATGGTCCAAGGACAAAAATATATAAAGTGGTACCATGTGACGTTTGCGAGAAAGACAAGACATCAATGACTACACTTGATATCCTTGTGTTATTGGCGAAATCTTTTTTTTTTGTTGCCAACATGTAATCGACGAAAACTTGTTATAACGATGCATTATGCATATTATAGTTCTTTTCAAATTACCCGTAGTTAATTATAGTGTTATCTATATTCTGACCTGCGAAAATGTTGGTGTCGATTTCCTTAATTGTAAAAGAAGCTAAGAACCGAGTCATATGTTTTGCTATGTAGATCGGACCGAATATGTGTTTATCAGAACAATTTCCCTATCAGCTAGAATTTGATCTTATTGTATGGATAATCGGACAAAAAAAAAACACTACTATTTAATAGGAAACAATACAGTGAAAAAAGGAACACTTGTAAGGCTTATTAGCGAACACTATGTTTCCTTTTAATCATTCACATATGAACTGCACTACCTAAATATTTTGATTTCCAACGCTACACATGCAATGCAACACCATAAAATCATGTTATTATATACATACATATTCCGTTTTAACAAACCAAAAGGAAAATGCTAACTGAGAAGAGACTTACACACGTAGGCTCTCCAGCACAAAAAGATTTGATCGTCCTTTCAATTAAAAATAATAGTATTATGTGAATTTAAAAAAAAAAGGAATTATTGGCGTGACTGATGATCTAACTGTATATTCTATTACAAATAAAAGTAATGATTGAACCTCAGATTCCACCAAAACATCAATTTAAATCTAAGATCAATATTGGATCATGATGATGTTGGGATTTTCGTTTAAATTAACAAGAAAAGAGTCAGTCAAGTGTAGTCGTAATATCATTCATGATGGGACCAGAGATAGAGATGGTGAGAGTAACCAAAAAACTAAACAGTGACAGTACAAAGAGAAGTGTGGGAGAGATTGGAGATGAGATGAAAGGCATGGAAGCAATGGGGCCATGCGACTGTCTCGGCCTCATTATAACACTTCTACATCGACACTCGTTTCCCTTATCGTTTAGAGCTGTTTTATTTAATCAATTGAACCGATTGTAATTGACAAATTCCATGTTTTCTTGTCGTATAATATAACATTACAACGTGAATAATCATGAATATAAGACACAACTTCGTGAATAATCATGAATAGACAAGAATGTCAATTTATTAATTACCTATAGTTCTTATTTTCATCGAGTCTCCTAGAGCAAATCTATACTTATATGAAATGTTCATACCTTATTAGATTATAACATCAGACAATCACTTGATTTATGAAATACGATTTTATATATCATAAAAATAAAATATGGCTAATAGTTTCATATCATTTCTCGCAAAAACGATTATTTCTCCGGTCATAGTAGAGACATGAACCATTGCCGGTTGGTGGAAGGATCATTGCCACCGACGATTTGTCTCCTATATTTCTTCGCCCCACCGCTTAGTTAAACTTAAACGCTTAAATTTTCTTTATTTATATAATTTATACATATATCGTTTTGAAATTGAGGGGTATAGATAAGTTCAATTCTTCTTCTTCTTCTTAATTAATCATCTCTAATTAATCTTTCTGTTTAAAGGCTTAAGGCTCCATGACCCACACACCCTTGGCCCTCTCTCGTTTCTCTTTACTTGCTTCATTTTTAACTTTTGCTTTTGTCATGTTTCACTAGACTTAATGCCTTTTTCTTTTAGGATCAATAGATTTCATTGAAAGTTTAGAAATATCTCTGAACATAATATCATGATTTTCCAAAAATAAGTACACACTTCAATAACTCTGCGACTACATTTCCACAAATAAATGTATTCAGTACCTAATAGTACATATGTCAGTCTTATACTTAATCATATACCCGCAGCCAGACTAATCATTGGTATTGTATTTTGGAAGATCAATTGGGTTTGGTCTACATAAAAACTGCGTTTTGTAAAAAAAAAAAAATAGGACGAGTTCCTAGTCCACATCAAAATCTCCTATCGGTATACCACGTGTGCCGATCGTCGTGCAACCTAGCTATTTTATTTTCCGAAACAAGGAAATACACTAGAGACGCACGTAGCGAATAAAAAAATGCAACAATGTTGGTGACAGATGCACGTCTGACAGACCAATCCTAGTTCCCTTTGTTGCTTTTCCCATTACTATTCTTTTCCCCATCGGGAGAATTCACGTAAGAAACGTCACAGTCAGTTAACTTTTATAAAAATCAATCCTATATGACACGACGTCGTTTAACTCTTCTTCTTCCTCCTCTCACCTGCTCTATATAAGGAAACTGTATTCTATTAAAAAAAGGAAAGGAGCAATCAGAGCTCACACAACACACACTCTCTCTCTCTAGCTCCAATGGGCTTTCCCGTAGGTTACACAGAAGTGTTTCTCCCGAAGCTCTTCGTACAAACACTTTCGATACTCAGTTTCATCAGAACCGTCGTCTTCTCTCTCTTCCGCGTCCTGGGTCTCTCCGACTTCCTCGAAACGGATCAAACCTGGCCCGACTACACAACTTACCCGACCCGAATACCCGAACTCCGCTCGCCTCTCTCCGCCCTACTAATCCGCGAGATCTTACCGGTTATCAAATTCGAAGACGCCGCGAGCTCCGGCGAGGATCTGCCGGAAAACTGCGCCGTCTGTCTCTACGGGTTCGAAGGAGAGGAAGAGATCCGATGGCTGAGAAACTGCAGACATATATTCCACCGGAGATGTCTCGACCGTTGGATGGATCATGATCAGAAGACGTGTCCTCTTTGTAGAACACCGTTTGTTCCAGATGAGATGCAAGAAGAGTTTGATCAACGGTTATGGGCTGCTTCTGGTGTTCATGACTTCCATAGTGAGTACAGTCCCTTGTCGGAACTATAGAGAAAGCTACTTTTGTGCCACTCCCTCCTTGTTTCTTTTTTTTCACTTTTCACCACTGTACTTTCAATCGCGCTTTTTCACCCTTGCTAACATTAGATTTGCCACTTTTATGTGTATCTCTATAATATTATTTGAGAAGTCAGTTTCCTATGTGTCGCGCTCACGTTAACTCTCACGATGGTTGTTTACATTAATACCCTTACTGAATTAAAAAATATTATATTTAAATACTATTATTGAATTTTATTTAGTTTCCTTTATTAAAATTTCCAAATAACATATATAATAAAAGGAAACGTTTATAAAGTTAAAACGAATTTAAAACAAAATTATATGTATAAATAATAAGATTTCATTAAAAGAAAAGTTCACAAAATAGTAATATTCCATTTTAAAAAATGATAACATAAAATATACAAATAAAATACTTTCTTTATAATTAGAAATTATATGTATAAGATAATCTTGATATTATAAAAAGAAATAATAATTCTTATAAAACACAATTTTAAACAGTACAACAATATATTTTCAAAGTAATAGAAATATTTTTTATATATCTATCTATTGTTTTAGATGATTACATAAAATAATTAAGTAACATAAATTGATATATGTTTAGTTAACTAAAAATAGTTTATAATTAGTATTATTGAAATGTTATTTTTCTTATATTTAGTTGATTGTAATATCTTTCATTTACAGCAAAAAATATAATTTAATAAATATTCATAAAATTATTTAAAAATTATAAAAATATTTTAATTATTGTAAATATTGATATGAATTCATGATCTTCCAAAAAATATCAGTTACTTATGTATGTAACTTCCTATAGATCATCGCTTTATTTTCTAATATCTTTTAAAAATAACATTTAATTTGATATATATTATGAAAATACATGCACATTTAATGATAAATAAAATTAATTTGTCTTGGCTTAATTATAATAAAAATAATTATACTTCCATTTGAATTTAAAAGAACATATGTAACTCAATATACTCATAATATGAGTGACTCGACTAATCTAACTTAGACCTAAAATCATAGATTTAACTACAATAAGAAAATATGATTTTGTAATAATAATAATTTATTTTATAAATAAAATTATAGGAAGACTCAAAACATATTAACAAATGAAAATAAAATATTAACCAACTGTTACAATTTAATTCTTTCGTAAAATTTATATATATGCATGAGACTTCAAAATAATATCATTATACTAATTTACGTAATTTGGAATCAAACATTTTAGTTTATTTTTTATTTCATTCTAAGCACAATATATATTAAGTTATACATAATCTTCTTAATATATATATTTACATGTCTAAGAAAACAACCAACCTAAATGCAAATAAGAAAATTAATCAAAATTTAAATAGATTTAGAATTAAAAAATATTATAGTTGAATCCAGAAAAATATATGCAATCCAATATACCCAAATGATAGTTAAATCGACTAGGTCTAATCTAATATATCTAAAATCATAGATCTAATTAAAGTAATATAATATTATTAATATATATTATATATAAAAATTATAAATTAATTTAAAATCAAAATTAAATAGCAATAAATTATTATTATATATATTTACTTTATAAATATTTATACCCTGTGCATGAGCACGGGAAAATCACCTAGTAGTATATGAATGAGATGAGCAATAAACATAATCAAATTATAAAAAAGAGAGTATATTTTTACTTTCTAAATAAAACTCGGATAGAGATGATTTGAACCACACTCGAATACTGAATAAGAATGATGCAAACCTGGCCCAAATTAAAAGAGAAATTAAATAGATCTGAATGAAACTGATCTCAATTCTATATTTCGTCGCTACACTTTGTTTTTTAATCCAGTCGAGTTGTTCATTTGCAGACTGAAAGTTTGGGCTGTGCATTTTATCCTTTAAATTTGATTCGATTCGTTATTCGTTGCTATTCGATCCGAAAATTCCGGATATCCGTAAGCTTTTGAAGCAAAACAAATACTAAAATTCAATATCCGTTAAAATCGAAGCAAATCACAAATATTAAAATTTTGGAAAACGAATATCCGATCTGATCCGTCAATATATAAATACATGTATATTTTGATTATATTTAAAGTTTTAAATGTATAAGATTATATAATTATTATTCTAACATATGATTTTATAGATTATATTCACATTATTACTTATATAAAAATATTACATAAAAAGAAGAGAAAAATTTATGACAATTATAATTTTTTTCTTATGTTTTGTGTTATTATAATTTTTAACTAAATTTAAAAATTTACAAAATATGAAGATTCAATACTTCTTTTAATTTTTATCTTTTATATCATGCAAAAAATATTTTTACAAAACAAATTTATATCAAATTTTTAAGATTATTTGTATTAATCAAAACAAATGAGATATCCGTAAGTATCCGCGAATATCCGCAAAGATCTATTTATTTTCCGGATATTCATTTTTCCGAATATCCGTATTTTTTCGAAGCAAAGCAAATCAGAAAATGAGATATCCGTAGCATTCGAAGCAAATCACAAATACCTTAAAAAAATCGGATATCCGATCCGTGTCCAGACGTACTGAAAGTTATAACCTTAAATTACTATTTATAATAACTTACTGTGTTAATTAATTCTGAGATTTTATCAATACATTAGTAAATTTTAACCGGGAGTAGTTAAGATCTTGTCAGTGATTGTCTCTGACCACTGACTAGTGATCACATATGTATCTTTTAGCGTGTAAATTCAGTGGATCATGGTAATGCGTAAAGGCAGAGTTTGGTGACATACCTGGTCAATCAGTCAATTTCAAACGTTATGACTTACTAAACAAGTTTTATTTTAATAAAAAAAATCAAAACCACAAAAATTTCTAGATTATTATTCTGATCATGTCACGAATCTAAATCGTGCTGGAAAAATGAAAACCCTCGTTCAATGACCGAGTCTAAAAAGGAAGTAAATGCATTTATCTATCTGTATAGGTACTTTTCTTAGAGACCTATGACCTATCAAATCAGTAACAGCTAGCAAAGCAATTTGAGTTAGCATAGATGGTCGTGACTCGTAGCCATACATATGAAAATCCATTAAAAATATCTTCAATGCATATGCTTAAGAATATTATAATATGTTTGACACTAACTCTAGACTAGTGTAAACATAGTTGTAACAGTTAGAATCCGGAACTTAGAGCATCATCAACCCTAACACTCCATAATGGAGTGTTTAATTTTTTTTTTTCTTTTACTTTTTTCGGATTTAAAAAAAAAAATATATAAACTAACTAATTGCCGGCCGCCACGTGTCAGTGGGGCCCGCAAACAGATTAAGCAGCGACGCTTATTCAAACGTCAGAAGCAGCGATTCTTCTTCTTTTCTTCTTCTCTCTCCTTAAACTCTCTTGTTAAGCTCCCCCATTGAGCATGTCCTTAGTGGTTGGCTCCACACGCCTCCACCTCGAAGTCATATTACATCGCAGTATTGCTAGCACCTGAATCCCATCACCAACTGGACTTGGCTAGATATAAAGTTATGGGTTATTGTTTGCATTCTATCTCAAGTATTTTTTCTTCTCTTGAAGCAGGATCTCATGCTCTTAATTTTTTAAGCATTCTCTCATTTCTCAGGCTACACGAGAACAACCCCATACACTCAAGCTTATCCCTGCACATCATTAAAATATCTAGAGACTTGCGTTGGAGACGTTAGTTCAGTGTCTCTTCAGGATAAGAACATTTGAATGTTTCCCCATCATATTCATACCCTGCAAATTAAGTGTATGCATCATTCTCAGTTCAGATGGTAATGGGCCAGATATATACGGGCTAATACTTACTGTATTTTTTCCATTGATCTATTAGACTTGTTTTTGTTAGTTTTCCCCGACCAAATGGGCCAACTATACAGGCTATAGCTAACAAAAAAATACCACACAAAAAGCCTCTTCTTTTAATATTGGACCTAGGCCTGCGCGTTCGGGTCTTCTGCTCGGGTTAGAACCGGTTCTTTTCGAATCCAGATTTTTCGGATTCTAGACATTTGAATCTAATAGATATTTGTAAATTTTCAGTTTAGATTCGGATTGGTTTTTTTCGGATCCGGTTTGATTTGGATCGATAACTAAAATACCTATAAAATATCCATAATTTTTGGTCTGTAATGGGTCCGTGTCGGATTCAGATATTTAGTATCTGAAAATAACAAGAAATATCCAAAATTCATCAATTTAGTCGAAATATATCATATATATCTAAAATTTTACAAAATAACTTAAATTTGACTATTAATAATTAAAATAAAACATTTTTAAACTCTAAATTTTACATATAAAACTTCAGATTACTTAAAATGCTACAAAAATAATAATAAAGATTGTTAACAAAAAGATATTTCGACTAAATCATAATACATATATATATATATATATAATAGAATACATAAAATTATAGTTTTAGATATACATGTCTTTAAATCGGGTATGAATCAGTTTTTATTCTGTCTGGTCTATTTAGAATGATTCTTTTTGGGTCTGGATCTATCAGGATTTTTCTCAGTTTTGCTTTTTTCAGATAAAAGAATTTTAGACTTAATAGATACTTGTAAATTTTTGGTTCGGTTCAGGTCGGATATTTTTAAGTTTGTTTGGGTTCAGATTTTCTGATCCGAGTAAAATGCTTTGGCCTAGGTGGACATGGCTTTTTTTCTTTTGCTGTACATATGATAATTTTATATGGAATAAGTTATTCATGAAAAATCGACAAGCTGAATAATATTTCCATTGTTCAATAGAAATTATTTAAAATACTACAAGCTATTTATCACTAAAATACACTCAATAATAAATACTCTAACATCTAAATTTACGTTTAATGATTATTGGTTACGTTTTATTATTTAGAAAGTGTGTTGGATTTATAAAATTCTATTAATATTTTAAAAATTATTATTAAATATTTATAAATTTATAATGGTTAAATTATGTTTTAAGAAAAATTTAATATATTTATGAACTGGTTATTTTTAAAGATAAATTTGAAAATGGTATTAATTTGATGGTAAAATTGAAATTCTCTTTACATGTTTTGTTCTAATTTAACACTTGATTTTTTTCTGTTTATAATGTTTTATACAACAAAACATAAAACACGTTCTGGTATTTTTTTTTTTATAATTATATACATGATCATATTTGTCCCCAAAAATTATTGGGTAAAAACATTGCTATGTTTAAATTTAGCATTTTTAACTAATTTTGTGATATATATTATTATTGTATACGTTCTGATATTTATATAATAAGATATTATCTAATTAGGTTGAATTTGTTTTCCTTCCACGTCATTCCGTCCAATAGTTACATTCATGTTAAATATGTAGTCACTGTATATTTCTTTTGGAACATAGTATATATGTATTCATTTTTTTTACCAAAAAAAGACATATGTATTCATTGTATACTTTAGAGTCTTTGACTACCATTATACCATTAATTAATTTATATTCCATTTTCCCTTAATATTCATCTTTATTACCAAAAGTCTAAAACCGAAAAAACAAAACATTAATTGAAATAAATCCCAAAAATATTAACCCTTTCTTTCTCTCTCTTATCCGCTCCTGTCTCTCTTCCTCTGTTCCGCCGCCGCCGTCACCCTCCTCTCCTCCTCCGCCCGATTCAATCCTCTTCTCCGCCGCCACCGCTCATTACCTCCTCCCGTTGCAAGGTACGACACGCTTGTATTCGCCGCATATCTATTGATTCATTTTGATATCTCCATCGTTCGTATCTCTCTCTCAAAGCGTTTTGCTCTTATCCACTCTCTCCATTGTATCAATTGAGTTGGGCACTCTGTCTCTCTTACGTCTCGAATCCGTTAGTATTCCATTTCGCGTTCGGATTGTGTTTGGGCTTTAGGGTTTTTGCGAATTCGATTGAGTCTCTTGGGAAATGAAAGTTGCTAAAATTGACTACCTTCCAGATTTGCTATTTGGTGAAGCATGTTTTTCCATTTATTATGATCATTCAATCTTTTTGCTCCTCTTTTACCGCTTTGGTGTTGGAAACTGATTGAGATCAAATGCTCACTTTTTCTAAGTGTTGCAGAGTTGGGAAGGTTAGTACCTGAAGACTGGGCTCTTCTAATCAATGTCAGAAGCTGATATGGCCATTATTAAACCTGAGGTTAGCCTTTTCTTAAAAAAACTTTAAAGTGTTGGACTTTATTGTTTTACCATCTTGAAAGTGATGGCAACAAGGAGTTATGCTAGTTATCTCATGGCTCTCAACTAGTATTTATTGAGCGGTATGAGAGGGTCTGTTAGATGTTTTGCTGATATGTTTGTTTTTGGATAGAGAACAAGTTAGCAGCGTACTTCTTCCGTCATCCTTTTTAGAAATGAATGAGTAGTTGATTTACATTACCTTGAACCAAGAGACTCAGTTACTTTTTCTGTGGTAGATGATGATGAAATCGTATATATGGCTTGAAACTGCTGATGGATCAATCCAACAAGTGGAGCAAGAGGTTGCAATGTACTGTCCCATGATATGTCACGAAGTGCTACAAAAGGGTCTGGGTGCTGGATCTTCTAAGAACTGTGCAATCTCTCTTCCACAGCGAGTCAATCCAGCTATGTTAAGCTTGATTCTCGATTACTGCAGATTTCATCAAGTACCTGGACGTTCAAATAAGGTTGGTCTTTCAGTTGGAAACAAATGGTGACATTGATAATCATATGCCATTTATTCATAGGAGTTTTTTTTATCACTGTATAGGAGCGTAAAGTTCATGATGAAAAATTCATCCGGATGGATACAAAGCGGCTATGTGAGCTGGCCTCAGCCGCTGACAGTTTGCAGTTAAAGCCTTTGGTTGATCTTTCTAGTCGTGCACTTGCACGGATTATTGAGGGGAAAACCCCTGAAGAGATACGTGAAATATTTCATTTACCTGATGACCTTACTGAGGTATGTAGTCTTCAGTATCATCTCTTTCAAGGATGTTACATTCCCATCTGCATCTTTGTTTTATTTTATTTTGGTATATAATCTATCAGGAGGAGAAATTAGAGCCTCTGAAGAACTTGATGGATGATCCGCGTATCCGACTCTTGAATAGATTGTATGCTAAGAAAAGAAAGGAGTTGAAAGAAAGAGAAAAACTTAAGGTTTGTCTAGCACTTTGCTCTAAGTTAGGAACTTGGTTTGAAAGATTGGACTTTTGCAGTAGCTTTATACTTTTTTTTTGGCATTTCCATGTCCCAGGGTAAAGAGGTTGAAGAACGAGTCGACGAGCGTTCTGTAGATGACCTTTTATCGTTTATTAATGGCAAAGGTACTTTTCGTATCTTCATACCTCTCCATTATGCCATGTTCCATTTTCTTTTTCTGCTTCGAGCTGTTAAATTCCATTTAGATGGATCCACATATTAGTTCATGTATTGAGCCTACTTTGATGCTTGCATTACGCTATGCTATTTTTATAACACTCGTTTCTAGTTACTGAGTGCCTGGTATGGGATTCTCACTGTCTTGTACTGTAATATTTATTATCATTTTCCACGTTAATATACTTCTTCCTTATGCATGTATAGCCGAGTTGATAGGCTATTTGATGCGTGAATCCTTGTTGATATCTTGGACTTATCTTTCGCAGATCACAAGGTGGTAAAGACATCCAAGAGCAAAAAGAAGAACAAGAAAAGGAAGGAGCATAAAAATAAGGTTTAAACTAGTTTCTCTCTGATTGCTCTTGGTTTGTAGAAATCAATAAATCTGAGTATGTTCCTGTGCTTAGGTTTCGCATAATTTGCATTCCAAGCAACAAGGTACCCAAAGTGTTGTTGATGAGACTGCGTCCAGCTTGGGAGGGGTATCTAATCTACCCAGCATTGAAGATGATATTTTTTCACTGAAGACTGACTCTGAAGATGGTTATATGGATGATGGAATGGATCCAGCTTTGAGGGAAATGCTTGATAGGTAAGCATCACTTGTTAGTTAAAACTCTTCACTTTTTGGTTAACCCTATGTTTCGACCCGCATCAAGGTGCACATATGAAACGAAATAATAAATGGTGAACTTACAATTTTATTACAGGGAAGTAGAGGATTTTGCTCGGAGATTGAACTCAAGTTGGGTTCTATCTTCAGGACAAGAAAGGCAGCCTGTTCACTTTTCCATAAACGGCAATGGGGCAACAAGGCGATTAACAGGTACAAACACACGACAAGCCTTTTTCCAGGGTTAATCTTTGCATCACAAAGGTGGTGATGTTGAACTGAATCACTTACCATATCGAGTCTTGGATATAGCTATAGATGACTGATGGGAGAGATAGTTCAGTTTGCCTTCCGTTTTGAACATCGAAGGTCTAGCTGCAGGACACAAATGAAGCCGATAACTCTAAGCCCAATGGCTGGAACAGTTTTGGTGATCCCCCACACTTAGATTGTAAGCAATTAGAGAGAGAGAGTGGTGTTCTTTCATGGGTGTCCCCTCCTGTAATATATTGCTTTGTTTTCTCATAAACTGTTATCTTTCATTGATCCGAGAGTTTAGGATGCAGTTTTGCTTCTCTTTTGATCAACCTTTGTATACCAACTTTTTAATTATTTATTGGTTACCTTTCTGTATTTTCTTAAACTAAAGAATATGAAGAGATGATTCCATCGTCTCTATCATCACAAACCTCTCCTGAGATGAGTAGAGAAAATACCTCAAAAGCAGCTTTGCCTCACATGAATGAGTTTTACAAATATTATTTACCGATGTGATCAAGATTTTGCACCTTTATGTTATCTGTCTTCTTCTTCCTCTTTAGCTTTTCAGGTAATGCTGGGGTCGCACACACTGCTTATGGTTTTGGATGGCAAGTGATCAGGAAGCTTATCATGCCTAGACCCGTCCCCGCTACACTGGTGAAACAAGCACTTGTTTAGGATCGCATGGCTTCAGTTACAGGTAAAGAGGGAGGAGATGAGTGGTTTGATTTCTCTTCCGATATACCTGATGAAGCCTCAGATCCTCCAGAGTATGACAATGCACCAGCAGACCGAGAAGAACAGGTTCGCGATGTTCTCTCATCCTCGCTTTTCCCCTTCGAACTTCCACTCTGCGTATCTGAATTGGAGCACTTTGAGAGGACACAAGCCGCTGAAGAGCATATAATAGAGTTGAGAGAGCCCTGACTTACATCCATTCTAAGCTTCCCTACATTGGTTGCACACATGTATCAGTAATAAAGCATCAACTACTGTCTCTATAAAGCTATAGAAAAGAGGACTCTGGCTTGAACCTTGTAGGGATAGGATGTCCTTTGCAGATAAACCGAAGGTGACAAGTCGCAGATGCGTGTTGGCAGACCAAAATGGTTTTTCTCGACCTCTATTTCTCCATCTTCCTGCTAATTGATCCAACGCCAGTGTCAAATTTGAGAGGGGTAAAAAGAAACAGGTGAAGCAGCAACACAAAAAGGCTGAAGCCTACGAAGACACAATACGTTGAATAGTGTCTGTCTGCAGCTTCTCCCATTATGAACGTCTTGATTCTGTTGTCAGAAATCACCTGCACAATTCCCTTCTCGGTAATACATACATACCCCTCTCTGCAGGCAAATCCTAAGGTACTAATAAAAATCTTGATTTACAAGACAATATCGTAATAAAAAAAGTGTACATTACAAAAGACCGACTCACCAAACAACACCGGCTAGTTATTGGACAATGGGTGAACTATTACAAATTTGTAAAACGTCAAAACCATATAAAACACACACAAAACGTCCCCAGTAGAGATGCACCAACACTCGAACTCCGGTCTTAACAATGAGTGAGCTTCCTTAGTTTAGTTAGCAACTAAGGAACTCCTTTTGATTCAATCTTTAACAAGCAGAAGATCTGGTTCAGTGATTCCGGAGCTTCTTGAAGCCATTCTTGGATTGCAGATCGAAGAGAAAGATTTGGAACCAAGCTTGTGCGAGGAAGCCTTTTGTTTGTCATTGGAGAAGTCTCGTTTCCTCTATCTAACCAACCACGTATGGCCTCTCCTTCATATGTAAAACCGTCTGCTGCTACCTGTGGATCCTCCATCACATCCTGCAAACAGAATATGTATTGTTTTTCTTATGACTATACCATTTTGATTATTTAGCTTTCATTGATCTTCCAATGTTTCTTTACCTGTGTAATTGGACATATGAAGTATTGAGGTAGTTCAAGGTCCTTAGATCGAGATACTTCCTCTCCCTCGCGCTTACTCTTCAGCTTTGATACTTTGCTTAGCTTTATCTTTAACTCTTCACGTTCATCTCTAACTCTTTTCAACGCTTCCATTAATGCGCTATAGTTGCCTTGGAGCTCTCTAATCAACGCAATAGATTCATCAGTTCGTGTCTCAGACTCTGATCTAATCTTTTCAAGTTCTTCTTTAGCTTCTTTCAGTGCTTTCTCTGTTGCTTTCCTACGCTTCAACTCATTGAGATACCTATTTTCCGATTCTTTAGCCTACATTTTTGGTCATATACAAGAAGTCAGAAGATGTTAGATACTTCCAAGCTAAACAAACATGTCAGAGTAACTTATATATGTACCCTTTTGATTGCATCAGTTGCAGATTTTTCAGCTTCTTCACGCTTAGACGCCTCAAAGAATGTCTCCCTTTTTGCTCTCTCAGCTTCTATGAGAGCTACTTGGATCCGAACGTCATGTTTAGCCATACTCGAACTTGGAAAACTTTCAGTTCTTTTAGTTATCTTGGATTGGCTCAAAGAACTTGACGATGTACCTTCTAGATACAAGTTTTCTCTTCTTCTAGCTTCTCTGCATCAAACACCATGCCCGAAAAAACACTTGTGTAGTGTAAGTCACAAGCAAGACCATACCTAAACAGTGACTATTACTTTTGTAGTTAACACAAAGGAAGATGAACCAAAACCTTGTAAAAATTAGGTATCCATTGCAGGGAAACCATATATGGCAAGTATCTGGCGCTTCTCTGCGGATGTAAATAGCTTTCTTGGACCGCAAGTCTCTCATTTTCCTGCAAAGTTGTGAAGTCTTTGCTTGATCAATAGATATCCATACTTGAGATAGCAAAAACAAAAGTTGAGTCTATGCCACTTACATTGAATAGTGTCTATCAGCTGCTGCTCCCATGACAAGTTTTTTAATTCCATGCTGAGATATCAATTGGAGGATACCTTCCTCTATCGAATCCATTTCAATATATATCTTCTCTGCACTGACCTAATCAATTCACAATTGAACTTGAGATTCAAGAAATCAAAACATCTCTTGTAACAATCACGAACTTATGGATAAACCTAACCATTTCGTCGTTATAAAAAAAAAACTAACCATTTCACAATTAAACTTGTGATGCAAGAAACCGAAACATCTCTTGTAACAATTAAGACATATGGATACCATTAGTCTCGTCACAAATTATTTATAAACCATGTTTAAACATGTAATGATATACTTTAAAAAAGTTAATAGTTTCATTTATACATGTTCATTTTTTTAAAAACTACAGACTATAAACTTAGAAGTATAATTCAAATTTCAAAACGTATAGACCCTAATTTATACATCTATTTTCTTAAAAAAAATTCTTTTAGAATCGGGATCTTGTTCAACCGTTTCCGCCTAATATATAAATCGTACCTGCATTTGCCTGCATATATGAAGGTACTTGTCCAGATTATTAAGTGCTTTCTTCTTCTTTTTCCTATAACGCCGCAGTTTCTGCTCGTGGAACCTTGCTCCCGCTTGAAATCAAGAAAACAAGATTCAATTAACCAAAAATATCTACAAACTCTGCACAAAACGAATATATATGTACTTACGGACTGAGATATGAGTCGGTTGATGAACATAGACGATGCAAAACTCTCTCCCTCTAATGTTTTGTATCGCCCAAACGAGGCTAGACTTGCTCTCCAGATCTCTCTTTGTCACTGCTACATATATCTTCTCATCCATCATCGTCTCTCTTTTGCTAATCTCCATTGATTCACCGTCCTCGCTGCCACCATTTCTTGTTGATCCAGCCATTTTCACCTTTTCTTGAATCTCTAACTTCATCGTCACTTCCCCTCCACATAAAAATCTGAGTAATCCTGCAGAAATGAGTGGTAAAGGTTTGATCTAGCAGAATGTTTTATAAGCCAAAACTATTCAACTTTCAAATATATATAGAGAGAGAAGCAAAGGGCTGGGATTATAAGACAAAACACGTAATCTGATCACTAATCCGTGTTAGTTATGGCTTTATCACAGAAGCGTAATCACATTATTACTTAGAAATCTGAGTAGATAAGAAACTGACTTCAAACTTCAAACTTCAGACTTCAAAGAACCGACCATATTAACAATCTGAAAGTGATGTTCGGTCTTTGTCAAGAGAATTTAAGAACATAGGAAAATGAGATAGAAATTTCAAATTTGTACAAAAAAAGTCTCAGAACATTCTTCAGGTCTCATGTCGTCCAGCGTTACGTATGCATGCTTACTTCAGCGCCAATTTTATGTTTTACGGTTATGACCCTGACAATCAAACCTTTAAATTGTAATAATAAGAGAATGTATGTCGAAAATTCTTTTTAGAGAAAAAATTAAGAAAATCACTGGATTAAAACTCAATTTTTTATTTTAATGAATGTAACTATTTAGAGGTTAAAAAAATATTTAGAGGTCTCCTAAGTAGTTTAGTTTTTCAATGTTTACTTCAAAATCATTTAGCAAACAGAGTGTATATAACTAAAATCATGTTTCTAAACTGGTCATGTAACTTATTTAACTTTGAAATAGTGATCTCGCTATGATGACTTTGCTTGCACAATTTATGTGTAGTAGAGTGTAATAATTGAAGTTACCCTTTTCAAATGAAATAAAAATAATTGTTCCGTTGGACTTTTTAAAATTGTGGTCAAACCTAGAATTTTGAAAAAATATTTACACTTGGAAGCAGGGGCGGACCCAGGAATACATTTTTCTGGGGTCAAAATTTTAAAAATGTCACTAGCAAGCTTCGAACCCTGGTTTTTGAGGGTTCAAACACCGTATTTTACCAAATTTGCTACTGAACTTTTGACAATTTCTTATACAAAAATGACATATTAACATATTTTTGTGGTGTCAGGTGATCCCACAAATCATTAAGTGGGTCCGCCTCTGCTTGGAAGTTAAAGGCAGTTATTTCATAATATCAAAGCATATAGACTTATGAAGTCTAATTAAAAATCCACGAACTTTGTGATTATAATTTTCGTCCCGCATCTTTTGAATTTAAAGTCAGTCGCTTAGCTTTTATTTTGATTTTTGAGTTTGAAAATTTAGCTGTAAAGACCATCACTGTTAAGGGTATCTCAACTTGAGTATTTCACAATTTTCCAATGAAATTATATCCCTACGTTTATCGAAAGATAAGTCAAATAAGACGTCTTTGAATTACATTATACTCTCTCCCTCGGCAACGGCATTTAACAACGAAATAAACCTATATAGATGTAATTTGCATGCATTTAAAGCAAACATATCAAAACTTAAATTAAATGAGTACGTGGCGTATACAGGGCTACTGGTCTAAATAAAGATAAACATGGTTATTTTCTTATATTGTTTTCACTTTTTTCTTTACAATTTTACAAAAAAAAAACATGGTTGCATATTCAGCCAGTTGTAGTTTACGTCATTGTCATAATAATAATATAAATAAAGTCTAGCAAGAGAACGAAATTGAGCCCGACAATGTAGCTTTCCACTCGGTCTTTATCGGAATGACGAAATCTAAAGAGTTTGTATTCGACGGGGTATGTGTGAGCTTTTCCACGAAATGAAGGGAAGGTCTTTGGTTCCTAAAACACAAACCGTGGTGATGCTGATGAAGCTGCTCTGTCAGGACGGTGAAGTTCATCTAGGACTAGACCTGTGAAAGTATATGCTTGAGAATGGTTATTTCCCTCACGGCCAAGAGCTAAAGACACATCTGAGTGCTCGAGGCAGACAGTAGAGAGAGAAAGGTGCCTGAGCGAACCAGTCTTTAGAATGTTAGACCTCCTTATGAATCAAAGGCGGTTTGGAGAAACTAGAGCTCAAGAGTAAGATACAGAAACCGCATAACTCCAGTGTAGTCGGTTCTTGTTTGCAAGCCAACTACATTTAGAGACTAGCAGGGGCGGAGCTATGTTTTTCATAGGGGGGTCACATGACCCCAGTTCATTTGTGAATTTTAATTTATATTGTTGAATGTTTAGTTAATGTATTAGAATATTGGTTGTATTTTGTCATTATGTCCCCACTAGTTTATAGATTAGTTTGTTTTTGACCCCGTGATCCACATCCACACATCATTTATTTTATAGATAGTAATGGTATAATTTAAGATTATATTACATTGCCCCCACTATACAATCATCCTGGCTCCACCACTGGAGACTAGTATGTTCAGTTGTCGAACACTGACAACAATATTGTATTTTCAATAGATTTTGTTAAAAGATCAAACTTAGTGGATTATGAAGCTGGCTGCTACAGTATCGGAGGCTTGTGATCTTACATGCGCAACATAAACAGTTTGCAAGGTCCACCAGTATTAGTGTTAAAACATTATATAGCTATAGATTTACAGCTAATAACATAAATATGATCATCCCAAGTCTTGGGTATAGAAGAACACACCATTACTCCATTCATCATCGTCTTCCTCACATTCTCAACATCAATCACCACAGTAGTGCAATCCTTACCAATCACAAATATGTTACTTCCAATAGAAACAAGCCGACACTGCTGCGTCATCACCAACTGAGATAGCTTCCCGATACGGATCCACATCCTCGTTTCCCTGCACCACATTGTTAGCGTAGCTCCAAAACTCTGATCCAAAACATAGAGATCATCTCCTACAACAACTGCTGGACCTAACCATCCTGATGCCATATCATCGTCCACCCGTTCCCAGACCTTGGTGGACCCATCATACACTGCAGCAGAAGATCCACCACCACCGCGAACATAAACCTTCCCATCCATTACAAATGAATCCTCGATTTCAGGGACAATACTCGCGTCTGAACACGATATGCAAGCTTTTGTTGAAGGATCATAGATGTCCCAAGTCTGTGAAGCTTTTGAGTTCACTCCTAACCCACCAATGGCCATGACTTTCCCATCCAGTGTCTCACAAGCAAAGAAGCATCTGCAAATGCAACCAGAAGATCAAACATCGAGCTTGTTGCTATAATGTCAAAAATCAAGAACCCTAACCTTTTAGTTGAAAGAGGAGGTAATAGGTGAAGCCAAGTGTTCATAGCAGCATCATAGCAATACACATCATCACTAGCATCTTCTACCCAACCACATCCACCCAACGCAAACAGTCTCTTACCCAACACTGCAAAACCCATACCGTCTCTAAAAGTGATATGCGGAGGAATCTCATGGACTCTTCTCCACGATCTTCTCGAAGGATTCAGCACGTGTAAGAATACACGGCCAGATGTGTTGCGGCACAGTGCGTAGATCCAAGACTCAGCTAAGTTAAACTCGTTGCGATAGTCGCATAACTCATCACTGCAGATGAAATCTCTCCATCTCCTGGAAACGCATTTCATGGCCATGTGGTGTTCTCTTGGAACTCTGGCTAAGCAGAGATTCAAGATATCGTCAGGGACTCCGGTTATAAGAGATGTTTGTGTCTCTTCCGATTGATCCAAAGATTCGTTCTCATCTACTATACGCTCCATTGTGTGAATCAATCAGCAAATGATAGATCCTACAAAAACCATGTTCATGGCCAAAACAACAAACACTTGCTTAGATTTGGCTAATCCTAAACAATAAACTCTGTTCATCGTCATAACAAAGAATCAAACACTTGAAGACGAAGAAGCAGATTCAAATGTAGAGAACGCAAATCAAACTGTTTAGCCCCCATAGTCTACAGATCTAACTCGTCGGAATATTTCATCAAATTCACTACGCCTACAATCAGATCTACATCTCGAAAGTTTTGAAGCGATCAGATACGATACTAACCTAATTTTCGAGTAGCCTTATAGATCTCAGATCGTCTCTAAGCTAAGTTTGATGAGAAGTTGCCAGCCTCTTTGCGAGATTCCCGGAGCAGAGAGATGATCGATTCTTCTAAGCAACAGCGACGGCATCGTTTTTGGAATTCGTTGAAACGGTTGGCTTTAAGGATCGTTTACGTTTCGTTCTTAAAGGACGTCGTCTTGCATCGTCTATTGGGCCTTAGTTTCATAAGCTGGGCTTGAACAAGCATATCCGGTCCATAAGAGTTTATTACAAACGGCATCATTTGGAGAGAATAGGGCAGGGCACAAAACCCGAATTCAAAGAACCAAACCAAATATGATTCCAAAATAGTACCAAATC
Source organism: Brassica nigra (assembly GCA_016432835.1). NCBI lineage: Eukaryota > Viridiplantae > Streptophyta > Magnoliopsida > Brassicales > Brassicaceae > Brassica > Brassica nigra. The sequence continues at coordinate 8,725,953 of CM028246.1, read as the reverse complement.
TGAGCATAAATTAGTTAAATATCTGAATGGGTTTAAAACTTTGGTTTTTAGAAAACTAGAACCGAATCTAACACGATCCGTAATATTTCGAGTATTTGAATATATGCGAATCAGATTTACATATATTTTAAATAATATTAATTATTTTTAATTTTAATATATTAAAAATATTTTTTATATCTCATTCTAAAATAGAGTAATTTTTAAAAAGAGTTGAATTTGCTTCAATGATTTACTCTATAATAGATTTACTCTATAATAGAGTGAGTTATAGAGGAATGTTATCGTTTAATCTATTTTTAGAGTGAAAACAACATTTATTCATATTTCACTCTATTATAGAGTAAACCATTGGAGAAAATTCAATTCTATAAATTGTTACTCTGTTTTAAAGTGAAATATAGAGAAAATTATAGAATGTCATTGAAGATAGTCTAATAGAGTTATTCTATTATAAAGTGGAATCTAGAATAATGTTATCTTTTTACTCTGTTTTAGAGTGAAAGGATGACATTCCTCTATTATCCACTCTACAATAAAGTAACTCTATTATAGAGTAATACCTTTGAAACAAAAATTACTCTATAATAGAGTAAAAGTAAATTATTGAGAAATAAATAGTGTGCTATTGGAGATGCTCTTAGCGGTTGTTGGCATTTTGCAACAATCACAAAAACTCTATAAATCGGTTTAAACCTTACTAAACTTTTTAAAATCAAAAGGTGGTTCCAACTAGCATTTATGGTTGTAGGCGATTACGAATGGATAAATAAATATAATTTTTTTTAAAAAGTATTTAAATTTAAATTAAAATTTTGAAATTTAAATATTATAAAATAAGAAAATATAAATGTTATATTTAAATTTACATTAGTTAAAAATATCATATTTATTTTTATAAAACTTTAAATCAAGAATATTCACTACAATTTTAAAAATTAATATATATACATATATAAATATATATACATATATAAACGAAATAAAATTTTTAAAGTTATAATATAAATCTTTAAAACAATTTTTTTTGAAATTATAACTTTCATCTAAACTTAATAAAATTAATATTGTTATTAATTATATTATATTAATAATTATTAAACTTTATTACAATATTATGTTTTAAAATTTTATAATGTTATAATCAATCAGTCATAAATTCTCTTAAACACACAAATTCTTAATCCTTGTATCAGTCGCATTTAATAACACTAGAAAATGTAACTATCCAAACTCCCGCAACGTTAACTAGTCAGTGTCTAGTCTTGCATACTTTCTCATGAAATTTTTGGAAGAAGATTTTGCTGTATGTCATGTGCACATTAGAAACTAAATCATAGATGTTTGGTATTTAAATCAAAGATTTACTTTCTAATATCCATATACGAATAGCAAATAGATGATAAGAAAACAAAAAATTCACTTACTTTTTTATTAGGTTTCAAGTTTTAGCAACTCTGCAAAAAATTCTCTATAAAACATGAGAACTGATTCTGGAAAATGAATCTCATTTGACAATAACTTTATCCGTTACAATATTTGTTTGGATCATGATTTTACAAAGCAAGTTGTTATCATTATGGGACAATTTTTTATATAATGTATATATATATATTGATGTATATGTCTTTCTTACAAGTTTTAAGAAAATATTATTCATACACTATCAAGAATTATAGAAATTACGTCATCTAAAATTAGCTTAATACTACTTCAATAAAGACAAAATTTATATAGTAGTCCCGTCGTGTAGGACGGGTAAAAGAGTTAACTAATAGTCCCGCCGTGTAGGGCGGGTAAATCTAACAACTACTCACCACTTCTCTTGGGTATTAATTAGCTTCAGACATTTCAGAATTGCTTGTCCTTTTAGTCTTGAGACCTTATCTGATTTCTAATAAAGTCTTTTCTGTATTTGAATTGGTCAATGTGAAAGATAATAGCCCGATAAACGTTTGGAAGATTTTCATTATACATTTTGCTCATCTACTCATTTCCTGCAAAATACGAGAAACATGAAATTCTTCCTTTTCCTTTCTTTCAGTGCTCTCATGTTCCTTGAAGCATTCGGGAATAGCCATGAAACTGATAAGCAAGCATTACTCAAGTTCAAGTCTCTAGTTTCTGAGGAGAAAAAAGTTTTGTTGTCTTCATGGAACAACTCGTCCCCTCTCTGCAGATGGACATGGGTTACATGTGGCCGCAAACACAAGAGAGTTACTCGTTTGGATCTCGGAGGATTCAAACTCGGTGGAGTGATATCGCCATTTGTTGGTAATCTTTCGTTTCTCATATCACTTAATTTCTCTGATAACGCTTTTGGTGGAACCATCCCTCAAGAACTGGGAAACTTGTTTAGACTTCAGCACTTGCTTATGAGCTTCAATTTTCTGGGAGGAGGGATTCCAGCCAGTTTGTGCAACTGTTCGAAATTGTTGGACCTTGATTTATATTCAAATAATCTTGGACAAGATCTTCCTTCAGAACTAGGATCATTGAGGAAGCTTGTTACTCTAGACCTTGGTAGAAACAACCTCAGAGGAAAACTCCCTGTATCTCTAGGAAACTTGACATCCCTCAAAGGACTTTCCTTTGAAGAAAATAATCTGGAAGGAGAAATTCCTGATGCCATAGCTAGATTGACCCAACTGTTGTTTCTTTATTCCTATACAAACCCTCTCTCTGGTGTTTTTCCTCCTGCAATTTATAATTTGTCCTCACTTCAGTATTTGAACATGTTTGGTAATTATTTCTACGGGAACCTGAGGCCTGATATTGGTAACTTGCTACCAAACCTTCGAGGATTGTCAATGGGAAATAATTCTTTCACAGGAGCCATTCCATCAACACTTGCAAATATTTCAACTCTTCAACATTTGGGAATGGAGCTTAACAGTCTGACAGGAAGTATTCCTCCGAGCTTTGCAAAAACACGATATTTGCAAACACTAACCCTTAATAGCAATTCTTTGGGAAGATATTCAGCGGGAGATCTTGAATTTCTTGTTTCTTTGAATAACTGCACCCAACTGCAACTCTTAGATGTGGCATACAATAGGCTTGGAGGTGACTTGCCTGCCTCCATTGCCAATCTGTCAATGAACCTCAACCAGTTACTTCTTCAAAATAATTCCATATCTGGAAGCATTCCTCATGACATTGGGAATCTCATAGGTCTACAAATATTTCGCTTGTCCGAAAATCTATTGAAAGGACCAATCCCAGTCTCTTTTGGGAAACTTTCAAGATTGGTGGGATTTAGTGTCCATGCAAATAGAATGTCAGGAGAGATACCATATTCTTTAGGCAACATCACTCTGTTAGAAATACTCTATTTGTCCAACAATAGTTTCGAAGGAATCATTCCTCCAAGTCTTGGTAACTGTAGCCATTTGCTAGATTTACATATCGATAATAATAAGCTGAATGGTTTTATACCTCAGGAGATTGTGCAAATTTCAACCCTTTTTTCTCTAAGCATGTCAAATAATTTATTGACTGGCTCTCTACCAGATGATGTTGGACGACTTGAAAAACTTGGTAAGTTATATGTTGCTCATAATAAGCTATCAGGGAAACTCCCAAATACTTTGGGAAAGTGTCTCGCACTGGAAGAACTTCATCTGCAAGGAAATTCTTTTGATGGAATCATTCCAGATATAAGTGGATTGATGGGTATTAAGGAGGTTGATTTCTCAAGCAACAATCTCTCTGGAAGAATCCCTGGGTATCTTGCAAACTTTAGCTTGTTAGAGTATCTCAATCTATCCTTTAACAACTTCGAGGGAAATGTGCCAACAGAAGGGAAGTTCAAAAATGCTACTATAGTCTCTGTATTGGGAAACAAAAATCTTTGTGGAGGCATCTTGGAACTGCGACTAATGCCATGTTCTTTGCAACCCACAGGAAATTCACGAAAGAAACTTGTGATTGGGGTAAGCATAGGCATATCTTTGCTTTTGCTTTTGTTCATAGCTTCAGTTTCTCTTTGTTGGTTAAAAAGCAGAAAGAAGAAAAATACCAATGAAACAACTCCTTCCACCTTGGGGTTTTTTAATGAAATGATAAGTTATGGAGATCTTCGGAATGCGACAGGTGACTTCTCTTCGAGTAATTTGATCGGGTCAGGAAGCTTTGGTACTGTTTTCAAAGCCTTTCTCCCTGCTGATAACAAGGTTGTTGCAGTGAAAGTACTAAACATGCAGAGACGTGGAGCAATGAGGAGCTTTATGGCAGAATGCGAATCCTTGAAAGATATTAGACATCGTAATCTCGTGAAACTGTTGACAGCTTGTTCTAGTATTGATTTCCAAGGAAATGAATTCAGAGCTTTAATCTATGAGTACATGCCAAATGGAAGCTTGGACATGTGGCTGCACCCAAAGGAAACAGAAGAGATTTCTAGGCCCTCAAGAACGTTGACACTTTTGGAAAGGCTTAACATAGCGATTGACGTGGCTTCTGTTTTGGAGTATCTTCATCTTCGTTGCCATGAAGCTATTGCTCATTGTGATCTGAAACCAAGTAACGTTCTTCTAGACGATGATCTAACTGCCCATGTTAGTGACTTTGGTCTTGCTCGGATCCTTCTCAAATTCGACCAGGAAACTTTCATTAACCAACTTAGCTCAGCTGGAGTCAGAGGAAGCATCGGCTATGCGGCACCAGGTAAACCTATCACACATATACTGTTTGAATGAAGAAAGATTTCCGACAGTAAATTTTTCTATATACTTTTTTTTTGTTTCACATAGATAAATTTTATATTTTTTTAAAGATAAGTTGATGGTTATTAGAAAATGTATAGTAAAAGTAAATAACAAATTTCATTACATACGTAAATATACGTAAATACTCTAGAAAATTCATTCTTATGGGAATGGAGAGAGTATATTTCTTGCTCCAATCTTGTTTGATATGACTAATGGTGCAGAATATGCAATGGGAGGAGATATATCAGTACATGGTGATGCATATAGTTTTGGGATTCTCATTTTTGAAATGTTCAGTGGAAAACGACCAACAGATGAGATGTTCGGAGGAGACCTTACACTCTGTAGCTGCATCAGGTCTGCATTGCCAGAGCAAGTTTTGGATGTGGCAGACGAATTGATTCTTCACAACGGACTTAGAATAGGCTTCCCTGTTGCTGAGTGCTTGACAAAGGTTTTAGAAGTGGGACTTGGGTGTTCTGAAGAGTCTCCAGCAAACCGCTTGGAAATGAATGAGGTTGTAAAAGAATTAATCTCAATCAAGGAGAGGTTCTTCAAACCCAGAAGAGGAGCTGACATTGAAGTGTCTTCTTCTATGCTTGCTCCTCTACAAACTTGAAGACTTGTAGATGTATAATATTTCTTCATAATATGCTTGAATGTTGTGAACATATATAATGCTATGTTATTAGCAGACAAAAGATAATGCTGCGTTAGCAATTAATTTGATATTTGTAATATGGAATTTTTATCGGAAAACATTATTGCTTTTGCAATTTGATACGTAATACATGTTTACTAGTTTCTACATGTTTAGAGCTTTAGCATCCGCTTATCTATCTAACAAGTCGTAGTTAGCGCATGTCCCAACATTGATTCACGAAAAAAATATAACGATGTATAGAGCAAATATATGATGAATGGGGTGCTAAAGAAATCGTGAGGAAACGTTACATATAGTAATCATGGATTCAAAACCTCGGTGGAAAGAAAAGATTGTTTCCTCGTATATTTGAGCTAACGCAAGTGTAAAACAATCAAATAGAAAGTTCAAAACATTTGGCTATAATTTGTCAAAAGGATCTACTATCATATATGAACCGATATGTAGCTGCAGTTGGCTAATTTGAACCATTGTTGGTTTGAGGTTGTTTTGGTGGCTTCAAAATGCTCCAGGCCGCCTTCCTGCTATTGGGTTTCTTGAAACCATCGCCTTTCTTGTTGCTCGATGATGGTTTATCACTGCTCCTCGGGGATTTGCTTGGATAGTTTTGTTCCTCAGACTGTTTCCTTTTCAAGTCACCATTCGTTTCCCCGCTTGGATCAATCTTCGGTTCACAGAAAGAGCATGCATAAAACTGTAAAGAGACAGAAATGAAACAAATGATACGTGACAGAATCGATTGCTCTCAATAAATGACTTCATTTTTTGAGAACCAAAAGGAATATAAAAGCGACAGACCTAAAAGACATTCTTCCTCCATTACTGCTAGAGCTTGTGGGAGAAGCATCTGTTTCTGGACCGCTTATTGCCTCTTCATTCAGCTACTAAGGAAAGAAAGAGTCTAATATTACAGAAAGCTGAAAAGGAGAAGAACATCAACCGTAAACTACCTCAGGCCTTAGCGTCCACAGAAACAAACCTCAATAGAGGGGTTGAAAGACGAGGGATCCCAGTCTGTTTGCATCGATTATCATCAAACCACGTAATAGAAAACACAACACCAAACACATGATATCAGATACTGACAAATAACCAAACTATAAAATCACTGCGGTTATTCATGAACACAAGGAAGTAATCAATCAAGAGTCCAAAACAACAAAACCAAAAGGGTAGACAACAACACATACACAACTACTACATCAAACAAAACATTAACAACAAAAGATTGCAGCAGACCTTTGCATAAACTAGAGACAAAGAAGAGCACCAATCGAATAATCATATACTTTTGTTGAACGATCATAGATATCCCGAGTCTGTGAAGCTTTTGAGTTCACTCCTAACCCACCAACGGCCATTTTTGAGTATTGTTTACGTTTCGTTCTCAAACGACGCCGTCCTTGCATCTTCTATTTTTTGAAACATAGCAAAAATAGACCAACATCCACTGATACTATATTAATGATATTAGAGGTTTATAATCTCAAAATGTTTAAAAACAATTGAAACACACACAAATTCAAGATTGTTAGATCAATCACCAATCAATCACCATTAATATTTTGCTTAAGTATAATAAGTGTTAATAAGAAATGTTATGTATCCGTCGATGCATTCATCGCAAGAATGTATAGCTTTAAAGTAATTGAGCTATTGTAAACACACATCATATTTATCACTTAACATATGTCATGGACATCTTGTAGATATCCGGTTTAACATTTATTTTGAATATTTCACATCTCAAATTCGTCAGAATTTCGTCAAAATTTTTTGACGAATTTCCTACAAAAATTTACAATTCTTCGAAATTTCATCAGAAATTTCAGACGAAACATAAACCATAATCCTCTACACCAAATAGTTTAACATTCCTCGAAATTGTTGGTAATCATTGATTATTTCCGACGAAATCTTATTCGTCAAAAATTCTTTGGATATTTTAGACGAAATACCGACGAATGGTAAAATTTCATATCTATCAGAAATTCGTCAAAATTTCCTCAGAATTAAAAATTAACATGCTGTCTTGAAGTGGTTTCCTTAACCAAATCTTCATACGTAAAAATCTTCTCTGAGTTGGTGGTACTTTGATTTGGTTGTTGAATAGTGACATTATTATCTACACAAATCGTTATAAATTAATCAAACTTAATTCCTTAAACAGATTAACAATTTTAAACCAGATCAAGATTAACCTAAAGCCATAAAACCTCGAATTCCGAAAAGAAAAAAATAATCAAGATATTCGAATCAAGAATTACAAAGTGATGAAGCCTTAGCGATACTTCATAGATCTACGTTTATGGTAGTTTCAACATCTCTGCTTCTCTTCAACTTCCTTTTATAGAAACAAACCGAACAGGAAACTACGATAATTGTGTAAACTTGATTTTACATGAACCCTAAGATCTTTAACATCTAGACTAATCACATAATAGAACTATAAGAAGGATTTGCGGAATACCTCTATTCATTGCTGCGGAAATCTTCATGAACGGTTTTGATCATATGAAGATGATCTCTTGATCATGGAAGATGATCTCTTGATCTTTAAGTTGGAGCTAAGCCTTCTCTCCCTTTACCTATAACCTTTTCTTTATGTGTTTGTCTTAAGATTTTCTTCATGATGCTTTAGGATGGAGCAAAGACATCTATTTATAGGTGGGGAGAGGGACCTTAGCTTCCTCATCAAGTTTTGATAACTTTCTCACCAAGTTTTACTTACTTCATTGGCAAGTTTATCCTCTAATCTCAACCATCCATCAAAGTTGAGTAAATGACAAATGTTTACTTAAGATGACTCATTTCATTATGAGAAGACAAGTGTGAAGTGTTCTAGAACATTAGGTTCATACATTGAACTTGTTCTCTTAAGCATCTTCCATTAGCTTGTCCTTTAAGTCACTCTTCTCTTCTAGAACATTTGTCATTTATACTTTAGTTAAAACATTAGGAAATAAACTCCTTTATTTACCAATTTTATTGGTTACCAAATGCCATTAGGGTTTTAACATTTTCAATAAGAAATAGATTAACATAAGACCACATCATGGAAAAGAAATATTCATTCATATACATTCATGTATATATAATATTTCTTACATTCTCCCACTTGGTCGTTGGTATAATCTCTTAAGATTTCTCATTGAAAATCATAAGGTCGACTTTATTTGTTAAACCTTTGCCTTTATTTGGTCATCATAAGTGTCTTAGCTAATCTAGCAAACAATGAGAGTCATGGCGGGCACATATTATTTTGCAACATGATTCCTTCCATGCACTACTACACTGATTACTATCAAAGTTAGACCATAAGTAGGAGTTATCGTAAGGGTCCCTTTTATGTCTTATTTTAAGACTTATTCTATTATCATTAATCCAACAACGATAATGTATACACACTTTGGAAACAGAATTTAAAAGATTCAAAAGTCATTAAGAGCTCATATATTGTCAAATATATGCTAAACATAATCAGACAACTTTAATAGCTATCCATTAGACCCATAATTTCTAGATTTTCTTTAATGTCTTTGGATATAAAGCTTTCGTAAGTATGTCTGTGACCATAAGCATTAGTGCATATATGCATAATGACAAACTTTTCTCTTTTGAAATCTTACTTTAATGACATATATTGATCTTAATGTCCATATACTTGGATCCTTTAGATATCATGTCTTATTTAAAAAAAAAATATGATTGCATACTTACTATTACTTAAAGAGTTGAACACTTACGGACTCAAACTCAAAGATAATTTTGCAATCATAATTAATTTTATAAAAGCCTCATAATATTGCCACACACTCAGCCTCATTATTGGACGTCTAAAGCAATTACAATTATGAGCCTTTCCATAATAAGATATCTCATTTAATGAGATACACATTGCTAAATTGTAATGCTTAAAACCATTATGCCCACTAAAACCTGAGTTTGAAATCCAACCATCTGTGGGTGTGTTGATTTCTTATATGTGAGCAATTGATTCCTTGTTTTCTTTAGATATCTCAAAATTTATTTTCAACTTTTTCATTTCTTTACGTTCCATTTCATTATGCGGATGTTTCTTAAGATCACGCTTAAACGAACAATACTAGAAGAACACGTTAGCATGCCATATCTCTCTCAAGAACTTTGTCAGTATATGCTTTCAGAGACAACCCTAAACTTTTTAAGTGATCTTTCATGGAGAATTTCAATCCTAATCACAGAAGTTGTCTCACCCATACCTTTCATTGCAAAGTTTAAGGGAGATAATTCTTGGTCTCATTTGATGGACCAAGATCACTGCTGGCCAATAAGTTATCATCAACATACACAACCAAAATATGAACTTACTCCCACTGATCTTGAGATATGAATCTCCAAATATTCTTTTTGAAACCGAATTTCGTAATGGTTTCATCAAATTTTGAATACCATTTCTCAAGCTTTGTTTCAGTTCATAAATTGGTTTCTTTAGTTTGTAGACCAAGTCTTCCTCTACACTTCGATTATGAAGTCTTTAGGTTGACGCATACAGACTTCTTTTAAGTCACCATTAAGAAAGGCAGTTCCTTTATACATTATGGAACTCATTAACGTACTGAGCTACCAAGGCCATGATAATTCTTACAGTCTTTTATAGACTCAGTCTAATCGATGCCTTCTTCTGATTGAAACCTTTGGCAACAAGTTAGGCTTTATGTCGTTCAATATTTTATTATATTCAAGTTTGGTCTTACAGATCCACTTACACTCGAATAGTCTATATTCTTAAAATAATTGAACGACTTCCCAAACTTCACTTTCAGCCATTGAGTTTACTTCATCCTTCATGGCATCGATTCATTAATCAGAATTAACATCTCTTATGGCTCTAAGTAAGAAACCAAATCTTTAATATCCAGTTCTTCAGATTCTACTTGATAAAGTACCTATTGGAAAAATCAAATCTACTCATACAAGTAGATCTTCTTAATTCTTTTTCCTCTTTAACATAATGTACTTAATCATTATCAGCAACGTTTCATCATGGAGTATATGGTCATTCAATGGGTTTTACTCATTGTTAAACTTACAACAACATGAGACTTTCCATCATTCATAATTTAGGGTAACATGTTGTTTACCCTAATTTCTTGAATGACCATTTCTTAACTTTATTACTCCCACTAATGTTGCCATTCTTATAAAATCTGACATTATTGGTTTCTTTTATTACGTATGGTTTGAACAATTTAGCTTATATCCTTTAGATTTCTCGGGTCACCTATACAAAACCAACTGATCGTTCTGAAATCTAATTTCTTTTCATGTGGATTATATATTCTTGCTTAATTGGACATCGTCATATTCTGAGATGTGCTATACTAGGTTTGCAGCCTTTATGCAGTTCAAAAGGAGTCTTGAGAACTGCTTTGGGTAACCTTATTCAAGAAATATACTGCAATACATAATCCACTATCCATAATGATATAAGTGAATTTGCATAAGTCAAAACCATTTACATAAAAGTACGGTTATGCCTTTCAGCTACACCATTATGCCGTGGAGAACCAAGCTGTACTGATATAATTCTTGATTTTGGAGAAATTTGGCAAAACGTCCGAGACAGTGTCTCTTTTCATCATATTTGCCATAAATTCATTACCTTATGATTTTCACTTTTATATCCTATTGCCTCTCTACTCTAATTATGAATACTTGTAATGTATTCAAAATTGAGACTTTTATGCAATAAATATACATTAATGTGAATAATCATTAATAAAGGTAACTGAATACTTTTCATCTCCAAAGATTAAACATCAAATGGTCTACAAAATTTTGTATGTATAGTTTCAAGAAGCTTTGTATTTCTTGTGGCTCATTTCTTAGTGTATTTTGCTTATCCTTAATGCAATCTACACACATTTATTGTTGGTAAAATAAAGATTTAGAATAATTCCATCTTTTACCAACCTTTAAATTCTTTTATTAGAAATATATTCAATTCTCTTATGCCACAAGAGATACTTATCATTAGTACATGTTTTATGCTTTAATTTTCCTTTAATGTGCAGAATTAGATGTGTTTTAAAATGTTGATCAGCCAGTGTTACCTAATATTGGCTGTCAACTAATATTCTTGAATCGATTCAGTTAGAATTCAAGAATAATTAAAACAATCATCTCTTTAAGTCGATTAAAAAAAAAACCCAATCATCAAGTTTTCTTAATGAAACTAAAACTTATGGAAAATAGATGGAACATAAAATGTTTGGATTGAATCCAAACAAAATCCACTATTCATAATGAGGAGTGCAATAGCTTCAACTATCACTTCGCTCTCATTCTCATAAGTATTTAGTTTACACTTGAATTACGGTTTTGATCATAAGTAAATCATGCATGAAATTAATTACATGTACATAAGTACCATTATCCACCCACCAAGTTTTAGAAGAAATATTACAAGAATAGATTCGAAAATTCTTACGGAACTTTTAAAAGTTACCTTTTCGAACTATTTTCTTCTTTTATCGCAGTCTTTCTGAAAGAGTTAAGACATTTTCATCTGTCATCTTTCTTTGCATTTTCCTTCTCATTTACTTGATATTCATTATGGGTGGTGGTCTTTATGACTAACTTAAGTCTAGCTTCTTGAACATAATAGACAACTTTAAAACCTTTACAGCTAAGCTTAGCCTTCTATTGAACCATTTTCTTAGCCAATTAATTCAACATCCGTCTTACGTAAATGATGTTGTAATTAATTTGGAATGGTTCATACTAAGAAGAGGCAAATTAAAGATAATTTGGAAATTAATCTTCCATATCATTCCTAAATTCTTTTATTTAGCGAAGATAGGTCATTTCAATGCAAAATTCATGCATAGACCTTATGTCATTATTGTTTTATGGTCGTAAGATTTGCCATAAGTTTCCCAATTAGGGATTTGGTTGCAATCTTAAACCGTTCTTCTATATATTTAAGGTATTTTTAGCTTTTTCAGCCATCATATGGAAAGTTTAAATATTTATAATTATTGTCATCTTAATATCATAATTCTCAGTCTATTCAATTTCAAGCTTTATGAAATTTCTTTTCGTCTAAGTACTATCCACTATTAGTGAACTTGACTCATCATTGAGGAGTGTCAAATTCAAGCATAGTACTCTTAATATGAACTCAACTTTCTCATTCTGAGAAGTTGGTACCATTAAGGATTAGAATAGACGAGATTTTATATGACAATCTTTAAGACGAAAAACTTTAATTTTGAGATATACAAGTTTAAATTAGGCTTTTAAACATAATCAACACATATATTTATTGAATACTTATGCCAAGAATCTATGGTGCTCCTGTGGGTAGCAGCCATATTTCCATCAATAATCATAGTATTCGAAAACATTTATGAGTGATGTATCGAATTACTCAAATTAAGCTATCTGTGGATATACTTAATCTACACAATACAAACACTCTATATAAGTATTTGATCATATTTTGTGTACATAGTCTACCTGTGGGTAACTACTTATTACTCAAAATATCAAATACTTTTTGAACAATAATTTTCATTTCAAGAAATCATTTTAGAGTAAAGTCACTGTGGTGATATCTTTAACTCTAATTTTGCTCTTTATATGAAAATATTGTTTTATAAAAAAATCATGCATAAAATTACTTAATTTAATTTCTATACGATTTATGTATAGAAAAATTTATGCATCGATTATTGATTATTTCAGAGATCGAAATAGAATACATACATATAATGTATGATTCAAGATTTCGAAAACTCTCATCGGTTTTATACCAAGCTTAAACATTAATTTAGATCAAATTTTTATTACTTAAGAATTGATCTACTTTCATTCTTTAAAACATAAATCTATTACACTTTCCGGATTAGCTAGATGTTTATAACCATTAGCTCTGATACCACATGTAAACTTGATTTTACATGAACCCTAAGATCTTTAACATCTAGACTAATCACATAATAGAACTATAAGAAGGATTTATGGAATACCTCTATTCATTGCTGCGAAATCTTCATGAACGGTTTTGATCATATGAAGATGATCTCTTGATCATGGAAGATGATCTCTTGATCTTTAAGTTGGAGCTAAGCCTCTCTCCCTTGCCTATAACCTTTTCTTTATGTGTTTGTCTTAAGATTTTCTTCATGATGCTTTAGGATGGAGCAAAGACATCTATTTATAGGTGGGGAGAGGGACCTTAGCTTCCTCATCAAGTTTTGATAACTTTCTCACCAAGTTTTACTTATTTCATTGGCAAGTTTATCCTCTAATCTCAACCATCCATCAAAGTTGAGTAAATGACAAATGTTTACTTAAGATGACTCATTTCATTATGAGAAGACAAGTGTGAAGTGTTCTAGAACATTAGGTTCATACATTGAACTTGTTCTCTTAAGCATCTTCCATTAGCTTGTCCTTTAAGTCACTCTTCTCTTCTAGAACATTTGTCACTTATACTTTAGTTAAAACATTAGGAAATAAACTCCTTTATTTACCAATTTTATTGGTTACCAAATGCCATTAGGGTTTTAACATTTTCAATAAAAAATAGATTAACATAAGACCACATCATGGAAAAGAAATATTCATTCATATACATTCATGTATATATAATATTTCTTACAAATTGCTGCTCTGAGAATCACAACGACGATCAGAACAGCTAACATTTTTATCGGTAAATCAAGAAACAGAGGCAGTGAATCAGTAAAGATGGTGAAAAGCGGAGACGGTGACGAAGATAAGCCGAAATCAAATCTCGATAGTATGCATATGTGAGCATTATAGATAAAAACAAATGAAATGGTTGCTAGCAAAAACATTAGAGAAAGGCTAATACTGTATTTAAAAAATTGTATAAATTAAGGTTTGTTGGCCAAATCATGAAAGTATTGGTCCTCCCACAACTCAACTTGACGTGTTAAATTAGCTTTTCTTTCAAGGACCTCTTTTAAAGCTAGACGGTCATAAGGAGGAACCATCTCACAAGGAAACTCTTCACTTGGAGACATGACCATAGACTCCGCCATGAAATCTCTCCACCGCTCAGTCGCCGCACATCCCAGATTATCCGGCGTGATCTCCTCCACATCCGAAGGAACCTTTACTTTAAATTTCAAGAGCTTTGCGTACTCATTCAGCAAATGAAACATATAGTCATACACATACTTCATATTCACCTCCTCTCTTATAAACCTACTCCCTAGCTCTCCAATCTCACGTGCCTACACAACGAAAACCACGTTTAAATTTAAACAAAACAAACTTTGATGTCAAATGTGATAAACATTTAACTAGATGACCTTGTCCACGTGGGTATTGCCCCAATGTACGGCGAACTTGAGAGAAGTACACTTAGAGTCGTCTCTGATTGGCCAATAGTGTTGCAGTGGCATCATTCCTCGTATGTAGAAGTCGTAGAATCTTGGTTTCACGTATAATGTCATAGAATCACATGCCATAATATATTTCTCACTAACCGACCATGCCCACCCTTCTATATATATCTTGTATCTGTGGGTGCACTGGTTCTCTAGGTTTGAGTTCTTGAACCCTTCTTTTGTTTCTTTATCCCAGTCCTTGAAGACAATTAGCAAAATCAAGAAAGTTAAGTTATAACTCATATACACATGTAAATGTATAATATAAAGTATTTTTCTAAAGTGAAACTTGGTAACACCTGAACATAGAGACGAGTATTCCATTCTTCATTTTCCGAAACGTTACACTTGAGAAGATCTCCTCTCGTGGGGTCTACATAAGGATTACCTCTCCAGTAAGCATACGCCACACGGTCTTTCCATTGAGTTATATTGTTCCCTTCTTGTATTGCCTCTAGCGACTTTTCCCATGGCTTTATGTTTACTTCAGCCCTGGCACAGTAAAAGTCCATATTACAAATAAGGCATAATGATAATAGGCTCAGTATCTAGTAGAGTTCTCTTACCAGCCCCAATAGGACCAATCAGGGAAGATAATATCCAAGCTGGCATCATCAGAACAGTAACGGAACAGTGGAGGTGGATACTTGTTTTGTTGACCTGTAAAGTCATCAGATCTGACCACGGGGCGATCGTCAGCGTCGAACATAAGGTCAAGATCAGGCAATCTACCAGGGTACCACCGTAACAACTGTAGGATTCCCCACAGAGTAAAATCATCTCTCGTTTGAATCGACTTTCTGTATCTCTTAACGTACGCTTTGCCGTGGTGGATCACTAGTCTAAAATGCGCCGTTTTGCTCGCTTTCTCGACCATGTCTCTAGTTATCCCCGTTTCCTTCCACGGTCGTAAGTCTTCGTGGATCCAACGGAAGTAAGGAGGACACGTGGATGGTTCTGAACGGTTGGGATGTAATCTCGATGTGAGATTTTGAGAGAAAGGAATCTGATGTGTTTCATTGTTAACGACGTCACATTGGTAAGGGAATTTAGGTTCAAACCTCTTCGGTATCAGTTTGAAACCTGCAAAACCATTCTAAAAAAAAGACAAGAGTTAACTCGAGTTAACATGGTAGTGTTACACTATAGAATGCACAAAATATTTGGATTCAAAACTCACAAAGTCGAGATAGCCCAAATAATCCAAGAGAGCAGCTGATAAGAAGAGAGAAACAACGATAAAAACAGTAGATTTAACGATGTTAATTCCAGGAAACGGCAGCGTTCTGCGTTGTTCATCGGTGTTGTTCGTCTTCATGCCTTCCACTCCTTGATGCACGAGTCTGGTCGTTGTTTATGAAGTGTAATAAAAGTTATAAAGACTTAATATAATGAAAAAGAGGATACGACATGGAGAAACGGTCAAAAGACCAAGACAAAAGATTTTTTTTTTTTTTTGTCACTGACCAAGACAAAAGATTTAACGATGGAGAATCGAGGCTTTGATTTTTCAATTAACTTTATTTAGATAATGACTTGGGATATTATAATGTATAGACACTGATAGGTAAGGGTAGATAAGATTGATGTATATGTCTGCTTAGGAGTCTTCGCCTATATGTGGTTGATATGGTTTGATTAATAACATAAGATAATTCAGTAATCAGAGTTCTATTGTTTTTAATTATCACTAAACTCCCAATCTCGTTAATGTCCTCCCTCACCTATCCCCAGCTAGCCCTAATCTCTAGAGACTTCCATGCATTGTTTATAGCAACTTACCTACGTGTCTTCTTTGGATTTTAAGAAACGACTGATCTGATCTAAGTTTAAAATTAAACTATACTATATAAGTAACAGAATATATTACGGGTTTTGTTTAGATCACGGCTTTTGATTGGAGACTATAAATAAAAATAATAATATACTACTATACTCAAGAGATGTATCATTTTTCAAAACATTAAATGAGATTATCGTGGTGTGTTGTCACAAGTCTATATTCTATTTACCCATAACTACGAGAGAACGTGCTCAATCAGACGTTTAGTAGCTTACCTAACCTCGACAACTCTCAGACTCATACGCAAATCATGGTCAATAAATAATTAAGCACGTTCAGGTTACTAATTTTTATAAGTCCATAAAACTTTGCTTGTGTTTTAGCCCACACGCAGAGTATTTGTAGACGAACGAAATAACTAAAAATTTACTGTGTTATACATGTAAATTGAAAGACTCGTAAGTTTAATAAAGGGTAAACCAGCAAACATCTATGTCACATACAAGAAGGTTTCTCCTGCCCATAAGTTTAATAAACCAGCAAACATTTATATCACATACAAGAAGGTTTCTCGATTCTCATACATGATAAAATAGAGACAATATCTTCTCGATCGGGTTGTTAAACTTTGGTCATCAAAGATTAAAAAAAAAAAGACATTGGTCATCAAACCTTGTGAGTTATGAGATAGCTCTTTGTACAAAAATGGAAGCAGGCCCTATAGATAAAGCCCACCTTATTCGGCAGTAGGGTCACGAGAACAGAGAAAGACATCCTCTTTTAAAAATATCTTGTAAAGCTTCACATTTTTAGTCTTTTCTTTAGAATTTAGAAACCATGGATACAACACCAACATGTGACTCTGTGTAGCTGCTGCCAATGTTCTCTTCCAAGAAGCTCATATCATGATCACTTATTGGGAAATCAAGCAGAAGCTGGAGAGCAGAGTCTGATGAAACATCTTCGACATTATTCCAACTTGGAGAAGAAGAATCAGAGCCATGATGAATCCCCATAACAATCTCTTTCCCTGCAAGTGCAGACGAGGAAGATGTTGTCCTCGAGCAAGGTAGGCTTTGACTAGTAGTCGTTGATACAACACCAATGTTTCTGAAAGATTCACCAATCTCTGAGTTCCAAATGCGTAAGAAGTGATCACGTTCATATTTCACTGCTTCTCCACCAGAAGTAGGATTAAAAAGGATTGACTCTCTAGAGAGCCTTGCCTCAGCTTCAAGCCTAGCACTTTCCCATTGAGCCATGTGGCGAGTTGTTTGTGAAGCTGGAGCTTGTTTGGCTAACCCATATGAAGGTAACAGCTCATGGGTTTTGGGATCAAGACCCATACTTAGCATACGTTTCTTCAAGTGAGTGTTCCATAAGTTCTTGATCTCGTTATCTGTTCTCCCTGGAAGCTGTGTTGCTATAGCAGCCCACCTGACAAAAAAACAGAGGATTTAAACTACAAAATATAGACAATTAGAAGCAAAAGATAAAATACCTGTTGCCGAGAATAGCGTGAAGTTGGACAACGAGTTTCTCCTCCTGGGGAGTAAAAGGACCTCTCTTTATGTCTGGTCTTAGATAGTTGGTCCATCTCAATCTACAACTCTTTCCACAGCGAAGTAAACCTAATAACAAAAATGAAAACTTTTGTCCATGAAACTATCAAGAACCCTAGTAGTTACTTGATGCTGAAGGATTAAGATGAAATTTTACCAGCTTTCTTTGGAAGTAGTCTCCAGCTTCCATGGCTGTTTTTATTGATATATTCAACAAGAATCTCATCTTCCTCAGGAGTCCATGGACCTTTCTTCAAACCTTTCTTGTCACAGCAGGGCGTTCTTCCCATTTTGCTCACCTCCCTACACAAGGAACTTAAGTTCTAAACGTTAGAGGAGAAGAAACACAGAGAATCAAAACTATTGAACATATAGTATAAGTAAGACTCATCATATAGAAGAGACAAACAAACCTCAAATTGAAAAGGAAGATAGGATCAGAGAGAGAATTTTTGAATTTAATGTGTTATGGTCTGGTCTGATTCTAATGTTGTAAAGATGAGATAAAAAAAATGCTAAAGGAAGGAAGCAAAGAACTAAGAAAAACGAAATAAATACGATTGTAAGTGGAATAGAGAACCAAATAAGGACGATCAGCGAGCTTCGAGCCGGCCCTGGCCATTTATTACACGCAAATTTCGTACAACATTTATGATATTGTATTCAATGTTTGTGACAGCAACACCAGGTCGTTCAAAAACAAACAAAAAATCATGATTGTGTTAGGATTTTTTTTTTGTTGTTCAAGATACAATTAAGAAAAAGAGCTTCGTATGGTAATGTCCAAATCCTAGAGCTTTGTGACTTTTTTGATCGATAGCAATGCAATGCCAAAATATATAATTCAGTTTTGAAGGTGTGATTGTGTGAATATGATTTTTATATTAGCCTTATTAGAGTTGTCGAGAACAGCTAAGGCAAAATAAAGAAGTGGGCTAAAGGTTTCTCAGGTTTTCGAATTGCAAGAAACAGGAAACAAAAAGAGCATTGAAGGCGGATAATACGTGACATCCTTCTTCTTTAGCCGGGAAACAAAGAAGAGAGAGAGAGATAGTAACATTTAGTGCCATTAATCTTAGAAAAAGATGAACAAGTTATGATAAGAAATGGAGCAGAAGTGGAAGTAATGTAGACTACAGTGACTTGTAGTCTTGTTGACTAGTAGAGCCCACGGGAAAGAAGTTTGATGCGACAAACAAGGTTTAATAAACCACGAACTTGGCAGTCCAATTAGTTTAAGTGCAAGCTTTGGTGCTGATGGTGCTCTTGAATTCGATTTACCTTGGGAGAAGTGATTTACCCTAGAAATTGTATTAACAATGTCTGGCTCCACAAAATTTAACTAAAATTAATTTGTAACTAAAATCGAAAAAGCTGTTAATAATAATAGTGAACAATGGCCATTTATACATATATTTTCTTTACTATTCTGTAATTTTTGTGTAATAAGTTATAGTATGTGCTTGAGCTTCTTACTATTACTAGTTGTTTATTACTAAAATTTACAGAATCTATAATGGTCCAGCAAAAAGTCGACACCGTCATGTTGTCTAGGCTTAGGGATCACAAAGAGTCAAAGAAAAAGACGATACTGTTGGGTCATGACCTTGCAGACAATAGGTGGGGTTCCATTTAATATCTCCTTCAATGTGGTCAGTTACAAGTCAAAGGCGTAGTTTATACTAAAAAATTATTGTTCAATATTCATATATATATATATATATATATATATATATATATATATATATATAGGGCTGGAATTATTATCCGAGATCCGATCCGATCCGAGATCCGATCCGATCCGCTCGAAAATAGGATATTCGCCGGATCCGGATAGTAAAATGTCGGATCCGTCGAGTCCGATCCGAATCTGATATGTGAATTTTAGGCCCGGATATCCGGATCCGACGTTGTTTTTAAATATATTAAATTTTAAATATTATTAATAATTATAGTTCATTTATTAATATTTATACATAAAATTAGTCTTATAATATTATATTTTAATTTTAATAATATTATATGCATAAATATATTTATAAATTTTGTAAAATATTTAATTTATGTAATATTTATATATTTTTTGTATTTTAAAAATATTTTTATTTTTTAATTATTTTGACGGATCCGGATCCGAACCGGATATCCGCGGATATCATGATATCTAGACGGGTATCCAGTACCCGGATATCCGGAAGACACGGATCCGGATCCGGATCCTAAAATCACAGATCCGGATCCGGATCCGGATACTCCGAATATCCGGATCCGTCCCACCCCTACTATATATGCTTCTTTTTTCTACAAACAGATACTTATTTGATTATATTCAATATTTGATTATATTCATGAAAGAATTTAATGCGACATATCTATTCATCGAATCTGAATCACATGAGTTATATTGAAAAAACAAGTACACCAAAAATAAAAGATATCTTGAAAATTAAATTCTCAACGGATAACACTAGAATACAAGATTAGATTAAGGAAAAAATAAGTCTTTCTTAATAAAGAGATTATAGATGGGAAAATAGTCATTTAGATAAAACCCAACACGAAAAAAAAGTAGAGTCTTATGTTGTTTTTATTATTACTTGACTACCAAGTCAAAGATAAATGTGCAACGTTAACAGATTTCGTTAGAACCACGAAAGAAAGTCTAGAGAAAGATTATAAACCAAACCACTCTGGTTCGTATCTATAACGAGTCGTCTTTACAACAACCGCCAAGTATCCGTTCCCTCATCTCCTCCTAGCTTGAGAAACACCTGAACATTGCGGCACATTGGTCTTCAGATGCAATTAATGTTGATTTGACAAAGCTAAGAAGAAAAAAATTGCGTCACCATTTTCATCAACACTGTGACTCGTCGGGTGGTAACATTTCTCGTTCGGTTATAGGTTTACTGACAGTAGATTGCTTGATCGATCTGAGAAGGAATTGGTTTGATTTCAGTGCCAAGTTCTTGCTCAGTCTGATACCTGTTTTCAAAACATATGATAAATGTCTGAGAAAACTATAGCAAAAACGAAAAAAAAAGACATGGTAAGAACAATGGAAAGGAAGAGCGACTTACATTTTGAAACGGTCCTCATATGTTACCAAATTCACGGCCAACCCAAGGTGTCCAAACCGTCCTGATCGGCCCACCTGAACATTTCCAAGCATGAATTCAGAAAAAACCAGGTTGTATTAGAGAAGCTAGAGCACAAAAGAGGTTTTGTTTCGACCTACCCTATGCAGATACGATTCAGAAGTCCTTGGAAAATCAAAGTTAATCACTACATTCACAGCTTGAATGTCAATTCCACGAGTAAACAGATCTGCACCAGTCATTTTTCAGTAAGTCATAAACATCATCTACACTTGATCATCGTTAAAGTACATGTTCAAAAGCATACCCGTGCAAACGAGGTTTCTGCAAGCACCATTGCGGAACTCGTGGAACACTCTGTTCCTATGGTCTTGAACCATCTTCGCATGAATGTAGAAGCACGAATAACCCAGTTCTGTAATTTTCTTAGCCAACAGTTCCACGCGATTAACAGAGTTGCAAAAGATTATCGATTGGTTTATTTGCAGCTGCAATTAAAAACGATAACCAGCTTTAGATCATCCAAATCGAGTTGCAGATAGCTATGTGGTTACAGGAATTGTTTTAAACATCTGACCTTAGAGAAAAGTGTGTTGAGGCAGTGAACCTTCTGTCTCTCCTCAACAAAAGCGTAATATTGTGTTACACCCATTAGCGTGAGTTGATCCATAAGATTGATAACGTATGGTTTCCGCAGATGCCGATCCTTAAAAGCCTTCACAGTGACAGGAAATGTAGCCGAAAACATAAGAAACTGACGATTCTCTGGCAGAAACTGTATCAATTCCTCTAGAGAAGGTTGGAATTCTGTAGACAAAAGCTTGTCGGCCTGGTAAGATAGTTTGTAAAGAGTTAAAAACTTAGAAGCTTATGGCACAATAAAACAAATCAACATCAGGTAGATATAATATGGAAGAAAGAACTTTATAATCCACTACAGTAAGAAGTAAGTATAACAATGCATTTCTATAGAGAAAATTTCATTTTAGCAGTAATCCGATTCCTTAACGACTGTTAGCAATAAACCAAAAGACGAAGATATAGTTAAAGAGCTCACCTCATCCATCACAAGCATCGTGCAGTCTTTCAAAACACACACTCCCTTTTTGGTAAGATCCAATATTCTTCCAGGAGTTCCAACCAGCAGATGTACAGGTTGATGTAACCGCATGATATCATCTCTCAGACTGGTACCGCCAGTGGTTACCATAACCTGGATGTTCAAGTATTTGGAAAGCTCCTTGCAGACCTGTGAAGTCTGAAGAGCCAGCTCTCGCGTTGGAACTAGAATCATGGCTGTATAAAACCAAACACAGTCAGACAGTAACTACATTAGTTCACAAATAGAGAAGGAGTTCAAAACAAAACAAAAAAATCATACCTTGAATAACATTGATATTAGGATCAATTTTCTCAAGAACTGGAATGCAGAAAGCACCGGTCTTCCCGGTGCCGTTTTTGGCTCTAGCAAGAATATCACTACCGGTTAAAGCAATGGGAATGCTCTCCTCTTGAATAGGAGATGGCTTCTCAAAACCCTTCTCGTATATTCCCTTTAGCAGATCTCTTTTCAGAAAGTAATCCTCGAATTCATTTCCTTTTGTAGCTGTCACATCCTGCAGACAAATATCGAACAAGAAGGTTCACACACACACACACATAAAAGAGACCCTCCGCTAATTAAACCAAATCGCAGAGGAAGCTATACCGCTGTCTGGTAACGAGTATCAGGAGGTGGGAGCCTCAAAGTTGCCTTCCAATCTTGGCCACCACTGAGAGTAACGGAGCCAGAGAATCTATCAGCAAGAACAGATATATATCAACTTCACCTCTAATCCAAATCATTCATAAATATAACCTTTCGTATATCTCAGAATCATTTGTAAATAAAACGTATTGAACAGTTGTTTCCAAGAAACGAAGACTCACTTACGATCGTTGCTAGCTACGGGAGGTTGTTGAGACGACGTCGTGTTGTGGACCTCATTAGCGTTACTGGCGCGTCTTGACCACTGCTGATGGTTCTGCGGTTGACCGTACGATTGATAATCAGGATGTCCACGTCCCGTTCCAGTCTCCGGTGGATATCTTCCTCTGTTGTTATTCATCACAATCTCTCTCTAGGCTATCCTAAATCTACACAAAACTCTAACAAACTACAAAGAAAACCGCCGTAACCTAATGCTGATCAAAACCTAGGGTTTTCACTGATCGTGGAACTCTGGGCGGGATCGGAGTGTTCAAATAAACCACAAACCGGTCAGCCAAAAGAACGGAGAAGGAAAAAATGAATCGAGAGTTCAGATTTGTTTTATTCACAAACCGACGAAGCGAAAGCGTGAGATAGAGATTAGTAACTGAAAATTTTCTCGGGAAAAAGTTGGTTACAGGAAATAATAGAAAGTGACGACGAATGATATATTTTTGCGCTCCGGCGTTCTTGTTAGGGCGTCAATGGATTTTCTTTCTTCTTTCAGACTTTCTCACTCTTTTATCAGTTATTTATTAAACGACCCTTGATCTTTTCTATACTTCATACTGTTACCTTAAGTTTCAGTTATTTCACCAATATATTCACTATTTTCTCGGTGTCTTACATTTATGACCCCCAACTTTTAAATAATTTGAAGTAAGAACCAACAATTTTGAGTTCTTTTTGTTACGAGTCTGAGTCAACTTATCAATAATTAGAAAAGGATCCCTATTCATCTACTATTTGACCTCTACTCTGAAATATCTTTTCAGTAACAACTCTAAGCATTAACCCCTTATATAATTTTTCATTTAATTGACCCTGTTCTTTCCCTATTTCAATTTCTGTCTAGTTTTGATAACTAATGGTTAGGAATAAAAATGAACTACCCAGAATTAGAATATTGAACCATATATGATAAGGTGTTTGATGGATCTCCTCATTCGAATCTCAACCTTCAGAACCAAACTCACAATTCAAGATTTTTAAATAAAGGCAGAAAGATCATAAAACGAACTTTGATTCTTGGTGTGTCTCTTTTGTGATCTGAAAGCAAAGGAAGAAGACTTCTAGAACAATGGAATGCAAGGCGTGTGACAAGACCGTATTAGTTATGGATTTAATGACACTAGAAGGATCACAAGTCATGCTTCAGGTGCAGCCACTGCAATGGCACTCTCGTGGTATCTATTCTTATGATTCTTCCAGGACTGTTCCTCTTTGGTGGGGGAAAAACTAAAGAGAGTCTTTCTTATCTTTCGCAGATTACTCATCCATGGATGGAGTTCTGTATTGCAAGCCCCATTTCGAACAGCTCTTCAAAGAATCTGGAAACTTCAGCAAGAATTTTCAGTCAGGTTAAGATCCTCTGTTTTCATATTTTTGCTCTGTTCTTTTAACCTCTAACAATCTTGGCCTTTTCCTCTTAATTATTTGCAGCAGGAAAGACCGAGAATCGAATGAAATGGTATGCACATAAACTATAAAACTTTCCTCTGTTTTTGTTGGTTCATTAACTTCTTCAACATGTGATTTTTTTTGTGTGAAACTAGGCGAGGGCTCCAAGCAAGTTATCTTCATTCTTTAGTGGAACACAAGACAAAAGTGCAGCTTGTAAGAAAACCGTTTATCCTCTAGAGAAGATGTCAATGGAAGGAGAATCTTACCACAAGACTTGCTTTAGATGTGCACACGGTGGTTGTCCATTAACGCATTCTTCATATGCTGCACTCAATGGCGTTCTTTATTGTAAGGTCCATTTCAATCAGCTCTTTCTCAAGAAAGGTAACTACAATCATGTCCTCCAAGCCGCTGCCAACCACAGACGCACACCTGAGGAAGACAAAACTGAACCCAACGAAAGTGAAGATAATCATCCTACAGAAGATGAATGTCCTGAAGCAGATGAAGAAAATGAGTCCTAAGATAATCCCATGTCCTTTCTCTGTGAAATGTATAATGAAAAAAAGTTTTGAAAGAATACAAAATAAACCCATCAAAATACATATGCTTTTAGACGCTTTAGATCAAACAACCATTCACCAGTTCCTTTTTGGAAGTTTTATAATATTTTTCATGCAGAAACTTCAGAAATTGCTTGCGGTCAAAGAAACAACCAAAAGGAGTTTCTTGACATGGAAGCAAAGCAAAGCGCCTATTTACTATAAAATATAGATAAAGAAAATAAGCAACGACAAGAAGTGCAGCTTCGCTCTCAAAAACAAATCTTAAGATCTTCCCTTGTTCTTTCCTCTGTAGTGGTCAAAGAATCAACGAGGTGTAAGGTAGTGATTGATGATGATGAGCGGCTGATGAGCTCATCACATTCACATACATTAACGCATGAGCAACACATGTTCTTCCTTGCCGTATCTATCTTATTTAACTCATGGAGCCAAATGTCTCGGAGTCCCAACCCTCGACACAGGGCTGTCTCAAACTTTATAGAGACCCTGTTCGAAAAAGAAAATAAAACTCTTTTTAATAATATGAAATCATTTTTTTTACAAAATATCATAATAATATAAAAGAAATACATCAAATTAATTTTTTATATATCTAAATAACATCATTCTCTAGCTTTTAAATGCAAAATCATTAATCAAATTATTGAAATTGATCATTTGGTATTTTTCAATGAAAAAACCATCGATCAAATCATCGAATTTGATCATTCTTCTAGATTTTCAGATTTTTTTTGCTTATTTTATCCATAATCAGAAATTATAATCAATAAATATATAGAGTAACAAAATCTGGATAGTAGTTAGACAAAAAGCTATATACTCTTGATTAGACAAAACACTCTTTTTTTCTTGTCAACCGAAATTGTAAGGTAGTTTTTTTCTTCTTTGTGTTTGCTAGTTTTTATTAAAAACAGTGAACACAATATATCTTGTTCTCCCTATTTATAATCACTAATTGATAATTGTTTCTTAGACATAATCAAATTAGAATATTAACTTTCTATACTGCCACTGAATATTTAAACACACATAAACAACTATTTCTTACTTTCCTTGATATAAACACTAATTACTTCCTAACTTATTGCATTTTAGCTTGTTATATAAACAAAATACAGAATTGTCATTTATATTCATTGGTTATAAGTACGAAAATTAAATTCAAATATAATTATTCTGATTTTTTATAAATATATGATTTTAAATTTGAAACTAAACTATTACTAAAAAAAATTATGGACCCTCTAAAATTTTGGACCCTGTTCGACCGCTCCACTTGCACGTGCTAAAAGACGGCCCTGCCTCGACATGAATAACGTTATCTTCCACCTTGCCGTACCTATCTTATTTATCTTTCAACTAAATTAATTCAAATAAAAAATGATCTTATAATGTATGTTACATTGGTACTGAAAATTTAAATCGAAAGAATAATTAATGCCTTTAAAAAGCTATCCTATATAGCAACCCATTCCTCCAAGCCTCTGTCGCAGGTATGCCCACTCATACCCGGAAGTGATGATAGTCGATCGGTTGCGAACCTGTTTATCAACCAATCTGATCAGTGTCGATGGAGTGGGTGTATGATTTATGGTTGTAATGCTCTTTTAACTCTCCTGTCTGGACAGCGAAGATCAAGGTAATTAAGTAGAAGCGGGATCATGTGGGGAAGAAAATATTGGCTGCTGTGGTTAAGTATGTGGCCAAGAGCAAAAGCCTACACTCATTTGGGGTGAAGCATTTGACCATTCCAAAATGATTCAACTTAGTAAGTACTCAAACCTTGTTTGTGTGTCTAATTTGTCCAGTGTGGAAACATTGAGCCATCCTAGTTGCCGCCAATTTTCCATCTAGCTAGTATGCTAAATTGAACTAGCTAGTTTCTTTAATTACTTGATAAAAGTACGAAGAGAATTGTCTTCTTCCTCACTACAATTTTAGTTTGAGTTTAAAACATAGTTTTCTAATAACATATCAGTTACTTGATAATTAGTGTTTTTCAATATGATTGCTTCCATTTTAATTACCTCATGTTTTTATCCAAAATTCTAACTTAGTGGTCGAATACATCGGTTTTCAAATGTGTTGCTTTCCATTTTCATTGCAGCATGAATAATACTAACTGGAAAAAGTAATATATATAAGTCAAAAATAAAAGGAAAAGAATAGCATTAACAATAAAAACATTTGTAGCCAAATGTCCGTTAAGTTTTATCTCTATAATATTATCTGAGAAGTCAGTTTCCTACGGGTCGTACTCACGTTAACTCTCACAGTCGTTGATTACGATGATACACTTAATGAATTAAAATGTTATATTTAAACACTATTATTGATTTTTTTTATTTAAATTACTTTTTAATATTTTCCAAATAACATATATAATAAAAATAGAATATTATAAAGTTTATAAAGCGAATTTAAAATGAAAATATATGTATAAATAATATGATTTCATTAAAAGGAAAGTTCACAAAATAGTAATATTTCATTTTAAAATATTTTAAATAACACAAAATATACTAATATACTTTCTTTATATTTATATTTTCACAGATAATCTTGATACTAGAAAAAGAAATATTATTTATTTTAAAACATAACAAAATATTATAAACATCTTTTGATCAAATAACAAAGTATTATAAACATCTTTTGATCAAATAACAAAATATTTTAAAATCACACTATACACTTTAATGAGGTAGATATATTATATTTTGAATAATTAAAATTATATTTTTTTTTAATATTAAATTTGCTTTTAAATTTTATGTTTGTGGAACTTAATATAACCATGACCGAAAGGCATAAAATTATTTATAATTTATGAAAATATTTTAGTTATTGTAAATATTGATATGTGTTCATGAGCTTCCAAAAACGTATCAATTACTTATTATGTAACATTCTATAGATCATCGTTTTATTTTCTAATTTCTTTTTCTAAAATCAATAAAAATAATTATACCTCAGTTTGAATTGGAAAGAATATATGTAACTTAAGATACTCACAACATGAGTGACTCCACTAATCCAATTTATATATAAAATCATAGATTTAACTATAATGAGAAAATATAATTTTATAATAATAATAATAATTTATTTTATAATATAAATTATAAGATGACTCAAAACACCTTAACAAATGAAAATAAAATATTAAGCAACTGTTTTAATTTAGTTCTTTGTAAAATTTATATATATGCTTGAGATTGCAGAATATTATCGTTATATTAATTTACGTAATTTGGAACCAAACACTTTAGTTTATTTTTTTATTTCATTCTAAGCATAATATATCTTAAGTTATAAATAATCGTCCTAAAATATATTTACATATCTAAGACAAAACCAACCTAATGCAAATAAGAAAATTAATCAAAATTTTAATATATTTTGAATTAAAAATTTTATAATTGAATTCAGAGAAATAGATGCAACATAATATATCCAAATGATAACTAAACCGATTGTAAAACAACAAAACCGACTAGATATAACATATCTAAAATTATATGTCTAATTAAAGTCATATAAATTATTAATATAAAATATGCATAAAACTATAAATTAATTTAAATTAAAAGTAAATAGCAATCAATTATAATATATATTTACTTTATAAATATTTATATCCGTGCATGAGCACTGGAAAATCACCTAGTAGCTGAATAGATTAGTATTCAAAAGTATTTTTTTAATATTTCATAAATCATAAGTAATCGTTTCAAGATGGTGAGATTTACATATCCATCTCAAATTATATTACACTTTATAATGATAAAACTAATCGTTTCTAAACCATCCTAGTTAAATCAATCGATTCTTTTTTGTTTAAAACAATCTATACTTTTTTATTATATCTCTTCAATCTAGAAATTTTAATTTAAAATCAATGGTCAATGAATATATAGTCATGACTTGCATATTTTCACATTTATTAAATAAGATTCTACCAATATTAGTTATCGTTTTTAAGTTCTCATCATTAAACTTTAAATATCTTTCATGTTTTATATATTTCAAAAATTTTCTTTTCAAAATCTATTTAATATGTGTTGATAATAAAATGCTATTAATTATTCCATCCATTTTATATAAGTGCCGTCAAAAAATTTGGCATACGAATTAAAAAATTAATAATTTTTTTTTTCTTTTTATCCCATTTAATATATTAGTTTGTTGGGGCCCTAGTTTATTTAATATATGCATTGAAAATGTAAAACAATACTTATGATGAAATAAATTTTAAAAATTAAAATAACATTTAATATGAAACGGAAAGAGTACATTTTATTAAGTTCTTTGTTTGAATGTTTTCTTTTTAGTTAAGTTCGAGATATTTTTCCTATTTAGGTTATGAATTTTTTTTTGTTTCATGTATCTAATTAATTACAAGTTGACTCTAATTAACTAAAACCAAAAGCATTGACTCTACATTTTTCTTTTTTTATTATTTGTGGTACTTTGTATATATATTCATACATCTTATTTGTTATGTCTACGATATTTACGAATACAAAACAACTACATCAGTTCTTTTTTCATTCTTATTGTTTCATTTGAAATGGCTAAAACCACTATTCTTGTTATTTTCATGGTTGTTCTTCTTTTAGGTTTGTAACACCCTTCAAATTTATTCAATATTTTTATATTTTTCTCTTTTGCCTCGTAATGTTTATTTGTTCATAACCTTTTTGACTCATAAAAAAAATCATTGAGATGATACTAATATATGTATTTTTAATATTTATTTAGGAACGGTGACGATAGAGTCACAAGGACAAGAATTGTGTCATGAATATTTTGTTGAATCAGGGATTTGTGATCCTAAACAATGTGCTGATCAGTGTACTGCTAAGTGGAAAGGATCTGGCAAGTGTTTTGGAGGAACCAAAACCTGCGGCTGCACTTTCAAATGTAAAACTTAAACTTTGTTTGCTATCATAAAATATACTACTATTTTAATAAAATGATAATTGCAAATTTTACGCAAATGTGAATTCTAATGTCAGTTATTTAACAACTTTACATGAACTATAGACTGTAGTAGCATATGTGCCATAGTCAAATGTGTCCATCTTAATCAAACAAAGCAATAAAAATTGCAATATGTCACTATGAATATAGAGAATCAATCTTAGACAAGTTTGGATGATCCGATAGCACTGTCTGTAATGCCCCGACCGTCCACAACTAATGAACCACCCACGCCCGCTCACTCGGTCCGTGGGCCTCATCCCATCCGACGGCCGGTCCGGTAAATTTTTCAAGGCCCGAAAGTCTTGTTTAATGACCTTGCAATCACCACATGACCTTTCCCCGTGCTTTGGCCTCACTCGCACGATATCGAGGATCACTTCCCGATAGGTCACCCATCTTTTGACTACTCCAGCTCAAGAGTTCTCTGTGGATGTGCTTCCGAAAAACTAAGTGCACTTTCGTGACATAGGTAGCCAAATAAATTCTCTTAAGCCTTTCCACATATCACAACTCGGGATATTACACTGTCCATGGGAAAATTATTTTGCCGAAGATTGTATGCAAGGCACTGATAAGGATCCATTATTACTATGAAAGTTCCGGATCCTTTTTTGAGAAAAGAAAGTTCAGGATCTTAGATCTATAATTTCTTTTAAGTCCGAAGTGAGTCTCATAAATTAAAGAATAATCTTGCCAAAAATAGTTTGAATCTAAAGTATCAAAAAACAACCCCTAAAAATACCGTTATGCTACCAACTAGGTAGTAACCACGCGCTGTGCGCAGAGTGAAATAGTTTATTAAAATATCTATTGTATGTTGTACTAAAGAATTTGTTGTATAGATTTTTTTTTGGAGATGTGCATTCATATATCTGTTCGGATTCAGTTAATCTAAGATTTTGGAATTTTAGAGTTAGAAATTTAAATTGAATTAAGATGTTTACAAATTTTGGTTTAGATTTGGTTCGAATCATTGTGGGTTCGGTTCGATTCGAATTCGGATACCCATTTTAATTATGTATTTTTTAACGAAAAATTTAAATATACTTTAATCCTCAAAATCCGTAAATAAAATAATATAAAACATAAAATTGAGTAAGACTAAATATTTAAATTTACATAAAAAATAGTTTAATTTAAATATTTGTATGGAGAACAAATAAATATTTTCATTATTTTGAAATTTTTTCTGTATATATATTTGTGACAATATTGGTAATTTTTAGATATTTTCATATTTTTTGAATATCTAACAGATATAAATTTAAAACAATTAACATATTTAAATATATAATTGCAATTTAAGATATTTTTGGATATTAAACTTTTAGATCTATCCGAGTGCTTAATCAATTTTAGTTTGTGTTTAATATTTCTTTGAAATCTAGTTCGATTCGGTTCTACAGATCCAAATATTTTACTCATACTTACTTTCTTTTGCTAATATAAAGCAAAATAAAATAAATTTAAAACAAATATTTTTGGCTTATTTAACATACATAATTATTGGACTATACTTTAATAATACCAATAAAAATGGTTGGCTGTTATTTCAATATTGTTGGGCATGTTGCAAAATTAATGTATTCTATAACCACTAATAAGTATTTTCTTATAAAAAATTCTTGGTAAATATAATAAAACACGATGTGATCGAGTTAAAATTTTTACAGATGCGTGAAAATAATGTGATCTCTACACTCGGCACCTGAATTATGTTTTTCAATCGATTTCACAAAAGTTCTTCTAAAAAAAACTTTTCTGATTTTTTCTGGTAATTTGATTATGTTTCTAATTTTTGGTTAATGTGAAAATTCCGTAAAGAAAAGCAATATTTGGCTAAATTAAAGATCCGACTTTGTGTGTGTGGTGTTTTTACCTCAGTTTTCTTAATTCATAACCAATCACAATTATTTATCGCATTCGTGTACAAAAGCCTCAACCATGGCTAAGTTTGGCAATATATGAAACTTCCAATTTCTAAAAATAGTCTCATTCTATTATTTTAATTGATGCGAATCTTAATGATTTTATAATTTATTTCTTTCAAAACGATATTATTCAGTAGTTGTACGAAGATAATTTCAGTTCACTAATACAAAGGTTAAAAATGCAGGAACTAAAAATAAGATGATTAAAAATCATTAATCTAAACACATTAAATTCTTTGCGGTGAAGTTAAAACATGAGAATGTGAATGCATTAATTGTCAAATGACTGTGAGGCTGACACAGCATACTCAAATTGAAATCGATGCGAGACTGTCACGTGTCCAATGTAGTATGAAAGCATTAAATAACGATGATTTTCTGTTAATATATAGGGGATACCTGGATTACAATGACTTTTGAACAAGATTTGTCAAGCATAGCTAAGACATGTTTTTTATAAAAAAAAAAATTCAACTAATTTTTTCACGATAAAAAATTCACTAAGTTATATCAAAGTTATTGAAACCTAAACGATACGATGAAAAGTGAAAACAATATAAGAAAAAAAAATTCACAAAATGTGTTTTGAGTAAAACCACTTTACTCACTAAAGACATTTCTAGTGATGCATCAAAATGAGAGAAGACATAAAAATGAGGGAAATCCCTCTTCACTAGTACATCATTTTAAGGGGAAAAGTATATATTGAAGGTGATGCTTATTGAAGCTTTGCACATGGTGGTTTGCAAATGCTTAACCACTTATATACTCTGTCAGCTATAAATCTCCCTATTCCAGTAAGACTTCCAAGTATATCTAATATGTTTGATTAATGATGGTTTTGTGAGAAGATATTTCGTTGGTTTGTGCATGTGTGGCTGACAGATCATTGCAATCAGGACATAGCTCGACATATCTGCACCGATATGAATGTGAAGGATAAAGCTGTGAACGCTTTCACTAAGAAGCAAGACCGAGTGATACTTCGGTTATACCAATGAAGCTAGGCGGATTCAGATGAAACTAATATCATCACAGTTTGGTATAATATATGTTACTGGGTCGTACAATATAATATTCTTAGTGGTTATACTATAATTTCTATAGAGAATAAAGTATTTTGAAAAGCCGTGTGTTGTTGCCACCTCAGCATGGGTGAATTATATTATTATTTTATATGACATCTCAGCTTAGTAAACCTGTAAATAGTACTTATCCTCTAATATCATTAAGGTTGTGTAATTAAAATGATTCTCAAATAATAGAGGAGATGTTATAATTCAAATTCAAACTTGGTGGTTGAATAGATTGGTTTTCAAATGCGTTCCCTTTCCTTTTAACTGGAGCATGAATAACATTATAACAATCACTGTTGAACAAATATGTATAGAAGGCACCAAAAGAAAAAAAGAATTACAATAACAACATTCTCTCTAGTCAAACTTCTATTAGATTATATAGTTGAAAAAATTGGTTATTTCTATCTAGAGCATCCTACTTAAACCAACAATCTAATCTTTTATACCACATCTATTAAAATTGGAAATCTAACAATACTAAAAGTAGAATACCAAGCCCTCTGAAACTATCCACATAGGATTAAAAAATCTACCAATCAGCTGCTAATAAAATGCCACGTTTACTTCGTGCAACTCAATCGTCTCAACTTTCCACGGTTCTCTTCTTCTTTCTCGAAACTTCGGAGTAAATGAAAACATTATAACTCCTAAATGGAAGATTTCTTAATATTAAAGATAGTATTTAGTTCGATTGGTGGCATTCATGCCAAAGATTGAATTCCTATATAAAACGAAATTGAAAACCTCTACTCTTCCATTTCATTCTGCGGTATCAGATCCCAGAGCCGCATGGTTTGCCTGAGGGATATACTTTCAAAATCAAAAACCCCAAAGCCGAATTTAACTGATGGCAACGCCTCTTCCCTCGCCGATTCCGCTGCTGAGACGTAAGAGAAATGCGAGAGTTCCATCAGACGTGGTGTTGGATCTCTGTGTGAGAGGAAGTTCCACTGACTACGACGAGGGAGTTGGAGACGGCGCGAGTTTTGTGACTTTTAGTTCTGCAACTCTCTCTCAGTTGATTTCTATAAATAATCTCTCTTAATTTCAGTTTACAAAAGTATTTGATGCATATCTTTTAGTTTCTCTCTAAAAGTTCATTTGTCATATAGCAAATCACTTTTGGTTATATATGCATGCTACCTAGACTAGCTGATATTGAATCACAGCGACATAAGACTAGCTTCCAGAGGCTTGCGGCCATGGTATATTTAAACATACACACTTCAGTTTTCGTTTTCTCTGTTGTTTTAACCATATTGCTTATTCTACTCAAGGTCGAAGGGAGAAGAACTATCATTTAAGAATAGCCGACTTCCTCAGTCACATTGACGCCGAGGTTAGTAATGGATGTATAGTTTTCATATCTGAATTTCATCATCAAAAACCACTTTTTTTAGAATATTATAGTAATAGGTCACATCACTTATGGAAAAATCGCAGGGCTTATGAGCAATCAAAACCATCAAAAACAACAGTCTAGGCTTGCTTGAGATTGTATCTGAACCTGATATTAGAAGTGGGATCGAAGCCTGTGCAGCTAAGTTTGGCACCAAGGTCAACAAGCTTCTTTCTTTCTTTGTCCTTTTACATTATGAGTTCAACCATCAATTCATTCTATTTTCAGTTTTAATGTATTTGGTTGATGATTAGAGATTTTGTTGCTTCACAAGTGGAAATTAAGAAGTTGAATGTGTTTTCCTCACTTAGCAAAGCAATCAACTATTGGTTATCAAGACAGGCGTTTGTCTACAACCAGGTCCAAGCCGACCAGATTGTAAAAGAGATTTGTTAGGAAGAAGGACCTCGGTTGCAGTATCTATGTCAGTTTTTTTTAATCATATCGACCATCAACTAACTTGAATTTAGATGTTCAGAAAATAGTAACAATGAGAAAAAAAGCCTCACTGATTACTGGTACTTTCTAGAACCAGATCTACCAGAAGTGATACTTGCCCAGGAATACGTTGATAGCATTCTAGCCCTTTTTTTATTGGAGCTTCCTGAAGAAAAGCGCAGGAGGCACGAGGCAGTGGGTCTAGGCATTCAAGATGTGACTTTCCTTACAAATGACGCCAGAAATACATATAACCCATCGTGTGGAGATAAAAAAAAAAATTTATGAAAAATGGTCAAGAATCCCCAAAGCAGCTTAAGCAGTACCTAAGTGGGAAGGAAACCAAGCTCCAAAGCTTATTTTTTTAGCTAGCCAAGTATGGCAGATACCAACCCTTTACTTGAAAACTTTTAACCCGTGAATCAGTTTCAGACTCATGTATTGCTCAGTTCAAGGTTATGAAAATGTCAAAAGGCAAAGCAAACCCTGCTTTGTTTAACAAGATTTTCCTGGAGAAGGTGAATGCCATGCCGATATCAGGACTTCAGCATCTCAAAATGTATTTAAAGTTCATAGTGCATGCGTTGTTGTAGAGGAATATTTACATTTGGAACTGCATATTCATCAAACTGTTGTCCGCCACTTGCTGGGTTTCAAGCAATCGAGCTTTCAATGCCAATTGTAATCTCAAGATTCCAGTGAGCTTTGACGGTACAAAAATAATTATTCAATACATGATTCACCAAAAGAGTTTGTTAATATATTAGATTTTTATGATGGGTACTTAACTTAAAATATTTTCTCTATACCGTGAAATTAATATTTTATTTTTTCGTTTTGTCTAAATTTAGATTTTCCTAAAAGTATATACAAAGAAAATAAACTATTAAATTTAATAAACACAAATAGCAAAAGATTTAATTTATGTAAAAATTATAAAACTTCATCATACTTAATATTATGTTCAAATTAGGAAAATAATTAAACAAAAAATACATTTTCAAGTATATGAACTTTAAAAAAAAAAACAATAATGAAAATTGTTAAGAAAAATCTATAGTTCAAATTAATTTAACTTTTAATATAAAATTAATTTAAGTTTTTATATTGTATTCTCATATTTGCTGACCCGCCCGTAGGGCGGGCTAATCTCTTAGTTTAGAATTAAAATCAATTGATAATAAATACATATTTACTTACCTAACTCTAAATTTTATCAGTCTTAATTAATTTTAAGATATTTTTCCTATTTGTTTTCCATGATTTGTTTTATGAGGCATCTTATTTATTACAAGTTGACTCTCATTTTCTTTCTATGTTTTTCAGTTTGTGGTACTTTTGAAAATATCTACACATCTAATTTGTTATATATATATATAAGATATTCATGAATGCAATACAACCTCACCACTTGTTCTTTATTTTTTATTTTAGTTTTCACTTTGTTGCATCATCAAAATGGCTAACACCACAATTCTTGCTATTTTCATGGTTGTTCTTGTCTTAGGTTTGTTTACACTTAAATATATTAAAGATATTTAATATATATATATATATATTCTTTCTCTTTTATTTGATTATGTTTAATTTCTTCATGACCTTTTTAACATATAACAAAATAAATATGATGCCAATACATGCTTTCAATATTTATTTTTAGGGAATGTGATGGAGTCACAAGGACAAGCAATATGTCAGGATTTTATTAAAGGACCAGGAATTTGCAAAGCTAAACCATGTGATGATCAGTGTAAAGCCCAGTATAATGGTGCATTTGGCAGGTGCTTACAAGGCACAGTGTGCCTCTGCACTCATAATTGTAAAACTTAATTTTCATTTGTTATTAATAAACTATTATCAAATATATTTTCATTTGTTATTAATAAACTATTATTAATAATATTGCAATTTTCTTAGAACGTGAATTCTGATTTCAGCTATTGGACATCATAATCTTTAAAATAAAGTTGTTGCTATTTAACTAATTTGGATCTAAGTCCAACAATTAACATGTTAGTCCGGTAAAGCTACCCTTTATATTAGTCAAAAAGTATTTCAAACTCGAATCTAGTAATGTGATAATCTAATATAGCATTAAGAACATTCTTTCTAGATGCGCATCAAAACAAGAAATGAACTTTTTTCTTTTAGAACAAT
Source organism: Brassica nigra (assembly GCA_016432835.1). Lineage (NCBI taxonomy): Eukaryota > Viridiplantae > Streptophyta > Magnoliopsida > Brassicales > Brassicaceae > Brassica > Brassica nigra. The sequence goes on along the minus strand of CM028246.1, from coordinate 8,688,795 downwards.
ATATATGTGAAATATAAACTGCAAATTTCAGCATATATGTCGATCATAATCAAAGCTAGAATAATTTTTCAATATTATAGATGATGATAATGTACAAGTATAACACAAAATTCATACAAATATCTAATACCAATTAATTTGAATAAAAATATATAATACAAATTAAAAATATCTTATGTGTTATTAAGTTATTGACTCAGTATAGAATCAGTTAATATATGTTTCCTAGCGTTTAAAAATATACAAACTTTTAAGAAGACATAATATTTCTAAGAATATGAATCGTTTTGCAATTCCCGAAAAAAATATTCAGCACCACTAAATTATTATACTTGATGCATTCCAATATAGATATAGTTTTCCTCAGATGGTATATTGTCATATATCAAGAATTTTTGCATTGGCCTTTTCTATAGTTCAACTTAAATCATTTATAAATAATTAAAAATGATTTTGTGATTTTTTCACATAATCAATTAAGAACAATAGTTGTCTTTTGTCAAACATTACCTATGACCGTGTTTATACTCACATAATCACTAGGTAATTTTCATGTGCTCATACATGGGTATAAATATTTGAAAAGTAAATATATATTATAATAATTTATTGCTATTTAATTTTGATTTTAAATTAATTTATAATTTTTATGCATAATATATATTAATAATATTATATTGCTTTAGTTAGATATATGATTTTAGATATGTTAGATTAGATATAGTCGATTTAACTATCATTTGGGTATATTGGATTGCATCTATTTCTCTCAATTCAACTATAATATTTTTTTATTCTAAATTTATTAAAATTTTGATTAATTGTCTTATTTGTATTTAGGTTGGTTGTTTTCTTAGATATGTAAAATATATATTAGGAAAATTATGTATAACTTAAGATATATTGTGCTTAGAATGAAATAAAAAATAAACTAAAATGTTTGATTCCAAAATTACGTAAATTAGTATAATGATATTATTCTGAAGTCTCATGCATATATATAAATTTTACAAAAGAATTAAATTGTAACAGTTGGTTAATATTTTATTTTCATTTGTTAATGTGTTTCGAGTCTTCCTATAATTTATATTTATAAAATAAATTATTATTATTACAAAATTATATTTTCTTATTGTAGTTAAATCTATGATTTTATATCTAAATTGGGATAGTCGAATCACTCATATTATGACTATAATTAGTTATATATATTCTTTTAAATCCAAATAGAAGTATAATTATTTTTATTATAAGTAAGCCAAGTCAATTTAATTTTATTTATCATTAAATTTGCATGTATTTTCATAATATATATTAAATTAAGTGTTACTTTTTTAAAGATATTAGAAAATAAATCGATGATCTATAAAATTTACATATATAAGTAACTGATACTTTTTGGAAGCTCATGAAGACATATAATTATTTACAATAATTAAAATATTTTTATAATTTCTAAATAATTTTATGAATATTTATTAAATTATATTTTTGCTGTAAATGAAAGATATTAAAATCAACTAAATATAAGAAAAATAACATTTCAATAATACTAATTATAAACTATTTTTAGTCAACAAAACATATATCAGTTTATGTTACTTGATTATTTTATGTAATCATCTAAAACAATAGATTGATATATAAAAATATTTCTATTACTTTGAAAATATATTGTTGTACTGTTTAAAATTGTGTTTTATAAAAATATTATTTCTTTTATAATATCAAGATTATCTGTGAAAATATAATTATAAAGAAAGTATTTTATTAGTATATTTTATTTTATCAATTTTTTAAATAGAATATTACTATTTTGTGAACTTTTCTTGTTAATGAAATCTTATTATTTATACATATAATTTCGTTTTTAAATTCATTTTTTACTTTATAAACGTTTCATTTTTATTATATATGTTATTTGAAAAATTTTATAAAGGAAAATAAATAAAAATTTAATAATAGTATTTAAATATAATATTTTTAATTCATTAAGGGTATCAATGTAAATAACCATCGTGAGAGTTAAGCGTGGTAGCGACACAGTAAACTGACTTCTCAAATAATATTATAGAGATGTATACAAAGATTATATAAGTATATACATATAACTATTTTTATTTACTTTACATATATAATACGAAGCATTCACAATAACTACATAAACATAATATATGATATGTGTACACGAGAGAATATAGATTATAAAAATGTGTAACCATAAATTTAAGAACTATATTAATGCCCTTCGTAAACCAGCTTAGTTGAGTCAACAATGTCTTTTTTTTTAACAAAAACTATCTATATTAATATAAAGCCCTTTCTCAAAAAAAAACTATCTACATTTTTATATCATATCTGTTAAACAGAAATTTTAATTTGAAATCAACGGTCAATGACTATATTAACTTGCATATTTTCACATTGATTAAATAAGATTCTAACAATATCAGTTATCGTCTTTATTATTAAAATTTTAAATATCTTTCATGTTTAGTACTTTAAAGATTTTTCAAAATCTATTTAAATACTTGTTGATAATGCAATGCTATTAATTACTCCATCCGTTTCATATAAGTTTTGTCTGAAATGTTGCATACAAATTAAAAAGTTAATAAATTTTGTTTAACCCCATTTAATATATAAGTATACTTTTGATTTTGTTAATTAATAGACTAAAATAAAGGCAAAGAAACAGAAAGAGTATATTTTATGAAGTTTTTATTTGTTTTGGTTTTAGTTAATTTCGAGATATTTTTCCTACTTAGGTTATGACTTTTTTGTTTCAGGTATCTAATTAATTACAAGTTGACCCTAATTAATTAAAACCAAAAACGTTGATTATCCGTTTTCTATTTGTATTATTTGTGGTAATTTATATATATATATTTATACATCTTATTTGTTATGTCTAAGAAATTTACGAATACAAAACAACTAAATCAGTTCTTTATTTTTTTCATTCTTGTTGTATCATTTGAAATGGCTAAAACCACTATTCTTGCTATTTTCATGATTATTCTTGTTTTAGGTTTGTCCTACACTCAGAATTTATTCAATATTTTTATAATTTTCTCTTTTTCCTCGTAATGTAAATTTGTTCATAACCTTTTGATTTATAACAAAATAATGAGATGATACTAATATATATTTTTAAATATTTATTTAGGAACAGTGACGATTGAGTCACAAGGACAAGAATTGTGTCATGAATATTTTGTTGAATCGGGAATTTGTGATCCTAAAAAATGTGCTGATCAGTGTACTGCCAAGTGGAAAGGATCTGGCAAGTGTTTTGGAGGAACCACAACCTGCGGCTGCACTTTCAAATGTAAAACTTAATTTTTATTTGTTTTTTATGTTATCATCAAATATACTACTATTTTAATAAAAAGGACTGAAAATTATATTGAAATTTTATGCAAATGTGAATTCTAATTTCAGTTATTTAACATCATAACATGAACTATAGACTGCAAATCTTAGCATATGTGCCATAGACATTCCATCATAACTCTAACTAAATTTTGTTAAGTTTCTTAATACCCGAACTTTTTCGCTATCCAGTTTAATACTCCAACTAATTATTTTATTCATTTTAATACATAATTTTTTTAAATTGCACCTATTTTAATACTCACACTTTATTTATTTTAATAAAAATACTAATAAATTTCAAATGAATTTTAAAAACCTTTAAAATTTACAAAAAAAAATTCAGAAAATTATGATTTTATTTTGTGTTTCAGAAATAAAGGTAACTAAATTATGTATAATTTTAAATTTTGGAATAAAAATGTTAAGTTTTAAATATTGAATTTATTTTGTTTTCTGAAAAAAAAAATTGTCCTTCAAAACTATTTTTTAAATTTTTTTTTAATTTTCTCCATAGTTTATTTACCTTCTTTCCTAAATCCTAGAATAAATTTAGAATTTTTAAATATTTTTCTTAGATTTTGGATATTTTTAAAAATTTCTCTCGGAACTTATGTGCATATTTAATTAAAATATATAAAGTTTGGATTAAAAGGGTACAATTTTAAAAGTTTTGTGCGTTAAAATGAAAAGAACAATTAATTATGATATTAAACTGGAACTGAAAAAGCTTAGGTATTAAAATGCTTAACAAAATTTAATTGGGGTATTTTCATATAATTTTCCCTAATCAAAACAAGCAATAAAAATTGCAATGTCGCAATGAATATAGAGAATCAATCTTATAGAAGTTTGGATGATCCAATAGCATTGTCCCTGGGAAATTTATTTTGCCGCAGATTATATGCATGGCACTGATAAGAATCAAAATTACAATGATTTTTTATTACCATGGAAGTTCCAGATCTTATATTCATAATTTTTCCATAAGCCAGAAATCAGCATTCTAATTTAAAGAATAATCTTACCAAAAACAGTTTGAATTTAGAGTACCAAAAATAAAACCTTACATTGCTACTAGACTACTAATACCTGTTTTTTTTTTGAACTGAAAAAGATTAAACTCAGATCTATTAAAAACACAAATTTAATTTCTGAGTGCAAGGTAGAGCACATGGATGGACTCTCTAAATTTATACTTGTTATGTATCATAGCAAAGACATGTATTTTTGATTTCAACAGATTTTTTTTAACCAATAAAATTTCATTTAAGTTATATCAAAGTTATTGAAATAAAAAATAATAACATAATATGCTGAAAACGATACAAGAAAATAAAATTTACAAAATACTTTTTGGGTAAAACACTTTACTCACGAATACGTTTTGGATATTATTTTGTTCCAGTATAATTTTATATTATCTTTAATTTCTTTATCGATTTATTGTGTATGGTAGTCCTAAAAATAGGATCATCTAATCCTCCTATATATTAATTGAGAATACACTTAAGTGGATTTTGCTTATGTGTCATTCATAGGTGAAGTTTAGAATTAATTCTTACTTTGATTGGTTATTGGTATTTTAATTTTCATTTATTTGATTATTTTTTAAAAGGAAACTAATCCTAGAATTACCTAATCTAATCTATGTTACCAAACAAACAATTAAACATCTTAAATATAGATGAATTCACATAATTTGTTTATGGAAACAATTAAATATACTTGACTACATTATAGATATTTAGAATATACATATAAATACATATGATATTATACAAATAATTAAATAAACGGTTTTAAACATCAATACTATTAAAATAGAAGTACAACTTTGGACAATACCTTGTTCTAGGTGAAAAAAAATCAAAACTATATAATATAATTAATACAACTATAATCTTAAGATTAATAACAACTTATCCTAAAATATAGCATAACTTAATAGATAAAGGAAAACAAAATATTCTCGCGTCCGGCTATATTGTTTAGTTTCGAGTCGGATATACGCACATATATTATCGCAATCAGTTTTCATTAAATACAGTTAACTGCAATTGCACGTGGTTGATTGCATATGAAGAATTAAACAAGAATAAATAGTTAGAGGAATTTAATGATGAACTTTATAAGTTTGTGGTCTTTTGAAGTGTATAAAATTCCAGGGGGATCTTGACTGAAAATGTATACTCACGAGGCTTTACTAATATCAATCTATTATTACATAATAAATAATTTAAGTACTAGGTGGTAACCTGCGCCCTGCGCAGGATGAATTGACTAAAAAAAATTGTAATGTTTAATCTTATAAATTTTATTTTAATCTTCGCATAGGTTTTTTGGTTTCAAGTTAGCGATGGAATTCTAGTACTCATTGTTAAGAATTTTATAGGTTGTGATACGTTAGATGAAACCTGTATATGGTATATATAGTATAAAATTTTAGGGTTTAAGGCACACTGATTGAGTCAATCAAATATAATGCACTGCAAGATTAATGGCATAAAAGCCTACAATTTTGTGTATAATTTGTAAACTGTCATGATAATTGTGTATAAATTATTAGTAACTTTCCTATATTAACCAAAAAGGGATTGTGTTCTGGTGATTGCGTATATCAGTTTTTATAATATTTCTATTGCATAGGTTACGCTTAAATGTAAAATTAGCAAAAAAAAAAGTTCATCACTGACTTTGACTGAATTATGGTATTAGTATAATGAATGATTTTTTAAAATTCTAGTGATCGTATCTTATCATATATAATAAAGATATATATATATATATATATATGTTTATTATAAGTTGAAATAAAATACGTTGAGACAAACAAAATATGTTTATACAATATTGTCTCGAAAATTAAAAATTTAACGCCACAAATCATGTCTAAAATCCCTAATCGATTTTCTAATTTGGAAAGAATACAGCTGATATTTGACCATGCATAAACATTAGTTAGTTAAAATCAGAAATAAAAAATCCGACTTCCCATAAAAAAAAGTCTTAAACGAATGGAAATATCTGTATATTGGAAAGGAAATGCGGGTTAATCAAGACACGAATAAGATATCCTGATTCTAACGCAAATTGATGAAAAATGACATTATTAATATTTATGACATTTATTGAGGTTTCTTAGTCACAAAATCGTGGTGCTTAAGTTTTGGGATTGAAACAACTTATTATGGCCTTCTTTTTTTGAATTGTATGCACTTTGAATCAATTTATAATAACCGAATATTAATGACATTATATAAATTTTTAATGTATCAAAACAAACAAATTTTTCTGTATCTCGGGCAAGTAACCTGAACTTTGTGAGGAATAGAGATGATTACGAATATTAATGACATGATTGAAATTTTTAATGTATTATAGGAAACAATAACATTCTGTTTTCTAAAATTAGAAAACACACTTATAACCAACCACTAATTATCTAAGTTTATATAACTATAAGTAATTTCATTTAAAACTATAACTATATAAAATCATTGAATATATTGCATCAATAATTAACACATGTGAAAATATCCGGTTGAATGAGTCTATTTTTATAATAAAAATAGTTAAACTATAACTATATAAAAACATATGTTGCATATGTTCATCCAAAATTATAAAAGATGTTAACAGAATCCATATAACAAAGAAAACCTTTTCGATTAGAAAATCTTTTCGATACCATAAGGAAGTAGTACATGCATTTCATATGTGATCAAATATATATAACTATATAAGACTATATAAAACTATAATATTTGTATCAAGGGTGCATTCCATAAGTTGGATGCTCGTGGGACACATAGGACCAATAACCATATGAGCATTCCAACGATCAACTATTTCCGTGTGCAAGTCTATTATATAAGTTGATCCAAGTAACAAATTAAGATGTCTAATAAGGTTGGTCTATAACAATGGCAATACTTGTAATTATGCTAGTCAAATAAGGGTTTTTAATTAAAGGGGCTGAGAAGAGCTATGGTAATGCCACATAGGAAATGGCATTCTTGTTATTAACACATGAAGATAAGGTTATTTTGTTAAAATGCTCCTCTTTTAATATTAAGGGGATACGTGTACAATACTTTTATTTGTACATTATATAGACTTAAGACATTTATAAACTGTTTCTAAAAAAAGATATAAAATTAGGGTTTCAAAATGATCAGCATAAATGAAAAATATTTATCATAAAAAACATATTTATCACATGCAATGATATTTTTAATGATATCATTTAACGTGCTATTATTGGTATTTTATTTTTATGAGTATAGTTTAACAGGTTATTCCAACAAATATGAAACATATTTATTAAATATAATACTAATTGATCACATATATCGATATTTTTGATGATATAATTTAACGTGCTATTATTATTATTTTTATTTTTATAAGTATAGTTTAACAGGTTATTCCAACAAATATGAAACATATTTATCAAATATAATACTAACTGAACAAAACATAAAACATAGTTTAAGGGCATTCGGATATCCATTGAGATAGGGTTGGATATTCTGAATTTCGGTTCTAATTTATATCGGATATCCCTTGAGATACGGGTTGGCTATTTTGAATTGCGATTCTAATTTATATCACATCATAGGTCTCTTCTGATATAATTTATATCACATCATAGTACAAATCAGGTTTGGATATAACACATGGGTTATGTATCTAATTTGTATTACATCCTAAAACTCATAATGTAACCATATATCGTTCGGATTTGAGCTATATTGGTTCGATCCGAAGTTAGATCCAAAATTTGAAAGCAAAACATAATAAATAAATACTTATCTAAACTATACTAAAAGGAAGATATGGAGAGATTCTAGCCTATCCACGTCAGAAAAAAAAAATTCTCCAATCACAACATTTCGTTTTGCCACGTCAGACGGGCTTGAGAGTCTTGGGTATTTGGGATTCGTTTCAATTTCGGCTGGGCTTTGTATCAATTTCAGTTGGGCTTCGTCTAACAGTTCTCCTGGGCTTCGTCTACCATCTTGCGAGAACAGCCAAAATGAAAGCAACCCTAGACGTAAACCTCGAGTATCTCCGCCTCTAACTCTTCGTCTTCTCCGCTTGAAACATATCGATTCAGTTATATCGATCCACTTCTGCATAATCAATACTCCACTACATCTCATCAGTTTCTTCACCGGATCTTTCTTTTCATACTTCTTTCCCAACACTGAAGATTCGTTAGCCAGTTCACTGAGCTTTGAGATAAAACCGTCAATAGGCTCGTCATCTCCCATATGCAAATTCTCGAATCTTGAGGCTAGATGATCAATCCTGGTTCGTCGGACACTAGTGTTTCCTTCAAAGTGATTGATCAGGGTATCCCAAGCTGCTTTTGCTGACTCACAAGCTTGAATAATTTTGAATTGATCCAAGTCGACAGCTGAGAATATCACCGTTAATGCCTTAGAGTTAAACTTCGAGGTTGCTTTGTCCGCGTCAGTCCATTGATCCTTAGGTTTCAGACCTACAGATTTATCCTCCATTATAACAGTGGGAGGGGACCATCCTTCTTCTACAGCTGTCCAAGCATCCTCATCAATTCCTCTGATCACATGCCTCATTCTTGCTTTCCAGTGGCCAAAATTACTACCATCAAGCATGATGGGTTTTTGCAGCGTAAGCAGTTCCTTCATGTTGTCCATGAAATCCGCAGGATCTCAACCTGTTAATAGTGATTGATACCACAGAGGTTTCCTGCTCTGATACCAAATGAAAGTTTAGGGACAACCAAGTAGAAATAACACACACAGAATCCAAGAACACTCTTTCTTGTATATTAGAAATCTTTTAAACAATCACCTAGATTTGTTTAATCCGAATTACTCTCAGTGATACACGACTAGAGACGGACCAATTTCTAATCTCTAAACACAAGAGCTCGAGCTTCAACACCCTAAACTCGACTCTCTATTACTTGACCAGAACACCCTCTATCTCAAGTTTTACAATCTCAGAGCGCAGTGATTGCTATGTATGCTAAATGCAAGAGAATTTGCAACCGCAAGAGCCTTGTTACAAGATATGGAAGTTGATGATGTGATTTCTTGGAACTCAATGGTTGTTGAGTGTGTAAGAGAAGGTCTTAAAGAAGAAGCTCTGTCTTTGTTCGGAAGAATGCACGAGCGAGATATGAAGATAGATGATTTCACAATCCCATCCATTCTAAACTGTTTCGCTTCTTCTAGAACAGAAATGAAGATAGCTTCTTCTGTACATTCTCTGATAGTGAAAACTGGATATGGAACTTACAAGCTGGTGAATAACGTTCTTGTGGATATGTATGGTAAAAGAGGAATCATGGATTCAGCGGTGAAAGTGTTTGAAAGGATGGCTGAGAAATATGTGATATCTTGGACAGCTCTTGTCACAGGCAACACACATAACGGGTCTTATGAAGAAGCATTGAAGGTGTTCTGTAACATGAGAGCTGAAGGAGACATTTCTCCTGATCAGTTTATCACAGCGAGTGTATTAAGCGCCTCGGCGGAGTTAACTCTTCTGGAATTTGGGCAACAAGTACACGGAAGTTACATTAAATCTGGCTTGCCTTCCTCTTTGTCAGTAGATAACTCTCAGTTTTATTGCGGGACAGCTTATGATGTTTATATCGATCTATTATGCGCCTCTGCATTTAGCATTGGGTAGACCTCATACAATAACTGTCCTAGCTCGTGCATGAGACTTTCATCTCGCACGGCTCCTAAGTGATAAAAGTAAAGAAGAACTCATCTTCTTTCTTTTTTGATTACTTTCCTCGCGTATGTATAAGATCGAATCCTTTCTAAAACGGATTACTAATCCTTAACTTTTCGAGGAATCCTTCATCAGTGGTTGTGAATGACTGATTTTTCTCAATCGTTTCGACCTTGGTTCCGTAGGAGCACGTCCGAAAGACTGAGAAATAGAACCATCTGATTTGTGACAATGTACACAAAGTGTGGAAGTTTAGAAGACGCAATGCAATCTTCAACTCTATGGAAATAAAGGATCTGATAACATGGACTGCTCTAATTGTGGGTTATGCTAAAAACGGCAAAGCCAAGGACTCGCCGCAATCATACAAGCTGATGATAGGTAGTGGCATAACACCAGACTACATTACCTTCATTGGGTTACTATTTGTTTGCAGTCATGCTGGTCTCATAGAAGAAGCTCAGCGCTACTTTGATACTATGAAAACAGTTTATGGAATCACACCAGGACCTGAACACTATGCGTGTATGGTTGATCTTTATGGAAGATCTGGTGATTTCACCAAAGCAGAGGAGTTGCTAAATCAAATGGAGGTTGAACCAGATGCAACTGTATGGAAAGCTATCTTGGCTGCAAGCAGGAAGCATGGGAATATAGAAAACGGGGAAAGAGCAGCGAAAACTCTCATGGAGTTAGAACCAAACAATGCTGTTCCTTATGCTCTGTTATCAAACATGTATTCTGCAGCGGGAAGACAAGAGGAAGCTGCAAATGTTCGTAGATTGATGAAATCTCGCAATATAAGCAAAGAGCCTGGTTGCAGTTGGGTTGAAGGGAAAGGCAAAGTTCACAGCTTCATGTCTGAAGATAGAAGACATCCGACAATGGTTGAGATATATTCCAAGGTTGATGAAACGTTGCGTTTGATCAAAGAAGCTGGTTATTTACCGGATATGAGTTTTGCACTCCATGACTTGGATAAGGAAGGCAAGGAGCTTGGTTTACTTGCTGTACCATCTGGAGCTCCGATCCGAATCATCAAGAACCTCCGTGTCTGTGGGGATTGCCACAATGCAATGAAGTACATATCGAGAGTATATCTCAGGCATATCATCTTAAGAGATTCGAACTGCTTTCATCACTTTAGAGATGGAAACTGTTCTTGTGGAGACTATTGGTAAACATTTTTGCATAAAAAGAAGAGAAAACTCGGAAAATTCTGCATTTCTGTCTGCAACAATGGAGTCTACAAAGTTACAAACTTACAAATAGTACACTTTTGAACTGCTAGTGCAAGTGGTTGCAGAGGTCAATGAGGGTTCATAACCAGAACAATGCCAAAAAAAAGAGTTAAAATATCAACAACATCTGTGTAGAGAAGAAGCGGGCTCGTTAGACAAAGTGGTTATTTCCTTGCATGTTCAGGGATCAAGCGATGACGCAATTCAACAGATGCACCAGCCAGTTCTGCAAGGGAAGTAAATTGCAATTTTGTAAAAGGAAAGTCCAAGAAGGGAAAGATAAGCAGAGTGTTGTTGTTAAAACCTTGAGCTGTGAAATCAAACAGTGGAGGAAGTGCCCTTCCATTAGGCAAGGATGCTCTCGGGTCTCTCAGATCATCAAAGAAGGGGTGTGCACATGCTTCAAGCTGAAACCATAGTTAAAATAAAGGAGTTAAAGCAGCCATACCTAGAAAAAGGACAGAAACTAACTGGGGGTTTTTTAATCTTACCGCTGTGCATCTCAGGTTTGGTGAGTACTGAAGGAGTCTAGAGGCAAGATCCATTGCTTCTGGAGATACCTGCCTCCGGAAAATCTGAAAAGAGAAAGTTGTAAGCAAAACATTATCATCCTCCAAAATTTCTTATCTATTAATATAAAAATACCTTGTGCCATGGCTGAGCTTTGATCTGAGGGAACTTGAAATCATTGTAACGAGGATTCATGTTCCTGATCTCTTCTCTTGCTGGTGTTCCCAAAATCTGATTCACACAGAAAATTACAGAACACAAACTCTGAGAATCTCTAACAGGAAAAGGAAGAAAAAAAAACACACTCTGCTTCTTTACCTTAATGATCTCCACCAATTGATCAACACTAGTCTCTCCAGGGAACAGAGGCTGTATACATTAGAAGCAAAAAAAAAACAGGTCTCAAAGAAACTGTCTCAGATTAAAAGCTAGAAGAATCCATGAGAACAAAAGATGTCTTACATGTCCAAGAAACAGTTCAGCCATGACACAGCCTACAGACCACATATCGATGGCTGTTGTGTACTCAGTTACCCCAAATATGAGTTCAGGAGCTCTGTAATACCTTGAGCATATGTAAGATATATTGGGTTCTCCTGGAATCTGAAACCAAGAAGACATCACTCACTCACTATCACTTCTCATGTTTTCTATCACAGCCAGTTGAAATCAAAAGAACCTACCAGCATCTTGGCGCTCCCAAAATCGCATACCTTCACCTCATGTGTAACATTATTGACCTGCAAAATGCATCACCATTGGATCAGAAAATGGTATTATTACTACCCTTGAGTCAAGAACTATGGAACTCGAACGGGTATCTGAATGCTCAAGCCTTTGCTTACCAATAGATTTTGAGGTTTAATGTCACGGTGACACACTCCAACAACTCTATGTAGATAATTCATTGCGCGGCAAATCTGTTTTTTCAACAAACGTGAGAATATAACTCACAAAAAGTTCAAGCCCCCAAGTTCTTTTATATACCTGATATGTATAGAGCTGAATATAGATCAAAGGCATGTGCTGATTCATCTTGGTGTAAGATCTCGAAGCGCGGTATATAGTCTCTGGTACATACTCAAGAACAAGGTTAAGATAAAGCTCATCTTTCTCAGTGGTGGAGAAGAAAGAATGCTTGAGGTCAACGACATTTGGATGATCAAGCATTCTCATTATCTGAAGCTCTCTGTTCTTGTATCTCTTGTCTTGCAACACTTTCTTGATTGCCACTTTTTCTTCTGTCTCTAAGCACTTAGCCTATAATCATAAAAACATCAATAACAAGTAATCTCTTGAGAGACTTTTGGTTTGTTTATACCTGAAAGACCACACCAAATGAGCCAGTGCCAATCACGTGTTCAGCTCTGTAGGAGATTGTCTGAATAAAGAACACGTAACAATCAGATTTTCATGAAACAGAATGTTACATAGAATTCAAGGGAAACAAAAAAAAAAGTGAAACCACCTTGTCTCTTTGATCGTTCAGACCCTTCTTTGTGGTGGTAATAATCCGACCAGACTCTGCTCCATTCCCCTTGATGATGCCACCGTCCTTATCCTTGTCGTCATCACCGACTCCCATCTCTTTTGGTAATGAATCAGAATCCTCTGTTTTAGAAACAGAGTCATCTCGTGTAGTCTCTTCTTCTATCTCTTCACGAATATGGTTAGGCTTCGATCTCGGCGTCTCGGACTCTCCTACCTAAATAAGAAAAGCTTTAAAACAACCCCCTAACATGCATAATAAAGTACGTAAAGGAAACATCTTTACGTTATCAGAAGAGACGAAGCCGCGTCCAGAAGCGATACTCGTCAATCTACGCATCACATTCATCGTTTTGAGCAGAGTTTTTTTTTCCCAGAAACAATCAACACGAAGATGATGATGATGATTCACGGAGAGGAGAAAGAAAGAGAGAGAGACGATGATGCCAACTTCTCTCCCCTTTCTTCCCTCTTCTGCCAGAAACAAAAAAAATGTAACAAAGAAACCGAAAAGGTATAGATTTTTGATCATTACTGTGACTATATATAAACATATTTATAGAAAATTTGTATCTGTGGAGGAGCGGATATAGCTAATGGAGAAAATTAGGTGGCAAGATCTCTAGTTTAAGAAAGATCCGACATGATCTAACAATGGCAAACCAATCAATCATTCTCACACCCTTTATTTCTGTTAAGAACAATAAAAAGATTTGTGTACACGACGATCGAGACCGTTTGTTGTTAGCTCTTGTACTAAATCTAACGGTAGTGATCGATGCGCGCGGAATGGCTCCTTTCGTTTCGGCTTAATAATTTCATTTAGCCAGAAAAGAAAGATAATAGAAAAAAGAAATGATTTAACTTTAGTCCAAAAATAAAGGGAAAATTCCTTAAAAATACACAGACTGATTTTCATTTGCTAATAAAATACACGAATTATTTTGGATCCCCGTTCAATACATGAACTAATTTTTGTTGCCTATTAAATACACAAACTTTTGAAATTTGTAGGTTTTACACATTATTTTAAACGGTGTTAACTATATTTAACGGAAGTAATGACGACGTTAACGTTTAATTAAATACGTGATTAATTGTAAAAAAAATCTTTAAAAATACACGAACTAATTTCCATTTGCTAATAAAATATACCAACTATTTATAGATTCCCGTTTAATACATGAACTAATTTTTGTTTCTCATTAAATACACAAACTTTTGAAATTTGCAGATTTTACATATAGATTTAGACGACATCAACTATGTTTAACGTGACTTAGATGATATCAACTATGTTTAACAGAAATGAAAACAATGTTAGTGTTTAATTAAACTTGTGGTTAAAATGCAAAAGAAAAATTCTTTAAAAAATCTCTCGATAGATTATATTGTTAGCTTTCTTCTCTATTACACTTCCATAGTGTAAATTACACGATAGATTATATTGTTAGCTTTCTTCTCTCGATAGATTATATTATTAGCTTTCGTGTATTAAACGGGGATCTAACTAGTTCGTGTATTTTCTGGAAATGTTTTATAATCTTGATTAAAAAGGCTTTTGATTCCTGGCCCGTACCAAGTTGGTCTATGATGGAATAGCCCAAAATAATGTTGATATACGCAGAATTTGTTTTTTGGTAAACATGTTAAAAGAGAAACAGATCCCTTAACCAGGTAAAAAGTTGTACTAACTTACTAGCTGGTCCATTTCTTGAGGTACTTTTGTGTGCACTGCATGGAGGATATATGAGCGTTAGTGCAACTGTATATTCATGCACTCACGTGTTTCATCCTTCGTTTGTTCCTTTCCTATCAGTTAATAAGAGTCCATGAGCTTCGACATTAAATAAAATGTCCCTCGAATAAATGATCCAACCTTCCTTTCACCATACTGAACAGATTTTACCAAAAAAAAATTCAGATATTAACCAATAACTATTTTTCGAAGTTTTGAATGTTCCAAATGAAGTAAAAGGAGCTTCTAAAAAAACGATTTGATAGGAAAACAAAACGAAATTACATTTTCATAATCGAAAAACTAAAACTTTGTAGTCTGTTTTTTTCTCAAATTTAATATTGAGTAAATACCCGAACCATAACACCAGAGTCCTGACAAGATGAGGTTCGTTCTTGACTCAATCCACACACACACGCCGTCCCATCTCAAATCAGGTGCTATCACAATGGAGAGCAGCTTTAATCTTCTGCACGGTACACGATATCAGATTATTAACAGTCTCCACAGATTCCACCGTCAGCTTAGCCGTAGGCAAACTATTCACCAGTATCTGAAACGCCACCGTTAGCAACGACCCTCCTTCCTCCATGCACCCACCGTTACCGTTACGTTCCCCTGACCGCTGCGGAGCGTTAGGGAGTATGGCGAAACCAGAAGGAAGTAGTGCCACGTAAGCAGAATCTCCACCGTTCATCACAGCTTGCATCGCAGGTATATCAACAGGCGCGTACACCACAACCGCTCCTACAGCGTCTATGCTTGTCTCCTGTAGTATCAGCATACTACTCTGATTCGCATTTATTGCCTGCAGTAATAGTATTCGTAAATCCAGGGGTATATTGGGGATAAAAAAATATAAAGCCGAAAAGCAATAAATAAATAAGATAATGTGAGTTCGATAGTGTCACCGTCAGAGAAAAGGTCAAAAGTGTCTTTTCATAAATTTGACTTTCAACTTCCCCATACTTCCAAATGTTAGATTTGTCACTTTCTAATCACACAGCGACAAGATTCATATGACTACATCATCCTATGGGGTCACGTAACACAAAGTCCATTCACATTACAGCTACTATAGGATAAACATTAAATGCCTCCAAAAACCCGGTTTAACTAAACCAACCCAAACAAAACCGAATTAATGCCTAGAGAAAGAGTAATAGATAAGCTTACGGTGGCACGGAGTAAGGAGACAGAGTTTGAATGGTCATGGCCTTTAGCGATATGGGCCATCTCTTGCATGGGCCCACCGTTGGATAAGATATCCCACTCAGATCTCAGCCGTTCATTCCCAAGAAAATCAAACAAACGCTTTGGAGAAACGGGCATCCAAACCGAAGTCGCAGCGTTTAAAACGATCCCTGGCGGTTCACCAGGATCGTTCACACTTTTCCTAGTCATAATCCTAACGTCCTCGTCGACGTTACCAACGTTAAGTTTGCTCCATTTCTGCAGGGACGATGCACAAACGCCGCCGCAGAAATTATCAGTCATCCTCTTAGCTAGCTTCAACATGCTCTTTCTCCCGTTGCAGCTAATGGCTGTGCACATTATAACAAACGTTAAAAACGTATTAACAAGAAAAGTTATGCTAGATTCTGTAATGAAGCACCGTTTTAGAGGGAGCTTACGTGTTGGGCTACGTGAAGGTGAAACAGTGGAGGACATGAGAATGGTGAGGCATTCACATTGACGTTGTAACGCAGCCATCCAACGCTGTGCACCGAACGCTAGACCGCAGCTGAGTAACGGGCGGTATAAACGGTGGATGTGGTTCTCGTCGTACTCTGTGTGCTCGATCCACGTTACCTGTAATGTGCTTAAACTATGTCAGTGTTTGTTAATAAAATAAGGTGTTGGGTTTGATGCACGATCCAAGGGCACAGAACTCGAAGATATTATAGATGCTTCTGATCAATAAAGTATTCTATAACTTGACCTGCATGATATATTAGTTAATTAATGTTTATTAACCCTATGCTTGAAGAAACCTTTTATTATATACTACACTACAATATAGTTCCTAGGACAAGCCAAAGAACCTTGCATGTGGCACATAGAGAAGGGTGAAACCATTGCAAGATTAGGGTAAATTAGAACATGAAAAATCCCCAAGGGTGAAGACTTTACCACATATATTTGTTATCAGTTGTGTTACCTTAGAGTAGCCATTGGCCATGTCTTGTACGAGGCAACCAGACGGCAACCTTCTACAACTTGAAGAAGACCCTTCTCTTATGGAATCAATAGAGACATCTACCACCGCCCAAACACCTTCCGCGTGCTGCTTACAGAACCTCAAGAACGAGACTTGTCGAACAGGCACGAGTGGAGACAACAGTTGAAACTCCGCGTGCATCTAAAATTTTGAACCAAAAACAAAAGTTTAAAAGAGAGACACATTTGATCATTACATCACTTGGAGTATGCTGTGTTAATAAGTTACCAGATGAAGTGCACCGTTTCGTGTCCCTCCCATGCCACTTGAGATAACCTCTGTGGTTGATGTTCTTGAGATCATAGACGGAAACATCTCCGCCCATCGTTCCTATTAAAAAAAAACAATCATTAATTTAAACATTTCGTTTATACATAAAGCATATGGAAAATAAGTGTGTAGTTTACTAACCGAGTCCATCAAGGTTTCAACGAGTGCTAAGCTATTGATGATAACGTTTCCAGTTTCTTTAGAAGCTTCAGACACAAACCCATCTTGCTTCTGTCCAACAACACGACTGAAACTTGCGTCGTACTCTTCCTTGTTAAGCATTTCAAACCCAGTATCCGAGCTCCTAACCCAAAGCGGCTCGCGTCTCTGAGCCATCTTCACAAGCTCCTCCATAGCCGCGAGAGCCAAGTCCAGATACCTCGACCTCTGACCAAAATCACTAACCGGTGGTTGAGCCAAGCACGAACCGGCACCGTTAGAAACCTCGAATCTCGGGGAAGCTTGATGAGGCAACGATGGGGGAGAGGAGAGAGTGAAACCACCACCTCCGGATCCAACGCCGAGGACGAGCGACGAGTCCGGTACACCGGTGGGAGACCGGCCGAGGAATTTACCGGTTAAGGCGCAGACCCGGTCTAGCTCGTCTTTGAGACGCGAGTTCTCGATGCGAAGGTGTTGCTCCTCCATGGAGACCTCGCCGAGGACGGCTGGTCCGCCGCAGTTACTGCACATAGGGTTTCTCATGGCTTCGCGTACCGACATGTTCTCAGCTCGAAGCTTGTCGTTCTCTTGTCTCAACAAAGCATTCTCATGCCGTTCGATTTGAGTCTAGAAAAAAAAAAGAAAAAAAAACAAAAATCAGCTAAAAAGGAACAAACTTTTTTTCAGACAATGAAGAAGAAGAAAGACAGAACCTTCATCTGAGTACGGCGGTTCTGGAACCAGAACTTGACTTGTCGTGGATCTAAGTTAAGTCTACGGCTGAGATCGAGACGCTGTTTTTCGTCGGGATGCGCACACTCCTTGAACACCCTGAAAAGCAAAGATTCATATCAAGTGTCATTGTGTAAGGAAGGAAGTTAGAAGATGAGGGCTATTAATTACGATTCGAGGTCTTGGATTTGTTTAGCAGTGTGACGATGGTAACGTTTCTTCTTCTTCCTCGGAGGTTTATCTCCGGTTTCGAGGAGATCGTCGCCGGAGACTGCTTCGGCGTTATCACTCTCAGATCTGCTTTCTACATCTTCTCCTCTACTCTTATTACGAGTTGCATTCGTCTCGAAAGTCTCTCCGTTTACTCCGTTCGTTTGCTACCAAACCAAACACACAGAGATTAATTATATAAGTAAAAGCTAAGTAGAAGAACGATCGAGAAGAAGACATTAAGAATGTGTTTTGCGAGCTTACGAGTCCAAGGGAGAGACCGTTAGAGGAGAAGGGTCTGGAATTAGGCATGGTGGCTGCGGCGGAGAAAGAGAAGTGGTCACCGTACGGAGCATCGGAGATTCTGTCTCCGGAAGAACCGTCGCCGAGATAACCGTTGAAATTCATGAAGATTCAGTTAAGATAGGAACGAAAGATGGAAACTTTAAGATTCAGAAGGAATCCGCCATGGATGAAGAGGAGAAGAGAGCCCTAACTGTTTAGAAAAAGCTTTTGTCGCTTTGGTGCATGTCCATGAAAAAGAAAGGGAGCGAGACAGAGAGAGAAGACAATAAATGATAAATGAAAAAAAGACAAGAGAAACGACAATAAAAAGAAGATAGAAAAAGGGTAAAAACGGAAATGATGAGATGTGTAGTCATGGAAAGCCTTATTACAAGTTAAAAGTTATACAACCCATTTTGAAAAGTTGGGTTTGACTCTTTGACATTATAAACCTTTTGCTATAAAAGTCCACTTCAGTCCAGGCTTACTGTTTTGCCCCCCTACTGCTTTCTGTTGTTGGCTTTTTAACTTACAGATTTGCTTCGTATCTTGTGCTGTTTTTATTTGTTGAATTCATTATCTTCCGACACGTTTCTTCACGATAGATATTGTTGCATTGTAGATCTTATGGGTTTCCTTCAAACGTCAATATGAGCAAATGTTTCATAATTCACAGTGCGACGTATCATGTCAATTTACCTTTGAAAACATTCTATTGTAAATGTGAAAAGATCTTTTAAAAATATTAATCTCAGCGCATTATTAGACGAAGTGATTTTGTGGTATATGGTCTAGAATCACATGAGATTAATAAACTGTAAGAGTGTATTCTAAAATATAGAACATCAAGAACATGTATAGAAGACATGTTCTCAATGGAGTACAGGGGGTGGCTAGATTTAATGGCACATCTTCCAAATTTGGTGGAATCATAACTCTATGGTAGTATGGTTTGTGAGTTTTAAGTACATACATGGAGTTATTGCGATGCTACCTAAGACCCATTATAAAAAAGGCAAAATAATTCTTTTAAAATATAGTTTGATTAATTATGGACCGTTTCATCTTAGAATAATACCTTCACTTACTCAAAATACCAATCGACCATAGAAAACCAATAGGTTGTTTACATAAAGTAGTCTGCCCAGTTTCTATTTTTGTTCGAATGTTGAAAAAACTCCTTTGAATATTCTGCCATGGACAAAAATAGAAAAAGATAAATCACTAAACGTATACACAAAGAGAACAACTTAAATAAATGCATAGAGAAGAAAGAGGAAGAAATACATACGATATTGATATTATACAAGACGAGAATTGGTACGATTGAATTATTACAGATTACAGAACATAAGTTTTGTACCCTCTCAATCGATGAATTAGAAAGAGTTATCTCAATCAGTGATGAAATTCACATAAATTCAACTATCAATAATGAAACGTAGCTATCCAAATTAAATATCAAAAGTTTTTTGACACTAGAAATTCAAAAGTTCACACTTAAGCTCACATGATGATGCGTCTTGCCGACACCAAATCTTGGTTTTGCAGTTTTCGAGATTGTACTTGTAAAACAATGACCATGCCGTTTCTATGTAGATTAAAAGAGTCCTACACTATAGAGTGACATCTGGCCCTAACCATCGTATAATTTACAAAGCTTAAGTTGACAAAGTGAAATTGGTATTAGTTGGGAGATGAGATTTGAGTCCCCACATGCGTAGAAAAGATGTAGAATCTTTCATAATCGACTCTGCCCATGGGACCAAGTGTGTACTTAGATGCCTGTCTATAAAGTTTGACCATAGTCACTTTCAATGTGAGTTCCATGCATTTTTCAGATTCACACTTCGATTTTGATTCATAGTCCAACCGATTGGTACTTCAAAGAAGCTTAAAAATTAAAAGTCAAGAAAACAAAAGCAGTGACAAGAGAGCAGAGATGATTGTCTAGACATGTATCTAACAAATAACTAAAACCAAAGCAATCTTTCATAAACATCTTTATGACCTTGGAATATAGACCAGTGCCTCTCGGGTTAGCCAAGCAGATGAAGTCCATTTCAATGGTTTCTTCCAGCTCTGGCATGATACTCATGTTTCAGAAGGTTGGCTCTCAACATCATTGACCTGACATCTCTATCGAACTCGTTACCCATCTGAAGCACCTTTTGGAAAGTTGCATTCCTCTGGTCAGCGTGCCTTGCATAGAGGATTTTGTTGTGTGAATCAATCCGTGCCTGTCGGGAATGGAAAAAAAGGTTTGAAGGATTTGAAATCAATACAAACAAAAAGTTTCTTTATGAAAACAGAACTGACCTGTATCTGGTTGTCTGTTATCAAGGCTTCCAGTTCCTTCTCTAGACCAGAGACACTCGTCTTGAACGCATCGGCCATCCTGCTCAAATCAACAGATACAAATGGTAGTGTGTACTGGATCAGTGCCTTCTTCCTTATCTGATCATAGAGTGTGTCAACGTGATCATGTAGATGGATGTCCAGCAGCAGATTCGCTCTCAGACTTCCTAGATACTCCAGACAGGAAGCATAGCGGCTGCCAACAAGAGAAGTAAACATGAGATTCGATGAGAATACAGGACAGAAAAGGTTCGTTTTGTGTACCCAATGTCGGGATAATAAGAATTTAGAGAAAAGCATGGTAAGTCATATGCATGATATAGAGTTTTGTAAGAAACATGTTACCTTGAATAAAAATCGTTGATAAGTTCCCTCACTTCGGGTACTAGCTCCAGGAAATCACGGAAGTTGATGTTGTCAATCACTTTTGACTGTCACATAAGACTAGTGAGTTATGGTTCAAGAATACATGAAACAAATGAGAAAAATCTTAAAGGGATAAAGTGAATGCCTTTAATTCTGATCGATCAAAGCTAGCCAGTGCACACAGTCCTCCATAGGTTGCAACGTCTTGAGGAGCAATTACCTCGTTATATGAATTCCCAAGTTCTGGACTAACATCCAAAAACTGCACAAGACAATATCCAAGTTCAATGATTAGAAATCAATAAACACTTGAGCTTCAGAAAAAGACAATTCGACAGACCTTACGAGCAGCGAGCTTATACTTCTTCAGCTCCAAGTGAGCCAATCCAGAAGCACATCGGAGTTTAGCAGCTACGATAGGCTCAAGGGTTTCAGGATTCTGCTCTGCCTTGTTCACGTAGCTTGAAACATGAGTGAACTGTCCCATCTCGATGCTGACGAGAATGGCGTTCATACACATGTGAATAATGTGCTTAGCCGTGGTGCAGTAGTCTCGTGTTCGAACATAGTTCTTGAAAGCATCATTGAGCAAACCACAAGCATAGTAGAAGTCACCAAAGTCATTATGACCCATTCTGATGCTTTCCTTGATCAGATTAGTCTGTATAATCAAAACACAAGAAAAAATCACTATCTACACAATTACAGAATCAAACAAGCGTGTTACCTGATAAAGAGCTATTCAAACACACTAAGCAGCACATAAACAACACTACTTCAATCTCTTAAATGATAATTTGAGAAACAACATCATAAAAACCAACAGTAGAGAATCATCATTAACAGATAAACAACGAACCCATTCTGATACTTTCCTTGATCAGATTTGTCTGTATAATCAAAAAAGAAGAATCACTACTTATGTAATTACATAACAAAGCAAACGAATTATCAGAAAAGAGCTATAGACACACACTAAGCAGCATATAAACAACACACATGCTTAATTATATAAGTAATGAAGTAAGAAAAATTATCATAAACAGTCAGCAGTAGAGAATCATGAACCCATTCTGATGCTTTCCTTAGACGTTTGTATTGTCAAATAGAAGATGAATCTATAGTTCTGCAAGTAAATGAATCACCAGAAAAAAAAAAGAGCTACGCACACAGTAAGCTACACAGAAACAACGCTACATACATCTTTTTTAAGTAATGAATCAACAGAAAAGAGCTATGCAAACACACTAAGCAGCACATAAACAACACCGCATACTTCATTATCTAAGCAATGAACTGAGAAACAGAATCATAAACAATCAGCAGTAGAGAGTCATCGTTATACAGATAACCATGAACCCAATATCATGCTTATAATCAAATAGAATAGTTCTCCAAGCAAACGAACTACGCAAACACTAAGTCGCACATAAACAACAACATACAATGAAACAGAATCATCAAAAATCAGCAGTAGAGAGTAGTCATCATCAACAAGCGATTTTACCCGATACGAACTGAGCTCGTTCTCCAGCCTTCCTTTCTTCTGCTCAGCACGACGATCCACACTCTCACACCAAGCCGAATCCATCTTATACTTATCCCCAAGCCTCCCGTTGATCCTATTGACCACATCTCTGAACAGCTGCGTGTTCTCTCCCTTCTTGATCTCGTCGTACGCCATCCTCAACGCTTCGAGCTGCATCGTCTGGTTTCCTCCGCAATGGCTAGCGATGAAGAGTAATCGCATGATCTTGGTCCGTCCCTTGTACAGCGTCGCGTAGGCTTCGATGTCGAGAGGTTCGCCGCTTATAATAGGTCTCCGATTAGACGTCTCTTCGCCTCCTCCGTTAGTGCACATCTCCATCATCGGTCCGCTCGTTTCTTCGTCGCGCTCCATCGATTCGTCTGGGGAGTTAGGGTTTTCTGCTCTGCTCAGAAGTTCTTTTCGAGTTTCTTCTCTCTTCTGATCGAACTTACGGAGGGGCTAATTATTAATTTTTTATTAAGTAGAGAAATATACGTCGGTCCGGTTTAGGCCCATCTCAATATAATAGTTGGGTTCTCGATGTCTTTCTATTTTCACTGGTTTGTATTTTAATATATACTTTGGATTTTTTTTTTTAAAATATAAATGTTGTCCAGTTTGTTTCCATTACTGGCTAGTGTTAAAGTTAACATTATTATATAACAAATCATATTTCAAGAAAATAGGAATAATCTATTTAGTTTATATGTTTAAAAGCTTAGATAGCCATTCCATTTGTTGTTAAAATGTTGGATTTATATGTTAAAAAAAATAAAAGTTTTATTTGTTTAAAGATCCATAAAATCAATAATATTTTTATTTATCTTATTATATAAAATTTGGTTCTTCAAAATTACTAATTAAATTTTTTCATTTGCCATGGATTCCTTTGTAGTACATGATAAGGAAGTGCATGCACACCGCAATGATTAAGCTCAACTATGGCAATTAGAATATTTTGGCTTATCTTATCTTGTTCATGAATTTCAAGCCATTAACGACAACAATCACTGCTTGGATATCTTCCTCCGGTGTAGAAAACATCACATCGTTTAATGAACAATATAGACTTCAAAACTCTCTACAATCTCAAAACCTACATTGGTTAACGAGATGCCGAGGTACTAAGTTTTGAAGATGATTTATGTCTAAACCCTAGATAAATGATTCATCTGTTATATTAAGTAAATACATCAATAAATTTTGAAAAATAAAATGCAATTAGGTTTACAATCTCTATCGGCGAGTTTGTTTTACTAAGAAATCAAAGAAAGATCTATTTACTTGATTGCAAGAGTTTGATAATGAAGACCGAAAGAGTTGGAAGACGGATAGAGAAAGAAGAACCAATTCCATGTCAAAACCTAGATATTCCAAAAAGTAATTAATTTTATCAATGACATTGCATAACCATTGTTTGTTGTTCTATTAAATGCAACCCCAAAATTCTATTTATATCATCAAAATAAAATAAATACTTACAGAAATGACTTGTAGTCAAGAAAAGTACTTAATAATTCAAATTAATTTTATTTGCACTACTTATGTATTACAGTTGGCATTAATGTATAATTCGATTTTATCGCTTCGTATCAATCTAATTACATTAAAAACATGCATAAAATGTTCGTGAAAGGAAACATTGTATAAGTTTTTTTTTAATTTATATTACTTCGTCATTTCTCCTTTGTTACTACTAATAAGGACATTGTTTATTGTTTAGCAATATTGATTGAAACTAACAAAACACAAGAGACTTGTTGTAATAGATGTGACATTATGAACATTTAGAATTTGCAAGCTATGGTGAATGATTATTATGTGCCTTTTGATGTTATGAATCTATACGTATGCGATTAGACTCTCAATCTCCGGTTCTCCGTATATATGGTTGAATGTTAGATTGAAAACTTAATCTGTCTTTTGGATGTAATAAAATGTATTTACATACAACATAAATGGTTTAAAGGATATAAAATAATAAATACAACTTTGCCAAATGATTTTTTTGTTTGTTTATATTTTGAAGGATTAACCAAAACGGTTACTAGAAACATGTGGATGAGATAAAATGCTATGAAAAATATCTAATTTTCACAATGCTTTTAATAAAAAAAATTATTGGGAATTTTTAGAATATTTAGAAAAATAATGAATTTTTTTTAGAGTTGTTGTGTGAGTTAAAAGATGATGGACAGTCTCGCCTAACGACGGACAGTCTCGCTTGGTTACAATGGAAAGAATCTATGTATTTTATTCCTACTAATTAACTGTTCATAATCAAAAGTTGAATTTGACAATGATGATGCAACCACGAAGATTTGCCGACTAGAGATTACAATTGGACACTTGTAATAATCATATTATTAGGGAAACAACTTCTCCGTTGTATGGTGATACTTTTAAAATCGTTGAAGATTTACAATTTTAATTTTTATTCATTTTAAAAGAATCATTATATTTAATTTTTTATCAATGGAGATATATAAATCTAAATTAAAGACAACAAAGAGAACACCGAAAGAAAGTTGAAAGTTGCATCTCACTGATGATATCCCAGTATAAAAAATCGCATTAAGAAAGATATATTTGTTATTCTATCAGCAAATATGATAGTTCGAAAGAAAGCTTCTTCTTAGCTTATTTCATATGTTGTAATGTTTTCTATTAATTTTAGATTTGTATTTAGTTGTATATTTGGTATCTTAAGTGTAATGCTATATTTCATATAAATAAAATAGTTGTCCAAAAAATAAAAAAAAAAAGAGAATGAAACCTTCTGATTCAGTTCGAAGTTCCAAAAAGGAAGTAAGGTCAGATTGTCATGTGGTATATAAGGGGATGATGTGGTAACCCTAACGACACCTCTCGCTTATTGCTGCCGTCGCTACTCTCATTTGCCGTCCCTTGAGATTCTTGCGAAGATGGTTAGTTCCTACCGCTCTTCTTGCTTGATCTCTCAATTCCATTTCCTGTGTTTGTATGAATCTCTTAGTGACATCTCGTGTCTTATGATTATCCGATGTTTATATTCTGATTTGATGTCTTATGATTCGAAAGTATGATTCTTAGGTTTTAGAAAACGTATCGTCAGCGGAAACTAGCTGATTAGGAGTGTTAGTCCTGTGTTTTGATCGATCTAAGTTAATTTAGTTTAGTTTTGTAATGGAATGCAATGTCTTTGATATGAAACAGGTTCTACAAAACGATATCGATCTGCTTAACCCACCAGCAGAGCTTGAGAAAAGGAAGCACAAGCTCAAGCGTCTTGTTCAATCTCCCAACTCATTCTTCATGGTACTTATTTGAAAACCCTTTCTCCTATGTTATAAGCTTTTGCTGAATTTGATTTTCTTCTGAACCGGCCTAAAACTAGTGTTTGAAGATGTAATCCCGCCTTGTGTCTCTTATTGCTTTTAATGTTGTTGTTAAACCTTTATTGTAGGATGTGAAATGCCAAGGCTGCTTCAACATGTAAGGATCTCACTACAGTTTTTACTCAATCTTGTTCTCCTTCGATGTTAACTTATGGTGTCTCTTTGTTGGTATTTGCAGCACTACTGTTTTCAGTCACTCGCAGACCGTTGTGGTGTGTGGAAACTGCCAGACAGTTCTGTGCCAGCCTACAGGAGGAAAGGCCAGGCTCACAGAAGGGTGCTCTTTCAGGAAAAAGTGAGATTTGATTTTGAAGCTTGAAAGCAATCATCAAATCAATCAAGGCCCGTTTCTTTTTTGTTCTATGATATTATGAATCTTGGTTATCTGTTTTAAAAAGCTACTCAGTTGGAGTCTAGAGGAAGAGACCTTTGTTGATGTTTGGATTTTAAGGTTGTTACTATTTTAAAGGTTCTGTGCTTGGAGATTGCCACTTTGATCACAATGAAACTAATTAAAATAAAACAATTTTAAGAACAAACGAATAAAGCTTGTAAGAAAAACTTGATGTTTATATACAAGCTGTAATATGATCTTATTACTTTGTGATAAACACTAGTTCTTCTGCAGAAATACATTGATTGAATGAATCACCTGACGACAACACTTGCACGGAGTGCTTTAGTACAATTTCATTAAAGTTCTCTTCTAGAAAATATAATTTTGTTTATTTTGTCAAAATATTGTTTCACCTAACGTTTTTATATTCACAAACCAAAATTGAAAATTGTGAAAAGTTGCAAAACGACGAGATTTTTTAAAAATTACTGTTGACAGTGGGATTTGAACCCACGCCCTTTCGGACCAGAACCTTAATCTGGCGCCTTAGACCAACTCGGCCATATCAACGTTGTTGTTCTACATGAAGCTATAAATTAGTCTAATCCAACCACGCCCAAATATTCAAGTTGGAACATTTATTTATTTATTTTCCTTTTGCCAACTTTTACATTAACCCACATGGTTTGTGAGAGGAACTAAAATCTCACTCTTTGTTTACAAACAGAAGCTTCATTAACATTGAAAATTGATCATAATGCTAGGACCTTTTCAAATAATGCTTCTACTAAAGAGTACATTAAGATTAACTCAAAGAGAGTCCACATGCACAGCTTCCCTCATCAGCTTTATACATTTTAAGATTTGAGCATCCTTAGATAACCATCAATGATCGACACTGCAGAGGAACGATAGCCCGAGCCAAAGAGGTTGTAATGATTCAAGTAGTGATAGAGCAAATACAGATCTCTCCTCTTCTCAAACCCTTCTTCTTTTGGCATTACCTTGAGCAAGTCAAAACAAACACAACAACTATGTAACTACTATAAACAAAGAACCATCAAATCAAAGTGGTTTAAGTATGTGTATGTGTGTGGAACCTTGAAATAGGCATCGTAGAAAGATTCTCCAAACCCTGCGCACCAAGACATCCCAAACTCCGCCTCGTTATGCCCATCTGTAAGACGAACAAGATCAAAAACGTGCTTGCCAAAATAGTAACTATATCAAGAAGCTATGAATGAAAGAAAGCTTATATACAGTAACAGGCAGGATCGAGAATGACAGGTTCGCTGTTCTTGTCGTATGCGATGTTCCCACTCCAGAGATCACCATGTAACAAGCAAGGTTCTATGACAACATTCTCGAAGAGTGATCCCATGTTCTGTATCAGTGTATGACCTGTTCACACATTCCTTCAAAATGTTACTAATACTGATCTCATCCCACAACAGAGAAGAGAGAAGGTCATAAACCTTTCTGGTATATTGCAGAGTCACCGTAACGATCCCTAGCTAACTTTAGCTGGTAACCCAATCTCTTCTCACCATAGAACTCAATCCAATCCGATGACCAAGTATTTATCTGTGGGGTACTAAAACATGTGCACACACACTAAGTTTGTGACATTGACATAAACTCAAAACTCACTCAAAGGAGAAAGATTTTCACACCTGCCAATAGTGTTGTCAACCTCAAAACCAAACCCTTTTGAGGACTTGCCTGCTTTATGCATCTCAGCTAGCTTCCTTCCTAGCTCAGCCTGATTGACTAAAGAACCCATGAACCCATGAAACTGAAGTTGATAGTATATCATCATTTATCAATAACCTGGCTGCCTCTTGATCCAAACTCTATAAACTCCATGATGATATAAGATCCACCTGTTGGCAATGCTCCAACCTATTTTAACACAAGAATGTATGTTTACCAGTAAAGATCTATCTCCACACCAAAGTATAAGAAAGAAGTTTTTTTTCACTTGCTTTGTGTGGCTTGGGGACACGGATGGATCTTGTTTCATACATAGCCTCAAGACCAAGAGCCTCTCCTTCAAACATCTCAGGTCCAATATTCCTAAACTCATTGTTACATTAAACTTATGATTGTATATAATCTAAGAAAGACATTGTCTTTATGCTACCTGTTTGTTTTAACAAAGAAAGAAGCAGAATCAGTATGATAATGGGTAGCAAGATTGATGCAGCCACCACCAACAGAAGTAATCTTCGTGATTTGACTAGCTTTTCCTTCTGTTAGAATCCATTCTCGAATTGGATCCTCACTCATTGCAGCCACTACCACCAAGTGATATTCAAATAACAAGAATACTGCTATTAATCGGAGGGGTTATAAAAATTATACAAAACCCATCAAGTATATATACTACAGAGGAATCAGCGGATATAACCTGACTGAATCAAAACAACATACGCTCAAGACAACTTACTAGCAAAAATTTTGGGTCGAGAGAAACTGCGAAGAAGATTTGGCCTAGCAGAGTAGCAACCACTAAGAGAAGCCACCACCGCCATTTTTCTACTCCGGCTTTGATATACTTCATGTGGCCGTTATTTACCGACAGAGCTAATTAGACAACTGTTTGGACACAAAGTTATCATCATCCTGTTTTGGAAAGTAATAAGGCTTTTTAAAGGCCTGGACCATTTAAATTACTGAAGACTGACCCGGCCCATTTAACTTCCTCGATAAGCGTACCACGTTTTGGGGATACGATAAAAAAATACGTAGAGGTGTACGTAGATCAGATATACGAAATTTGCTGAACAAACTTTTTACTATTTGATTATTATATCATTAAGTTGGATATCCGAAAAAACTATATTTTACTGATATCAGATTCGATCCAGATAAAATAATAAAAAGTTTAAATAAGCAAAACAAATAAAAATATATGTAAACAGTAATATATTAAAAAATAAAAACGTGCTTATTTTCTTCATTCGGCCTTAGTAAGGAAGGTTTCTTAATTAATATTTATAATTAATAATTTTATATTTGGATATCTGTTCGATTTTCGGTTTTATTTCGGTTCGATTCGGGTTTTTCAAATATAAATTGGGAAACGACCTATTTACCCACCATAACTATCATATAGTATCAGATCCCCACCGAACTATGACATCATGCTACATCCCTACGAATTGAAAATTACAAATGTATTTCTCTCCGAATCAATAGTTCGAAACTTAATTACTCATAGACGATGGTTTTAACTGGTTTATCGGTTTTAATTGGTTTATTCTTAGTCAAATAGTTTAAAATCAATTAAACAAAAAAAAATCCAATTTTTATATAATCTTTTATTCTAAAAAACATTTCTAAATAATTTATCAATTAAACCAAAACAAAACTCATAATCCTGGTGCTATAATCTCTCCTCCATCGCCGCCTAATCAAAAACGCCGCCATCACCATCGTAGATTCGTCAATATAATGCAATAGAGATTTGCAGTTTTTGGTACTGCATTAGAGACTTGCAGTTTCTGGTATATGCGCTTAGACAGTTGACTAATTTGATGTTTTCCAGTGAAAAAGACGCTCTGGGTTGAATCTGACTTATTGATAAATCAAATGTTGAATATTGTTTCTGGGTATTTATGTCTCTCAAAGAAAAGACATGCGCGGATATCGTTGATGAAGGAGATGATGTTGATTTGGAAGAAGAGCATAGGTGTGATGTTTCTTTGAAAAAAAATGTTGAAGAGATTAAGACAAAATTTTATTAAGCAGAGAAAAAGGAAAATATTTACGGTGATTTAGGTGGATATTTAATGGGTTTATTTTTACAATTGAAGAAGATTTTGTTTTGTTCATCAGAAAACAAAGATACATCACGATGGAGCCAAAATATTACATATAAAAATTGGTTAATGGTTTGCTTTAACTGATTTTCAAATTTGGTTAAGAATAAACCAATTAAAACTATCATTTGTGGGTAATTAAGTTTTGAATTATTGATTCGGGAAGAAATTAGTTTGTAATTTTCAATCTGTGGGGATCTAGCATGAGGTCATAGTTCGGTGGGGATCTAATGCTATATGATAGTTCTC
The DNA here is from genome assembly GCA_016432835.1 of Brassica nigra. Lineage (NCBI taxonomy): Eukaryota > Viridiplantae > Streptophyta > Magnoliopsida > Brassicales > Brassicaceae > Brassica > Brassica nigra. Next base: position 8,657,786 of record CM028246.1, on the reverse strand, counting down.
GTGGATAAATAGATCGTCGACCCTATCAAGAAACATTCGGATATCTGATGATTTCGGTTCGATTTTATTTCTCAGGCCTAGACCCGACCCGTTTAATCTGGCGGAAACTGACCCGGCTAATTTAACAGCATCGATATGCGTGCCACTTATGCCACACTCGCCTATATCTAAAACTTGTTTGTCTTATGTGGGATATGATCAAACTTACACGGAATGTTTAACACGTTGTGGATCCCACAAGTTTTTAATCGAAGAATCGACGGTTAAAAGTAAAGCGATCTCAAGATTATTATCAGTTTATAAATAGAAAGAAGACCAAACACGCGTTTGATCAATCCATAAGCTGTCTCTTTTTATCTTTAGATGACGTAAACAAAGAAGAAGATAATAACATAATAAGCAAGAACAGCTCACGATCTTCCATATATTAAGGCACTGGATCCCTTCTCTTGAAAAATCGATACCTTTCTATTTTTAATCTTTGTGAATTGCTCCCATTTGTATAATCTCCAGGTTCTTAATAGAGATCACTAAGGTAAGCTTCTAATCTCTTTTCAAACGTGGCCCTTGAATGTTTCTTTGCTAGCGAGAATCGAAAGATTGAATCTTTAGAGGTCTCTCTAATGGAATCATATGTTTCTGAGTTTTGTTGAATCTTTAGATTCTTGTGTTGTTTGTGTTTTGTTTGGTGTAGAGAGAAGATGACGACGTTAGATTTGACCAGAGCCGAGCTAGCTCTAGTAGTCCTATACTTGAACAAAGCTGAGGCTAGAGATAAGATATGCAGAGCTATACAGTATGGTTCCAAGTTCGTGAGCGGTGGGCAGCCTGGTACTGCTCAAACTGTTGACAAAAACACCAGCTTGGCTAGAAAAGTCTTTCGTCTTTTCAAGGTCTTCTTCATTGTCACACTTCCTTCCTTCTTCTTATATTTTGGATTTGAAAAAAAGATGTTTTTTTTTTTTAATGGTGCAGTTTGTGAATGATTTTCACGGTCTTATTAGCCCTGTGCCTAAAGGGACTCCACTTCCTCTTGTCTTACTCGGAAAGGTGATAAAAGAGATGATTGATTCTTACAACAGTTGTACATCATCATCTTGTTTTGTTCTGTCTTTTAACTTTTTGTTGTTTTTTTTTTGTTTGGTTAAACGTTTTAGTCCAAGAATGCTCTCTTGTCTACCTTCTTGTTTCTTGATCAAATCGTTTGGCTTGGTAGATCCGGCATATACAAGGTGAGAGAAAACAATCCAATATCGGTCTATTGAAGTTTTTGATGTTTACATTATCTCTGCTAAGTGACTTGTTCAATCGTGTTGCAGAACAAAGAGCGAACTGAGTTGCTTGGACGTATATCACTTTTCTGCTGGCTTGGATCATCTGTCTGTACAACAGCAGTGGAGGTTCGTGTCTCCTCTTTCTCTACATTTTGATTTGTCTGTCTGTTAGAATATATACTGATTTTGATCTTCTTGTGTGTATCAGATTGGTGAACTTGGAAGGCTCTCTTCATCTATCAAGAAGATGGAGAAGGAACTCAAAGGTGAAAAGCATCACGTAAGAACACTCTCCTCTGTCATTTTACTTCTCTCGTCTTTTTTTTTAAAAAAAAAAAACTTATTCTCTTCGTGAAAACGCAGGATGAGGTGTATCGTGCTAAGCTTCAGAAATCAAACGACAGAACTCTAGCTTTGGTTAAATCAAGCATAGACATTGTTGTAGCCATTGGTCTGCTTCAGTTAGCTCCAAAGACTGTTACTCCTCGTGTCACTGGCGCTCTCGGTTTTACCACCTCTCTTATCTCTTGTTATCAGGTAAATGATCTCTCTCTCTATTCCTTTCCACAAACCCACTTCCAAGTTCACATCTTTCATCCAATTTTACAAAAAGAATGTCTCACATTTTTATTGTGTATGTAACTACACAGCTGCTCCCTGCACGTCCCAAGATCAAGACACCTTGAAGCATGAAGAAGATGGTTCTCTAGGCCTGCAGAATAATTGTTTCATATTTATATCTCATCTCTCAGAAATCTCTGTTTTCTCCTTTCAAAGAATTTGATGCTCCTATGATTCTATACACGAATAATGATAAACTCTTTATAATAAGGTTTTTGATGCAAAGAGATGTCTCTCTGCATCAGTTTTAATATGATATCTTCTCATATTCTTGATTAGAAAAATTTGTGTTATTTGAATTAATTCTGTTTGTACATAGTACTAAGGGAAGCGTTCTATGTTCCAAGTTCATCTGATGTGAACGGCTTTCTGCAAAACCAAGAAGACTCTAAATCTACTAAAAGAATGTATTTACAATCACGACTCACGACCACTTTGAAGATGCATAAAACCAGAGAACCTAACAATGTGCACAAAGTACAAACAAGTTCCAAATCTAGAAAAGATCACCAATGTGAATGTTTCGCTGATTTTCTCACCACTAACAACCACCTACCTTCAAAAAAAAGCTATTCTGATCATCCAACGACAATTTTTGCACCAACAATGGGTCTTTTAGTAACTGGTCCAAAATGGATAAGAAAGATTTCGCCTCTGCCTCTACTATGTTTATAGTGTTGCCTCTTTTGTATTCTTGTGCAAATAATATTTGCAATGCAATAATAACATACAACGAGACCTGCATTGCTGTGTTTGATCTTCTGAAGTTAATATTCTGGCTAGGTAAATATTTTTCAAGGCTTAAGATGTGGTACTGAAGGCTTCTTTTTCTGCTTATGAGAATTGAAAGAGTGAATTCAAAAGATAATAACACACGAAAAGAGTATAAATAATACAAAGCCGCATGGTGTGACTCGCTAGAGAATTAAAACAATGTTCTTATGATCACAAGCCTTTTTTACTTAAACCCAAAGTTTTACTTACTGCTGTTTCGAACCATCGGTCTCGCTATTCACAGGTGTGGAGGAGCCACTACGCTTACTAGACTGACCAGTAATTGTTCTACCCATGAACCTCCCGGCTTTGCTCAATCCACTACCCATGGCTCCAAAACCGCTACCAACCATCCCAACACCCGAGGTCACACCGGTTCCAACCAGACCGACTCCTGCACCAATCCCTGTCCCAACCATTCCTACACCAGCACCGAGCCCACTTCCCACCATCCCAACTGCATCCATTGTGCTACCAATCACTCCTGCTTCCTTCAATCTCTTCCTTTCTTCCAATATTTTCTTCTCTTCTTCTAACGCAGCCATTTGCTCCTCTTTGTTGAACTCATGATAATGTACCTTAAGTGTTATACTTCCTCTATCTTTCTTATCTTTTACTTTCAGAGTATCAAGTGAAGACAACAGGTTTAGCTCCATTTCCTTTGTAACCCCGACCTCCAAACTGCTTAAAGGAAGTTTCACAAGTCCTAGCCGTTCGTCCTGGCCTACGTCTTTATCAAATACCTGTCAAAAAGTTTAGAGGACAGTTAATGTTTGACATGACAAAGTTGAACAAGTACGAAAAAGCATAACTGTTTCAGATTGCAAACCTCTATAGTGAGCGACTGGGTTTCTTTGTCCTCTGCAATCAATTCAAATGTTTGGTCCCAAACAGGATTCAGGTTGTTCTCGATTGCTTTTGTTTTATACTTGAATACAGGACGAATGTGGATGGTAGCATAAGGGTCAGATTTTCCAATCAATTCCTTGTTCTTCAAGTTACTTGCTTTCACTACTGTCACTATAAGCTTTCCCTGTGGCTTAAGTTCTAAATCACTGCGAAAGAGAGAGAAAAGAGAGAATCGTCAAAATATCAGAGGAGAAAAGACAAAAGATTGGTAGTGGCAAGCAGAATAGTTAAGTGAAGAACAAAATTCAAAAAAAAACACAGGAAAGTACCTGAGATCAACAGGAATACCACCAATGGGAACAACTATTCTATGAGGCCACTGAAGCATGTCTTTGACAATAGTGTCAACTGTGTCCTAACAGAATAAAAAGCATAAAGCTGTGCATAAGAGGCAAACAGGAAAACAAATAAAACATATGGAAACTGCTTGACGTGGCAAGGAAAGAACTTACATCAATCATATCAGATAGTCCAGGAATTGCCGTCAAGCTTCCACCTACAGCCTTCAGAGTGTAATCGATTCTCGGTTTTGGCTGGTTGAAATCATTTAACAAGTTGGTTCATTGCCAGGTAGGAGAGTGATAAAGAAAAATGCATCTGACTCTCGATCTTTAAAAGGAAAAAATGTACCTCAGCAAGTAGGGCTACAACAACAGCAGATATACAAGGAATCTCATCCGCAAGTTGAAAGATAACACGTGCAACAGTGAAAACTTGAAGATCCTTCAACTGTTTCACCCAAAAACAAGTGTTGGTAGAGATAATCAATATATATTGGGAACCAGTACTCAAGGTGCAAACGATATGTTAGTCTTATACTATAGAAAAACCCAAAGAAGAAGTACAAAAATATATCTTTAGTAACCTGAATGGGTATGGAAGCAACCAGTGCTGTAACACCTAAAACGATATTTGGATCACCACCCCATCGAAGATCAACGTCCATTGTGACTTGACCTTCCTTGAAACTTTGAACACGAATACCTGCAGCGATTATTAAAAATGCATGTGCTAAAGTTAACTTATCCAAAATAGATAGTAGGACAATGCAAGCTTAAACAAAACAAAGTGGAAGAGAAAAATAACAGCCACAAACGATGCTGAGTCCACCATACTTTACCTTCAATTTTTGGTGCTACGTTACCCAGAGTCAATTTGCTGAACTTCAGGGAAGTAATTCCCGGTGGTCTGTAATCTTCAAGCAGCGGTTCAACAGAATCTCTGATTACCATAGTTGCTGCCTGGTAATTAGTCAATAGAACAACGGATACTTAAAGACTTTTAGACGGCTAAGCTGCATAGAGTTTTCTTACATTCCAGAAAATTGGACGTATCTTAGGCGTCGATTAACACTAGACTTGTGTACCACCAGCCAAACAATTAGATGTTCATGACTCCAGGATAAACTAAATCTCAACGGATTTTTCAGAAATAAATCTTTTGACTAGAACAACTAAACTTCCGATCAGGATATCTACAGTTACCAATTTTCAGACTATCATAGGCAATTAAACTTCCAACCATCTACAGTGGAAAGAATGCACTTAATGAGGTATCAAAAGAAAAAGGAAAATCTCACCTCTGCAATAAATGGCCACATCTTGCCTAGTAGTTTATTCAGCCATTTGACCTGAAAAATAAACGTATAACAAATTTCAGTAAGAAATTTTACGTTCATTTTCTAATAACACGTGTTCTAAAACCAGAGAAAGATAATATGTACACAACAACAAGACCAACCATAGTTGAATTCAAGGGAAAATAATGCAAATAATTCTACATCTAAGTTAGAAAAAAAGAGCAAATCATCTTTGAACAATCAAGTATGCAAGTTGAATATTGACTATCTAAGATAAGCACACAAAATTGATGAGAAGTACCTGTTCAAAGGCTGGAAAGGATATCCATTGTGGAAAGTTATCACCACAGATTTTGATCAAATCTTCTCTGCTAAGAGAGCCTAGAAGTTTCATATCAACTGCCTGTCAAAAAAAAAAAAAAAGAGGCTATAACTAGTCAATGAAACAGTATCAGAGGCCAAGAAACACATCAACTCGTCAGTGTTACGCATATGAAGGATGTTACTGTAGCCTTCTCAAACTAAACTAGCAAAGCAGAACATGCACAGAGACGAGATGTTTAAACAAAGTGGTGAAAAGTGGAATCCAAAGGGTCGTTAAGTAGAATCAACAAGAAACACTAACAAGTTACGAATCTCAACTAATCCAATGACCTAAACAACCTATCTATCTACCTTAGCACAAATACGAAGTATTTACAATCCCAGATTTGAAATCGTTTAATCATCCCTCGATGAATCGAAGACTGAATCGAACCTTTGCGACTCGTTTGGAAGTGCGGTGTGTCATCATACGAGCCCAGCCAGCCATTATAGCTACGCCGAAGATTATCCCGAACAGAATCCCAGATATCAACCCCATCTTCCTGAAGCCAACAACCAAAAGTTACCGAATAAAACTCAGGCGACCGATCAAATAAACCCTAGAAACGGAGCCAGGAAAACGATAAAAAAAAAAAACGCAATCGGGAACCTTACCGCCACACGAAGATCGAAGCGTCGGCAGTAGTTTTATCTTCAAGGGATTGTTCAAGAGCGCATTCAAGTAATTATTATTTGGTAGGCCAGAGAGAGAGAGAGTGAGAATGAGACAATGCGAGGCCAGAGAAAACGCTTCTTTTCGAATCCAACTTGTATTTAATTCATCTTCCAAAACAATCTTTACTATTAGCCCCTTGTATTTTATTATGTTCTCGAATCTGCCCCTTTAGTTTACTAAACTAATCAAACACCCTGTTCGGGTTAGGCAGCAGAATGTTTTGAAAGATACGAGGTTACTGATTTAGGGAGGTTTAGTTCGACTCTTTTATTTGTAATCTAATGATTTCACTTCGCAGAACTTATACAATATACTTATAAGTTATAAGAGACAATTTGTCAAATATACATGAAAGAAATCCATTAAGACTTTGAAGAAGATGCTAAAAAAAGTAAGATGTTTATTCGTATAAAGAAACTGAGAGTATAAACTTTAAGAGTTACAAATGGGATATAGATCAAAAGAGAAATACCACAATACAACGATAGATCGCTGGAGATCAAGAAGACAAGACTCATTGCACAATGTTGCATTTGTCTTTATAGCCTCCACAAGCATCACACTACTACAAAGCATCCTGCATTAATGGGTATGATGGTATTTGAGCTACTTCTTCATCCCTCTTATTGCATATGTAAATAAAGTGGGAATCAGGATCCTCCAGAACATAATCATGTGGCAACATTCCTTCACTTGTCAAAGGTATAGCTTCCAGACACGACTTCGATGACGAGCTACAGTCTCCTGCCTTTTTAAACCCTGGTCTTGCTACATGAATGAAAAGACGCTTAAGCAGAGAGTGTAGTTTTGTAGTAAAAAGCTAAAAGGTGAAGACTTACGTATGATGTATAAGGAAATTTTCCAGTTGTAAACAGAAGGATTCAAATGAGGCATTCTCACTTTGGGATCACCATAGGTTATCTACCCAAACGCATAACATACACACAAGTCAATGTTTTAAGTTTCCAGTGACTAAGGACAAGAACAGTTCCAGACATACCAAGAAATAGGTCCCTCCAGGTTTAATCAGCCTGCATAAATGAGAAAAACAAAAGAGTTTTGTTGGTTCATAATCATATGGAACATGTTAAAAAGTGAATCCAATAATGACGATCCCGAAGCAAGCATGACATGAGGTGGTGCTAACTAACTAAATAACCTGCTAACTTCACCCAACATTCTCGAAGCACTTAGAGGAGCATCATTCCCACACTGGAAGCAAGCACACACACCGCCACCACAAAAGAAGAAAGCTTAAAAAAACAGACTCATGGAGACATGTAATACCGTAAAAAACAAAGGATGAGTAGATTCAAGATACACTCCATACCATCAATGAATCAAGGGTTCCTGAAAGAAAAGAATAACCAATAAGCCTACTCCACTAGAAAAACAAAAGAAAAAAAAAACAGAGCAGAGGAACAAATGACTCACCTTTATCAATGACAGTGTCAAAGGACTCGTCCTCAAAGTAACTCATATCTCTAACATCCATTTGCATGTCTGTTTGGTAACAAAAGCAGATCGATAAAGCTTCTTCCTTTACATATAATTTCCAATCAAGTAACTATAACTAGAGATGTAAAAAGTGTTGTACATTTGAGCTGAGGAACAGAAGCATATTTGGTTTGCATCATCTCAACAGCCACTGAAGATATGTCAACGTTCATAATGTCCTCGTATCCGTCCTTGACCATATCCTCCGACATAACTGCACCAAAAAAGAGTTCAAAAGGTTTTAACTCGGAACAACTCTAAAGTCAACTTCAATCAATTGTGGATTTCTCTTTTCGAGAGGGGAAGAATGAAGATATTTACGGGAATTGCCACAGCCAACCATGAGGACTCGTGAAGAAGTAGGGACGAAGTTTCGGACGAAAGGGCGAAGAGACGAGTAGCGTTGGTACCAGTCGAAGGAAAGCGCGTCTTGCACGTAACGAGCGTCCCAGTAGTGAGCGTCTCCATAGTTGTAAGTGTTGCAGCTCGACACGTCCCTCTGCATCTCTCTCTAGCGCGAAGGATCCGATCTGAGAATCTGCGGCGGAGGTTTTTTTCTTTGTCGTTGACCGGCTTGCGTACTTTGGGCTTAAGACAGGCCCAATAGAAATCATGTGAAGGACTGGAGAGTGAGTGATACGTGATCGGTGTGTGCTCACACGTGCCATTTTTGGATACAACGGCGATGACTCAGCAGCTGAGTCAGCTCAGTTAACTGAGATTTAAACACTGTTTAGGTCAAAGCATGAAAATAACATGTTTGGCTGGCACGATGACAAAGTAAAGGTATAGATCTTCCGGAGACTATTGGTACATGTACAAATTAGGCCGTTTTCTAAAGATTTAAGTTTGAAATATTTGTTTTTGATGTTAATTAATTTAAACTGCACGATATTAAAATGTTATTTTTGCCGTTTTAACTTAATATAATACATAAATTTTATTTTATCAAATTAAGCCTTTACCACTGGTAGGTCTGGGCATCCAGGTATTCAGGTCGGGTTCGGATCGAGTTTTATCGGGGTCTGAATCTTTCGGGTCCTGGAAATTTAGACCCATATAGGTACCTATAATTTTTCGGGTCGGTTCCGGGTCGGGTCTTGTCGGGTCCGGGTCGGATCCGGATCGGTTCGGATTTATAATTAAAATACTCATAATTTTCGGATTCGGATCGGGTCCGGGTCAGGTTCGGGTATTTAGAACATAAAAAGGAAATGAAATCCTCAAATTCCATCAAATTTAGTTAAAATTTATCATATATATTTAAAATTTTACAAAATAACTTAAAATAAACTATTAATAGTTAAAATAGAACATTTTTAATTCTATATTTTACATTTCAAACTTCATGTTACTTAAAAATTTTACAAAATAATAACAAAAATTGTTAATAAAAATATATTTTAAAGTTTTTAAGTCGGGTTTGAATCGGTTCTTATAGGGTCAGGTCTATTCGGTTCGGTTCTTTTCGGATCCGGATCTACTCAGGTCGATTCTTTTCTGGTCCGAGTCTATTCGGGTAGAAGAATTTTGAACCCAATAAAGACTTGTAAATTTTCATTTCAGTTTCGGATCGGATATTTTCAGGTCGGTTCCGGTTCGGGTTTTCGGGTCCAGGTTAAAATGCCCAGGTCTAACTACTGGTATCAAAGATTATGGTGAGTCTCTAAAAAAATAATGAAACTGATACTGTAACGTATGCAACCTTGGTCTCGGGGTCTCTTGGTGGTGTCAGGTGTCTAGCCTTATTTTTTGGGTAATGGTCAGTGTTTTTGTTGGTTACACTCATCATTCTTGTCTCTTGTAATCTTTCTTAGTTTGTACGTTGTTCAAACTGTCTTTGTTACTAATAAAATCAGATGACAAAAAAAACACTGTAACGTATGCTTTTGGAAGACGAACCACAGAAAAGAAACCTGCGTGAAGCCCATTTTACGTGATTTTCCATGCTCTTTTCATCATAGCCACGTGTTCTCAATCCAACCATTGTTAAGTGTAACGTTTAAACTCTTCTCTCTCGTTTTAAACTCGTGTCTTCTCACATACCACTTCTCCCATACAGCCTACACTTCCACTCAATGGCGGCATCACGAATTTTCTTTCTCCTTGCATTCACACTATCTCTTCTCGCAGTAGTTTTCACCGTCTCGGGCCATAACATCACCCGAATTCTCTCCGAATCGCCGGAATATTCCTCCTTCAACAGCTACCTTTCCCAAACAAAACTCGACGACGAGATCAACAGCCGCACTACCATCACCGTCCTTATCCTCAACAATGACGCGATGTCTTCCCTCGCCGCGAAACATCCACTCTCCGTTATTAAAACCGCTCTCAGCCTCCTCGTCCTCCTAGATTACTACGATCCCCTTAAGCTCCACAAGATCTCCCAAGGCACCACTCTCACCACCACGCTTTACCAAACCACCGGTCGCGCTGCCGGAAACCTAGGGTTCGTCAACGTCACCGATCTCAAAGGAGGCAAGGTCGGGTTTGGCTCCGCCGCTCCTGGCTCCAAGCTCGATGCCAACTACACCAAATCCGTTAAACAGATCCCTTACAACATCTCTGTTCTTGAGATTAACGCTCCGATCATCGCCCCTGGAATCTTAACCGCACCAGTTTCCCCCAACAACATGACCGAGCTTCTCGAGAAAGCTGGTTGTAAAACATTTGCCGGTATGCTCGTATCGAGCGGTGTGCTTAAAACCTACGAATCCACCGTCGAAAAAGGAGGCTTGACGGTTTTTGCACCGTCAGATGAAGGTTTCAAAGCCGAAGGTAGTGCACCAGATCTGACCAAGCTCACGCAAGCTGAGGTGGTCTCGCTCCTAGAGTATCACGCCCTCGCGGAATACAAACCCAAAGGCTCGTTGAAGATCAACAGAGACGTAATCTCCACGTTAGCCACTAACGGAGCCGGAAAATATGATTTAACGACGTCAACTTCCGGCGATGAGGTTATTCTTCACACTGGTGTTGGTCCGTCGAGAGTTGCTGACACGGTGGTTGATGAGACACCCGTCGTAATATTCAAGGTGGATAAAGTCCTCCTCCCCTCAGAGCTCTTTGGAAAATCTCCATCTCCGGCGCCTGAACCGGTGAGCACACCGGCACCGACTCCATCGGCTAAGTCTCTCTCTCCGACTCCTCCTAAGTCACCGTCTCCAATGAAAGCACCGTCACCGGTTAAAGCTTCTCCACCGGCACCTCCAGTGGATGAATCTTCGGAAGGAGCTCCGTCAGACTCGCCAACAAGTTCAGAGAACAGCCATGCAAAAAACGCAGCGTTTCACGTGAATACTCCTGCGTACTTCACAGCATTGGTCACTCTTGCGGCCACATCCCTATTGCTATAAAAAAAAAACTCTTTCTACTTCTTGTTATTTCGCAGTCTGTCACTCCATTTCATTCTTCTTCCTTTCTTGTATTATTCTGTTTAGCTTTGTTAAGACTGGGATAAGAGAGTGAGGTTCGAGTTAATCTCTGTATTAGTAATCCAGACTTAGATGTTTGCTTTTGTTTTCGTTTTCATGTGTGAGTTTGTAGTAGTACTGTTCAAACTTTGAGATCTATTCTAGCCAACTAGTTTTCCAGTTTTGATGTTCTAGGTACACTTTGCAATTACCTAAAGCAATCACGCTTAAAATTTTAAATAAGATATTTAAGAACCGGTTCTTAGTTTTTTAAGTTAAAAATTAAAAGACGATTTCTTATATTCCGGTAATAACTCCACCCTAAAAACCTTCATTAATCATGCTCTAATCGTTGGGCGATGCAATCTAGTAATCTGGTGCATTTTCATTTGAAAAATAAGTAACAAAGTCAGTGGAATGGACTCTCAGAGCATGATTATCTGCAGAGTTTCTTAAAAAACTTTTTTGTTTTTGTTTTTTTAAGTCTGAAAAAAAAATTAAAAGTGAACCGATTGTGGATCGTCACATGTCGGTGGGACCCGCAAACAGTATAAAAAACCCTCCACAAGCAATTCTTATTTTGTTGTTTCTGTTACCGTTTTTAGCAATTTTCATGGGATCCACACACTATTTTTGGTTAAGAAACCCCATTAAAACCAGCGATAATCTTGGCCTTAGAAATTGGGCTAGTGATATCCCATATTCAAAAACGCGGTCGAGTTGACCGATTCCTTGCCGGATAAACGTAAATCGGTGGTGCTCCGCCGCGCTTTTGCCTTATGCAGCCAATAACTCGGATTTGCTAAAAAAATAATATAAAACATGCCATTTTCAGGTTCTAAATCAGTATATTCAATATGGATCTATCATGTTTTGTTGATAACTATCAAGAATCGAAGCAAATCCATAAAAAAAGAAGATGATTAAGAAAAACGGCTGTAAATTAGGGTTGAGAAAGAAAGTGTCGAGAGGGGGAAGATGAAAATTAAAATATTCTTTTGCCCTTCATTAATGAAATACAAGAAAAATACCTAAAACACGTTTATGGCGGTCGAACCAGACATGGGGCTTAACATCACTTCCCATCACCGCTGCGCTTCGGCAACATATCTGTTACGTTGTCTAATTTATTATAGATATCGTATAAATATATATTTTATTTATTTTATATTAAAAATTCCTCTTTGATTATTCCCTGTTTTTTCGATTTTCTCTTAATTCGCTAGACCCGAATCGAGCGCACGCGTAGCACCTAACGCGATTCCGAACATGAGTGATATCCGACGTTCTTTATCGTTTTCGTTTACAAACAAAATAATTCAGGTTTGACCTATGTCAAATAGAAAGCATGATGAAAAATCAAAATATAATTACTATATAGTTTAGCAAAAAAAGATACTATACAAAAAAAAAATCAAAATGATTTTGTGCTTTCGGTAAAATAAACCAAGGATCAATTATATTTCAAGAGCCCAATGGGCTTAATGTAACTGTCTTACCATTCCCACATTACCGACACACTTTTATTTGGTCAAGATTATATGATTTCAGTATCAAGATGAATCATATAAGGTATTCCATCTTGAAATAATGAAGGGGGCGTGGTGATTCCGATTTGGACGAATCAAAACTCATCATTGCACTAGTACTAACACTAGAGATTCCCCCCTAGTCTATGGTAGATCTTTTGCCATTTATGATACTTGTTCCCATGCTTTTATAAGCTTTAGTTTACGTTTGGTGCATGGTTTGAAGAAGACTTATCATCTCTTGTGGGTAGACAATATGCTTTACTCTAAGAACAGCTAGAAAGAGTAGAGACTGTAGATATTGAATGATAACAGCTTTGATCATTTTGAAGCATGCTAATAATTCTGGATGTTGACTTGTTCCTCACCATTCTTTATTTTTGTATATTTTGGTTTCATCTTGAAAATATATCAACACAAGAATCGTTAGTGGTCCTAGTCCTTAGCCTCATCAATTATGTTTTGTTTATTCTCTATTCATTTTTACCACATTATTAGATTTTATATAGGAAATGTTTATGTAACCTTTCTCTTTGTCGATTACAATACAAGTAAAAGATAAGTGTGAAATGGAATGATTTGTCTATTGTTATGGTTTTTTTGGTATGTACCTCAACTGTTTCTTGTGCTGTTTGAGGTACATATTCAATCAAGAACAAGAAGTAGAGACTCCAGAGAGAGAGAGAGAGAGAGAGAGAGAGAGAGAGAGAGAGTATGTTCTAGTCTTCTTCTTCATCATCTTCGTCCTTAACCCATGCATCTCTGGTCCCTCTATAATCATGAGTTTATTCCTTTTTACCATCATTACCTTCAAAACAATTCTAATTCTCTCTCTTTCTCTTACAAAACAAAAGCGCTCTATCTATTTCTATATAAAGCTTACTTTTTCATTGTGTTTTACTCAGTTCTTTATAAAACCATAAGAAGATGTGTCTGATATCTTCAGAATCATTCCCAGACACACGCACACCCACGATGAAATCAGGTTCGTGCCACAACAAACGTAAATCTAACACACAAACCCATCGTCGTGTCCTTAGTCTCACCAGGTTCAGGTTCAGGTTCAGGTTCAGGTTCAGAGACATTGACTCTGCTTTAGCCTGCTGAATTATAACAACATTTACTCTGTTTCTTATTCTTCCTTTCTTTCGGCGCAGGAGGAGAAGAATACTTAGGGAAGAGAAAGAGATGGAGTTGAGAAACATTAAGCTTTTCTTAGAGAACCAAAGCATCATACGAGAGAACGAAGCTCTAAAGAAGAAGGCTCTTCTTCTCCACCAAGAAAACAATGCTCTCTTCTCCCTGCTTCATCCAAAACTCTCCCCTGTTCCATAATCCTTCCTTGAGTGATCTTGATTACGTTTGCACTACTCTTCTTGTACCCTCGCTAGAGACCTAAATTTACCAAGTAATAATATACATATCAATGATTATAATTCATCATTATCCTCTTTTTTTTTTTTTCAATTTCTCTGGTGAAGTCAAACGGAACCTAAAGATGTATACAGTTATAGACACGAATGATTTGTTAGCCAAAGATGATCATTTCACATTAATCAAAAAGTGGAAATCTTTACAACTCACTGTTAAATTAACTAACAATTTTATATATATGCAGACAAACAATCTGGGTTTCACTTTACATAACCACACCACAAAGAAACCCTTACAGAGCTACAACATACTATAAACAAATAAAATACCCTGCATCCCTATGTTATGGAATCCATAAAATATACAATCTGATCCCTAGTTATGAGTTAGGGACTGATATGCATAAGAAGATGTGTGAGATCGAGTTAGAAACTGGTTACAAAGAGAATAACCTTAGGGCATCATTACCGGGCTTCTTAGCCGCGATCCTTAGGCCAAATTTGGGCCAAATTTAAATAAAAAAAAGAAGTTAATTAGAGGAATCGATTTTTACGTAAGAAATTTTTGGTGGTGTTGCTTGTGTCACGTGGCGAGTTGTGATAGGAGGTAGAAAGCGGTAGAGGGAGCGTGCGTTTCGGTCTCGATCCATTCTCTTCGTCTCCCTCTTCTCTCTCTCTCTCTCTCTCTCCGGAGAAGGCGATTTCACGAGCAGTGAAGCAGCGTCGCAAACCACACGGATTCACCGTTCAATCCAAAGCTCTACCGCCGCATCGAATCTCCACCAGGTTCGTGTTACTTCTCTGAGCTTTTTTTTTTCCGATCATCGGTTTGATTTGTGGATCTAATGTTTTTTTGGTTCGATTCCCTTTTGCATGCGTGGTATCTGATCTGTGTTTGCATCGTTTCACTATTCTCTCTCTCTCGCCGATAGTTTTCGGCCGCCGTCGTCTATTCTCACCGAATCCAGAAGGATCTCGCCGTCGTCTTCCGAATCGAAACGATACCAGGTTTGTCTTCTATCTCTGTTAATCATCTGTCTCTGTTAAGGTCTGCGAATTAGAGGAAACGATTTGCTTGGTTTGTTCGAATTGATTGGTTTGTTTCTGAATGTTTGGTTCTATAGTTTGTGTGTATAGAGTTTATGAATGTTTGTGTGTATAGTTTCTGATGGATTGGTTGGCGAGGAATTTGATGGTGAACTGATCTGTGTCTGATTGTAAAGTCCATTGATGCGTGTATTTTAGATTAAATTTTGGAATTTATACTCGATGGATCTGTGTTTGTTTGACATTGTGAATGTAGACTTGATTTATTAGTGAAGTGTTTTCGGTAAAATCTGGCATAATATGTTGTTTAAAATACATTGGCTTCATCATTGAATTCACCAGTGTGGAAATTTTACAAAAAACTTGGCTTCATCATTGTTTTTTTAGTTATTAGTTTCAAACGAGTAACCAGTCTGTAAAGAGTATATAAGTTTAGTTACTTATATACTTTTGTATTTTGTTTCTAACCAAATGAAAATCATATTTAGTTACTTGATTGTTTTGATGGTTTTTAAGTGTTGTAATAACTATTGATTAGACCATAATAGTTGATGGTTAGGTCTTTATTTAAAGCTTTTTATGATCTTTTTCTCTCTTTTTTTCTTTATATAACCGCAATAAGCTATAATTCTTGTCATAGTAATCTCTTTCTCTCTTGTTTCTCTTTCTGTCTTTTATAATCCTCTCATTCTGCTCGCTATGGATTCAAGGAATCCTTTGAATCCATATAGTGACTCCCTTAGTTATAGCTATCTTCTCCACAGTCAAAACTTCCAGTATGGAAGTTATCCTCCGAGTCAAAACTTTGGAGGAGGATCGGAGATACCTCCTTTTAGTTCACAAGCACCCGACGCTCCAGCTGAACGTGAAAACCCACCAGTTGCCTCTAAGGAGAGAAGGCAATGGACTCCAGCTGATGACGAGGTTGTAATAAGTGCGTGGCTCAACAAATCTAAGGATGCTGTTGTTGGAAATGAACAAAAATCTGGGACGTTCTGGAAACGTGTAGCTGATTATTATGCATCTAGCCCATATGCGAAAGAGAGTGGTGAACCTAGAGAGTGGCAACATCTTAAGCAGAGGTGGCAGAAGATTAATGACCACACCAACAAATTCTTTGGTGCTTACGCGGCAGCAGAGAGACAGGTCAGTTCTGGTCAGAGCGAGACTGATGTCCTCAAGACGGCTTATAATATTTACTTCGCTAATCATAACGTGAGAGAATTTCAAGAAAGCGAAGAAGAGGATACATTCACCGTTATTCCGAATTCAAATCTCGGCACTGCAATGGATCGTCGATCGAGCGTTCGTAACAGACAAGCCCATGAACGATTAAAATTCGATTTGATTGAAAATATATGGGCTAAATTTGCACATCTTCCAAATAACCAATGATTTTTAAGTTTCTATGAATTGAATAAAATGTGTGTTTGCTATTATTTATAATTTTTTTTTTTTAAATGTATGGAATGTAGTAAAATGTTTGTAATTTTAATTTAATGAATTTTTTTCTTTTAATGTATTGAATATAAATGAATATATCTTAATTACTACTTATTAATAAAAAATAATATTTTATACCTAAGAACTTTCGAAAAAGTTTCATTGATAATGTTGTATTTTACTTAAGTATCTTAGAAAACTTCTTACACTAAAAATAGTAATTAAAAATTCTAAGATGTTTGCTAAGAGTTGCCATTGATAATGTTGCTCTTACCCTTAATATGTCTTCACAAGGAGAATCATACCATTTGGGATTTTCTTGATAGAAGCTATCAACTTGTAATCCAACTAAACCTACGTCTGATACTAACCTTCGCTGTGTCTCATCGTTTTTGTTAATTTAGAATCTTCAGAATTCAGAATGCTCTTCTCATCAAAGTCATTGCACTTCAACCATTTCTCAGGCTTGCATGTTTCAGACAAGATATCCTTTGGGCTTCTACACCCAGGTGGTGGCCTTATCTGTTCCCAAGGAACAACATCATCAAGGCTCCTCCCAAAACTGTCTTCATCATCTTCAATAAGTTCTGCATGCTCACTCCAATGAGCTAAATCGTTATCTCCAACAAGCATTTCATTTGAGCGTGAGCTCGGTGTTCCCTTAACAACACCCTCATCACCGAGATTCCTGATCTTGTTGACCATCTCAAACAGCTCTCCGGACACCGAACCCAACATCTCTAGTGAAATCTTCCCAATCTTTCCTTCCAAAGAGCCGAGTTCAGCCCTTAGCTCCTGCACCTGATGCAAGACAGTAAAACGCATATCCCCACCACCAATCTCTTCGGTTTCCAAGTCTTCCCTCACACCATAGACTATATCTTGTTCCATCAAAAAACCCTTATGACCAACAAGCCGATGCATGATCCTCGCATTCCCATCCATTGCCCTGGGCTCATGCCCTGAATGAACAGCGTACAGCTTAAAGACAGCTGTTCCTACTTCCTGATACACAATAGTCTTGTCCTTTTCTTTGTAATTAGCAATGGGGACAATAAGCTCTAATCCTAAAACCGCAACCGCATCTCTTTGACTGATAAGGCTCCCCTCTTCAGAACATTAGACTTCTTAGAAACAGGCTCTCCAGCTCTGTTACAAGCGTAATCCTTCACCTCTGCCATAAACGGTTTACACCTAATATACTTCTGCCTAATACACAGCACAACCTTATACTTAGAAGCTAATTCTTGTAACCTATCGGGAACATACTTATCAGGGCACATCAAAAGACTCCGTATAATAATAACACAAGAGTGTAGCTTACACTTTTTAGAGAGCAGAAGAGACTTATCTCTGCACCTAAGCTTCAGCTTCAGTTGTTTACTCTTGCGCTCATGGCGGTGGAGAAGAGAATAGATGAAGAAATTGTTTAGCACAAAACTGGATTCATGGTTTGCACTTGTCAACGATCGTTTGTATATATTTTCCTAATATTGAAGTGCTTCTTACGAGGCTAATAGTCCTTAATATGGTTCAAGTCTTCAAATCATGTAAGCTGCTTAGAAGTACATAGATTGAGTGGGATGTGTTCCAAGGTTAAACCTAAACACAGAAAAAGCAAAAACAATCCTCAGCTAACAACAAGTACAAAACGCTCAGAAGCATTTCCGGTGAACCACTGATGGTCCAGTCTCGTCGTAATCAGCTTTGGTAACATGCTGATTCTGCGGAAACACCACCTTGGCTAGTATTGCTCCTCCTATCCAAGCCGAGTACAATCCCAAATTCTCACTCATATATTCAGGAGGTTTCACCAGCGTTGGCCTAATGGCAGACGAGCACAAGCTTGCTTCTTTTTGAAACCTGCCTTCGAATCCTGCCAATGACGAAGTACACCACAACCCATTAAGTTTTTCAATATCAACACACACAAGTGTACTAAGTTATTGTTGTTGTTGTTACCTGTCATAGAGGTTGTACCACCACAAAGCACAGTGTTCTCCAAGAGTTGCCTATGGTTCTCAGACGATACTGTGGAGATAATGCGGACAAGCTGTTCAACGATTCCATGCTCTTCGAGCCCCAATATTGATGGCTGAAACAGAGCTTCGCCAACAGAGTATCTCTCTCGTCCAATGTTTATCACCTACAAGACCATCATTCTGTTATTATAGGGACACACATTGTTGTAAGACTCTTGATTTGTAGTCAGACAAACCTGTCCATCAGGAAGTGTATGCTGCTCGACTTCACAGTTTCGGGTTTTCTCGTAAGCAAGTTCGTCCTCAGCACAGTTTGCATACTGTTCCTTCAGTGCTTCAACATCAGACATGCTTAGATTCACAGAAGGGTTGGATTTTCCAAGCTCTTGGGCGAATAGTTTTGTAAGATCGGTTCCACCGAGCTCAAACCGTTTCGAGGCAATGTGCTGAACAGCACCTTCAAGAACTGGGGCAATATCTGGGTACATACCGGAAGCGAGTTAAAAACAACTGAGAGATCAATCACCAAGTTTGAAAAAAAATACACAACCAGCTACATAGACAAGGAAACTCCAATCTACTACAGGATAAAAAATCATCGGTTTAACTAAAGTTTCAGAGCATGTAAAAAGGTTAGGAAAGGGAAACAACAACTCCTATTCAAGAAACTGGGTACACTGAAAAACAACTGAAAGATCAATCACAAAGTTAACAGTTAACACATCATACATTAACAACATACTGATGATCATACAAAGCTATATACACAAGGAATCTCCCATCTACTACAACTTAGCAGGAAAACGAATGGTTTAACCAAACGTTTCAGAGCATGTAAAAAGGTTAGTCAAGGGAAACAACAACAACTCCTGTAACATAATTCAAACTAGAGATTGAGATATGACAATGTGACAAGACACAAAGAGTAAGATCAGATTATAACACAGGCGAGTCAAGTTGTTTAATCATACCTATCTTCCCATGACCAATATCAACAGTGCAACCGGAGATCCTTCCAACAGCGTAAAGAGACAACACTGCTTGCTCTGACGCATAGAATCCAGACACATTGAACGTCTCAAACATCAACTGCACCAATTGCTCCCTAATAGCCTGCCCCCCCCAAAACAATCAATTACATAGACAAATTAGCAACCTTTACTAGATTATGACCGAATTGTAAAACACATGGCCGTCAACGTTCTCATTTTTACAACTAATAACAAAAGGGTTGAGATACAACAGACCTTAGGAGTAGAGAGTGGATCAGTGAAGAGTATATTGCCTTCGTTTCCCTCTTCCCATCCAAGCCCAGTGTACACAACGTAACGCAACAGATCCTCCATAGCGTCCCAGTCTCTGATGAACCCTCTTTCGATAGGATCAAGAGTGACATCTTCAAAAACAGTGGAGGGGTTTTCAGACGAATCATCAACCATTCGTTTCATCTGAGATGGGATTATCATAGCAGGAGACTGATCAGGAATTGCTGCTCCCGCTTTCAGGAGCTTAGAGCCAGCATCAACAACAAGTGCTTCCATTATTCTCTCTCACACACACACACCCAGAAACCCTAAATCCCCAATTTCCAGAAAAAATGCGAAATATTAGTAGTAGCACCAAGTAAGGGAAGCTAAAGACGACAAATTGATCGAGAGCACGAAATCAAGTGAGAGGTAGAGTGAGAGACAGAGAGAGCATGGTTTTTCGAGGCAACCCACCTTCAATTGGAAATGGAAGAAGCTTAACAAGTGAGAGGGACACAACGAGAGCGATCGAAGAAGAAACAGCAACAAAAGCCCGTGAAAGGCCCATTAAGAAAGCCCATTAATTGAGAGCCCAGCTATAGTCTTCGTCTCCTTTCTTGTTTACAAAGCCAGAGTGGCTTGAGCTCTTATTCTCCAATCTCTCTTCTCCGAATTCTCCAGTTTCTCTTCCTCTTTGTTAACAAAGCATCCCTTTTTCTGAAGACGGAGAAGCTCTATGACGAAGCAGCACGCGAACTGGTCTCCTTACGATAACAACGGAGGGTAACGGATCCTGTGACCCTTTTATCCACACGCTGAGTTTTCTTCGTCTAGTATCTTTCTTCTGATTCGCTAATTGAGCGTTTTTAATTTCGATTCACTTTTTTTCAATTGATCTCTGTGTGTGTTCTACTTCAGAACATGCGTGGCCATCGCTGGATCGGACTACTGCGTTATCGCCGCCGATACTAGGATGTCTACCGGTTACAGTATTCTCAGTCGCGATTACTCCAAAATCCATAAACTGTAAGTACCCTCGCGTTTGATCCTTCTGGGAAGTAACTAGTTTTAGATTACTAGGGTTTCTGTAAAAGAAAATCTAGGTTCTTTGCAATTGATGATGATTCGTAGATCTAGGATGGGAGATTCAGTCATTTTGTTGATGGATTAGTTCTCGGTTTTCTTGTAAATCGATCATTTTTTGTTTATTGATTATGCAAAAGTTGCTGTCTTTTAATCTCTCCAGAGCAGACAAAGCTGTGCTCTCTTCTTCAGGCTTTCAGGCTGATGTGAAGGCATTGCAGAAAGTTCTTAAATCAAGGCACTTGGTGAGATTCGTGTGATCAATCTTTGTTTGAAAAAGATTAAGACTTGGCGTAGTAACGGTGTTCTCTTTGTTGTTTTGGTGTTCTTCAGGTTTACCAGCATCAGCATAACAAGCAGATGAGCTGTCCTGCAATGGCTCAGCTTCTCTCCAACACGCTTTACTTCAAGCGCTTTTTTCCTTACTATGCCTTTAATGTTCTAGGAGGGCTTGACGAGGAGGGTAAAGGCTGCGTCTTTACCTATGATGCTGTTGGTTCGTATGAGAAGGTTGGATACAGTGCTCAAGGTTCTGGCTCCACTCTAATCATGCCTTTCCTTGACAATCAACTCAAGAGTCCCAGCCCTCTTCTGCTACCCGCACAGGTGTGTCTTTGCTTGTGATTGTCCTTTACGCAAATTTAAGCACATATTGAATCATTTCACTTGCTTATTTTGTGTCCTTTTTATGTAGGATGCTATCACACCCCTTTCCGAACCTGAAGCAGTTGACTTGGTCAAGACTGTGTTCGCATCTGCCACTGAGAGGGATATCTACACTGTAAGTTTCCTCATATTACCTACTGAAGAAAAGACATTACCATTGTTTGTTGATTTTGGCTTATGCCTTGTGTGTTTATTGCTTGTAATAGGGAGACAAGCTTGAGATCATGATTCTTAAGGCCGATGGCATCAGGACCGAAGTCATGGACTTGAGGAAAGACTAAGCAGGATATGAATGTTGGGAAACACTCACACCTTTGTTCGTTTTTCTTTATTCACATCTCAACATTAGGTCCCCTTGGTTATCTTGAACTGTATTGTTGGCTTAATGTATTGCAGTAATCAACTCATGCTTGAAGTTTCCTTTATGACAAAGTTCTTTTGGAGAGTTTTAATAACAATATTCGATTTCTTAGCTACATATAAACTTCTATTCAGTTCATCTTCAGCATCTTATTAAATAGATTTTGTTTTAAATTAGCTTGTTTTAACTTTTCAGTGTTTGGTTTATGATTTAAAAACATTTTCACTTATATTAAAAACAAACAAAAATCCTCTTTAGTTCTTATAGTTTAGCAAATCAATAAAGATGCCAGCCACACATTTATATTACTTTCTCAGTGTTGAATTGTTATCAGAAAAAGGTGTTCCCTAGCAAAAATTTGTGAAGTTCATAAGAAATTGTGAAGTTAATAGATGCCTCAACACCTCCCTTTTTGAAACAAACTCCTTTAATTGAAGGATATTTTCTTTTATATGGGCCTATTTAAGTAGGATTTTCGTTCTTAATGGGCCTGTAAAAGCCTTCTGGAAATAAAAGTGAGATATGTAGCAACGACCTTAAGAGACTACTATATATTAGCAACTAGGGTTTTGGTCACTCTTTACTGCACTCGCCGCCAGAAAAAAAAGCGAGGAAGAACGATCTTCAGAGAGTAAACACCGTGCAAAGTCGTCGTCATGGGTCGGCTACACTCTAAAGGGTTCGTCAGCTTCTTTCCTCGTTGTATTCAAATGAGTATTGTTTGAAAACTGGTTTCTCTTACATTCCTCGTATCTGTTTTTGTGTTCTGTAGTAAGGGAATCTCAGCCTCTGCTTTGCCGTATAAGCGATCACCACCGAGTTGGCTCAAGACAACCTCCCAGGATGTAAGAAGATTCGATATGTTTCTGTTTGCATTTCATATATCGATTTGTTCGAAATGTTGTGAACATTTGAAAATTGGTTTCCTCTACATTTAGGTTGCGTGCAGTAGAAGTAATGTGATGGTTATTAAAGAGATGCATTTAATTTTGCTTATAGGAAAGATCTGATATGAAGTTTGTATCTTGATTGGTCTTGACGTTTTGTTCTGGTGCACCAATAGGTCGATGAGTCCATCTGCAAGTTTGCAAAGAAGGGTTTGACTCCATCTCAGATTGGTGTTATTCTTCGTGACTCTCACGGTATCCCACAGGTGAAGAGTGTTACTGGAAACAAGATCTTGAGAATCTTGAAAGCTCATGGTACTTTTCAGTCTCTCTTCTAACTTTGTTTTGTTTTTGTTTATTTGAATTGCTAAACATTCAATGAAACTAAGAGAGTTCATTTGGGATATCGTGAAGGTCTTGCCCCTGAGATCCCAGAGGATCTGTATCACCTGATCAAGAAAGCGGTTGCTATCCGCAAGCACCTTGAGAGGAACAGGAAAGACAAGGATTCCAAGTTCAGGTTGATTCTTGTGGAGAGCAGAATCCACCGTCTTGCTCGTTACTACAAGAAGACCAAGAAGCTCCCTCCCGTCTGGAAGTAGTAAGTTCTTAACTTCTTTTTGAAAAAGTTACTTCTCAACATTTGAATGATAATCTTATTTCTAATCTTAATTCTCATTTCTTGCTGTATTTGCAGCGAGTCTACCACCGCAAGCACTCTTGTGGCATAAGGAAAAGCATAGAGTAGTAGTTCAAAGTCTTTCATGAGCGACCATTTCATTGCAGTATTGCAACTCAAGTTATATATGACACAATGGCTTTGTATCTCAGTTCTCTAGTGTTTTGATGCGATTTTGAATTTAATGAAAACTCTTGGTCTTTCAGTTTGGCTTGTATTCATTACATTTATTCAACGTTCGTAGTCTAGCTTTTAGCTGTTTCGTTATGTAGCATCATGCTGTTATCCCATTTAACAGAATAGTCTTGGCTCAAATAGTTGTCAAGTCGAAACTTTAATATGTACGAAGCCACCGTATTCTGAACGCAACTTTCTTGATATTCGGTGTACATATAGCTTCGAGGTTCTTTGATCAGCCCCGTAGCTGAAGGACTGATCTTTAATATGTACGAAGATAATGGAATGCGAATATGTTTTGCTTATTCTTGTAGCATCATAATAATCTCTGGGGATATCCTAAAGTAGTGAGTCCTACTTATGTTGTCTGTCATCATGACGACAAGTTGACAAAGCGACAAACGTTGCCTTCTTCTCTTGTTAGTTAGTCAGGCTTAGGAGGATATGGATATTTTTGTATATTTCTCAAGGTGGAAACTTCACCATTCCTTCAATATCTCCTTTTGATCGTGTATCCACCCTTCTCGACTCCTTCGATGGACGTACCTGGAAGCTGTTTCGTTTCCATCAGCAGGACGGAACATGAGAGTGTTTGGCATCTCACGGAAACTGGCGATGTGCTCAATGGGCTGATGGGCCGGTCCATCTTCTCCAAGACCAATGGAGTCATGAGTCATAACGTAGATAACACCAGCTTCGGACAGAGACGAGATTCTCATGGCGCCTCTCATGTAGTCACTAGTCAGTGAAGACAAAGACGGTTGCACAGTAAGGGATAAGGCCGGGGCTGTGAAGTGCAATGCCGTTGCAGATGGCTCCCATTCCGTGCTCTCTAACACCAAACCTGAGGTTTCTTTCTTCGGGCGTGGCTTTTTGGAAGTCGCCAAAGGCTTTAAGCAATGTCATGTCTGGTAGCCTCAACTTCTTCTCACCAAGTGCAGCTCCATGGACACTGTATGAGTTGGCCTTGTTGGGAGATCCATAACCAATTGTAGTAGTAACCTGGGACACAAGCAAAATGGTCAAATCAATATTCAATATGTCTGATGGCTAAGACATTTTGTAGTTAATTACCTTAATCAATGTGGGCTTGTCTGTAACAGATTGAGCTTCCTTAATAGCAGCACGGATCTCATCATACCCAGTGTTAGTATTCTTCACCCAGATAACATGCCATCCAAGTGCTTCGAAACGAGCTTTCCAAGTCCCCAGTGATCAGCTTTATATAGAGAGTTCGATAGATTACTACTACTTTCTCTTTTGTCGCAGCCACCTTCTTACTTGCCGGAATCTCAAGAGAATAATACGGTTAATGTCAACTGACGTTTATTAGGACACAAAAATATAGAGAATTACGAATAGTACAAATCCAACCCAATTAACAAGATTCAAATCAATATTTGATCCTTTGTATTTAATTCTTAAAACTGTTTATAAATCCACTCAAATCGAAATCTAATTCAAATATTTAAACAAATCCATGTTATTGAATAACACATGATTCTAAAATCTGTTTTAAAATCATAGAACCAATAACAATTGATTAAAATTGGATTTTAAAATGACACTAGATCTTGACCCGCCCGACTGGGCGGGTGTTTGCTTTAACTTGTAAAAATATTATCAACTTATACCCAATAAAAAATTAATGGGTTGTATAAAGTATGGTTCACGTTATTAGTTATCATATTTTGTTATTGTATTTAATGTATTTGTAACACGAAAAATACCAATACCTTAATATATATATATATATTTGCATTGTTTATTTGATATTGTAACCCTAATATAGAAAATGTAATTTTTAAATTAATAATTACATATCTGTTGTATTAATGAACAATAATTTTTTTGATAGAACTATATGTTTACCTATGTATTATATATAAACTATAAATACCAATAGTTATAACAAAACAACCAATAATTACAATGACCTAATAAATAATCAAGTTACCAAAATGGATCATAATAGCAAATTAAATAATGTGGTCCAATTATATAAGCCCAAGTTAGATGTTATTTTTGTGTACAAACAATATTTTATTTTTTTTTAACTCAGATTGCCAAACAAAACCAAAAGGTACTTCTACTTTGATAAAATAGATATCCAATAACACTTGATTTTATTTAGATTTTCAAATCCATTAAAATATACAACCAATAACACTCTCCAAATCTCAAATCTCAAATGGATATGCCTTGAATCTGGCCAGGAATCTAGCGGACTAATGCTATGATTATCTATTACTTCTATATTCTTAATTCATTTTTATTAGGATTTACCGGCAATTCCATCTAGGATATGATTTTAGGATGTGGACTACTCTTATATATTGTAAGTCCAGTTATACTCTAAAATCTGAAATCATCTTCATCACTTAATTAAAAAAAAAGAATAAATATTTACACTCGTGTGATTTAATCGTGGCAACTATAGAATTTTCAAAATTCTACTTCGTTATTCATGTGATTCTTCATGGATAATGGGAGAACAACTATTATTCTTCTTTGTGAGTTTAGATTTATTTGGTATGTGTTCATGAAAAGTAGACACAAATGGAAGAGAGTTTTAGGATTGGATGAACATCTTTTCGATCTAAAAAAGTCTTTTATGGCTAATCTCAATGTCAAGCTTGCTATTATGTGGCTTAAAAAAGTGAGTAAGAATAAGAGGCTGGATTTAAAAAATGTTTGTTACTCATGTTTACGCTAAGTTTTAAATCTTCAATAACTTTTCTTTTGAGGTTCGAAATTGATTGGTAATATTACATATGAACACTTTATGAAACGTATCTTTCTCATCGAATAGCTTGATAAAAGGAAACTTAGCAAAGTGCACTAGGGTTGTACTAATAACAATTGTGTGAGTTATCAGATAAGTGATCAAACTTACAAATGCGAGAGAGAATTTTCAAACGTGACAATATTTTTTGAATTGGCATTCACTTCTTCCTATGTGGTTTCTTCTTGTGTGCTAGCAGACATATCTTCATCTTCATATCGGAATTAGGTTTAGTATGTTCTGATGGTGTAAAGACTTTGAAGAGAGTTTTAGGATTAAGTAAAGTTATTTGTGGTCTGAGTAAGCTTTTTATGGCAGAACTTGTTTCTCTTTGAATCATATCTCATCATCATTCGCTCTGCTTGTTTTCTTATCATCAACACCAACACAAGCTTTCTTTATATAAAGGAATCGTTTTTTCTTTTCCCACTTGGAGTCCTTTTATTATTACTATACTAGTGGTATTCCGGCGCTACGCGTCGGGTTCGTATGTTGTATTTTTACATGAATTTATAATTTATTATATGCACTTGGTAAAGAAAATATGTTAAAAATATGAAAATGAAAATATGTTAAAAATAATATTTTCTGATCTTTTTTTATAGTGGTTAGCGACTGTAGTGTATTACTTTGTTTGAAGTTGTTTAGTTCAAAATGGAATAGCATAAGTGGTTGTTACTAATCAATTTAATAAAAGTACAGTAAAAAGCTGATAGTCGTAACAAAGTTAATTTAGTTGGAATTTAAACATAAAACAAAGTTGATGTTTTATTTAGAAAACATACTTACATTATTAATTATTAAAATAATTATGAAGTATCAAACTTGTACTGATATATTTAGTCCAAATAATAGAAAGATAAAATAAGTTTCAAATTTTATAAACTATATAAAAATAAGGGTGAAGTGTCAATCTTTGGTAAAATAATTGGTGAGTATCTAATATATGTGTTCTACACCCAAGGCAGTCATACTTTTCATCAAGGAGTATTGCGAGCCCTTCAAATACACTGATTCAAACGCTTAATACCTTGCAGTTACGAAGACTTCCACTACTATTCATGTCCAAACATTAAGATTACAGTTATATTAAATTGAAAAAGTTAATAAAAAGTAAGATATTTGAGATATACCTTTGAATTTTTAAGTTAGCCATATTGCGGTGAGTGCTTTGGTTCTCTTTGCTGAAAATAGTTTTAATACCCAAAATTTTCTTATGATACCTGCAAACCAAAAGAAGTAAGATGTTATTATGCTGGATTTTGTTAAGTTATTATATTGACTGGCTGTAAAACTTTAAAAAGAAAAACGAACCTGGCAAATCGTCTTTGTGTAGGCTAATGACATGAGGAGGTCGTAATTTCGGTACCTAGAAATCTCCATTAAGATCGGGTGTGTCGTCTCTTCTAGGTCAACAAACAGAATCTGCTCTGTGAATAAGATGGCATTAGGGGCGTCATCATATGTGAAGTTAGGGTTGCTCCTGGTTTCATCATAAATACTAAAGTCATAGACTGAGCTTTCTTTCAAGAGATGTTTGAAGGTGTTAAGCATGTGAAAGTTGATTGACGCATGTAGGAACACCACCTGAGAAAGGGGATGACGCGTAAGAAAACTACTATTTTAAAAGCAAACGATCATTAATTGGTAAACTGAAATAAGAAACCGGTGTATCTTCCCATTAATCAACAACATATCAATCCCAACATCTCACCATTTTCTTAATATTTCAAGCTTGCCAAAATTGTTGTAGCCTCGTCTGAACAACATCTCTATACCGGTTTGTCTTCAACTCCGAGCAATGAAACTGGGAATTCAACATGATCTGAATTGGGAAAAGGAAAGGGATTCTCGTCCGAGCTCTCACACCGTCTATGCATAGCCGATGAAGCTGAGAAGGCAGAAACTAAAGAAGTTTTCAATAGGAGAGTGGAAGAGTGGAATTTCTGGATTAATTATATGAACGGTTACGTCGATTGCGTTAAAGAAGGAGAATCGTAGAGACTATATACTCCATTGTCAACATCAAATACAAAGAAATACTATAAACCAGTGTTTTGAAACCCGATCCGGAGACTGAACCGAACGATTCATTGGGTCAACCGCGGATTAATAAATGAATTAATTTTATTATATAATAATATATTAGCTATGAAAATAAATATATAAAACTAAAGTTAATATTTTTAAATCTTTTTTAAACATTAAATAATAGTTTGGATATGTATCTATTTTATGTTTAAGAACATTTAGAAAATACTTAACTTTAGTTTCTATATTTTTATTTTCATTTGACACAAAATATTAAGAAATAGTTTATACTATTTTTTAAAAAATTGTAACATAAGAGTTATGACATCTAAAAAAATCAAGACATGAAATTCATAAATAATTATGTCTAGTGTGAATAATAAATTTGTAACTCGCCAGTTCTTCTTCTTCAACAATCCAAAACTCTGTTTTGTAATCCACATGATCATATGATCTTATTCTTTTAATTGGAAATCTATAAAACAAATTTAAAAACATAACTATTTTTTTAAAGTAAAAAAGTAAAACTATCTGTTGGTTCAACCAGTGGTGCAACCGGTATCGGGTTTCGGATTTTATTGAGTTTTTGTGGGTTTTTGCAGATTTTTAAATTTTAGGCCAAACCCGATTTATATTGGGTCACCGGATTTACGGTTCAACTGCAGATCCGGACCAGGTTCAAAACACTGTTATAAACGTTTGGGCTTGTATGAGGAAAAATTAAAATCCAATGTCTTTCACAATTAACATCAAAACATATTAAATATAGATTGAAAAAAATAATTATTAAAAAGAGAGTGCCACATGGCATTTTTCCCCAAGGGAGATAAAAAACTCTCCTTTATTATTATAGATAGATAGATAGATAGATAGATTCCTATGTTTTATTTATATTTTCTAATATGGTCTAATCTGTATATATATATAATTGTTTAAATTATCTTTTGTATTTTATTTGAATATATATATACAAATATATATATATATATTAGAATTTATTATAAAAATAAGTCAGTGTACAAATTTAAAACCATTTTTATTAATTTTTGACAAATTTGAAATGTTAAAATCATAGTTTGTTGTGTGTTTTATTATTTGAAACTTGAGGTAATAGTATGAGTTAGAAATTAAATAAACTTTAATCTTGATCTAAATTATTTTTATTTTGGATCATTTATGTTGTTATATTGTGAAGTAGCTGTTATATTTTCTACTAATTTAAATTTTGTTTTTTTTACTAAAATTTAAATTTTGTTTTAACTTTAAAATTATTAACTTCCCATTTTTTTTGTCATCTGTCTCAAAGGGAAGTGTAAAACCGATGTCTTAACTAACTTTTTACTCTGATCCCATTAGACAATGTATTTGCTGACTTACTTGGATTGATGACACCTTCAGGGAGAGTCACAAGTAACACCAATGAAAAAGAAAATACAAAATGAGAAAGCAAACTTGAAGGAAAGCCATTCCATTGCTGATGCAACATGGAAGCGTGGCCTTGAATGGTTGTCAATAAGAGTAAGGTTTGAGCTAATGAATCGATCTCTCTGATCAAATGCACGTATAGTTGTGGCACCAGCAAGAGATTCAGCGAAATGGTGAAGGATAGGAGCTCTTTCTACTCCTGACATGCGTGACAGTTCTCTTGCTGTTGGTGTGTAATACCTCTAAAGAACAACTAGAGAATAAACTCAGCACGACTACTTATACCATTGATGAGAGATCAGGTTTTATCTTACCTGGTAAAACACGCAGGCTACTGCTACTGGAATGAAGATGAAACAGACTTGCCAAGCAACTTGAGACATGAGGAAGATAGTTCCAACAATCTGAATGATGAAGAAAGCACACCAACCTAGTTTTATTGCCATCTCCAAATCCAGAACACTTTGATCTGTGGATGTCTATAATTGAACATGTAATAATACAAAGGTACTTGAGTGTTGACTAATAAAGATACCATTATGTTTTGTTGGTATGGTTCTAGTCACTCACTCTGTTCATGATTCTTCCTGATGGAGTTGAGTCGAAAAATGACATGGGAGCTCTGAAAATGATGCAGAGCAAACTTGAGAAGAACTTATCTGCTGTTGAAAGTCACCTATGGCGACTAGAATTGTTCTTGCTAACACACAAAGTGAACTTCCTGCAGCAAGAAGTGCGTAAACATGTAAAATCCTATCCATACTTGGCTTTCGCTTACATTCAGCAGGAGGAGGAGCACTCCATGCCATCTAGTATCAACTGTTTAGAGATGGCTGGATACTAAGTTTATAAAGTTGTTTGAGTTTTGACCCAAAAAAAAAAACATTGTTGCAATGGATACAAAATAAATAAATAAAATCCAGATTTAGCGGACAAAGTTATTGGTATCAATCAAAAGTTAAAATAAAAACAAAGCAAAATGAGTTATTGACATTTTCACTACAAATCATCTAGAGACACCTTTCAGGTGAAATTGTCAAATACAAAGAGAAAAGAAAAAGTCTGTTTCCTTTTGTTCTTCTTTCCTCTGAGGGCGTGTGGGACGAAGAACTCAGGTGGTTATGTGCTCTTCATAATGTATCCCAAAATTAGACCGATTAGTCCGACCAGAAGAACGTACATCAAAGGCATACCACTTTGGCCTCTCTTACTGTCACGTCTCAACTGGTCCTGCAGATCAGCCAAACTTTGTCAGAAAACAAACTCAACATCGACAACAAAGCCTGTAGACTTGATTTTAGTTGATGCTAAGCTTAGATAAATCAACCACTTTCATCCTAAATCCCAAGAGGTAACTCATGCCTTTTTGAATGTCAAATTACATAGAGAAAAAAAAAAACCCAAATAAAAAGTGACTCAAGTGAAAGTTCTTAACCAGTTCTCTTTGAAGTTTGTTGTTTAGTTGAATGGCAGACTGTTTTTCTTCGGTTAGCTTTGTGATGAGAGCCCTTGCCTGAAATCACACAAAACTCAGCTCTTAATAGATATATATACATTGTAGAATCACTTGACTAGGTAACAGGTGTCACACACGAGCTAGTGGATTTTATTTAGATTAAAAATATGCAAAAAAAGCATCCAGAAACTGATAAATAAGTAATGGGCGGCTTATAAAAGTGTAGTGAACCTTTTAAGTAATCAACAAAAAGAAAGATTCCAGACCTAATAAATCAGCTGTTAAAGCCAACTTTCTAATTAAAGTGTCTCCCAATTTGTAACTAGTGGCAACGTTTTTTAACAGAGCAAAAGCAAAGGACACTAACATTTGCACCCCAAAAAAATGAAGAAAAAACCTGACTGCAACTGATAGTTTCACATAGTTTTGATGGTTGAAGAAGAATTGTTCAAGTACCTCAGATGTGTTTTCTTGAGGTTCAACCTTGTCCGCTATAAATCTCTGAGACTAGAATTAAACACATGAGATGAGAATCTACAACCACAAGTAAAGAGGAAAAGACATATCTTACCAGAGGCTATATATACTTACAGAAAACTCAGAAGCCTGTCCGTTATCAGAAACAGAAGCCCTTGGTGAAGAACCCTCTTCTGAACCTTCGTGAACCGGTGATGGTGGTTGTGGTGGAGCAACATATGTAACCCTCAGCTTAGTCTCCTCAACTAGATGCCCAGCCTCTTTGCTAAACTGCAAAATTTCATCAAACCAAACTGCTTCAAGAGAGCCAAAAAAAAAAAACAAAAAGTGAGTCCTATCCACCAAATCAAGAAAGTGAGAATGCAGTAGAGTACCATCTCAGGAGTAACATCCTTGGCCGTGACACCAGGACTAGCAATCACACCTTGAAGCAGAAACTTGTCCTTGCACTGCATATCGGAAGGAGCTTCCTTTTGAGCTTGCATGGTCACTACACAAACACCAAAACAAGGAGCTTTCTTTTGGCAATTGAAATTCAACACACACAAGGACACACAATGCATAGAGAATCAGAGGACGGACCAAGAACTTCACAAGTGGATCGTGGAAGAACAACTCCAGTGTTAGGCCTTACGCAATACTTTTTCGGATTCGTTGTTTTAACCTAACACACACAAAAAACCGGTGAAGCCTCAGAAACGCAATCGATTCAAAAAAAAAAACTCGTTGAATCATGTTAAAAAGATTCATCATCAACCTTGAATGCGACATGATTGTCCGTCTTGTTCGTCAGGTAAAGAGAGCATGAGATCTGCTTCCTCAATTCAACTGCATCAAAATCAAAGACGACGAATCAGATCTGGGAAGCTAGAATCATTCGAGTCCGATGAAAATTAAGCTTACAAGGGAACTGAAGATCGAGAGGCTCGACGGCGAGAAGCTCGCTGTTACTCATCGCGATCGGATCGCCGGAGATTCAATTCGGTTTGCGTTTCCCGGCAAGTAAATTCGTTCCGTGACGACGTCTCCGGTTCAGTCGTCGATCGTGAACCGAGAACCGAGATCGAGAGAGAGAATCGAGAGGGCGTGACATCG
Organism: Brassica nigra; assembly: GCA_016432835.1. Lineage (NCBI taxonomy): Eukaryota > Viridiplantae > Streptophyta > Magnoliopsida > Brassicales > Brassicaceae > Brassica > Brassica nigra. The sequence goes on along the minus strand of CM028246.1, from coordinate 8,624,934 downwards.
CTATTTGTTTTGTTCCGTGTCAAGGGTATTATCGTCATTTCATGAATCATTTTTTAATTTTAAACGCAAACGTGATCTCATCGCAAACGCATTAAATAACTGATGACATAATTAAAGGAGAATATTAGAATATATATATATGACCGATACACATTACGTTGTTTTTTACATCGAGATGGTTTATATATAACATATGCCTTTATTTTTTAATCTGTACCTAACTGATGCAGAGAGGAATGTGTGATATGCATATAAAGAATATGGTTTTGTTACTATCACCAACAGTAAAAGCTTTTGCAATGAAGAGTTAAAGATCATTTTTTCTGACATGACTTCAAAGCTAAACGGATATCTATCTTTACTTGGAAGCAACATATTCTAGTTCCTGACTTGTTGTTTTAGATGTAAACAAAGCAACTCTCATGGATTGCATCCCTAAGATCCCACCAAAAGACATGCCCACGAAGCATATGCACCACCCAACCATGTGCGTTGACTTTGCGCTTACTTTCTACCCTCCCATCAGTTGTGGAACTTGGTTAGCTTCATAGACAACTGGTGTCACAAGCCAAACCGGTGATTGCCAAATGCCATGTGAGGATCTTTATTAATGTCCGATCCAGGAGGAGAATGAAGTACGGGAATTAAAGAAAACAAGAAATACTCTATTTGTATAGCTACATCTACATGGTGGTTTGCCGTTACAAGATTGCGACGGATCTTTATGTTGGCTCAAGAATCAACTATTAACATGGAAAAGATTGCCTAGAGATTGAAAATAAAGTTTATATCGATCAACAGAAGTACACTATGCACTTTGGAACCATGGAAAACCGATTACAGATAAAATATCCATAACTAATAGTATGAATTCCTAACGAGTAAAAAAAAGCAAGTTGCTATTGCTGGTGGCCTGAAGGACTCATTCAACTGTCTTCCTTGGTTCCTCCCTTTAATTCATTAAGCAGATCACTGGTTAAGATTCTCTCTACTATACTGGACACACTATAAATGAACTGTGTAAACTATAAAAACTAGTCGAAGTGAATTGCCCAACACTACTATCACTTCTATATTAGTCATATTATAACTTTTTCTATGTTATGCAGTATATCATAAGTTTTTTTTGGTGCAACAGTATATCATGATTCATAAGTTCATAACTGGTTGATTGATAAGGGTGTTTGTGTTAAGTACAAGTCATTATAATTTTTTTTCAAGATATAGCTTACTGAAGTTAGGAAAAGCACATAATCACGCCCAAACATCACCTACGGAAGAAAATTAAATGAAGAAAAATTGAAGCTCAAGCAGGTGCATCGAGTCTGAGTCACTTTAATCACGCCCAACCAAACATCTATTCTTTGTGCTTCGCTGTTATAAACGACACCCAATGTTATATGTCTCCTATATTTGTTTCGAATGTTATCAAATTAATAAGTAGTAACACATAATACTATTTACATTTTTATCCCCAAAGTAGTAGAAGAAGATGAATCATAGTTCTAATTTTCTAAATATTATCTACTCGTTTTTGGTGACCAAATATTTGATGCTGGTCTTTCTATGTATTTATTTTCTACAACGTGTTATGTACTAATTAAGTGGTAATCCATCCTTGCATGCGATATGCCAAGTAAGAATGCGATTGTGAATTCAGTTTTTTCATACGGTTTGTATTTATTCTACTGATTTATGGCAAAACAATTTTGCGTCAGGGAAAGGTTTCTATTTCAACTTTCTTTGTTTTTATACAACCTAAAAATGATATTCCAACTAAAATTCCAAATTTGCAAATTAATCAAAGCTAAAAACAAAATGTACTAAAGATATATGTTTGTTTTTTATAGAATTATATATCATATAGATTAAACTCTATAGATTCTAAACCTATATTTAACATTTTCACTACAGTTCATGCAGTTTTTAAACTCTCATCTAAACCAACTAGGTTTGTCATTCTCTGTTGGTATTCAACTTTCGTCTCGGTATTGAAACAAAAAACTCTTAAAATATACAAATTTTGGATCCAAGAATATTTATAAGTATACAAAAGTAAAACTAAAACCAAGATCATGTATTCAGGTCGTCTTACCGGTTTAGTCTTCTATAACCATGAGTGCTTGTCTAATCAACATCAACAAAGTTGTGAAGTCAGCTACCAGTTGAGTAGACCAAACTAGCTCAACTTTTAATCGTATTTGTTTTGTTTACTTTCGGTTGAAGGTTTGGCCGTTGGGTGTGCTCTTGCTTTATTCTTTTCATATGCGAATCTTAGTGAAGGTTATTGTAAGTCTCAGGATCTTTTTTGAACCGACGGCCGGCATCAAATGGGCTCACAATTTTATATAGTGAAGATGCATTTAAGGAAAGGGATAATCATTTACTATTTGACTACAATTTTTTTTCTTTCAATTCACTCACTGGATTTTCATTCCAACTCCAAACACTTTAATGTCTCCAAATTTTGGAAAATGATCATTATCAGATGAAACTATTTCAGGAGACTAATCTCACCAAATCCCAAGTAATTAGTCTGACCAAAGACATCGTGTGAGAATAGTCACGCTTGCAATTACTTGGGTACACAACCACTCTCAATCACAACGTGTTGGATTCTATTGGGGGTGGTGAAAGTTAGTGGGATTTGCTTCAAGTCATAAGTAAAGAATAAAGGATACTCTAGGAATAATTTTACATCTGTGGTAGACCAAACACTAATCTACTAATGCAACCAAGTCTTTTATGCTATTTTTACTATCCAATTATAAAATGAAGTGAACCTAAGACAGCGAAATATTTGTATTGCTCCTAATTTTGATGTAGGGATTCTCTGCTTTCTTTTTTTTTTTTTTTGGACAACCAGGGATATAAGATAATTTTTATAATTGTTTCAAGTTTATAAATTTCAAAGATAACCCTGACATTTTGTTTTCAAAAATTTGGTATAGGCGAGTGATACGATTTTTTTTTTCTTTTTGCAAAAATGTGTGATAGGTACACTAGAGATGTACCCTGACTATGAAGTTGGAAGTTCGAAGTAGATCTTTATTGAAGTAACGTCTTCTTTACTACAAGACTATAATATCTGTGGACCTTAAAAATGATTCTTATCTTTACAGATCCTTGACTAACTCTAATATAAAGAGAAGTGAAATAAGTCAAGTGGGCAAATAACAAACAAGAAGCATGAAGTCCCAAAATATATAATTCAATATAAACATATACATTAGAAGTTTATAAACTAATTAAGTAGACGTTTATATGAATGTTCTTCGATTGATATGGTTAGGCCAGCACGACGTGAGGCCAATACGAAAAACCATTGGCGTTAGAACATGTAAAAGTAGCCTCATTTGCATTTTAAACAAACATTTTTTCTAGTTCAACTTGGACCCCAAAATATTATAACAGTTCCGAAAAGAAAAAAATCAAACTTTACGAAAATTTGGACGAACCCGAATCACGCAAAGTCTGCTACCTTTATTCAGCATTTACTAAAACACAACAGAGACTTCTTCTTCCTCGGTTGGTGCAGGAAGATTAAGATCTATCATCCTCTGTTTCACTGACTCCACTCGTACTCGATGATGATGATTTACAGACAAGTTCCCAATTCCATGAGATCTCTTGTGACCTCCTAGTGCTTGTCCCGATGCAAAGACTCTAAGACATATCGGACATTCATGGTTTCTCTTATCTGCAGCAGCAACAACAACCACGTTCTCATACTCTGTTTCGCTACGTTGCTCTGTTTTGTTCGAAACTCTGTTCTTCTTGTGGCTTGCTCTATGCCCACCTAATGCCTGATAAGATTTAAACACTTTCCCACAAGTCTCGCACGTGAATCTTCCTTTCTTGCTTGATTTTTTGTGACCTTCTGATGCTTCTCTCTCGATCTCTTCGACTACTTCTTTATTACTACTAGCTTTGTTCTTCTTCTTCTTCCATTTGTCTCTTGAGAGCATCATGAGACAAAAGGCGAGATCTTCTTCGGTCGTCGTGTCAGAAGCTGAGCTATGAGGAGGTTCGCACTCAGGCTCGGTCTTGTAACCGAGTTGACTCGCCTTCCTCTTCTTCGTCGCCAACGTTTCCAGTTTCCGAGTTCGCTTGGATCGTTTACTTGTCCGGTTAATAATATTCCTCGACGACTCGGTCTCGCTCTCATTATCTTCCATCATCGGATGCTTGTCTCTCAACCCATTTCTTTTCCCCTCTTCTCCTTCAGACGAAGACGAAGAAACATCTGACTCTGTCTCATCACTGAGTTGACTCGCCCCTTCCTCTTCTTGTTCTTGAATGCTAAATTTGTGAAGACTGGGCATGTGAGATCTCATGTGACCACCTAAAGCTCTTCCATTGAGGAAGCTCTTAAAGCAAAACCTACACTTGTAGTAGCTATCCATCTTCAATAACAAATACAGAGAGCAAGAAGAAGAAGAAGAAGAAGAAAAAAAAAAGGTGAAGAGAAGTGGAATCTACAAGCATTCCTCTCCACCAATAAGTAAGGTTAATATATATTTGTATGCAACACGCTCAAGAAGATTGTAAAAACTAAATTAAATTTGTTTCTTTATCTCTCTGTTACTGTTTAACAAAACTTGGTTTAATTTTGATCTGTAAAACGGAAAGGGGAAAAAAATCTAATTAAAGCGTATGCATGAAGTTGGAGAAGGGACAATGTAACATGCGAGTCTTGCCCGTTTCTGCAATCTTTTTCTTACATTTCCCGTTTAGCCCTTCTATTTAAGTTGTGTTTAAAAATAGTTAAAAAGTTCTCTGTTCACAAGAAATGGCAGACGCAACGCAGTTGGCTTTTGTCTAGGTCCTTGTTTTTTCAATTTTCGCCTAAAAATAAAATAATCTACGTGTAAGCATGTAAGGGGTATTTTCGGAATTTTAATTTTAGTTTTTGTAAGAAAGTCTTAGGAAGGGTTTGTGGTTGTAACTACGGAGAAAACGTTGTTCAAAAATTCAGGCTCAATTCAATGTGATTTGACTAGCTTACAAGTTATTCACAACAGTTTCAAAATACGTTTATAACATATGAATTAAAGCTTAAATGCATAGAATCATGATAGATAAACCAAAACAACGTGCTACATTTTCCTTGTAATTTGGATATTTCTTGGTTAACAGAAGGTACCGTTGTGTTAGGAAGAAGAATAAGTCAAGATGCCATAAGTTGAGCAAACCCATTACCATTTTAGGTATTTTTCTAATACACAAAAGATCACGTTGTATATTTTCCGTTCATAGCGAGTTTTAACTTTTAAGTTTTAACCTCAAAAAAATCTTTGTATAGTTAGGTGGTTAGCAACAAAGAGACTTTCTAAGTGAGTTTGCGAAATCTTTTTTTTTTTGAACAACGAGTTTGAGAAATCTTTATTTACCAAACTTATGAAAAAACAGAAAAAGTAGTAGTAGTTTTTTGGCTAATTGTGTTAGATAGGCCTGCGACTTCGGTTTTCCGAAACCGAACCGAACCGAACCGTCGGTTTTCGGTTAACCGAAGTTTATAAAAACAATTCCGAAATAAACCGAATGAAATTTCGGTTCGGTTCGGTTCGGTTATCGGTTTATTTCGGTTTTCAATTTTATTTCCGAAAATAACTGAATTTTTAAATTTTCGGTAAATTTTGGTATAATTTTCCAATATTTTCGGATATTTTCGGTTAAATTCGGTTAATTTGGTTAAATTCGGTTATTTTCGGTTCGGTTTTTCAGTTATTTTCGGTTTTTAAAATTTTAATTTTTTAAAAAAAATTGAAAAACCGAACCGAACCGAAAATCGAATTAATTTTTAAAACCATACCGAATTGAACCAAATTGAAAACCGAACCGAACCGAAAACCGAAAAAAACCGGTTCAGTCCGGTTCGGCACATTCGGTTCGGTCAAAAATCCCAGGCCTAGTGTTAGAGCATAATTAACGGGGCACCTTAAGAGGGTTTCTTAATGGTGGGGCCCATTAATTTTGCAAAAACCGATCACAAAAACATATAAAAAAAGATCGATCTTGGAGGGGTTTTTCTACTGTTCGTGGCCTCCACCGACACGTCCCGATTGATTTGCTTATAATTTTTTTTTTCAAACAAAAAAAAGTAAAAAAAAATAATAATAAGAAACCCCTCAGCGTTAATGGTGGTTTTAGAGCACAATTATCCGGAGCTTTTCAGAGTTTTTTAGGAGGGGGGAACCCACAAAAACTTAAAAACAGATCCCTAAAGGCGTGAGTTAAGGATCGAGTTTGTTGGGTTTTGCAGGTCCCACCGCGCCCGTGGCGATTGATGCAATTTTTAATTTTTTTTAATCAGAAAAAAAAATTTAAGAAATTCCTAATGGATTTTAGGGATAAAGATAGGGGTGGGCATATCAGTTTAGTTTCGGATTCGGCTTGGGTTTGGTTTGGTTTGGTTAATTTGGGTTTTATGAAACTCAACCCAAGTAAAACCAAAGTAGCTTTGGTTTGGATTTGGTTTGGGTTTAGTTTGGTTCGGTTTAGTTTGGTTTGGTTTACTTTATTATGGTTTAGTTTGGTGCGGTGTGGTTCGGGTTGATTATAAAATATGATGGCATCAGTTTTATTAAAAAATAATCAACTTATAAAAGATAGAGTGGGAATATAAAGTTATAAACTTTGATAGCTAAAAAATCCATTACTAAAAGTCAAAAACAATGTATCCAAAAAATAAAAATACCAAATATGGTCCAACTGAAAACAAATCTTCGCTAAGAGCCAAACAAAAATCAAAAACCCAATCTACTTTTTTATTTTTATTGATCTTATAATAACTTTGTTACATAATTTTACCTTTAGACAACGGAAATTTGAGAAGATGAACGAGACGAGACGACTACGATTTAGATGCTTATAGTTTTTAGGTTTTATTTTTTTGTACAATCTTTAGATATTAGGATTAGCGAAACATATGTAATAGTATTATTTGAATCATATCTGAATTTCTTAAAAAATATATAGAAGTTAAGAAAAAATGGAAAACAAAACTTTAACTAAAATTTACAATATGTTAATATATATATATAGATAAAATATATTGGGTTATCGGTTTGGTTCGGTTTAAACCCAAACCAAACCAAACCATTCAGGTTGAGTAAAAATGAACCAATTGGGTTATGTAAAAAAACGGTTTGGTTTGAGTCGGTTTAACTTCAGTTGGGTTGGTTCGGTGCAGTTCGGTTTGGGTTTTTTGCCCACCCCTAGATAAAGATGCCCTTATGTGCACTACCTTTCGTTCACAATTCACATGTAAACCACTTAACACGTCTCCTATCCTAGATTGGTCCGATCTGGTCTAAAGCCTCTGTTCACATTAAAAGATGAACCAAATCAGTTTATATTTATAAAATCATGGGCTTTGTAGGCCATCCGACTACAACTCTCTTAGCCCGTATGAAGTACATAACAACTTACAATTATCAAAATAATTTACTATCAACCGAAAATTCAACACCCCCCATGTTTTTTTTTCAAACATTACTATTTGTTCAAAAATCAATCATTTATGTTTCTTGTGACCAGGTTTCCTGTGACTTTGTTTCTTGGGAGTGGCGAAGTTAACGAGGGAATGGTAAATAGCACCAGGATTCCATTTCTCCGGGATAACAGCTTTAGCAACGATCACTTTTTTGGTCACGGCAGAGGTAAGTCGGACGTTGAAGGGACCTTTCAATGCACAGCCTGGGTTAAGTTTCCAAACAGCGGATCTCATCTCCTCCATTTTCATATATTTTCCACCGGCCGGTTGAATCTCCACGCATGCAAAGTTTCCATCACCGTTTGCAAACTTAACGGTGAATGACATGTAGTAAGGATTTGCTCCGGCGTCGACATGAATAGCTATTTTACTCTTAGGATGTTTGCAACATGCACTGCATAACATAAACATGCAATGTCCATAATGTTGAGTAAAACTTATTTGGTTTGTGTAAAGTTATTGAACCAAACCAAATTGAACTATTCTCTATCCGACAATCTAACTAAATTAAACGAACTCAATTTGTTTCATAAAATACGTACCGTTTGTACCTAACCTTGAGTTCTCCAAGGTTACGTAATTCATCGCCTTTACCACGTTTGGCCAATGCACCAAATGCCTTACCGCTAAGATCAAAATGGAACGCCTCCTTCGTGCAGCCGGCACACTCATCTGATATCATCACCTTGATCGGTTTTTTGGTGCATAAAGGATGGTCACATACGAGCTAAAACGTTAAATGTATATGATGTTAGTATAGTTTTACATTACAATATGATATTCAATTAATTGTAAATTGTTATATATAAATATTAAATACCCTATAACATGCCCCACAACCAGTTCCATCTTTGAATAACGAAGGGCCTCCGGCTGAAACCATACATTTGTACGGGTGTTTTGCCACTGCATCACCGTATCCACAAGCTCCTCCTATATGTATGTTTTACGAACCGGTTTTAAATATGCAAAAATGTTTTCAAACTTTAGGTGTTGTGGATCAATTAATGGTTTAATTAATTACCTGTGCTGCCTGGACCTTCTCGGTCGCCATACCAAGTGATGCCGGCGCTGTTCCAGCGGGTATTATTATGACAAGAACATGGCCTCAATGAGATTGCAAAGAGAGCAACGATAAAGCAAAAATATTTGCCTGAAAATAATGCCATGTCTCTTGAAAGAATGAAGTTTTTTAGTTGTTGCTGGAGGAAAACTAGACTTAAATAGTTTCAAGATTCTCAACTAAATAGACAACAATTATAGTTATCCTAATTTTTAGGAAAACCAAATCTTAAAAAAAGGTTATTAGAACATATGATGAGGTTTTGTTATTTTTGAAACAGAACCTATAAAAGAGCCATAACCGTTCATTGAAAGTTAATTTGATTATTGGTGGAGACAAACATATAATAGGGCTTGTTAGTTTTTTAAAATTAGATTTACGTTCATTTATATTATGGTGTGCAAGGATACACACATCAACTGCCATTATAATTACAATGCGGCTTATCTGAATTTAAAAATGCTTAGTTTTCTACACTTAAGATCAAGTAAAGCCCTTGAAAGTTTTTGTCAATGGTTTTCTTAACACAATGCAGTTTCTAACGGCAAACTAATTCAAAATTATGTCTAAACTAGTTAAAGGAATTTTAGTGTTGATTGCTAAAGTATATAATTGTGAGAATAAACTTAAACAATAGTCTATCCGATCTTATTATTATATATAGCGGCATCATCTTTGATCCAGCAATCAGATTTTTATCGTCTTAAGATCCAACCGATATACACTAAATAGGTAATGAGTCATTTGTCCGTCGTAGTTTCTGATATGAAAATATTGGCTACTAGAAATTTCTCTCCATCTAACAAAGAAAATCACTTCTCCTACAATTACAACTAATGTGCAATGATTGTGAAATTTCAAGCCAGATTTTTACTCAGTAGTAAGCTTTTGATACAACCATATACATGGTAAAGGTTAAACTTATAACATCTGATATGATCTTACCAAGATAACTTTTTAGTTAAACAAAGAAGATGAAATGATCATGATCATCACTACACTGTTCATATATATATATATAAATTTGGCTGTGGGGAATCAAAAAAAATTGTTAGGCGCTTAGTTTTTGACAAAGTTTTTTCACCCAAGTATTGGCGGTATTAATGATTTTTCTTGCCATTCACTAATTTTTCATAACAGCGTTAATTATTTGCTATTAGTATAAACCAAAATTAGAAACTGATTTTTCATAGCAGTTCTAAAATGATGGCAACATTACAACTGAATTTTTCAAACGAAAATTTTCTATTTTAAACTATTACTCCCATGAAAATAAGAAAAGATACAATGATAACTGTGAATTTCTCTTGGTTTCCTACATCCAAAAATGGGAAAGATCCAATTAATCTGAAACTAAAATCTCATAATAAGAAAAGTTGTTGCGCTTATCTATCTTATTAAAATAGAAGTAAAAATAAGAAATATCTCTAAAACTTACAAATTATTTACAAAAGCAATGTCACCAAAGTATTTAATAACCCTACCTTTAAGCAATCCATTTCTTTTCCTAATTTATTTAATTATTTCCTAAATCGATTTTAGACTAAACAACTATTTAATTACACTTTAATGCCACTAAAAACTAACTAATCCTAACTTTTACCATTTATTATCTTTTTATCAAATTAAACAGCTATAAAACATATCTAAATTGATTTTCAAATTAATTAATGTTAAAACATAAACTTAAAATAACTAATTAATAAACCTGAAAATTTATTAATGGTATATTGATAAGGTAAACAACCTTAAAACCATGAAAAAACTGATCTACATATACTAATTTATATTGTTAATACATTATTAATAAACATGACAAAAGAATCATAAATCCACCCCCTAATCGATTTAGATATCCATTTACTAAACTTAAAATATTTTTTTTAAAAAAATCTATATAATATATTTTCATTATTTATTAGTAATAACTAAAAATTAAAAGTCACATAATCATTTATATAATATATAAATAAAATATAAATATATTATTTTACATATATATTCATCTAAATAATAATCTAATGTAAATTTAATATGATAAATGTTGAAAAATATGAAATATATAGCACCAGATTTTAAATAGTATATAAAAATTTATTATACAATGCCATAAATTTTTGATCGACAAAAAAGTAAAAATACATTTATTTGGATCCATGGATCGTATTCTAAAAATGTGAGTGATACAATTAACGGTTTATAAGACAAAATAAAATTACTCAATATAAAATAAAAATTATTATTTTATAAATTTCATGTTAAATAATTATTTAATACGTTTATATGGGTAAATTTTGAAAAAAATAAATATTATCACTTAGGTAAATAAATATTAATTTATAAGAAAAAACAAATATCTATGCCGGACGCAGATCAAGCTCTGGTATAATATAAATAGAAAGTTTAATAAGATGTCTTTATTAAAAAACTTAAAAACTAGTATCGATAAGAATGTATCGTTGAAACCAGCCGTTTAAACAATCATTAGACACCCAATCAGCAAATTCCATCTTTAGTATTCATACTAGTTTTTTTTTTTGTTTTGTTTTTTGCAGTATTTCATATAGCTAGTTATATGGACTAAATGAACAACTTGAATATCTTTCCATTAATTGGGTACAATTTTTTCAGAACGTGAAGAAAAAATATGTGTGTGGTTGTCTAATGTAATTATTTGTTTATTGCGTTAATTACTTTTAACTTTTTGAGTCAAATAATGTTTTTTCCGTTGCTATTTTCCCATTCAAACTTTTGTTTCACTTCCTAGCTCTCATGCAAATTTTCTTGCTTAGATGAAAGCAAAATGAAACAACATTGTCAAACTCAATAGATACTGAATTTAAATACAATGCTCGTACATACATCATTGCTCATCTCTACGCATCTATATTTACATTTACACCAAGACCATGACAAAACAAAAGCAAAAAAAAACTCGAACCAATAAGTTTGTCACTAAGTCAAGATCACAAGTATAAAACGAAAAAAAAAAACTACGAATAAAAAAAGGAATTTATTTGTCTACAACAATATTCGACCAAACTGATGATGATGGTTAGTATCTTGAACGATCATTTGTCTGGATTTGATTTCTTCGGCGCAACGTAATGCCTTCTCAATCTGATAACCTCCTCCAAAGCTAACCTCTCTTTCAAGATGACAACAATAACTCTCGAACACTCTCACATTAACATGTAGCTTGAATTCCATCAAGAACAGAAACTCTAACTCTAATCTGTTTAAATCTTCTGTCTCTAACCCACCTACTTTGGCGAAATATGAATTTCTGTAATTCCTGAGAAACATAGAAGAAAATAAATTAAGAAAATGAATATAACTAAGCAAAATGTGAGTTTGCTAATGTAATTTTTAAATATAAATCTTTCTTGGAAAATAAATCAGAAATGTTAAATGAACTTGAGAAAAACTGAAGACTTACAAATCTTCGACGTATTTAGAAGCAATCATGATGGTAGTGATGAGGAGGCGATGTACATTAGTGAGACTGATTCTAAAACCGGGATTGACTTGACAGAACCGGTCAATGTAGACATAAGCCACCACGTAAACCGAAGGACCGACTTTAGTGTACCGGAAAATCCTCTCGAGGTACGATTGTATAGTCAGGTCGGGAATTTCACGGCAATCAAAGATATGGGTTTTGCCACCACCGCATGAAGAATAATACGCCGTAGACGCTCTCCGACTAATCCTCTGGTTCCGAGTTAAAGTTCTATCGATCACAGACGAGAGAAGAGAGATAACCAGAGGTGTTTTGGAGTTGTTTTGGTAAGAGTATAGATCAGACCGGAGTTTTCTTGTTGAGATAGTTAGAGAACAAGAAACAGCCATTGATAGGTTAGAGTTAAGATGATTGTTTTGTAGTGATGTAATCGAAGATGAAGTGAAATGGGATGTGTGTTGAGGTTTATATATAGGTCTTCGAATGTAACCAATTAGGTACCTTCCTCTTCTTGTCTTTAAGTCCTTCGTGTGTGTTAAATAGTATTATCATAATTACAATTATATTATAGTCTTTTTTAACAAAATTATATTATATAGTCTTAACCTAACTAAATTCAGTTCGTAAATGTACGGTAGGTCAAAGACAAGCTTTTGAATTGTAAATTGTGTGTTTATGTATATAAAACAAGCTTATGTGTAAATTAAAATTAATGAGAAAACAATTTGTTATTTTTGGGGATCAGCTATGTGCGTCTAAATGTGATTTATCGATAGTTATATACTTTTTTTTTTGAACTACTATCGATAGTTATATACAAATAAATGAATGTAATGGATTCAGAAAAAAGAAATTATTATACGTGATCAAATATTTATACTATGAATTGTGTACAGTTTTTACTTCATCTGAAATAGATGCAATATCACAAAATACACAAACAAACAAGTACAAATCTCAGAAACACGGAAATAAAAACAGACCAAAGACATATTTAAATATATATACATCTGCAATTCAAATGGAATGTTATGGGAAAGAGAAACGACACCAATCTTTGGAGTCATCTGAAGGTAGAAAAAAGCTACTAAAACAAGCAAATTCTCTTCTGATTTATTAAAAATAAAATAATGATGAAGATTTGTGTGTCTCTCTTTTGTAGGCTAACGTACAGATATAACAGCTAAGCATTTTCTTTAGTAACCAAATTCAAGGTACTTCAAATAAACAAATCCCAAAAACTATAAGAACCAAAGCATCGCCGCCGACAGTTTGGTGAAGGTGAATCGAAAGTCAGCTTAGTTGAAACTCTCTCGGCGACCGAGAGGTTTTGTTTCGGACTAGCTAATTTTCATGAGTCCCACCTGATATGTCACACTTGTGAGTCTCGTCAACTCTTGGTCGCATAGTTTGAGATACCACAAGGCGACCCACACGCACGTACGTTTGCTCAATCACCTATCTTATGTGAAGTCGAATCGATGATAGACCAATATAGTACAAATAAGATCATTTCAGTCCTGTTGCCAGAACTTACCATTAACCATCTTATGCCATCCGTCTGACTTTCCTCGACCCTTGGTCGCAAAGTTTTGTTTCGTTTCGCTTTTTTCAGGGACAATCAGTGGACAATGTAATCTTTGTGTCATTGGTGTCATGGTTGAAACTATGTAATCTCGGCCAGTAATTAGGGCTTGCTACTGCCTGGACAAGAACTTTGTTACAAAAAACAAAAAAAAAAACAAATTGTTTCGACAAAACAGTTATATCTATATATATCTTAATATTAAACGAGAGCACATTAACAAAGTCGCATACAAGCTTCAGCTTAGTTAAGTAGTTGGATAAATACAATTATAAAAAGTTTTTTTTCCTTTCAGTTAAATGGTATTTACGTACAAAACGATATTACTGATCAACATCAATCATCTCACTATATAATGCTCATCATTTTTAAAAAATCCCACCGTCTAAATAGGTAATAATATATTTGTAACTATCAAGAATACATTGCATGTGCAATGCATATATTGCCTTGAGACATACCAAGTTTTCAACTTATTGATCAAGTACTATCGTCTTTATTGAAATACCTAGTTTATCTAGTGATGAAGAAACTATATACGTCGTTCTTTTTCATTTCTTTATTTTTGTGTGGTTAAGTAAAATCGATGTAAAGCAATAATCTACTCCTTTAGTCGTATATGGACCGATATAAATGATGTCGAGTCGAAAAAGAAACTGCCAGTGCAGTCTACCACTACCTTACGAAACTAACCCATCCATAAATTGATATACTACATCTAAAAAATGAACATATAAAATGAATTATTGTAGTAGGAATGATTGCTGAAAGCAAACAAACAAAACCAAACGTTGGGGAAAGCAGTCATTGTCTTCTTATATTAAATATTAACATGTATGTCTGTGATATCCCTACACCATATTTATTAGAATGACAAGAAGTTATGTTCTTTCTACTTTTCAACAAACTATACACACTGAGTTTGTTGGAATGTAGTGCTTATATGCGGCGACGTATTCATATGCTTAGACGTATATATATTTTCAAACTTAATATTTCATATCTGTCGTTGGATTCTACCTTTTCCGTTGGACTCTCATGTTTTTAATTGTGTGTCACTACAAATAATTAATAACAATATGAAGTGATGCAACTAAACTCGAAATTTTTATTAATAAAATAGTGAAATCCCTAGACTAAAATGCAGAATGGTCGATATATGCAATTGTGTTTCAGTTGTTTAAGTTATATATACACGGTAGATAGACCGGTGTGTAGATGCAATAGCTCTTAGTGTCACCCGTTATCTTCGCTATCAGTCTTGCTGGACCAATATCATGGCTGAATCAATTAATCCAAGAGGAAGCAGCTGCTGCCGCTGCTCGAGGGAATCCTCTGCTGGTGTAGGCTTTCGTGAGGCGTGATGGCCTCTGTTCTGTTTTGGATAGAGAACTCGTTTTGAGTTTCTTATTTCTGTTGCTGTTTTTTTTTGTCTACGCCCTTTTGGTGCCTTTATTCTTATCTCTCTCAAAACAATTTCCTGATTGAGATGTTACCTTATGATAATGAAGTTTACAGTTTGAAAAAAAAGATAAATCTACTAATGGTTTAGCAGATGCCAAGCAGCACTTATTTTATGTTAATTTTTACCATTTAAATCTTACACTTATTTATATATGCTACATCTCAAACTCAGTAAATACTATATCTCTGTGCATCTCGATCTGGTAAACCGTAGTCACGATCTATGTAAAACAATAATGCTGTTAAAATGCTATACGTACTTCCGGTACTTACATTACATGTACGTATGTCTCGCGAAGCTTTATTCATGACTCACCTCTCTTTCTTGGTTTCCTCTCAAAAGACCCTCCCTAAGAATCATGCATTAATCGTACCCTTGGTTCCTAGTTTTTTTTTCATAAAATCCGTGTGGAGAAACAAACTTTTGTTGGGATGTTTTACCAAAAAAAAAAACTTTTGCTGGGATGATTAATAGTAGAAATAGAAGTTTTCGTTTGCGGAGCAATGTCGCCTTCGGCGAATACTTTCGCCTTTTAAGGGTCTGACTGGTGTAAACGCAGCGGTTGCAGTTGCGGGAGTTTGTGGATGCGGGTGGTTGTGGTTTTAAGCGTTTTCTAGAGATTTATGCAGTGATGTGGTTAGAAATTGGTGCATTTGAATTTTTATGGTAGTAAACTACCAAACGCAATTTGTTAAATAATAAATTAATAATATTTACATTTTATATAATTATAAAAATATTAAAAATCATAATATTATAATAAATATAAAATTTATATTTATAAAATCGTAATATTAAATTTTTAAAAATTATAGAAAATATTTTAGTTTTAGAGTTTAATAATATAAATTAAAATATAATATGTATACATTTTACAATTTCTATTATTTCAATTTAAATTTTTATTGAATATTTTAGTTTTATTTTTTTAAGAAAAAAATTTACCCTCCATAACCATTGGAACCAGATTTTGATTTTAAGAGGTTCGGAACGATTTGAAACCATTTGAAGCGATTTGTAGCATTTTCTGTGATTGTTTCAGCGCCATTACCAACCGCTTTTTGCTTTGGTAGGAGAAACCAGTCAAGCCCTAAATAGTCAACAGGTTGGGCCCATGAAATGCAAATGGACAATATGGGTTTGGCCTCAAGCTTTAATAGGTTTTTCATACCAAGTTGTTTTTATAAACAACAAGTGGACTATATAGTAATTTTCCTTCCAACTACTAAAAAATATGTTTAATTCCTTCATCGTGGTTTTTTTTTTTAATCTTGGGGTATTCCAGAATCATTGAGAGGCTCAGACTATCTTCAATGGGGTGTTGCAGCCCACGGATGAACCCCCACTCTGGATATTCAAATGGGCTATAAAATAGTCTCATATCCGTGTGGCCACAAGATGAAATGTAGTAGAGTGCCTTCGATTGCTTAGCAATCCTAAAGCTCGCCTACTATTAGACCACCACCTTGTGGTTTTCATTGTGGTTCTTTACATATACAATTTCTTTCAAAATGAATATATGAAATTACAATTTAAATCTCAATATTTTTTTAACCCAATCTTTTAAAAGATAATTTGAACTTAGATTTCGCCAAATGTTGTTCTTATTATGAGCATTGGTTTCATTGCTTTAGTTGATTTTCTTCACCACTTCATGTCATGGGCATGCTCTACTTTGTCAACAGCAAATGAAACGGAACAAGCAAGCAATGTCAAACCTTTTTCCACCGTTTAGATTTTGACAGTATAGTCATTTCATATTCATGTTCTGTTGTTTCTCTTTGAGTAGTGTCTTGACATTGCAAGTTTTGTCTTTCTTTACACGATTTTCTAATACTGTTTCTTGATAGACAAGTAAAGCTTGAATTTATAACCTAAAAAGAGTAACTTGAGTTTTATTTGACAATGTTAAGTTTCTTTACGGCATTAAACCGAACGGCCTCGTGATATCTTACGATGTAAATCAACTTCTTAAGCATTCATCAAAGATCATCATGCATTATTTAATTTATATCGCAAGTCACATAAAGCAGAGTCAATTGCGGTAGTTGAGAGAGCTTTTATAACTCGAAGGGAGAAAATTAAATGCAGCCAATAAATCATTTAATGACGTAACTTAAGGAGTAACGAAAACAAATTAACAAAGAAAAAAAAATAGAGAAAAATATTAAAATGAATACTAATAACAAATTAATGACGTGATTAACAGAGTTTGATTTAAATTAATACCGCTGATGCTTAGCTAACCCTCGGTCACGTGACCATCGCCGTTACGATTACGACTCCTCGCCAAACTCGTTAACTCCAAAAACCCCAAACGCAAACGCTAATCATCGCGGCTGAAACGGCAGAAGTTGGACGGACGATTCAAGCTGTTCCTTCTGTCGCCTGAGCTCCATAACTTTCCGGTGAGAGTTCGAATGCTGAGTCGACACAAACGTCGGACTCGACGCAGGTCTGTACTCCGGCACAAGCCTCCCTGACTTGAAACGAACTCCACAGGCGTTGCAAAGCGTTTTAGGCCCGAGCGGTCCCGTCCTCCACTGAGGCGTTTTATCCGACGCGCAGTGCGTGCACCTTCTCGCTCCGCCTCCCTCCGCCGCTTCGAGTTTCTTGGTGGGCTTACGTTTTGCCACGGAGCAACAAAGCTCTGCTTCTGGCGTCGGTGCCCATGTTCCGGCAACGGAAGGTCCTGGGGCTCTTGATCGACGGCTTCTTGGTTTTCCCGTGAATGACATCTCAGGTCTGACGGTCATGGTTAATGGGTTCGCTGGGTAATCGGAGAAAGAGTCGTCCACGAATCGTGATAACCATTCGAGATGAGCTGCATCGTCACTCTGCATAAAACGAAAAAGAAAATCACGAAAATCAAATTCAAAACCTGTAAGTTAACTATATAGTCTATACATAAGAGCCGGTCATGTAGCTAGTTTGTAAAATTTTAGTGGTTCATATGTATAAATCATCCCGCTTCTAAAATTAATATATTTATGTATTGATCATTGAGTATTTTTTATTCCGTAATCATTTCAAATCCATAAATTTTAGGACCGGCTGACGATAGAGAATATGTGCAACTGAGTTTTGAACTTACGGGAACGCATAGATCATGGGCGAAATCGGTGAGAGGAGGAGAAGTGTGGAAGGAAGTGGAGGCGGGTGAGTGGAAGTTAAAAGGGTTTTCCGAAGAAGACGCGGCGGAAGAAGTAACGGAGGAAACGATGGTGGAGGAAGAGGAGAAGATTTCGTCGTTGGAGAAGTCGAGAAGGTCGTCGATAGGAAGCAAGTCCGGTGAAGATAAGCCGTAGACGTCCATTAGTACGGGTCACACGCACGCTTGGACTAGGAGTTTTGACTCAGACTCAGACTCGCTCACTGGGTAAGTGGTCACTGGTTGATGTGCTTTAATAGAGAGATAGTGAAGTGGTAGAGAACGTGCATAGAGTTAACATGCACCGAGACTGACATGACCACATCCTTTTTTTATTTTATTTATAGACTTTAATAAATCTGTCTACGTTTTCTTTGGACATGCATGTGATATTTACAAAAGTATTCAGAACTTGTGGGGGATTAATTATCGAAAGATATTGCATTTTATACGAAATACAACCTTAATAGAATTTTAAAAGTATGGCGAATCCCGCTTTGATAGATACAAATCAATCTATTTCGCAAACAGCGATTGATTTGTTTACACTGGGTAGATAAACGAAACAACTATGGTTTACATTTATTTCTTGTGACTACTGACTATACTTAATTATTGTCTAGAGTAAGAATTTAAGAAATAAGGAAGCGTAAACTATATAAACGAAATGATATATTGGTTTAGTTTTTACAGAACTGGAAATCAAATGGATCCGCTGTGTGATATATTATGTCTTGCTCTACAAAAATTACCAAATCAAGAAAATTAAAACAAAGCTTTGTATGAATGTAGATTTTTGTTTAGAGTTTTTTTTATTAATAAAAATTGGTTTAGAGGTTTTGAGAAATACTTATATATTTTAGTTTTTGAATCGTATAAGAAAACACAGGACAAAACTAGTTTTTTGATTTTGTGAAAATTATTTATTTCGCATTTCTGTGATCAAATTAAATTAGAACGATGGGAGTGTGGTTTCGATTCTTGTCGAGTAGATCATACAGAAGTGTTTAACCTCATTCGCTTCATCGAACTATCATGTTCTCATAAGTTTACAATGAAACAGCTTTGGTAAAATATTTTTTGATCTACCAGCGATGATTTTTTTGTTTTTCTACTATTTCTAAAAGTATGGAATAATACTAGTTCTGTAGTGGGGAAATGGAAAATAGGTGGAGACAATCAAGGAGATGAGTCGACCGACGATTCGAATTAGTGCATTGCACTTTGGTTCTATAAATTCCTATATGGCCCTCTTTTGTGCAGGAATTTTTTTCTATCATTTATCATTTTATGTCTCTTTCAAGCATTGCTCCTTGCTTCTATATATATTCGTTCTTTTTGAATTATATAATTACTCGTATGTACATGACACATGCACAGTATAAAAAGAGGGAACAAATTGTTGTGGCTATTGTTATCATATTCGGCTAAAAATAAATCATTCATATGTATTTGTATTTTGTGCTCAATTTCCATGTCGCATTACCAGTCGTAACACTTCCGGGTATATATATCCCTTTTGATTTTGGCTAGGTATTCTACTCGGAAAAAAATATTTGAATAAGATTTTAGGATGCACATTAGTACATTAATATGAGTATATACAGTCAAAACATATTGCAAAAAAAACAAAATATATTCGAGTCCCACTGTAAAGAGGTAGTTCAAGGGCTTCGACTTTTTGCAACATGGTCTGGACTTCAGCCTTATCGACAAGAAAGTAAAGCTTTATCAGACGTTTTATAATAAGGAATCCAATCAGACTGGAATAGTCTATTATTAACCAATAGTAATATTTATCTATGCCCAAGGAGTTGTTCGGCCGATAAATTAGTGATTTGATACGAGCCGACAATCTCAATTATTGGCCTATCCATATAAAAGTTCTGAAGGTAAAAATATGTATCAGTACCAGTGAGAAAAAAGTAAGGCCACGTGACCCCATGTGAAGAGTGTTCTCATCTTCACGTGCCCCTAAGATGAAATAAGTTTTTTTTTGTCCAAGTACATAAAAGAAAGACATGAATTAAGAACGTGAGAGGAAAATTGTTCTTCAAAAGATTTTAATTGCTATTAAGTATCAACAAATACTACTATGAAATCAACTTCATTTATCCAGAACATGTAATGTTATATTTCGGGGCTTATAGTTATGGCATAACACTACAAGAAAGAAGTTCGATTCTGACCGCAGTTCTGACCGATTTTTTTTTTGGTCAGAAAATTTTGACTGATTTCCTACGAAAATATAATATGGTCAGAAATTTCTGACGGCATCAAATCGGACAGAAAACGGTCAGAAATTTCCGACCATTTCCGACGAAAAAAAATTTAAATTTCTATCCGTTGGAAATCCGTTAGAAAGCCGCCGAAAATTTCCGACGGACATAGTTCGTCAAAAATCCGTCAGAAATTTCCAACGGATATCTGACCGAAATTTGAACGTTTATTATAGCCGTTTTACGCCGTTGGAAATCGGTCATAAACGGTCAAAAGTCGGTCAGAAAATTTATCTATAAAAACCAAAGTCACAAACCTCACTCATTTACAGATTTTATAGGTGACCTTCATGTTGATAATGTTCATGGAATCGATCTTGTTGTTGATTTTACTGGTGTAGGCGACAACGAAGTATTCTCCGATTCGGAATCGGATAGAGGAGAGTTTAACGACGACTCCGATACAGCTTCTTTGGAATATTCATCTCCTTCAGATTAATTAAGCTTTCGTATGTTTGGAAAAATATTTAATAATTTGTAACATGGATGGAAAAATATTTATAATTTGTAATATTTCTAGTAAGTTTTAGTATTTTTTTGAAATTTAATTTTGTCTGGAAATTTTTAAATATGTTTAATGAAGGTTACAAAGCAAAAAAAAGATTTTTTTTATAATGACATTTCCGACCGGTTTGGCGGTCAGAAATTTCCGACGGCTTTTTCGGTCAGAAATTACCAACCATTTCTAACCGTAAAATCGGTCAGAAAGTTCGATATATAAACACAGCAACACATCAACCCTAATCGGTATCCTCCCTTCTGTGTGCTGCGCCGAACTCGCTCCTTTTCTCCTCCACCCCGTCTGCCTTGATCTCACCCTCCAGTTGGAGTCAATCTCGCCGTCCGTTTCTTTCAGATCATCACTCTCTCTCTCTGTCGAAAATTTCAGCGAAAAAGATGTAACTGTTATGTGTTTTGTTTTGTTTAGATTAGATTTTTTAGCAAATGATTTCCTGTGTTTGATGTAGATAGTTTCTTTTTCTGCTTCTTGTGGATTGATCAGTTATGATTTTGATAGTCTGTGGTGAATATTTTGTTAGTTTTATTAAGATTTTGATAGGTTGTGGGAATTAAAACTCTAAAAGTACATAGATTTTGTTTGGTTATTTCGTTATTTTCTGGAAAATCATCTTTGCAGCTTTCAAATATTTTTTTCCTGTAAAAACGTTTTAAAAATCTTTGTAAAATTTGTTATTCTTTTTGGATAATGATGAATGACCTATATAATTTTTTTTGTAATTGATTTGGTATTTAGTATTTTGTTCTAAGTGTGAGTTTTTATTGTCCTGAGGTCTTATGTGGATTTTCGCTCGGATTCTTTTCCATCTTCTTCATCTCATGGTTTGGGTTCCTCTTCTACCCAAGGAACAAGTGTCCCTCAGCCACAGCCAGCTCCCACATCAATCATCCAGAATAGGTTACTCAACGAGCTGTTGGTAGCACCAGGAAGAGAGCTTCTTCCTAAGCTTAGCCCATATAGAGAACCAAATACTAGCTGGTAAATTTTTTAATGTTTTATCTTATCATTTCTCTATTATTATGTGCTAATGTTTAATTTTTTTTAGGTTTAGGGAAAGAAATCGCAATGCAATTTGCAAGTCCATTTTGAAATGCTTTCACAGTCTCCTCGAAGTCCCTTATCTAACATGCTGTCCCGCGAAGAGATCAACCAAATGGTTCTCGAGGTATTTCTAATTTATGTGATTAACAAGTAATTTGTAGTTTTTACTAAATATTTATGTTCTTCTTTTGTAGCATGTTCCTGTTAAGAAAGGTCGTCGCTATGGTGTCGGTCGTGTCTTCGATGGAATCTCAATCTCATCTTCTCAGGCGTCTTTTCAATCCTTGGGTCTTGTTCAAGAAATGGAGCAGATGAAGACAGAGCTTGTCGAAGAGCGGACAAAACGACAAGCTTTGGAGGAACAGCTTCATACTGTGACCGTTGAAGAGCGGAACAAACAACAAGCTTTGGAAGAACAGCTCTGTAACGTCACTGTTTTCATTTCCAACCTTTACCCCGAGCAGTTCTCTGCAACCCAAAGCCAACCCGACTCTTCAACTCAAAGTCATGACGATCCATGTTTCTAGTAAGAGACTATGTTTTTCAAATGTTTTTTTTGTATTGTCTTATCTTTAAATTTTGCATTTTAGTTTGTTTCTAAATAATGACAATGTAATATTTAGTATTTTATCAATGTTTTTTAATTTTGCAGACCTTTTAAAAGAAATTCTATTTTAAATATTTAAAAAATTCCATTTAACATTCTAAATTAAATATTTTGATTTTTAACCGAAATAAGCATTTCTGACCGAAGGATCCGTCGGAAACTTCTAACCGAGATGCGGTCAAATATTTCTGACCGAAGTGTCCGTCAAAAATTTCTGACCGATTTAGCCGTCAAGAGTTTCCGACGATATTATCCGTCAGAAATTTCTGACGGCTATTTCTGACGGATACTTCGTCGGAAATTTCCGACCATTAAAATTTTGTCAGTTATCTGTCAGAAATTTCCAACCATTTCCGACCGATTCTAGATTTCCGACCATATAGATCTGACAGCCTTATCCGTCGGAAATCGGTCAGAACAGGCCATTTCTGACCATTTTCCAACGGATTTGGCTGTCAGAAATTACTCTTTTTCTTGTAGTGTAATATCTACCATCGACTTGTAATATATATGAGAGAGTATGGGAGCGTGATGATGCTAGGTTTCTTTAGGTTAATTACAACATGTGTCGTTACCAATATATTTTATCAATAGTAATATAGTAATGCGATGGCAATATTCTAGCACTTACGTATAGTATTTGTTACTAAAGGGCTCGAGTTTACTGGACATTCACTTCTAAAACATGGCACGAAACGAGAGGAGAAGCCAACATGGCACTACTGACAGTTGGCAACTTCTGTCTCCTTCAGAAGGTCCCTTTCATAGACCCCTCTATATTTTGTTTTTCTTAGCTGTAACACTTTAAACGTTCCAAATTGCATGTAGGCGTGGAAGTCCATTCGTATAATTTGATTAAAGATTAATTAATTTTATATTATAAAGTTTTGGATAAACAAATATTTGCAATCAAAATAAAAGAGAATAAAAAATTTATTATGTGATTTTAGCGAGGAAAACGAGTGTAGTGAGAGACTGTGACGGTGATTACTGGACCAGCCTGTCATGGTTCAGTCTTGTAAGTCTCGTCTTTGAGAGAAATGCACACATAGTACATCGGCGTACTGTGCACTCATCTTCGCACAAAGCTCTCTTTTTCAGTCAGAGGCTTCCGCAGTGGTTCCACTTTCTTTTATTCTCCTTCTGCGAAACAAGAATCTCTGATTATTCGTTCGATAGTACATAAGAATATTATCATGGTGCTTTTTTTTTTTTTGCCATCTGATTATATTAAAGCCGAAGTCCAAAGGGCTCAAGCCCATACAAAATAAAAAACATACAGAAAACATATAGAAAAGCCCAAAAACAACAGGCCTATCCAAACTAAATGTCCAACATTAGGCCACCGAAGAAAAAGCCAAAACGTAACAAAGAGATCAGATTGGGTGGAAACACGTGTCTAAACCTCAGCCTACGAGGAACCACGCGTCGAATATTCTCCACCGCTTTGCCTCTCGAGATTCTACATCGGAGAAACAAGACGTCGATGCACCGGAACCACCGTACCATACCGTCATCACGCCAGAAACATAATTCTCCATCGTCTTCTCCGACTTAAAAGTCACCACCAAACCAAACAGATCATCACCGGAAATCACCAGGACCTCAACCACGACCACCGAAAACCACCACCAACGACAGTATTGGAGGTTTAGGATATTCAGCAGCAAACACACAACATGAGTTTTAGAGAGCATCAACCGATTGGAATCGAGATCTCATCCAAACCCGTGATCTTCTCATCACAACAAACAAACACCAGACGAGATAAAAATTCATCCACGCTGGATGGTTCCACCAAAGATAACACGAACCACCAGAATCCAAAGCCGGACACACGGCATCAAAGAGATCACCGTATACCAGAGTCAAAACCCACTTGTCGGAAAGCAACGTCGGAAGGGTATCGGCGGCCAGGGAACCACCGCGACTCTCTCTCTCTCTCGCAAGGTTTTAAGAGAAAGAGGAGAGAGAGTCACGCCCTCCTTTATCATCGTGCTTACTTCAACAATTTGTTGTTTTTTTTTTTTTTAATTTCGCTCTCTTGAATCACGTGAGGCGGTGATCCCAAAGCAAACACGTGCGACCTCATGCGCCCATAATGACAAAACTATTGTTATTTTATTTATTGTTTAACTCTTTAGAGCAGCAATGGAGATCCTTAGATCATCTCCATCCATTTAGAAACTAAAAGGGATTCTAAAAAAATAAAAAAATTAATATTTTAATTGAATAATTAATTTTATTTTTAAATCCTAAAATACTAACTATGTGACATGTGGAAGGAAGAAGTTAAGAGCAAGCGCATCATAGATGAGGATCACACGGTTAACGAACAAAAAAAAAATCAAATACCCATAAACTTGTCTCCTTCTCTTCCATGTGAACCGCATCGTTCGTTTGCGCGGACCCACGTGGTGGCCGCGATAGAGTGGTTATATTTAATTATTTTTTTTTTAAAGAAAAAGTCAAACTAATAATAAAAAATGCACATTGGAACTCGAGAATACCGAGTTTACTAATGCTGATGCCCTAAAAACTGGTCCTAAAACACTTGTTTTGGTACCTCTCTTCACTCTCTCTATTTTTCTTTTTATTTCTTTATTTTTAATACTGAGTTCTTGATTTAAGGACCTCCAATGGAGGTGGTCGAGAATCTTTAAGAAAAAATAATTAAATAATTAGTGGATCCCACCAAATTAAGGATTCAATCTTTAAAATTCTAAAATAAGAATTCTTTCTTAGTGAATCCTTAATACGTGGCGGTCCGTGATTGGTTGGTATTTTTTTAATTTGAAAAAAATCAAAATACACTTTTAAGAACCCCAATGGGATAACACCATTGGGTACTTTTAATACGATACTTATTCACCGTAAAATCACCTCTTCGTATATCAAGTTGATTGAGGTGATGTTTTAACATGCACATATGATGACCTTGCGCTCATCCTCTGTCCTTCCTCCCCCCTCTCTCTATAGCGATTAAATTGTTGAGTTGTGCATAGGATATTCATTAGGGCTGGACATTTTATTCGTTAAATTTGATTCGATTCGTTATTCGCTTTGATTCGATCCGAAAATTCGAATATCCGTAAGCTTTCAAGCAAAGAAAATACTAAAACTCAATATCCGATAAAATCAAGCAAATCACAAATACTAAAATTTTGGAAAGCGAATATCCGATCCGATCCGCAATATATAAATACATGTATATCTTGATTATATTTAAAGTTTTAAATATATAAAATTTTATAATTATTATTCTAACATATGATTTGACAAATTCTATTCTCATTATTATTTATATAAAAGTATTACATAAAAGGAAGAGAAAAAATTATAAGTTTTGTGTTATTATAATTGTTAACTAAGTTAAAAAAACTATAAAATATATAGATTCGCTACTTCTTTTAATTTTTATCTTTTATACCATGTAAAAAAATATTTTACAAAACAAATTTGTATCAAATTTTTAAGATTATTTGTACTAATCCAAAAAGATAAGATATCCGTAAGTATTCGTAAGTATTCGAAAATATCTGTTTATTTTCCGGATATCCGTTTTTCCGAATATCCGTATTTTACCGAAGTAAAGCAAATCGAAAAATTAGATATCCGTGACATACGAAGCAAATCACAAATACTTTCAAAAATCCGGATATCCGATTCGTGCCCAGACCTAATATTCATGTATAATTTGCTGTACAAAATTTTTGTCTTCGGAACTATTTTGTACGTCTAAATGTAGATTTAAAAAAACGATAACAATAGCTAGTGGTTTTAAACACAAAAAGCATTAGCTAGAGGTACTAGCCGAACCCGACCAACGATCTAATAATGGAATTAGTTGTCCTAGTTGCATACGTTCTTCTTCTTCTTCTTTTATTTATTTTTAAAAGGTTAAAATAGTTGCATACTCTAATAATTGCAAAACCGTGCCAGTTCTGCTTAAAACATAAGCTGCATAAAAGTGTAAGTTGTGATAAAAAAACTGATGAACATTTACGTTAAGTTGTGGTATTGTGATATTAAACGAACCAGTCCACAATAATTGTTGTAGATATAAGTTGAATAATTTTACAAGTCTAGTTCGTTCTGATCTTAAATCCGTTGAATTCTTTGGAGTTTATACATGAACATCGTGACCAGTCTTGCGGATCTATAGACTAAATTACAATACCCTTAGAGGTATATAGTACTAAACACAAACAAAAAAAAGTTTGATTACATGATTCTTAGTGACTTATAACCATAGTAATCCATAAGAACAAAATATTTCAACAAATTTCTGTCATCTTCAGCCATGTCCCAACGGATATATGTCCATGATTTAGCCACGCAAGCTTCTATTTCTCCATTTACGTTAATTCAACGTGTTTGAAAATTGAGTAGCGAGAAAGATGATGTAGAGTGGGCTTCCGTGTTTGTATTGTGAATACAATTATGGGCCGTGGGATCTAGTCTCCATAGAGCGACAGCGACCACTTGGGACAAATGTTTGGCATAAACAATGTGTCAGACATACGACGCAAAACATTTACGGGCGTTGTCTAGCTATTAGGAACGTTGCGGTGCGTCGGGAATCTGCGGTCTGGCTAGCCCTGTGACGGAGCGGAATTACGATTTAGTAACTGATAATGCAAAGGTAACGTTGAGATCAGAAAATGCACGTTATCTAAACCTTCTTAAGTCCGTTGAATTCTTATAGAATGCCCAGAAGTAAGGATTCAAGAGTTTGTTTAAAACCAAAGCTCTAGTTTATTAAAAATCAATAATCAAAGTTGTGTCTCTTACAATCCAAGAGATCATCTTATATAGCAATAAGAAAGTCCTAAAATTTATAGAATAAGGAAATTGAAACTTAAAAGAAAAAGGAAAACAAAAATAACTTAGAAAAAGAAATAAAAAAACCAAAGCTCAATGAGTTTAGGATATATGCTACATCACCCTGGCACCGTAACAATTTCAGAAAGCCACATTTCTAAGTTAAGGAGTTGAACTGGGCCGTAAAGTCTAGATCCAAAATTGATATCTTGTGTATTTGCATGATTTTAATCTTTGTTTTAGCTTCTTTTTAATCTTTAGAATCCATATAGAATGCATATAGGTTGCATTTGCATTGCATTTGTCCTTATCAGGTATTGGAGATGCTAGTTGGTGACTTTGGAGACATTAGAGATGATTTTGGAGCAAAAGGATGATTCATATTCGAGAAAGCTCCCCAGGGGACTAAGTGTCCCAGCAGCCTACTGCCCAAGCGGCCTTGCGTCCCCGTCACCTATACCGCTGCAAATCATGACACAAAGTTAGAAATGCCCAAGTGTTGGCGCGGCCTGCGCATACCACGGGCATTTTACCGGCAGCTCACTCGGCCTGATCCCGCGGTCTACGAAGTCGCGCCACAACAAGAATCTCCACACGGCTAAGTGTCCCAGCGGCCGAAGAGCAACGTTATTGGGAGTGCCTTAAGGCATCCCTTAGGGGAGGAGGGCCCACGAAATGCAAGGACCAAGGAAGAAAGAGAGGGGAAAAGCCCTTAATTAAGGGCTGTCCCTTACTCTCCAATGACCAAAAAAAAAAAAAACAAGGGACTCTCTCTCTTCATCCCACCAATAATGTTGCCCTAAGTGTCCCAGCGGCCTTGTGGCGCGTCATCCAGGCCGCTGGCTACCCTGTTTAGTGACTATTTACCATTTTGCCCCTCTACATTTTAGACTCTGAAAACCTAAGTTTAAGTGTTTTGTGTAAGCCATTGTTGGCAGATTATCTTTTACCTTTGAGAAAACCACCAAAAAACCATTTGGAGAGTTCATCTCTTGGATTTATTTGATCATTGTTCTTGTTATCTTGTTGATTTCTAATATATTTTCTGTATATCTCTACATGATTAATCTGAAATCTAATATGGGTTTAAGAGGAACCATGGAGATTAGTGAGTAATCCTCATTTGAATTCATGGGTTAGGAAGATTAAGGGTGATTAGGCTAGATCTAGGATGTTTAGGTGTAGATCATTCTTATTCCTTGCTAGTAGAGTATCCATAATGCATCTTCTGAGTTGGCCTCTCAAAAGTTGATCTTTAGGCATTTCCCACCCACAAGGTATTTGATGAAATGCCTGAGACAACTCTCCTAAGGTTTTAACATACTTTACCAAAGACATTTGTTGTTAAAGGTGTTAAGATAGCCAATAGACTTGTTAGTAATGATTGCTTTCATGTTATTCAACCAAAGACATTTGATGTTTGAAATGTGTTAGCAAATGAACATTCATCTAGACATAGAGTTTGTTTAGCATTGTGTCTAAGCTTAAGGTTGATAGTTTGATTGACCATTTGCCATCCTTAGTTCGAAACTTGATCACCCAAGGTCTAATTCCTATACCCATGAGTTCTCCTTTGTCTTAGTTAAAGAAAGTCATTTTATTTACTGTTTTATTGTTCAGTACTTGCATTCTATTAGTAGTAGAAACTTAAAACCATCTAAAATATCGGTTGCACTTAGATTAAGTAGGTACTTGTATTCTTGGTGCTTTAATTCCCTCAGAACTGGTTCGACATTCACTCATACTACAACATTTGTTCTAGGAGCCTTGAAAACTCCTAGCATCAAAAATCCATTTTATAAAAGATGGACTCATTATGGGTGAAGTAGCGTGACCCAATTTAGTTAATACTTCTCAGATTTGGTAGATATGATATATAACCAGGTTGATTGATCGGTTTTTGCTTTAAAATTATTCTTTTTCGTTTATGGCACATGATCTTTGAGAGTTTTAGCATTATCCATAATCCGAGGAGCGAAAATGTTCGATTAGGGATGACAATTAGGCTCTCCCGTCCCGTCTTGAACCGCAGCGGGTTTGGCTTTTGGCGGTACACAGCAGGCCTGTCCCGCGCGGGATGCGGTCCTCAAACTAGCTGCCTAATCTCGAACCGCGAAATATGCAGGCCTTCGCGGACTGTCCCGCGGGACATCGGATATTACATTGCCTGCTTCTACCTGCACAAACAAACATAGACAAGAATTGAGTTTCAGCTTGCACATGATCGACCATACTCATACAAGATCAATACATTGAGCTTATACAAAACAAATGTTTTTACTATCATTTATCATGGTTTAAACAAGCTCCAGTGGTGTAGATCTGTTAAGGTCACGAAATCCATGGTTTGACCAGAGTCTCACCAAACCTTCCAAACCAGCCATCTAGGAGGTACCAGCGACCGAGGTTCAGTACAATGCAAATATCTCCACAACCAGAAACAATTTCAACACGAAACCAATTTTATTGGATTCTACACTCAAGAAGGAGTCAAACCCATTTGGAAGTGCAAGAAAAGTTTCACGGAGGAAGAAGTTATGAATTTTACAAATCAGAGGTTTTCCAGTCCGTCCAGTTGCGAGTATCAGCTCTTAGAAGTGGATTTCAGTCCAACCATGAAGCGTCCTTCTCCAGAATCAATCATGGGCTGCAAGAGGGGTTTAGTAGCTTTCCAGAGATCCCGAAATCAAGAGGATTGGCGCAGGAAATACCAAGATAGAATCAATTTCCTAAAATCGGCCAAACCGACAACAATTTGGGAAAGCTTCCAACCAATTCAATTTGGTCCGACCCAAACCTTTATATGGAGGCCAGGAGATCATCTCAACCATCTAGAAGACATCCAAGACGTCCTTAGCTGCACCAGCACCCAAGAGATCAGGCGGATCTTCATTTGCACCAACCTTTCATATTTGGCAGCATTTACATCTCATGCCTTAAAGAAGTTTCTTCATGAAATCTATCAAGACCAACAGCCATATTCTTCATCAAGGCAACTCAGAGACATATCAGGAAGACTTCTTGACCGTGGCTACATCCAGAAGCTGTCCAGATACAAAGGCTCCACAAGTTCCTTTTGGCTCAAGAGCAAATCAAGCCCAACGATTATATTCTTTGGAGCCATCAAAGCCTTTGCTTCCAAGTTTATTATTTCGAGTTTATTTCTTTCCTTTTATCATTTTATGACTGTTAGAGTCTGTCTTTGTCGAGCCTATAAAGCTCTAGCCTTTTCTTCATTGTAAACCACCCTTGAACTTTTAGGAATGAAAATCAGTTTTTTTCTAGTTTTATCTAAAACTATTGTTCTAAGTCTTTTGAGTGTGTGAGAAGCAGCTCTTGAGCATCCAGACTTATCAAAGATCCCTTCCATAGATCTTTGTGGCGTCTATCAATCTATTTCGTCCATCCCATCCACTAGCCAAGCTTGAGAGAGTTACACAACCAACAAGCAAAGCTCCATTCATTCAATTCAACCATCATTTGATCTAGCTGAGAGTGTCACATGACCGGCAGCTTGATTTCATCCTATCCTATCTTTTTATTTCTCTTGTTTTATCATTCATAATAATCTCACCCCATTTGTTTCTGTTTTGCATCATAAAAACTTATAAAAATCTATTCTCTTTGTTTTCAGGTTGAACCTCAGTTCCATCAATCTGAACAGGCAGAACTTTGCCCACAACAAGATCAGAGGCGTTTCAGAGACCGGAAGCATCATCGACAATAAAAACCACCATCAACAGAGCTCCATAATGTCGAATCGCCCTCTCTCTCTCTCTCTCTCTCTCTCTCTCTCTCTCTCTCTCTCTCTCTCTCTCTCTCTCTCTCTCTCTCTCTCTCTCTCTCTCTCTCTCTCTCTAGTGAAAGCAAAAATGGAGACTTAGGATTGCAGGTCTTCAAAATCCCGCAGGTTAACCTGTGGTCCATCCCGCTTTCAGCTCATCCCGCTTTATACCCGTTCCACGAGGCCCGCAATTTTACGGGTTTACCAAATGGAAACTCAATCCCACCCTATAGCAAGTCTATATGGGCTAGGCCTGCGGTCCAGATCCTTGATTGACATCCTTATGTTCGATCTAATTTTCTTAAAAAGAAATTAGGAAATGATACGTCATTTTTCCATTTGAATCAAACCGGTTTAGATGAACGGATCTCGGAATGACAATTTTATCAGATAAAAGTTGATCAAACTATATCGGTAGGTGACAAAAAAAAATATGTCCTCTAATTTTTCGAATTCGATCTAATAATTCTATATCACAGAACTATGGATTCATTTATCCTAATTAACCTAAATTTGAGTTTTTCTTTATGCTAAAAACTTAGATCTGACTTACTCCAAACATAAATACAAAATTTTACATGTAACTGATTTTGTAGTTATAAAAAACCGGGATAATGTATTACACATTACATTATTTTAGGTTTTTAGCAAAAAAGAAGAAGAATCTATTACAGTACTAATTTAACTTTCCTTTTTGGCAAATACAAAGTAATTTAATTTCAAAACCATATAGCTTACAATTTATGAAATAAAACAACTAACTTTTGTTTGTTTGTTAGTTTTTTTTTTCTTTTAATAAGTCAAACTTTTGCTGAATGAACTTAATTCAGTCGTGCCAACATATAAGTATACTTTTTCAAAAAAAAAAAAACACACAAGTATTCTGATGTTCTGCAGTATTTTTTTTTGTCACAAATGTTCTGCAATTTACTACTCAAAATTACGCCGGTAAATAATCAATTGAATCATTTTTATTTAGGTCACAGTTAACTAACACTAGACTTTGACGGCAAAAAAATTATAGAATATCTAGACAGAAATGATGGTGTCAATGACTTATGGATTAAGGTGATGACAGATGGAAGGTGTCCCACGAAGAATCGGGTGAACGGTCGCTGGACTCGCCACTATTTCGCCGGACCCATTCATCGCCGATTTGGTTTGGAGCCACGGAGGTTGGGACTTGGGAGAGTGGGGGGCACAACGCGCTATGACTTCTAGTGAACTTGCCTTTTAGACAACGCTATTAACTTTTAGATATTTCGATGCATGTGTGTTACGCAGAGATGTGAGAAACGTGTAAGGTTAAGATTAATGGACAAAATGTGTTCAGATAAATGGTCCCCTTAAAGGTAATAAGAGATATGCATGGAACAGAGCCTCCTCATGTCCATATCTAATTTTATCCATACGGCCTCTCACATGCATTATGCAATATTCCCTAATTCCTCAAATTAGTCAATGTATCTCTCTATCAATTTATCTATGAATATATATATATATATATTGTTCATAGCCCAGAAATGAAAGTTTTACCAAAAATACAAAGGAGGGTTATGGTTCTCGAGTAGATTAGAATTACTGGTTCCAACAGCATTTTGAATTAACTATCCGTTTTTGTTTGGTACTTGATTCATACATGTTACCGCGTATGTTTCAGCAAACTATTGTAAAATACGTCATTATACCAACAATATTCATGTTTTTTAACAAACCGAACTCCTTGAGATGATATTTTAAAATATTTGTGAATATCTTTTGCTTACATACTTATCATCTCTCATTGATAAAAGTATGTTTAATTATATGGTATCAGAGCCAGCATTCAGACCTTAAATAAATTCTTAAAAATCGGACTCTCTTTTCTAAACATCCATGGGTTTTTGGAATAAGATGAAACTCAACTACATAGTTATATATTAAAAAATACTAAACGAAAGAAGGTAAAAAATAAGCAAATAGTCAATTACACACAGATTTCTTTTACCAGGTACGTACACTGAACATTATTGAAAAATTTAATTAAACGTTTCAGAAATATTATATGTTAAAAGGAAAAATTTACACAACGGAGAGTTATTGTTCAAATTAAAAATTAAAGCGATGTTCTAATTAAGATCGTATTAGTATATTATAATAAATGAATCCATATAAATATACTTATATTTATATTTAACTCTTACATCTGAACTAAAGCCTAGGGTTTTAGGATATTTTCTTCTTGTACGAACACGTTAGACGTGTCGTGTTTTCTTGCGCAAATGGGCACATTGGAATGAAATGTCAGAGTTGACTGGCATTATTACAGCATGATTCTCGAATTGGCTGTTTTTTCTATAAATATGTTCTACTATCACATTTCCATATATATATATATATATGTATACACACCAACGAACACTATAAATATGGGCTTCACTCATCAACTAATACTAAACAATCTTGTGTATATGCCAGTTTGATAATCTATAAAAGTCTCCAAAAACCAATCACATTTTTTTATAACAAAAAGCAATCACATTTATAAACGTCTAACTAAGTATGTTTCAAACTTATATATAAAATATTTATGGCACGCGGATGTTTAGCAGTAAATATAACCTTGTTATATTTATATATATACAATACACGCGTTCGTCACAGAGTACAGAGAGTTCTGATAATGGTGTGATGCAACTCAAACACGATTCTTGTATATTTGCTAGGAAGTTTCACAAGGCGCATTTATTTGATAGACCTATGATATAAAAAGTAAACGCTCTAGAGACTTATGATTCGATAATTTATTTAAGATATTAATGTAATGCACGAGAAATTGGATCAGCCATTCGTCTATCTTCAAATTTATTACACTGTGAGTGCATATATGTTTATAACGTATAATACATGGATTCATAAAAGTTGATCTCTATAGAATCTCGAATTGTATAAAACTCAATAATAAGAAACTCATCTTATTAATCTCTTGAGGAAACTACTCAAAACCTCAAGCTCTCAATCTCATAATCTCAAACTCACAATGCTTTAGAAAACTCTCTCAAAACTAAAGCTCTCACAACTCTCATTAGGTTATGCAATACACTGCATCTCTTTATATATAACTCAATATTTCCTAAACTCATTAGGAATCACAATTAGATATTTTCCTATTCTATAACTCAATAGAATTAGGTAACTTGCATTCTAAGTTATTTCTCAAACTTTCTTTTTCCTTCAAGCTTAATCCAACATTCTCCCCCTTAAGCTTGAACTCATCTTCATGCACTTCTTGTACTCTAGTCAGTCGCCTCATCTCCCTTAACGTCAAGTGCTTCCCAAGTGCTTTCTTCAAGGTCTCGACTCTTTGTTCATTCTCGGGTATACGCTGTACCTCGATCAAAATATACTTAACACACTTTCGTATGGTATGATATAATACCTGTCTCACGGCTTCATTCTCTGCCATGTCTTCCGCTTCACATGACGGTAACACAACACTCTCTTGTTTGCTCAAGCACCACATAAATAGACTTTCACCAATTGAAAAGATATGTCTTGCCACGCTCTTCCCAACAATCAGATCAACTCTATGGCCACCATCACTTTCTCCAACAATTGGTATCTCAGAAGTTGCAATCTCGAAGCATATCACAAACTCTTTACATGCATCACCACATATGACATATGACAAAAGTTGACTTCTTTGAAGGAATGCAAAAGTCACACGAGACTTCAGTGGAACTTTTGTTAATAAGCACTCTCCACATATTATTTCTTTTGTCAACCCATAAGAACATGTATCATTTAAAGACGTGTCAAACGCTTTGTCACTAAAGACAAGAATTACCGTGTTGGCAACTTCTTCAGCATACACGTCTCTTGTTTGTTCAAGTTGCACATCTTTTACCATGTGAAAAACAACTTTATTAATGTTGTCTTGAGCCTGACCCTCATTGACTCCATATTCAATCTGATCATCGTCCTCGTAACCATCGTATATTGGAGGTCCATAGATCTTGTTGTAGAGACCTTGAGCTTGAGAATAGCTCTCACCATACACGGTAAGAAGACTCCAATCCATGTCTTCACCGTCATGGATCCATGACTCCTCGTTTATTACCATCACAAAACGTTCACACTCTGTTTCTGTGATAAGAACATAATCATTCATGTCCGCTGGCCTCACTCTTACTCTCGTTGATCTCTTTAACTGAGGCTGTGACCATTCTTGATCTTCATCACCATCGTCATTACTCTCGTCTTCCTCTCTGTCTAATATTTCCTCCTGATTAATCATGTTCTCACTCATAACTCGAGTGTCTTGAGAGCTTTCTCCTGCTGCCGGAAGAGCTTCAATTCCCCTTAAACCATCACTTCCGAACAAACTCAATCCAATAATAAACGTTACAGAACCCCTACAATTTTCTTTTCCAGCAGAACTTGTATAACCAGTGTATCCAAAAGCTCTAAACACCTCAACGATTGGTTTCTTCCCTTTCAATCCTTCGTATGGAGTTTCTCCCATTGACGATCTTGTTGAAATCTTACTATATAGATAGATAGCACATCTCTCATACTCTCTCCATAGATAGTTCCGTACACTTGAGTAATTTGCGTCAAGTGTCTCGTATTCTTATCGCAGTAGTCATGGAGCTCATGAGACACAAACTTTCCACCTTTATCTGTTCGGATCTTTTTGATCGTAGGTCTCGTTTCTTGTTCAGCAAGTATCTTAAAACTCTTGAACTTATCCAATACCTCTCTCTTTGAATAACTCTTCAGACGCTCAACCTCTTTTTTCTGATCATGTAGTTTGACAGCCACTTCCTGTAGCTCATGGAACAACTTATCTGTAAAAGGTTTTCCATTGCTCTTCATCGTAACGGAGTCAACAAGTAACAGAAGCTTGTGAAAAAGCTCAGCCTTCTTGCGCTTATCTTTGGTTTTGTTATCAAACAATATCTTTTGATTCTTACATCTTTCAAGAATCTCTATCGGAAACTCAGGACACTCCTGACTCAAGTAGTCTTCCAACGTCTCGTTCTTCATGCTCTTACCTTCTGCTTCAGTGTAAGAATCAATCTCATCTAACTCGTTAATCTCAGGCTTTGGCCTCATGTAATTGCTTGGACGACGCCATTCACTCTCAGCATACTTGTATAAACTGTGTAGATATCTTCCACATATTCAACAGCCGCAAGATCAATCTTAGCATCAGCAGAGTCGATATCAACAATCTCTTCTTTCTGTTTCTTCTCGAAACAGCACGCAGCCTTGCTTCTCGCGGTAAGAACAGATGTGTAAGAGACGACTGTTTTCTTCTCCTGGACAACAACTAAGCCATGTTCTTCATCACTCTCTGAGTTTATCTCCATAACCTTTACATCCTTAGGTTTCTCAGCTCTTTTCTTTGGCTTTGGTACCGCGACTTTCTTCACTACAAGCTCAACGATTGGGGTATGTTGAGAGCATGTACGAGGAATATTGATCTCAGCCGGGTCGTTCGTTGGGTGGTTTCGTCGAACAACATTGTCGATGTCTTCAACAACTCGATGGTTCTTTCTTTTCCCAGCATTCTTGTCATCATCTTCCACAACAACAACATCGCCCATGGTTTTCCGAGGAACAATCATTCGAGACGCTATCATATTCTTTATTCTCGTTAGATTTTCTCTCTTCTTCTTATTCTTTGTTTTCACTTTCTTCTTCTTCACTCTCTTGAACTCACCCACACTTTCGTTAGCTTCTCCTAAGCGTTTTATCCTGTCCTCCTGAGACTTAGTCACTTCATTATGAGCTATCAACCACTCTTCCGTCTTTTTCTTCCGCATTCTTTTGTGTCTACTTAAGTACTTTGTAAGCACCAGCTCAGGGTTGATTTCCACCCACATATATTCCAACTTCGTTTTACCCTTCTTCTTCTTTGTGAGTACCAACCCAAACCTCTGATTCGGTGCCTTGTCTCTGGGTATAACAAAACCCCAGTTCCTGAACCTCCATCTCGTGTTCTTCTTCTTTGCGCTCTTTCTCCGCTTCTGAGACAGCTTCTCCATGGATGCAACCAGATCCTCTTCTTTCCCCTTTTTTTTCGACACCAAATCGACTATAGTTTCATAAACCATCGTTTGTGTTGCCATATAGTTCTTTGACACAGTCATCAAAAGACAATTGTTTAGAATCCATTCGTTCTTCTTTAGAGATCCGTCACCATTGATTTTCACCGCCTGTAGGGTTTGGGTTCCCTTCAAACGATTTTGAGCCTTCATCGAGTGTTTCCTCCACCGCTTCTTCTTCTTCCTCATATTGTCTATTTTCTCGTCGCTTATGGATGCAAGAGGTGCATCTTCTCCGTCACAGGCCATCACCTCTGTTTTCATATCTGATTTAATCAGTGGGATCTCATTCTCACCTTCCTTCGTTGTCACTGGCTGGATCATATTCAAGGTCGGTTCGTCACTCACAATCACCTCTGATTTTTTGGTCACTTCTTCTTTTGTTTTCTCCCTCTTGAGGGACCCTCGATCCATCATCGCGATGATTCTATCGATGCATCCCATCATCTCGTTCATACGCTCTTCAAAGGATTGAAACCTACGCTCTGATACCAAATATAGAATCTCGAATTGTATAAAACTCAATAATAAGAAACTCATCTTATTAATCTCTTGAGGAAACTACTCAAAACCTCAAGCTCTCAATCTCATAATCTCAAACTCACAATGCTTTAGAAAACTCTCTCAAAACTAAAGCTCTCACAACTCTCATTAGGTTATGCAATACACTGCATCTCTTTATATATAACTCAATATTTCCTAAACTCATTAGGAATCACAATTAGATATTTTCCTATTCTATAACTCAATAGAATTAGGTAACTTGCATTCTAAGTTATTTCTCAAACTTTCTTTTTCCTTCAAGCTTAATCCAACAATCTCGTATTCTCGTTGCAGATGGAAGAAAAATATTTTCACCTTTCTTATTTTCTAAGAATCAAATTCCTGTCGAAGTTACACAACTATATTTGGTAATATATCTCTTTGAAGATAAATATTATTTTATTTTATATTCTTTCTAGCCTACCGTGTAAACTAAACGGTAATCACTGATCAGTTTAACAAACGTATTGATATTCATATAACGAATTATCAATTTTAGGAAATCTGTAACCACTAGTTTTTAAATAGTGTTCTATGCTATTAATTTTCACGTTGAAATAAGATTTTCTTTCACCAATTAACTACGACATTTGGTTTATGATATATCTCTTGGTTTTTTAATTAATAGATATATTAAAAATTCTATAAAGTTAATTAGATGTTTTCAATTTTTAAGGTGTAATTATTACTCTTTTCTAAATTTACTCGTATACTAATTGTTAAATGTAAAAGTGAAATAGTATTTGATACTATAAGATTACAAGAATTATTGGATTTTTTTAAAACAAAAAAAAATATATAGTTAGAAAAGTTTGCAATTTGTGATTTGTGTCTTGTGACTTTGTGAGGCTTGTAACCAAATGGTAATCTCCGTCACCCTCTCTATTTTCAGAGGAAAAGTCAAATAAATGACATCCCACAAGTTTCCTTATCTGTGAAAGCCCGAGAAAGGACAAAAGATAAGGTTCCTATAATAGCACCCAAACATAAATGCAAATAAAGTTACAAGGGTAAAACGGTAGTTTACTAATCGATTTTATATTTTAAGGTTCTTTGTTTCTCCACCTCCCAAGCTTCAACTGAAAACGACTCCAAAGCAACCTGCGGTCTCTACCTGCCTTATTACGCTATTTTATTTTTATTAAACATTTTTCTTGATTTATAAAAATATTATTACTTATGGACCGACTTTCCTATATAATAAGTTTAATAACGCATTTATATCTCCTTTTCTCCCATATAGAATCAATCCTTCCCTTTTGTTCTCTCTCATTCTCCTTCTCCTCCTATCATTCATATTCTCCATCGTCGGCTAATTAAGGAAAACAAAAAATGGTGGATCTTGAAAGAAGAGTGTGTTGCATGTGTGGTGATGTGGGTTTCTTCGACAAGCTCTTTCATTGCAGCAAGTGCCTTAATCGCTTTCAACACTCGTATGTATTTACATATTTGTATATATATATACCATATGTGCATATTAACAACATATATGTGCAATATCATCACCATTATCACGCATAGTAGCAATAATAGATTTAACTGTCAAATCACTAGTATATATCAATTTAGGCAGATGGTCATCATACATCGAATCACAAGCATGGATATATGATATATATAGATGTATTATATAGGATTTGTATATTGTCAAACCAGAAAAAACTACTTCAACAAGACAACAACTACCATACATACATGGCACATAAATTTATCATCATAAACTCATAATCATGATACTCTTGATACAGGTACTGTAGTAGCTATTACAAAGAGCAAGCTGATCCAATTAAGATCTGCGATTGGTGTCAGTATGAAGCGAGGAGTCGAACCGGAGCAAAGAACAGTGTTAACGGTAGATCGTCTAAGAGATCGTACCGGTCGGAATATTCTTCAGCCAACCAGATCAAACAACAAGAGATTAACCAGATTTCTACAAGTAGTAGTATTTCTCCAGCAGCCGACAAGGGTAAAACCGGCGTACCTTCCCCTCGATCAGCAACTCGCAGGTACAAGCTTCTCAAGGATGTTATGTGTTAGTAATGTTTTCCAAGTAACCAAAAGTTGAGAGAGTTATATAGTAATTAGGATCTGAGATAATAAGACACACATATATGTAAGATATAAATAGGCATGTCTTTGATGTTGCTATGAGTGTGAGAATGTAACATACCTGCGGAGTTATGTATGGATGAATGTGATGATTTTAATGAGTGTTCTAAATACATCTCAAGTATTTTTGGTTTGAATGGTTGGTTAATTAGCGATGAATGCCTGAGTGTTTTTTTTATTGTCTCTCTATTGGCATTTGATCACACCATTATGTCGCTATTTAAAAGCAGTCTACATAGTTAACAGTGATATTCACATTATTTTGTGATATTGATAACGATTCGTTGATTAGAAAAATGTTAATCAATAGTGTTATCTAAGACTATGGAGTATGTTAAACCTACGTTTAAACCAATATAGTCTATTTGTAGACGGTAGGCCTATTTATGGTTTTATAATATGGAAAACGTGTTCCGAAGATTGGTAGTTTTTGTTATTGTAAATAATCTGTCGACAACAAAACAAGATTAACATGAAAAAACAAATTCCCAAGATTGATTGTTTTTGTTATTGTAAATCATTTCATAAAATAAACAAAGCGAATGATTTGTAGTTTGAGTTGTATAAAGACATGCAAGAATACTTCAAATTTATATGCTACATATTTTTTCCACGTGCCTCTAGTACACAAAATGTTTGTTTTGTTAGTTGCAAGTGTTACTAGCTAAATAAAATTTCACGTTATCAAATCCATGTATTCATCATCACGCTCACATAAAGAACACCAACATAAATAGTTGTATAAGATTATATTATAGTGGTGCAATGATTAATAGTTTTGTTGACAAGAAAGGAATCACTACAAATTTTATATAATAAATGTGAATATATATATATATATATATATATTTAAATTATGATCTCTGTTTAACGACATCATTTATATATTGGTAACGTAGATATAGACTGATCAGATCAGTCGATAAGGCATATAAAAACATATGGAATATCAAAACTTACATTACATTTGACCATTAAAAATTCGCATGTTGGATATTGCTTTGCATAACCTGGACTCGGATTTTAAGAAAAAAGGTCTTAATGTTCATGGTCTCACCGTGTGCAGTCTATAACAAAGGCCGAATCATGTTTTCACAACACATAACTGAGTCACAAGCAAAGTAAGCAGTATATATCACGAACATCGATCCACATATGTTGTTGAGATTCTTGAGGAGAACTTAATGCATTTTGTCATTTGTCTTGTTTCCTCTTTGGACCAGATTATAATAAAATATGATATGTTATATATAAACTAAAACTAAAAGCTGCCACCTTCTTTCTCTGCCACTCAAATTCGTTCACGTCCTTCCTCTTTAAGTTTCCTTTTTGCCACTAGAATGATACCGCTTGACAAGTGATAAACATGTGACTGTCGAATGGCATCAAAATTCTTTTTACTTTTTAATAAAGTGCATCACATTGAAAATTTTGGTTTTATCGGTTCATATGATGTATTTTTCCAACTTCATGATATTACTATGAGTGAAGAAAAAGGTCGTCATTGCTTTACCAAAAAGAAAGAGGAAGTCCTTACGTCAGCACACTAAAACGTTGAAATATCCTATTAGGTTAGACGAGTATGGCTGTATGGGTATTATAATTATATCAATCACATTGATTTATGGGAAGATAAATATGATAAAAATGCGAGTGTTTCCATTAAAGATTAGATGGCATGACGCATGAGAGTGTGCATCTTATTCTAATAGTTGCCAGTTTCGTGACTAATTAGTTTTTTCTTTTTTTTTTTTGAAAAAATCGTGATTAATTAGTTTATGTCAAGTACATATTTCTTTGGGGGTGGGGATATTATTTTGCTTGATTCAATCTTTTTGTTGGTTTAGACATATGTACTGACGAAGAAGGCCTTACAACTGAAAATCTTTACTTATATTTCCTCTAGCATCTGTAGGTACGTATAAGCCGGGATGCTGTTAGGGAGTTTTTTCTCCGGAGTTTGTAAAGTTTTATATACTTGATTATATGCATATATCCAACCTGGGGATGGGCGTTCGGATACCCGTTCGAGTTCGGGTCGAGTATTTCGGATTTTCGGATATTTCGGTATAAGAGTATAGAACCCATTCGTGTATTTCTGTACTTCATGTCGGATTCGGATATTTTTAGTTCAGATTCAGTTATTTCAGGTTGAATTTTCGGATATTTTAGATTTTGGAAAAAAAGACAAAATTCTCCATTTCTCAAGTTTTTTGTATTTAAAAATATAACTTTCATTTGACTGATTTTTTATTTTTAGTAGATTGAATGATTAATAAATTTGAAGATAACATTTTAGAAATAAATATACTAATTTGATTATTGTTTTTAAATTTTGGATGTAATTTTTGTTAATGCATGAAACAAAAATTTAACATGTATTTAAGCATTTTTAAGTGAATAAAAATTCATTTTTCTTGCAATTATATGTATATTATCTAATTTTTGAAACATGTATATAATCAATATAAATATTTTGAATAAAATTTAGAGAAGTAAACTAGGAATATAGGGTTAAAGGTACATATGTTTGGTTATCTTCAGATATCTATTCGGGTTCGGGTATTATTCGTTCGGGTTCGGATATTCAATCTCTCCTAATTCAATACCCGCTCGGATATTTAGCTACTTCGATTTCAGTTAGGGTTTTTCGGATTGGATTTGGATACCAGATAAAATGCCCAACCTTAACCATAAGTACGTGGTCTTACATTTCCATAATATCAACTCAGCAACCAATAACGACGTCACTAAGCACCGCAATAATGACATTCTTAGCTGAGTAGTAATGTTTTAATGGTGAGAAGCGAGTAAGTGCTCGATTAACAGAGAAAGACCAAGCACCGAATAAATTTGTTAATCTTTTCAACAACCCATCCATGCATATAATAAGTACGTCACTATATACAAATAATAATAATTAAGATCCTCTCCCGTGAGTCAAGGGCCTTGACTTCCTCTAAACCTGATATTGACCTTCCAATCAAAGTATTAAACTCAGAGAAAACATTTAGTTTTGTTGACAAAAGTAACTTCAAATTATAAATAGGTCAGGGCTATTATAGTAAAATAGGTGAGGCTCCGCGTATACACGCGGGTTTGTATTTTAAAACATGTGATGTAATGTCTAATTTCGAGTTTTTATTTTTTGGAACTTGGTTTTCCAGTTAGTTCTTGCATTTGGGGGTTGAGTCGCACAAACGTGATGAACGTATTTATCTAAAAATTATTAGTAGCTATTCTGATTTTACTGTTTGTTTATATTTAATTTTTACATGTGCAAGCTAAAGATATTTATAAAAGATTGGATTGTTAAAGAGTTTCATGAGAGCACGTCATCTTATTGAACGAACACAAAATTTATAACTACGGAGTATAAAAAACAAAAGTAAGAGAGCTTACCACAGTATGAGACAATTATCAGCATGATCGACTTTCCAGACGACAACCAGATCACCTTTTCGGTTGGTTTCTAGTTGCAACATATTAACGGTCTAATCGGTAATTTTCAGGTGAATGCGATGCATTCGTGGCACTAACCATGAAATTTAGGTTTACATAGTAAAAATAAGAACATGGAGGAGGAGGACGGCCAATTCATTTATTTTCTGAGCATAGCTCTGAAATTTTTACCTTATTTGAATATTACAAATAAATTGTAGAATAATTTTATAAAGATAAAGGAGGCACATTTTCAGTAGTCAAACATTGGGATTTGGAAATATCAATATGTTGATGGTGTTCAAATTTAGAAGAAATTAATTTAGTAGTTTGATCGATTATGAGTGTAAAAACATTCGATATGCACGTAAATAAAATGTAAGTTATTTTATATTTTTTATTGTATACACGCAGGTTTGTTCAATAAATATTTTCTAATATAATGTGTTATATATTTTGTTTTTTTGGAGATTTCTTTTAATATTCAGTTATAAGATTTAAAAAATTTAGGTGATAAACGTTTGTTTAATTTACACAATCTGCTTTTCCTCCCCACGATCATATATATTTGACACGTCTTCAAGAAAACACCAAACACTACTAAGACTTTGGAACTAAAAATAAATAAAAGCAAAGACATGGACCGATATCAGTGATTACCCAACGATTTATGGCTACACCAAGATTAAGATTTTAGCTAAAATCTATATTGCACGTCTTTTGAACCTGCCAAGAAAAGCATCATGTATGGAAACGTACCTTATATATTAATTTGTGGAAACGTAATGTAACATAATGTATGGAAACGACCTTATATATTAATTTGAACTATACAGCCCAAATAAAAATGGGCTTAAGGAAAACAGACTACTTACGGCCCATATAATAGACAGCCCAACTGAAATTAGGGTTTGTCTGAAGCGGCGTTGCATCTCTTTTGGTATGCCTCAATCATCAGCGGAGAGCAGCAGGAGGAGCAATCAGTAGCTATGGCGGAACAGGTTCGATTTCTTCGTTCTCTTATGTCTTCCCTTATTTTCGTTTCCACACTCTAATACAATTTACGATATCTCACTGCCATCTTCTTCTTCACTCTGT
Organism: Brassica nigra; assembly: GCA_016432835.1. Lineage (NCBI taxonomy): Eukaryota > Viridiplantae > Streptophyta > Magnoliopsida > Brassicales > Brassicaceae > Brassica > Brassica nigra. The sequence continues at coordinate 8,580,371 of CM028246.1, read as the reverse complement.
TGCAGACTGAGAAAGCCTTTCTAAAGCAACCAAAGGTTTTTCTAAGCTGGAAGAAATTAGTGAAAGGAAAGAGACCTGGTAAAAGTGGAAACCCTTTCTCGAAGAACATTAGTTTGTGTATCAAGACTCTCCGCGACGCCATTGAAGGTTCAATTTTTATTGACAATAAAGTTGTTGTTGTGACTCGGGATATCCCCTACAAACCCGTGAAACTTTTTGACTCGTGTGACAACTCTGATGTGAAATATTGGAGGTTCAAACATTAACACGGAACATAGTGGTGACTGGTGACTGAAGCTAGCACAAGAGGACAGAGTACTGATCGAAAGAGTGGGCGTAGACAAGGACGTAGGCGTGGACGTTCACTTAGACAACGTAGACCTGACCGTGCATGTGGCAATGATGACAGCTCCAAAGGAGGACCTGAACGTGGTGACAGTGACTGCTTAAAAATAGGACCTGGGAAAGGCAATGGTGAGACCGTAGAACACCCAGCAAAGCAAGTGTAATTGCCTCAGGCCAAGGTTTGTTAATCTTCACCTCTTTCCTTGAAGCTTTTTGTGCGTTGTAGAATCTCTTCTCATAAATTTTTGCTTTTTTATTTGTCGTTGCAGGGAATAAGATTGTCTTTGATGAATAGTGAAAGAGCTTGTCTCTTCTTTTATTCTATCTTTCAGCTTTTAGTGGAGAAGTAAGATATAAAGATGAAGAGCGTTTGATGAGACACTAAGGATCAATATTGACTATGGACAAAGAGGAGTCAATTTCACTTTAACTTAATTTATTAGAGAAGAGACGAAGACGTTAAGACACGAATTTTATTGAAATTTTTACTGATTATTTATTTTATGTTTTTCAAGGATGATGTGTCAGTTAGAGACGTGTCAGGTCCTGGTGAGTTCCACTGAACTATAGATAAAGGAATTTTCAATCGTCTCAGTGATTTTTTCCGGCTAGATGACATTAGGTAAGTCTAAAAAGAAGATCGCCACAGTATTTAGATGGGTTTAGGCAAATAGGCCCTATAAAAACTACAGCTTAGTTAAAAGTCGAAAAGGAGTAAACAAAAGTTGCGTCTTTTCTTCAGATATATAGAATCATACACGTGTCCTCTTTTGCACATACCTTCTAAGTGACGTGGCATTTATTTCTGTTTGAAGCAATGAGATTTGTTATTGTCTCCATATCTATTTATAGGATCCGAAAATCTGAATAACATAAGAGGTAAATAATCTAAAATTAATTAGATTTAGTGGGGTTCAAGGAATAAATGCCATAATTGAGAAGAGTAGTTGCATAGTGGGAAGTTGAAAGAAAGTGTTTCAATGGGGTTTGCAGAGGAGGTGTGAAGACAACTATGTGAGAGATAGAGAGAAGACGTCCTTGGGTCTTGTAAATAGAATGCTAGCACATATTTAACTCTCAAGGCCCGTTAGTCAAGAGTCCATTACGAAAACTAAATTTCCAAATAGTCACGTGTCAGATTTTCCTCTCTCTAATTGATGACGTGGCATTACCAGGAGAGAGAAAACCCAACTTTATAATAATCTTATTATATAAAGCTTGGTTCTTCAAAGTTACTAATTAACATGATCGTGACATGTGTCAAAATTATTTTAAAATTGCGACATGTGTTAATCTATATCATAATTAAATATATATATATATATATATATAATAACAAAACAAATTTTGTTAAAAGTAATTGTAAGTATTATCAAATAGTAATTTTCCATTTTAAAATCTCAAACAAAATATAATTGCAAATGATTATTTGATAGTAGTTTTCCTTTTAATATTGTGAAATAATTTAAAATTTATAATGAGATAAAATATATATAGGAAGATAAAAAACAAATTTTGAAATAAATTAATTTTAAATTTTTTAATAGTAAAAGAAAATTTTAAAATTATTTAATTATATACTTTTAGAGAATTTCCTTTAAAATCATAAATAAAAAAAGATTTGAAAAATAATTTGTAAAAAACTATATTAAGCTTGGTTCTTCAAAGTTGTTAATTAACATAATTATGACACAAGCCATTTATATATTTAAAACTGTGATATGTGCTAAATTATCTCATAATTACAAATAAATATACTAAGATAATAAAAAAGATTTTGTTAAAAATAATTATATAGTAAATTTTCATTTTAAAATCTCAAACAAAATAAATTTACAAAATATTAATTAATATTAAATTTCTTTTAATATTGTAACATGTGTTAGAATATCTCATTATTAATATATATATATATATATATACATACTAAGAAAACTACAAAAATGTATTTAGAAAAATAATTTTCAAAAGTATTTAATAGTACAATTTAATTTTTAAAATTAGTTAATAGTAATTCTCTAGAAATTTTTCTTTTTAAAACTCCTAAAGAAAAAAAGATTTGTAAAACACATAATTTAATACTAATTTTCCTTTTTCTAAAATACAAAACAAAAGATAATTGGAAAAGATTATTTGATATTAATTTTTCTTTTCAAAATTTTACATGTGTTAAAATATCTCATGATTAATAAAATTTATAACAAGATAATAAAAAACATTATACTTTTTATTTTAAAAATATTAAATAAAATATATTTTTCAAACAATTTATTTAATACCAATTTTCATTTTCTAAATTTCTAAAGAAAATTTATTGTAAAACATTTTGATAGTAATTGTCCTTTTCTAAAATCATAAACATAGGAAAAGAAAATTGTAAGGAAATGTTTAATAGTAATGTTCCTTTCTTCAAATCCTAATAAAAATATTTGTAGAATAATTATTTAAAATATTTTTATGAACAAATAATTTTCCTATTTAAAAATCATAAACCAAAAGGAACTATAATTCATCTATTTAATAGTACAATTTAATTTTAAAATTATTTAATAGTAATTTTTCTAGAAAATTTCCTTTTAAAAATCCTAAAGAAAAAAGATTAGTAAAATAACTAATTTAATACTAATTTTCCTTTTCTAAAATCCAAAAAGATAATTGGATAAAATTATTTGATATTAATTTTCCTTTTATAATTTTTACATGTGTTAAAATATCTCATGGTTAATAAAATATATAACAAGATAATAAAACAATTTCTACTTTTTATTTTAAAAAATTAAATAAAAAATATTTGTCAAACAATTTATTTAATACTAATTTTCGTTTTCTAAATTTCTTAAGAAAATATATTGTAAAAAATTTTGATAGTAATTGTTCTTTTCTGAAATCTTAAACATAAGAAAAGAAAATTGTAAGGTACTGTTTAATAGTAATTTTCCTTTCTTCAAATCTTAATCAAAAATATTTGTAGAATAATTATTTCAAATAGTTTCTATGTATAGTTAATTTTTCTATTTAAAAATTATAAACCAAAATAAACAATAATTCATCTATATATGTGATTAAACTCTATAATTTTCTTTTTAAAAATCCTAAACCAAAAGTAATTATAATTATTCACATCTATATATGTGATTAAGCTCTCTCATATATTGTCAAGAGACACAAGAAAAATATAATGTGAGTTTCTCTGCATGTTCTTTCACATCTTCGCGTGTTATCCTTTTTTTTGGTTTTACATGTTGAAAAAATAATAAGATGTCTTGATCTTCACATTAAACTAATGTTGAATCTTTAAAAAATATAATTGTCATGCTGTCGTGCGTTAATTATTGTTGCAATTATACTTAGGTGTTTGTACATATAGATGTAGGGGAGGACATGAATCAGATATCCGGTGTTTTGGAGATATTTTGATCCGATCCATTTTGTTAGAAGAAGCAATTATTCGATCCGATTCGATCTGTAGCCACCCGGATATTCGGTGTTTCAGATATCCAGAAAATTTTAGATTTTAACCAGATATCCGATTCAATCATAAAAATAAATTAAAAATAAAAATAAATCAAAATTTGAAAAATAATAATATTTTATTACAAAAAAAAAATTATTACTTTTAAAATTCTAATAAATAACTTAATATATTTAGTAAATAAAAATACTATAAAACCTATATACAATGTACTATTTATATAACTTATATATATACTTCTTAAATACATATATATATATATATGCATATAACATATCAGATCAAACATCCACTCTTAAAAATATAAGTATTTGTGATTTGCTTCGGTTCTTACAGATTTTGCATATAAGTATTTGCTTTGCTTCGTAGAGTTATGGATATTCGGAATTTTGGTTCAAATCGAAACGAATAATGAATCGAATCAAAATTTATGGATATTTTTTCCAGCCTTATATAGATGTAATGTTGTTGTGACTAAGTTAATGTGACTATTATGCTTATGATTATGTGTGTTTGTTCTTATCGACCTATTAAACTGGTTATGTTATTGTAGATCATGCTACTATGTAATTTAAATCAAAACTTAAATGGTTGGTCTATTTACCAAGTTCAGTCTTACAATTATATGTCGCATTATCAAGAGTCACTACAATTGGAGAGCTTCAGATTTTTAAGACATAGCAACAATAGTGTTTTACAAAATATTATAGATAGAAAAAGAGGTTAAAGTCACACCATGAATGCTAAAATAAACAAATTTGATCTTTTATCTAGGCATATATTCGATATTTAGCTGACTATCAATACAACATATTTATTGGTGTTGTGTAACATTAATATTTTGAATTGTGTTGTTTTTAATCTGTCTTACACAATATAAACAATATAGAGAGGTCACGGTTCTATATGTTTCAATTAACTATAACTAATATTATTTTGGAAAATAATTAAACGTGAAGTATTTATTAAAAACTAAAAATATCAATATACTATTTAAAACGACATGATTATTGAAATAGAAATATCAATCAAAATTTATGTAAGAAAACAGATTATTGTTATTAAAATGTCACCAAATATACTGAAAATCTAAGAACTAATGTGAAAAATATTTTCATTCTTTTTATGTGTTCGTGAAATTAAAATATTAAATAAAGTCTGTGCAACGCACGGATCCATATCTAGTAGATTATATATATCGGATAGGTGAGAGGATTTGGTCATCAGGAGGCCCGTATTAAAGGATCTGCTAAACTAAATTTAGCTTCGAATCGGCCCGTTAGCCCTAAGAGACGGAACACTCATCAGAGACACAAGACCCAGACCCTCTGTTTGAGCTAGTGGTTTCCTCCCAGTGAAATCGGAGCCGATTAACAAGGCCACGACACACAAAACGATCCGCCATTTTTGATTTTTTGTTTTGCCAAATAAGAGCGTATAGAGTGTGTGTACGAGGAAGAAGACGAAGATCACGAAGAATCATGCATAACGCAAACGGATTGTTGGCGCGAATCGTTAGAGATAAGCAGCTATGGAGATTCGGTTACCGGAGGAGCTTCTGTTCGCTCAAGGTCACCTCGGATGATCTCGATAACCAGGTTCGAGCTCTGCCTCCGTTTCCTCTAATCTCTTTGCTTGAATCTGTGAATGATATAGTCTCGGTGTTCGATTAGGTTCTCGTTGAAGGAAGTGGTTGTTCCCGTACTGCGATTCTCAATCGACCACCTGCTCTTAACGCGCTCACCACTCACATGGTACATTGGTTGTGATAGATGTGATGTTGTGGCCATTTTTGTTCGTTTGAGATTGATTTTTTTTTTTTTTGTGTGTGTGTGTTTCGTTCGATAGGGAGCTAGGTTGCATAAGCTTTATAAAAATTGGGAAGAGGATCCTAATATCGGGTTCGTGATGATGAAGGTGCGTTGTGAAAGACATTTTTGTTGTTGTTGAGATATGATAAAGCTGCTAAATCGTCTTCTTGAACTGTTGTTTTGTTGAAGGGGAGTGGAAGGGCATTTTGTGCTGGTGGCGATATTGTGTCTATCTACCATTTAAGAAAGCGAGGTACATGAAGTTTCCAGTATACATCCTCATGTTTTTGATTTACCTGAAGAATCTAGATAGGATATAGACAAAACGAGTTTGTTTATTCATGGAGATTAGATGTTATGGGAAAGGTTTATCAGTAATTCTAATACTCGCCAGTCTTTTGTGGTGCTTTGAATCTTGGTATGTGCTACCACAGCCGTTTTACTACTGATTAGTCTTACCTCTATGTGTATGTTATCTGATTTGCTCTGTATTCATTTCTATTTGCTTCACTTATTTCTGCTTGAATCAATGTAGGTAGCCCGGATGCTATTAGGGAGTTCTTCTGGACTCTGTATAATTTTATTTACTTTCTAGGGACATATCTAAAGCCACATGTAAGTGATCCTTACTTTCTCATCATTGGTTCTGCAACCAGTATGCAGTAACGATGTCCCTGAGAACACCATGATTTTCTCTGCGTGCAGGTGGCAATTCTTAACGGTGTTACAATGGGAGGCGGAGCTGGAGTTTCGATCCCGGGAACATTTCGTGTAGCTACTGATAGAACTGTATGGAATTTTCCCTTCCTATTTCTCCATTTCTGACCATCTATTTTTCCATCTCCTTGCGATGATTCGTTCAGCTGGATTCTAGTTTTGTTCCCGTGTACAACTTCTTGGAGCATGCAGTAAACCTGCCCTTGGATATTGCAGATTTTTGCTACACCTGAAACAGTCATTGGTTTTCATCCTGATGCTGGCGCTTCTTTTAATCTCTCCCACTTACCTGGTCGCTTAGGTATGCTTGTGATTTGTTTGGAACTGCTTAAGTTCTCCCTAGTTGTCATTTCGCAGTCTTATCAATTCTTAGAGAGCAACTTACCAATTACTAATTCAGTAGGAAGTTAAAGAACAAATCTTGCTGATAATAATCAGCCAAGTCTATTTTTTCTTTATAATGTTCATGTTTCATAGTGTACGTTATAGCTCCATAGGATGGATAATTTAATAGAGTATATGCAGGGGAGTATCTGGGTCTTACTGGGTTAAAGATCAGTGGCGCAGAAATGCTGGCATGTGGTCTTGCGACACATTATATTAGTAGTGCGGTAATATCGATTACATTATTCAGCTTTTTCTATTTTTCCATTAAACTTATCTTACGTACTAGGTAGTAATAGTTTCTTCTCCAACAACAGGAGGTTCCTGTATTGGAACAGCAGCTCAAGAAGCTCCTCACTGATGATCCTTCTGTTGTTGAAACAACCTTAGAAAAATGTGCAGAAACTGCCCATCCAGAAAAGACTGGTGTTATTCGCAGGTTTGTTTTCCTGAATTCTAGAGAACTGATGCCTTGTATTTAATTGAAAAACTGAGAAAATATCATAAAAATTAGATAATTGACCCATGTAGTATATGTTTGTTATGAAATTGACCCTCCCAAAACTTTTGGCTGCCTCCGCCACTGCTCATATCAACTTCTTAGTTTGCTTTGTTCCCTTAATTTCTGTAGAATCGAGTTACTTGAAAAATGCTTCTGTCATGACACAGTGGAAGAAATAATTGATTCTTTGGTAAGTCTCTTTACAAATGATTCTGCAAGTGCGACCATCTCGAGTCACTGGAAGTAAAGGTGTTTGGGGTCTGTCGTTGACTGTTTTACACAGGAAGTCGAAGCTGGTAGAACAAAAGACATATGGTGCGCAACGACTCTACGTAGGCTTAAAGAAACCTCGCCATTGTCCTTGAAGGTCGCATTGAGATCTGTAAGTTCACAATTAACTTTGTTTGTAAACATCTTCAAAGATCTCGTTTTTCTTTTTCTCGACTTATATAGCTTCTCCAAAACGAATTCAATAGGTCAGAGAAGGAAGGTTTCAAACACTTGACCAATGCTTAATTCGAGAGTATAGAATGTCGTTACAAGGAACAGTCGGGAACTTTTCCGGCAATTTTTGTGAGGTATGGCATATAAAATTTAACATTGCGAACAGACTAACGATGACCTGATGAGTAATGTTTCAATGGTGAAAAGGGAGTTCGAGCTCGTTTGATAGACAAGGACGATGCACCAAAGGTACTTGTTAATCTTTTTAATAACACATTACTGTATAATAAGCACGTCACTGTAAAGAGATTGGTGTTGTGCAGTGGGATCCACCAACCCTGGAGAAAGTTACAGAGGACATGGTTGATAATTATTTCTCTCCCTTGACTCCCTCTGAACCTGACCTTGACCTTCCCATCAAACAAAGAGAAAGCATTTAGATGTACTTCAGGTGTGGATCACCAAGCTTTATTACATTCTTTTAATATACAATTTGAATAGTTTAGTGTATGACTAATATTTGTTACTAATAACAGTCTCTATGTTGTCTTCATTTGACAGATTGCTGCCAATTTCTTCTCATGTTTCAAGACAACGGAGAGGGGGGGCTCATCTACTTCGATATTTAAAAAATAAAACCAAGTGTTGTATTAAGATTTCATACGTTTTGGCTAATTGAGATACGATTATTAACACGATTAAGCATTCTTTCATTTTAAAACGAATAGACAGTGATGTATATAATTCAAAAATAAGAAACAAATAACTATATAATGAAAGTGCTAAACAAATGATCTTGTGCTCTTTCTTCTGTAGTTAAATGCTAACATCAAACTTCTTTCAAGTGCTTTTGTTTTTGCGCTTCTTCTTCTTAGGCTTGACAGCATCTTTGAGTGACTTCTCTCCATCCTTGTGTTTGGTAACCTCAGGTGTATCTTTCATCTCTACATCTCCGATTACTTCTTTATGCGCATCTCCAGAGTCGTTTGTATTTCCCTTGATCGCTGGATTAGAAGAAACAGAACAAGTTTCATTTCCTTTGGAAGTGGCAGGAGCGGCAACAGCTTCTTGTTCCTTGCTGCTTTTTAGTTCGACATGTTCCTGAGACATCTCTGCAGATTTTTCCTCATCTGAAGACTTCTTATGCCCCTCCTTCACAACTACAATAGGTCCAGAAACTTCAGGTTTAGCCAAAGTAGGATGTCGCTTCACCTTCTGTAAGTTCTTCTCACGGTTATATGCTTCAACCTGCACCAAGAAAACAAAGCACAACAAAATGTGAATGAACTGTTATATTTTTTGTATCCAAAAGGAAAGCGCTCTGCATCTTTCACCTCTTCTCTAATAATCTTTGTTGTTGCAGCAGCTCTTGAAGAAGCAAGACGCAGGCAATGAAGGATCACACTCTGGTTCACACCTTCTTCTCCCGGTTTTTGGATTGCACATATATCACCATTTGCATTCACTGTCACAGTCATTCTCCCACACATAACCTCTTCTTCAACATAAGTTGGGTCCATCACCTACATTAACAACACAATACCCGTTTCTTATCTCATAAAAAAGATAACAAAAAAATCAATTTCTATTACCACGATGTTGCCTTTGTTAAAGAACCCAAACGTAAAGGCTATGGGGAGATGATGTATTATCAGTGGGAGTGGCTCCCGTTCCTGCAAAAATAAAGAAACGATTGAAGTTGAGAACTTCCTTCTCTACTTCAACATACTCTTACAAGTTTTTCTTGATATGACTAACCTCTAGTGAATGTATGATAACTTCTTGACTGTTCTCCCCTCCTACAGTGCAGTCAGGTCTCCTAAACGTCATAAGCGCTGCTAACGCAGCAATATTTGCAGCATCAACCAAGTTCCTATACAACATCTTAAAAATCAGAACCGTCTATGAACATGAAGGAGAGGAGAAGTACTTGTATCCAACAAAAAGCTTACCCTCCATTGTCCAAAATGTGGAGATCAATGCGAACAGACCAGACCTTCTTTCCAGCTAGAACGCAGAGTGACTCTGTATCTACCGCACGGCTTTCTCTGCAACCAATACAGTGACCAATTTACCATTGTTTTTGCTATCTTTAATGCAGGTTATTCCATATAGTGATTTACCTCAGACCACGGTCTATAATACGGCCAAGTTCCACAGCAGATTCACCAGGACGACCAGGCTCAAACGAAGGATCAGCCATAGGAGAAAACTCCGTGAAGATAGAGAGAGAGCCTTCATTAGGTCTGTCTTTGTAAGGTTGTACCAACTGAGCAGTCACGAAACCCATCACATGAGTCTGACCAAGCTGAACTTCTGAGCTACCATATTCTCTGTTTATTCACACAAGATGAACAAAGCTCTTTACTTACAACTAGTACAAAATCTCCATCAAAGATTCAAAGGAAGAAGCAGTAGGAGTTTAAAGAGACTGTTCTGTACATAAAGCAAAACACAGAGAGCAAACTACATACACTTATCACAAAACCCAACAAAAAGATTGAAGCTTTTCTTAGCCAAAAACAGCAGAACCTTAGAAGCATCCAAGATGCAGAGACGGTATCCATATGCAGAAGGGTTGAGCACTTACTTTCCAAACTTAATAGTAAGCTTGCGGTAATCATAAAGACCACGACCATCGACCCTGAGCGCAGATTGCAACGCAGTTTCCACGAATTTACTTTCGTTAACTGTCAATCTCCACATATTAGCCAATCTCCCCTCCATTGTTTGCTATCAGTCTATGACAACTAACACGAATTCAGAAAGAAAAAGAAGTACAAAATCAAAACTTTGGGCAGCTCATTTGCATAAACAGTATAGTGAGACAATTAGAAGAGTAAAGATAAGAAGGTCAATGAGGATTCATCTTTCAACTAATCGATACATGTGATTGAAAAAAAAAAACAGAGAAGGGTTTTAGAGTTTATGCCTTTGAAAGCGAGAGAGACTCTTGTAATGCTCGAACCGTCCGAGGAAAGAGAGAAGACGCCAAGAAGAATGAGTTTTTTCCTCTTTATAGCTCTTCCTCTCGGCTTCTACAACAAGACGGCGGTGCTCGGCGGCGACTGGGAAGAGGTTTTGTTAAGAAACGACGCCTGATAAAATGGACTCTTCAATATTAAGGCCCGGCCCAATATGGATCGACCCAATAGAAAAAATATATAGATCCTTTTGAGCTATTTTCAGAATATATGTTAGTCCATTTGTTCAATTTTCAACTAGCAGTTTTTTTTAATGGTAAAATTGCAACAAAAAAAATAGTTGCGAAATAATTCTTTATAAGGGATTAGCCAAGTAAAAAATTACTCCTTCCGTTTCATTTTAATTGTCATTATAAAAGAAAATATTTCGTTTCAAAATAAATATTGTTTTAGAATTTCAATGCAAAATTCAGTAATTTTATATATTATATATTTTTATATTCTTTAGTCTATTTTTATATTGATCGAAAATATGATTACTTATGTAAGTGATAATATTTTTATTTTATAAATATACAAAATTAAATATATTTTTAATTTGTGTCTAATATTTTAAAATGACGATTAAAATGAAACATGATGAATATTTCATTTTGTGGTGCTTTGTAAGTTGATGTGACTCGATTTTTTTTTTTTTAAAAATTCATTAACTTCTTTGGTCCAATTAATGGTTGCTAAAACCTTTCAATCATTAGAGAAAAAAATTATATTCTATAAGAAACTCAGACACGCCTGCAGAGAAATTCTAAGTTATAGAAAGTGATGACTAGAACATTAAGGTGCTTATTCTAACTCGTCTTATTCCTCTTTCTTATAGTTTTCGGGTCTTACAAGTTACACACTAGTATGTTTCGTTTCTAAATTCAAATATAAAACTTAATGAGAGGTTTCCAATTCATGTACTTATATCAGGGAAAACTGCCAACTCCACCATAGATTTGATTTTTTCATTGTTTTCGTATACAAACGTTTGAATCAATCGTAAAATATCATGAACTAGTAAAATTTTAATTTATAAACTCTAAGTATTGAAATGTGGTCGATTCCATTAAAACCAAAATTAATTTCGGTTTATTTAGCTTCGGATGATAGGATTGACACATGACAGATTAAATTGGTTTAGTTTAAAATTGGACCAAATGATTTTTTTTAAAAAAAAATTGACTAAATAAAACGACTTTGTTTTGGTATATTTTCCTCTTATGGTTCGATTAAAATTGTCCGCTTTCTCACTTATATCATGACCGTTTATGTTTTCGGAGGAAAAATAGTACTAAAGATACCAGAAAAAAAAGATAGAGGGTGAAAGTTTTCACGTTTTCATGTGCTATTCAGAAACTTCCACAAGAACTGGGCAAATTCTAAGTGTGTGAAGTCTTCATTGAAGGGGCCATGAAGAGTGCGAGCTTTGGCTGTATCATTGTGTCATTTTAGTTTTTTTTTTGTCATCTGATATTTTAATTACTTTGCTCAACCGAACTTAAACGTTTTGGTTACAACCACACTTCCAAAGAAGCAGTTAATAAACATATGGTCACAACATAATAAGACCAGTTATACTAAAAAATGAAGCCATTTCCACCAGTTCTAGCAATGCAGCCCTGCTCCACACCAAAAAATCCTTATAAGCAGGTCACAGAGTCCCAACAGCAACAGAGGATCTTCTTTCTTCATCCCCAAAGACATCCCTAAGCCAAAAAAGAGCACCGGAGGCAACATATGATTGCATAAAGCCACCCTTAAGAACACTTTGAGCAATGATAAAAACTCCTCTATTTGTTGACCTTTCTTCAGTTAAGATCCTCCACCATTCTAATTTTTCCAATCTCTTCATTAACTCAGCATGTTGACATTTGAAATTCGGCCATGCTCTTGGTCTTAAAATTACTTTGGACAACGTCGAGTCTTCCATAGCAATAATGATTCGATCAAGGTGGTGAGAATGAAAACTTTCCAATGACCAGATAAGAGTCTGATACCTGGCGTCTTCCAAGGATCGAACATTGAAAAATGCTCGTCGACTATGCATAATCACCTTCCCCTTATCGTCCCTAATGACCCATGCTGCACCACATTTTGCTTGAGTTTTGTTCCAATCTACTCCAATGTTTCCTTTCATCCACCCTCTTGGAGGAACTGACCATGACTTCTTTACAACCGTTAATGCCTCAAATTCTTCCTTTTCCAACCGCTGTTCATTTTTCCTTGCCAATAACCAAAACTCCGCTTCCTCCAAAGCTTTGACCACGACATCAGGAGGATTCCTACTCCTCGCCTTAAATAGGATGCAATTTCTAAACTTCCATAAGTACCAGACTAATCAGGGGATCACATTTCTCACTTCTTCAGGGATTCTAGTATTTTTCATCATCAACATGAGAGAGTGAAAGTTGGCAAAATGAGATACCTCATCAAATCCATGCTCTAGCTGCGGTACATTATCCAGAGCCCATACCTGTCTTGCAACCGAGCATTGAAAAATAATGTGATTAATTGATTCACCCTGATAGCCACAAGCTTGACAGACCGGATCCAATTTGATTCCCCTCTTAACTAACAGCTCCCCCACCGGGATTGCATTGCTCACCGCTCTCCAAATGAAGGTTTTGATCTTCGGAGCTGTTTGAATTTTCCAGACCTCAGCTTTCAAATCGTTCAGAGAAGGACGTGCTTCAGCTTCTCTAATTTCCTCTCTTCGTCTAAAGCTGTTGATGAACCAGTAACCCGATTTCACAGAATAGGACCCATGCTTGTTATGAAGCCATACCCGATAATCCTCTTGATCAAAGAAAGTTTTCATGGCCAAAATACTGCTGATATCTTCTTCAAAGAAAAGGTCTTGCAGCTTATCCAAATACCAACTTAGGTTTTGAAAATCAATAAGGTCACTGACCTTAAGCTAAAGATCCACCAAGATGTTCTTCATCAGCGGCGCTATTCTAACTTCTCCTTCTATCCAGAGCTCAGACCAAACCGAGACCGTCTTGCCATTACCAATGTGCTTCCTCAGGCCTTGTCTCAATAGTTCTTTTCCAAATTGAATACTTCTCCAGGCATAAGAGGGTCTTGGTCCATTCTTTGCAGTAAGAAAATTCCCATTCTCGAAATATCATCTCTTAAAGAGTCTTGCAAACAGAGAATCAGGAAAGTTTAAAATTCTCCAAGCCTGCTTGGCCAACAAGGCTTGATTAAAGCTTTGAATGCCTTTAAACCCTAAACTTCCCTGCTGTTTTGCCAGGCATAGTGTTGTCCAACTAAGCCAGTGCATCTTTCTTTTATGCTCTAGAGAATTCCACCAAAAATCTGCCATTGCTTTAGTGAGATTCTCACATGATTTCTTTGTCAGTTTGAAACATGACATTGCATACACTGGCATCGCCATTGCCACTGCTTTGATTAATACCTCTTTTCCCCCCAGCGACAAAAGCTTAGTGAACCAACCTGATAATATTTCCTTGAGCCTGTCATAGATGTAAACCAAGATCTCTGGCTTGGATCCACTGAAGCACTCTGGTAGACCCAAATAAGAGCCAATTCCTCCTTCCTTGAAAATCCCAGTGATGCCTTTGATGAGCATTCTCAAGTTCTCCTTTACTTTAGCTCCAAAAGTGATGGCGGATTTTGCAACATTCACCAGTTGACCAGTTGCCCTCTCATAGATCTTCAGGATGTTCATCAGCTCTTGCGCTTGTTCCACCGTTACTTTACAAATTAGGAGACTGTCATCCGCAAACAGCATATGGTGTATCATGGGGCCTTCTCCCGAAAATTATATCCCTTGGAGTCTCCCAGTATCCACAACCTTTTGGATCAAATGAATCAATCCTTCAGTACACAAAACGAATAGGAAGGGTGACAATGGGTCTCCCTGTCGAATTCTTCTTTCTGGTTGAATCCATCCATAAGGTTGATCATTGATGAGAGTTGCGTACTTCACTGTGGAGACACAGAACATTATCTTGTCGATCCATGGTTTCTCAAAGCCCATAGCCTCCAGAAGAGCACATAGATATCCCCACTCCACACGATCATATGCCTTCGACATATCAGATTTTATTGCCATGAACTCCTTAGACATTTATCATTGGTTCAAAGAGCATGAATGATCTCATGTGCAATGAGAATATTATATGTGATCAATCTCTCTTCTACAAAGGCTGTTTGCGTACGAGACGATATCTGGCATTAATGGCTTCAATCTGGAAACCAAAATCTTTGAGATGATCTTGTATAACACTGAGTAGAGGCTGATTGGTCTAAGATCAGACATGAGCACATGATCATATACCTTTGGCAGCAAGCATAGATGAGTTAAGTTCCATTCAGCCGGGAAAATACCAGTAGAAAAGAAATCCCGCACTTTCTTCGTAACTTGGGGACCAATTATCTCCCAATATTTTTGAAAAAATAACCCAATCATTCCATCTGGATCCGGAGCACTACCAGCCTTAATCGAGAACACTGCCTCCTTTACCTCTCCACTACTGACTTCTCTTGACAAGATTTCATTCATCCGGCTTGAAACCCTTTTGTTGAACCCTTCAAACAATTCAGAGAAATCTCCACTGTTTGTAGATTTGAAGAGGTTTGTGAAATAATCCTTCGCCACTTCTCCTTTTGCATCCTCTTCAAAATGCTCTTGACCCCTTTCATCCTTTAGCTTGATGAGTCTTTTTCTTGCTCTATTACTCTTCACTGAAGCATGGTAGAACTTTGTGTTCAGATCTCCCTTGGTAGACCATTTTTCTTTATATCTATGCTTCCAATACTGGTCTTCCTCTTTATAAGCTTTAACAAGTTCCGCCTTTAAGAAGTTGATTTGCACAGTTGTTGGTGCCAAAGCTGATTGTTCCAGTTCCAATGCACACTGTATCTGCTTGATCTTGTCTCGAGAGTTCAAATTTTCCTTCTTCTTCCAGTTACTTAAAGCCTTTCTGCAACTCTTCAATCTATCAGAAACTTTTATTTCAAAAAGCGGGTGGTTGGTTAACCAAGCTCTCTTGATCTCCTCTCTCACCCCATTCTTAAGAACGTATCTGCCATCAAATCTGAAAGATCCTCTTGGAGTTTCTGAGACAGATAGAAGCTTTACCAAGACAAGTCTATGGTCTGAGTCTCGTTTGTCCAAGAAGATTTGGTTGCAAAAGGGCTGGAACCATTTCTTGTTGCCAAAACATCTGTCCAGCTTAGATTGGATAGAGAGAGTTCCTCTGTTCCCCCCCCCCCAAGTAAAGCCATTACCCGAACTATGCCACTCCACCATTTCCCCAATTTTCAGCATATCGTTGAACGGTTGAAAAGACATTTCACTTCTTCTTGGATCTCCAATTTTTTCATCATTGTTTCTAATTTCATTAAAATCCTCCAACATACACCATGGCTCCTTTCTATAAGCACCGATACGAGAAAGTCTTTCCCATAAACAAGATCTATTATTTCTTAAAGGTTCACCATAGATACAAGAAACAAAGAAACTGAACTTTCCAAGCTGTACATGAAAGTCCACCAGATGCTTATCTACAAACATGAAGTCTATATACACTGAATTCTTCCACATCAAAGCTAGGTCTCCGCTGTACCCAATAGGATTCACTGTCAAGATCCTATCATAGCCTAACCATGTCTGGAGATCCACCAAAACGTCTCTTCTCTGCTTCGTTTCCATCAAAAACAAAATGGAATGACCAGGTCCTGTGCACGGCCCAAGACCTGAAAATTCCAGCTTAGCATAGTCATTTAAATATTGGACGGTCCTCATTTGTGAGAACCAATGGTTTCTTAAACCTTGCAGAGCTTTGAGATGGCTCGACATCTTCATTTGCCTTCCTCTTCCCGTCAGTAACAACTCCTTCACCAAACTTCTTGCCTGTTTCTTGGTCAGCTTTCACCGCAGCTTTGCCATAGTTCCTTCTTTTGAATGTTCCAGGTCTTTTTCTAGCCCTGCCTCTCTTCAAGTTAGTCCCGGAAGCACTAGTTTCAAAGAAACCAGTACGGAAACCCGTAGAACTCTCCTGAAAAAAGGTTAGTTGAGTGGAGCTAGGAAGATCATCAGGAACATGGACTTCCGACACCGCTTTACCAGATTGTAGGACCCTTATACCCGCTGAGATCGCAGACGCCATCAACTTCTCTGGCTGAGACATGCCTTTGTTCTGTTTGCTGAAGTCGAAGAGAACTCCTTTCCCTTTGTCTAGATCCGTAGTAATCGATGGTTCCTGCTCAAGCATGAGAGTAGTCTTTCTACCAATCGGGTCGTTCTCCAGGTCCAATAAGGATTTCTTTACTCGCTCAATCCTAGCTGCTTTTTTTGGACCATCCGCCACCATCAAGTACGATCTCATACCTTCCATCACTTCCTTTGCAATCTTCGGCTTTCATGAAACCAGGTCCAGCCCCATAAACTTCTCAGGAATAATCCCATACAAAGGATCATTGTCATCAAGGCATTCTGTAATGTCAGTACGTTTACTCTCCGCAGATGATGCTCCAACACTCACCATCCCTTCCTTTTTTCGAATGAAAAGAGGGCATTGATCTTGCTCATGAGTAAGACGTTGACAAGTGTAACACCTTATCTGAATTCTTTCGTAGTCATAACGGATATTGATTTCCTCACCGCCAGGTGTAGTTACCTTCTTAAACCTCTGAAGTGGATTGGCTACATTGAACTTCACCAACACTCTTATATAGTCCATGACTTGAGGTTTATCAGGGTCAAAAGCAACCTCAACCACCTTCCCAGCAAAGTCTCCCAAAGACCAAAGAGCCTTCTTTGTGTAGTGGTTGATTGGTATGTTTTTCATCTGCACCCATACCATAATGTATTGCAGATAATCCTCAGGGGATTTTTCAACCCATCTTTCCATCACGAGAGGCCAAAGTTTGAAAGTATGAACACCCCTGTCCAGAATGTCCAATAGATCGTGTTCATGTTTGAAGAAAAACTGAAATCTTTCTCTTGAAAGCGCCACCCTCTTACTCTATCATAGAATTGCCATTTCCTAGGCATATCAAGAATCAGATCTGACATCTTCTGACTGGACGGATTCAGAAGCCGTCCCACCAAACTCAAGGAGTTCCTTCCAGCAGAGCAGTACTCGGGTGTATCAGGTAATACGAACGGTTCATCATCTTCTTCCTCCAGAGAAAGCTGAAACAGAGCCTTATCCAGTTGAGACGACATCACCACTGCTTTGATTCTTCCTTCACTGTAATTTGACGGTAGCAAGCTTCGATTTTTAGAAAATCTTTAGATTTGGTAATTTTCACTCTCGAAACTCAAGAACAAACCCTAGAACCTTATCTCGATTTGCTTTGAAAACAGGAAAAATATCTTCAAAGTGGTTACTTTACTTTAGAGAAAACGTGTTTGAATCAGCCAAAAACCCTACTTTACTACAAGGTGCACGTTAGTAAACGAGGAAAAAAGCCCAAAAGAGGGAGTCAGCTATATTACGCCGAGAGAATACTTTTAACAAAGAATAATGTTAATCAAATTAGACTTGTGTCATTTTAGTTTAGAAACCCTTTTTATAAGCATTTTTTTGTAGAAATCCTTTTTATAAGCATTTTTTGTAGAACCCTTTTTATAGGCTTCAACCACTAAAACTAACTATTGCTTACTATAAAAAGAAAAGGTAATCGTCGTCTTAATTTGTTTACTTTTACTTCTCATTACAAAAGAGACTGATTTTGGCATAGATCTAGCAGTCGTCAGAACTCGGAACCAAAGTTAAAGTCAAAATCTGATATGTCAAGTTTCCTAAAATTTCAATTTAACACTAATTGAAAAAAAGTTGAGTGGTTCAAGTTCCTAATATATTACTTAAGTCATTTTTATATTTCTAATTTCTAGATTTTTAAATAAAAATAAATTGGCGGTAAATTAAGTGGTCTAAGTCTTGTATATATTCTTTAAATTACTTTTATATTTCTAATATGGGATTTTATCTTCAACACCCTTTCTCGGAATAATAATACGTACATCCATTAATCTCGAAAGAATCCATCATATTTCCTCTGAAACAATACTCTTTTTCTAGCAATCTCAGCAAAAATAAATTTTCTTTAAATCGTCAACAAGTGAGATGATCGGGCCACTTTTTAGAATGGATTAATGGATTAGGGTACTGATCACTCTGATTCCATGCCAAGTTTCATGAGTTTCTAAACTAAAACTAACTGACGTTAAGTGAAATAACCCAAATGTTTTATATATTACTTAAGTCATTTTCGTATTTCCAATATGGAATATTATCTCTAACATAATATTAGTTATGTCTAAGTTTGCTTCAGCCTTCACGCACACACAAACCACATGGACTATAGCAGCTAGGAGACAACTTATAATATCAAAAATGTTTGGAACTATATTCTACTCCCTCTGTTTCTTAAAGATGTATGTTTTGGTGTTTTCACACATATTAAGAAAATACATTAATCATGCATTGTTTTTAGAAATTATCAAATTCCAATGCATTTTAACCAATAGTCTTTCAATAAATTCAATTAATTTTATTGAAATTTGCAATTTTTGTATAGAAAACATAAAAATACATCTTTTTAAAATAATTTTTTTTTCCAGAACATACATCTTTTAGAAACAGATGGAGTATTATATAATCGAACTAATTTTTAAAGTTCCACTACTAGAAAATGGAATTAATTTAAAAAGTCCATTATTTTTAATTGGTTTTTATATATGGATTTCAGTACTTTCATAGCAACTTCATTTTTCCGTACATGCACTGTTTTTTTCTTTTTCATTTATTGTGATTGATATATAAGGGAAAAAGTTTAATAAGTGAACAATATGCATCTTTCATCATTTTCTTCGTCTGTTGTTGCTTTCGGTTTTTCTTCTTTCCGCTTGCTTGTTTTTTTCTTTCTTTCAGCACACTTTACTCCAAAGATAGAGACATAGCGCGTATGTTTTAATATAAAACTAGATTTTGATCCGTCTTTGAAAGGGCGGGTATTATTTTACAATTTTATAAAATATATTATTTGTTTAAAACTATTTAATGTATTTATCTTAGTAAAATTTTCTTTATAATAAATTCGACACATAGAGTCTCTCTGATAGACTATGTGTTTTTCTTGCTTTGTTTTATTCCCTCTCCAATCAACATATTTATTTGGCTTGTTGTTAAAATAAATGATTTTAGAACGCAAATGTACAATACTTTATATTGATATTTTGTTTAAACAATGTGACATATTTCTATATTAATTAAATATTTACATTGTAATTTAAAATTTTATACAAATCAACATATTTGTGTAGTTAGTTGTTAAAAGAAATGATTTTGAATCCAAATGTACAGTACTTTTATATTGATTTTTTTGTTATGTGCAGCCATTATTTTGGTTCAAATATCCGATTCATTTTCAAATACATTCGTTATTTGAATATTTTAGTTTCCTATACATCAGAACAAAATTCAAACAGACCGGGATCCAACTTGAAACTCACACATAAATTTATATCCAAACATGGTCTAATTTCAAAAGTCAAAAATATATACCAAAAAATGACCAGTACCTAAATGGGTACCAAAATATCTATGCATAACAGTTTTGTAAACAAATAAAAAAATTTTTTATGTGTTTGGCTAAATTAAGTGAAATAGAAAATTTTATTCAGTAATATTTTAAAATATTAATAATGATATATATATATGAATATCGATTTTTTTAGATAAGTTTTGGAATTGTAATTAATTAATTTAAATTGATTTTAAATGCAGTTGTAGAATCTGTAAATAAAAAAAATACAAAAAGGAAGTACCTTAAAAAAAATTCAAAACCCAAAAAATATATACCCGAAGGAAACGATCCGTACCTAAATAAATACATGAATGTCAATGCCTAACTAATTTCGTAAACAATTAAAAAAATATTTTTATGTGTTTGGCTAAATGAAGTTAAATAGAAATTTTTTTATTTACTAATATTTTTACAATATTAATAATGATCAATATATGAATATTGATTTGTTTAGATAAGTTTTGGAATTGTAATTAATTAATATAAATTGATTTTAAATGCAATGGTAGAATATGTAAATAAGAAGAAACACATAAAGGAAGTACCTAAAAAGAAATTTCAAAACCCAAAAAATCTATACCCGAAAGAAACGACTCATACCTAAATGGATACCCGAATGTCTATGCCTAAATGATTCCGTAAACAAATAAAAAATTATTTTAATGTGTTTGACTAAATTAAGTGAAATAGAAAAATTTTTATTTTGTAATAATTTTACAATATTTAATAATGATTAATATATAAATATCAATTTGCAAATAAGTTTGGAATTGTAATTAATTAATTTAAACCGATTTTAAATGCAGTGGTAGAATCTGTAAATAAAAAGAATTACAAAAAGGAAATATCTTATTTATTATAAATGCAATGACTAAATGTGTAAATAAAATGAAGTAAATATACTCATATATATGTTTCCAAACAATTTTTCATTTAATATTGTTATCCATGTTTTTAAACAAACTTCATTTTTAAACTGCAATTCATGTGTCCAAACACTTCAATTTTGTACTTGAGTTTTAATAATATAGATATACTTTATTTAATGTGTCTTTTTAATAATACCTGGACTAGTATCTGTGGGTAACGCCAGATGCCAAAAGGGCTTCCGCTCCTTGTAGTTTGTAAAATTTAATTTTTAAACGAGTTTTAGTGTAGTATTATGTATAGTATCGTCCAAAGTCGAGTGATTCGTGCGGAAGCAGATATAGCTTTTGTAATTTATCCAGCGTAACCAGAATCTTTCACCAAAAAATGGTAAAACTACAAAAAGGTTAGGTTAGTGTGCTTAAGTATATTACTCACGACTGAGGAACCCATTACCCAAGAAAATCCTCATGGTTGGAGACGGATGTATATTAAGCTATTAACTACTTTAATAGCAACGTACAGTTTAAAGATTGATTGCTTTCAAATCAATACTAGATACTTATCTCCCGACTTTCTTTTCAGTTTTAATGGAGTATGTCGCGCATACATTCAATATTCAATCCTCAACATCATGAGATAATGGAATAATGATACATCAGTTACACGACAAATTTAGTATGCATGTAGAAATAATGTGATAGTGAGCTCACTACCACATCCACTATCTTTGTATGTTTTTTAATCAGAGTGGCCTCAACAACGCATCAAGCCTACCAAAATAATATGTGCCTATAAAATTTATTATATTATTTAAGAATCACATGTTGTTTTAGAGCTCCCTTGTTTTCAACAACAAAAATAAATTCTTGTTCCGGAGACAAATTCGGTTCCGCAAGGAATTAATATATATCTACGAAATTTTCAAATCAAATTTGATTCATATGTTTTGGTAATCAATCAGATTCGTATTTGTTTGAATACATTATAATAATTAATAATCCTTTGACTTCTAAATGTTTTCTTGGTCTTGTTTTCTTGAATTATATATATCGTGGTAAGCCTAAAGGCTTTGTTAAATATTTGAAATGAGATATAAAGTTTGGTTTATAGATAATGATTTGATAATTAATGCAAATTGTTAGAGTTTTAACGATTTTCCACAAATAAAAATGGTCATCATTATTACTATTCTTACTGGATCCAATGAATGTGTTTGGGAATCCATAACAGTAAAGAAAGTAAGATGTTGGGCAAAAGCATTCCCATTGATGTAGCATATATCCTTTCACCTTTACGCAATTTTAAAAAAATGGACAAATAAAAAAGGGAACAACTTAGTTAAATATTATAGCTTGAAAAGGAAACGAATGCAATGATGAACATGTGATATTCTCAAATCCCACTCTAAATGTAATAAAGAGATAATTTTAATTAAAAGCTTGTCTCCTGCACTTTCAATTTCACAATCATCGTCTCATCAACGATGCACACAAAGATGGCATATATGGTACCTGCGTTAAGCTCGCTGTCATTACTTGAAATATGGTGTATAAACGTTTGAAAAAGAATAATGTTGGGTTTTTAGGATAACCGGACCGATCGAGTGCAATTGCATCTTACCAATTAATTTTAAATCTGAAAATGTTAATAATCTTAACATAGATATGTTTAATTTATCTGTTGACAAAAGAATGACTATCTTGTCTGGAGTCTTGTGGTCGATGATAAGAAGACGGGTTTGGGATACGAACACATTTCAGGTTTGATATACATGTTAGAAATTAAGTCACGTTATTCATTAACACCGATATGGTTATGAACTTCTATTTCCAACCCATTTTGAATATCCAGAAAAAAATCTATCCATACACTACAGTTTTTTTTTAGAAACTAGTGTGGACCATTTTATAAGTCTGGCATATCTCAAATTAATAAAGAAAAACAATATATTTTATCAAAGAAAAAGTTATACCCATAACATAACTAAGTACGACCAAATTTTCACTAGATTACCATTAACTTAAATAATCAAATTTTGTTTACAGACAACTATGATTATAATCACCGCTTCTATATACAAACTAATAAAATAAAAATTTTGGTTTTGAAATTTAAAAGTCTGTTTTAAAGATAATTTCATTCAAAAACTATTGAAGTATTTTAAATATATATATATATATATAATCTTTATGTGGATAATCAATAGCATATCTATTTTTTTTTTCAAACAACTACTTGCAATAAAATAACGAGAAGAGTTTAGTCTACAGCAACAATACGATCAAAGCCTGATCTTGTCAAAGAATCAGCCTCAGAGTTTTCTAAACGAAGAATATAAAAGTAAGACAATGGACAGAAGAGAGTGGCAAAGTTCCTAATATCCTGGAAGATACCCGCAATCTCGTTCACATCCTGGTCTTAACGCAGAGCTGAGATAAGGACTTGACTGTCCGAAAAGATTTGTACTATGGAGATTAAAATCAACAGCCTTCCTGAGCGCTTCTCAGCTTCTTGCACTGCGAGAGCTTCTGCCATGAGGGCCGAGCAAACATGAGATCGATTAGAGGAGCCATGACAGAGCACTTCCCCTTCTTCATTTTTGATTATCCAGCCCATTCCACCTGCCAATGAACTTTCCTGCCATGCTCCATCACACCAACAAGAGGGAGCTCTTAGAGGTCTTATCCGTACCGAAGCTTTCTGATACTGCGCTTGTTTTTAATGTTGTTTGCGTCCTCCCATGCTTTGGCATCCTACTGATTTAGAGATGATTTCTTCTATCTTGTACAGATCAATAGCATATCTATAAATTAAATTAAAAGTTCTATTATGTTTCCCTTTAATCTTCACTTGCCATCATGTATTATTCTGTTTTGTTTTTTATTCTTAATTTTTGTGTTGTCTTTATAATCCTATCTCATGGGCAGCCCTATTGCCAGAGACCGAATATACTCGTTTTTCAATAGATTAGAACTAGACTAATATAAAAGTCGCTAAGAGCACAGTCATCAGTTAAAATACCCATTTAGGTTTCTTAATTGCTAGAGATTAGTTACATCCTTTGACATGGTTTATTAAAAAAATTGAATTCGGCTTACTTGAATCCAAAAGTCAGTTTAAGTTAAGTCGATTGAAGAAAAGGAGAGAAGACCGATTATATAAAAAGAGACCGAGGACCAAGAAAAGGTATTCGTAAATATACACATTTTTGGGCACAAAAATTAGGATTTACTTTGAAGACCTAGTTTTCATAAAGCATCATAGTCTCGTGCAATCGTCTATTTGATTATCAATAAGCGTATTTTAATAATACATTATCGAATTCGTACATATTTTCAATATGTGCTGAACTCCGATTAAAAACTAATGATAAATATTTATTTCTTATACAGATTAATTATTTATTTGAAGGTGCCTTAACATATGTTAAATCAATTACGTTGTCGACAGCAAAATAGAGATTAATACATGTGTCGTAAGGGGATGATTTGGCTCTTGAAGTCAAAGTTCGTCTCCATTCCTTAAGATTCTCTAAATCTAGGGTGAAAGAGAATAGTAGAAACGACTTTATAAAGTTGCCTCGAGTGAGTGTCACTATCAACAAACGTTGTCTTCTTATTTTCATTCTGTGTATTTTACTCTTTTTTTTTTTGGCACAAAAGTGTATTTTACTCTAAAAATACGTTTTTGCCAATTGCCATAGCCACTGCCACTTATTAGATTAACTTACACTACTTCATTTTTGAAACACATACAATTATTCAAAAGGAGCTCATATTTCACACAAAATTAATTAAAAGCATACTCAAACGCAGAAAATTAAAAAAGGATAGTAAAAATCATTTTAAACCATAATGCATGCATGGAAGTATACGTACGTAAACAAACGGCAGGGTACTTTAGTCATCTAGCCAAGCGAACCCTACATCCTCTCCGTAAAGCTGCCAAGTAGTCATGCTCTCGTAGTAGCGAAACGAGTCGTTGTGGTTCATAAACCCTTCCGTGAAAAGATCCGGCAAATCGAACACCGTCTCTTCGTTGCTTTCCTTGTCCGTACTCAAAGTATCTAACGTGTCTGAAGAAAACACTAAACTGGTGGAAGTCGAAGACTGAGCTGTAGACAACTCGGAATGACTAAGCTCATTGGCTAATTTCTCATCTATAACCTGTTCTTGCCACATGGCTTCTGCGGCTTTGGCAGCTGCGGCTTGTATATCCTTGGGAGAGCAGCTAACCGGACGAGGAAGCAAACCGGACAGTTCCGGGAAGTTGAGATAAGCGGAGTTGCCTTTAATGGCTAAAGCCGCAACGTCATGAGCTCGAGCTGCCATCTCAGCCGTTGGATAAGTCCCAAGCCAGATTCTCGATTTCTTCTTTGGTTCTCTAATCTCCGACACCCATTTTCCCCAGCTCCTCTTCCTTACTCCTCTATATGAAGTCGGATTCTTATTACCATTGCCACCGTTGGTCCTCCGCCGTTTTCCACCAGCTTCAGTGTCTTGCACAAAATAACTTTTAGAAGACCAAGATTCCGACGAAGTGACGGCGGCGACTGTGGAGATTGTCATTACGGAAGCATTGTTGTCTTCCTGATAGTGAGTAGCACTACACTCTATGTTGATTTGTTTTTCCATTTGAGAGAGAGAGAATTAAAGGTATAAAATTACAAGTTGAAGTAGGCTGCTATTAAATATTCTTCCAAGTTGTTTTATTTTTCTATTTTGTCCTTTTCATATTATAAAGAAAAACATGACATTATTATATAAAATAACAAAATCTGTGTTATTATGTTGTTGTATAGTAGGTCCGGATTGTCAATCAACTGTCCTCCATTTTCAGCGAATAACTTACCCCCATGTGAAAGTTACATAGAAATTATAATGTATATTTATTTTATTACAATGAGTATAAAATCGAATAACTATTAGATGGCATTGGTTTAAATGTCTCTCGTCTTATAAATGGACCGACCACCCTGCATGCGCGTCACCTTCATAACCCATGAACGTTGGCTTGGAGTTGCGTAACGTCGTAATTATCACAATAAGTAGCACAATGTGTGGAGAGTGTCTACTTGTATTTTTTGCATTATAGACTTATATAGTACATAAAGGTTTTATGTTGACCCACTTTGCTTTACAATAAAACGACATATGTCATAACTAACTTGGACTTGGAACACACAATAGTTTTGAGACAAAAAATAATGCACGATAGTTAATTAGTTACCAAAATAAAAATTCGACCACGAGAATCATGTTATTACCCTTCCAGTCTTTCACCCATGCTAAATTTATTTATATGATTACTATCCCCCTGTATATTAAAAGAGATGTCACTTTAGTGATTTCTATTTATGTGACACTCATAGAGGACACTCTCAGATTAATTCTCTTAATTCTATTGGTTGATTTTGCTAATTTCTTTTTGATTTATTTTTAAATCGCCAAGGAAGTGTTAACCTAGAACCACTTAATTTAGACTTCCAAACACTCTCAATGATAGAGTTAACCTCGAACCACTAATTTTAGGCTTCCAAACACTATCAACTACTTATATAAACTATTCACATACATTACTACATATATATATACGAATAAATTATATTTGTATATAAAATATAATTATGTTTTTCAACATGCGATAATATATTTTCATAAACCTAAATTGTATGTGATTTCTTATCCTGGTAAGAAAAACACACACATACATTTTATACTAAAATATGTTAAAAACATATGCTGAGACAGGAAATTATATTATTTCTATTTCAAAATGATTTTAGATCTTATATTTTTTTAAGAAAATTCATTTACTTACATTTTCAATAAACTTTTATTAAATAATAATAGTACATTATAGATTTGAATTATAATAATAATAAACTATAATCTTAGAGATATTATTTGTATTTACTAAAATTTATTAAAGTTATAGAAAATAGAGAAATATAAAAATAATACATTTATAATCAAAATTATTTTTTCAAAATAAAAGTTTCTAAATTTTGTTAAAGTATTTATTTAAATATATTTTGTACCTATAAAGTAAGATTATTATTGTTATTTATCTCTTTAGGAAAATATATTTTGGTCATTTTAATTTTTATATGATATTTTGTGATAAAAATTTAGAGTTATACTTAGGTATTCCTCTGAGGGTTAAATTTATGATTCAATTGGATCTATAAAACTATTTAAAATTGATTATGTGGTTTTAAAAATCTAAAATTATTGGATTAGCTATTTATAGAAATAATTAATTTATATTTATATTTTATCTTATATAATTTAGATTTTTAATCATCGACATACCAAAGGAAATCAACACTAAATACATACCTTTTGTGTTTTCTCGATTGAAAGGTAAATATATTTTAATCATCGACAATACTAAAAGGAAATTAACACTAAATACAAACTAAAACGAAATCAATACTCTTAATTGATTGGTCGATCACTAATTATTTACTAACCTTACTAATAATTAATACATGTATTAATAATTTTCCTTATTATATATTACTTGTGCAAGAATATTAATTAATACATGTATTAATAAATTTCCTTATTACAAATCGGAAAACAATCCACTCTTGATATCATATTGATTACATTGTTTAGTGTGATTTATCGATTTGTATCTAATTAGGTTGTTTGTTATTATTAACTTACCTTACTAATATTAAATATACAGTTTCTAATATATAGTTTCTTTATATAGTTTCTCATATTTCGTATAGAATATATAATATTCTCAATAATTTATTAGAGAATATTATATTTCTTAGCTTATCATGCAAGCTAAATCATTGAGAAACGTCCACCAATTTACTATATATAAGACATTCACAGTAAGAGAAACGAAACCACTGAACTTTTTATGTTGATATTGTTTTTTTGTTATTTTACATCATTAAGCTTTTATATATACATATTTCATCAGAGCTGACTTTTCTTTTGGTTTATATGCAGATGCCATATTATAACGATTTCACCACGATGCAGGTAAGTTTTGATTATAAACCACAACCTTGATACTATTTTTACAAGCTATGGTTTTGAGAGTTATTACTTGGATCCTAACTTGTTTCTGTTTCCTCTGTAGATAAGAAACTTGTTAAGAACGAGTCATGTATCATTATCAACAACGATCTCAACACCATGCGCTAGCTCACATGGTTCAAGCTTCAAACCAAATCAACAACGATCTCAACACCATCGAACAAGGTAATTTTTTTTAATCACACAACAAGGTAATTTTGTTAGTGTTACTGCTAAGTAATGTAATATAGTGATTTAAATTTAAATTAAACCCAATAATTGAAAAGCTACACACTAATATATATTTCTAATACTAATGTTAGAATTAAATCGGTTATATACAAATTTATATATTAAATATAAGTGATAAAACATAATTATTATATATTTCTATAGATTTACAATATATCAAAATCAAAACTATTTATTATTCTTTAATTTTATACACATATTATGGTATTAGGAAAGATATACCTTTTTGGTAAAGGCTTTTAATTAGTTAATTCGTTTATTAATAATTTGTCTTATTTTATTATCAATTACTTGCGCAAGTTGATATGATGGTTACCGTATTTTGCCATCAATTACTTGTCTTAAATGGTATGTTAATTATTGCAAATTTATGACAGTCAATTTTTACTATCTTTCTTTATTGCCTCATGCTTATTAAAAGGAAACAAATATTACAAGAACCATACGACTTTATATATCACAAGAAATGTCTTTACAAGAATTTTTATAACAAATATTTCAGAAACCATAAGACTTAATGATAAAATATGATTATTAATTCGTAATTATTCTTTAAATTTGAAATATTCTAATTTTTTTATTATATATAATTCTAAACGAAATAATCTTTTAGAAAGTATTTTTAAATATATATTTAGTTGACAAATTTAAAAGTTAAATTTT
This sequence comes from Brassica nigra, assembly GCA_016432835.1. NCBI lineage: Eukaryota > Viridiplantae > Streptophyta > Magnoliopsida > Brassicales > Brassicaceae > Brassica > Brassica nigra. The sequence continues at coordinate 8,551,335 of CM028246.1, read as the reverse complement.
CGTGAAAATATATGTCTATTAATTAAATTTCTTATTCTTTTATGATGTCATTTATTGGTAACTATATACATGAGATATTGCATTAAATGTGTATGTTCTTTATTTTCCTAATTAGTTAATTCGAAATATGATGATTACCTTATTTTGCTATCAATTACTTGCACAAATTTATATGATAATGGTGATTTGAGTTAGAAAAGCCCAAAACTATTATCCATTTAGAAAACCACAAATATAATGGTGATTTGAGATTAAGAAAAGCCAAAACTATTATCTTTATTATATTTATATATATATATATATATACATATAAATATATGGATCTTAAAAATGTAATTTACTATATATATACATTTGTTTGTTTTTTCTATTAACAGATAAATACCACATCACATACATGGAACTCTCAACGAATCCGGGATCTGGTGACCCCGGAGGACGCAGTTATCATTGAGAGCTTGCGTTGAGTCGAAATTATTTGACAGTGAGATGGTTGGCACTTCACTAAAATGGTAAATATACGGTTAAATCTGGGTATCAAGTGGAAAGAGTATATCCCGATATAGTGAAGTTACTTCCAACTTATGGACCTGATGTGACTGCTCTGAAGGCCTTTTTTGGAAAGTCAAGTGTCCACCTAAGTTTAAACATTTTTTGTGGCAAATAGTGGCAGGATGTATCTCCGTAAAGGAGAAACTGAGGTCAAGAGGGATGCAAGGTGATTTACAGTGTTCAAGATGCGCAGCAGAAGTGGAGTCAATAAATCATGTATTTTTTAAATGTTCACCGGCAGTTCAAGTATGGGCTCTCTCCCAAATACCATCAAATACAACTGTCTTCCCTTCGCAATCCATCTACGCGAATATGGATCACTTGTTTTGGAGGGTTTCCCCGCCCACAACGAGTCACCATTTTGCTTGGATTTTATGGTATATTTGGAAAGGTCGAAACAATATGGTGTTCAGTAACATCAATACTGACCCTAGAGATACCTTGCAATTGGCGAGAGACAGAATCCAGGATCTGGCTGGAGGCTCAGACAACTCTTTCACAAAGGGTTGTTCAACAAAGGGAGGAAGATGTGGACATTTTGCCAAATATTCGGACGGGTGCTTCTGGATGGTTCTTGGAAAGAACAGGAATTGTTTTCAGGTCAAGGTTGGTACAGCACCTTAGAAGGTTTTGATGGCCTAATGGGAGCGAGGAATACGAGAGCCAGTATATCCCTCTTCATTCGAGATGGAAGCCCTAATTTGGGCCATGCAAAGCATGAGGAACCTTCGACGGTTTCATGTGGCGTTTGCAGATTGTTCTCAATTGGTGAAGATGGTTTCAGATCCGAAGAATGGCCTGCATTTGCAACTTACCTAGAAGACATAAGACTTTTGAAGAATAGCTTTAATTACTCGGAGATTATCCATGTACCAAGGACGCAGAATACAAGAGCGGACAACCTTGCTCAGATCTTGAGGAAACAACCATTTTAAATCGTTCATATGGATTCGAGCCCCTGTTTGGTTTACTGAGTCTTAGTTGAGTCTGTTGTGTTGATGACAAAAAGATAAATAACACAGATGAAAGACCGGTTGTAGTTGACTACAAACCATTTTTCATCTGTTTCAATAGCGATATGCAAATTTAATATTATTTTCGTCTCAATAAAAAATCTATTAAACTATTTTATATTGTACAATTGCTAAAAAAATTTGACAATTTTTGCAGGTTTCTATGGGATTTTTAATTCATAATTGTTCTTCTTATTTTATATTACTTATGAATTATATTTAATTTTTTTATCACATTTTCTTTGCAGATTTCTATGGGATTGTGATATCTTTGAGATTTTATCACATTATTTAATATGTCACTGTCTCCTGTATATTTTTCTTACATTTGTTTTTTTAATAGTTAACTTTTATTAAAAACATACTAATGATGTTAATTTTTTTTATTTTAGTTAACTTTCATTTGTTTTATTCTTATATACTTTTTGTGACTTTTTTAGTTTTTGTTTCAGTTTAATATTGAATTTAGTTCACATACTTTATGTGTATATATTTTAAAACAATTTTTCTTTTAAAAAATTATGCAACAAAGAGCTTAATTAAACCGATCTAAAAACAAACCGAACCGAATATAAATTAAACTGGACATAAACCACACCGAATGAGACTAAATAAGGTTTACTTCAGTTGAAAAAAATATATTAAAACCTAACTAAACAAACCAAACCGAAAAAATAACGAATTATCCACCCCTACTGCATCCTAGAGATTTGCGCAAATCTTGTTTCAGCTTTGAAACTCTCACTTGTTCCACAAATTCCCACATTTGAACTCAATCGATACTCCTATCTCAGCATTATACTATATTTTTATACCCGCACAGGGTGCGGGTGGGTCACCTAGTAGTAAATATTGCGGAATCTTTTGGACTTATCTCTGTATGATGTAATTTTGGACTGACTGAGAATTCTATATACTACATTGAAATACGGTGACTACGTAATAATTTATGTACTGAATATCTGATGTGGTTCTATATTTATGTTTTTATTAATGCGTTTGGGTCCGGAAATTAAATATAGAGGTTGCATGTATGCATATATATATATAGCATATATGTTTATTTACATTTATTGTTTTATTCGATTGGACGCCACTGTAACTAGCAAACACTTCAATTTGCCAATGATAAAACAAATTACTAACATTAACATAAATGAGTGTCATTTTTAAAATTAATACTGCATAGTTGAAAAGTTATTTCATTAGTTTTCATTGATAAATTAAAAATAGATTCGTCGGTATCCGAAGGATTATGTTAAACCCCATTTTTGTAGGTTGCAAGATTATATATGTCACACATTTATATTGTCTTTTAGTTGTTTTTGAAGAATGAACAATGAAGAACCTTGAGTTCTGTGGAGTGTCAACTATTTATTGATATACAATATTCATATAGTTTTACGATGAAGAGTATTTGTAACGTAGAGTATTAGTTATTCCAAAGCAAAGTAAGATTCTGACAACAAAACGATTGTAAATCTGATTTAAAACATGTGCTTTATTTACATTTCAGCTGTCCAGTCAAGAAAGCCAGCCAAAAAGCTGTTATCTGCTCCTTCCTTTTAAGTTTCTTTGTCGCAGTTTTATTTCTTTTCTTTTTTTTTGACGAAACAGTTTTATTTCTTCATCGTTTGATCATGAGCTTTATTAAAACAAATTAATAACGAAACTGCCCTGACTACTTGCTATACTAGATTAAGATGCTCTATTATTTCTCTGAGCGATTAATCGCATTCATTTTTTATATCATCCTTCTAAGCAGAACTGGTAAATATATGTTTTAAATGCAAATCTCAGTTGCAATGTTATACAAATTGATACAAATCTCTATTGTGCAGAGAATGCTGCATTTTCATCTACACTTGCCAAAAAGCTTTTAATTTCCCTATTTGAAAAGTGCATAACTACTAATCAACAATTATAACCGTGAAGAACAAGACCAATAGGTAGATATAAAACATCATTTTAATACGACAGGGAATAAAAGAAATGTACTTATATATAGTGTGCTGGATATATCCTCCACAATAAATATGTATGCCGATTTGAATAATTTGGGAAAATATTATACATAGAAACAAAACCCTATGTGAATGTGAGAACGAAAAATGGGTTACATCGTGACGATGCATTTGTAACTAGGCCTTGTCGGTGAAAACAGAAAGACCCAAAAATATTCCAACAAGTCTAGGAGATTGCCCATTTCACCAACTACAAGAAATAACGACGAAAATGGAGGAGCTAAAGCCAGAGGCGGAGGGTACCAAATCGCTCTTGAGATATAACAAAACTCTGGTGAGAGTATTTTTCTCCTGCGAAATGTTTTCATAAGCTGAGTTTGTTCTTGAGTTTGAAGTGTAAAGACTGATTTTCAAATTACCATTTTTCAGATTGCATAAGATGTGTATATGTATTATGTAGCCAATACAACCGAAAACATTAGGCACTGTCAATACCACAGAAAAGATCTCACTCTTAACTATAGACAACACAATATTTATTTCAGTGAAATGCATTTCAAGGATGATAATACTATGTGAGCCATTTCTTCCTTTATTATTGCGGAGAAGAAAAGAAATATGTGTTAGCAATGAATATGCAAGCATGCCGTTATGTTCAAATGTCATTTCAAATCCAATTTAAGTTCGCTGTTCTATCTTTACTTTCTTTGTGAAGATCATTTAATGCTATGCACACAACCTTAACTCGTACGCAGTTACAAACAAACCCTTAACTCGTACGTGTTGTTCAATATCATTTTGAAGAATTCACGAAAATTTTATATAGGGATACCATATATTAACGAATTTATGCAAAAAGAGCTTCGTGAAACAATCAGCTCTCGGAAAAAAAAACTACAACGTCTGCAGGTGATCTTTAGCTTCCTATTGAAATGACAAACCTAGAGAGAAGAGAACCTAAGCAGTTGAAAACAAATCACAAGCATACCTAAGCGACCAGGTAAGTGGAAGAGGTTAAAAGAAGCGCCAGCATCCGGATGACTGTTTCAGGTGTAGCAAAAATCTGTAATATCAAAGTGCTGGTTAATTGCATGCTCCAAGAAGTTGTACAAGGGAAAAAAACTCGAATCCAGCTGAACGAATCATCGCAAGGAGATGGAAAATAGATGGTCAGAATTGGCGTTTGAGCAATCATATTATCCTCAGAATGCATCGTACAATTCTGACTATGTCATGTTCTTGGATTTCCTCATCGACTCGGAGAAAAACGTAGTCTTGCTCGTCGAGAAAGGTAACCTTGTTATAGTATATGGATGGGTCGAGTATATCCATGTGTATATTAGGTACATTGTCCCACATCGAAAATCATAAGAATCTTAAGTAAAATATAAAGAAGATTATCTAATTTATCACTAATTGATTTTAAGTTGAAAACTCATTTAATTTAATATCGTATTAGATCTCGACCCATGCTATCTAACCCTATCTATTATTGATCCAGTCATAAGTTGGGTCAGACATATTGGAGACATCCTCCTACATCGGTTCAATCTAAACCCATCTAATATAATTATGTAGACATGTGCTTTTTTCCATGGTTGATTAGACCGATGAACTCTGAACCGCCAGACTAGAGGGGCCGACAACTCGACACTAGACTCGTTATATTTGTGTATATAGATATGTATCGGTTTTGGTTGTTGTTCTTTCTATAAGGATCATAAAGAATTGGCTTGGGCACCATGTGCAGTCTCTACGTTGTTGAACAAGCTCTGTTTGGGAGTCATAGACGATGGTTCTTCTTATGCTAATATATATTGCATCAAAAATCATTGCGCTTGTGACAAAAAAAAATATCAAGACCAACTCCAACGGTGGACTTAAAATAGGTTCGTAACTAATTAAAAAAAGAAAAAAAACATCAGATGAGTTTTTTGCAGAAAGACTTTAGCTAACCCATTTAGAAACTTTTATTACCGTTTTAATTTTTTAATTGAGTAACCTTTTGTACAATATACAAAAATTAAATAAAAACTAACTTATTATCAAAAATTAATATTGCATCACTAAGAATTGGATGTGGGAATAGTGGCGGACCCAGGATAATATTATACCTGGGTCATAGTTTAGCTGGGCCTAGAACAATAAAGAAATTAACTGAAATAAAATAGAGAAAAATAGATGCAAGAGGAGATTCGAACTCAGAAAAACGGTATCAAAGAATGACCAACGTAACCAACTGAGCTATTTTCGCCACTGATCACAGCTAAAACATTACGTTTTTATATTTTAACATGTGTCACTTGACACCCCCTTATTGTGAGTGGGTCCGCCTCTGTGTGGAAATCTACACCATTAGAGCATTAATATCGCATGATCTTAGGACAATTCTTAGGCGGTGAGATCCAGGTAGGACCCATAATTTTTTTAAAACCTTCATCTTTCTCCTCTTCCGCAAGAGACAACTCTTGTACTGTTCGCTGATTCCACTGGCACGTGGCAGCCAACGATTGGTTAGTTTTTTTTTAAATGGGACAAAAAAGAAAAAAAAATTAAGAACCCTCTTTTGGGTTTCGGCGATGCGGATTCTCTTAGAATGGCTCTAAGAGCAAAGTATCTCTGTACCAATACAGTCTCTTCTTTTCTTTCATCTTTTCAATATTTTCTAATTTTCTAATATTAAGAGCCTATAGCTCTGGAACTGGTCTTAGAGCATCATTATCAAGAGTTTCTTAGTGTGGGGTTCTTAGGGAATATAAAAAACTGTTTTTTAATTTTTAACTAAAAAGTTAAGAAACTGTTTCTTAAAGTAGAAACCATGAATAATGATGTTCTTAGTGGTGAAGCTACCTTAAGCAATTATGGGACATCCGCCTATCATACATTTTCTAAATTAGTGTATTTTTGTAAATTTATTAACAATGCAAATTTATAAATAAATGTATTTAATCGTGTTTTGTAACTCTGCCCCGGATAAAAATTATTTCTAAATCCGGCACCGGATGCTCTTAAACCGTTATGGTGTATTTGTAAATGTAACTAGGCCTAGTCGGCAAAAGCAAAAAAAAACCCAACATATTCCAATAGATCTAGGAGATAAAATGCTCACAGCTAATATACAAATCAAGTTGAGACTTGAGAGAAACATTGTCGTCTATGCGACGCCAGAAGATGAGGTACAATTAGGATATGATCCATTTCTGAATTAACGCGTACATGAATCCATTTTTGAATTGTAAACACTCACCAGAATTGGCTGAATCTAGCATATGATGTAGTGAGTAGCCAACACCGGCCACTACACAACTGGGATGCCTCTATTCTTCTGGTTAAAAAATATTTCAAATCAAATCCTAGCAGTGCTTCTTGCATTGAAGTGTTGTTAGGATGAGGTCAGTTTAGAAATTAAACAAGATATACAAGCCTCGGCTAAATATAGCCTCTTAAAATTCATCAAAATTCTTGTTACTAAGTTGACTGTTAAACCTAAAGAGCACATAAACGTAAATTTTGGAAGAAAAAAGTGGTAGAAGTTTTGAACAAAGCTCATCTGACCATAATCGATACGTCTCATTCACTAAGAAGCAGCTTGGAAGGTATAGTCGCGAGGCCACTTACAATTTGGGTCGGGCAACTGGGCAGTTGCCCCCTATGATATTTGTAAATTTTGGTCTAACTTTTTACCAATTTTTAATATTTCCCCTGTTGATTTATTAAATTATACTATTTTTATATGTAATTTTTACCCCGGTTCAAAACAGTTTCTAGATCCGTCACTGGGTACATTCGTAACGTTTATTCATGTGCCTCAACTGAATTTATTGTACATAAAATTTAATGACTTGAATGATATATTTTTTTCTTTTTTTTCTGAAAAAAGGTTGACTTGGATGATATTGCAAAGAATAAAAGAAGAGAGACATCGATCTCACACGAAAAAGGCCAGAAAGAAAGATAAATATGGGCGTAAGACCACAATCAAACCCATGAAATTAACCTGCAACAGGGGTGAAGATACAACAGATGGCTAGTTGATTACTAGCTAAATCTTATGAATAACGGTGGCAAAGATTTGGAGGTAAACTCGACGTACTGCGTTAACGTTTAGTGATAGGTTCACTTCTTAATGACATCAATGATGGAAGTCACGGTTTGGATAATTGTCAATATCAATATACACGCAGCAGCTATGGTGGCTGTCCCTCTCCACATATTGTTGAAATACACGCGCCTGAGGATGGAGCGCGCCTTATTGCATTTGTTATCGTAGTGAGCGAGGACTTTTGATGCGATATTAGCATAAGAAGAACCATCGTCCACGACTCCCAAACAGAGCTTGTTCATCAACTCAGAGACGGCACCATGGTGCCCAAGCCAATTCTTTATGATCCCTATTAGAAAACAACAACAACTAAAACCATTACAAATATATACACAAATATAACCGGTCAAGAGCATTTTTATTGTTGCAGATAACCAAAAAAGTTTTCAGCTTATTTATCTAATTATTTAAACGATAAAACAAAATTAAATCTATAAAAATTACAACTAACAAATGAGTCTCTTTATTTTTTTTGAAAATCTCTACATTTCACTTTTTCTCTTTATTTATTTATTTATTTATTTGTTTATTCACTAGTTAAAATATCATACAAGTTAGACGTAGATGCATTAGAGCAGCATTATTGCTGACTCTTAATGAGTTTCTTAACGTGGAGGGTCCACAAAAAAATAAAAACCAGTTACAAAAGCACTGAAATAAGAAACGATTTTGTTTGGGTTCTTGTCATGTTTGCGGACCCCACTAATACGTGGCGATCCGCTATTGGTTCGTTTTTAATTTTTTTTAATCAGATTAAATATTAAAAAATGAGATTTTAGCGTTAATCATGCTCTTAAATGATGGGCTAGTGGCGAGCGTCCCTATGTTAGGGCTGGGCATTTTATTCGTTAAATTTGATTCGATTCGTTATTCGTTTCGATTCGATCCGAAAATTCTGAATATCCGTAAGCTTTCGAAGCAAAGCAAATACTAAAACTCAATATTCGTTAAAATCGAAGCAAATCACAAATACTAAAATTTTGGAAAGCGAATATCCGATCCGATCCGACAATATATTAATACATGTATATCTTGATTATATTTAAAGTTTTAAATGTATAAAATTTTATAATTATTATTCTAACATATTATTTGACAAATTATATTCTCATTATTACTTATATAAAAGTACTACATAAAAGGAAGAGAAAAAATTTATGACAATTATAATTTTTTTCTTAAATTTTGTGTTATTATAATTGTTAACTAAGTTACCAAAAATTTACAAAATATGTAGATTCGCTATTTTTTTTTAATTTTTATCTTTTATATCATGTAAAAAAATATTTTACAAAACAAATTTGTATCAAATTTTTAAGATTATTTGTATTAATCCAAACAAATAAGATATTCGTAAGTATTCGTAAATATTCGCAAATATCTATTTATTTTCCGGATATCCGTTTTTCCGAATATCCGTATTTTACCGAAGCAAAGCAAATCGAAAAATTAGATATCCGTGACATACGAAGCAAATCACAAATAGCTTCAAAAACCCGGATATTCGATCCGTGCCCAGACCTACTCTATGTCATGCCCTATATAGTTAGACGCATATAGCATGTGACTTTGTTTTTGTCCCTAAACCACTATAATATTCAAAGATTTGGATACCCTTAAAACTTTGTATAAATTTTGGTGTCTATTGTTTAATGAGCTTTATAAAGCTCAGGAACCCTGGTCATCCCACTTAAAAATAGAGCCAGTAGTATGGCCCCTCTATTTTGATTCTCGGTTGGTTGATAGTGATCTTTACGTTACGTCCCAATGGGAGGCATACGGCTAATCAATCATGGCTAAATACACACGTACATATATATATGGATATGTTTAAATCATATATATAGGATAAAAGGGTTACCTTTCTCGACAAGCAAGTCTACATCTTTCTCGGTGTCGATCAGGAAATCCAAGAACGTGACATAGTCACAAACGTAGGCATTGTAAGGATAATACGACTGCTCAAACGCCATTATGTTTCTAAGCTCTATTTCCATGTCGTCATTTGCCGCGAAACAAGGTATCTTCAAACAACCAGTTTCAACGTCGAATTTCACCCAGACTGAAAACTCTTCTTCTACAGCCTCGAACTTCACTCCCCTGCTGTATAGCTTATCTGCATTATGCATCTTATCTATGTGGTGGTAACTTACATCATCATCAGGAAGTGTTTCCACGCGAATACACCTGAACAAATCAGTAAAATGTCTGAACTTAGAGTTCTTTTTGAGATTCTTGTTATCCAGTTGAAAGTATTTGATAACAAGGGTACGGAGTGTCTCCTCATGGTAGAGTATTTTGATGATTGGATCAAAGAGTTTTTCGAGGATGAAGTAAGGAAGCTGGTTCTCGAGCAAGATGAGATCTCTCTTGATTGTGTTTTCAAGACAAAGCTCGTCCATCAGAGGATCCCCTATTCTCTCTGAGCCTCTAACCAAAAACCTTAACATGAGCTCTATTATGAAAATAGAGTCATGCAGGATCATCTCCACGAAGTCTGAAGAGCCAATCCATGCTGTTGATTCTGAGTAGCTTGCCCTGATCAGATCTTCATCTTCCTTGATTTTTCTTCTGAGTTCTTCAACAACCTTGTTCCCTTCGACCCTTTTTGTGAACTCCACTAGATAAATCTTCTTATGCGCCTCCGTGTTTAAGTATCCCAGTGACTTTGCCTTGGTGATATCTCCTCGAGACTTAAGAGCTTGGAATTTTAAAGAACGGTGAAGTGGTCCAATAAGGACCAGCTGAGGAGTGTATGCTTTTGGGTTTACTTCACGTAGACAGTCTGGTACTCTGTAGATGCAACAAAGATTTGGATTTGTAGGAAACCGCCACATCCCAGGAACCGGTGTGCTCAACTCTATGATTGAGCCTGATTCAAGATCCGACGTTCGGTCTATTTTGTTATGAATGGATGATTCAACCTTGCCTAGAGATTCTGAAACGTGCCTCGGGACTGGAGATGTTGATGAATCCATGGGAGTACAAACGAAGGAGTAGTAAGAAGAAGAAAGACTAGTTACTTTCGAAATATCAATTTTATAAAGAAAGATGTAGAAGAAGGAAATGATGCGTATTATCTTATATAGCCATATACAGGCCATCAATCACATCACATGTGATTCATCCGGATAAAGTAAGAAGGAATCGATTCCAAAACCGTAATGATTTCCAAATTGGTTAAAATATACATTGCTTTATTTGATTACGTGGTGTCCAGTGGGTTCCACATCAATTAATTATGATATTCAATATGAAATGTAATTAACTACCTTAACGAACAAGGAATTAGATGCAGCTTTCAAAAACCACTGGTATCATTTGCAAGAAAAAGGTTAGGTGATAGCATTTTATCTGTTTTCTAATCTATTATTAAATACGACACATATAACTTTGTACTTATAATTTCATGACAGCTTACTTTCCTCTGGCTCGGTGCTTTTCATTTCTTGTGTATATAAAAATTCTATTTGACACGTTTTGAGTAATCCCAGCGGATGCCAAAGCGAAAGGCAGAACTCCATTATTGGCTATTGCAGATTCAAACCATTAATCATATTAAATGCACAATGTCTATTTGTTTTTTAAAATTGTAGCTATAATTTTATTTGTCGATTTTCACAAAAACTTTTAAATGTGATTTGGTTACATCTTGTAACGTTTGTTGCTCGAACTGCGTGATTTTTCATTTTAACAATTCAGTAATTGCAAAACACGAAAAAACAGTATGTTTTATGGGAGATCAAAATCATGTAAAGGTTGCATAATCGTCAGATGTGTATGCAAATCATTACCCCATGCAGTAAGTAAACCAGGGCTGGACATAATTACTCGTTACTCATCTTAAACTTGCTACTTGATTCGTATTCGCCTTGAAAATTCAAGTATCTGGTGTTATCAAGATGATAATTTTCATTATTTGCAATACCAAGTCAAGTATCAAATATCATTATTATTTTTAGTACTTGACTCGCTACTTACACTGTTACTAGCTCAATTACTTGCTATATGTTACATGATCTATTAAATACATATTCACATTTGTTTTTTTTTATACGTACATATAAGATTGAACATAAATACTCATTACTTGCTATATGTTACATGATCTATTAAATACATATTCACATTTGTTTTTTCTTATACGTACATATAAGATTGAACATAAATACTCATTACTCTTCTTATACTTGTTACTTGTTTCGTATCCGTCTTGATTTTAAAATACTCGTTGTAATCTAGTTAAGTATTAAATAGTAACATGTATTAAAATTTTAGTTATATGGCTTATTATTACCTATTATTTGTTTAGACAATACATTTTTGTCATCATGAAATTATACAATGCTTATATATCGAAACATTCATATGTTTTTTGTTTGTCTTCTTTATAATATGAACAAATATTTCGTTTAAAATAATTCACATTTTATTAAAGCAAAGAATTAACAAAAAAACTTCATGTCTATTTTTAACAGAATAATATTTAGTAAATAATTCTTAAATACTCATAAAAACTCGTAAAAAGTTCACAAGTACTCGAAAATAATAAGTAATAGAACGGTACAAATAACTTGCAAATAAGTAATTTTTGATCAAGTATTCAAAATAGCAAATAATCATTTTTAACAAGTCAAGTACAAGTCGAAAATTTTATTACTTATGCAACAAGTACATACAAAATAGACTAGAATAGTCGTGCGCAGCCCTAAAGTAAACAGAAAATACCGAATATAGTGATGGGCTCACCTAAACTGGGCTTACTTATTGGACTAGTAATAATATGGGGTTACTTTCGTAATATTACAAAATTCAAAAAAAAAGGTTGGAGAGAAACTTGGAGAGTGGGTGATAAACCGCCTCCAACCGTCACTACAAGAAACTTCCGAAGACACAACACAACTCGACTTACCAAACAAAAGCCATGGAAGCAGCGAAGAAGGAAGAGATAAAGAAAGGGCCATGGAAAGCCGAAGAAGACCAAATGCTCATCAACCATGTCAACAGATACGGTCCTCGTGATTGGAGCTCCATTCGATCCAAAGGTCTCCTTCAATGCACCGGCAAATCATGCCATCTCCGTTGGGTCAACAAACTCCGTCCCAATCTCAAAAAGTATATAACTTTATTCTTCTTCTTCGATCTTGCTTATGTTTGCTTAAAACGTTAAGGGTGGTGGTTTCTTTAGTGGGTGCAAGTTCTCGGCGGAGGAAGAGAAGACGGTGATTGAGTTGCAGGCGGAGTTTGGGAACAAATGGGCGAGAATCGCTACATATTTACCGGGAAGAACTGATAACGATGTGAAGAAATAAATAAAATATATAAATATATCCCTCTCAGGTATTTTTGAAGTTGTTGAATAAATAAATAAAATATATAAATATATATATATATATATATATATATATATTTGTTTGTTACAGTTTTCAGTTTGTGTGTGTTTTAGTTTCAAAGATTGGGTTTGGTTGAGGAAGAGGTGATTACAGCTTCTTCTTCATCTTCCAAGATTCTTCCTTACTCATCGTCAGACGAAGATGATGAAGCCTTGAGGTTGCCTGAATTGGGTATTAAGTTAGAACATACGCCATTGGCTTTTAGGACTGATCTTGTTCTTGCAGAGACGACTATTCCACTCATGTCTGACATTCATGTTGCTAATCAGCAAGCGGTTAACTCTAACTCTAACTCTTTCCCTTCAGAAAGCATAGAGCTTTTGGCTAGACTCGACAACCCTTATTACTACGATATCCTCGGACCGGGGGTTGATTTTTCCGAGCCGTTGTTCGTTCTTCTCCAGCCGTTTTTTGAGACGTCTCCCATGCCGAGAAGATGCAGCAGACATGTTTCAAAGGATGATGAAGCTGATGTTTTCTTAGATGATTTCCCGGCTGACATGTTTGATCAAGTTGACGATCCAAATCAGAGTCCTTAGATTGTTGTTGTTGTTTGTTTCTATTAGATTGCTTCCCCCCTGCTTGTGTGTGTGTTTAGGTCTAATTTAACGCAGACTCTAACTAGCTTTGTTTTTAGATGTGCTTCACAAGCAACACTCTTCACTACTTTGTTATGTAATGACAATCCTTGTTTCTCTGTTTTATGTTCTTTTGTTGCCAGAAATGTAAATATCTTATTCGACTGAATCAAACTTTATTTCATAATTCATACAAAAGCAACTCAAATACAACCAAATAGTACATAAACAGAGGAACTAAAGGCAGCTGACTAAACCGGTCCGGTTTATGACAGGGTCATGACTAAACCCTGATTCCAGCTTGACCATGACTCAAAACCACTTCACACATGTTACTCCTGTGGTGGTCGAGGAATGGTACTTGATTCCAGCTTGACCACGACTTGTAATCACTTCAAAGTCTCCGGCTATAGCAGACCCTTCTTGAATCAAGACCTGTCTTCTCAGTTCAGCACAAGCACAATACTCTACCTCGTACACATCTACGTCTTTGAAGGTTGCAAATATAGTCCTTACTCCTTCCCTTGCACATACAAGTTCTTACAAGTCAAAACACATTTGAACATATGATCAAGTCAATAGTGTGTGTACAAGATCCACATAACCAATAATGTTTTGCTTACCGTGAGTGACTAAGAGCAAGTTCTCTGAAGGGTATTTATCAGCAAGAGTCTTCACCAAACCAAGAAATTGATCTGCGCATCCTTCCACAGTCTCTTCCCACTGTGGCATCTGAACACAACCAACATGAGAAGAAGATTTATTTGCTAAAATTTCTTCCAAGAAAGCAACATACAGAAACAGAACAAGACAAGACTAGAGAAATCACCTCTTTATAAACAGGATCAACATTATGATCAACCATTCCCTCAGGAAACATAGCTTCAAGATCAGAAACCAAGAAATCGAACTTCCCATCTTTTGGATTAACCTCACGCTTAATAGCCATACTGTTCAGTATCTCACTCAAACCAAACTCGATAGACACCTGAAGCAGACAAGACAAGAAACACCTTAACTAGCTTATACCATACAAACAAAGACAACCCTTATTAGGACAAGAAGCACCAAATATGATAAGAATCTGACCTTGAGCTTAGATGTATCGATGGAAAGCACGTCTTTAGACGAAGTAGCGTTAGGCTTTAAGTCAACGGCGGAGAGAGCGGCGATAACTTCTGAAGCGGTCTGAACGCAACGGATGAAGGGAGAAACGAAGACCCTGTGGATCGGAAACTGAATCTGAGATCGGATCCGTTGACCAGTTTGAAACGCACGAACCAAACCCTCCTGAACGAGTGGAGGGTCCCAGGGTCTCGAAGCTGTATCGCGCCAGAGTGGGTTGATTTTGTCAATGCGATCACCGTGACGCACCATCAAGATATTTTGGTATCCATCGGTGGTATTCGAATTAGCAGACGACTCCATCGTTGCTCTGATGCTGGTTGGTGGCGTGCCCTACGGTGGATGTTATAGTTATACTTATACATGACGTATAACTAATTAAACATGTGTTTCATTTCATGATATTATTAATATAAAATTTAAAATATAGTATTCAATATGAAATGTAATTAACTACCTTAACGAACAAGGTATTAGATGCAGCTTTCAAAAACCACTGGTATCATTTGCAAGAAAAAGGTTAGGTGATAGCATTTTATCTGTTTTCTAATCTATTATTAAATACGACACAAAAATTTGTACTTATAATTTCATGACAGCTTACTCTCTCTGGCTCTGTGCTTTTCATTTCTTGTGTATATAAAAGTTCTATTTGACACGTTTTGAGTAATCCCAGCGGATGCCAAAAGCGAAAGGCAGAACTCCATTATTGGCTATTGCAGATTCAAACCATTAATCATATTAAATGCACGATGTCTATTTGTTTTTTAAAATTGTAGCTATAATTTTATTTGTCGATTTTTAGAAAAACTTTTAAATGTAATTTAGTTACATATTGTAACGTTTGTTGCTCGAACTGCGTGAGATTTTTCATTTTAACAATTCAGCAATTCCAAAACACGTAAAAACAGTTTGTTTTATGGGAGATCAAAATCACGTAAAGGTTATATAACCAGATGTGCATGCAAATCATTACCCCATGCAGTAAGTAAATAGACTGAAGATCGAATATAGTGATGGGCTCACCTAAACTGGGCTTACTTATTGGACTAGTAACAATACGGGGTCATTTTCGTAATATTACAAAATTCAAAAAAAAAAAAGGAGAGAAACTTGGAGAGTGGGTGATAAACCGCCTCCAACCGTCACTACAAGAAACTTCCGCAGACACAACACAACACGACTTACCAAACAAAAGCCATGGAAGCAGCGAAGAAGGAAGAGATAAAGAAAGGGCCATGGAAAGCCGAAGAAGACGATGTGCTTATATAACGCCCCGACCCGCCCACGGCTAATGGGCCACCCACGCCCGCTCTCTCGGCCCGTGGGTCCCATCCCATCTGACGGTCGGTCGTTAATAATTCCGAAAGGCTCGAAATCATTGTTTACTGACCCTGCAATCACCACCCGACCTTTCCCCGTGCTTTGGCCTCACTCGCACGCTATCGCGAATCACTTCCCGGTAGGTCACCCATCCTTCCACTACTCCAGCTCAAGCACGCTTAACTCTGGAGTTCTTTCAGGATGTGCTCCGGAAAAGGTAAGTCAACTTTGGTGACATAGGTAGCCAAATCAATTCTCTTAAGTTTTCCACATATCACAACTCGGGATGTTACAATTCACCCCCTCTCAAAGAACGCAACGCCCTCGTTGCGTCTCAAGGCGCCTCTCGGTCAGAACGGGCGGCTAACCAGCTCTGATACCACTTATAACGTCCCGACCCGCCCACGGCTAATGGGCCACCCACGCCCGCTCTCTCGGCCCGTGGGTCCCATCCCATCTGACGGTCGGTCGTTAATAATTCCGAAAGGCTCGAAATCATTGTTTACTGATCCTGCAATCACCACCCGATCTTTCCCCGTGCTTTGGCCTCACTCGCACGCTATCGCGAATCACTTCCCGGTAGGTCACCCATCATTCCACTACTCCAGCTCAAGCACGCTTAACTCTGGAGTTCTTTCAGGATGTGCTCCGGAAAAGGTAAGTCAACTTTGGTGACATAGGTAGCCAAATCAATTCTCTTAAGTCTTCCACATATCACAACTCGGGATGTTACAGCTTATCAACCATGTCAATAGATACGGTCCTCGTGACTGGAGCTCCATTCGATCCAAAGGTCTCCTTCAACGCACCGGCAAATCATGCCGTCTCCGTTGGGTCAACAAACTCCGTCCCAATCTCAAAAAGTATAAAACTTTATCCCTTCCCTCTTGTCTTCTTCTTCTTCGATCTTGCTTCTGTTTGGTTAAGACGTAAGGGTGGTTTCTTTAGTGGGTGCAAGTTCTCGGCGGAGGAAGAGAAGACGGTGATTGAGTTGCAGGCGGAGTTTGGGAACAAATGGGCGAGAATCGCTACGTATTTACCGGGAAGAACTGATAACGATGTGAAGAATTTCTGGAGTAGCAGAATAAAGAGACTCGCTAGGATTCTTCATAACTCTTCTGATGCATCGAGTTCTAGCAACCCAAAACCTTTTTCTCATCGAAACAAAGGCAAAAACGTTAAACCAATCCAATCCTTATACGCCTCTCAGGTATTTTTTAAAGTTTTTTGAATAATAAAAAAAAAATATATATATATATATATATATTTTTTTTTTTGGTTACAGTTTTCAGTTTGTGTGTGTTTTAGTTTCAGAGATTTGGTTTGGTTGAGGAAGAGGTGATTACAGCTTCTTCTTCTTCATCTTCCAAGATCCTTCCTTACACATCATCAGACCAAGTTGATGAAGCCATGAGATTGCCTGAACTTGGTATTAATTTAGAACATCAACCATTCGCTTTTGGAACTGATCTAGTTCTAGCAGAGACGGCGACTCCACTCATGTCTGAGTTTCATATTCCTAATCATCAGCAAGCGGTTAACTCTAACTCTTTCTCTTCAAGCATAGAGCTTTTGGCTAGACTCGACAACCCTTACTACTACGATATCCTCGGACCGGGGGCTGATTCCTCCGAGCCGTTGTTCGTTCTTCCCCCGCCGTTTTTTGAGCCGTCTCCCATGCCGAGAAGATGCAGCAGACATGTTTCAAAGGATGAAGAAGCTGATGTTTTCTTAGATGATTTCCCTGCTGACATGTTTGATCAACACTCTGCATGTGTTGTTAGGTCTAACTAGCTTTGTTTTTAGATGTGCTTCACAAGCAACACTCTTCACTACTTTGTTATGTAATTACAATCCTTGTTTCTCTGTTAATGTTCTTTTTTCGGCAAAAATGTAAATATTTTATTTGACTGAATCAAACTTTCAAAATATTTCATACTTCATACAAGAGCAATTCAAATACAACCAAATAGTACATAAACAGAGGAACTAAAGGCAGTTGACTAAACCGGTGTTCGTCTTATGACAGAATCATGAATAAACCCTGATTCCAGCTTGACCATGACTCAATACCACTTCACAGATGTCACTCCTGTGGTGGTCGAGGAATGGTACTTAATTCCAGCTTGACCAAGACTTGTAATCACTTCAAAGTCTCCGGCTTTAGCAGACCCTTCTTGGCTCAAGATCTGTCTTCTAAGTTCAGCACAAGCACAATACTCTACCTCGTAAACATCTACGTCTTTGTAGGTTGCAAATGTAGTCCTTACTCCTTCCCCTGCACATACAAGTTCTTACAAGTCAAAACACATTTGAACGTATGATTAACGATAGGGATTATCATATATAGACTCTTTGCAACTGGATACTGAAACCTTAAGAGAAGAAAGAACGAAAAATATGTTCTTTCTAGAGGAGAAAAGCTAAATCAAAGCAGAGGTTTTACTGATCAAGTCAATAGTGTGTGGACAAGATCCACATAACCAAGAATGTTTTGCTTACCGTGAGTAACTAAGAGCAAATTCTCTGAAGGGTACTTATCAGCAAGAGTCTTCACCAAACCAAGAAATCGATCTGTGCAACCTTCCACAGTCTCTTCCCATTGTGGCATCTGAACACAGCCAACATGACACACTCAGAAGAAGATCATCATCAAGTTTCTATGCTCAAATTGCTTCCAAGAAAACAGAACAAAGACAAGTCTAGAGAGATCACCTCTTTGTAAACAGGATCAACATTACGATCCACCATTCCCTCAGGAAACATAGCTTCAAGATCTGAAATATTGAAATCGAATTTTCCATCTTTTGGAGCAACCTTAGGCTTAATAGCCATACTGTTCAGCATCTCACTCAAACCAAACTCGATAGACACCTGAAGCAGACAAGAACCAAACCACTTGAACTAGTTTATACCATTACATTACAAGACAAACCTTACTAGGACAAGAAGCACCAAAGATGATCAGAACCTGACCTTGAGCTTAGATCTGTCGATGGAAACAACGTCTTTAGACGACGTAGCGTTAGGGTTTAAGTCAACGGCGGAGAGAGCGGCGATAACTTCTGAAGCGGTCTGAACGCAACGGATGAAGGGAGAGACGAACACCCTGTGGATAGGAAACTGGATCTGAGATCGGATCCGTTGACCAGTTTGAAACGCACGAACCAAACCGTCCTGAACGAGTGGAGGGTCCCAGGGTCTTGAAGCTGTATCGAGCCAGAGTGGGTTGATCCTGTCCATGCGATCACCATGACGCATCATCAAGATGTTTTGGTAGCCATCGTTGGTATTCGAGTTAGCAGACGACTCCATTGTTGCTCTGATGGTAATGGTAGCTGGCGGCGTGCCCTTTGGGAGTAAGTACGTTGAAGGTAACAGTATACATGACGTAAAGATGCACAGATCGATTATTAATATTTTAATATACTGATTAGATTTTGATCCGCGCTTTCAAAACGCGAGATTATTCTCGAAAAAACCAAATTTATTTGATATAAATTTGTATTTTTGATTGTATATCTATATATAAATGTTACAAAAAAATGAAGCATAATATTCAGTGTTTTGAAACCAGATCCAGATCCAGATCCACGGTTAAACCGGTAAACCCGATGATCCAATATGTAATCCGATTTGATTTTTTTTTTAAATCGTTATAACAATTCTATAAAACCCGCAAAAATCCACTAAAAACGGGATCCAGCTACCGATTGAACAGATGGGTAACCAGATATGTAATACAATATATTTAAATTGTTATAATTAGAGTATTATAATATATATTCACGAATTTTTTAGATGAATAGTGGATATATTATGAATGTGATGCTCCAATTTTATAACAGTTAGCTGTACAAACTAAATTTTGTCTTGTTGTAAACTTGATGGATCAACATTTGAGAGGATCCATACTAAAAGAATTAGATATGAGCATCAATGATTCGTATATGTCTATTACAATTTAGTGATTTACGTTTGTAAAAGAATATAATAGTCTATTTATTTATTTAGTTTACTTTTGTTATTCTCATGTTATTAGAATTTTTTGATGTTTTGTTTTTGGTTTATTTTAAATTTATAAGTTAATTTCATTATTCACATTAGATATTTAATTATTTAATAATTTTAATTTTGTTATGATTTTTATTATAAATAATTCCTAATTTGTTACAGTTTGGTATATATATATATTAATATTTTTAAACTAATTAAACTATTGACCCATTCTCTCTTGCATCAATTTTAATGTAATTGTTTTTGATATAATTGTGTTAATATATTTTTTCAGTTAGTTTATATTTGATAAATGTACTAATTTATATTTGTTCAATTAATTTATATTTGATAAAACTAATATATTGTTTATATACTAATAGTTTGGTTAAAATATTAGAACTGCTTAAGTTATTAGGGAAATTTCATCGTACAATTTATGGAATATATAGATATTCATCGTGAATGCAAATAGTTTATAATTTAATATAAAAGATCGTTAATGTTAATCAAATAACATATATTTATAGTGTTGAGGATCAAAATTTTCTGGAAGACTGAAAATCATATAGTTCCTATGTTTAAGGATCGAAATCGTTTGGAAGTTAATTAAGGTTAATATCTTCGATTTATTGAAATTTAATGTCGAGGCATAAAGATTTTTTTACAGAAATATAGAAGTTATGGAAGTTACTATACTTTGCATGCAAATCTTTTTTAATTTAATGCAAAAGTCTTTAATAATGTTATTTTAAACCAATCTTAAAAAATAATATTTTTTCTGGGTTGATAAACGCTAAATGTATGGTACATATTTTAGGGATTATAGATAATAGTTGAATTGAAAAAGTGTCGTTAATATAAATTAAACTTGCTATAGATTAACATTAAAAAAAGTTTTGTTATGAGTATAATCTATATATTATAAATAAATATATAACATAAATTTTGTGTGTAGATATTATTTTAAGCTCATAATGAATGTTTAACATGCATGAAAAAATAATATTTTAAACTTATTTTAGTTAAGTTAAAAATTATATTAAGAAAAAGGTAAAAAAAACAAATGTTAGAGTTGACAAAAACTATATTAAGAAAAAAGGTAAAAACAAATGAAACTTATCATGAGTTTTTCAGAATTACATGATGATTTCTCATTATTATTCTTAACGAAGAGGAAAAAAGTATGTAAAGAGAAATAATGTTGGCCAACATATTAAATTAGTCGTAGAAGGAAGATAAGAAATAAGCAAATTTAACTAATTAAATATTTAGAAAATAAGTAATGACATGTCATTGTAAATATCTAACAAAATTAAGGACAAAATCCTATAAGGGATTCTGCTTATACTATAAAGGATTCTGCTTTAATAGTAGAGATAAGCAATTATTCAAATAGAACAGAACATTTATTTTTATTCACAAACAGAATTCACAAAAATAAAAAAGGATAATTCTCTCAAATAAACTTTTTTAGTTTTTGTCACAAAAAGAACTCTTAAAGAAGAAAATGACCAAAATATTTCATTTAGGAGTCAAAAAACCAAAATATTTCTCTATATAACCTTTTTTAATTTATTTTCGCAAAATAACCCCTTAAAAAGAATGTAACAAAAATAGATTTTATTGAAAAGTAAATATACTCAAAGAGTCGGGTTTTGGGGTGAGGTTTAAAATTAAGAAAAATAGAAAATAAATATTAAAATTTAAATATAATTTTCTTAAAATAGTTTCAAAAGCATTTTCGAAATTCAAAAGAAAAATTGAAAATAAATTAGAAAATAATAAAAATTTTGAATTTTAAAAGATATAAATTCAAAATTATAAAAAATTACTTTGATTATTTTAATTATTTTTTAAAAAATTATAAAAAATATAAAGCAAAGGGTAAAAATGTCTTTTGTCTCTTTAATAAAACCAATTTTGGTTTTTTAACAACCTATTTTGGTTATTGTTTTCTTTAAAGATTATTTTTGTGAGAAAAACTTAAAAAATAATATTTAAGAGAATTACCTTAATTTAAACTACAAAAGTCATCCGGAGTGGACACATATACTTGTTTTAATGTGCGAGCATTCGAAATTCGAACTTGTATTTGGTTTGATAAAAATGAGTACTCTGTAATTTGAAGTATTTACTAAGAAAATGGTATACTTACAAAGTTACTTGCTTTGTTTTTTTTTTGAAAAGGACTTGCTTTATTGGTTTCTTGTTAAGTATGAATTACTATGTGATTTTCCGTGCTTATGCACGTATAAATATTAACAAAACAAATATATTTGTGACGACTGTCTGTGGACCTACCCGTCCGTCTCCCACTCCAGATCAATTGGTGACAGCTTGTCTGTGGGAAGGTTGTTAAAGGGTGAGGTCCGGTTCGAGGGCCAACAACCTAATTATGGAGTTAGTGAGAACTCATAATGGAGGGTTGGGATCGATCAGCTGCTTGTGAGACTGGTAGATGGGCGGGTAGGTCCACGGGACAGTCGTCACATAAAAATCGATTGGTGACAGCTTGTCTGTGGGAAGGTTGTTAAAGGGTGAGGTCACGGGTTGAGGGCGCCAACAACCTAATTATGGAGTTAGTGAGAACTCATAATGGAGGGTTGGGATCGATCGCTGCTGTGAGACTGGGAGGACGGTAGGTCCGGGACAGGTCGTCACATAAAAATCGATTTTTATGTGGCGACCCATCCATGGCTAATGGACCACCCGCCTCTCGGCCCGTGGGCCCCATCCCATCCGACGGTCGGTCGTTAATAATTCGAAGGCTCGAAATCATTGTTTCGGCCTGCACCACCCGACCTTTTCCGTGCTTTGGCCTCACTCGCGCTTATCGCGAATCACTTCCGATAGGTCACCCATCCTTCCACTACTCCACTCAAGCGCTTAACTCGAGTTCCTTCGGATGTGCTCGGAAAAGGTAAGTCGACTTTGGTGACATAGGTAGCCAAATCAATTCTCTAAAGCCTTTCCACATATCACAACTTCGGGATGTTACAATTCACCCTCTCAAAGAATGCAACGTCGTTGCCCGACAGTCTCAAGCGCCTCTCAGAACCGAGATGGCTAACCAGCTCGATACCACTTGTAGCGACCAGCCCATGGCTAATGGACCACCCATCTCTCGGGCCCCATCCCATCCGGCGGTCGGTCGTTAATAATTCGAAGGCTCGAAATCATTGTTTACCTGCGATCACCACCCGACCTTTTCCGTGCTTTGGCCTCACTCGACGCTTATCGCGAATCACTTCGATAGGTCACCCATCCTTCCACTACTCCAGCTCAAGCGCTTAACTCTGAGTTCCTTCGGATGTGCTCGGAAAAGGTAAGTCGACTTTGGTGACATAGATAGTCAAATCAATTCTCTAAAGCCTTTCCACATATCACAACTCGGGATGTTACAATATTATTAAAATTAGTTAATATTTACTTTAATTTTAATTATTATGTAAATTTTATGCATGATTATTTATAAATAATAATATATTATTTTAATTAGACATGTGATTTTGGATATATAATATTTAATTAGGTTGATAATTATTTAGGTATATTAGATTGATATAATTTTCTAAATTCAACCATAACCTTTTTTATTTTTAACAGTAAAATTTTGATTAATTTAATTATTTGCATTTAGTTGATTGTTTTTTTAGATTTCTAAATATAGTTTAATAAGTTTGTGTACATTCATATAAGAAAATAGCTTAATACATAAAGAAACTATTTTATTATTTTATATTTATATAATATGTCTCATATTTCTGCTTATGTAATAAATTATATTTTCTTGTGTTGTATACAATTCTTTAACTCTATTTGTACTTCGGTACATCAATAAAACTTGTTTAAACAGTACATATGTATATAAAATTATTTAAGATTACTTTAAAGTAAATATATAATTTTAATATTAACATTAATTTTTGGGAACTTTTTATTTGAAATTATATTGTGTATAATATATATCTTTGTTTATAAAATTTATCATTGTTCATTCAATTAATATTTTATTTACATCATATATGTTATTTAGAAATAATAAAGAAAGGAAATAAAATTAAAAATAAAATAAAAAATTTGATAGTAACAGTTAAATATAATATTTTAATTTATTTACCTATGTAATTAACCATCAAAAAATTAAAATGAGTGATACACATGAAAAATGACTTCTCTAATTATATAGAGAAATTTTACTTTTACACTTTTTTTTGTACCACTTTTTTTGGATACACTTTAAATTGATAAAGAAAACAATTCTAAAATTAATATATATATATATATATATATTATTTTATTTAAGATTATATTTTAAAAGTAATAAATTATTTTAATCCAACATTATTTTTCGGGAAATTTCCTTTTTATGAATGTATAATATTAATTTCGTTTAAATAATAATTGTTTTTTTGATAACTATTTTCTTTTATTATATATGGTATTTGGAAATAATATGGAAAGGAAAAAATAGAAAAGTTGATAATAGC
Organism: Brassica nigra; assembly: GCA_016432835.1. Taxonomy (NCBI): domain Eukaryota; kingdom Viridiplantae; phylum Streptophyta; class Magnoliopsida; order Brassicales; family Brassicaceae; genus Brassica; species Brassica nigra. The sequence continues at coordinate 8,526,796 of CM028246.1, read as the reverse complement.
AATTAGATCTTATAGTTTTTAATTCATTAAGGGTAGCTATGTAATTAATCATCGTGAGAGTTAATCGTGAACGCGACATATAAAAAACTGACTTCTCAAATAATATTATAGAGATTTGCAAGTCACTTGGTAATTATTTGTAAGTTACATTAAAGATGAGTCGACATATTTCTCGTCGGATGTTGCTGAATTCTTTGACGCACTATTTTGATTCTGAGATATATGTTGATGCCTTATGGTATTAGTAACATAACAATTAATAGTAATAAATGTAATCATGTATTATATATAAGAAAAACGAGTAGCAAGTAAAGTAACCTGAATCTTGGATTTTTTTAATACTGGTTACTTAACTTGTATTTGCAAGTTTTCAAATTACTCTGCTTGCTCCTCGTTTCGACAGCACTTAGTACTTAAACGAGTAAGAGGTGTCATTTATGTTCACCCCTTGACTCATTTGTCTTTTTTTATAAATAAACAGTACTAACTTGTCCGAATTAAACCAGCTAAATCGGAGATTGGCTTAGTACAGGGTCATGTATTGGGACATGCATTCTTGTTCTTCAAAGACACTCCATGACTATTAACCACCTTGAAGTCCACAGGTTCACCAAACCCATCTTTACTCAAAACTGGTCTTCTCAAGTCAACACAACCACAATAATCTACAAAGCGCTTAGTTGGGTCTTTTAAGTACTTGTAAAGTATAGTACTTACTCCTCCACCTAAAAGAAACGTTCTCAAGGTTAATTAGAGAGATGTTGGTTTTGATTTTAAACTAAAAAGGCCATAATCATTTTTACTTACGATGAGTGATTAAGAGCAAGTTCTCAGAAGGATACTTCTCTGCAAGAACTTTCAATGTATTAACATATCGTCCCCTGAAGCCTTCCTCAGATTCTCCCCATTGTGGCAACTACACCGAACCAACATGGAATCATGATTCAAATATATCTATATCCATGTTATACTCAGACTAAAATGAAGAACGTGAAGAGTCACATATAGAGTACCTCTTCATAAACCATATCGACATTATGGTCCACTGTTCCCTCAGGAAACATAGCTTCAAGATCTGAAATGTTGAAATCAAACTTCCCATCTTTGGGAGCAACGTTACTCTTAATAGCGATTGAGTTCAGTATCTCGCACAATCCAAACTCTATAGCTACCTGAAGCAGACGAGACAAGGCAAGCATCTAGATTCCTCGAATCAAAAGGTACACGTAAGATGTGAGTGTATATATCTTAACTTACATTCACGTATACTACGTAGATAGATATACTTCATATTTATATATGTCTAGCTAGGGCTATATGGTGCCTAACCTTGAGCTTAGAGTTATCAGTGGAAGGGACGGTGGAGAGAGCGGCGACAACTTGAACAGCTGTCTGAATGCAACGTAGGAAAGGAGAGACAAAGACACGGTGAATCGGAAACGAAACCTGAGAACTGATTCTTTGACCGGTTTGAAAGGCACGAACCTTACCGTCGTGAATGAGCGGTGGATCCCACGGTCTTTCAGCGGTCGAAGCCCATAGTGGCTCGAAACGGTCCACTCGATCGCCGTGACGCATCACGATGACATTTTGGTGGCCACTGATGTTTGATTTAGCAAACTCCATCTCTTTTCTATGTGTGGTCTTTGCCCGTCCATATGTGAGGGATATTTATACATGCAGTATATTTTGGGAACGTACAAGAGAGTTTTTTCTTTTGTTAAGAACGTGTAAGAAAGTTTTGAAGGAATTAGACTCTTTTTTTTGGTCGAATCTATATTCCACAATAGGAAATTGCTAGGAAGGTACACAAAGATGTTATTAATTTTTTTTTGTTTTACAAAATTCATTGAAATTACTACGAATTTCTTTTCTTTTCTTTTTGTTTATCGATGGCTATTACTATAAAATTTACATTTTACAGTATATAAATCGAACATTATTAGTAGAAAGCATAGAGCATGAACTGATTATATTAAAAACAATTAGTTGAAATGCATTACAGCCTTTATAGAATTAACCTGGAAATGGTCATAAATTGATTGTACCTGGTCCTGGAAAGAGTACATCAATCTAATGCCATTGTTTAACATGATTTGGAATCAGTCGTGCAGTTCCACGGCGGTACCATGGACGTGTCGATTTTGTAAGGTAAGTAATATAATCCTATCGTGAAGTTAGATCATCTTGTTTGCACCGCACGTTTAATCCATCTGTTTTACTCATTCCAACTTCCATATGCTTTACTTAAGAGAAGATGTATGTACATTCAATTTGGAGGCAATATTCCAAACAGGTATTCCAGTCTTTTTTGCAGCACTTCGTTTCAAGTGTTTTACTTAAGAGACACATTGCGTACCCGGTTAGCAATTTTTCTACACGAGTAGCTAGCTGTCTTGTTCTCTCTTTTTTTTTTTGTGCCTTCTCAAACATGTAACACTTTCAAAGCAAAAAAGCTGGATGAGTGTCGTCTATATATACTCTCAATTAATCTAACATCCCAATGCTCACCAATAAAAATGTAAATCAAAACTCCCATATTTGGGAGCAACATTACTCTTATAAAGTAACACAGTTTTTTTTTTGCTTGAATTTAATTTATGATTGTTTTAGTTTAGCCGTAGTTTGATTTTGTATTTTTTTAAAAAAAAATCTAACTAAATAGCGTGACCCAAGTCCATATAGCTTCTCAATACCCAAGAACCATGAAAACGAAGGGTTTTTAGCAACTCACGATACGACGTCGTACAAACGTGTATCAGTATTACCAAGGGCAATGGTCTTTCAGACAAGGATCTTCGAAGCTGATGCAGATAGAGTTCACTTTCACACTCTTTTCGTCTTAACAGCTTTAATGTTAGATCTGTCTCTTACCTCGCTCCGAAGTCTCTCCTTCACATACCCTTCGAATCCCCTAACAAATCTAATCTCACACTCTTTCTTCCACACTCAAGATCTCAATGCCGTCTCGGAGTCCGTACACCAGGCGTCGCTCCGTCGCAGCCGCACCTCCGTCTGTCACCCCTCGATCGAAAGGAGGATTCTTTTATAAGTCTATCCTATTCGCTCTGTTTCTCTTCGCCTTGCCGTTGTTCCCTTCTCAGGCTCCGGAGTTCGTCGGCAGCGAGACAGTGCTCACAAAGTTCTGGGAACTGATTCACCTTCTTGTTGTCGGCATTGCCGTCGCTTATGGTTTGTTTAGCCGTAGGAGTGTTGAATCATCAGTTGATTCGAGGATGAGGAGCCGTGTAGTAGATGAGTCTTCATTGTCTTATGTATCTAGTTTCTTCCCGGTTTCCTCTGTTTTCGACGAGGATTCTTGTGATTTTAGGAGTGATGAGAGTCGTCTGATTCATGTGAGTGCTCGAGGTTCTGTAGCTGTGGTGAATGAGTTGGAACAATCTTTGTCTGAATATGGTAAAGTCAATCAAGTGCAAGCGTGGAACTCACAGTATTACCAAGGGAGATCTAAGGTTGTGGTTGCTCGACCAGCTTATGGTCTTGATGGCCATGTTGTGCATCAGCCATTAGGCTTGCCGGTTAGGAGTTTAAGGTCTGGTTTGAGAGATAACGCAGCTCCTGAGGACAGCTCTTGTGATGAAGCTGTAAACGAGGAAGCTGAGGAGTCATTGGCTGATCAGTATATTGATGAGGTCACGGCGGCTCCGTCTTCTCCACCTGTTGTTCCATGGCATTCTAGACCTGAGATGATGGCAATGGGAGACAACTATCTTTCAAACTTTCAGCCTCTATCAGTGGATGAAACTCACTATGGGACCCTTGAATCGAGATCTTCTCAGTCTACTGTTTCTTCTTCTTCTTCGTCGTCACGGACTAGCTTTGAGTCTCATACTCAGAACAGACTCTCACCTTCTCGTTCTGTTTCTGAAGAGTCGTTAAACTCGAATGTGGATGAACCGGTTAAGGAGAAGAGTCTTGAAGGTTCATCACGGTCTAGTTCTCCTTCTCTGCCTCCATCACCACCACTGTCGCCTCCTCTACCAGTAGTGACTGATGATACACACAAGCTTGTCTTACATTCTCGCCATTATAGTGATGGTTCTTTGTTAGAGGAAGATGTAAGGAAAGAATTGGAAGATGAATTAGAGGGGAGTGACGTTAGAGGCAGAAGAACAGAGAAGATCTTCAGCAAGAAGGAACTGGGATCTAAATCACTGAAACTGACTGCTGAACTTTCCAGAAAAGGGAAGAGCAAATCTCGCAGATCATATCCTCCTGATCCCATCTCATCTCCCGCTAGTGTTGCTGATGATTCCACAACTAGGAGGCGTGATCGTGATGACCATTTGCTTGAAGACACTATCAGGAAAGGATTGGAGTCTGACCATAACAAGCTGAGGGCCAAGAAGGGACGGAGTCAAGACTCTTTGCCACCATCTCCACCATTAGTGATTGATGATACTCACAAGCGTGTCTTACATTCTCGCCATTATAGTGATGGTTCTTTGTTAGAGGAAGATGTAAGGAAAGTATTAGAAGATGAATTAGAGGGGAGTGACGTTAGAGGCAGAAGAACAGAGAAGATCTTCAGCAAGAAGGAAATGGGATCTAAATCACTGAAACTGACTGCTGAAAGTTCCAGAAAAGGGAAGAGCAAATCTCGCAGATCATATCCTCCTGATCCCATCTCATATCCCGCTAGTGTTGCTGATGATTCCACAACTAGGAGCCGTGATCGTGATGACCATTTGCTTGAAGACACTAAGAGGAAAGGATTGGAGTCTGACCATAACAAGCTGAGGGTCAAGAAGGGACGGAGTCAAGACTCTTTGCCCCCATCTCCACCAGTAGTGATTGATGATACACACAAGCGTGTCTTACATTCTCGGCATTATAGTGATGGTTCTTTGTTAGAGGAAGATGAATTGGAGGTGAGAGGAGTCAGAGGCAGAAGAACAGAGATCTTCAGCAAGAAGGAGCTGGGATCTAAATCACTAAAACTGACTGCTGAGAGTTCTTGGAAAGGGAAGATCAAATCATCAAGATCATATCCTCCTGATTCTGATGATTCCACAACTAGAGTGCGTGATTTTCAGCACAAGAGTGATGATAATTTGCTTGAAGACAGTATCAGGAAAGGATTGGAGGCTGACCATAACAATCTGAGAGTCAAGAAGGGACGGAGTCACCAGTCTTTGGAACTAACAGCAGAAGCTTCAAGCCTGACCATTCCTGCTGTGGATGTACAGTTGCAACCAAAGAACGCCAAAGCTTCAAGGCGTTCTTCAAGAGGGGGCCGTGACACTTTGCCGGTGAAAGACATCAAAAGAAACTCAGAGGATGAGTTTGTGGATTTGGATAAGTCTAGAAAGAAAGATATTCCTGGTGATAACAAGGAAGTGAAATCAAACCCACAATCTTGGAGAGGTTCTAGTAAAGTTGCATCGAGAGGGAAGTCTGTGAGGACCATAAGATCTGATCGACATGGAAAACATCTAAAGACAGATGGTGTATCATCTCATGACCGGACAGAACCTAAAGCAGAAAGCCACGGAAAAACAAAACCAAGAAGACAATGGAAAGACGAACTAGCAATTGTACTACATCGGGAGAAGCTTCCAGAAACTCGCGCTAAATCAGAGCCAGAAGATGATGATGACGTTACTGAAGAGACCAAGGTAGAACAACTTCAACTAACCTTAGAGGAAGAAGAAGAAGCTGCTGCTGCTGCTTGGGAAAGCCAGAGCAATGCAAGCCATGACCATTACGAAGTTGATAGAAAAGCTGATGAGTTCATAGCCAAGTTCCGTGAACAGATTAGGTTGCAGAAACTTCATTCCGGTGAACAACCTAGAGGAGGTGGTGGTGGCATTGGTATCATCAGAAACAGCCATTTCAGATGACACACTCACCCATTGCTTCATTACTTGATATTATTCATGTATGATTTGATCCAGATGTGGTGATATAATATATATCTGTGGACTTATTATGTTTATTTTATCTCCAGAGATTTTCTGTAATAATAACAACACAATCAGATTCATGCAACATGACGAGTATGTTTAGTAAGAATTCAAACAACACAATCAGGTTGAGACATGACGCATCACAAGCTGAAGCTGATCCACCTCCGGACCAATCAGGTTCATAACGGAGTTCCCTACACTAGGAAGCTCAGAAACTGCCATTGATATTATAGATGATGATTTGTCAGAGAGGTATGGCACTATATGCTTCTTCATGTCCTCATGAGATATCTGAAGATGGTTTCCAGAGACGTTAACGAATTTGACCTTTCCAGCTTCGTCTAAAGCTTTCAAACCGATCCAGTCCTCAGTATAGAGCTTGGTCTACACAATATCCAAACAAACACTTGGTCATAGCTTGGAAATGGAGCCATATGGAGCCATTTGAATCAGTGATTGAAGGATTAATTTAGTACCTCTTGTGGTGGAAGAATGGTCTTAAAAGACCCATCAGGATAGTATCCAAACCATGAGGTCTCTTTAGGTATCAGTATCGTATCGTGGTCAAACTGAAAATTGATCAAACAGTAAAAAGAAGTGAGTTACCATCAAAAAGAAACACTTGTGAGTTAAAAATAGCAGAGAAGCTGACCATAATAAGCACAAGATTCTCCAAGCTTGAGAACCTTTCTTTATAAGTCGAGTTTTTAACTGGAAGCTCGTTGTTTAACTTTGGGAGAAACCTACAACCTTCCATGTAACCCGCAATGTCCTATGAAAGCCTTCGGTTACAACAACAACAATACTGAAAACAATATATCCGAAACTTTGAACGTTTTAACGGAAACTTACAGTAGGGATTTTGAGAAAACCACTAGGAGCCAAGTGTTCCTGAAACTCAATCAACATGTATACTAAGTTTCGCTTCCCTAACAGAAAATCAACGCAGAAGCTAAACAAGAGTACATACCTGCATATAGTCGCTATAGATCTCTGTTTTGATCATACTGTCCAACATGATGCAAATCCATGTAACCTAAAAAAAAAATCAAGAAAATGTTTTAAGAGCTCCATGTCAATGGCGATTTTTATCACAAGAAGAAACAAAAGTTTTGAAAGGAAGATAGTAACTTACACCACAGAAAGGAATGGATGCAGTGCCAGCATGAGGTCCCCCTATCGATACAAAACTCTTAACCTATATTAACCACAACAGTAATAATCATTACAGAGAAAATGTTATCAAGACATTCATACACATAGGCAAACGTTTATGGAACTTACGGGTGGTGCATCATCGCAGAACTCAATGAGAGCTCGACCAATCATGTTACCCTGAGAAAGCCCCACGATGCTGTAACCATCACTCAGCTCAGGCATACTTTTCACCTGCAGTGTCAAACACATACATGATGAAATGAATCTTCAAAGGCCAAAAATAAATAAAAAAACTCTTATGCAGTCGAGATGTTACCTTCTCACAAACAACAGCTGTCTGCACAAAAAGATACCAAAAAGATTAGATTTTTATACAAAGTTAAACAATTGTTGGAAGCTGGAACATGTTTTATATAAATTATCACCTGATCAAGAAGAGGCATGGTCCATGAGTCCCATGAGCCCTTCCCAATCTCCCTGAATAAACATCAATAACGGGATTAAACACAAAACTTGAGCCAACGATTGAATATAAAAGAAGAGAAAGACATACAAGCAGTAGCCTTGAGAAGAAGACCAATCACTTAAAAGCTCTGTGAAATGTTTCACTCCTGAATTACTGCACTTATCCCCAATTCCTGCAGAAAAAAAAAAAAGAAAACAACCTTTCACTTAATTGTCCAGAGAATTTGGAACTCGAAACCATAAAAAAACAGTCTAAACAAACATACCATGTAGAACTATGAAAGGAGCAGACGAAGCGATTGTAATGAAAGAGCAGATTAGGGCCATAATAATAATAATCGATGCCTTAAGAACAGCCATTCTCTAGTGTTTTTGGTGTGGAAGAAGAGGAGGGAATTCAAATGGATTCGTAATTCCCCGGTACCGGAACGGTCTCCGCCGGCGGATTTAATTTCGTCGCCTACCGGATCGTCGCAGAGATTTTTTTTGTTTTTTTTTTGAGGAGATAAATGAAACTCTTGCTGGTGGTTGTTTGTTCTTTTTAGTAGTTGATCACGTGAGAAACACGCGCTAAGTGAGTTAGTTGGCTTTTAGTTTTAGTTGGTTTCTCTTATCCCCCGCTTGGATTTCGCGCGTGGAGGAGTGATTTTGTCAACCACAAGTCTTTTTCTTTAAAAGATATATTTGCTTACACGAAACATATATAAATCGTTGTGATTCGAATTTGGTTGTACTTTTGGAAAAATGTTCGATTAAAACATTCTTATAGTAACCCATTTTTCTTTTACATCAGCTTCTCCTGTCTTAGTATTAAGTGAAGTCCACTCAAAACTGACCCCTTCACCCTCTCCATGCCACGGATGACGGAACGACGTGGGGCTCAGTCACGGTGTTATTGATGTTCGGTGTCATGAGCTAAACTACAAAGTGGTGATTGAGCTTGTTGGCTCTACGTTTTTTTGGTCTGTTTGGAACTACCACTACTAAATCCTCACCTTCTCTTGTGTGTAACAAATTATTTTCCTTGCTATTTTCATTTTTGTAAATGCTCTTAGTCGTAGCTCTGGGTCATTATATTTATAACCATGTTCTACAAAAATTACATTCCATTTTAATTTATTAAAGATGTCATGTAAATTTAATAGCTAACAACGAACTAACCAACAATGTTTTTACAAGCACCACAAAGTTAGAACTAATCCCATACGAAACAAAACCTGAATTTTCTGTTCCAACGAAATAACAACCCAATGGAGCCAATCAGTAAGATAAAGGCTAATCCCAGGAGTAAAGCGGTGAGAGAGAGACCTTGTCCTCTTCTTTTATTTTTTTGCGTGTATGCTCTGTTGTTGTCTTAGGCTTTTCGATATAAGAGTTTCTTGAGGTGTTAGATCTTTCTACTTACAAAGTACTGTCCTTCGTAAGCTGTTTGGCTATTTATTGACTGAGAAGGCTGTATGACGGCATATCTTCAATACATGTTATGTCTTCAACCATTATCTCTCTCTCCAATTGCCGCCTTGTCGATTTCATTACCGTCTGTGTATTTTATCCATATATTCACATAAATACCATTAACCCCATTTGCTGAACTTGGGCCAAGATAAAGCATCAAAACCAGCCAAATATGCGACAACGATATCCCCTATGTTTCAATGAGTCTAAAACTTCTAGTGATAATAGAAAAGGTTACAGCAAGTGCTTACGTTAAATTCCATGTATGAAGCACGCATGGAGAGCCATTGCTGATCCATTAGCTTGAAGGCTATACAATAGAGGAGGTCAAACGCAGATTCGTTCACTGCACAGATACAAGTCAAAGGATACACACTTAGTAATGTACTTGTGTGATAGACAATGACATTTCAATCAGCAGTGTTTGGTAATTAGTACCCGAAAGGAATCTCAAAAATGTCTCCCCAACAATACTTCGTGGTTTCACTGTAAAATTGAAGGGAATTTTATTGTTAGTATGTACAACTAGGCTACTGTTGCTGAACCTAATTATATCTCAAAATAGGGTAACACAACCACCAACGGAATGCTAATTAGTAGTTCGGAACTAGGAGTGCTTATGCTATTTTAGCTAGTTGCCTCGAGAGTTCTGCCTAATGCAAGTAAGAGCACGCTCATAACGGAATACCTATGCAATGAGTAATGCAGCTGTACCTGCTTCAAGGCCAAGCATCTGGATAAGCATGAACGTAATATTGATACCAGCAACGGCAAACGGGTATTCCCACACAGAACGATCTCCAACCTGCTTCCGCAGAAGGTCCTGGAAGGATTTCTGCAGTACACATACAAGTTAAATGTCATGTTATGATAACAATAAAACATGAACCCATACAGTGTCACTGGAACTGAAACTTTTAACGGAAGAGGCCGTTTTGAGAATCATTTGCAACTCTTTACAAAAGCGTACCGGGAAATTCTTAGCGAAGTACAACAAGTTTTCAAGAGATATGAAACCACCACCCCTGTCAGATGCTCCACTGTTAGTCAAGTGAAGTGGATAAATCAAAGGATGGTGACAATAAGATGAGACGTGGCATTACCTAAAATCTGTTGATGGGTCTTTTCCCTGCCAACCCATTTCCTTCCACTGCGCAGATACAATTCCGTGTAACTCTTCTTCAGGAAAGGCAAGTTTCCAAAGATCCTTCAGAGCTCCCTACACCCATATGAAGTAGCAATGTAAGCATATATTATACAGTTTGACATAAGACAGCCACCATCTACTTCGTTTTGAGCAGTCCCTTACAAACAAAATCCTTAAAGAAAACGTACCTGATGCTGAATTATTGAGCTGTCATAAGCTACATCGATGCGGCTCTGCAACCTCTGTAGGCATTCCTCCTGCAAGCAACCATACATCGACAATAAGGGTAGAAGTTATGGGCTAACAAGAAGTCAACTTGTATAAGAGCCGATAAACACACAAACAATCATAATTCATAATTCATAATACAGTAAACAAGAAAAGAGAGGGAAAATGTTTTAAACCTGAGCAGGTGTAAGATCAAAAGAAGGACGGAAGTCGGCATGAGTTCCCTGAGCACAAACACAGGAAAGGCCACGGCCTAACCATGCTGCCGATCCAGCCACAACCTCAGCTACATATAAACACACAATTATAAAATTGTCGTGATGATGTATTTAATAAAGAATCTGAATGTTCATCATACAAGGGAGTGACTGAGTCAAACATCTTATAGCTAGCTGACTTTTTTAATAGTTTTGTAGGTATACAACTATAATAGTTAATGTGCTGTAGGAATACGTGAGAAGCATACAAACTGCATCCAAATACACAAAGATGAAAACTTCCAAACAGTAACGATACTAACCCATAACTAACAAAAAAGGTAAGCAACATGCGTCATGAAAACAACAGAAGCAGTTTCCTGAAAGAAAAAAAAAAAAAAGAAAGAAGAGAAAGACTAATCTGCGGATGACTAAACTCGAAACTAATAGAACTATCTACTGACAGAAATCACGAGAACGAGCATGAACATACGTTAAAGAGATCTAACGATAGCACTTACAAAGAAGATCCACACACATAATCACTACACCAATTTATCAGAAGAGCAATACAACGCAAACATAGATCTGCCGCACCAAATCTCAAAAAAGGTAATCGCCAGCGATGAGAGAGAGAAAGAGAGTGTGAGCGCGAAAGAGAAAAAAGTGGAAAAAAGTATGAGAGAGACGAAAACGCGTTTGTTCCATAAAAAGTTGCAAAAAATAGAGAGAATCGTAATGTATTAGAAGAAGCAGAGTGGTGATGGAAATTTTTACCAGATGATGAAGAATGGTAAACGCTTCCCTGTTCCAGCCGTGGAGCAACCCTCCTCACGGCCACGAACGATCCTCCTCCTCGATCATCCATCTCCAAATCTCTCTATCACAAACAAACAATAGAGAGTAATCGAATCAAATAACAACTCTCGTAATCTGATCAACACAGACGCAATGCGAGACGATGTTAGTACAGATTAATTACCGCCGAGAAATTAACAAATCGGCGTCGTATCGACCTCGAGCGCTTATCACTTTTCAGAAACCACAGAGAGGGAGAAAGAGAGAGATACGAAAACAGTTTGGGTTTATAGATCTACTGAGTGTCGCCGGGGAGCGATTGAGCTTATCCGACGGATTAATCAATAATGATTCGGCCGTTTCTTTTTTTTTTTGTTTTCGGGTTTAAATCGCTATCGAAGCTTCATAACGGAAAATTAAAACGACTCGTGCGGTTATTGGTTCCTCTCTGCGTATTTAAGTTGGACGTCAACGACAATCGTCTACTACTCTGATTTTTTATTTTATTTTATTTTTGTCAATATATTTTTTAAAAATCTAAATCTCTGTTTTAAGCATTTGTTTTCGATTTAAGTTTTCCACTATGTGGAATTGTGGATGGACACATCGATGATATTTTGCTGTATCATAATCAAAATCTATAATTTTATTACTGGAACGGTTAAATCTTCACCAAAAATAAAATAAAATAATTGATGAATGCTTCTTTTTGTTTCTTTTTTGTTGATTTTCTTAATTACGTAATCAAAATTTAGAAACGTCTATCTTACAAATTGATATGATTGGCAAAATCTTGGTTCTTTTGCATGCAAACTCGAATGATTTAGATCTGCATTGTCAGAAGGTATTTAATTGATTAAATAAGACAAGAAATAGGTAATCAAATCTAATCAAAATTCTCTTTCAATCTAACTGATTTTATTTCTTTTTAAATAACTCAAATTAATTCTCAACAAAAAAAAAATTTTAACGTTAGTATCCATTTTGTGATTCCAGTCTAGAAGTAATAATGTTGTCTTACAAACTTTAATCACATAATAAGTGCTATATTGGTCTCATGGGACGACATTTTCATGAGGCGTGGGCCAACACCACTGACCAGTAATGGTAGAGCTACAGGCGACCCGCGTGTAAATTGCCTTTTTTCTTTTGTTCGTGTGATTAGACATTCAATTATTACATCTTTTCTACGTTTAATGCATAAAGAGTTCTCTACAATTACGTAGAATTAAAACTTGCGAAAATCTAAAACTTGGGAATAGTCATCGTCGGTGGATTGTACTTTCTCCGACAAAGACTCCGTTTTGCAAAAAAGCTATTCCTAGATCCCAAAAATCATGTTTGGGTCAAGATATCGTGTTTATACAATATTGAAAAATATTCAATTAGATTAACGCGGCCCATTGTAAAAGTGCGTTAAGCCCATTACTGAAAAAACAGAGGAAAGAAAAAAACAAACAGTGGAGAAGAGGAAACCATCTTTACATCTCCTATGTCCTGTCCTCCACTCTCTGACGAGAATTATTTAAATTTTAAAATTTTAAAAAATCAAATAAAAAAGAGGAAAACCCTAGCTTGCTTTCTCCGTCTCTCTCTCTCTCTCTCTAACCTTCAGAAAGTCTCGAGACTTTTGAGAATCGAACCTCTCGAAATATGTACAAGGAACGTAGTGGTGGGTCGTCGAGATCGGAGATCCTCAGCGGAGCAGTTGATCGGAAACGAATCAACGACGCACTCACCAAGAAGCTCGAGAAATCTTCGCCTTCCACCTCTAGAGCTTTCGCCTCCACTGCTAAACCTCAGCTTCCCGATGGTTCGTTCTTTAGCCCCTTCTCCTTCTCATCTCTGTGTAGTTAATTTTGCATTGTCTGAATCGAATCTTTTTGTGCAGTTGAATCTGAAACGGACAGTGAAGAAGGTTCGGATGTGAGTGGATCGGAAGGCGATGATGACACCTCGTGGATCTCGTGGTTCTGTAATCTGAGAGGGAATGATTTCTTCTGTGAGGTTGCTGAAGATTATATACAGGACGATTTCAATCTTTGTGGGTTAAGTGGTCAGGTTCCTTACTACGACTATGCGCTTGATCTCATTCTTGACGTCGAGTCTTCAAACAGTAAGTGGATGTGTTATGGTCTTTGTCTGAAAGTTTGGAAACTTTTGTGTCTGAAATGTTTTGTGTCATCTTGTTTAGGTGAGATGTTTACTGAAGAACAGAATGAACTTGTGGAATCAGCTGCTGAGATGCTGTACGGTCTTATTCATGTTCGTTACATTTTGACTACTAAAGGAATGGCTGCAATGGTTAGTGTTGTACTCTTTTTGGTTAGTGTTTGTTTTTGTGCTTTTTGATTTCATCCTTTGCTTATTGACTTCTCTTATGTAGACTGAGAAGTACAAGAACTGTGACTTCGGGAGATGCCCAAGAGTTTTCTGTTGCGGACAGTCTTGTCTACCTGTTGGACAGTCTGATATCCCGAGATCGAGTACGGTGAAGATATACTGCCCAAAATGTGAAGATATATCTTACCCGCGATCTAAGTTCCAAGGCAGTATCCTTTTTCTCATCTCAGCTCTGCTTTTTTTTTTTGCTTCATTTGAACTGATCTGAAATTGTAAATTTGCATAAATGCTGCAGAGAGACATGTTAGTGGTTATCATGTCTTAGTGTTTGCCCTTAAATGATTTATGCAGATATTGATGGGGCATACTTTGGAACCACATTCCCTCACTTGTTTTTGATGACTTACGGCAACTTAAAGCCGCAGAAACCGACTCAGAAGTATGTGCCCAGAATCTTTGGGTTTAAGGTTCACAAGCCATGATACTAGTGCTCTGGTGAAACATCTCGTAGCTCGGTTTTTGCATCCTGATCTGAGCAGTTGAAACGCATACAATCATATATCATTGGGTGAATGATGCGAGCTAAAATGAAAGAAACTCATGAAGTCCCAAGAAAACTGATGGCAACAGCCTGGCTCGTTGGTGGGAAGAAGACGGACACTCTGGTCTCTGAAGTATATTTCCCCAGTTAGTCGGATTTTTGTTTTCACTGTTGTGTTTGTCTACTAATCCATGGGTCTTTTATGTTCTTCGTCAGCTTATTTTTATGTTGAAAACTCATAAATTGTTCAATTGAAAGAGTTCAAATCATCTGTAGTACATTCTGAAACTTGGATTAGAAGGTTATTTTATTTAAACAAAGCGATACTAAAATGATACATACATTGAACTTACAAATTATATCACAAATGAGAACACTTGTTGATAAATCAGCAGCCTATCCAAATGTTGAGTAAGAATTAGCATTAGATCACATGTTTAAGAAATACTGTGATTTTTGTTGGGGTTGGGGGAGCAAATACAGTTGAGGTTTAGAATTGGTTCACATGATCAAGAGAAGTAGAAAAAGCAAATCAAAACTCGAATAAAACATTGATTCACGTCTAAACGCTATAGCGAGTCTAGAATCAAAACCATAGCAGTACTCCAAACACACAATTGTCAAAAACAGAGAAACCAAATTATTCTGGAAAACGCAAAAGTAAATTGATTAACCCTCGATCTGCTCTCTCAACCTCCTGATTGTACTTCTAACGGTGACAGCACTGGCGGTGTTCATGGTGTAGGCACCACCGGCCTTGACCTTGCCACAGTCCTTGCATCCCCAGATACCAACAGCCTTTCGCTTCACTCCGTACTTGCCGCAGAACTCACAGAAGTACTTGCTGTGCTGGCTGACTTCCATCTTCTTGATCTGCTTCCTGATACTCGCTCCATATCGAGTACCTACGTAACATAAGTACAATCACTGATACGTTAATACACAAACCACAGAGTCTAATCTAATATATATATATTTCTATCAAATGTGAATGCGTCTAGTGATTAAAATGACGAAAACTTCACAAAGTAACGAATCTAATCATACCATAGCTTCCTACAACCTAATCATCGTAAGCAATAACATAACGAGCTAATATAAGAAGCAACTCAAAGGCAGAGAGAGAGAGAGAGAAGGCTTACCGTACTTGCCGACGATTCCGACCTTCTTCGTTCTCTTCGCCTGTGGAACAACATCGGGGAGACAAAATAGAGTTAATCGCATGTTAGATCTTCAACATGATACTAAAGACATTACGAAATAAGAAGAACAGTAACGCGTGAAGAGGAGAGATGTTCACCATTTCTCCAACCGAAACACTGCCGCCGAAGATGTGAATACCCTAAGAAAGAGAGCAAAACGCAGAGGAGCTGACAGGGAAAAAAACCGTCTGCTATATATATGAAATTTTATTAGGGCATTGCTTCGTATGGGCCTCACATAAAATCATGGGCTTTCTTTTATGGGTTTTTCACATTTATCCAACTCATAAAAGCGTTATCATTATTATTACTGCTTCTCTGTTTGTGGTAGTTTTATCTCAGTTTACTACTACTAAACAAGAGTTTCTTCTGTTTCAGGTATAATTGGTTCACAATCGACAGTAATGCGGATTGTCTTGAGTTCTCGTATGATCTTATTAACAGTAACTCATGCTCTGTTAAGCCCATTGACAAAAAAAAAAGAAAAGGGAAAGCATGTTACAGTCATGTAAAAGTAAAAAGTAAAAAAAGAGAGAAGAAGACGGAAGAATCAAAGCAGGCACTATATCTCTTTCTCTCTCTCTCTCTCTGCTGACGAAACGTGTATCTTTGAGCACTGAAAGACCTAAACTCACCCAACAAACTCTCTTCCCTAATCCGAATCTGTGTCTTCTTTTGTATATTCACTTTCAATCTCTAGTTGGGGGAACTTACCTGGTAAATCTCTTCCTTTCAATCTCTGTTTGGATTTGTAGAAATAATGATCCATGGATTCGTTTTTTGGCGTATTGTTTGATGGTTTCTCTGCTGTAGATTCTCCAGTTTTTTTTTCTGTCTGAGCTACTTGTTGTCGACTCTTTTGTTTACTAGTTATCTACTATAATGGCTCCGATTCCAACTTCACCATCTGTTTATTTTGTTTACATGTTTGTTATGTCAGGGGATTTGATTAGGAAGATAATTAATGTTCGTCACTACAAAACACTGTATTTTAAGGATTACAAGGTTAACTTTTCTGTGATAGCTGCAATAGACAGAACCTAAATAAGACAGAACTCTTTCTAGCTAAAACGATGGAAGTTGATGATGTTGGTTCTTGTTAAGATGAGCTGTAACTGATTCTGGGGGTTTATGAGTTCATTTGTGTGTATCTTGCTTGGAAATGAGCTGATAGATAATTTTCATGGATCACATCTATTTGACCACACTCAGATTTCTGCTGGAATCATAATTTAGAATTCCATTCAAAAGCTCTCTCTTGCTTCATTGTCAGTGTATGTCACTAATACTAGCAATGCTTTTTGTGGCGTATTAAATTGCTCTTTTGACCATATGTTTAATGATTGGCTATGTGCAGGATTACTAAAAAGATGGATCAATCTTTTATTTTGATGTTCCATTAGCTTGCTCAATTGTTTTTGTTGAAGCTATATTGCAAACACATAACAACCTTAAATATCTCTAATGGATGATGGTGGGCATCGGGACAATGGTCGGCATAAAGCACCTCAGGGCCAGGTATCTTGACACTGTCTTTTACAAATCCCAAAAAGCTACATCATTTTAAGTGGGAATGTATACATCTTATATTAGCTTAACACCATTCATCAAGCTGCTTAATACTTCCAACTTTCAGTTTTTTAATGGGAATGTGTACTTGTTCATGAAACAGTGGATGATGCAGCATCAACCATCGATGAAACAAGTCATGTCAATAATAGCAGAGCGTGATGCAGCCATCCAGGAGAGAAACCTAGCGATATCAGAGAGAAAATCAGCAGTAGCTGAAAGGGACATGGCATTCCTCCAGCGAGACACAGCCATCGCCGAGCGGAACAACGCCATAATGGAGAGAGACAGTGCTCTCTCAGCTCTGCAATACCGTGAGAACTCCATGTCTACTACTCCGGGTGCTGCCAATATGGCGGCTTGTCCACCGGGATGTCAAATGCCACGTGGTGTCAAGCACATTCACCATCCACAAATGCATCATCAGCAACAACATCACATGCTTCAGTTGAGTGATCATGCATATGATGAGTCCAGAGAAACGGAGCCAAACGATGTAACACCACATCCAGGAACGGCCTTGGAATCCGCCAAACCAAAACGCGGCAAAAGAGTGAAAGACACAACAAAGACCACTGCTAACAAGAGAGGGCCAAAGAATCCGAGGAAGGTTAAGAAAGAGAACGAGGACGACTTGACCAAGATAATGTTTGTAAAGACAACCCTTGACTATGGGGAGGAAGAGACAAGCAAGCACGTCTTAACAGGATCCAAATCAGATTGGAAAAACCAAGAAATGGTGGGGCTTAACCAGGTTGTTTATGACGAGACAACAATGCCACCACCTGTATGTTCATGTACTGGAGATCTCAGACAGTGCTACAAATGGGGAAATGGAGGTTGGCAATCGTCCTGTTGCACAACCACGATATCAATGTATCCATTACCAGCGCTGCCCAACAAAAGGCATGCTCGAGTTGGTGGAAGGAAAATGAGTGGAAGCGCGTTCAACAAGCTTCTGAGCCGGCTTGCTGCAGAAGGACACCATGATCTCTCAAACCCGGTTGATCTCAAGGACCACTGGGCAAAGCACGGTACAAACCGCTATATCACGATCAAATGATGATTAGGTGTGAGTTGTTCTAATGACACACTATCTGATTCAAATAAACTCACCAGGGAAATAATTTGTATGTGAAGCCAATGTTATGTTGTAACTATGTAATAGAAAAAACCTTAGTAACACATTAAGATGCCTAAATGTTCATCTCTATACTATCATTTCTTTTTCCTTTAACCAATGTCATTATTACCTCCATAGAGCTCTTTTGTGCTCTAATAGACGAAAAAGTTATATTATAGAAAAGAAATGCAAAATTTGGAATCTGTATAGTGAAATAGATAAAACTCCCTTTTTTAAACAGATTAGTTTGCCGAAGCACTTGGAAAAAAAAATGGTTCTGTTTTTGATTTTTCCTAAGTAAACTTCTCTAATATCTTAGACCGGTTAGGTGCAGGAGGTCTGAAATCTTCAATCCTCAGACCTGAACTCCGGTGAAGCTCAACCAAGGCTTCTTCTCCTGCTTCTGTCTTTATCATCTCCAAGACACTCACAAGAACATCGCCTCCTAATCCAAACTCTAACAGACTTCCTGGTTCTTCTCCTCCTTCACGGATTAACCGACCAATCTCTGTCAATGTCACTACTTTCACCATCACACTTTTACCAAAGATTCTCTCTAGAAACTCTGCTGCTTTTACAGCGTCCTTCAGGGTTGTCAAAACAGATTCAAACCTGTCAAAGACGCCAACATATGTTAAGGAAATGAACACATTTGATTTGGTTATCAACGTGTGACGCTTTTGCTTACCCTTTCACTAGTTGGACTTCGGTTAAGGCTCGTCACTCGTCAGCAGACTTCACGAGGTTAACAAAGAGCTTTGCTAAGAGATCTCTTTCTTTGTCTTTCCTTTCGAAAAGAATCAGTTACCCAGAGAGAAATCATTGTTGGGTGGAAAGCTGGCGAATTTATGTCGAAAACTCAGTGTGCTTCTCTATTCATAGGTAACCGCAATAGGCAAAAAGATTATAAACTAACAACGTAACACTATAATCAGTAAAAAAAAGGACATGCTCTAGTGACTATGAGGTGAACAAAATGAATGACCAGACACAAAGGAGAGAGATATAGTACATGTAATATTCCTTAATGGCAGACAAGGACATAAAGTGTAAACGTTCCTTGGACAAAGCATTTTCTCGAGGGCTGTTTACTGCAGAAGATGGCCCTTCTTATACTTGCCTAGCAGATGAAACTTCTGATGACGGATCAGAAGCACGAGACGCACTTGCAAAGTCCCTGTGAACTTACATTGATCCCCGACCTCAGTTTTGTCAAAAAGTTCCGAGAAAATACCGATAATAGTACTTAATCCTCAGCAAATTGTCAATAGCTCGTCGCAACTATTTCGACGACTTGTTTTCCCGGAAAATGTTGTCGGGTATGAGGCCCCTTCCTTGTAGTGCAAGACAACAAGAAATTTTGCGATGTAGTATTATATTCATATGAGTAACCATTAGTGAAATGTGGCAAGTCTAATTACTCTTTAGGTGGTGTACTTTTTTCTTGTAACTGAGGTGGCGTACTTATTTACAGACTTGATAAAAGTCATCGGAACATTTCAGTGCCCATTAATTATCATGTGGCAAACGCATGTAATGAGAAAAGAAATGATGATTTTGTTATCTTGATTCCATCCGTATTCACATTTTATCTTCAAGACTATGATCGACTCCACCTATTATTATTGCTGCACCTGTTATTAGTAAAATGATTTAGGGCACTCTCACAAAAAGTCATTGTTAAAGACAATACTTAAGTTCTCTCAGTCAAGAGTTTTGAGAATATGTTGTATGTTGTTATCCATCGACCACATATGTTGTTTCTGAGCATAAGTATTACTTACGATGTAATATATATATATATATATATATATCACTTGTTTAATCCTCATTGCTTGCAAGATTAAACCTCGCTTAACTATCTTAAAAGTATTTTATGATATGTTGATTGATCCTACTTTTATACATTGATAGTTATTTGTATAAATTCAGACTATAAGATCTTACAATGAAATCTGATTGGATTCTTTTGAGCCTACCCTTTAATCATCTCACTTCACGAATTGTTCGATCTGTCTATAAGCTTTTGGCTGCTTTTTTTAGGGACCCCTTTGACTTTGAGCCAGGGAGCTAAGAAATAGACTAAGTTAATGGGGGAGAATCCGTTTTTTTTCTTCTTCCAAGTTGTAGATTAGAAAAAGAACATGCTTAGAGTGCAATACAAGTAAAGTAGACAAATCGAGTAAACATATTGATTTGGAAAGTGAATAGATAGGTGACGTGGAAATATTCATGGTTTACATGAATAAAAGTTAGGTTGTCTGTTTTAATGACTTTGTTGTCCTTTCAAGGGGTCCAGTCACACAAGAGTACACCACCGTGTTTCTCTCATACCCTCGTTTCATTGATTTATTAAGCAGCTACTAAACTCTACAGCATTAAAAACATGTCCTTTAGAAAATGGTCCATGGATTCAAACAAGTTAAAGAGAGCTTGACTATGATTCTATCACTTGTATTCACAGGCTAGACTAAGAAATATCAAATAACATAAAAATGTGTATATTTCAGCCACTTTTTATATAATGATATAACAAACCTTCTTTATATAATTCTTCTGTAAAGTCTTATTCAAGTACTCTTTTTCGTATAGTATTTAATCATTAAGAAAATAAAACTGACGAATTCAAATGTATTAATGTGAAATCGTCTAGTGATGAATATTAGTGTTGGCATTGTATTGAATGATTAGTCGAGCATCGAGAGATGTTGTTTATTATGGAGGTAACTTATTTAAATCGCGGATCAGATGCTCCAGACAGGTTGTATCTACATGCAGTTTACGTATTTTGTGGCATAGTTTCTGGATAAATATAGCTTGCTATCTTCGTATTATATAATACCCTATATAATATATGTTCTTAATATAAAACACTAACCGTGGAAACACCAAATATTGATTTTATTAATACCTTAATGGTGCAAGGAGGCATGCTACGAACGTGCAACTGCAACCTTATTTTACGCAAGCAAAAAAAAATACAGATACAATACAAGCCATAAAACAATAATATCCAATAATGAGTAGTCACGTGTTTTTGCTACGTCTATGCATTACGTGATGGACTTAATATTACAAGTGTCATTCTGATTGTGCATATCCTAATAAGAGCTGTGTTCACATGTCCCCTGCGGAGTCGTATTAATTCCAAGCCAACTAACTTTGTGGAATTCATATAATATATAGTTTTCGTTTTGGCCCGTACCGAGTTTTCTTTGAAATCAGTTGACCATAATATGAATTAATTAAGGTTCTGTGTGTAATATAGAATGTTCATAAACATTCTATTCATCTAATTTGCAAACACAAACAAGATATGTTTCAAAACAGTGTTATCTTCCTTTTAGCCCTTTTTTTTTCTTAACAAATCAATGGATTAAGTCTGATTAAACATATCCTTGCCAGTTGTACGTTATATTGGTTTGAAGCTTAACCCATTAATGTGAATATTGCTTTGTTGTCAGAGATTATTAATTACTGAGATATATTTTCGCAATGTCATCGCATTTTCAGTGTTTATGAACTAGTACATGGAGCAATTTATATAAAATACTGACGATAAAAATTTACTTGTATGATTAGATTAATAAGATGATAATCACTCTTAACAAATCATGGTACTTTACCCCCATTTAAACCGGTTTACTTTTCTTGAAGCTTGATTTCGTTCACGCAAAGAGACAAACTTTTTCCGGGTTCTATTGCGTAAATAATAAAAACACTTGGCCGCAAAAACTAGTAATGGATATCGGAAAAGGACACTGAAAAATAATCATAGCTGATATACTATATGTGTTTTATATTAAAACAACATAAAGTTAAAACAATAATCATAAGAATCGGGTAAAAATGTCAAAAAGGGTATCGATCTGTTTTTAGGCTCAACAAGGTAAGCATAAAGGAAAGACTCAAGAAATGATACCAAAACCTCCAAATAAAAAGAAAAGACGAGATAGTTGTATCCCCACAAAGAAAAACATATATCCTCAAACAATCAATTTAGTCACAACATATCTAACATATAGTAGCCAATTCACCACAATAACATGAAAAATAGAAAAATCTATACTATTAGAGAAGGTCTAATATTGTTCTTGTTAGCAATTACATAAAACACGTTTATATATAGATAAATTTTTGAACTTCGCACGTCTAACATATCAACAAACATGTCGTTTGTAAATTTATGAGTAAATAAGTAGGCCTAGCTACCTCAATGTTTTACACAAATACATGTCTCTTTCCTCAGTTTTATTACCTTAACAATCTTTTGATAACCTTAGAGTAGCGGTGGAAAAAAATAGAAATACATTGAAAGCTAGCAGGCCATTGATTTGATTTAACTTTATGGTATTAAATATCGACAGTTAGAGTTGGTTCGGTAACATTTATTTCTCTGTCTCTCTTCTTTATAAATCTTTCATCGACCATGACTTTCTCACGTGCCATCCTCCTTTCTTCTTCCTTCCACCACCACCACCGCCATTAATACAAACACTCTCATCTTCTCCTTCTCTCTCATCAATGGAGTCTCTCATCGACCCTAGCCATGGCGATTCTCACTCTTCATCTCTGGACAGTCTAAAACCAAGTGTCCTAGTCATCATCCTCATCCTTCTCATGACTCTCCTCATCTCCGTCTCCATCTGCTTCCTTCTCCGCTGCCTCAATCGGTGTAGCAGCCACCACTCTCCTCTCTCTCCACCTTCCTCCTCCGATTCCCTCCGATTCTCCAATCGCCGAGTCTCTCCCGAGACGGAACGTTCCTCGGTCCTCGACTCTCTCCCGGTATTCAAATTCTCCTCCGTGACTCGCCGATCTAGCGCCTCTACCTCCAGTGACTGTGCGGTTTGCTTGTCCAAGTTCGAGCCGGACGATCAGCTCCGTCTTCTTCCTCTCTGCTGCCACGCGTTCCACGCTGACTGCATAGATATCTGGCTCGTGTCGAATCAGACGTGTCCTCTGTGTCGCTCTCCTCTGTTCGCGTCGGAGTCTGATCTCATGAAGGCTCTCAACACCTCCGCAGCTCTTGGAAACACCAACGGCGGAGGCGGAGGCGGAGGAGGAGATAACAGTTTCCGTCTCGAAATCGGATCTATCAGCCGTCGCAACAATCCGACTCCAGAATCCGGCGACCAGCACCGGTCTTACTCGCTCGGGTCGTTTGATTACGTTGTGGACGACGTGGAATCAGAGATATCAGAGTCGAACTTCAATTACAGAAACGCGTCGCGAAAACAGGACGACGCGACTGCGACTGCGGTTGCGGTTGCCACGTCGGATTCTAATGCGGCGTTTGAAGCGAGTTTGGCGGGGGAGATAGGTAACGAGGGCTCGAGAAGCTGGCTTAAGGATTACGTGGATAGGCTCTCGCGTGGTGTTTCGTCTCGTGCGATGTCGTTTAGAAGCTCCGGGAGATTTTTTACCGGGAGTAGTAGGCGGAGCGAGGAAATGGCGGTGGTGGATTTGGAAGCGAATCAAGCCGGAGAGGAGATAAGTGAGCTTTTCCGGTGGATTTCAGGTGTGTGACTAATGAGTGAGTCTCACGTTTTGTTCATTCACTTGGGTCTGTACATATAAACAGTGTCTGAAGAAGGCTTTACGGATATTTTTTTGTTTGGTTTTGCCATTTTCTGGTTGATATAAGCGAGGGATTTTCTAATCAGAAATGGTCTATTAATGGTCTATTACAAGGCCCATCATAAGGCCCAAAAAAATTCGAATGAGTATACAATGTCAATGTATAGAATCCAACCAAACAACATTCCTGAAGCTCTCCCGGTTCACATTACTCTCTTCTTTACCCTCTTCTGGTTGTAGTAAGACAGACAACATCAAAATCGACATTGTGCACCAATGCGAACAGATACATCCAGCTTTTTAAGAGAAAAGATGTTGAAACAGCCAGCTTTGTTCGGAAGTACGGACAAGATGCTGCTTAGAACATCTTCAGGGAGCAAGATAATATGCATCTCTCAAGAGAGTGTCCAACTTGTTCGCATCCACAGAACATAACTTCTCTCTTCCTTGAAAGCGCCTGAAACAAACAACGCGCATAAGTAATTTAGAGAAAGCACATGAAGCATAGACAGAGAGAATATAAAGATTTAGTGTAACTCAGAAGCTATTATCTTTAATACTAGCATCAGGAGAGAGTAAAGTTTAAACAAAACATCTGTAAAGGTCTTGACATTGAGAAATCCCTGAGCCAACATCTAAGGTAATAAAACTAGAAGCTCCCCATACTCGATTTACAGATAACTGTTTTACAGATTACCAGATTACACAAGCTTTGCAGCAACCATCCAAGACAGACTGATCATCAATCAAGTCTCAGTTGCTAACAATTTTTTGGTAACCATCAATGACAGACTTATCTTTTAGATCCACTTTAGTTCTGTAATGGACCGGAAAACAAATATATGAACTACCATCACAAGTTAACAACTTGATTAAAAATGCAAGAAACCAAGTTACATTGAAGGGCTAATCAATTATCATCAAACAAAAGATTAGGATAATTAGACAACACCTATGAACAGTGAGATGCTATGATCTCAAAAAATCAAAATCGACTTGAAACATCTGGTAAAAATCCTGATACGCTTTCATAAGAAAAGTCCACTGCACCCCAGCTGAGAAACCAAAGAGATGATTTCAAATCAACTAAGTAGTAAAAAAATCACAAACGTAATCGCACCTCTCTTGACCAGCAGTTTACCAAATCTGAGCTTTGACGACTTTAAGTGTCTTGGTAGCTAACTCAACACCAATAGTAGACTCAGATTCGAGTTTGTCCGTGGTCGGTAGTAAGCTTCAACCTTTAACCCACCTCGACAACCAAGAGAGCTTCTTGTCTGCTGGTTACTCCAAAGAGAAGCTAAAAACAACGCAATTGGAAACGATTAGTAACTTGCACGAGACAGAGTCACAAGAAGCAAAAACACAACACAGGGGGTTTCAATGTCTCATAAGGAATCAATCATGAACACAGAAATGCACAGAGAGAATCCCACAAACCTTAGTCACCGGGAAACCGTTTATCGCCGGTAAACACACGAACCTTCTCGCCGGTGATCAAAACAAACCAAAAACTCAACGGCGGTGATTCCCTCTACCTAAATCCACGAGCTTCTTCGATCTATTCGCGCAAAACGACGCGGCTTCGGAGATATGTGGCTTCTCCGCCGCCGTCACCTCGCCGGCATTTCCGGCAAACTCCGATGGAAACCTGCTTTTCCGTTTAAAAGGACAGTTAGGTCTCGCCCTCACCAACGGACTCAAACAGAAACCCAACCCCGTCGTAATCTTCCTCCTCCCCGGAGTTTTCATCGCCGGAGTTCTTCTCGTTCTCCCCGGCGTCTCCTCGATTGATCCAGATGGCACCTCACTGTCATCCTCTCCTCCCGTATCTCTAGCAGGCGACATTCCTCGACAGCCGGAGAGTACGTCCTCGACGGTGGTGGGTTGCTTCTTGGAGCGACCGGTGGAGAGAAACGAAGAGATCCACGACCGTGACGACGACGACGAAGAAGACTCGCTGGAATCAGATCTGGCTCTGAATGGATTGGAGATTCTCGAAACTTTACCTCCTTTCGATTTCTCCGATCGATTCGATTCGAAATCCTTGCCGGAGACTCCGAGATCTCCTCCTTCTCCGGCGTCGAGAATCAGGAGGGGAGGAGGATTACTAGATTTGCGCGATAGACGATGGTTGTCGTTGTTGTTCTCTTCCACGGCGATTGAAGCTGCGAGGGAGAGGAGGCGTTCATGGAGACAAGAAGCGCAGACGCCTACGGTACTTGTGAGATCGACGGTGTGTCTTTTACACCTCATCGAAGAAAAAGAAGAAACAAGTCTTTATTCCCAGAAAGTTGTGGTGATTGGCTAACATGTAAGAAGAAGAAGAAGGAAGAAGAAGAGGATCTGGTGGTAAAGATTTTGTCTTCTTCTAAGATCTCTCTGTTTTAAGACAGAGAGAGAGAGAAGAAAGCATTCTCTGTTTTGTCGGGATAAAGAGAGATGAGAGAGAAAGCATCTATGAGAATCACCGTAGAAAAAACGGAAAAGTTTAGTATGCAAAGCACATCATTTTGACACATCATCATCATTTCATCCATCATCTTTTAACTATTTTTTAGCCTTGTGCTTATTGCAGAAGATAAAAGCTACTTATAGTTGACATTGCTTTATTTTTCTTATTCGGACCAATACCATTGGATATGGATGGGATACGTAGTGATTAGTACCTCAGCCACTGACTTGGAAAAAATCAACAGTTGAATGGAGATAACTTTAAATCCAGTGTATTATATAGAAATCTTAACGGGAAGCCTGTGACCGGTGGCTGGTAGAAGCCGACAAGTGCATTAGGTGATCCATCATCGTTTCCAACATCCCACACGAATGTTCGTCCGTTTCTTCAACCGCTTGCCACGTGCCCTCCCTAACCATCATCCTAGGCCTAAATTCAACTTGGGCTTTTCCAAAGTTTTCCTTATTTATTGGGCCTTTTAAATCCAGTTAATGCCGTCTTTCCGACAGAATCTGTATTGTGGAGGTTCCCTTGGAACTTCAACATTCGAACATTCAAACGCATCTCAATCTTATCTTCATTAGTTTAGAGCATGTAGGGTTCTTATGTTGTTTTCTTACATGATCATTACCATCACACGTTGTTCCTGATCGTTTTCCCCCAATCAGTGGCGAATGTAGGATTCTTTTCTGGTGGGGGCAAATCTTTCATAAGCTTAAAAAATATAAAGGTAACAATGATATTTAATAGGATAATGACAAGTTTATACGGTTGTATAGATAAAGCCTAGCGTTAGTTGGATAAGTAGAGTTCATGTTTATCTCCTACTTTGTAGGGAACTCGAGTTGTATAAATACGGTTGTAAACGTCGAACATGATAACTTGATATTTTGGCATGGTATCAGAGCCAACGTCTAACATAATAACACAAAAACATTCTTGATATTTTGGCAATATTTGCTAAGAAAAAATAACTAAAACTTAAGCATATTAAACAAATTATGAAAATTTCATGGTGGCACTTGAACTTTCCTTGGGTAGTGTAGGTTCGCCACTGTCCCCCATTAAAGATCAATGCTGCCAAACCTAGCGAAGATGTGTTTGAGGAAGTCAGAGATGTCTCTGCATCGTGAAACTTGTTCTCATCCAAACAAACAGGTTTCGGTATAGTCCTCTTACGGATTTTGTGTATTAGTTATTATCAGTGCTTGGTTTGGCTCTATATTTGTCACCATTACAGACTAGGTCTCGCCGAACAAAACAAAACATAGACTTCCAAGTCCTCTTGCCTTTTCGTGTACGTTGGGTTTGTAAATGTGTGCTTTTGTTATGTATATGCAAGTATCTCTACATTTTAGATGTTTCCACTATGATACAGCCACATAATATTCCTAGACTGGCCCATCACCCATGAATACTTTGCTTTCATCTGATTATGTATCCTCACACCAGCCAGGCCCAATCTCACTAGTGTAATAATATCTTCGTCGAACTTGTTATTTACACCATTCCTTTAGTCCCCTCAAAACATTCCACATTCATTGCATTATTTTAAAATAATTCTGGTATATTAAATCCACTATAATCTTAAAAATTCATATAATTAGCAAAACCTATGCAATGAATGTGGACTCTGAATAGAAACAGACACCATGGGTGGTTCTTATTGATTCCTACAAATTACGGACTTTTACAATTTGGACTGATACGGTCCTTTTTAAATCTTTTCTTGTATTTTTCCAAAGTTAGAAAAAGGCAAGTCGATGACGCAGCTAAGCATAAGAAGAAAGAAGGACCGAAACAACCAAGAAACTCACGTGGAAATCACTACATGTGACACATTTTGTTAAAAGATGACAAAGACATTCCTTACAGATTTGTGTGTGTTTTGTTTATTCTAGTTTGAGTGAGGATATTGATAATATGATTTGCTTTGTCAGTATATCTATTTAGGGTTTTTTGCGTTCGGCAGCATCTCAAATCAATTATAGACCAAAGACACCGACTTATCAATCATATATGCTTTACCTTTCTCATTCCAACGTGCCTCCAATTTGATATATAAATGAATCTTGCACACGTATACGCCTTGAGTTATTCTAATTATATCTTTATTTTAATAATTCTGGAATTTTTTAAGAATGAATAGAGTTGTCAAAAATAATTTATTTAACGAATTAGGGATTATAGAACTCCATGCTTTCCAGGCTTGCATGCAACACTTATTAGTGGTATACATACTTGTTGAGGATGGGATATATATTAATTTTATTACTTAATCACCTTTTTGCCAGCGTTAAAAACAACACTTCAAGAAACTGAAAAATACATATGTTTATGTATCACCATTGTAAAAAATATGCAGTTTTGATAGCATCTGTAGGTGGCAATAGCGATAGCAGTTTACTTTTTGAAAATAGTTTTCATAATCAACAAACCGTACATGCATTAACTAGTGATTCATATGGAACCTTTTTTTTCCCTTTTATATGAAACTATTTCATTTATCAAAAAATTCATAATAACTAATTGACTCGCATTGTATATCGTCCGAACCTCCTTTCATACGTTACCGTTATACTATACTTACATAAGAAAAGAGTGATAGTAAACGATCAGTCTCTCGACACGAATAGAACTAATTAAGAATATATTTTCACTAACTGATAGGTACTTCATGAATATATAAATACTATATGTATAGGTTCATACTAACTGAAGATACGATGTAAGTGTGGTAAAGAGAAAAAAAGCTATAGAAAAAAAACAAAGTGGAATGTGGAATCTCTCTCACTCACTCTGATATTTTCCCAAACGGCTCGAGCACAAGTCGTTGTCGACAAATCTTTACCACGTACAAGTTATAACCTAATGCTAAACAACAAAAAATCAATAATACTAGTCTAAGAAAATCAACTAGACACTTGATCACAATTCACATATGTATATCAGATACTTACAGAGGTAAATTTAAAATTTTATGAAGCTCGGCACTAATCGTTCAACGATATCACTATATTCCATAAGAGGGATTTCTATCCCTATACTTCTCGTCAGTGTGTAACCCGGGATTTCGATCTTAAAACAAGTTGGTCTTTCGACTTAATTATGATTTCCGATTACTAAAACAATTCAATAGAACTGTAGCTCTTTGTCCGAATGGTGACGGCGGTTTTGATAATATAAGCGGTACGGAATTGAAGTGCGGTGCGGTCCAACTGCGGTTTATGCGGTTTGCGGGACAAGTGCGGATTTGGTTAAAAAAGTAGTGCGGTTTTGTTAAAAAGTAGTGCGATTTTGAGATAAAAATAATGTAAAATCAATATATTAATAAGATTATAAATTAAATTTATTTTTAGTGAATATTTTCATAATGATTTTATGTTTAATATAATTTTAATTATTAAATTAATTTGAAATAAAGTGTTATGATTATAATTTATAAAATTATCGAACAAATTTTAATTAATTAAAATTGATGTTTAAATATAAATTATTGATGGAAAGTCTTTTGGTTTCGGGTAATTTTGGGTTCGGTTCAGTTTGGATAGTAAAATACTAGATATTATTATTTAAAAACTATGTAATATTATTTTTAATGTTTTAGTTAACCAATTATTCTGTAACAAATATATAGTAGAATAGTTAAAGGGATGTGCAGAATTTTTTTATTAGAATAAAATATAATAAACAGAATAATGATACAGTATAAACAATACAATGAAAAACGTACTTCGACCACACCAAAACTGATGCGTTATTAATTCATGTGCGTTTTTCAGTAAAAATAGAACAAACAAAAACTTTTTTTTGTCAACTGCGTTATTTGACCAACTTTGACCAAAAAACACAATAACGCACCGCTTTCGTTCGTTGTTGTTGATTGGTAACAAAGCTATTAAAATATACAATTACGTCCTGCTTTCTGAATACCGCTGTTACCAATCATAAGCTTTGTGTTTCAATTATTCTAGTTTTTTCCATTATATTATGTTCTCCAATACCGATGAATAAACCTACGATCGTTCTTTTGACGTTTAGATTTGCGTTTACATTCTTGCGTTCTCATGTTATAATATAATAATCGTTAAAGAAATAAATTACATACGCAAACAAACATCTGGCCTGACATTCTTCACTAGCACTAACATCACTTTTACCTCGACACGTTTAGCTGACCAATAATGAAAAGTAAGTGGAGTGGATCATTAGTAGGGATGGCAATCAAGGACCTGGACCGCGGGTATGGCCCGTAAAGGCTTGCTGCGGGGCGGGATTGGGTCTCCATTTGATAAGCCCGCAAAATTGCGGGCCTCGCGGGACGGGCTCAAAGCGGGACGGGTTCAAAGCGGGATGGGCTCAAAGCGGGACGGGCCGAAAGCGGGATGGGTTAAACCGCGGGATTTTGAAGACCCGCAATCCTAAGTCTCCATTTCTGCTTTCACCAGAGAGAGAGAGAGAGAGAGAGAGAGAGAGAGAGAGAGAGAGAGAGAGAGAGAGAGAGAGAGAGAGAGAGAGAGAGAGAGAGAGAGAGAGAGAGAGAGAGAGAGAGAGAGAGAGAGAGACATTATGGAGCTTCGTTGATGGTGGTTTCAGGGTCGATGATGCTTCCGGTCTCCCAAGCGCATCTGATCTGCACCGGTGAAGCTTCTTCAAGCCATCATAAATGATAATTAAAACATTTGTTTTGTATAAGCTTAATGTATTGATTTTGTAAGAGCATGCTCGATCATGTGCAAGCTGAAACTTAATTCTTGTCTATGTTTGTTTGTGGATGTCCCGCGGAACGGCCCGCGAAGGCCTACATATTTCGCGGTACGGGATTGGACAGCTAGTTTGAGGACCGCATCCCGCGGCCGCCTGTACCGCCAGAAGCCAAACCCGCAGCGGTTCGGGACGGGACGGGACGGGAGAGCCCAATTGCCATCCCTAATCATTAGTGTATGGAGACGTGTAAAAGAATGGAGAAAAATTACATCCAATCAAATAAAGTTTGTTTCATATATCTTTCACATCCCATCCTTTTCCTCGTTTTGTTTCCACAAAAACATATTAATAATTATTAATTTTTGACAATTTAAAATATGTGAATGGGCGTGTCGTAAGGGGCGGTTTTGCCGTGGAATTTGGTGATCACAGCCACTTTCATCTCACGATATCGTAACAAAATTGAGCATATAGACGTTTGAAGTAAACCCATTATCCCGTATCGTCTTGTTATTTGTCACACGCTATTTTTCATGCGTTAATAAAGCCCCTTTTGAAATCCTGTTTTAAAGATCATATGTATAACCATTCAAGATCATATCAATGGTGTGGATATATTCCTGGAAGCCCAGTTGAAGAAAACAAGATTATTATTATTATTATTATTATTATATTTTTTTAGGAAAGCAAACTTAAAACACCTCACATGTGGTTACATCACGGACCTTCCACACCAAACTTTTATAGTACGCCTCTAGTTGACACTCTTTACTCTTTGGAATAGATACGTTGATAATTTAGCAAAAAAAAAAGAATGGATACTTTGAGTAGTGATAGGTGAATGTACGATTGAATAAGTTGTACAATCCAAGAGGGTTATCTTCAAAGATTGTTTCTCCATTAAGAAGATTGTTTCCTTATTTAGAATAAGTGAAAGGTAGACATCTTCCCCTAAAATCAAGTATACCAATCACGGCCAATAATTGATATGTATTGATTATACAAGTAGATTATCGTTCACAATAAATGGAAGGCATAAACTTGGTTATAGAAAGCCAGATCCATTTATCCGGGTATCATGAGGTCCGATCACAAAGAGGAAGATCATTGGTGTAATAAGACTTGGAAATACGCCCTTAAGAATTTCATTCATTTGAAGTTTCATATGTGCACTATTTTGCATGATTTACTTTATCAACAAACAGATTACTTTGCATTATTTTCCTTTTGGCAGTTATTGTAAATGGTTCCTTCGAGGGGGAAGAACAAAAAGGATAAGAAAAAATACCGGCTACAGCATAGTTATAGTATGTAAAACCACACTGGTTCCCTTTATCTCCCAAACCAAAGAAGAGCGCCGGAGTTGTTTTTATCTTATTTCGAATATGCCTAGTTGTTTCTCAACAGTGCTCCCGGAGGTCTAATGTCTCAGCTGCCTCGTCCTTTTGTAATCTGGTCGATGTCTTGGTTGAAAGATATTGTGGTATGCTTAAAACTTTGCTCTTGTCCAATATTCATGAGTTGTCGTTGTTTTGGTTCGTGACATGGGTGTCTCTACCATTTCTTTTGTGAACATCCAATTGCTCGTATTAGTGCTACATTATGGTTGAAACTGATGTAAGTATCTGTTTGAGGCGAACATCCAATTGCTCGTATTAGTGCTACATTATGGTTGAAACTGATGTAAGTATCTGTAACCTGTTTGAGGCTGTGCGAATTTTGAGGTTTCACCAAATGGATGCTTTGGTTTTTTTGATAGGAAGTTACATCTAATCCACTTGTTTTTATCCGCAATACGGAGTTCCGAGTGCCCTTACCTAGTGGTCGCTATCATCAGCATTTCCACTTCTCTCCTTTGTAGTTGGCATTTGGTTTAAGTTTTAGTATTCAATTTCTTTCAATCTTCGTCGTTTTTTTTAAAAATTTATTTTTATTTAATTGCCTGGCTTCGGAAAGATTGCGATTCTTGCCAGTTTATGGTTTCAGAAGAAATGTATTTTTTGCTGGTTTGTGTAAAAGTTTCAAATTTATAATATTAATTCAATAGCTGACAAAAAAAAAAAAATTCAGATTCTGCAAGTTCTGAGATTAACTCTTTTCTATGTATTAACAATTATGTATACG
Organism: Brassica nigra; assembly: GCA_016432835.1. Lineage (NCBI taxonomy): Eukaryota > Viridiplantae > Streptophyta > Magnoliopsida > Brassicales > Brassicaceae > Brassica > Brassica nigra. The sequence continues at coordinate 8,493,774 of CM028246.1, read as the reverse complement.
ATACAAATTCTTGTAGTCCCCAGGCGCCTTGGCAAATAATTGATAATTAGGTCATATAGTACTCCCTCCGTTCTACAATATAAGATGTTTTGGAGAAATTTTGATGTTTTGAAATATAAGATGTTTTGATACTTTTAAGGTACTATAGCTTTATTGAAAATTGATTAATTAATAGTAGTTTACTACATTATTTGTGATCGATTAATCTATATTTAATTTATATTATTTTATAATATTATCTTCTAAAAAGTAAATTTCTTAATTCTTGTGCATTAATACAAAACATTTTATATTATAGAACATAAAGAGTATAAAATAGTTAAATATCCAAAAGAGTTAAGTATCCAAAAACATCCGTAAAACACAAGTTTTATCACAAAAACTAACAAGTTTGAGATGAATAGTAAGAAAGGGCTTCTAAAAACTTAGTAAGAGTTACAGAATTATCAAGGATTTATTCCTAAACTTTTTATAAATGTATATTTTTTTTAAAAAAAATTTGAATATGAATACAACTAAATTCTTTTTTTTCTGCTAAAGAAGAAAAATAATTTTGAATAAATATAAAGAGTTTTTTACATTATAGGGCGGTTTTGAGTTTTTTTTTTATTATTTCATTATAGGACAGTTATGACTACTGAGGTAGTTTTGGTAAACTAAGACCACTATCTTTCCTTCCATTCAAACTAATTCAATTTTTTCTTTTCCTTCTTTTATTTAACGTAACTTGATAAAAGAGAAATATTATTTTATTCTTTACCTTCTTCTTCCATTGTTGTTTCTTTTCTTTTCCAATCCCAAAATTAATTCTATTTTTTTATTATTTCTCAATCTTCCCAAAAAAAAAGAAGAAAAAGACACAAAGATCTCAAGAGCAAAATACTAAGATCTGTTACCGTCAAAACCCTAAATTTGCCAAAATTTGTTGGGCAACTCTTCTACCACGTTCTTCCATTTCAATCAAGCTCTGTCATGAATCTCAACCATCGCCAACCTCTGCACCACCAGACTCCGCACCACCACATACTCTTTAAAGTCTTTTCCGAAGTCATGGCCTCACATCTCGCCGTCGCGGCTCCGTCAGAACAAACTCGAGCGCATCAATGGCTATTTTTAAGTTTTTTGCTCGTTTGGTTCTTTATGATTCACATAATTGCGTTTTGACCCCACTTTTTTTAAATCTACTCGAATTAACTCCCTCAATTCTTGATTGTTCATTTCAGCCCTTCTTTTTAATTACAGATTGGTCCTTTATCTTTTGCTTGCTTTCATTTTTGCTCCATACTGTCAAAATAAACAATTATGTTTTGTGTTTTGTTTATGTATGTCATTCATGTACACGAGTACATAATGTCTACGTACATGTGTACATGTGAAAGAGATATTTTGTCTTTGTAGTGTAAGGATGAGGAAGTGTGGTTTACGTGAATGAAAACCTTTTGAGTGAAGCTTAGTTTAGATCTTGATACCATATGCGTTGATATTATATTTTTTTTACTTTCTCTATGTAACATTGTGTGTAAATGTGTACAATTGTGGTCGTGTACATTCATGGTTATATACATTTGTACAATCGTGGTTATGTACAATATTATATATTATTTATGTATACATATGTTCAAAACATGCTTATTGCATATCAAAATTGTGGTTTTATATTACAAAGATTTTACAAAAAGCAGAACCCATGTGTACACATATTTTCATGTACACCATATTCAGTATGACTTGATCTATTTTATTATGTATTTTGGTTTTTCAGTAAGTAACCATCAGTCCACCTACTTGTGTACAACTCCTTCACATATATTGGTCCATTTTTGAAGTACACGTGTACATGTCACAAAGTGTACACAAAATAACCAATAAACGCCTTGATTACTTATTCCAGTACTTGTTCATAATTGCACGATGATCCTTGTTTCTATTGCTTTCATTTTTACCTCCAAAATTTCAAAGCTAATAAAATGTATTGGAAAATAAATTAAATGAATTAAAATCAAAGCTAAAAATCATTAGATATGAATCACACACAAAACCATCTGTACACATATTGTTATGTAGTTTGGTATTTTTTTAGTAAGCAACCACCAGTCTACCTTATGTGTACAACTTATTCACGTATATTGGTTCATTTTGAATGTACACGTGTATATGTCAAAAAGCGTACACTAAATAACATGTGTACATTAAATAAGGTGTACACAACATCGGAGATGCACCTTCACAGATCTCAAAAGATAGATTAAGTAATGGAGAAAACGATTTCATAAAAAATAATTTGAAAAAAGAAATTTAAGAGTGAGATTTGAATTTTCTAAAAAATAGAGAATGAAGAAGGAAGAAGACGAAGGAGAAAAAGAGGGAAAGATAGAAGAAAGATGTGTGGTGGGGTAAGTTTTCGTTAGTACATTCTCTTTAATTAGTCAAAGAGTTAATGGTTAGAGTTGTTAAGTGACTAACTGGTTTAGGAAAAGTAACGAAGAAGGAGAAACTCTTAGGATAAACTGCCTTTGTAGCAGAAACTGCTCTATTACGTAAAAAGAAGCTCAAACCTGCTTTGTGGTGTAATTGTTTCAAATATAAACCGTGGTGCTTTTTGGAATGAGTGCATTTCATAATGAGACACTTTTTTCATTTTGTTTGCACCTAGAGACACAATGTGCTTGAGGAGCACATTTTCGGATCCCAAGGTCATTTATGGACGAAAATGCCCCTTTTATTTGTAGATGGCTTTCTCTGTTTAATAAAAGTTCGTTGAGATAATAGGAGAGATACTTGTTGGTGACTGGTGAGAGAGCATAATTTTCGTGGGTGGGTTGGTGGGATTACCGAAAAAGGTCAGAAACGTTTTATTATTATATTAATTTTTTATTCTTTCGTATTTGTCCTTTACTCCTTTGTTATTTTGTTTTCTGATATACAAATATATATAATATATCTATAAAAGCATATTTTATTTTTTTATTTTGATATCCATATCCATATTTTGTACTTTAATATATATTAAATTTTGTAATTTATACATTGGCTTTTTGTGGACGTGGATATAAAAAATATGGATAAAAATTTTGTAGATAGGAAAAAATGTGGATAAGAGAGCTATGTACATGTGAATTGTGTATAACCTCAAAATTTGGATTAATAAGATGTTGATCGGACCATAAACATTTGTTCAAGGATTAACATAGGGAATGCGAGAAGATGAATGCAGTTAGAACATGCATCTGAGTTTGTTTATGGAAAAAGAAAAAATATAGTTTGGAGAAATGTGACTTAGAAGATGTGGATATGGTAGATGTGAACATATATATTAAATTTTGTAATTTATACATTGGCTTTTTGTGGACGTAGATATAAAAAATATGGATGAAAATTTTGTAGATAGGAAAAAATGTAGATAAGAGAGCTATGTACATGTGAATTTTGTATAACCTCAAAATTTGGATTAATAATATGTTGATCAGACCAATAAACATTTGTTCAAGGACTAACATAGGAAATGCGAGAGGATGAATGCAATTAGAACATGCATCTGAGTTTATTTATGGAAATAGTTTCGAGAAATGTGACTTAGAAGATGTGGATATGATAGATGTGGACATAAGAATTATGGACAGTTGAACGTGGATAACGATTTTGTTATTTAATTAAGATAAATCACAATATTGTCCAGGTTTACTTTATCTACGGTTTCTCAAATCAACATTAAAAACTCTCGGTTTTGGAAAGTTCGTGTGCAAAAATGAAAACAATCACAAAATGAACGGCCATTCTTACAATAATATAAAAGGGCTGAAAAATAAAATCCAAATATTAGGGATTAATTTCAATGTAATATTTGTACAATTAAAGAGTTTGAGGTAAAAGCAAAATTATACAAAAGTTAATGGACCAAACATGCATAAACAAGAGACTTAGCCATTGATGCTCGAACTTCACTCTACGACTTCAGATGGCGGCGGATCCAAGCTCGATCTAGTTAACAATGGCGGATGTGGGCCGATTATAGATGATATCACCATAGTTTGATACTTGGACTTCCACCAATGCCTTCAATTCGCCTTCGCTGCCAACCAACAAAAGTTTGACTTTGTACCTTTAATCGGAAGCTTTCACCTTGAACCACCTTCCATGGAGGAAACTCCCCCACTAACCTTAATTTAAGACCCCACTATAAGGAAAGCGAAGATATTACTTCAACATGCAACATAAATTAAGCTTATGGTTAGATTAAAAAAAGAGGAAAAAAAATCAAATCTGCTATCCAAAGTGAGATCTATAGAGAAATTTGATTCCTTTAAGAACAAAATAAGAAAAAGGATTAAAGACTAAAACATAGGTGAAGATATAAACAAAAAAAATCTAGTCAAACTAGAAAGATTAAAGTCTGATACAATTGAATCGGAACATAGATTCTTTGTTTAAGAAATGGAGGTGCGTGAAGAGAGAGAGAGAGAGTCCACCTTTTTTTTAATTTTATCTTCTAGCTATTTAGATAAAACAAAAAGGTAATAGAGTTATAGTTTGGTTCATGGACAAAATAGACAAACAACAAGCAAAAAGTATGCTACCAGCACAATGTGTCTCTTTAGATAATTGGAAAGACAAAATGTATCTTAGGGGGGTGTATTCAAACTAGAAAGATGAAAGTCTGATACAATTGAATCAGAACATAGATTCTTTGTTTAAGAAATGGAGGTGCGTGAAGAGAGAGAGAGAGAGTCCACCTTTTTTTTAATTTTATCTTCTAGCTATTTAGATAAAACAAAAAGGTAATAGAGTTATAGTTTGGTTCATGGACAAAATAGACAAACAACAAGCAAAAAGTATGCTACCAGCACAATGTGTCTCTTTAGATAATTGGAAAGACAAAATGTATCTTAGGGGGGTGTATTCAAGTTAGAGTTTTAGGTGATTTATATTAAAATGACAAATTCACTGTTATTCAAACATGAATTTTAAAAATTCATTTAAAATCTACTGTTATTGAACTTGACATTTTGTAAAATACTCTAAAATCCATTGTTATTGAAAATATTTTAAGTTGTGGAGTTTTAAAGTTTTCAGGTGATTTTAGGGTGTTTGAGTGGAATTTCTTAGTTAAAAAAAATAAAACTCAAATCTTATGGTTTTAGGTGATATTCTAGAGTGGTTTAGCAAAATTCACCTAAATCTCTGCAACTTATTAAAATCATCTTAAACCCCATTCAAAATCAAATCAGCTCAAATGTTATATTGAATACATCCATCTTTAGAGAGTAAAAAATTCTTTTGGAATGGTCTGGTGAAGTCAAATAACGTTAAATATATAATATGTTCAAATCATTTAATTAGAGACCACTTTATCTGCAAATTAAAAATTATGAAAAAATGCAAAAAGGAAGAGTGAGGTGATAGACGACATCTCTGAACCTAACGTCTTCTCTAGTTTCAAGAAACTCTACCAAGAGAGTTTGATTGGTAGTGATCTGATTTTTTAAAAAATAAATAAATAATATTATAATTATAATATTATGTATTAGTATTTTTTAAGAAACTGGGGGAGGTTCTATGCGATGGAATGACCATATGTCCAAGAATAATAAATATTCCGTCTGTTTATAAAATATCTATATTTTGGAAAAATATTTTGTTTCAAAAAGATGTATATTTTGTGTTTTCTATAAAAAAATTGTAAATTTTAAGAAAATTAATTGGTTTTATTAGATTATTATTGGCTAAAAATTGTTGAAAATTAAAAATTCCAGAAAACTATAAATTTATTATAGTGATTTAATGCATTTTTTTAATATGTGTGAAAACACTAAAAAGTCTACCTTTCAGAAAGGGGAGTAAGAGAATTTAAGCGGCTCCTGTTGTTTTGTTGCTGTCACTTTGCAGACAATGTTCTCGTCCGTTACTATAAACTCACAACACTTTCTAAAATCTCTCTTTCTCTCTTCGCCTCTTCAGTCTTCAGGTTCTACAACTTAATCTGAAAACATGAACTACAACTTAATCTGAAAACATGAACTCTGTCGTCTCCAATCATCTCTAGCTTCTCACTAAGAGCGAGAACACTTGTCTTCCCAATACAAGAAGAAGCTATCTATATGTCCACGCCCTTTGGTTCCGCAGGTAAAAACTTGAGATTTTTTAACTTAAAATTATATATATATTTTCTGGAGACTGTATATGATCATGACACTGCTTAAAAGTAACATAGCAAACTGCTCCCCTTCATAGTATAAATCAAAAAACTTGTTACTAACTCAATCTTTCCTTCTTTGATATGAGCAGCAGAGATGGGTTTAACGCAATGGCTCCAGCTAAACTCGCCTTGTATGAAGGAACATATAATCATCACTATGCAACTGGCTTTCCTCGCTTTCTTTCTAATTCACTTGGCATGGAAACGGCTTGGTGTAGTGAGAAACAGAGGTGCTAGTGATATACAAGAAGACTTGAAGAAACAGAGCATAACCGTGAAGCAGAGCTTCTCTTACAAACTATCTCTTCTCTGCTCTGTTTCCATCTTCGGGAATCATTGTTTCATCTTGCTTCTGCTGTTACAAGACAGCGTGGTGTCCCGGTGTGATTCCTCTGTTTCTGTCTTCTCCGCTGAGTCTTCCCAGGCTTTCTCGTGGCTAATCGTCTCTTTATATGTTATGAAGATCAAAGAATGGAGACTTTTGAAGTTTCCTTGGCTGTTAAGGTCATGGTGGCTGTGTAGTTTCTTCTTATACTTCTCCTTTGATGCTTATTTCATAACCGCGAAACAAGAGCCTCTCGGGTTTCAAGATTACGCTGACTTGACTTGTCTTGTTGCATCCTTGTTCTTGCTCGCTGTCTCAATCAAAGGGAACACTGGTTTACATCTTCTTGAATCCACCGAAGTCACAGAGCCGTTACTACTCAGTTCCCAAACAGAGCAAATCAAGAAGAGCTCTTTCTCTCCATACGGAAGCGCTACTCTCTTCCAACGCATCACTTTCTCATGGATCAACCCTTTGTTCTCCCTCGGATACAAGAAGCCTCTCGAGAAAGACGACGTACCAAACATCGACGTGAAAGACTCAGCTCAAACCTGCTCTCAAGCCTTTGACAACAACCTGAAGACCACCATAGAACAAGAAGGACCAGGAAGAGCCTTCTTCTACAAGTCGGTTCTTAGATTTGTCTGGAAGAAAGCAGCCATCAACGCGGTTTTCGCGGTCGTAAACGCTAGTACAGCATACATTGGACCGTATCTCATCAACGACTTTGTTGTCTTCTTAACCGAGAAACAAGACCAGAGCTTAAACCATGGTTACCTTCTTGCGCTAGGCTTCTTAAGTGCCAAGATCGTTGAGACGGTCACTCAAAGACAATGGATCTTTGGAGCTCGTCAGCTAGGCATGCGCCTACGAGCAGCTTTGATATCACATATATACCAAAAGGGTTTGCTATTATCTAGCCAGTCTCGGCAAAGCCACACGAGCGGAGAGATCATCAACTACATGAGTGTAGATGTTCAGAGAATCACTGACTTCATCTGGTATGTAAACACCATATGGATGTTACCTATTCAGATCTCCGCGGCGATTTTCATCTTGCAGAAGCATCTGGGACTAGGAGCTGTAGCTGCACTGGTCACAACTTTGATGGTCATGGCTTGCAACTACCCTCTCACAAGGATTCAGAGAACCTACCAATCAGATATCATGAATGCAAAAGATGAGAGAATGAAAGCAACTTCAGAGATTCTTAAAAACATGAAGATTCTGAAGCTTCAAGCATGGGACAATCAGTTTCTCAACAAGGTTAAGAGATTGAGGAAGAAAGAGTATGATTGTCTGTGGAAGTCTTTGAGGTTACAAGCTTTCACAACATTCATCCTTTGGGGAGCTCCTGCTTTGATCTCTGTGGTGACTTTTGTTACTTGTATGCTCATTGGAGTGAAGCTAACATCTGGAGCAGTCTTGTCTGCTCTTGCAACGTTTCAGATGTTGCAAAGTCCGATTTTCGGTTTGCCTGATCTCCTCTCTGCTCTGGTTCAGAGCAAAGTTTCTGCAGATAGGATAGCTTCTTATCTTCAGCAAAGTGAGACTCAGAAAGATGCAGTTGAGTATCTTTCAAAGGAAGACACTGAGCTCAGTGTTGAGATTGAAAAAGGAGCATTCAGCTGGGAGCCTGAAGCAAGCAGACCAACTCTAGATGAGATAGAACTGAGAGTTAAAACAGGAATGAAAGTGGCGATTTGTGGTGCGGTAGGATCTGGAAAATCAAGCTTGCTCTCATCAATCTTAGGGGAGATTCAGAAGCTGAGAGGAACAGTTAGAGTCAGTGGCAAGCAAGCTTATGTTCCTCAATCACCATGGATTCTAACCGGGACCATAAGAGATAACATTCTGTTTGGAAGCATATATGAAAGTGAGAAGTATGAGAGAACAGTTAAGGCATGTGCTTTGATAAAAGACTTTGAGCTGTTCTCTAATGGAGACATGACAGAGATTGGAGAGAGAGGGATCAACATGAGTGGAGGTCAGAAGCAAAGGATACAAATTGCTAGGGCGGTTTATCAGGATGCTGATGTGTATCTACTTGATGATCCTTTTAGTGCTGTTGATGCTCATACAGGAAGACAGCTCTTTGAAGTAATGATAATGTTAATGAAATTTTGTAATCTTTGATGATGATTGGTCTCTTTAAAATCCACTAATGACAATGTTTTCACATGGATTTTGTAGGAATGCTTAATGGGGATACTTAAAGAGAAAACAGTACTTTATGTTACCCATCAAGTTGAGTTTCTTCCAGCAGCAGATCTCATTCTGGTAAGTGTAACCACCATTTATATAACCTAAGATCATGCTAAATAAACTCTTCATTTACATTAGTCTTTTTACAATACAAGGTGATGCAAAATGGAAGAGTGATGCAAGCAGGAAAATTTGAAGAGCTTTTAAAGCAAAACATAGGTTTTGAAGTTCTTGTAGGAGCTCATAACGAAGCTCTTGAGTCAATCCTATCAATTGAGAAGTCAAGCAGAGACTTAAAAGAGGAATCCAAAGATGATGAAGCAGCAGCCATTGCAGAGAGCCTTCAGACACAACGTGATTCAGAGCATAACATCTCAACAGAGAACAAAAAGAAGGAAGCAAAGCTAGTGCAAGATGAGGAAACAGAGAAAGGAGTGATTGGCAAAGAAGTTTACTTAGCGTATCTGAGAACTGTTAAAGGAGGATTGCTTGTGCCAATCATAATCTTGGCTCAGTCTTGCTTCCAAATGCTACAGATTGCTAGCAACTACTGGATGGCATGGACTGCTCCACCTACTGCTGAATCAAAACCAAAGTTGAGTATGGATAAGATTCTACTTGTTTACGCACTTCTTGCTGCAGGAAGTTCACTTTGTGTGTTGGCAAGGACGATTCTAGTAGCTATAGGTGGACTTTCAACAGCAGAGAAGTTCTTCTCAAGGATGCTTTGCAGCATTTTCAGAGCTCCCATGTCATTTTTTGACTCAACTCCAACAGGAAGAATCTTGAACAGAGTGAGTGTTCAAAATCAATCCAAAACATAATGGTTTCTTTATTAATCAAGACACCCTTTTCTTACATGTTCAATAATAGGCATCCACAGATCAAAGTGTTCTAGATTTGGAGATGGCGATAAAACTAGGTTGGTGTGCTTTCTCCATCATTCAGATTGTTGGAACTATCTTCGTCATGTCTCAAGTTGCTTGGCAAGTTTGTGTCATCTTCATTCCAGTAGCTGTAGCCTGCGTATTTTATCAGGTAAGACAAAGTCTGATTTCTCCTCAATGATATAAACAGTCTTGCTAAGTTTATTTGCTTCTTGTTCTTCAGAGATATTACACACCAACCGCAAGAGAACTGTCACGCATGTCAGGAGTAGAAAGAGCTCCTATCCTTCACCATTTCGCTGAATCTCTTGCTGGTGCCACAACTATACGTGCATTTGATCAGAGAGATCGATTCATTAGCTCAAACCTTACTCTTATTGACAACCATTCAAGGCCATGGTTCCATGTTGCTTCAGCAATGGAATGGCTATCCTTCAGATTGAACTTGCTTTCTCATTTTGTATTTGCTTTTTCATTGGTGTTGCTTGTGACTCTCCCTGAAGGTGTCATCAATCCAAGTAAGTCTCAAACATCATAAACCAGCAAACACATTTACTAATGGGATCAGAACTGAAACTTCAGGTTCTCCTGTCTTACAGGTATTGCTGGTCTTGGAGTCACATATGGCTTAAGTCTGAATGTATTACAAGCCACAGTGATATGGAACATATGCAATGCAGAAAACAAGATGATCTCTGTAGAAAGAATTCTCCAATACTCCAAAATCCCCTGTGAGGCACCACTAGTAACTGATCATAAACCTCTTGATAACTGGCCAAATGTTGGATCAATTGTCTTCAGAGACCTACAGGTAAACAACAAAGTAGATGCTATTACATTATCTCTTGAACATATGTGAGCATCCAGAGATGTTGTTCTTCCAGGTCCGGTATGCAGAACACTTCCCAGCTGTCCTGAAGAACATCACCTGTGAGTTTCCAGGAGGGAAGAAGATTGGAGTTGTGGGGAGAACAGGAAGCGGCAAATCAACTTTGATTCAGGCACTGTTTAGGATTGTTGAGCCAAGTCAAGGAACCATAGTTATTGATAATGTAGATATTACCAAGATAGGTTTGCATGTTCTGAGATCAAGACTTGGTATCATTCCTCAAGATCCAGCACTGTTTGATGGAACAGTCAGAGTGAATCTAGATCCTCTAGCTCAGTACACAGATCAAGAACTATGGGAGGTATAAATACTTTAAATTCTTCTGTGATTGACTTTAACAAAACATAATGATACAATGTAATATCTCAGGCGCTTGACAAGTGTCAACTAGGAGATGTTCTGCGTGCAAAGGATGAGAAGCTGAACGCTACAGGTGAGAGTTTCTGACATTATCATGAGAAGATTCAAAAAAAAACTATATGAACTAAAGACTTTTTGAATGTATCATTGTAACAGTGGTTGAAAATGGTGAGAACTGGAGTGTAGGACAAAGACAATTAGTCTGTCTAGGGAGAGTGTTGTTGAAGAAAAGCAACATTCTCGTGCTTGATGAGGCAACTGCTTCAGTTGATTCTGCAACAGATGGTGTGATACAGAAGATCATCACTCAAGAGTTTAAAGATCGAACAGTTGTGACTATAGCTCACAGAATCCATACAGTGATTGAGAGTGATCTTGTTCTGGTTCTAAGTGATGGTATGAACAGTATACATGTGCTTTCACATGCATACATATCTTTTTAGTTATGAGGTCTGAACAACTTTTTTCTCATGAGCAGGACGGATTGCAGAGTTTGATTCACCTGCAAAACTGCTAGAGAGGGAAGATTCTTTCTTCTCAAAACTCATCAAGGAGTATTCGATGAGATCTAAACACTTCACCGGCTCAAATAATCTTCTCAGTTGAGTGACACTGAAAGATGTTCTGTTGTAGAGAAAATGAAAGACCAATACAACAGTTAAACGTAAGTTAAATGCTTCTAACTATCTATTTATAATAGTACACATATTATTCTTCAGTATGCTTTATATAATTTAACCACAAGATGTTTTTGGTTTTTTTTTTTTCTTTCAGTTTGTTGTATGAGAACATTCAATGTCGCCAATGTAATAAAGCAGGAAGCTGTTGTATGGTTACAGATAAAACTCAATTTATCAGCTGTAAGTCAAGAAAAGTTTCAATACAAATAATATGGTAAAAACCGCCGCATGCATAATAAACTTTAGAACTTTTATTGACTAAATTGTCTAAGCTCAATGCTTAACAATGTTCAAGAAATTGCTAAGCACTAATTAGGCGTTTCGTAGATGATTTGTGCGAAGATTGGTGTCTAGACACCACCTAAATCGTTTAGCTTATTGACCGATTTGTTATTTTAGTCCGACTTTTAGACACTGCATACACCAATTTATAAAACACTGTTTTTAATGTCTGGAACCTATCTAACCCTCAGACATAACAACTAGTAGAATATATTAATTAAGAAATGACTCATGTTTTATTAAATAACAGCCACCTTTTGCCTCGTCCCATTATACTCTCCCTTCAACAATTTCCTAAACCACTTGGCTGATTTCTTCAGATACCTCTTACGTCCATCTTCAAAGTCCACAAACACTAGCCCGAACCGGACCGTGTATCCTTCCGCCCATTCGAAATTGTCCATCAACGACCATGCGAAATATCCTTTCACGTTCACCCCCATCCTAAAGTTTTATGAAAATATAGTTTCAATATTGTTATGTTAGAGAACAAATCAGTATGTTTTCATGAACTATGCTATGTTTATGGAAACTAAACAATGGAACTATGTTATTATATTTATATATGTGATCGGAAAAGAAAGAGCTTACAAGATTGCATCACGAACCATCCTAAGGTGATGAGCGTAGTAGTCAATTCTCAAGTCATCATTAAGAAATATTTCTCCAATGTTAGCATCATCCACTCCTACATGATTTTAAGAAAGAGACGAATCAGACGAGAACAAAGTATTGTTAGTCTAAGCTAGCTTATGATTCTAAACGTTCAGTTAAATTTGTTGATGTTATCATTTACCGTTTTCTGTTATGTACAAGATCGGATCATCGAATTTGAATTTGACATGTAGTAGAAGATCACGAATACCCTCAGGATATATCAAAAGCCAATCCGAGCCAGCCTGAAATTAATCATAGATTATTTTTATAGATATACAACTCTTTAAATACCACTAAAAGAGATGTGCACAAAAAAAAAGTACCACTAAAAGAGAAAATACTATATCTAGTAACATTATATTTTTTATCCAAAATTAAAACAATATATGTTTTATTTTTATTATGAACTTAGAATATCATGGAAATCTCGATTTGATTCGGAGATTAATCCAAATTCTTGAATATTGACTAACTTAGGTGAATAGAATAATCATACCGCTGGACCGATAGGTACTCCATTTCGCTCACCTAATACAGTATACAACATTATTATATGAATAATGTAAATTTCGATATTAATCCAAGAAAATAGACATTGTCGTCAAAAAAAAAAAATCCAAGAAAATAGACATCATATAGGTAAAATAAAACCATATGGTTCACGGACCTACGATGCTGACGCAAGAATCAGTGGACATGGTGATGTTTTCAGTTGCACATGGCACGTCTTTGACGTAAGAAGACGAGTAATAGTTAATGCCTATGAAATCGTATGATCCTTTGAGCATGGAGGACTCTTCCGGTGTAAATGTAGGAAGACGACCATCTCTCACATGGTTGACCATTTCGGTCGGGTATTTACCATAGACGATTGGCTCCAAGAAGTAGTCGAAGGTGAAGGCCGTGGCTCGAGCAGCAGCTAATTTGTCAGCATGTGAATCTGAGTAAGGGTAGTGCCATACTGTGTTTAAGGCTATACCAATTTCACCTTTCTGAATCGCCTGCAACCACAGCAATAGGTGCAAAACGCAATCACAGTTTAAAACCGTGCCGGTTTCAAGTACTGTCACGGTGAATAAACAGAGTAAAACAGAGCCGAAACAGAGTAAAACCAGAGCCAGCGCTGGAACATAAATCAAACAAGGAACTGATGAATATTGTCACATCCCGGTTTTTAATATATAGTGTTATACGTTGAAAGGCTTAAGATTATTGGTTTGATTGCATATATTACTAAAGTGATTCACTTGTCAAGAAATGTAATTATAGGATTAAACGTGTTTGAACTAGAGTAGTACAATGATAAATGATAGGTGATCTATGAAAAAGTGATTTCTGACTATCAAATAGAATGAGGCCACGGGACTAGAGAGACCGACATGGGCACATGGCAGGGGGACAACGGCGTTACAGAATAGTTAAGAAACAAGGCAATCATACCTGGTACTTTTCTCTGTAGATTTTGACGGCGGCTCCATGAGCGAGGAGGAAATTATGGCCGACGATGTAGGGCTCGCTGGCTCCATCACCGCCGGTGCAATTAGGATTAGTGAAACTGGAACACCTTCCAGGTGCCTCTTGGCCAGTTGTAAAACCATTATGTACCACTGAAAATGGCTCGTTTAATGTTGTCCAATGCGTCACTCTATCTCCAAACTTTTGGAAACAGAGTTCCGCATAGTCCCGGAAATCATTCCTGTTTCATTACCAAACGCTCAACAACAACCAAAAAAATAAGAAAAGAACCAACGAACTACATTTTTTACTTACACAATCTCTGCTCCGAGGAAGCCACCGTAAGCATGTTCGAGTGCCTCGGGTAAGTCCCAGTGAAAGATTGTGACATATGGCTTCACTCCTAAAACATTTATAACATTACACACACAAAAAATCATTAAACGTTGCTATTTGACGAATCTTGATAATTTTCAGTGGTTTTGGCAAGATCCTAGACATCACCAAGACTCCATTAGTGTCACCAAGAACTGAGAAACAGACAATCATTGTTACCTTTGGACAGAAGGTGATTAATCAAGTTGTTGTAATAGTCGATTCCAGCCTGGTTGATACCTCCCTTTAAACCCCCACCTGAATCAGTTAATTACTACTCCACTCACGAATATTAAAACTCTTTAGTAGGATTTGTTAGGATCTATATAACTTACGAGGCAACATCCGTGACCAAGAGATTGAGAATCGGTAAGCATCGAAGCCAATTTGATTGAGAAAATTCACGTCTTCCTGATTTTCCAAAAAGCATTCATGAACAAAAATGTAATGATTAGTTGACCCTTTTGTTTCGTGGAGCACGTATCTTATATGTTCAGGGAAGTACTATATACCTTGTAAAGATTGTAAGAATCATCAGCAATGGACCCATTACTACCATCCGTTATCTTCTCTGAAAAGAACCAATTAATATGTGGATCCGATTTGATACCATATTAAATTAGATGAAATTCTAACTCAAAACCAATTAATAGCAAGTGCATTGACTCATATCTCTTTTATACTAATTATTATGATATTTTCCAACGTTTGTATAGTCTCTAACATAGATATGATGGAGCGACACGAAACTAGTATTATATGTTGTGGTTAAAGTATTGACTTCGGCCATAACCACTCGGCAATCCAAAAAAAATCAGATGCATATACATAAACCCAATTCCATAAGAAAAAAGAATCAAGAAGAAACCTGGATGTATAATTTTGAAATGTCGTGGCAAACATATGAATCATTTTGATGTATAAAGTTTCTAAGCATTTATGGTTTCTAAGCAAAAAGAAGAAACCTGGAAATTTTTCAGAGAAGGTGTCCCAGATACTTGGTCCTCTACCATCTTCATGAGCAGCACCTTCACACTGCAAAATCAAGAAAATATTATTAAATGAAACGAAATAATAATTATATATATAGTAAAAACTAAACCTGATATGCAGAAGTAGCACATCCGAAAATGAAACCTTGTGGGAAATCACTTCTTCTCAGTTTAGGTCTTGAGGAATGATTCCTGGCGAAAACTTCAACGTAGGCCGAAGTAATAAGCAACATAAATAGGAGACCTTCACTTCTCATTTTTTTCGTAAAAATCATCTGTCTAATTTATAAGAAGTTTGGTTGTCAAAACTTAAGAAGTGTTGGGATTTGATAATTCGTAATATTGTTGTATCTTTATATAGAGTTGTTGGTTGAGGGAGTTATTGTACAACGAACAACAGTTTTTTTACTACCAGTTGTAGTAGTGTATATATCTATCTATATATGATTTTACAATTGTTCAAGAAACCTTATCCTATAAAATCAATAGAGAAACATTATCTTGAGAATAATAAGCTAAGAATAATAAGCCCATAACATTCATTGCAGAGATCTATAGCCCATCTCTTTTTCGACTTTGTCCCATCTCTTCGTCGACTTTAGCCCATCTTTTTTAAAAAATTGCTTATCTATAATCCTCTATATACTAAAATTCTGACACATAGATAATGTTTTACAGAAATAAAAAATAAAGAAAAAACTTAACGTCAGTTTCCATTTTATTTTGCAAATTCAAATATCTAAATTCCTATATTTTCTCAAAGATCTCATCCATCTTATCCCACGTTCAAAATTAGTTTTCATCACGCTAAACAGTTTTTCTCTTCCATAACTTTTGATCTACATCGTATTTGCTTAAATTAAATGGCAAAAACAAAAACAAAAACATAGCCAATAAAAAAGGATTAAACAGTTGTCAGAATTGGCTTTGACAAAAAATATTTTAGTTTCTGAATTCTTAAATTTGTTGGATATTTAAGTGTATCATTGCAATCATTTAAGTGAAACATTGTAATTGTTTAATTGAATGATTGCAATTGTTTATGTTTGTGACTATTAGTAATAAATTATTGCCAACCTTTGGTGATAAACCATTGCAACTTTAGATGATTAAAATCTTTGGTAATGAATCATTGTGACTTTTGGCTAACCAATGCAACTATTGGTACCAACCATTGTAACTGTTGGTACTAACCATTCCAATCTTTAGTACTCTATATAAAGGAGTTGTGGGCATTAGGAAAATAACTTCAAGAACTTGATAACTTGTACAACTTGAATAAGAGAAAATCAGAAACTAATAGTTAGAAAGAGAAAGTGATTCATTGTTTAAAGATCACCAAACCGACCGAAAATTATGGGTATTACCGAAAATGGGTATTACCCGAACCGACCCGGACCCGACAAGACCCGACCCGGAACCGACCCGAAAAATTATGGATACCTAAATGGATCTAAATTTCCAGGACCCGAAGGACCCGGACCCGACAAGACCCGACCCGAACCGGACCCGAAAACCCGGATGCCCAGGCCTACATTATCCAAGTATATAGTTCACACCTATTCGGGTACCAAACCCAGATTAACCAACAAAATTTTCTCAGATGCCCACTATCACGTCGTCTATAACTCTCATATCATAACATGACTTCAAATTGTTTCCTCTTCTCTTCTATTATAACTGATTTCTTTCTCTATTTTCTTTTTCTCTCTTCTTCTCCATCGTTTCATATATATATATATTTTTTGAATGAATGTTGAATGAATGAATCGTTTCATATTAGTGTTAACTTTTCTACAGCTTTTTAGTATTCAACAAAAATCAGTACAGGTTTGTGATAACTCTATTCATATTCTTTTTTCTTTTCTGCTCAAATTACTATCATTTAATTCTTTTAACATGATTCAGATTAAAGATCTGACTTGATTATACTGTTGTTTCAGATCTTAATTCTTCAAAAGGACAGGAAAACCAGAGCAGTGTTTGCAAATGAGGTAAAATTAAGTACATTCGGCTCTGCTATATAAAGAATTGGGTATTTACAAATCAGTTTTTATGGCTTATCTTTAATACACTAAAAGTTCTAATTTATTGCAAGTTTTGCATGTTTTGATGATGATGCTTCTATATAGAAAAGGAGTAAGCATGTGACTAGTGGAGAATTAATACAAGTCTTATGCAAATGTGAAGAGCCAATAAAAAATCGATAAATGTAAACGTCTTGGGACCATATGAAAAACAAAAATATATTAGAAATTTTATGATGTTCCCAATTTTTTTATAGGCACCAATAGCAAAAACAAGTCCTCCGGTAAATAAGGTAATTGATTCTCAGAATTTACCGATTCATCATTTTTTTTTCCATAACTTCGATTCAAATTAGTTAACTATTTTAATTTGTATTCCCTGCCAGCATTGATCTTCAATGTGTCTTATGTTTTTTTTTTTGTATTTCACAGTTTGTTCAATGTTATTAACAGGCTTCTTCCAACCAAATCGTTTCAGTTACTTACTTCATTGGATCTTCGACAATCTAATTATACATATTCAAGTTTCATAAAATATGCATATTAATTTTTGTGCCCGTACGTAGTACGGAACAGAACACTAGTTTTATATAAATATATAAGGGAGTGTCGATATTTACTTAGACCCAAAAAAATGTCGATATTGATATTTCCGCGGGAAAATAAAAAGATATATTGTCGTAGTTTACCATGGTAATGCTGATGCACTATTTGTTTTTCGTTTTTTTTTCTGATGCACTATTTGTTTTAACTTCGAATAATTTCAGTTGCTTTGAATCCAAGAATGATAGACTCAAAAGGGAACAAAATTTTATATCCGCGAAGAACCCTTAGCCCTGGCTGTTTAAACTCTACTTTGCTTCAAAGCTTTCCACACAACAAAATTAATCTAGAAAAATAGTTCGAGGGCCTCAGAAGATTCAGACATCTTAGGAATAAAACTTGAAGACGAACCAGTTGCTAATAAGAATCTCTTCTTCTTCATTGCAGACTTCAACAAGTATTCTTCCTTCTCAGATTCTTCAATCTTTTCTTCTCTCTTCAAGAATTCTTTGAACCACATTGCAGACAATTTTGGGAAACGTTTTAGCCCATTGTTGTAATCGACGTAGAAGAGGCCATATCGGACTCCATAACCAGCGTTCCATTCACAGTTGTCTAGTAACGACCATGCAAAGTATCCTTCAACTTCAACTCCATCCTCCCTGAGTAAGAAACATTTATCATCAGAAAGAAGCTAAATCTACGGTTCCAATACCGTTTCTTGTATGCCAAGAAACTTACTGGATGGCTTGTTGGATGCTTTGGAGATGTTTCTTGTGGTACTCTGTCCTTTGGTGATCCATTAAGTTAGAAAGCTTTGTTTTTTTCTCATAATCCATATCACAATGTCCTGAAAGGAGATGGAGGTAGTAAACCTTTCAAGAAACAAATGAGTAAAACTATCATGGAAGAGCTTCGAATAAAACTTTCACCGTTTTCAGTGATCATGAACTTAGGGCTTTCGTATTTATTTTTAGCATAAGTTAGAAGATTTCGAAGCCCTTGTGGGTATAGAAAGTCCCATTCTGAACCACCTTTTACTCCCAATATCTGTCCTGCTTTGTTTTGTTCTGTTCCAATAGATTTTTTAAAAGGTTCCAATAGATATAAAACTTGTGAGACAACGAATCGGTAACCAAAAGCCTTAAGAAATTAATAAACCCTTAAGAAGCTTGTGAGCCAAGAAATGAATAGAAACCCTATATAATATGATACGAGTTATATGTATTATGTAAACGCTACTTACTTCTCCATTCAATGCGTGCGTCTGATCTCCAATTAGGAGTATTATGGTCCACTTCAGCAATACTTTTAACATAGAAAGCACTGTAATAATTCACTCCAACGAAGTCAAAAGATCCCCTTAGCTTCTTGGATTGTGCTGCGGTAAATGAGGGTAATCTTTTCCCTATGGATTTCTTCATCACAACAGGGTAATCTCCGTACATAGTTGGATCCATATGCCTGTTTACAAAAGAAAATTCCCCAAAATACTATTAGAAAATTAAAAATGAATATGGTGCATTTATATTCTTAAGTCAAGATATGCCGATTCTCAACACAACCGGACGAAAGTATGAAACATTCGAATTGGTACTAATTTTTCTTTTTTTTAAAAATATTTTATAAAGGTTATATAGTCCTTAAATAGTCAAATTTTTTTAAAGATTTAACCTAAAATATTTATGATCCCATAGATCTCGTATCCAGTCATAAATCAAGAACGTGTGTGTTTTATATTTTGATGAGGAAAACACTCACCATCCGAACATGAATTCCATGGCTCGTTCACATGCTTCTTTGT
This sequence comes from Brassica nigra, assembly GCA_016432835.1. NCBI lineage: Eukaryota > Viridiplantae > Streptophyta > Magnoliopsida > Brassicales > Brassicaceae > Brassica > Brassica nigra. The sequence continues at coordinate 8,474,100 of CM028246.1, read as the reverse complement.
CATCAGGGCAGTTCATGTCATAAGGCTCAAACCAGACGGGACAATGCGCGATACCAATCTTGCCATCTTTACACTGGGATTCAAACAAAAACAATATTGTCAATATATATGTTTTACCAAAGACTTTAAGTGCTTTATAAAACAAAATCAAATATGTCATGTATCATTACTTTGGGATTGTTTCTGAAGACTTCAACGGCTTCTGCATGAGCCAGAAGTAGATTGTGACTAACGGTATAAACCTCCAGGCCAGATTTTCCAGCAACAGCTGCTTCATTCATGTACTTGGAGGCACGTCCAGGCGCTTTTCTTCCTGTGTCATAGCCACCAATGCTATAGACCCATGGCTCGTTTAGTGTAACCCACAGTTTCACACGGTCGCCAAATTCTTCGAAACATATGGCCGCAAAATCTTTGAAGTCACCACTGCAAGATTATTTTTGTATGCATATTATAAACATTTATTTTAAAATTATAGTCAGATAGTAATATGTACTATTTTTTAATCACGTACACAGCTTGTTCACTTAGAAATCCGTTGTATTCATCTTCAAGGGCTTGAGGAGTATCCCAATGAAATAAAGTAGCGAGAGGTGTGATTCCTGTTCATACATATATGTATGATCATGTTAGAATATATTAATTTAGAATATTAAGTTCTTCTATATAGGCAAGAGATTAGTTAAATACCGGTAGCTAGGAGTTCATCGATAAGATCGTTATAGAAATTGATTCCTTCTTGGTTCACTCCCTTCCTTTTCTTTCCAACTATTTTTTTTTTGGGAAAATGAACAAAAGAACAAGGATCTCTTAAATCTTTGTGTACAATTTTGAAAACTCATTCATCAATATATTTAATCAAGAAAAAATATTGTTAGATAATAGTATGAGTCAAGAGCTTACGAGGCAAAATCCGAGGCCAAGAGATAGAGAATCTAAAAGCATCCATGTTAATATCTTTCATTCGTTGGATGTCTTCCTTGTAATGGTTATAGAACTCAACTGCTTGGTCCGCGTTAGAGTAGCAATTTCTTTCTGCAAAAGTTTCATTTTTGTATTAGTTTGAAGAATATCATACGAAAGTAACTATTCATATATATATCAACCTAAAAATTACAGCCAAAAAATGTTCAATAGACAAACCTGGATATTTTCGAACAAATGTGTCCCAAACACTTTCTCCACGAGGAGCTTCTTGTATGGCTCCTTCGTATTGGTAAGCTGATGAGGCTGTCCCAAAGAGGAAACCCTCCGGAAAGTCAGAACGGCCAAATGAGTTTTTCTTCGAGTAAATGTTCATTTTCTGTAAATAATATTTAATAGAAAGATTTAGAAAATGTTTTTTTTTCCCAAAGATTGTTGAGCCCTGTGGTGTTATTGAAGTTTGATTGCTTACTGCGTCATTGTTTATCAATGATTTATAAGCTGTTTTAGTCTTTTGGAAAAACCTTTACAATCTGCATAGATATAAACATAAGATTATGACTTATGAGTATATAACATCATAGATAGAAAAAGTATTTAAATAACCTTTAGTGCGTAAGAGGAGAATAATATACCGAGCGACAGATCTTTTGCGTTCTTTTAGTTTGGAGCTAGTTTTATTTGTCTAAATATGAAACAATGGTTTTACAAAAAAAAAATATATATATATATATATGAAACAATGGAGTGGATGAATTGTTTTTGTTTTTGCAAAACAAATAAATAGATTAATGAATCTACCTTTTTTCTTAAAGAAATAGTGTAGAGATTATATATTGAGTTGTGAGAGAAGTGATGAGATATGTTAAGGTATATATAGGCAAAGAGATTTGCAGTTTTATGCGAAGAAACGTGGACAATTCATTTATTTTTATTCTAGCTGCATTTACTATGCATGCTGACTGGCTGACCTTTGGAAGAAGAAAAAAAAATGAGATATAAATAAATGATCGCTATTCGCTCTCGAGTCTTGACTTCTACTAAAATATATGAATAGCAGTGCCGGGGAGGTCAGTGCCGGGGAGGTCCATTTGCTATCTTTTTTTTTGTCAATAATGAAATTTGAAACTAAGGTGCCCCGTACAAACGGATAGGGGAAGAGTTCAACAAAATGAAAAAGCAATAAAACACCAAAAACAAAACTCCAGTAGGAGCAAAACCAGAAATAAAACCACGAGCCGATGAGACAAGTACTGAAAGAGAGGTTTTCATGCTAAAGCTTCCTGGCCAATCTGTGTAGCTAGCCATGCAGGACCATTCCTAGCGACATAAGATTGATGCCTATGATCCCTCGTCACGCTTACTGCAATCAAGTTGGCAATAAGATTACACGAGCTTGAGACATAACTGATTTTAGCGTCACCAATGGAGTATATCGCCGAGAGTGCATGAGAGACAGATTGAAACTCTCTGGAACACAGGAGAGGATGATCCATTGCGTTTTTGACCTCAAGAGCTGAGAATTCAAAGATCACTTTCCTCAGTTTTAGATCACGCATGGCTTCAGCAGCCCAGTGAAGAGCTGAGATGTTAACTTGAAATAACGAGCAAACATTTGAGAAAGCTCTTCTGCTGTGATGTAAGGCTCTTCCCTTTTCATCTCGAACCACCCATGCTGCTCCACCTTTTTGAAACCTCATCCCAAGATGATCCCACATTACACTTGAGACATGAAACGGAAGGCTTCGCCACTTCTCAATAGCCGGTCCCAAGCTTAAAGAATCAAACTCTGCTTTAGGCAGCTGGTTATGTAGATTAAGCCACACCGCTGCCCTCCATAGCTCTACGAAGAATGAGAGAAGGGTCTGGGACACACTCTCATAGCAAAACGCATTTCTTGCTTTCCAGAGCTGCCAAAGAATCCATGGAAAAGCAAGACGCAAACATGTGCCAATCGCCGAGTTTTGCTACACCTAATAAGGTAGTGCAGGTTGAGAAAACAGAGTTCGAGACCAACCAGCAGGAGGCAAAGGCAAATTAGACTTTTCCCATACTTCCTTCGCAGTCTTGCAGGTAAAGAGTACGTGATGATTGATTCGAGCCCGATCACAGAAAGAACAGGTAGGATTCACTTGAATACCCGGGTTTGAAGACGAGCTTTAACGCCAGGCACCTGAATTCACTCTCCATAGGAAATGCTTCAGCTTTGGAGGAGCTTTGTTTTCCAAAGATTGCTCCACGTTGTTTCTCCAGTGGGGCTGAGTAATACCCGAGGATTTTCATGTTCCAGCAAGGCAACAATAAGCTTATAACCACTCTTAACATCATATCTTCCATCCTTGGACAGACCCATAACCGTTTATCAGTATAAGGATGAAGCTTAGTCTTTAATACTGAGGCTGACGTCTTCCTCGTCAATAAGCTGTCGCACTTGGATTGGATCCCACGTACCTGTATGAACATCAATCAAATCGGACACATTCAAAGTGAGGTCAACGATGGCGCCCCGGTAACGGGAGGGCGGAATAGGCGCAAGCAACCAATTGTCTAGCCATACTCTGGTATTTTCACCATCACCAATCACCGGAGCAGACCTTGTTTCAGCAGATCTCTACCGTGGAGCATACTACGCCAAGCAAAGGATGGTCTTACTCCTAGGCTGCAGTCTAAGAAGGATGAATGGCCAAGATAGCGATGTCGAGCAATCTGCAAGAGAGTTAGGTTCAGACCAGACTCTCCAGGCTTGTTTGGCAAGAAGGGCTTGGTTGAACTTTTCAATGTCACGGAACCCCAATCCTCCTAGTTCCTTCTCTTTACATAGCTTCTGCCAGGCAACCCAAGGTATTTTCTTCCTATTATCGCCGCTGCTCCACCAAAACTCAATCATAACACTTGTGAGCTTTGTGCAAACATTTTGGGAAGTTTAAAACAGGACATTGCATACACCGGAAGAGCCAAGCACACTGATTTCATCAATATCTCCTTTCCACCTTGAGATAGAGACTTTGCAAACCAGCCACGGAGACGACCTTGAAGCTTCTCGGATGAAACTTAATAGTTTAATTTTCGATCCACTGAAACACGAGGAAGACCCAAATACTGAACCTTCTCCACCTTCCAGATCAATCCCAAGGATTTCTTTAATCTCAACTTCGTAGCTTCGAGACTTTGGCCAAAGATGATGACGACTTCAGATGATTTACCACCTGTCCCGACGATCTCCATATAGCTTGAGACAAGCCAAGATCTCCTTCGCTTCCTCTGCATTGGCTTTACAAAGCAGGAGGCTATCGTCCGAACAAAAGGTGATGAATCGATGGACACGATTCTGTTAGACGGACACCATGGATACGACCAGCTTCTTCGAAGAATTAAGACAATTAACGAGCTTCAGCATAGGATGAACAAGAAGGAGACAACGGGTCACCTTGTCGTAGTCCACGTTCTGGTTTGATGTAACCGTGGATTCTCCGTTAAGTAAAACCGAAAAGGAGACTGAGCTAACACAAGCCATTACCCAGCTAACCCATGTGTGATCAAATCCCATTTTCTAACAAAATCTCGATGAAATTCCACTCGACACGATCGTAGGCTTTCGACATGTCCGTCTTAATCGCCATCCATTCCTCTGCAACTTTGTCAATCGTCGGCCCATGGATCATTTCGTGTGCTATGATGATGTTATCGAAATCTGACGACCTGATACTGGCTTGGGTTTCGAGACTATCTCGTAGAATCGATTTCAGTCATTGCAGAGAATCTTCGAAATGATCTTGTACTGAACGAGCATAAGCTTATTGGCCTCATATCTTGCATCCCGAGGGAGTCAAGATTTTGGTAACAAGCTAATTTGCGTATGGTTCCATCCAGCGCATCATCGAAGAATGAAAGAAACCAGAATCTCTTCCGTAAGTCCTGGACCGACGATATGCCAAAACCGCTGATAAAACAGACTGTTAAGCCATCTTCTCGGGCTACTTCCTTTGACGCTAAACGCAGCCTGTTTGATCTCCTCTGAAGTAATCTGCCGTGAGATGAGAGTTCATAGAGGCAGAAACTCTACTCGAAAATTTAAAAGCAGAGTCTCGAGATCACAAGGGTTAGAACTCATGAAAAGATCTCTGAAAAACTCCACTGCAATATTGCCTTTAGCCCCTTCAGAGAAATGTTCGTGTCCAGCCTCATCCAACAACATCAAGATTCTGTTATGCATTCTTCTCCTTTTACACAATTGTGGAAATACTTAGTGTTACGATCTCCTGCGCAACCATTCTTCTCTACACTTTTGCCTCCAAAACAGTTCCTCCTCTCTAGGGCTTCAGCAAGCTCTTGTTTTATCTTCTTCATGTTATTGTAAGAAGGAGAAGCTTTGGAGACCTCTGCTTCCAACGCCCTTTAGGCGTATGATTTTATTCCTCGAGTTCATATCAGCATTCTTCTTCCAACTCATAATTCTTCTCCTACAACGTCCAATACGTTCCATCGTGCAGCCACGATCCTCGGTCTCCCTTCCCAACTCGATCGAACCAGATCTTCAAATCCCTCCACGAGAGCATACGCTTGTCAAAGAAAACCGCCTTTCGAAGTCTTCTTTCTCCAATGCAAAGCTAACCCTGATTGGTCTATGATCAGATGCCCACATCTCCAGGTACTCCATGTTCGACTTAGGGAATAATGAGAACCATTCACTATTTCCGAAACTCCTATCCAGTCGACATTGAACCCACACATTCTCCCGCCAGCCTCCCCATGAGAGACAGTTGCCCGTGTATCTGACTTCTCTTAGCTTGCAATTCTGAACCATATTTCGAAAGTCCAAGCTCGAATCGGTACGAATGGCTCCTCCACTCTTTTCATCGTTTGATAACAATTCATTGAAATCACCAGCTAGTATCCATGCCTCATCTCTGTTCAGCCCCAGCGACACTATACGATCCCATACATCCCGACGCTTAGCTTGCACTGGATCTCCATAAACACAAGTCACAAAGAAGGAAAGCGAACCCAATTTGACCTTCATATCGATTAATCTTTTGTCACTCGATAGAATGTCCACCTGATAGCTATCTTTCCACAATAACGCTAAACCACCGCTCAACCCTTCTGGCTCAACAGTAATTAAATGATCATAACCCATACTTTTCCTCAAACCCAACATGTAATCAAACTTTTGCTTTGTTTCCATCAAAAACATAAAATCCGGGAAGAATTTCCGACGAAATGCCCGGAGTTGACGAACTGTCTCCTTGCTACCAGCACCTTGACAGTTCCAAGAAAATATGCTCATTGGAGATGCAGCGGCTTCAATACGGAAGCCACCGTAGAGTCTGAGACTTTGGAGGATTTGTTTTCTGGGAGGTCCAATGCAGAAGGTTTTCTCTTTGCATTGCCACCATTGGAAACAGCAACTGTAGGAGAAACTGAGGCAGTAACACCGGAGTTTGCACCTGCTCTCCTTTTCCAGGAAGATGGACGTTTCCTTGGAGCCTTGCTCATCCCCTGGGTCCCGGAGACTCGCCCTCCCGAAGAAGGGCCAAGCCGAAAACCCGTTGGAAGCACAGGTTCCGAGCAGGCTGAGGTAAGCGAGGCTGAAGATTCAGAGTCATCCTCTTCCTTGTCGCGTAAGTAAAGGCGAGGAGAAGATAATAGAGCAGAACCGGAATGTGGACCCTTGTCTGAAGCTGGATTTTGGTAGGAGAAAACATGCCCCTTCCCTTTGTCAAGCTCCTTCGTTATTTTAGTCAAACGACTAGAAGACTCTGCCTTATTCTCTTCGATGCCTTGCTGAACACGCTGGATACGAGCTCTCCTTTCCGTTTCATCTGCGTGAGAGATGTAGAGAAGGGCCATCTTCCTGTCCTCATTCGACAGTTCAGGGAACAATAGCGGAAACCCCGGAGGTCCATCCAAGCGAGTAGTGTCCATTGGAGCTTCAGTAGAAACATGCGAAGTCTGCGGTACTGTCTTCGCACTTTGAGCACCTCTCCTCAGCAATGGACATCGATATTTCTCATGAGTCAGACGACGACAATGGAAACAGAGCTTATGAATCTTTTCATACTCAAATTCAATGGTAGCGGTAGAATCTTTAGACACCTCCAGTTTCCGGAACGCCTTTGCTGGATTGTCGACATTGAAAAGGATCTTAGCTCTGATGTAGTCTTTAGTATGAGAGACCTTTGGATCATAGGCGATTTCTTCAACCTTACCAATCTCCTTAGCCAGCGCAAACATCGTATCGATCGTGAACAGGTTCATAGGAATATGACGAATACGAATCCACAGCTCCATGTATTGAAGATAATCTTCAGGAGGATTTGCAGTCCAACGATCAATGACCATAGCCCAATGGTTGTAAGACCAGGGTCTATCATTCAACACCGTTTGGAGATCTTCTTCGCGCTGGAAGATAAACTGAAAGCGATCCCGAGACAAAGCAATCCCACGCACTCTACCATAAACCCTCCATGCGGTAGGCATGTAGTCAATCATCCTTGCCATAGACTGGCATTCAGGGTTCAACAATCGACCAAGTAAACTACAAGAGTTCTCGTCGAAGACTCGGAAACGAGGGCTGTCTGGCAGAACTAGCGGTGCTTCTTCTTCTAACGACATCGCTTGAATAGCCTTATGCAACATGTCTGCCATTAACTGAGAATTCCGGAACTTCACTGCGGTGGGAGAGAGACGGAGTTGAAACTTTTGAGGTGAGGTCCATTTGCTATCTAGAATGGTCTTTCCTTTTAAGTAAGTGATGTTTGATCAAAAAAAAAAAGTGAGTGGTTTTAATTTCCAGGTTTTAACATATCTAAAATGTAAAATGAAGTTCACAAAAAAAAAAAAAAATGACTAGTATATCAGGAACGCAGTTACCATTCCATGCTTATCAATTTAAAAAACCTATGTGTTGATTCGTTTGATTTACTAGTATTTAAATATTCATATTTGATGAACTATTGGATATTCAAATATAATTCTCTTCTCGTTTTGCATTTGTTTTCTTTTAATATTTTAATAAATATTATAGTTAAACAAAAGGTGATTAAACTAAGTTAGTACTAATTAAAAAGAAAAATGAAAATTCTGAAAAGTTAAGAGTCATGTTATATTCTACGAAAATATAAATTTCATATTATATAAATATAATTACTGGATGTTCTTTTAAAATTTTCTTATAATAATTTTTGGAATAATATGAAAACCGGGAAAAAGAACTATATTTCAGTCCTTTAACAGCTAACTTAGAGCATCCATATTAGTGAATTTTAAGGAGGGGTTCATAAAAATAATTGTTTATTATTTTTTTTTAATTTTTTTTATTTTGATTTAAAAATGAAAAATAAAATAAATAACATAACTAATCGCGGATCGCCACGTGGCGTGGGGCCCGTGAAACAGTGATGAACCTGGCTCTTCCCAGTGAACCTGCAAGGAATGAGTTTACCAAAGTTGCTTTATTATATATTTTTTTGGGAGGGGGGAATGGTGAGAGCTTGGGATGTGAACCCCTAATGGCGGTGATCTTATAACCAAACCAATCGGTTTCTACACATCCCGGTTATCAAATCAAATTGGTTATTTCCATATAAAAAGCAAGCCGACTCAACCTCTCCTCCCTTCTTCATCTTCTTTGCTCGGTTCATGTAGCAATTTTTTTTTCACTTAGCAATTAGAAATATAAAAAAATCCATAGGATACCCAAATAGGGTAAATCTGGTGGGGTAATTTGTAAACTGAGACCCGCCCGAAATAAATCTGTAAATTTTGAAAACTAAAAATACAGATTTTGGTTTATCAAAAAAATATATACAGATTTTGGATTTAAATTTTTAATAGGATTTAGGATACCCTATAGGTTTTTATCCATTATAAATGTACATTTCCTTCACAAACAATTGAAAAGAATGTTATTTTCCTATATATTAATTAATAAGTCACTTAAATGACTTTTATTCACGTGTCAATTTTTGGTGAATCTTAAGAAAATTTCTATAATTTAATTGGTCGATGATTTTTAATTTTAAATTATTTTAGATAGACCTAAAATAAAAGATAAGTTTATAACTAATTAATGTCACTTTTCAAAGAGCGTACATGATATCAGAAATAATAATTTGTGGTAACTAATTGTTAAAATTATATAAAGTGTAATAATGTTTGATCAATTCTTTTATTTATATAATACATAAAATGAAGAGAAAACAATTTATAGAAGCTGATAGAATGATTTCATATTCTTATATAAAGCATTATATTCATATATAAAGTGTTAAAATAATTATTAATGTCTTATAAGATCCATATATTTTATAAATCAATTATAAAATTTTAAAAACATTTATAAAGTTATCTATCATGGCTAGCAAAATTATTATTATAATTTTAAATTATTTATAAGAGTATAAATACTGATAAAAGAAAATAGAAACTAAATATTAAATGAGAAGTCACTTAAAGAGAGTATAGAGTAAAAAGTACTACAATCCTACTCCATTTTAAACTCCATTTATAGAATATATTTTTTTTTGTTCATCACTCCATTATAGAATAGGAAATGAAGTTGGGTTAGAGCATTTTTACTCTATATTCGATTTAACTCTGTTTGGAAGAAAAAATAGAATTTTATATTGGAGATGCTCTTACGTGTCAATCATTGGTGAAGTCTAAGAAATTTTTTATAATTTACTTGGTCAAAAAATATAATTTTATTTATTTAAATTTAAATTTAGAAATAAAAGTAAGTCTAAAGATAATTTATATCACTTACTAAATAATCTAAATGATATTATAAATAATTATTTACTGTAACTAATTGTTAAAACTATATAAAGAGTAATAATGTTTGATTAATTGTTTTTTTATATTTATAAACTACATAATATAATGAACAAATTTTTAATATATAAGTCAATATGATAATTATATATTATATTTTACAGTAAAAGTTATATATTTATATAATTATATGATGACTATTAATTTTTACAAAGTCAAACATTCTTTATAAATCACTTATAAAGTTTTAAAACATTTATGAAATTATTTATCATGAAATATTTAAAAATAAATAAATAATACATTATATTTCTTTATATTTGCTATTTCCACCCATTTTATGCCATTCACATTTTATAATATATAATATCCTCTTGTTATCTCCCATTATCATTTGGGGTTAATAGTAAAAAGTGTTGAAACGTGATGTCTCTTTTCGGGATTAAAGACAAATGCAACTTGTCGTTACAGAGAAACAATGCATCAATCATCAATGCATCGTGCATACGGGAAATGAAAATATTCGTACGATGAGTGAAAAGGGCACTGTATAAATACAAGACTTGCATTAAGAAATTTACGTTAAGATATTATTTGACAAAAAAGCTGAGCATAGGCTCGTGAACATCTATATTATTAAAACTGAAATACTTTTCGATACTGTTTGGACAGTTGGATAACAAGATAAATAAGAATTATTTAGAAACATAGGTAGTATATTTACAATAAATTAAATATTTCATTTTTGTATTTCTTTTTATTTATATATTCTACCACTGTATTTAATATCACTTTAAATTATTTAATTACAACGACTATTGTTTTTTTATGGTGAAAATAAAAACACAAACTGAAATATAAATAGTATTTATTATATAAAACAATTTTTAAATATAGTATTACCTTATTTAGTTTAGTCAAATATAAAAATTTTGAGAGTTTAATTTTCAAAAAAAAATATCATAAAATTAATAATAATTCATAGATAACTAATGCAAAAAATTAAAAATTTTAGTATGTTGTTTCATTTTCAAATAAATTAACAATAAACAGCACGTTTATATACGAATAGTGCAATTACATCAAACTGCATCAAGTTATAAATTTTTTAATATAATACTATGTACAAATAAAAAAATTATTATCAAATATCTATATTATAAAATAATATATTTACTCTATATGTAAATTAAAAATAAAAATAAAAATATACATGAGGATTTTTTTATAAAACTAGCGGTTTATGAGTTTATGTTGAACACAAGTTAAATCAAACATCTGCGAGGGACGCGGAACACTAATATATCAGTTATAAATTATTAATAAAATTAAAATTTAATATTTTTAAAAATATGGATCTAGATATCAGACTGAAATCAAGATATTCAGATCCGATTCGATTTTGACAGATCAAAATTTTACTATCCAAATCAGACTCTCGATATTATATCTTGACATTGATATATGTATATGGGAGTCCGGATCCGATAGTAAAATCTCGAGCCATGAAAACGGATCCAGATCTGAATATCTTGATTTTAGTTCAGATATCTGAATCCGTATTTTAACCAAATATAAAAAATATATATATATATATAAAGAACGAAAACATATATTTACTATTACATTGTTTACAAAATATTAATTGGCTATAAAAATATTATAATGTATGAATATATGTAAATACTAGATGATTATTAATTACATGCATGAATTTAATAAACTAATCTCTATAATATTATTTGAGAAGTCAGTTTCATATGTGTCGCGCTCACGTTAACTCTCACAATGGTTGTTTACATTGATACCCTTAATCAATTAAAAATATTATATTTAAATATTATTGAATTTTTATTTAGTTTCCTTTATAAAATAAATATATTATAATAATTGATTGATATTTACTTTTAGTTTTAAATTATTTTATAAAGTTAAAAAAAAATTTAAAACGAAATTATATGCATAAATAATAAGATTTCATTAAAAGAAAAGTTCACAAAATAGTAATATTCTATTTAAAAAAAATTGATAACATAAAATATACTAATAAAATACTTTCTTTATAATTATATTTTCACAGATAATCTTGATATTATAAAAAGAAGTAATATTTCTTATAAAACACAATTTTAAACAGTACGACAATATATTTTCAAAGTAATAGAAATATATTTTATATATCTATCTATTGTTTTAGATGATTACATAAAATAATTAAGTAACATAAACTGATATATGTTTAGTTGACTAAAAATAGTTTATAATTAGTATTATTGAAATGTTACTTTTCTTATATTTAGTTGATTGTAATATCTTTCATTTATAGCAAAATATAATTTAATAAATATTCATAAAATTATTTAGAAATTAGAAAAATATTTTAATTATTGTAAATATTGATATGTCTTCATGAGCTTCCAAAAAAGTATCAGTTACTTATGTATGTAACTTTCTATATATCATCGCTTTATTTTCTAATATCTTTAAAAATAACATTTAATTTGATATATATTATGAAAATACATGCACATTTAATGATAAATAAATTAATTTGACTTGGCTTAATTATAATAAAATAATTATACTTCCATATAAATTAAAAGAATATATGTAACTCAATATACTCATAATATGAGTGACTCGACTAATCCAGCTTAGATCTAAAATCATAGATTTAACTACAATAAGAAAATATAATTTTGTAATAATAATAATTTATTTTATAAATATAAATTATAGGAAGACTCAAAACACATTAACAAATGAAAATAAAATATTAACCAACTGTTACAATTTAGTTCTTTTGTAAAATTTATATGCATGAGACTTCATAATAATATGATTATACTAATTTACGTAATTTAGAATCAAACATTTTAGTTTATTTTTTATTTCATTCTAAGCATAATATATCTTAAGTTATATATAATTTTCCTAATATATATTTACATATCTAAGAAAACAACCAACCTATATGCAAATAAGAAAATTAATCAAAATTTTAATAGATTTAGAATAAAAATATTATAGTTGAATTGAGAGAAATAGATACAATCCAATATACACAAATGATAGTTAAATCGACTAGATCTAATCTAACATCTAAATCATATATCTAATTAAAGTAATATAATATTATTAATATATATTATGCATAAAATTATAAATTAATTTAAATTCAAAATTAAATACCAATAAATTATTATAATATATATTTACTTTATAAATATTTATACCTGCATGAGCACGGAAAATCACCTAGTTTACATAAAATAGGAATTAATTAACTAGAACATACAAACTAATATATATATAGACTTCTATAATCATATTTATGGAAGATAATATATATATATACAGAAAATAGTGTTACTTTTCTGATTGTATATTTGTACATGAAAATTGGAGCTCCAATTTGACAGCAATATGTTTTGGTTTGGGTAAGTTTCTTCAATTTGTTTCTTTTTTGAAATTATGTATTTTAATTTGTTTATTTAATATGTATATGTATTGATGATCTGCAAACAGCCCAACCCATTTTTCTTTTTGTCTATGCAGATCAATAATTTACACTACTATCTAAGATATGCATGCAGATTTTTGATTATTTAATAATTTTATTTTGTTCTGCAATTTTAATGTTGAATGGCAAAGAAAATGCAGTCTGATCTGCATTGTAAATGGCCTGCAATTATCCTGCATTTGGCCTACTTCACAATCAAAGCCTTATCTTTTTGTCCGGTTTTGAGATGTGGTTTTCTCCTTCTCCAATGGGGTGGGGGAGTAAAGTTAATGGTCAAAAACCGTCTTGAGATGTGAGTCACATGACAGCTGAATCACGGCTCTGCTTCGACGATGTGACGGTGGTAAACCTTTCGGCAAAAGAAAATAACATAACTACGAGTACATATCATAACAAAAAGAGACATGTCATGTGACACTGATTTGTTTTTATTCTTTTTTGGACAATATTACATTGATTTGTTATATAGTTATATTTACACATTTTTCTTGCGAGGGACTACGTCACATCAATCATTTTATAGTTGCCCTCTTGATGATTATGTATTGTTTTTTTTTTGTAACTTAAAAAAAAATTATATATTTAGATTCGCGTAACACCGTTCCCGACAAAATTCTTTAATATTCACTCGCTTATTCAACCTTCTGATTTATTATTTGTTTGATTTATAACTTATTCTTTTTTTTTTTGAACACGATTTATAACTTATTCAATCATCACAAACTGTCTTATTTTGTAGAAGACATATAAATTGGGATTTTCAAAGAACTGCTCGTGAAAAAGTCATGGACTTTATCTCGTAAAAGATTTGGCGGGTTATATATGGACATAAACATTTGGGGGCCCAACATTTGGCATGTAACCTTTTTAAGCCGCATTATTAGTCGAATCCAACTGGCCACTTGGAATTTTATTCGTTTCTTACTACTTTTTTTTTAAATCGTAGTAAGGGGTAATTTCGATCTTTCTGCCAGTTTTGTAAGTAAATAATTAGCATTTGGTTCTGATAAATAACTTGATTCTCTCATAGAGGATAAAATCTATAGCATCTGCACTGTTAGCACTTGCCTAAAGTTGATGCTGTTGTTACTTAATATAGTAGAAATTATATAAATTGATATTTAATAAATTAATAAATACAGTAAATTAATAAAAATATTTTTAAATAAATTTTAGTTGTTTTGAGTTAGGTTAGTGTAAAATTTACAAATTCGAAAATAGTAAAATAATATTTTCGGAAAAATATTATGTAAATATATATATATATATATATATATTGTAATATAAACAAATTTATAATTAGTATACATAAATTTAATATTAATTTAAACTATTTACATTGTATAGTTTGTTTTTCATTTATACTTACAGTACATATTTTCTATACACCAAATAATTAATTAAAAACAACATAAACTATGTATTTATCAAATTTAATCAATACATATAGAGTCAAATATATTTTAATAAATTTTTAAAAAATTTTATTTATGAATTAGTAAAATATCAAATTCCAAACATTATTATAACAACCAACATGATCGTGGATCGACCAGAATCCAGACACATCATTGGTCTACTGAGAATCGACACATATCAAGCAATCAAGATATGAAAATGATTAAGGTTTTAAAACTTTATTTTTAGAATCTCAACTGTTATACATCTATGTATATATATATATCATACAAGATGTTACTTTAGTCAATAAAATGTTTCTATTGAACATGTAGAGTACCATTATATAGTTTCCTACGTATTAAAAGCTAATAAAATTATACTTATCCCTTAGTAACATACTAAATGATTAAATTGTTTTCTTACTAATACATTAAAGCAATAGGTTTAAATTAAACTAGATTTTGATCCACCCACAACAAAAAGTATGGATTGTATCACTTAAATTGTATCGCTTATATGTCGACAAACAAAAAAATTGTATCACTTATATGAATGATATCATTTTAAATGACTTATTCCTAAATGAGACAAATATTAATAATTTGAAATAAATGATGTTATTAGTAACTAATGTTACATCAAATCAGTAATGATATAAATATTTTATTAATTTGTATCACTTTAAGAAAAATGATAATTTGATAAATTTATATCGATTAATAATTGATGCATTTATTATTTTGGTTAACATCCGTTATTAGCATGATATATAATTTACATCAATCGAAAAATGATACTAGTTAAAATTATAATCATATTGATAGTTCAATAAATTTGAAATTTCATAAAAAAATTTATATAATATATTTTCATCAATTTACTAAAATAATATTATTTACTTTAACTTGCATCAGTTAAAATATTTGAAAGTATAAAAATATATTTATATAACGTAATATTAACATGGAATATTATGAAAATGTAGCAAAACAAATCTGTTTTTAATGAGAAAAGCATTATCATAAATAAATAAATAAAAGTTGGTCGTAATATTTAAAACTAATTTAGAGGCTACGCAAAGAAGACTCCTTGAGTCATTGCAGATTCATCAAACAGAAAATTATTTGACAAGCATCTAGCTAGAATAGTGTTTTGATAGAAGAAAGAAGAGCATGACATTGGTCACCTTCAACATGCTAGAATTACAGAGAAAGATCCAGGAAAAAGCTATTGGTGCACACTCAAAACCAAGCTGCTCCAATACTTTTCAATCATCAAGGTGCAAGGTTTACCAGCAGATGAAACATTGTCTGGAAGAGTCCTCCACCAACTGAGTGTAGTTTGTTCCACGGTCTAAATTATAACCAAGATACGGTCAACCAGATAGATCCAGTGAGACATGTGTAGGGCCATCTTTATCGCACCACTTTTTGGGTTTCTTATGCATTGGGGGCCCACAAAAAAGGTTGAAAACAAGTTACAAAAACGCCAAAACAAGAAACGATTGTTGAGGGTTTTTAGTACTGTTTGCGGGCTCCACTGACACGTGGCGGCCCGCGATTGGTTCTTTTTTAATTTTTTTTTTTAATCAGCAGAAAAAAAAAGAAAACTTTCAGGATTTTCCGATAAACATGCCCTAAGTGCTTCATCAAGAGGAGCGGTAACTAAAAAAACAAAACAAATCTGTTGCCATCCCAAAAAAATAGGAAACACTCTATCTGTCTATCACGTCCAGTTAAAACAACTGATCACTTGAACCAATCGTTAAAATTTGTTTTCTACCATTATTAAAGTTACGAAAAGTAGTCAATATCTTGTGGCTTTAGTGAAGGCATTTTTTTTGTCAAGACCCTCTCTCATTTAGAGCACTTCCATTGTTCAAGAGAAACATTATTGACGGTATCTAGGAAGGTTTCTGCAGGTGAAAAAAATAATAAAAATGCAAAAAGCAAGAGTGATGCGACAGACGACATAACCGAACCTTCTCCAGTTTTTAGAAACTCTCCTGACCAGATGTTTGATTGCTAGTGGTCTGAATTATTAACAATAAATGAAAAATACTTATATGATTACAATATTACTTTATTTATTTTTTAAGAAACTAGGAAAGGTTCTATCAAATGAGGATGTTCTTTAGTGAATATATTAACTATTAAAAAAACAAATATTACTTTATTTTTTATTATATGATTACAATATTACTTTATTTTTTTTTTTTTTTGATCAAAAAAAAAAAAAAATATAATAAAAGATAAGAGAGAAACTTTGAATATGTGAAAAGAAATCCTGAACTCTTTTAAAACTCTGTGTCTGAAGTATTCTTTTATGATTAAACAGACTAAATCACTAAAAAGAAAAATAAAATTCGAGTGAATAATTTAACTGGTATTAAAAATATTATTTATTTAGTCATTAAAAACCTTAAATGGGTTTCAACCCGATGGAGGTGCTCTTAGCCTTCGTCTTCCTCTTCAGTTCTTAAACTTGTTTATGAGTTTAAAATTTATTGTTCGGAGTTATTATGATTAAATCAAAATTTCAACAAGAATCAAACATTTATTTCTCACATGAGTCATTGGTTGGAATATCGCTTAGGCATTTTGATGTAAAGTTTGGTCTGTAAATTTTTTTTTGCTTGAGATGTATATCTTTTACCTGTAAAAGTTAAATGAAAAAAATAAATAGAAATAGAAATTTATTCTTATAGACATATAGTTTTTCTATATCACAAATATATAACTTTAATAAACAGGGGGTTTACAACCATTTTTATTTTTAGATGTAGCTTTAGAAATTGACTTAAAACAAGATTGATAATTTTAAATATTGCAGATAAAAGTTAAATCTAAAGAATATTTCTACAACACAATCAATCACTCCAGATATTTGTTTCTCGTATTTGTTTAGATTTGTGAATTGATTTGTTTTTTTTTGGTATTTTATAATTATAGTAGATTTAAAATTATATATAATGTATTCCTTAAATTCAATTTTTCTACTTATAACTGTTTTGTAAATCTCCTTGTGATTTATTAATCAAAATTTATATATTATATTTGTAAAAATTGTAAAATTTTAAAGTCATATTAGTGACATGAATTTTTTTTATTGAATATCAAATTTATAGATCAAGTGATGAAAAACCATTTACAGTGTTGACTTATAATCTAGACTATAAAGCGAAGAAACTGAATAAATGTGCGACTATATTCCTAAGTGGTGTTTATTTCAAACCATCTTCTTAGCAATTTTTTAGCTTGTGATTTCCTGTGTATCTGAGAGAATATGTGATTACGAATCAATTTTCCAATGCTCCTAGTGATAGCTTCCACAGAATCCCATCCTCCAACATATCTTCTTGAGTTTCTTTCCTTCCAAAGTATATAAAGAGTTTTCTGAAAAATTAGCCGCAGCAAAATAGTGTCCTGGAGACATCTTCATGCATTATTTATTCAGACAGTGAATAGTATGGACAAACAAAGAAAACATGATCCATGGTTTCATCTCTTTCTCTACACAATACACATCCTTGTTCAAAGTCCATTTCCTCATTCGAACTCCAATAGATAACCTATCACTGAATGCAAGCCAGACCACAAAGTATTGCCTGGGAAAAGCCTGAGGAAACCAGACCAGTTTTCGTCTGAGAACTTTACTCTTTTTAGAACGCAAAAAGTGCCAAGTATCTGCAGCTGAAAAATTGGGTTTAAAATCATCTTGATCATGCTTCCATAGCACGTTATCAGCACCTGAGTGAGGGCCAGGCGTAAGAGCGGCAGTAATCTTTGCTTAGCGCTGAGGAAATCTGCACTGACCTCTACTACGAGGTTCCAGCCAGTGTTGCAAGCCGCTACTGTACAGTAGCAGAGTGAGCAATTCACAAGTATGTCGTCCTTATTTCCCAATAATATTAAATTATCTGAAGGATATAATTTTGAAAGAAAAAAAATTATCTGCACCTGCTATGTTTAAGAAGTTATTTTATCAAAAAATACCATTAATAAAATATTTAAAAATATATCTATGAGGAGTATGCTCATATTGTAAAGGTTTCAAAACGTTTGTTAGTAATTTTGTAAGTTGCAGGATTTTATGGAAGTGCAATTTCTTTAGAAAATATATTTTTTATATTTAATAAACTGTTATATCCGAAAATTTCACATTAGATAATATTTGTAATATTTTTAGATAATATATTAAAATTTGATATAGTTAAAATGATTTTTATATTAGTTTGTTAAGTTACATATTTTTATTGAAGCATAATACAATAATATATATGTAATAGGATTTATAGTTAATTTATATACATTTGGAGTTTTAGATTAAGATTTAAGAGTCATATAAACATAGTTTAAATTTTTTCCGCAATTGCTTTCGATGGGCACATACATTCATTTAGTTTAACTAATTTGGTGTAAACACGTAATAAAAATTGACAAACATATATAAATTAATATGTAACAATGCATTAGATGGTTTTTCCGTGCTCATGAACATATAAATTTGTTTTGAAATAATAAAATCTTAACAAATTTAGTTTTTATTTAGTTATAAAGTTTATCTTATTTTATAACTTATATATATATATATGAAAATAAAATTTTATTTAAAATAATACATATATATTCAACTTTATGTATAAAAATCTGATTGGTTCACTTGTTTATCGTTTTGTGGATATTAAGTTACAATTATGTTTTAGATTTGAACTATAACTGTTTTGATTTTCTTTTGTCAGCAACTGTTATGATTTTAAATATGTAAAATCATATTAAATTTGTTAATTTCCTAATTCAGTTTATTGTGTTAAAAATGTATTTTTTGTATATATCGTTCAAGAAAAATATGAAAACAATTAAATGGTATCATTTTAGCCAATTTTAGCTTGAATAAATTGACAATCATAATTTTATTTTTGATCTTTGAATTAGTTATTTAGTTTAAAGTTACCTTAATATAAAAATATTATGATAGGATCAAATGAACAATATATTATATATAATCTATATTGTTGACTTATATTATTTACTTTTTCTTATAATATTTATCATACAAATTTCACTTAATTATATATATATATATATTTCGTTGAAAATATCAAAATTATTTATTATTATAAGATTTTTGAAATCACGTTTTATACATATAATCTTACATTTTAATTTTATTTATTTATTTTTATTATAGGATTTTAAAGCACACACACACACACACACACACACACACACATATATATATATATATATATATATATCAGTGTTTAGTTTATGGATGATATATTCCTTTTGTTATTATCTGGTTTCAAAAGCATATAATGAAAAAGAAACACAAATTGAAATTAAAAACCTATGTTTCTTTAAGAAAAAAAAAAGAGAAACTGAAAATAGAAAATTTCATGAAATTTGAAACATAAATTAAAATTAAAATATTATTAAATAAGATAAAAGTTAAAAAAAAAATTCAGTAATGACATTATGCATGATATTTTTAGTTCATTAAAGTTATTAATGTGAGATTAACACTAAAAAAACTGATTTATCAAATAATATTATAGAGATTTACAACAAAATTCTCCCGTCAAAACACAAAAATAATTTGGTTCAAGCGTATTCATAATAAAATATTGACGTGTTAAAAACGTAAATACACAAGCTAAAGATCAATGCTTATATAGAGATTGCACGAGAACTTCATTTCACTAATCTGTAAGTACTGTTTCTTACGTGATTTGGTTTAAATTTGTAATATGTGACATTTTTTGGATATCTATGGAGATTCCAAAGATTTTATAGGCCCAAAAAAAAATCTCACGGTAAACTAATTCCACGAAATTTTACATTGAGGTACGCATGGACAATTAAATCCATTTAAAGTATGACTAGGTGATCAATGCTACTTATCTCGAACCCAATGCAAAAGCTTCGCTTGAGATCCTTTTACCACTAGACTAATGTAACTTGGTTAACATACTTAATAATATTCAAAAACCAAATTTGTATGACTCCTAAGTTTGATACAAAAATAAATGAGAAAACTTATTTAATGAAATATCAAGACTGTATTAATATGTTTAGAATTTTGTGAGCGAGTGATTAGAAATGCCAATACGTTTCAGATTTGATTCACCTAATATGTGAAACTAAATCGTATTATTTCTGGATATCCACATAGATAAGGTTTTTACTTTCGCTCCATTAAAATAGTCAGATAAAGAATCTATCTATAAATTGCACTTTTTATTAATAATTAGACTGAGTTTTCCCATAGATTTATAATACTCTCATATTAATTAAAAAAAGATTGTAATAGTATGCTAATGGTTTTTCCTAATATATCATGTATCAAGAGTAAATTGAAAAAGATCATATTTCAATTGTATTGATTTTCCAAATTTTACATAAAAATAGGAAATGATTTTTTTTTTATAAAACAAAAGCAACAAGGCCAAAATTAACAGGGCTGAACATTTGCATTTATTTGTAACTTTTCCTCTGATAAAAGATGAGAACAAGGCCAAAATTAACTGGGCTGAAAACGGACTACAACAATTTAAATTTTAACGTTTTAGTCCTCAAATCTGTTGTCGTAGATAACAACTTCAATATTTGTGTTGAGAAAGTATGTTTCAGGTATTGTGAACTTGGTGTATTTTAACAAGGAAAACATTGGTCAAATAAAAACTAATTTGATCAATTATTTTTGACAAGATATATGAATCCTTCATAAGCACTGATGTTAGGAGGATAGATGAATACTTCTGGCATGTCAAATTTACAATACGTCTAACATTAATTTCATCTTCTGACTCTTTTCTTTGACTGTTGATTGTCTGTCCTGATTCCCTAACTATAAAATACAACAGAGCTGAACCAAAACACGGATTAGTCTTACTAAACTGAAATAATAAACTGATTGAATACAGTCTACAAGCCTAACCGATTGGTTTATATTCGGTTAAAGTTGATTCATTATGGGATTATGGCTCTGTTCGGGACGAAGATGCCGCGGCAGCAACAAGCGACCAGAAAAACACAGTAATAATGACAACTGACTTCAGTTTTCCAGCAACAATGAGAGAAAATAGTCGTAGTCGCTAACACAATTGGCAGTAGATTTCCGATTTTCAAAAACACTGACACTATAAATTTTGGTGCCCCAAAATATTCCTAATCTAAAGCTTGAAATGATCTCTGCAACTGAACTCTAAAAAAAGTTCATCAGATGTATGCTTTAAATTTTGACCGATGACGGTAATCTCTGACATAACCTATATCTCACCCAAGTCCGTGACTCGCGTGAGTCGAACTAGCCGCAACGATTCTACCACCTAAAATAACAGTCACTAATCAAAGTAGTGATTTAGTACATACTTATGTTATTAAATGGCTTGTTTCTTCGGGGTCTGATATTAAAATAAAATATTAAATATCTATATATATATATATATATTTTTTAGGATAGTGCATGTGAATAAAAATATATTTCCACAAAAAAAATTAGGAAAAAAAATTAATGTATACTATTAAAATAGAAGTACTATTTCAACTTAACCATAACTTTAACTTACTGTGTGATATTATCAAATCAGACTCTTATATTAAATATCATCTTAATAGGTCATCTAACAACTTAATTATTAATTAAATATTTAAATATTTCAAAGATAAAATCATCTAAAATATGTATACATAATTTTCTAAAATTATAGTCTAATAATGTATCGCTACATTTAAAAATAATAATTAAATTTAATAAATATTTAAATATTTCATAATTATTATCAATTTAATATATATATATATTAATTCATTGGTAAATAATAATAATAGTTAAATAATTTAATATATTAATTCATTTGTAAATTTTGAAAGTAAATAAAAGTATATATACACACAAAATAAAATTTCCTAGATTTTACAATATACATAAATTGATAAAAATACATTACAAAAGTAAATATTAAATCATGGTTAATTAATTATAATTTATATATATATTAAAATAGATAAATATATATATATTTATTTGATAAAATAAAATATTTAAATTAACTAATATTATACTATTTTATAATCTAATAAAACAGGTTACCGTTTATAATTTTACTATTATAATTTTTACAGATTATTTCATCAATCATATTAATCAAACATAAGACAATTTTAACGACACACATTTGCTCATTTATATTATAATGTTTATAAAACAAAATTTTACTAATGTAAATCATTTTAAGAGATGTATTACTTTCTTTCAATTTCAGTTTGTTAAAAACAAACTAAAACAGCTGTAGATAAACGAATTATTCTATTTTGATTGAAATGTTTCATTCTTCATTACTATAGTTTTTTCTACCATCTATCTATATATATAAAGTAGGGAATTCTCTCATGGGAGAGTGCCACATCAGTAATTCAGTAAAGGAGAATCTGACGCGTGTCTATCTTTGTAATGCAACGTTACTTATTGTGTTTGAGTTTTGTGATTTCTTAGGCCCGAGTAGGATAATAAACATCTCAAACACTGGGCTGATGTTTTAAGCAAGCCCAAATATGGTTTCTAATATAGTTCTACGGTTTGCGTCAAAACAACGTCGTCATCGTTGTGTCGATCAGAGTCCACGCCACCGCCTCTTACCAGACAGAGGTGTAACGGTATATGCTTTCATTCAATCTACTTCATTTACATCCTTATTAACTCCATTAAATCACCACCTCACTAACTCGCATTCAATAACACCCCCCCTTCCTCGAAGGTTACTGATCTTAACCTATAAATAAAGATGTTAGTTTCTGTGGAATTCATCTGTTCTTATTCCCTCCTCTCTCTACACCTGTTTCTGGGAAATTCCCACCTTTCTCACGCTCCATCATTATAATTCTTTGCTTCAGTATGTTGTATGGAGGTTTCATCTGTTCTTATTCCCTCTTCTCTCTACATCTCTGTTCGACATCCCCTTCTCTCTCTCAAAATATTCTTTCATCAAATTATGATACACAAACGAAAATTCCACAAAAAAAAATGGAACTTTGAACCTGCTCCAAAGAAAAGCTCCAAAGATAAGTAATCTTCTTCACGCCACAGAGACCCAAATTATTGGTTTTCGATCACTGGAATTCCCTCCGCCGGAGAGATCGAAACGACTCCGTGACTTCACCTGACCTTAACTCCGATGGGTCAGAAGCGATTGATGCAGTTGCAGAAGCTTCGCCTTGGAATCTTAGCCCACGCGGATCACTAGCGTCAAGAGAGGTAGTAAGGAAGGAGGTGGTGATGGAGATTCACAGAAACTGAAATTCTTTGTTTCTTTGTTGAGTGAAGAAATCGAAGAAGATTTCACAGCCTTTGTTGGTCAGAAGCAAATGAATGTAATGTTCTCTTCTCTCTTCCCCTCTTTCTTTTTTTTTTGTCAACCTCTTCCCCTCTATAACACAATTGATGTCATATCTTGCTTTGTTGCTTAACATTTTCCTTCCTGGTTGCTGAATCATTTTCCCGGATTGTGGCTAGCAGAGGAAGTAACAGCAGGCTCTTATGACGTTCACGAGGCTTGGAAACGTGATCAAGGTGTGATTCCTTGGTTTCTTCAATTTTTATCAACTTTGTGTTCTATTTTTGAATCATTTCAGCTGTTAAAAAGGAAGAACAAATATAGCAATGAGGCCATTTTATTACCAAAGCTAATTGTAATCTCAGCTGTTTGTTTTTGTTTATAAAAAATGCAGCTTGCTGCAACCTTCTTACATCTTCGTTCCTTATTTAATATTCTGGTTGGCTACTATGTATTTTGCTAAGATTATGCAAAATTTTTTGGTGGTATACGAGTTTAACTCTGGTTCATGAAGGGATCCTGATGGTGACATGATGATATCACGCTAAGCTGGTCCGTGGATTACTTTTACGGTTTTACGGAGACGTGCAACCTACATGTTTGCTACAGATGAAACCGGAGGAACGCAACTTGGGGATCCTTTTCACTTGATTTTTCAATAAAGAAATACCAAGCTCTACTGTTAAGACAAGCTTTTGGTGTGATAACATCAGTATCGCACTTCAAAAGCTGAGATCAATGAAGTGTCGTGGAGAAATGTCTTAGCATTGGATTTGAGCTATGATCTTCATATTTGGCATCTTTTTGGACCAGGAGAAGGGAGAAGAAAGTTGTAGTCTGTCGTGAGAGATGGAAGGGAGTTAGGTCTCTCTGATCTAAATCATGTCTTTCATGCATCAAGATGCTTAAGTATGACTGGAGCTCTGCATCAAATGTAAAGTTCTCCTTTGTCTCTGTTCTGAAGTTTTCTTTTTATCACCCAAGTTTTCCAGCTTGGAGTACTTATAATTCATCAACCTGAATCAACATTCAACATGATGAGTTTATCTAATGTGGCTCGGCTATTTTGAGTTTTGATTTAGTTGGTTTGTCTTTTGTGAAACAGTTCCATTTATGAAAATAAAATATACAATTTTTTTTGACAAAGGGCTACAAGCCTACAACTTTTTTCGTCTTCCCCTCCGCCCGTTCTGTACTTTCTCTCTATCAAGATTCAAGATTATCTTCATCTTTTACCATCAAAATCATTCAACCTTTTAATCTTCAAGATGTATTGTAGACTTGTAGTGGTCTCCATTTTTTTATTTCAAGTAGCATAATTAATATAATTCAACCAATCCCTCTTCTAAGGCAATTACGAAGGCATGTATGCAAACTGACTAACAAAACGTAAATCATAGTCAACTTATGGCAATGAAAAAAAATTGTAAACCAACAATACATTAAAAATTCTTCACTTCCACGAACACCAGAGCTCTGCATAGTAAATCCTAAAACTGCATCATACATATACGAAGATTATGTCACAATCAAATATGGAATTTGCACAAATAACTAACACAACCTCAAAAATAATATGAACAAACTATCATATAACCCGCCGGGTCTCCCCTAGTAAATAATATAACTATTGAATGATGTAACCTAACTATTAAAAAATAACGAAGCTAGCTTTAGTGATTAACTACAAAAACATTACTTGTCATCTTATATATTTTTACGACAATAATCAATATGTCATCCAGAAATATTCTGATAATGTTATTGATTGAGATTGGAAAATATGACATCCAGAATTCTATTGTTATCGTTTAAGGTCTTCTTTTTTTTCTGCTTGATTCCAATTTATTCTTTTTCCCACGAATTAATAAAACAATTTCATCACACATTCTCTCGTTTTATATATATAAACTTGTGCAACGCAAAAGTCAATCACAAATACATCAAAAAGAATGAATACACGCACGCGTGAATACAACGTGTTACACCAGTTTTTAGCAAAGTCAGTCTACAAAGTTAATTCAAAGAGCGCAAAATAATCACATGTGTGTATATCTATACAAACTATGTTTACCCACTACTTATATGATGATCGTCGTCAACCTCGGGCATCACGATGAGCAATGTCTCAAACCATGTCTTGTTACATCCCAAATAGAACGAATGATTAAATCATTAGAACCAATAGGGACGTTTTAGTAGAGGCCCTAGATATTAGGGCAAAGAGTGACTAGTTTAGTTATTGCTCCCGAAGATCAAACCATCGACTTGAGAACATGTTGTTCTCTTCGTCAAGATCAATCAAACCATCTAAATCAAAGTAAGTTTTTGTGTTTGAACATGATCCCCATTCTTCCTTCACCACGTGGCTCCCTATAAAATTGTTGACCGGCTCTGCCGTATGTTCTTGGCTGGATTCTTGAAGCGGGGGCGGTGGCGCAGGAATATTTGTTCTCGTAATCTTTTTCTTGCAACCCGTTTTGGTGATCTCCGGTTTTCCGGTCAGACTTTGGACGAGTGTACGGAAGTTCTTGACGTCAGTGTTGATAATCTCCGGCGCAAATATATGGATGATACGGATCTTAGGCTTGATCTTGGTGATTATTTGCGAGTTCTTGTTCATAGGAACCAAAGTTCTTGAATTATCTCCATAGACGCTTTGTTGAGGAAGATGATCAAGATCGTACTCAGCCTTCACTGAATTTCTCACCATTTAGAAAACAAAAAGTAGTTTGTTTTTGTTTGGATTGTGTTTCTTGTATTGTTTGAAGATATAATATGCAAATGTTCTGGATTATCTGCGCCTGTACATATATACACAAAAAAGTTATAGATATGACCATAGAATATACAATTATACAATTATATATATAATACTATTGTTGGTTGGTCAGAAACATTAAACATTTATTAATTAGACTAAAAAATAAATATTTATTAACTACAAACTGAATATTTTACCCAAAAAAAACTACAAACTGAATATTAAATTAATAGTCAAAATATTGAGAAGTATAGCAAGAAAACAGCTATGTACCTGCCCTCCATTACACACATAACAACAGCTAGATTTAAATAAACTGTAATTTTCCCCAGAGAATTACATGTTTCTTTTACGCTATCGAAGAAAAACAATTATTAATTTTCAACTGTTAATAAAACTCAACAAACAAGCAAAAAAAAAAAAAAGATGGTGTAAGAGTTTTATTTTATGATAAGTTGGGGTTGACTTGGCTTATCACCTTTACCCTGTGATGCGAAGTTGACTTTGTTTTGTTTGCGAATTAGTTAATTGTCGGCATAATTAAATCTTACATGGCTTCTAGAAACAGAGCTTCTACCATTTGTAAATATCCATATTAATAACATGATTTTCAATATTCTAAAAATCGGTAGATAAATTGGTGATAACCGAAATAAATTTTAAAACTAATTTAAGTTGTTTAAATTAGTTTAGATCAGTATAAACCAATTTAAATCGTTATAATTGATCTAAATTATTATAAATTGATTAAATTAAATAATATCAAAGTGAACTATAACTAATTTAATTATATTATTTTTATCCTCAAATTATACATAAATAAGTGAAAGTTTTTTTTTGTAGTTCACGAAAAAACAAAATTCTCCAATTTCTTTGTTATATATTCCATTTTAAATGTTTCATCAAAAATAATTTTAATTAAATACAAAAATCTTAAAATCTCTATAATATTATTTGAGAAGTCACTTTTTAGTGTCCACGCTTCTCACGGTGGTTGATTACTATGATACCCTTAATGAATTAAATTACATTAAAACAATATTATTTCCTTTTAAAAATTTTCCAAATAATAATATAAAATAAAAAGAAAACATTTATAAAGTTTAAAATTAATTTAAAACGAAATATATGTATATATAATATGATTTCATAAAAGGAAAATTCACAAAATAGTAATATTTCATTTAAAATATATTTTCACTAACATAAAATATACTTTTACAGTAATAAATATTTTCTTGTGTTTATATCTTCTTAGATGAAAACAATATTTGTATATAATATGGTTTCATAAAAACATTCACACATATAATTTTGATATTAGGAAAAGAAATATTTTCTTTTAAAACATAATTTTACACATTCAAATAAATATATTTTCAAAGTAATAGAATTTGTTTATCTGTCTATTTCTTAGATTAGTAAATAAAATAATTAAGTAACATAAACTGATATATGTTTAATTTACAAAAAATAATTTATAATTAGTATTATTGAAATGTTTTTTTATTTTTCATATATTTAGTTGATTATAATATCTTTCAAATACAGAAAAATATAAATTATATTTTACTTATATAATATAATTTCTCAAAACAATCACATTTTTACTGCATATTTAAAGAGATTAAAAACTAAAAAGTTTTAACAATAAACATCTTTTGATCAAATAACTACAACATGAGTGACTCGACTAATCCAATTTATATCTAAAATCATAGATTTAACTAAAATTAAAATATATAATTTTTATTTTGTAAGAATATATAATTAATAATATATTTATTTTATAAATTAAAACTATAGGATGACTTAAAACATGTTAACAAATAAAAAATAAAATATTAACTCACTCTAACAATTTAGTTCTTTTGTAAAATTTACATATATGCATGGCATTTTAGAATATTATCATTATATTAATTTTTGTAATTTGGAATCAGACACCTTAATTTATTTTATTTTTTTCATTTTAAGCACAATATATCTTAAGTTATACATAATATTACTAAATTATACTTACATATCTAAGACAACAATCAACCTAAATGCAAATAAGAAAAATTAATTAAAAATATATTTAGAATAAAAATATTATAATTGAATTCAATGAAATAGATGGAATTCAATATGTCCAAATCATAATTAAATCGACTGTAAAACAACAAAACCGATTAGATATAAAATATCTAAAATCATATGTATAATTAAAATAATATAATATTATTAATATAAATTATACATACAAATTATAAATTAAATAAAAATAAAAGTAAATATCAATCAATTATTATAATATATTTATTTTATAAATATTTATGCCCGTGCATGAGCACGGGAAAATCACCTAGTATGTAATATAAATATAAGATATATAATCAAATAAACAGTTAATTCGTTAACCTCTACACCTACCTAGACCCTGAATAATCGGCATAAGCGATACTACTCTATTGAGTGTCTAACTATCACCTATTGATTTTTTAAACATTGGGTACTTTAAATAAGTTTCAATATGAAATTGTTTAGCGTCATCATCTTTTATAGTGATGTATGTAAAACTGACTTTGGTCGATATTATTCTGTTGGATAGAGAGTAGATAAATAAAACCGACCCAAATAACTAATCGCGACCTACAAATAACTTAACACAGAAGACAGACACTCGTCACACGTTATATGTGCTTCATCTCTGCACGTGCAAGGCTTTTTGTATGATTTTAAAATTTACTCCATTTACATTGATTATTCAAAGTTCTAACAAACAAACGGCCGATAATCATACGGAGAGGTCACACAATGCATTAGCCAAAATAATCAAACATTATTTTATACATACACCACACGATTTTTTTGTTCCAACCGAGTTTCTCTAAATTTACTACTTGGATGTTGCATCAACCTAGTTAAAGGTCAAATTTATTTAAATTCCTAAAATAGAACATTATTTGACATTAGCGTGTTTGGTTGATATAAAACATACATTTCTTTAATGTTTAATGTTTATACGCGGGATTGTAGACTTCATCTCCTCAATTCTCATACGTAAGAAAACAAATAAATAATCTCAGCATATCCTGTTAGCTGAAACTCTCTCAGGCTAGACATGCTGTTTCAACTATGGCTTTATTTAACTTGTCTCGTCGGTTCGGTTGATGTCTTATCCCGGCCATAGCCATATGCTCCTATAATTTTCGAGGCTGTCTGCCTGTCCATCTCTCCTTTTGTGTTTTTGTCTGTTTTGTCTTGGCTCCAACTAATTCACTGTTTATGGCCAGATTCAAGAACCTTATTTAAAAGAGCAAAAGATTTTGTTGTATACCTACGGTCATGCTGGATCATATACACGATTCATATGTACAACTTGCTAAGACGTCTTTTAAAAGTTGTGAATAGATTAATCACTCCCTTACGAATACGCTTTATTTTCATCAATGATTGCATCGTAATAAGAGACCTTGATCTGACAAATAATAAGACGAAAATAACATACATGTTAACTATCTACATTGTTAGTTGTGTGAAAATATACTTCCAAACTAAATGCGAATTAAATGACTTGACGTGAGAAAAGTCAAAAGTCGCTTTGGCCGAGTGGTTAAGGCGTGTGCCTGCTAAGTACATGGGGTTTCCCCGCGAGAGTTCGAATCTGTCAGGCGACGGTTACCTTTTCAGTTTTTACATTTTTTGTGATTTATTGTTTTCTGTAATTTTTGTATACCGCTCATTTTCATAACCATCAGCTCAAAACATGCTGTCAGCTCAAGACACGTTAGTGCCGCTGTAACATTCTTTATGGAGCTCGAAGCTGCTGGTTCACTATGGAAGCCCTTGCCCCTGTTTGAGCCGTAATAGCATTCTTTATGGAGCTCGAAGCTGCTGGTTCACTATCGAAGCCCTTGCCCCTGTTTGAGCCGTAATAGAATGACAAGTAGTAGTTTTTATTGCGTTTCTTTTCGGTTGTACCGTCCGTGACATTCAATTTCTTCAGACGATGGTTTTATACATTAAGAATAGGTTAGACCGTGATAACAATTGACTGACATCTAACCTGGATTTTATACATTATACACTATTAGTAAAATGTATGTATGTACTAAACTTGTATAATGTATGTACAAGTTATTCAGAGACTCGTAAGGTACTAAAAGAGACATGGTAAAGAAATGACATTATGTTCATTCAGTTCCAAAGATGAAAAATAAACGTTTAAGGGATTATTATTGTTTTGTTAATTGAGGTTGTTGGTTCGCTTAATTACTATTCAGAAACAAAACAAAAGTGTACCTTGTATAATGTATATTGTAGGTACTAAACTGTTTCTGAATAATAAACCACATTATAACAAATGAAATATAATTTACACTATTAGTATATCACTATATTGCAATCTAAAATCATATATTTTCAGATTTTAATCTTGATTCTAGCTAACACGATGTCAGCTAGTATTAGTATATTGAATATACAAATTTTATCATTAAAATAACAGTACTGATCCAGAAAAGTTATATATTTAAATGCTTAAAAAATATGATAGTTTATCTTCCAAGCTGGTGACGAACACATTTAAAAGACCCATACGTTGATGGTATACAGTGGTATTAAAATTTTAAATTTAAATATATAATTATTTCTATTTTGTTGTTTAAGTTGCTCTTTTTTTGTCGACAGTTGTTTAAATTACTCAAATCAATGAGATGCTATAAATACACAAGATTGCATGGGCTCATAACTTCAACCATCACATTTACTATTCATTCGCTCTCTCATTTTTTTCTTGATAGCCACGCCACGCAAACAAAGAAACGATGTCGAAGAAGATGATCGTGTTGAAAAGCTCCGAGGGCGTATCGTTTGTGGTTGAGGAAAAGGTCGCGCGTCAATCGAAGATCATATCGTTTCTCGTTGAAGAGTTCCCCGATCGAGAACTACCGTTGACGAACATGATATTGACAAAGACAACTAAATAAACAAGGTGTTTGAATTCAAACAGCTAGATCTTGATGTATCCTTTGGACCAGTGGTTACTTCTATACTTACCTCTCTTTCTTCTTCCTGTCAAATTATATAGATGGTGTAAACTCAGTTTTATGAATTAAGGAAAAAGTTCTCCTTCTTTTCTCCCTTTTACAAAATCATCACATACTCTCTCTCTCACAAACTCTCTTTTGTTCTTGAACTTCATCACTCTGTTCTTAAGATTTCTAACATGGTATCAGAGCTATAAGCTCCTGACTACCTTTCTCTTCCACAACATCACTCTGTTTACTCATTCTCTATTGATTTTATGTTTCATTTCTTTCTTTTACTCTTCAGATTTCTTTTATCCAGTGGATAATAGATCTGTGTTCTTGAGTGTTCTTGAGTGTTCTTGAATTTTTTCTTCACTTTTCTTAGTTGTGCTCACTCTGTTCTGTCCCTATCTCTGTCTCTTGAGAGTTTATCTTGATTCTGGACTTGATTTCTTTCAGTTCCACAGAATTTATTTCTCTTAAAACCAGCCTTGAAAATTCAAATTCTTCTTGGCACCAAGCTAGAGGAATGGAGAGCTACAACACTGTGAGGATTCCAGTTACACTCAAGGGACCAGGAAACTACATTACCTGGTCTAGGATGACCATGACAGCCCTTGGAGGAAGAGGACTTTGGCAGCATGTGACTTCAAGCTCAGCTCCAAAGCAAATCACCCAAGGAGAAGATGGCAAGGAGATTGTAGTGGTAGATGAAGGCAAATGGGCTCAGGAAGATCTCATGGTGCTGTCTATCTTGCATAGCTCTCTTGATGGTCCACTTATGGACACTTACTGTCACTGCACAACTCCAAAACAGTTGTGGGATACTTTGCAAAGAGTATATGGCAACACTTCAAATCTCACCAGAATCTATGAAGTGAAGAGAGCCATCAACAATTTGCAGCAAGAAGAAGGGGACTTCACCAAGCACCTTGGAAAGTATAGTCAGCTATGGTCTGAGCTGGAGATGCTAAGACCAAGCACCAATGACCCTGAAGCACTTGAAGCTAGGCGTGAGCAAGACAAAGTCTTTGGACTGCTTCTCACACTCAGTCCAAGCTTCACTGATGTGGTTAGGCACATACTAAGAGACAAGGAGCTTCCAAGCTATGATGAAGTGTGTTCTCAACTACAAAAGGAGATAGGCTCAGATGGACTCTTTGGTGGTGGAAAAGGAGAGTTATCTATGGTACACAAGGCTGAGAAGATGGAGAGTGCATCAGCTAACAAGGCTTACTACAAACCAAGAGGAGGAGGAGATAAGACAGTATCTTGTGAGCATTGCAAGAAGAGTGGACACTCCAAGACCAACTGCTGGATTCTCCATCCCCATCTCAGGCCTGCCTCAGCTAACAAGTACAGCCAGGCCAGAGCACATGAAGCAAGAGCTCAAGAGCATCCAGCATCAAGCTCCATGCGCATGGGAGATGATGGGAGGGCCTTGATCTCTACTACTCACACTGGTGGCTCCGCTTCTCACACCATGTCTCAACCACCACATGAAGATGCATTCATCAGGAAGTCAGACATTGAGGCCTTGATCAAAGCTCTCAATGCAAATTCTGGTAACCAAAGTATTCATGCCTTAACTTCTATACAAAATGCTCATCACACTGCTAGTCCTTTAATCATTGATTCAGGAGCTTCTCACCATATGATTAGGGATGCTAAACTGATTAGTGATATTAAACCAGCTCTAGGCAGTGTTATGATTGCAAATGGTGATAAAATTCCAATTGAAGGAGTAGGAAATCTGAACCTGTTTAATAAAGAATCTCAAGCTCTTTATATGCCTACTTTCACATCAAATTTATTATCTGTTAAGAGAGCAACTAATGATCTAAATTGCAATGTTATTTTTAGTCCTAATGATGTTTGCTTTCAGGATATTAAGACCAGTAAGATGCTGGGAAAAGGTGTGAGCAAGGGAGAGCTTTATTTGCTTGAAGACACCAAACTATCAGACTTATCCTATGCTTTTAATTCTGTTTTAGCTAGTAGTGAGTTGTGGCATGCTAGATTAGGCCATCCCCATTCTCGAGCTCTAAGCTTAATGTTGCCTAATCTTTCTTTTAAAAATAAATCATGTGAGGCTTGTATTCTTGGCAAACATTGCAAATCTGTGTTTCCTCAATCTATGACTATTTATGAGAATTGTTTTGATCTAGTGCATTCTGATGTGTGGTCTGCTCCTTGTGCATCTAGAGAACATCATAAATATTTTGTGACATTCATAGATGAGAAATCAAAATACACTTGGCTCACACTGATTAAAAGTAAAGATAGAGTTTTAAGCTTTTATTAACTTCCAAAACTATGTAACTAACCACTTTAATTCCAAGATCAAAATTTTTAGTCTGATAATGGTGGGAATATACTAGCAATGCCTTCAAACAACACCTAGCAAAACATGGCATTATTCATCAAACCAGCTGCCCATACACACCACAACAAAATGGAGTTGCTGAGAGGAAGAATAGACATCTTATGGAGGTTGCAAGGAGCATGATGTTCCATACAAATGTTCCAAAAGTTTTGGGGAGATGCTGTGATCTCAGCTTGCTATCGATTAACAGGATCCCCACAAAAGTTCTCAAAGATGTCTCTCCCTTTCAGGTATTAAACAAGATAAAACCCCCATTAGACCATTTGCGTGTGTTTGGTTGTGTGTGCTATGTATTGACACCAGGGAACAGAGAAACAAGCTGGAAGCTAAGAGTGTCAAGGGCATGTTTATTGGGTATACACACACACAGAAAGGCTATAAATGCTACATTCCAGATTCAAGAAGGGTCATGGTCTCAAGGGATGTCAAGTTTGTGGAATCAAAAGGATACTATGATGGGAAGAGCTGGGAAAACCTTAGAGATCTCTCACATGGACCATCCGATAGGGCAAACAACCTGAGAATCATTTTGGAGAGCTTGGGGATTAGCCAACCAAAGAACAGTGAGGCGCCACCAACCTCTCCTTCCTCACCAGTTGCTAACAACAATGGAGAAGCAACACCAAGTGTTGAGACTGTCCATCCTGATCCTGAGGGGGGCAATGAGCATGAATCACAACCAGGACCAGAGAATGATTCAGCATCAGCACATGATCAAGATGGAGCAGAATCTAACCATTCTAGTGAAGATCCGTGTGATGGTGATCAAGGACATGAAGAAGCAGTGGTAGAAGAGCAACAGACTCAACCATTGAGGAGGAGTATAAGAGAGAAGAGACCATCCAAGTGGGTCGACACCAGAGTGTACTTCAACAACAATGTAGTGGCTCACCCTATCCAAACAACCTGTTCTTTTGCGAGTTATCCTCAAGAACATGTGGTTTTCATCAGCAATCTGGATCAAGAGTATGTTCCAAAGACTTATGAAGAAGCTATGGAGCATGATGAGTGGAGAGAGTCTGTTGGAGATGAAGTGGGAGCCATGATCAAGAATGATACTTGGTATGAAACTAAACTTCCCAAAGGAAAGAAAGCAGTCACCAGTCGCCTACTCTTCACCATCAAGTACTTGGCAAATGGAAAGCCAGAGCGAAGAAAGACAAGGCTTGTTGCAAGAGGATACACTCAAGTGTATGGAGAAGACTATCTGGATACTTTTGCACCAGTAGCTAAACTTCACACCATAAGGATTGTACTCTCCTTGGCAGTGAACTTGGAATGGGATTTATGGCAAATGGATGTCAAGAATGCTTTCCTTCAAGGAGAGTTAGAAGATGAAGTCTACATGAGACCACCTCCTGGAATGGAAGACATGGTCAAGCCAGGGAATGTACTTAGACTAAAGAAGGCAATCTATGGTCTAAAGCAGTCACCAAGAGCTTGGTATCACAAGCTTAGCACAACCCTTAATGGAAGAGGGTTTGTGAAATCAGAAGCTGATCATACACTCTTCACTCTCACAAGCAAGCAAGGAATGGTGGTAATCCTGATCTATGTTGATGACATTATCATCACAGGAAGCAACAAGGAAGGTATCATCTCAACTAAAGCTTTTCTTAAATCTACATTTGATATTAAAGATTTGGGTGAGCTTAAGTACTTTCTTGGGATAGAAATATGCCGCTCTAGAGAGGGGCTCTTCTTATCTCAAAGAAAGTACACACTTGATCTTTAAATGAGGCAGGACAGCTTGGTGGGAGAATAGCCAAAACACCACTTGAAGAAGGTTACAAGGTCTTGCGTGAGGGGGAGTTTAAAGATACACCATTTGGGGACTTCAAACTCTATAGAAGGATGGTTGGAAAGCTGATCTATCTCACCATTACAAGACCAGACATCTGCTTTGCTGTGAATCAAGTCAGCCAGCATATGCAAGCACCAAGGGTTCATCATTGGAATATGGTGGAGAGAATCATGAGGTATCTAAGGAGGCTCCTGGTCAAGGTGTTTGGATGGGTTGCAACAAGAGCACAGAGATTGTAGGATATTGTGATGCAGATTGGGCTGGTGATAAAGTGGACAGGAGGTCTACTACTGGCTATTGCACCTTCATAGGAGGCAATCTGGTTACTTGGAAGAGCAAGAAACGAAGGTGGTATCATGTTCAAGTGCTGAGGCAGAGTATAGAGCCATGAGGAAGCTGACCAGTGAGCTCATTTGGATCAGAAACCTGCTAAGAGACTTGGGCATAGAGACAACAACACCAATCACAATGCACTGTGATAATCAGGCAGCCATTCATATAGCTTCAAACTCAGTATTTCATGAGAGGACAAAGCATATTGAAGTGGATTGTCACAAGGTTAGACAAGCTGTGGAGCAGAAGATCATTTTACCTTGCTACACTAGGAGTGAAGATCAGTTAGCAGACATCTTCACCAAAGGAGCAAGTACCAAAGTCTGTGAGTCCATCCATCCAAGGTTGGGACTCATAGACTTGTCTAGATCATGATCCCCTTTGTTGTGAAGCATCTACTCTTTTTCCTTTATGTGTTTTTGTCCCATTGGGTTTTGCACATAAAGGTTTTAATGAGGGATGTCTTCACACTGTCCAAGCTTACCCATGCTGTATGGCTAAGCTTGAGGGGGAGTATTGACAAAGACAACTAAATAAACAAGGTGTTTGAATTCAAACAGCTAGATCTTGATGTATCCTTTGGACCAGTGGTTACTTCTATACTTAC
The DNA here is from genome assembly GCA_016432835.1 of Brassica nigra. NCBI lineage: Eukaryota > Viridiplantae > Streptophyta > Magnoliopsida > Brassicales > Brassicaceae > Brassica > Brassica nigra. The sequence continues at coordinate 8,437,234 of CM028246.1, read as the reverse complement.
CTCTCTTTCTTCTTCCTGTCAAATTATATAGATGGTGTAAACTCAGTTTTATGAATTAAGGAAAAAGTTCTCCTTCTTTTCTCCCTTTTACAAAATCATCACATACTCTCTCTCTCACAAACTCTCTTTTGTTCTTGAACTTCATCACTCTGTTCTTAAGATTTCTAACACATGACAAGCGAGATCCTCCGGAAAACGATCGAGTACTGCAAGAAGCACGTGGTGGAAGACGACGGTGGTGGTGATTCTTCCTCCTCCTCCTCCTCCGGTGATCGCAAGGAGTGGGACGCGAAGTTCGTCGCGGAAATCGATCAGCCCACGCTCATGGATCTCCTCATGGCTGCGAACTACCTACACATCCCAAGCCTTCTTGATGTCACGTGCCAGAAAGTTGCTGATACGATCGCTGCATGCAATGACGAGAAAGAGATTCGCGCAACGTTCAACATCGAGAACGACTTTACGGAAGAGGAGGTAGAAGCGATTCGCATGGAGAATCAATACCCTAACTAGTTTCTTTTTTCCTCTCTTCTTTGTTTGGTGTGTGTATTTTCGAATCTCTAGATATGATGACTATCGTTTTCTTGTTATGATTTCTTGTTCGAGTACAACGGTTTATGCTTAAGGTCAATGTAAGTGCAGTTCTTGATTATATGCTAAGCTCTGCAAGTATCTGTACCAATTCTTGATTACGTGACTTGAGCAGTAATTGAATCTTGTTTCTAACTAAATCTCTACCAAGAGAACAAGAGTTGTGTTTCACTAAGCATGATCTCTTGTTTTGGTGCTCGAGAAGTTGACTCCTCAGAGAAAATTCTGTATCGTGCAAAACAAGAAAAAAGGCAATTCAAGATTCATAAATAAGTATTAAAAAAAAAAGAGGATAAAAGAGGTGAAGACTAAATACATTTATATCATAATCACACATTTTGCATTCGACAATTACAAAAAATGATAACAAAAGAAGATATTACCGAAAATTAGTGTAAAACTAAACCCGGCCCATTAACAAATGTTGGTAAGGCCCAATAGGGAGCGGAACAATTAGTTTGACATAAAATGGGTTGTAATTGTTAAACAGTTGAATCTCGAGGGTAGAAGGGAAAGACTTGTGTTGTGCATTGGTTGTGTCCGATTGTCATTGTCGTAATCGAATTTGTTGTACGATTATTTCAAAGAATCGATTGAGATGGCGAGCGAGAACCCTGAAGTTGTTGTAGCTCCCACGGTGGAGAATGGCGGCGCCGAATCCTCCTCCATAAGAAAAGATGAACCTTTGGAAACTGAGCTTTCCAAGAAGAAGCTTGAAGTTACTGAAGATGGAAAAGAAGAGAACGAAGAGGAAGAAGAAGGAAGCAAAGGTGAATACTTGAATACAAAAATGGATCCTTTTGATGTCTCCTACACTTTGCTAGCTTTCTTAGACTTGTCTATTTGAGTTTGGCCTTGAGGGTTTTAATAGTTTTAGATTGATTCATTGTTCATGAGTGTGTGGTTTGATTAATATATTACTTCTTTTTAGCTGAGACTTCAACCAAGAAGAAGAAGAAGAAGAATAAAAACAAGTAAAGAAATGTTTTTTTTTGTACATTCTTCAGCTTGCCACTTTTAGTGTTTGCTTTAGTGATAGTTTCGCTTATGTTTGCAGGAAGAAGACTCAACAGACTGATCCACCTTCAATCCCTCTCGTTAAGCTTTTCCCATCCGGAGAGTTTCCTGAAGGTGAAATTCAACAGTATAAGGATGAGTAAGTTTCATACTATACTCTTTACATACTTTCAAGGGGAATCTTACATATGTTATAATAGCATGCAATGGCCTTGTCTTCTCTGGTATGTCAAGACATTGTTCCAATAGTTTAAGATGATTGGTCTTGATCTCTATAATGTAGCAACTTGTGGAGAACAACATCTGAAGAGAAGAGAGACTTGGAGCGTTTGCAAAAGCCAATATACAACTCTGTACGCCAGGCTGCAGAAGTTCATCGCCAGGTTCACTTTCTTTTCCCGTTTAATGGCCACAAATTATGTCAATTTTTTAACACCCTCCTGTATGATTTTTTTTCCAGGTTCGGAAATATGTGAGAAGCATAGTGAAGCCTGGAATGTTGATGACTGATATATGCGAGACACTGGAGGATACTGTTCGTAAGCTGATATCAGAGAACGGTCTTAAAGCTGGTATTGCTTTCCCTACAGGATGCTCTTTGAATTGGTTGGTTCTAACATTTGCCTTCAACTTAGTTCTCTTTTACCTATTCTTCTTTAGTAGTCATGTTTCTCTAATGGCTTTTTTTTTTTTTATCTTCAAGGGTTGCTGCTCATTGGACACCAAACTCCGGAGATAAGACTGTACTTCAGTACGACGATGTTATGAAACTGGACTTTGGAACACACATTGATGGTATGAAGGCAAATATTAATTATATGTGCATGTGTCAGATAGAAACTAACATCTCTTTTTGTTTTGTTTTGCAGGACATATTATTGACTGTGCATTTACAGTTGCTTTCAATCCTATGTATGATCCTCTCTTAGCAGCCTCCCGTGAAGCTACTTATACCGGTATCAAGGTGCTTATTGCTCCTTCACTGCTTTATGAATGTACAACTACTAGTAGGATGTATCATTCTTATTGTGCTTTGTTCTACTCAGTTTCTTTCGCTACAGTGGATATCAGCTCTAGCTGAGTTTCGAGCTTATAAACCAACATAAGCTCAGCGTGAAAAGTGATTTCATTTAGGCTTTGACTTGTTAGGAACCTTTTAACCTGCTTTGTGTGTGTTTATTGGCTGGTACAGGAAGCTGGAATTGATGTTCGTTTATGCGACATTGGTGCTGCAATTCAGGAGGTCATGGAGTCTTATGAGGTTGAAATCAATGGAAAGGTTTTCCCAGGTACTATTATCAAATGTCAAATCTAATAACCATTATTACATCAGTAATAAACTTTACCTGTTTTGTTCTTTTTGGCAGTTAAAAGTATCCGGAACTTGAATGGCCATAGCATTGGACCTTATCAGATACATGCTGGGAAATCAGTTCCCATAGTTAAAGGAGGCGAGCAGACCAAGATGGAAGAGGGTGAATTCTATGCCATCGAAACATTTGGATCAACTGGTAAGAAAAAAAATCACTGCAATATTTGGGATTCACCAACGATTGATCCTTTGTTTTTGTGGCTCTATTTTGCAGGGAAAGGATATGTGAGAGAAGACTTGGAATGTAGCCACTACATGAAGAACTTTGACATTGGCCATGTACCCTTGAGGTTGCCTAGAGCAAAGCAACTCCTTGCCACTATCAACAACAATTTCTCCACTCTAGCTTTCTGCAGACGTTATTTGGACCGCATTGGCGAAACCAAATATCTAATGGCTCTAAAGAATCTGTGCGACGCTGGAATTGTTGAGGTAACTCCTCTCACACTAATCACAGATCTCCGTCTAAATGAGCCTGAGGAGAAAAAAATAAACTAAATCCTGTTCTCTTGTTTTAATTTCAGCCGTATCCTCCTCTGTGTGATGTGAAGGGGAGCTATGTATCACAGTTTGAGCACACCATTTTACTCCGACCTACTTGCAAAGAAGTTCTTTCCAAGGGAGATGACTACTGATTCAGATTCTCTGTTCTTTGCTCTGTTCTCATATACTGTTCTTGAGTACACTGCTTTCTTTTCCTATTGTTGTTAACACAGCTTTGAATCATTTCCTATAAAGCTTCAGTACCTTGCTAAAAGTCTATGTAGTTGCTTTAAACATGAACTTGCGCATCAATCTTACTAGTAATCTAGCAGTAGATTTGTAAGGCTTCTTGCTTTGACGAGAAACAAACAAATCCTCTTGAGTGAGGAATATATTTATAGATACAGATAGGATGAAGAAGAGAGTTTAACACTGAACAGAGATCTTGTGAAGAAGAGCGAAACTCAGGAGGGGGAGGAGAATGTTAAGTAGACATAAGAGTTGGACCGGACGAGTTGCAAAAGCTTGGCAACACAAGGAAGCGGATTCTATTTACGTGGAGCATTTCATGGGGACATCTTCTGGTCTTGTTATGTCGAAAACTTTGAAAAATGCATGCCAACAATTCTTGATATATTTGTTGTGACAGACCATGGACTACTTTTTAAGTTTCCAAGACAAAGCTCTTTGAATTTCTGATTTGTGACAGTTTATAGAAGAAAATGTATAAGAGAACGAAACAATTCCTATGAGCGTTAGTAAATGGAAGGTTACCTCTTGAACATCTTCAATTAATGCCCTTCAACGGGACAAACCCATTCTTGCTGAAGCTTCTTGTCACGTGCTCGTGGGACCTCTTCAACGAACACTAACCTACTGATGATGATGCAGCCCAGAAGAATCACGTGCTTATTTTATTTATATAAGACAGAACAAACCGGTAATTGGTTATCGTCCCCAAATAAACCATACACACCCCGGTTTTAACATCAATAACATTTTCTTTGGTCCAAAAGATTACACATACTAAAGTATGTTATATAACAAAAAAAAAAGTCTACACATCCTCTACCAACCCATGTTTGGTTGGTTAATATAGCAAATACAGCCCGGTTAACGACAATTCAAGAGAAATTGAAAAGGTAAAGAATGGAATCAGAAAGCATCTTTGAAGCAAATATCAAACAGTTATGAACGTCCAAACTTCTCTGGACATGTCAATGTTCTCGGCAACACCATCCTCGTACGTGACCTGAACAAATACAAAATTGTTTTTATATACAAAAAATAAGATAGAAGGTGTAACACAGAACTGAGAAATCATGTAAGCACTCATCAAATTTGTCTAATGATGCCAAAACAACTGAAAATAATAATATCAAATCTTGAAGTCAAAATACGCTACATTACGAGTCCAGTGATCAATTTGATACAAGTGACTAAAGAGGTGCTTAATGAGCAGAGCTAATGTATCTGAATGAGCATTTTGACGAGAGAAAAAATTAAATTTACCTCTGGTACGTAGCACGTGCCAACATGATAACCACATCAGGTTTGTTCCGAGATTGTCTTGACGCATCCAAATTGTTTTTCCTTACCTCTGAATTGAGAAGCTTGTCGAAAACCGAGACTGAAGAACTAATACTAACCCGCCGGATCTTTACCTCGAGTTTTTTTAACCTACCAAATGTTTGAAATAATGAGAAGTTGGACTCTTTAGCATAACAAATCACAAGATGCATGAGAGTGAGGCCTAGATTGACAGAGTTGATGCTAAAACAGTACTAATAAACTATAGAAACACTATACAAACAGTATGATTTATAAGCTGTATACTCTTATTAATATATGATTGATAGAGATCGCTAGAGCAAGTTTAACATTGTTACAAAAAAATTAATCATGAGACAAGAGCTCAACGCTATTCAACAATACCATCTATATCTAAGCTATTCATTTAGATATTTATCTGTTTTTATTATACCCTGGGCGGTTTACAGGTCACTCCTTTACGTGCCGTTAGGTTCACATTTTCATCCATGGGTATGTTCTTAGTTTTGCTAGCTTTTGCACCAAGCTTTTTCTTGCAACATACGGCACCACAATGGCAATCTTGATCTGAACCAAACGGAACAAACCTGCTATATTTTTTTAGTATCACAGCTACACGCATTGATATTAAAAATGATCCAAGGAAATGTTCTTACTGGTAATCATAAGTCAGGTGCTCTCCTTTGTTTATATGACGGGTAGCAAATATGCCGAGTCTTGTCTCTCCATCAATTATCCTAACGGAACCAAAAATGTCATAACAAGTTACTTTAATTAGGAAAAAAAAGGATAAGATGGATAATGATAATAATAAGTTGACAAACCATTTCTCCATCACTGTATTAGGGTCGCAGCTGTGATTGAAATATCTTGATTTGTTCCCCTTGTAAGTAGCATCAATCACCAAACTGTTGTCTATCTGACACATGTAGAAGTTTGTCTCCACCTTATGCTTCAGCTTCCAGAACCTTTCTTCACAGATCTCATCGTCGATAACTACAATGAATGATGGAGATTTAAGAAGACAAATGAATGTCACAAAGTAGGCAGTATAATAGTCAAGTATATATATATACTCAACCAAATAATCACATCACCTTCCCCAACATATTCGATGATAAACTCTCCTGATTTGATATCTTCATCTGCTACAATCCCATATCCACACTTCTCTGTCTACAAGAAACAACTCATTCAACTACACTTATTACATGCATTCTTGGTAAGCCAACTTGTTACATACAAACCTGAACTACTTTCATTTTCTTGATATGTCTTTGTTGGAACGGTTTGTTGGTGCACTCACATCTGCACGGGCAAATAGATGAACAGCTTGAAAGCAACATCCTATAAAACGAAATGGGATGATGGTTAACATCAAGGAACATACCAGTGACAACAAACATCAAAAATCAAAAAGTGATTATTGATTTGAATGTAGTTGTCAACTAAAAATCAAACCCCGAACATAAGCAAGCCAAGAAAGTGAAAGATAGAGTCAGATATGGAGCATACCCACAATCGCAATCTTCTCCACAGAGAGTTGAAGAGTCAGTAGATGAAGAGCAAGAACAGAATATGCCATGCTCTTTAATCGTCTTTTTAAATTTCTTCTTCAGGTAGATATCTTAAAACCAAGATCATTTGAAAACAAATAAAATTCCGGAAAAGTGTGTAATTATACCAAAAAAAATTATGATTCTGTTACGATTCAAAAACATACTGCGCTTTATGAAGATATGCTTCCTCTTATTCAACCTGTCCGGAGATTTGAATTTCTCCGATCCCTCAATCTGCTTCGAAAACTTTCTAAACCCTCTCTTGATTTGATTCCGACCAGAACCCTAAGAAAAAAACAGATAAAACTTTTAAGACAATACGAAACAGATTTTAAGCAAAAAAAAAAAATAAGACAATACGAAACAAAGACATAAGTAAAAAAGAACTGAAGACAATGGTCGAACGTACCTTATTCTTGGCGGTAACCATGGCAATATACCGTTTTGAATAATAGTCCCCAACTTGATGTATGTAAAAGAAAAAAAAACAATCATTTATATGACGCAAAAGAAAAGAAAAAATATCATGCAGTCTTGTCACTAATTAAAAAAAATTACGCAAAAGAGAGAGAGAAGGGCCAATCAACAAAACAGTTAATATCTTCAATGGAGATGGAACTCTGAAACTTGTGAAAAAAGACGAAGATGGTGAAACTGTGGTGGATGCGATCATGAGAGAGCGAAAAGACGTGAAAAAGAAATGAGCGGCAGTTTTATCACCTTTGTCTTGTTGATAGTTTTGAAATATTACTGTTCACCACACAAATCGGGTAAAATGGTAAATTAGTAAGTTATATTGAATGATTTAGACCCACTAATTTTGGGTTTCTCCTGATAAGACATATATGGGCTTTAGTAGACTTAGCCGAAAGTGCATCCAAAGAAAAAAAGCATTACGCGTATTAACAAGCAATTACGTCAATGCTTATGTTACTCGTTCTCCGTTAATTGGCACTCCCGTTCTCACCTTCGTCACCGGGGAAAAAAGGCTCAAGAAGAAGAAGACTAAAGCTGATGATGATGAAGGGTGAAGAAGTAAAATATTTGATTATTATGGCTCTGGTAACATATTGAGGTAGGAGAGCTCTGGATTTATACAAAGGAGGAAATGCTATAGAGAGGAATAAAAGATATAGTCATAACTATGGGAATATACTTACGTTATGCAACGGCTAATCTAGTGGTCTTATCTCCATAATATCTAAATGGACGGTGATTCTCGTTCATAACATAATGGGAGATCCCCCAATATGGTATCCGTAGCTCAACTCTCGCTGACCATTGGGGAATTTAAAATCTGAGCTCTCCCAAAGATCTGGTGTCCGACACGTGCGCAGACCGAAACCGTAGGTTACTACTGACTATCGTGGCTAGTCTTGACCCACCAATAATGGAAAACATGATATTATTCAAAAAGTTATAGATAGACTCGTATAAAAATGTATTTAAATGGGCTAAATCCATCTACGGACAAAAGCGGGTTCGACATTTTAGGTACTGAACGGCCCAAAATATTTTAAAATGAGGCTAAGTTGATTTGTGAGAAAATCATTAATATTAAGACATAGAAAATGTATATTTGGACATTTCCCATTACAAACAATTTAATTGGTCATAGTTCTCTATTTGGGTGAACTATCAATAGCTGAAAAATATATATTTGAACAAGCTCATCTGGATGTGGACATCTTATTTAACACCCTTAGTCTTAGTCACAGTCAGTCTGAATGATTTAGATGGCTTATCAGGTGATCCTTCTTTATATACTGCTAGGAATTGAAAACTTGTCTGACGATCTCCTACTCTTGTGACTATTGTGCTTAATTCTGATCGGTTTTGCCTCGTTTAGTTCTTTAACATTACATGGTTCTCACCCATTATTACTTCTATTAGTCTGCTATACTATACGTTGCTAATTCGTTTTGTTAAGTTTTATTAGTGTACATTTATTTAATGTTATACCTATGAAACAAATAAACAGACTATTTTATAACCAATAATTATATATGTTTTATGAGATTTGATGTCTGACTAATCACTTGGATTTTGAATGGTGTTTTGAAAATTCAGATCGGTTTTACTTCCACACTCACTGGTTTGGAGTTAAGAAATACTAATGTTGACTTCCATACACACAAACATTGACTTATCTCACGTAAATTGATGAATATAAGAACGGGATGACTTGAGAAACCAGAAGGAATATTAGCATGACTCCACTTCCCGCCATTTTTCTCTGTCGTCATCATCATCCCACTCTTTCCCTGCCGCCACCAGTCATTGCCACCCCTTGTCCACTCAAGCTTCCCACGAAAACCGAACTCATAGTCGTCACCCGAGGCGAACCGTCTCCATTAGCAGTTAATCACTTATAGAAAATATATATATATATATATATATATATATATATATATATTTTTTATATATATATATATATATATGACAATTCTTTAAAAATATGATGTTCTTTGTTTGTTTATTTATGTTACGTAATAGTTTTATAATATGACTATGTTTAATTTATATTAAATAGTTATTGTGCTACTTTATTGGTTTTTTTGTTAAAGGGTTTGTGCTAGATTATTGTTAAAACAAAATAATTAGATAATATTAATATACATAAAAGGTGAAAAGTGTTATTAATAATAAATAAATGAAATATTTATAATATATTTATTTTACAAAAGAAAAAAGAAATGAAGCAAATTATTGAAATAATTGTTGTTTCATTTTGAAAAAGTGAATTTTGAAGATAGAAATGAAGTCTAACTATTGGAGATGTTCATAGTTGGTTTTATGGTGAATCAGTCATAACTTAAGACTAGATTTTAACCCCACTTTCAAAGCTGGATTTTTTCCTATTCAAATTTTATTTTTAATTTTTAAGATATTTTATAATTATATGAGTATGTGTTTCAATTATTTATTATATAATATGGATTTATTTGTAGGATTTTTTAAGTTTTAAAATTATTATTAGATGTCAATTTTTTATAAAGCTATAACTTTATCATTATATATTTTTAAAAATCAACAGTTTTTTCGTAGTTACTATATTTAATGATTCAAAAAGCAAGATTTGTTTTTGTTACCGAAAACATTTGGGTAAAGATATTGTTTTTGTTACCGATAACATTTGTTAAAATGATTTTTGTAAAACACAAAATTTTTCGATGAAAAAAAGAAAAACAAAAGTCTGTTTGCAAAACTGAGAAATGACGACTGAGAGTTCTAGATCAACCGACTAAAGCTTATCTTCTCCGATCTCTACCAAGTAATTTTCTCTCAGTTTTCTTTTTGATTAAATAGACTCAGTAGTTCAATGTTTACAAATCTCTAAGTTCGATACATTCCGAAACTTTTTCATTTCAGTTATGTTTGCATGTCGAATTTGAAGCGATCTGGGGTAAAAACGATAAGGTGGAAAAGGTTATTGACTTCACCTTTCCGATCTATACAACGATGTTCAAAGAATTTTCTGAAGACAACAAAATGGTAATCTCATGTCTTCCTTTGGTGATTAATAGTTAACAGTTAAATCTGATTAATTTTGAAGTACTTACCATCGATATCTATTTTTCTCTGATTGATTTTGCATGTAAAATCCAATGAGGTTATAACGTTTTGACGTGTTCGATTGAAAAAGCTCTGGAAAAAACATCCAATTATGTTCCACCATTGAAAGACAGAAACATAAGAAAACCATAAATGTTTGTATTCGAGAATCTATGTACTAATTTAAAATCTTTATTTTACATTATCTTTTTATTAATAAAATATTGTCTGAAAGCAAATAATCAGTATGTTGTTTAACGGTTTGTTTTGTTATTATACTTACCATCCTTTATTTGTCTTACAGTACTATATAGGAAGACCATTGCTTTAATGCTGAACATAAGTTATTCCACGTTACTTTATCTTTTCTGGTTAAAATATGTATTTTGATTTCCATTGAAATATAGTATATAAAATTAATTAACGTGTTTTAATTGTAGATTAGCAGAACACAAAAGATTATACATGTCCAACATTAAACTTGCTAAAAAGATAACCGAATTTGACAAAATCAGGTATAATCTATTTATTTTCATCCTCTTTTACATCTACTCTGTTGTTTTTATAGTCATACTCCTTAACAGTATGATGATGAAGGACAGGAGGCAAAGTTCAAGCAAAACTTTACAATACACAGATAATTCTCCGACTATCTTTATTTTTTGTATTATACATGAGAGACAGTATAAGTTTCAATTACATATAAAAGAAAATAAAAAACACAATTCAAAACGTTAATGAAAAAGTTAGGATTGCTTACATTCTCATCAGCCAAGACGAATTCCATTGTTGTCCCTCCTAGTTAAATGTTTTGTTTCCAAGAATGTAGAACCTTCACATGAACTAACCAATGTTCCACGGCTTCAAGTCGTTGATACCGTTGACTTTTGCATTAGAAGCATTTGATGTCTTGATTTGCATTTTAGAAGCCATTTGTTTATTTGACGATATGAGTTTGTTTAGGAAGAGGCATTGTTATTTATAATAGGAAGATGCGATAGGGAGAGTTTTTTAGGTTTTTTGAAAAACTTGTGGAATAGTCTAAATCTATGCGAGTTTTTCCAGTTAATAGTAGTAAATTCAGTTACCAATTTGAAACCTAATATATTGTGTGAGTATTACGTAATATAGTTATAGATAGATTGATTTTTTTGAACCGTGAATGTAGCTAAAGCTTCTCTCCTTTTTCTATATTTGGTTTTACATTTATTTGCACCTTGATTGTAGCTAAATCGTATCTCACAAACTTTAAAATCGGAAAATCATATAGGGAATATCTTGTTGTTAAAAAGATGAGTACTTGCCGAAATCTAGGAATACATTACTCTTTTTATACATAGTTCGAATAGATATGGTATCCATTCTATTCGTTATTGGCTTTTAAAAATGTTTAGATTCTTAAATAAATATTGTTATTAGATTTGTCAAAAATATTGTTATATAAAATTCGAAATACATCATAGTAATTTGTGATCAGTGGTATTTTAATATTTTTGGTTTGATCAAAGTGTCCACCATTTTTTTTTGAAACGGCCACCATTATATATTGCATTTTGTAAAGGAATCATAAAATATATGTAGTTATCATGTATCGTCTAAATAAGCTTGTTCATAACATTGATTTAAATTTATGTTAATCTATATGTTATATTCATCTTGATTAGTGCTTTCATTTCAGGGTATAGGGTTTTACAAAAAGAAGATGATTTCGATTGGGTTTGAATGGTATAGGGTTTGATCATGAAGATGAATTGAATGGCTGAATATTCATTTTTGTTTGGATTTTAAAAAGAATGGGCTTACTCGATAGTGGGCTTTAAAAGGTTTGATAGGCTGTAAAATTTTAAGACTTCTGATTGGTCAATGAATGTGGACGATTTTAAAAAGGAAGAAAAAGACAGTGGCATTTGGTTGTAAATATATTGAAAAGGCATGGGCAGAATCCTAAGAGGGATTCTGCTTTAATAGTATAGATTTTAAGGGCTCGACTGGTTCGAATGCAGCGGCTGGGAGTTTGCGGATGCGGGTGATTGCGGTTTCAAGCGTTATGTTGCGTTTTGTATGACTGGCATAAAGTTTGAAAATTGTTGCGTTTGCGGGATGTTTATGACTGGTTGATTATGAAATATTACAGCGGTTTAATAATAAATTATCAATATAAACATATTATAATATTATAAAATATATAAAAACATATTATTTTGATAAAATATAATAATTATTAATATAATATGATTAATAATAATATTATGTTTATTTATTTAATTTTTAATTAGTTGAAAATTATAATTTTAATATATATTTTGAAAATTTATATTAAAACTTTTAAAAATATTTTGTTTCGTTTTATATATGTGTATATTTTTATAAATGTATATATATTAAGTTTTAAAAATTCTAATCATGAATACATAGTTTAAAGTTTTTATAAAACAAATTATGACATTGATTGGGAATTTAAATTAATATATAAATTGTGTATATATTTTTATTTATAATATTTCCATTTTTATTTTAACTTTTAATTTTAAAATATTTAGAAAAAATAATTTTATATTTTTGTATCCAACCAGAATCATAAACGCTTATTGGAACCAGCTTTTGATTTTAAGAGGTTCGGAGCGGTTTGAAGCGATTTGTAACGGTTTGTATGATTGTTTTGAAACGCTAGCAACCGCAAAAGCTGCGTTTGCGGGTGGTAGCGGGAAAACCAGTCAAGCCTTAATTATATATCCCTTCAAACAACCACCGTTAATGTGTGGAACTGCGAAAACTGTAGAATAAGGAAATAAGTTAACAATAAATATAAAAAATGCCTATAAACAGCAACTGAGTCGTTGTAGTATAGTGGTAAGTATTCCCGCCTGTCACGCGGGTGACCGGGTTCGATCCCCGGCAACGGCGAAAATTTTATATTTAGCAATTTTAAATTATATAATAAAATAGAAAATTTAATGGCTTCGCCCGGGTTCGAACCGGAGACCTTCAGTGTGTTAGACTGACGTGATAACCAACTACACCACGAAACCTTGATGACAAGTCTTTGAAACTAGTACAATTTTAATATAAGAATCTTTTCACTGATCGCGTCCATCACCACCTCTTAGTAAGTCAAATCGAACTAGTTCTGTTTAATTAACAGAATCGCAGAAAATGATTTAGCTACGTTCTATAATTTCCAGACATAAATGATTTAACTGTAAACCGCCGGAAAAGTTACGTTCAAAGAGTTTTAATAAGCATTAACAAAGAATTCAACATTAAGGGGAAGAAGACACATGGTTGTCAGTTTGCTAAACACGAGCATCGGTCTGATTTTGTCTTTAAACCCAAACAAAAGAACAGAAACATTTTAAAAAAAAACAACTAGAGAAAGCGATCCACCGGTTCCTCATTCCTCTGCAGCACTTGCTGCACTCAGGTCAACACTTAGGTCCAATTGCTGCAACATAAGAGAAAGAAAAAACGCAAAATTTATGTGAACAATGTCCCATTTCTCTCTCCATCTAATCAACATCAGAATATTTACCTTTCCGGTGATCAGTGTATACATGTTCAACACATCAGCAACAGTTGTCTCGAAGTGTGTTGTAGCATCATAGCTCTGTAAAGGAAATGGTTAGATACTTAGAACCGTCATCAAACTTAAAAGTAGGCCTTGGTAAAAACTAAAGATGGGTCCGGCTCCCCTCACCGTTGATATAAAGCAATTGTCCAGAGCTGGCTCGTTGACAGGCTCGTATCTATCATACATGTCAAAGAATATCTCATCAACAGGACCCAAGAGATCGATTCCAGCCTTTAGTTCGGTTTGAGGGTTATCAGTCTCTGCATCTGTAGACACAAATGCGATGAATTTCCCCTTGGGAGCAACGTTGTGGGAGTAGGAACAGCAGAAGACATACCTGCCAGTGTGTAGAGAGGTTTCGCAACATCAGACCCAACATAACAAAAAGTAATAAAGAGAATGGTAATAGATGGCAAAACAAACATCACTGTAATTTCCAAACACGGCATAATAATTGTCTGTGTGGGTGTGTGCAATCAAGTGGTCGTCTAAAGAGGTTTCCAGGACCAGAATTATATTGCTTTCATTATCATAGGAAAACCTTGTAGCAAGCTTGAAAACATGTCAGTGTGATATTGAGTTGAAGCTTACCACAGAAACATCAAAGACAAAGAAACTCACATGTCAGATTTGCGGCCCAGCTGCTTCTGAGGTATGATGACTTGTACTGAGTGAGAGTCATTGGTGTTTGGAATAGGGTGGCTCATAATTGCAATGGCTCGAGCAACTCTGCCAATCTTCCTAACCTGTTTAAATGTGACTACTCATCATATCATGAATCATTCCACATTCATATATAAATAACCAGTAGAGGACAAGGTTAAATCATTATAATTGATGGTTTAACAGCTGAGAACTGAAATATTACCTTGTTCGGAAGGTAGGAAGGGTCGCACACAATCTTTTTGCATTTGGCAGTCTCTCCCTCAGATGTTACACCAGTAACCTTACCTTCTTCATCAAACTCCACCTGTCATTGATATATATCTATGAGTTCAGCGTCCTACAACAAAATATCACACCACAAGAAAGAAAACACAAAGAGCAAGAGGAAATACCTTGCACTCAGGTTTGCACAACATATATGTGCCACCATATACAGCACTAAGCCGTGCAAATGCCTGAACAAGGGGAAGAGATAGAGAGCAGTCACAGAAGAATCAAAAAATAATCATCTAAATTCTAGAACTTAAGAAAAATTTAAGTAACCAAGGAAAAAATCAATTGGAATGAGAGAAAAACCTGGGGTAGTTCACCCAAGCCATAGAGAGGATAAATATATGGAGAGGTTCCTTGGAAACGTGCAAGAGATTCCGCATAGAGCTAGCCAACCAGTTAAAGCAATTATATCAACTTAGCTGCATCAGAACTAAACGTAGAATTACTAAAAGAAAGGAGTGACAATTCACCTTCATTCTCATTACAGTATCCAAGGCAGGTTGATTGAGATGTTGGTCATTAGTGTGAAGTGCCACTGCATGACCAATAAAGTCAATCGTGTTGTCATCAAGACCAAATTTCCTGCCAACGTGTCATCTAAATGGTTAGGCACATATAATCTTTAATCAAACGCCAATGACGGAAAAAAAGAAGCTACAAGGCATTAGAAACATCAGCTTACGCAATCAGCTCCTTAGTTGTAACTTTGGTCAAATCCATCCCGTTGTGTGTTTTAGGGTCCTTCTCGTCGTAATCCTGAACATAACTGAAAAACTTGCCAGCTCGACGCTTCTCAAATATACCCATGAGAGGAGACTTCAGGGCCTCCATAGGAGTAACTGGCACCTTTTGAACCTGTGTGATAATAGAGCTATCAGCAAAATGACTTTTCATATAAATCTGCAACCTATATGTATCAATGAGAATCTTGTACCTTCCCTTTAACGAAAACATAGCTTCCATCAACAGCTTTAAAGGACAAATACTTCGTAACGTCAGTATGAATAAGGGTACGCACAAGCTTGCCATTTCCCATCATAAACTGGTCCATCACGTTGAAAAAAAACAAAAGTTAGTATAAGTCATTAATTTAACATAACTAGCATAACATAAAATGAATGACACCAACAACAACACCTTAGGCATCATGTCAACATTGTAATCCCTGCTAGCACCTAAATGTTCAGGAGCCTTCTCTTCTCCCCTGAACTTCTTCCAAAGCTGCAAATGAAAAAACGACAGATATAAGCAATTGCTAAGAAACTACCACAAAACCTGTTGATATGCCTTCAAATATGTTATAACTCGCCAGTGTTTGTTAGCCAGGATTCGCTTATATATATCCTGTGTTCTTTTATTATTGTTTACGCATTATCTTCTCGAATCAGTTATAACAAAACATCTAAAAGGCAATTAAGAAAGAAGAACCTGATTGAGATTAAGCGAAGTTGATTCTCCACCATAGTAATCGTTCCTGTCCATGTGAAGCACCTACGAGGGTCGTAACATCCATAACACAACACGATCAGTCTCCAAAACAAATATCACACATCTCTCGAACTCGCTAATCATTTACATTACGATCGAAAACGAAAGCTCAAAATCATACAATCGGAGATCTACTCTGGCTGAGATCCGTTCCAAAATAAAATTCGAAATTAAAATCCAGATCGTGAATCGAAAGCTCCTAGAATAAGAAGAGATACGAATCGAGGGAACAGAGGATCGAGAGACCTTGACACCATCGACGGAGAGGAGACCACTGAGGATACACTCCTTGAGACCGGTACCGAGAACAATGACCTCGTACTCTTCATCCATGGTTTGATTCCGAAAGGCTCGTAGAGAGAGAGAGAGAGCGATGAACACAGAGAGAAAGGAGTTGGGAGATCGTCGAGGGAGATGAGTGACGCGGAAATGGGTCTATTAATCTTATTAGAAAAATAAAAGATGCGTTGTTTGTTGATTGGGTTAATAAGATTCGATGGTAGTAATTACTTGGACAGGATCATAAACTACTGAAAATGTAAGCTCGAATCATAAAAAATCAGAATTAATTACTGAAACTTTGTTGGATACGAACTTTGACTAATAAATCATTTGATCACCTCAACGGTCTTTGAACTGGGCTTTCGTGGGCTTTGATCAACCCGAATCCATCTCTCCAGTTCTTTTTTTTTTTTTGGAACATTCCATGTCTCAAGATTAAACGGGTCTATTTGTGATGATTTATAAAATGTTCTTGATCATCTAGGCTTTGGTCTGGAGCTCTGTCTTGCTCTAATAGCCGCCACTTCAGACTGCATAGCGAGGTCCTAAGATCGTTTCTCCATGAACATTAGTCAGAATCAGCTTTTGAGAATGTAAATGTGAGCTACTGTCTCAGAGGCTAAGTCCCTAAGAGGACGGGCTCGTGGAAGTTGTGAGACAGCTCCAAGGATGTAACGTTACCTGTTGCGGACGTAGGCAAGACTCATGACCTTTACAGCGATATTATGTTAAAACGGTTTCTTCTAACATCATGAACCAGTGTGTGAAATAATATGTTCGTATACTTTATAAATACAATAATAAGAGATTTACATAAAAGTGCGAGTTACATCTTTGGCCTTAGAAGAAGAAGAAGGCATGAAGGCAAGAACAATGAGTAAAACCATAATCCCAATCGGAACCAAAAGCAACATAAACGGAGGCGGAGGTAACGGCGGCAGAACTAACGGAAGGATCAACAGTGACGCCGTTAGACCCACCAGTATAACCAGAGACTCCAAACTGAAGTAGTTCGCCGGGATCATCAACCTTTTCTGCGACGAGAAGGTCCGTCGTAGTTCATGCTTGCTGCTGTTCTCCGACATCATTGCCGGCGGACGGCGAAAGTTTACGTTTTTCCGGTTGGTTGAATAGCGCTCTTGGATGTTTATGATGTCGTTTTGTAAAGTTGGTGTTTTGCGAATCATTTTGACCAATGCAGCTTGATGGAAAGCAAGTTCGAGATGAATCACGATGACCCAAGATCCAGAGAAATGAGAATACAGAGAGATCCGAGTTTCTGAACGAGTTGACTCAGTGACTCAGTTATGTATAATCGAAGCTGCAACAATGAATTGTGGGAGTTTGATTAGTAAACTTGTGATGGAGAGGAATCATAGATATTACACAATCGAATTAAGTATAACCTTAAACAATCTTTCTTCGTTTTTTTGACAATTGGAAGTACCTTTAAGCCGTTAAAGCCAGATCCTGTATGCGAGCTAGGTAGCTTCTTTGTTCGAAAACAAGAAGTGTGTTTGGTCTGATCTTGAATCTGTATGAGAAATGGGACTTGAAAGGAACAATCTTTTGGGGTTATTAATAAGAGAGGACTTGGAGAGGATCAAAAAGTATGGGGGATGGTTCAGTGAATTTAGGGATTTTCTGAAATGTTGAAAAGAATAAAAGAGGAAACTTTTTTTTATAAAGGAGCTGACAAATGGGAGAGGCAAGTTGCTGATTTTGGAAGATTTGAATTTTGATTTTGTTTTGAAATTTTTAAGTAAACAAAAGAAACACCGTGTGGCCTAGTCTTCCTCCACAATCACTAGGTTCTTCTCCCCTGGACTTACTTTTTGCATGGACATGACGTAAGCTAGAATCTCTTCTTCATAAGCTGACATATATTAATATGGAAATAATGGGATCATTTATTTTTATTAATGCAAATAAAAACTAGTGTAATCAAGTAAAATCGGTAATTTTTTTTGGATTTAAAATCGTTAAAATATTTGTGTAGTTTGGTTTTGTTTACACTCTGCTTATGAAGAAATTGTGGTTTGTTCCGCTGGTTTTGACTTCGGAGATTGATTGGTAGTCTACTGGTTTTATATCTCAAAAATGTGTTTTTTTCTTGTTTAATGAAAAAGTTT
Organism: Brassica nigra; assembly: GCA_016432835.1. NCBI lineage: Eukaryota > Viridiplantae > Streptophyta > Magnoliopsida > Brassicales > Brassicaceae > Brassica > Brassica nigra. Next base: position 8,418,697 of record CM028246.1, on the reverse strand, counting down.
AGATGAAAAACTAGTGTAGTCAGAAACATTTATTTGGGATCAGTCATTTGTAAAATTTTACAGTAATCTTGTTACCTCTCATATTATTTTAAACGCATTTTTAGTTGTTTTGAAACATTTATTTTACAAGTTTTAACTAGAAATGTCAATATATGTATATTATACATATAATATGTCGATGTATTTATATTATAAAATAATGCATTTTTGAGAAGATTTCTTTGATTATCATACCTACCAATAATTTTGTCTATGTTTATCAATCGATCAGGACCCATAGTGTTGCTCTTCTCAAGGCACATCATATGGTTAGTGTATTTGCTCTAGTGGGAAATGTTGAGCCAAATTTTAAAAACAAAAACTCAAGTATCAATTCACACAAAGTGAACTTATCAATAGTCAATACCCGTTCGGGGTTGGCTCAATTTAATTCTTGTTAATGTGGCTTGCCTATCTCATTAATTGTTTGTCAATTTAGCTAGATTAATCAATATTAGGTTTAAATAATCGATTGTAATTTGAGTTTTCCTTTGTTTCTTATTCTTCTTCCTCAGTGCAATTTTCTTTCTCGAATTTGATAGTGACTAACATGTTTATTCAGAAAGTCACTATATAAGCGGGAAATCATTTTCTTAATGTATGTATTGTTTACATATACATGGTTCAATGAATTGAGAAACATGGGAGAGCTTTCAGAAAAAACTTCAAGTAATATTTTTTGTTTTGTTTCTGGACATGGGATATATAAAATTCAGCGAGAAGTAGCTAGGGGAATTGATAGTTACAATTAACTACAACACTAATTACCTGTACATTAATTAATGAATCGTGAAACACTGCTTTAATTATGTCAGATCAACAATGCATAAAGACAACTTCAAATATAGTCTTTGACATGTTTTTTTTTTTTGAGCAAAGTATTTTACATGGATGATACACCCAAAATTGTTTTAAAAAAAAATTAAATAGAAGTTATACTGAAAGATCTGACATAGTTTCTAGGCCTACTCAATAGATATGAAAATCGTATATTTAGGGATGTGAAGATGGATCTCCTCGTTGACCAAAAAAGATGAAAGAAAATGGATCTCCCCAACATAAACAAACCAGTAATACCCATCGATATTAGAAACGACGGCTTATTATTTTTAATATAAGTTTTTGATCGATATCTACGTTGTTTCTTTAATCATAATTAAAAATAAATCTGTCTGTGTTTTGGCGTTTTCCTTTACAATTAACAAAATTTTAAAATGCTTAAATAGGGTTTATTTAATAAAACGTACACTAAACACAAACAAATAACCAAGATCTATGTGGTACACTTGTATGAATCACCATGGTACGGTTTTAAAACCATTTATTAACTAACATAAAAGCATCAACCCTGTCTTTGGTTCAGTTGTTTTAAAAAGTATTTCCATCTATATAATCTATAATCTATTCCGAAAATGGAGTGAAAAATAAAATATAAACAAAAAAAAATATAAAAAAATTATTCTAAAATGGGATAATATTTTATTTTTCATTCGTACTTCATTTCCTATTTAATTTTTGAAGTAAATTTTGGAATGGAGATGAAGATATCTTAAAAATAATCACTTCAGTGGTTTATAGATTTAATATATTACGATTTTACATTTCTATAAATGTATATTTAAGCATATTAGTTCAGCTATATGATTGAAAAACATCTATTTGGTGGATAGATTATGATATTCTACATCTCGATTTAATGAATGCATCTAGGTTTGGAACAAATACTTTGGAAAACAACTAATTAATAGGGATGTGAAATCTAAGAAGAAGAAAATCAGTTTTGTATTCAGAGCTAAAAGTATTAGTTCGAGCAATGGATAGTAATGTTAAACGTTTTTACATGTCAAATTTTTGGAAAAATTTACAAAGACCTGATTAACATAATTAGAGAACCTGAAATATAGTCAAATTTTCTAGAGAAGATAAAAACTCTATAATCAAAATTCCAAAATTACAAGATTTTAAAATTTATCATATTCGTCGAATACAGAACAAGTTTTCGATTTTTTAGATGAATTGCAAGATTTCTTTTATATGAAACTTGAGTTTAATGGTTGTTTTATTTCAGTCTGGTTATTTAAATTATTTAAGATTTAAATAATAAATAGTTGTTTGGCATAAAAAAGTATGTTTAGTTATATAACTTGTTTTTGTAAGACAAAACGATTACTCTATGGTGGAAAGATATAGATGTGTATATATATGGCAACCCATGCATGATTATTGCCTTGAACACCGCACCTTTAGATCGGTGTCTAGTGGACCTGCAACAAAAGTTCGTGAAATAAATAAAACTATATCATATATTCCCTCTGTTCTTTTTAATAAGTCAGTCATGTTTTAATATTCCCCTTGATTTCGTATTTCTCAATTTATTGGTTTCCTTGCAACAAGTAAAATAAAATATTTAGGCTTACCTTAAGATCAGCGAGTTACAATAAAATTATAATGAGTGTGAATAACAGTAGTTAAATTTAAAGTACAAGAGGTATTATATATGTAACCATTTGTCTTTGTAGTGTATATGCATTTAGTCTTCGACCGTCCATATGACAACATATGTTTTGGTCTAATTCTTACTTGCTTGATGCAATATTATAATATCCATAACAATGTCCATATGCTCAGTTTCATCGCATCCTTTGAATTACGCAATACTCTTCAATTAATAAGATAAAAGTAGTAATTAGGCCTGAGCATTTTAATCTGGATCCAAAAATCTGAACCGGAACCGATCCGAAAATATCCGACCCGAAACCGAACCGAAAATTTACAAGTATTTATTGGATCAAAAATTCTTCTACCTGAATGGACCCAGATCCGAAAAGAACCGATCTGAATATACCCGGACCCGAAAAAAAACCGATCCAAATAGACCCGACCCGATAAGAACCGATTCAAACCCGACTTAAAAACTTTAAAATATCTTTTTATTAATAATCTTTTTCATTATTTTGTAATATTTTTAAGTAACATGAAGTTTGAAATGTAAAAATAGAATTAAAATGTTCTATTTTAACTATTTATGGTTTATTTTAAGTTAATTACTTAATTTGTAAAATTTTAAATATATATGATAAATTTTGACTAAATTCGATGGAATTTGAGTATTTAATTCCCTTTTTATATCCTAAATATCCGAATCCGATCCGGACCCGACCCGAATCCGAAAATTATGAGTATTTTAATTATAGACCCGAACCTACTCGGACCCGACAAGATCCAACCCGGAACCGACCCGAAAAATTATGGATACCTAAATAGGTCTAAATTTCCAGGACCCGAAGCCGAAGGATTCGGACTCGAGAAAACCCGACCCGAAGATCCGGATGCCCAGGCCTATTAGTAATATGTAGAAAAATTGCTAATATAATTTGGCTGGTTTTTAAAGAGAAAGACGGTGAGACGTCACGTGGCTAATTCGCTTTGATTCAATGCATTATCTCTCGCGAGCCTCACTCTCGACCAAACCAACTTGCCTAATCGCTTTCCTCGTACGACTCTCTAATCCCCTCTTTTGTTTGCTTTTCTTTATTTACTACGAATTGTGTTTCCACTTTGTGCAAATTAAACCCAAGTTATTTGTAAACTATAGATCGTACGTCTCTCCACGACAAGCATATGTAGTTTAATAAGTGGTTGGTCTAATAGAGATTGGTCGTTTTCATGAGTGATGTTATCATGAAACAATTTAACTAAACTTGTTGAAGGATTGTCCTAATTTCCTATTCAGAACAAATATGATTAGGTTCAGAGTATCACAGGGAAAAGGTTGTGTTATTTTTTCTTCATGATAAAGACAGAATAGGGTATAACTCTTTTATATTGTCAAGCATTAATTAGATAATAATCAGAGGTCCAAAGAGAACATAAAACGGATGATTAAGACAAAAAAAACATGAATTTGTCACTGGTTCATTGCATTTATCCTAATAAATAGTTTATACTGATTTTTCATTTTTTGTTCAAGTTCAGTTTTTTTTTTTTTAATTTATAGCTAACTCCAACAAAAACAATGTTTACAAGGAAAAAGATGGACGAAGATGATTCAAGAATCAAGACGAGGTGTTCGATTGGAGGGATATTGACCAACTTCTCTCATGTTGACTATAACATGTGTCGCAATATGGCAAGTTTAGCACAAACCCAAGACCTTTTTTGTTTGGATTTAAGAGCGCAATCTTCAGAAAATTTTATAGTGAATTCAATCTAAACACGGCATGAACTTTATCACTTTCAAGATCAAATCAATATTCAAAAGAATCTGTTGACCACATACTGTCTATCTTAACATGTGCCCCCTGTTAGGAATTGCGCTAGGCGCTATCCGTGCGGCTACTCCGGGTCTAGCGAGTTGTTAAAAAATCGGGATAAATTCGGAGTATATACGGGAGCTAGTTTTTAGTTTTAAATATATACAAGATTCATCAAGTTACCAAGTTAGATCATATAAACTAATACTTTTTGTTTGATAAATGCCATTAGTTTTATCAAATGCCATTAGTTTTTCTCAAAAAAATAAAATAAATGCCATTAGTTTAGTCATGCACAAAAAAAAGTAACCAGCACTTTTGTTTTGACAGATAAAAGACGAGTTTGATTTGTCTAAAAAAGTCAAACAAGAAAGAAAATTAAAGAAAATACAAAAAGTTCAGAATTATCTTCTCCCACATCGGTAAGGAGAACACAAGTGATAAGTCTGATTGTCTATAAATAGAGCTAGTTCTTCTAGGCATCTAATTGCATTGTGGGCTTTGATTAGTAAAGCCCAAAAGATGTCATAAGTTTAAAATTAATCAGTCAAAAATCGGTTAAAATTCGGAAAAGATCCGATTAATTGATTTAGGCGCTAAACTATGCAGTGACCGATTATTTGATCCGATTAGGTCTTATACGCCACGGTACTCTTACGTGGAGCGCCTAGGCGGCCGATTATACGGCTAGGCGCCCGCGTTTTTGAACAGGGCATGTGCCTAAGACATATAATTCACATATGCATCTACTTTAGTCATAAAGGGGAGTATTAACAAAATCTCAGGAAATAATGGGATATCAATCAATTCCCCTTATTGATAGAATAAACCATTTATATTTTTATATCATTTTCATGTAATTTCTCAGTCACATCATTTACATTCTCATTTCACAAATTCTAGTTATGAAATAAAACTTACAGTTATGATGAATAATACACACAAATATATTCTTATTCATTTATCATGATTCCCTTATTTAAAGAGTCCGGATCATCAGCTATTCTGGTGAAGAATCTGTACTTGTTTTGTGACATTTACATGTGGATTAATTCTCATGATAAAACCAAATCCTTCGTATATGGCCCTTTTGAAGCTTACGTCCCTGACAAGGTAAACACCAGTCTGTAAATTACATAATAGATACACACAAGCTGTCAAGCACTCGTAGCTTTAATTATCGTCTGTTGTTGATGTTTTTCTTGCAGCTTCTTATTGGACTTGGAGTGTCTCTAAGGTGATAATTTCTTATGATCAAACTTTGCCAAAGGCGATTTTGTTTGAGCAATGGTATAAGGACGATACATGATCATGTTGGAATGTAGTTTGATTTAAGAATCTATCTATATATCTATCTATCTATCTATCTATCTATCTATAATAATAAAGGAGAGTTTTTTTTCTCCTTGGGGGAAAAAATGCCATGTGGCACCCTCTTTTTAATAATTTCTTTTTTCAATCTTATTTTTAATGGGTTTTGATGTTAATTGTGAAAGACATTGGATTTTTAATTTTTCCCTCATACAAGCTCAAACGTTTATAACAGTGTTTTGAACTGACCGGATCTGCGGTTGAGCCGTAAATCCGGTGACCAATATCATCGGGTTTGGCCTAAAATTTAAAAAGCCGCAAAAACCCACAAAAACTCAATAAAGCCCGAAACCCGATACCAGTTGCACCACTGGTTGAACCAACATATAGTTTTATTTAAAAAAAATAGTTATGTTTTTAAATTTGTTTTATAGATTTCCAATTAAAAGAATAAGATCATATGATCATGTGGATACAAAGCGAGTTTTGGATTGTTGAAGAAGAAGAACCTGGTGAGTTACAAATTTATTATTCACATTAGACATAAATATTTATGAATTTCATGTCTTGATTTTTTTAGATGTCATAACTCTTATGTTACAATTTTTTTTTAAAAAATAGTATAAACTATTTCTTAATATTTTGTGTCAAATGAAAATAAAATATAGAAACTAAAGTTAAGTATTTTCTAAATGTTCTTAAACATAAAATAGATACATATCAAACTATCATTTTATGTTTAAAACATTTAAAATATTAACTTTAGTTTTATATAGTTATTTTCATAGCTAATATATTATTATATAATAAAATTAATTCATTTATTAATCTGCGGTTGACCCAATGAATCGTTCGGTTTAGTCTCGGTCGGGTTTCAAAACACTGGTTTATAGGATTTCTTTGTATTTGATGTTGACGATGGAATATAGAGTCTCTACGATTCTCCTTCTTAACTAATCGACGTAACCGTTCATATAATTAATCCAGAAATTCCACTCTTCCCACTCTCTCTATTGAAAACTTCTTTAGTTCCTGCCTTCTCAGCTTCATTGGCTATGCATAGACGATGTGAGAGCTCGGAAGAGAATCCCTTTACGTTTCCCAATTCAGATCATGTTAAATTCCCAGTTTCATTGCTCGGAGTTGAAGACAAACCGTATAGAGATGTTGTTCAGACTAGGCTACAATAATTTTGCAAGCTTGAAATGTTAAGAAAAGGGTGAGATGTTGGGGTTGATATGTTGTTGATTAATGGGAAGATACACGGTTTCTTATTTCAGTTTACCAATTAATGATCGTTTGCTTTTAAAGTAGTAGTTTTCTTAGCGTCATCCCTTTCTCAGGCGGTGTTCCTACATGCATCAATCAACTTTCACATGCTTAACACCTTCAAACATCTCTTGAAGAAAGTTCAGTCTATGACTTTGGTATTTATGATGAAACCAGGAGCAACCCTAACTTCACATATGATGGCGCCCTAATGCCATCTTATTCACAGAGCGGACTCGTTTGTTGACCTAGAAGAGACGACACACCCGATCTTGATGGAGAGTTCTAGGTACGAAATTACGACCTCCTCATGTCATTAGCCTACACAAAGGCGATTTGCGGGTTCGTTTTTCTTTTAAAGTTTTACAGTCCAATATAATAACTTAACAAAATCCAGCATATTAGCGCTTACTTCTTTTGGTTTGCGGTATCATAAGAAAATTTTGGGTATTAAAACTATTTTCAACAAAGAGAACCAAAGCACTCACATGATATGGCTAACTTAAAATTCAAAGGTATATCTCAAATATCTTACTTTTATGAACTTTCTCAATTTAATATAACTGTAATCTTAATGTTTGGACATGAATAATAGTGGAAGTCTTAAACTGCAGGGTATTAAACGTTTGAATCAGTGTATTTGAAGGGCTCGCAATACTCCTTGATGAAAAGTATGGCTGCCTTGGGTGTAGAACATATATATTAGATACTCACCAATTATTTTACCAAAAATTGAAACTTCACCCTTATTTTTTATAAAGTTTATAAAATTTGAAACTTATTTTATCTTTCTATTATTTGAACTAAATATATCAGTACAAGTTTGATACTTCATAATTATTTTAATAATTAATAATGTAAGTATGTTTTCTAAATAAAACATCAACTTTTTTATGTTTAAATTCCAACTAAATTAACTTTGTTACACTATCACTTTTACTGTACTTTTATTAAATTGATTAGTAACAACCACTTATACTATTCCACTTTGAACTAAACAACTTCAAACAAAGTAATACACTACGGTCGCTAACCACTATAAAAAAAATCAGAAAATATCATTTTTAACATTTCATTTTCATATTTTTTAACATATTTTCTTTTAATAATTAAAATATTTTTAAATTTAAATTTAATGAATTTTGGTATTAATTGTGAAATAAATTGGGATTTTAAACTTTCCTTCATGCAGGTCCAAGCGTTTATAAGAGTGTTTTGAATCTGACCGGACCCGTAGTTGAACCGATAGATCCGTGACCCAATATAATCGGTTTGGGTTTTGTGAAAACCCATAAACACACAAAAACTCACTAAAACCGGATACATGTTGCAGCACTGGTTGAACCAATAGATAATTTTTATTTTTACTATTTTTAGTTCAAGATTTGTTTTATAATTATTTTTATATTCTAAATTTCTAATTAAAATTTAAAATTTTCAGTTTTATTACCGTCTTCCTCTTCTTCTACTCTATAATTTACGTTTGCAAGAAAAGTGAGTCATGATTGTGCTGAGCCGCACATCCGTAAACGACTAAAGCATGATGAGGCTTATTATTCCTCTACACTACAATTTACGTTTGAAAGGTGAGTAAATTATTTTTATTTAACTTAGTTTATAACAAATAATTAAATTTTTAATTTACAGATCAAAAAGAATAAAATCATATGATCATGTGAATTACAAAACAGAGTTTTGGATTGTTGAAGAAGAAAAACCGAGCGAGCTTGATTATAATAAATTAGAGAATGCTCTTGCTGAAGAATATCCCAAAGATGATGAAGTGACAAATTTAGAAGATTTTGTTGGTAAGTTTTAAAATTTAGAAAACCAAAATTAGTTGATGTGATCTGGTGTTAGTTTATTTTTGTTATTGACAATATATTACAATGATGTTTTAATTTTGGTTTATTTTGGATTGGAAGTTTAATTTTATGTCTTGATTCTTTTAGATGTCATAACTCTTATGTTACAATTTTTTTTTAAATAGTTTAAACTATTTCTTAATATTTTGTATGTACACTTAAAATACTTAACTTTAGTTTTTATATATATTTGTTTTCATAGCTAATATATTATTATATAATAAAACTAATTCATTTATTAATTCGCGATTCATCCGCGGTTGATCCAACGATCCAGTGATCCGATAAATCATCCGATTCAGTGTCCGGGTTGGGTTTCAAAATACTGGTTTATATGATTTCTTTGTATTTGATGTTGACGATGGAGAAATAGCCTCTACAATTCTCCTTCTTTAATGCAATCGACGTAATCGTTCATATAATCAATCCAGAAATCCCACTCATCCCACTATCTCTTATTGAATGCTTCTTTAGTTCCTGCTTTCACAGTTTCATTGTATATGTATAGACGGTGTGAGAGTTCGGACGATAATCCCTTTACTTTTCCCAATTCAATCATTATCGAATTCCCAGTTTCATTGTTCGGAGTTTCATTGTTAGGCTAAAACAATTTTGGCAAGTCTGAAATGTTAAGAAATGTGTGAGATATTGGGGTTGTTATATTGTTGATTAATGGGAAGGTACACCGGTTTCTTATTTCAGTTTACCGGTTTCTTATTTCAGTTTACCAGTTAATGATTGCTTACTTTTAAAGTAGTAGTTTTCTTATGCATCATTTCCTTTCTCAGGTGGTGCTTTTACATGCGTTAATCAACTTTCTCAGGTTTAACACCTTCAAACATTTCTTGAAAGAAAACTCAGTCTATGACATGAGTATTTAAGATTTCAACTAAATTAACTTTTTTACGGCTATCGATTTTTATTTTATTTTTATGAATCGATCAGTAACAACTACTTATGCTATTCTACCTTGAACTAAACAACTTCAAACAAAATAATATACTACGGTCGCAAACCACTATCAAAAAGATCAGAAATATCATTTTTACATATTTTCATTTTACATATTTTTAACATATTTTCTTTACTAAGACCATATAATAAATTATAAATTGAAGTAAGAATACAACATACGAATCCGGCGCGTAGCGCCGGAATATCACTAGTATCACAATATTGTAAACTTTTAGCTTAGTTCGAGTATGTCCTAAAAGCATAGTGATTAAATGCAAAACTTTCTTTTTTATATCCATGGGCTATTTGAACTCAACTGAAGACTAGCCCAATATTTAAGGCCCAATATAATAAGGCCTCAAGTTTCAGCAAATCAAAAAGGGGGAAAGATAAACCCTAACTCAATTCCTCAATCTCGTCGAACTCCACCGATTCAATTAGCAATGGGGATACTGTCGTGGTTCACCGGAAGCCCGAAGCCTTCGCAGCCGGAGAAGTCAGAGACGGAGATAACTCAGACGGCGAAATCGGAAACTCCGGCACCGGGGATGAACGGAGCCATAGAAGTCCCTCGTCCCGATCGCGCGACGGTTTTCGAGTTCGGGTCCGTGGCAGCCACGGGAGACAGAGTCACTCTCGCAGGATACTGCCCCGTTTCCGACGATCTCGAACCTTGCCGCTGGGAGATTATTCCCGCCGACGGGAAAGACGCGCCGCAGTTTCGCGTCGTCTTCTGAAGAATGTAGTATGTTCATCGAGAAACTGTATTGGTACTGGAAATGTCATAGACAATTTTTCACTTGAACGTAACAGGTAACAGGTTCGAAGCGCACCATCATCATCTACAGCTTGTATTCTCCGTATTTAAATAAATTAGCTTCTTTTATTAGTCCAATAATTGAATAAATTAATTTTTAAAATTAAGGGAATTATTAAGTGATTATCCGTGTTTTACTGCTCTTAATGACAAGAATTAGTGCCAACGAAGAAACCTTTTAATCCATTAACCAAATCTATTAAAAAAAATATTTAAGAAAAATTAGAAAAAACAAAAAAAAACTTCACGATCGTTTCGTCTTTCGTCATCGTCTTCTTCAACACAGTTGACGAATTCTCCTAAATCACGCAATGTGGATTTGATTGATCTGAAGATCCAATATCAATAACCATGGAGAACGTAGCGGCGCAATTGAAGCGCGGAATCTCGAGACAATTCTCCACAGGATCAATGCGACGAACGCTTAGCCGGCAATTCACACGCCAATCCTCCCTCGATCCGCGCCGTAACAACATGAGGTTCAGCTTCGGCCGCCAATCTTCGCTCGATCCGATCAGACGGAGCCCCGAATCGTTAGGATGCGAGCCGAAGATGTCTGTCCCGGAGAATCTCGATTCCACGATGCAGCTTCTCTTCATGGCGAGTAAAGGCGACGTTGATGGCGTGGAGGAGCTGCTTGATGAAGGAATCGATGTGAATAGTATTGATCTGGATGGACGTACGGCTCTGCATATCGCTTCGTGTGAAGGTCATTACGACGTCGTTAAGGTTCTTCTTAGCCGGAGAGCTAACATCGATGCTCGTGACCGTTGGGGTAGTACGGTCTGTTCTTATTCTTCTTCCTCCTTTTCCTGAGCAAATTTCCGAATCTGGTTTAGCAAAATTAGTTCGAATTGATTTCCGGTTCGTAACAACCGAATTGATCGTGATGTTTGGCTCTGGTTTGTGCTCGGATTGTTTCTCTGGTTTGGCTTTGGTTTAACCGAATTTATCATCTGTTTAAGTGCCAAAAACCCGACATCCTAACCCAAACTAAAAACATGAATCCGTGTAAAGTACCGAATGAATTTTGTAGGGTGGTATAAAATGTACCTGAATCAAAAGTATTATTAACTGTATTCGAAATGGTAATAAAAAAAAACTTGAAAAAGATCCAAATTCGTATTAGTTATTTACAATAAGTATTCAAAACTTAAATAAGTATTTCTTTACTCAATTACGTATTTATCTTTTTCTTTTGATGCCAAAAAAAATTACGTATTTATTTTGTTAGATATTAAAATGTTTTATTAACGGAACCCAAGTTTGGATTCAAAATGAGTCTTAAAAATAGAAAATGTACTTGAACCAGATCCTAAATATCATTAACCGAGTCCTACTCAAACATATGTGAAACCCAAAAATCTCATCAGAATCAACACTCAAGCATATTTTAAAACATTCTGATTTTGAATCTTATGCAGGCAGCTGTTGATGCCAAATATTACGGAAATACCGAAGTGTATAATCTCTTGAAAGCTCGAGGAGCTAAAGCACCGGTATGATGTTTAACAAAAATATTTCTCATTTTATGTTCTTAAGAGGATTTGGTCTCTCTGTCTATGGTGTGTGTGTTTTATTTCATCTTCAACATTTGTTTGTTTTGAAACTTTAGAAAACAAGAAAGACTCCAATGACGGTGGGAAATCCAAAAGAAGTCCCTGAGTATGAGCTTAATCCACTCGAGCTTCAAGTCCGAAAAGTTGATGGCATCTCAAAGGTTGTTCCTTCCTCTTAAGTCTCACAAGATAATGAGTTTCTTATTCTGATGTTTTTTTGTTTACTTAGGGAACATATCAAGTTGCTAAATGGAATGAGACGCGAGTCTCAGTAAAAATATTCGATAAAGATAGTTATTCAGATCCTGAACGAGTGTATGCATTCTTCTTCTTCTTCTTGAATTCCTCTCTGAGTATGTATCTAAGTTGTTTGATAACATGAATTATCTAACACTGCTTTCTCTTTTCTTTGGTACGAGCAGAAATGCATTCAACCATGAATTAACTTTGCTAGCTAAAGCTCGGCATCCAAATATAGTTCAATTTGTTGGAGCTGTCACTCAAAATCTACCAATGATGATTGTAGTTGAGCATAATCCAAAAGTAAGTGAGCAGAATTGTTGTATTTTTTTTTTCTTTTCATTTCATGCCTGCAAATCGAATCATAAACTGTAGTAATCTTGTATTAATTTACAGGGTGATCTAAGTGGTTATCTTCAAAAGAAAGGTCGTCTTTCTCCTTCAAAGGCTCTGAGATTTGCTCTTGATATTGCCAGAGGCATGAACTATCTTCATGAATGTAAACCAGACCCGGTCATCCACTGCGATTTAAGGCCAAAGTAAGACAAAGCCGAGAGAAATTAGATAACGTCGACAAAACACACAGTTTGGATAATATTTTGAAAGTTCTTTGTAAGGTGTCAGAAATATTTTGCTGGATAGAGGAGGACAACTGAAGATCTCTGGATTTGGTTTGGTAAAGCTGTCCAAAATTTCAGAAGATAATTTCAAAGTGGTTAAGCACGAAGCTCATATCGATAAATCAAGTAAGAAAAATCATGTTCTTTATACGAACAATGCATTGTTCATATGCTCATTACCTTTCGAACTGCAGATTACTATATTGCACCCGAAATTTACAAAGACAATATCTTTGATAAAAGGGTTGATGTGCATTCGTTTGGTGTCATTTTGTATGAGGTAGTAACATACATCTTTCACCTTGTTGATTGTTAAATAGCTGAGTCTCAAACTCTTGCATTTTTTTTTTGCTTTTACATGTGAAGATGACTGAGGGAGTATCTATTTTTCATCCTAAATCACCTGTAGAAGTTGCAGAGTCGATATGTTTAGAAGGAAAGAGACCAACAATCAAGACGAAGTCGAAGAGTTACCCTCCAGAACTGAAAGAGTAAGGCATTATCATCTGTTACTGCATTTTGTGATGTTTGTAGGCATTAACAACTTAAGAATCTTTTTGATAATCTGTAGGTTGATTGAGGAATGTTGGCATCCAGATATAAGTGTGAGGCCAACATTCTCTGAGATTATTTTCCGACTGGACATAATAGTTGCTAACTGTTCTAAGCAGGGTTGGTGGAAAGACACATTTAAGTTTCCTTGGTAATGCATTTTTTTTTCATCTTATAATCTTATTATGCTGAAACAAATATTTATGTTATCATGTTTTGTTTTTTTTGCAGGAAATGAAGGAAAACAATTGAATCAATCAACACTGAAAGTAAAAAACCCCAGAGATGAAAGAAAATCCAAGATGAGAGTGGGATTTCATTTGCAGACTCAAACAGATTCATCCTTTGTAAAAACAGAACATATCACTGATTTGTTTTTAAATACTTTTCATGTTTCATATCATAAGCTTTGGGTTATTTTGTAAGTATATTCTATGAGTAACAGCATACACATCAATTGTTCATGTCAAAACTAGAAGCAAATTTTAAATTCTAGATAAAGATTCATAAATTTCTGCTAAAACAAGTACACAATTGCTCACTGAGTAATAAAAAGTTTTACAAAGATGATTCCAGAGTCATAATGCGGGAGAATAGTTTATTTTGTAAATGATATTGCGTTCCACCTTGGCTAATTGAAAGTTTGCTACTAGTTTATTTTGTAATGAATTTGAGTAATTAGTTTGATAACTTTTAATCTCGGATCATCATCAACTTGGCAAATAAATGACGTCCGCTATTACCATGATTATCACAAAAATCATTTAAGAAAAAAAAAACTAACACTCGTGATACATGTCAATAGACTCGGAAGTGTAAGAGTCTCTTTAGAAAGACGTCAAAGAAAGTAATATCCATAAGATGGCCATTGCTGATGATGATGCATTAATTGTTTTGAAGATATTATTGTTTTCTTCCTTGTTGCAGTGTTATATTTTTTTTTGAAAATTTATCTCATCTATATTATTAAAGCAGAAGTACAAAATCGATTTGTTTGGATACATAGATTGCCTTAGTTTAAATTTTGGTGTTTGGAAACAGGTTTACGTGCTTTTAATGGTTTTTATTAATTAATTCGAGATTAGTGTGTTTGGAAACAGGTTTAGATGTTTTTTTTTAAAAAAAATTAATTAATCCGAGCTAATCAAACAATATCTAAATATTAAATGCCTAATTAAATGTTAAATCACAGAAAAATCAATCATTCCTTATTTTATGTTTCTGTTAATGACAATCAGTTATTATTTTAAAAAGGAAATATTCAATCATAGCTAAAATCAAACAATATCTAAATATTAATTGCCTAATTAAAATGCCTAATTAAATGTTAAATCACAGAAAAATCGATCATTCCTTATTTTACGTTTCTGTTATATGGCAATCAGTTATTCTTTTTTAAAAGGAATATTCTTAATTATATTATGCTTAATAATCAAGCAATATCTTACAATTGATCTAAAAATTAAAACCAATAACAATTGATTGCCTAAAATTATGTAACAATCTTAACGTCGTTTCTTCTCCCCCCATTATATAAGGTTTGAGTCATCCCATTAGTCCGTAGTCAAATTATTAGGCTCTCCTCCTTGCATACCTACTTTTTATTCTTAAGCTTTAGTATAGTTTTTTTTGTCTTTTATATGTTTTTGGTTTCCCGTAAACTAATTTTATCATTTGTGATCATGTGCAGGTTAATGCTCGACGAGTTAATGGAATTGCTAATACAGTTAAAGTAACGAAATAATGGTTTTCGTCAATCAAAACTTCAAAAATCAACATTGTGGGTAAATCACGACCTTTTGTTTTGTAGTTCTTACATGTTTTTTCTTCTTCTTAGAATTGTAGTTTTCTTTCTACTCAAGACAACTACTTGATCTTTATTTATTTGTAGATGCTGAATTTGGGAGAGCTCAAGCAGAAGATATGTTGCAACACTTGTGGGCTGGACCAACCTCTAATGCATCAGTGGATATTGTCCAATGTCGCTACTATGTTGAAGTTCATTCGGTTGGTGTAACAAAGGTAACTAATGCTATTGTTTTCATTTGTTTCTATACCATCAATTACCAAATATATTCTCATTTTCTTTGATCTACATATGTTCTTTCTTCTCTGTTATCTTAGGGAAGTGCAATGGAGCGTATCCTCGGAGAAATAGTACTGCAGAATAAGTCGATAACTATACCAATTGATTACGTCTTATGCATTGGTAATTTCTTGGGGAATGTAAGCTTCTTATGTCACCTAACGTAACTTGTGATATATATTTTAAAAACTTTTTTATGTGAATTGATCCTATAAAGTGTTTTTGTTTTAAGTTTTGATTTGGGTTTCATCTTTTTAGTTACAAACTTTTTTGTATCATTTGAAAATAAATCTGAAAAGTGATACTAGACTTGTGGTAAAATTGAAATTCAATCTTTCTATATTATAATTTTTAGAATATAATTGTTCTCCAGTTTAAAGTTTATTGATACAACACTAAACTAAACACTATCTATATTTTTATTAAAAATAATAGTGAACATTTATTAAGTATAAACTTTTCTAAAATGAAAATTTAATAAATAAAGTTGATATGATAAATATGTAAGAAATAAAACTGATATTATAAATTTATAAAATTGATATTATAAATATGATATTATAAAAATCATTTGAAAATAATTGAGCACATGTCAAACAGATAAATTAAACTATTTTAATTCTCATATATATATACACACTTTCATATCCGACTCGGACACATTGTCTAACCCGTGAATCCATTGACCCGTATTAATCCATAAATAGCATATAATTTGTTGGTGTTTGGAGACTTGAATAGGACTATTAAAAAAAATAGTGTTTGGAAACATGGATTGTAGTCTTTTAAAAGAAAATTTAATTATTTGGATACTTGATTAGTAGATTTAATGAAATCATTTTAAAAACATAGATATCATTTTTAAAGAATAAGTTTGTTTGGAAACTTAGATTACAGTATATTAATAAAAAAATCAATGGGCTTATGATTAAGAAAAATTAGAAGTTCATTATATTATGATCAACTATCTATATGGGTTATCATTAAATTAATGAAAACAGGCCAATCTAATTACTCAAAAACATATTTTGTCTAAAATAATCACAAAACAAAATTTAAACTTTATATACATATATCAAATCAAAATAATAATTTAAAGTTAAATTATATAAAAAACTGATTAACAATATATATATTCAAAAATTTATTTTTACTAAAATATTTTCCAATAACCATTATTCAAAAGTTTTGCATTTAAAAGAATATTGTTACAATTTACAAAATATTATCATTTTGAAGATATGTTGAGCATAAAAAATTATGAATTTAAAGTTTCATGTTAATTTGTAATTTACTTGGTCATATATAATTTTTTTATTATGAAATAAAAAACATCTTTTATAATTTTAAGATATTTTCAAACTTGGGTAACAATCAGAATCATTAATACATCATTTGAAATATAAATTAACTCGAGATCTTTAAGATCCACAATTTATGGAGAATAATAAATATACTTACATTTTGATACACAATATCTTTCAAGTTTGGAATATGCTATTCATATGTTCCTAAAGCTAATTTTAATCCTAGCTTCACGTACACGATTTCTCATTAGTATAAATATGGATTTGTTAAATGATTTTTAGACAAACCACTCATATTGTAAAAGTAGGTCGAGATTTTTAATATTTCTGAGAATTCGATTGAGGTGGCTCTAGAGATCCATGGGATATACGATAGGTTTGAGGTAGATGAATGATTTTTAAAGAGTTTTTCTCATATACTTTCCAGATTATATTGCAGAAAAGATTTTGAGAGACGAGAAACAAATCTGTCGGAAGTAGTGTTTTCTCTTTATGCATTTTGTTTTGAGGTTTTTCTGTTCAGTTTTTTTTTTGGTTTATTGGATATGTGTTTGAGGTTCCTTCACTTGATTCACTATGATTAGTATTTTTTCTTTTATTCTATTAAATGGTTTACTTGTGTTCATGGGGTTTTGGGGATCCAGTTAAGTGGGATGGAGAGTCAAATATAAAAGGAACAAGAGGTCACAAAAAATACTAAAAGATCCCATGTTTTTCTGGAGACATAATATCTCAAAGGAAGTACAAGAAAGGAAATCGGGTGGTCTATCTTGGTATATATTACATGCGTTTTTGATAGATATATGATACACCCTTCATTCAACATGTTTCTCAATGATCAAAGGTCTATGACATGCAAGAATTTATGTGAGGTCCTTATTATGGGTTGACGGGTGTTCCTTTATTATATTCCATACACAGCAAGTTATAAAATCTTTTAAAACATAAGTCTTACATACGTTGAAAGCACTACAACTCTATGTATTTAGTAATCTATTTTTATTTTATAAATAAAGATAATCTTTAAAATAAAATAAAAATATAAACAATCAATGAAATTATATAACACGCTTATATTATAAATAAAGATAAAACCTATGGAAAAACTACATTTTACAAGTATTTAAAAAAAAATTAAAAGGTATCGATCCAGCTTTTAAAGCCAGTCAAGTACAAAATTAGAATGTTTGAAAACATGGATTGCAGTTTAAAAGAGGTTTGTTTGGAAACATGAATAACAATATTAATTGAGAATTGTTTGGAAACATAGATAGTAGTATATATACTTTCTTTTATTTACATAATTAGTCATTTCATTTATAATAAATTAGGTACTTCCTTTTTGTGTTTTTTTTTATTTTACAGATTCTACCGCTACATTTAAAATCAATTTAAACTAAATAATTACAATTCCAAACTTATCTAAACAAATCGATATTCATGTATTAATTTAGCCAAACACATAATTTTTTTTTGTTTACGGAATCATTTAGTCATACATATTCGAGTACCCATTTAGGTACGGGTCGTTTCTTTCGGGTATAAATTTTTTGGGTTTTGAAATTTCTTTTTAGGTGCTTTCTTTTTGTATTTATTTTTATTTACAGATTCTATCACTATATTTAAAATCAATTTAATTTAATTAATTACAATTCCAAAACGTACCTAAACAAATCGATATTCATATATTGATCATTATTAATATTGTACAAATATTACTAAATAAAAATATTAATATTTCGCTTAATTTAGTTAAACACATAAAATAATAAAAAATTATTTGTGTATGGAATCAATTATGCATAGACATTCGGGTACCCATTTAGGTACGGATCGTTTCGGGTATACATTTTTAGGTTTTGAATTTTTTGTCTAGATACTTCCTTTTGTATTTTTTTTATTTACAGATTCTATAACTGTATTTAAAATCAATTTAAATTAATTAATTGAAATTTCAAAACTTATCTAAACAAATCCATATTCATATATCTATCTGATTAATTTATATATTCTTTAGTTTACTAATTTTTTATATAGCTTATACTGAAATAAATATATTTGAACCGAAACAAAAAATCAATATAAAAGTACTGTACATTTGGATTCAAAATCGTTTCTTCTAACAACAAACTACAAAAATAAGTTAATCTGTATAAAATTTTAAATTACAATGTAAATATTTAATTAATATAGAAATATGTCATATTGTTTAAACAAAATATCAATATAAAAGTATTGTACATTGACGTTCTAAAATCATTTATTTTAACAACAAACCAAATAAATATGTTGATTGGAGAGAGAATAAAACAAAGCCAGAAAAACACATACTCTATTAGAGAAACTCTATGTTTCAAATTTATTAGGGTGAATGATCTATTTCCCCATGAAAACTATTCTATAACATCAGATCCCCACCGAACTATAACCTCATGCTATTATTCCATCAATACAAAGTTACGAATCTATTTCCCTCCGAATCAATAATTCAGAACGTAATTACCCATAAACCATGAATTAATTGGTTTATAGTTAACTAACCAATTTTGAATCAGCTAAACCAACCGAAATTCCAATTCTTATTATTTTTATTTTTTAACATTTTCCAATTCTTATTTTAAAATATTTGTTCATAAAAAAGTACCATCAACAAAAATTTACAGAGGAAGGTCTTCTTGCTATCGAGACCATTAAAGCTTCCCATCTCTCCCAAGTCCCAATTGTCTTCTTCTGCGACCGTATGGCTTGCAAACTCTGGCCATGGACACGAGAATTCAGATCAAATCCCAAATCAAATCGCAATTCCCCACTTCTCCACCGCATTCAAACTCCACTCCTCCCACATATCTCCCTTCCGACACTAGATCAAACCAAGCTCGTAACAGTTTGTGAGGGAGACAAGAACGGCGGAGATTAGGGACGTAGGAATGGCGAGACCGGAATAAAGCTCATTGAGTTTTGTTCTTAAGAGTTGCCATATGATTTTGTAAGATAATTGAGATCGAAGAGGATGTTAATTTTTTTTTTTTTGTTCTGGGAAATTAATTTATTGATTGACTAAATATTTTTGATTATTTATTGTTTCGATGAATATTTTTTTTAAATAGAGTTTTGATTGGCTTAGCTGGTTTAAAACTGATTGGTTAATTAATAAACCGATTTAAACCTTTGTCTATGGGTTTCTAAGTTTCGAAGTATTAACTTGGAGAGAAATACATTTACAACTAAGAAGTCGGGGAGAAATAAGTTTACAACTTTAAACTTGGGGGAAAATAGCACGAGGTCATAGTTCAGTGGGGATCTGATGCTATATGATAGTTTTCATAGAGAAATAAATCGTTTACCCAATTTATTATAAAGAAAGTTTACTAAGGTAAAATACATTCAATAATTACAAACAAATAATATATTTCATAAAAGTTAAAAATAATATCCGCCCTTTCAAAGACGGGTCAAAACCTAGAAGATCAAACCTTACGGTTGAAAATTTAATAAATCCGACAAAAATTCTTAAACTGAAATAAGATCAAACAAATGAAAAAGTCAAACCTTTAATTGAATCTCTCGAGTAGTTAGAAGATTAGTCTTATATTTAAATTCACATAATAGTAGTATTTAGAAGATTAGGCTTTCAAACAGATGAACCAAGACTAACCTAAAAAAGTATACTATTTAAACTTTCAGTCTACAAAGGTCGTTACATATGCTCAAAACTAAAAATAAAATTCAAAACCCGTGCGGGACGCACGGGTCAAAATCTAGTGTATTATTATTACTAGGGGCATAATAGCCCCCACACAAGCGTTGGAACGGATTCGTTGTTGATACATTATGTTGGTTTGGTATTGGGATTTAAGTAGTTTCATTGTTTAAAAGTCACCAAACTTAAGTATTTGGTAGTATACAACTAAAATAGTGTAAATATAAAGATTAAAAAATTGTTATAAAATTTAACAATTTATATGAGCAGTAAATAAATTACTTTCCTTAGTCTACCTGAAATTAATTTAGAAATATCGTATTGTATAAAACTGTTTTTTATAAAGTAGCAACTCTAGAAATGTATAATATTATATATTTATATATTTATTTATTTTAAGTTTTTTACTGGATTTTGTTTTAGATTGTTTAGGCAACAAAATTTGAAATAATCGACCAAAAATAAAAATTGGTATAGCTTTATGGCCCAACGTTATGATAAAGTAAAAATAGGTTTAAAAAGTTTGGGTTTCAAATGTGTTGGGCCTTGAATCTGATGTTTTCTCTGATTTTGAGTAAACCGTTATAAATTTTTTCTTCTTCGTCGTCGGGAGACTTGGCACGATGTCCTTCGATTCCTGTCGATATCTAGCGTTTTTGTTTGTGAGATTGACAAACGATAATTGTTCTAAAGTGAATTATGCTAGTGGCGTAGCTCCGGACAAGCGTGGGGTTTTAATAAAAGTTGTTCTATTTATGTGCAGTAGATAAAGTTGTACAAATGTTTATTTGATCCATGGTAACATATGCCACATTGAACCTCTAAATGAAGATGATATTGTGTTTTTTTTTTTGTGGTTAAAAGAGATGATATTGAGTTTCTTGAAACTGATTGTAGGCAATAATTTTATGTCAATGTTTGTTGAACTTATCTCGTAATGGCCTGTATATAGCATGACCATCGTAAAAATATTGATGAGTTGATATATATAAGAACTTGACAATTTAGGAACCGAAGAAGAATGTTGACTTGAGCCTTCATTTTTATTTTGTATAGTCAAATAGGGAATATGAACGGCAATTAGCACATGAAGATGAAAAACAATTGCATTGTTTCCAAATATTTTATCTTTTGTGATTCTTGAAAAAGACAGGTAAATATATCTACAGTGGTAATATTGGCTCATGGGTACATTTTTCCGCGGCGGTTGCAGCATGATCAGAAATCCTTCACGAACCAAAATAAGCAACACCCCACCATCAGATGTAGACACTAAAGTCGTTTGATGAATTGCAGAACTGCTAAACTGAGCTTTTGCTACCCACGTGCTAAACTGAAAATGTATGTAGCTGAAATTTTTGGTTTTCAGTCGACCAATATGAAAATGTGTTTAAGATCAACATATAACCTCTCTCTCCGGCCAGGATAAACAGATTAAAATCCTGGAAGATCTGGACATCTGGTCTTGAAGAATACTTGAAACTGGTATGACAAAGTTCAATATCTCCTTTAACAATATCGAGCACCCTCCTAGACGTATCACTTGGATAAATCTTCGATTCTCTGTCTATAACTGCGAAGATGGAAGCAGCTGCATTGGTAGCTTTGCTGGAATTAATCAAGAGACAATGAACTTGTCTGAGAAATAGCTACAACTTCCATGGTGAAGGTTAAGAAAACCTGTTTTGAAACAAAAATAGACTATCCTTTAGAAGAGATTAAGACAATAATCGTTTTAATTTTCTGAATTTTTATTGGTGTGTTACCCCGAAAGCATAATCGAGCGTTGCTTTGTCGTTATCCTTGCACCTGGTTTGAAACTGTCGCCAAGAGCAGCTAGCCTTTGTCTTGATCCATCTTGGTTGAACAAAAAGATGACAGCAGCAAGCTTGAGTATGGGGAAAATGTCAACCTGAAAGGCGATGTCGAATCTCCGTACAACAACTTGCCTTTGATGTGCAGGTTGTTGCGGTTGCTGACCCTGCCCGGCTTGCGCTTGGTTCTCTCCCCCAGAATCAGCCTCATTACCTGGTCTATTTGGTTCTCTCCCCCACCTCACAGTAAATAAGAAATAGTCGTAACATTAGTATTGTGAGTCAAATATAGATATGGATATAACTCAGATTAAGTATGACTATGATATTCAACCGGTCACGTTTGGTGATCCACATTTGCTGGACCGGAGCAAAGTTCCTGATTTTTCCAACTTCCCACTGCAACTGAAGTAATAGACGTACCACCAACCATTTTGCTGGAGGACACCGACTTTGCACAAGAAATCATCTTCCTGGTCGTCATAGGCAATTGAGGAGACAACAACTGGTACATGATAAAATGTTATAATATTAACAAAAGTAGCTGCGCCTGTTTACATCCAAACATAGAGAGAAAAATCGTTGGTGCTCAGATGATTGCCCAAATTTTTTATCGGATTTTCAGTGCTCAGATGGTTTGAATAAGGATTTAATCAAGCCATATATTAGAATCCCAAAAGCCATAAACGTACCTGAAGAGAGGAGGCAGTGACGCTCCCAAAACCCTCGCCGGCGCGAGAAGAAACTGATCCGACACGGACCTGTCACCGGTTACCAAAAACAGCCACACTCCGGAGACCCATCATCCTCACTGTCAAGTGACACTTCATCTCTGCACCAGCAACAACACAAACGCCCGAGAATTCATTTTAGGTCCTTCGGTGGAGATTCAGGACAAAAAGTATATCGGAGCAGGAAAGAGGAGAGATGAAGGGGAGGAGGAGGAGAAACAAAGAAAACGAAAGGGGGAGGGGTAACGGGCGGCAGAGACTTTTGAGATTTTCCTTGGTAGATGTAACGGTTGATGATTCACATTCTTTAACATAAAATTAGGGTTTTACTGAATAGATGATTGAGGAGAGGGAAGGAAGCGGCCGATGAGATGCTGAATCTCCGTTTACGAAGAAGACGATTAAACATGTCAACGTCCTATGCCTTCTTTTTTTGCAGGCCCATTAGAAGCTCCTTGATCCGAAGCCCATATAGGAGGTCTGGTCGCCGAAAAAAATTTAAAAAACCCCAGGTGAGTCCCACATATGGCTGACGTGTCTTCTCAGGAGAAACTCAACTGTCCCATTATATTATAGATTATATGTTTCGTCCACATAATCAATCAGTTTTTCTTTTCTACTTTATTTTTAGTTTATTTGCTGGTATTTAACGGGTGAATCTAGCAGAAAATCATAAAAAGGTTTGGTATTAGATAACTTTCTTGCTTTATCTCTCCAACTTTTTCATTTTCTAATGCTTTTTATTAAGGGAAATTGCATTGTATATCTATCAAACAAATTATAATTCAACATATGACTGATTGCCTTATTTTTCGTGTGTATCATATGTATTTTGTGTAATATTGCCATATTGTCCTTTGCAGCAACCGGTAAAACCTGCAGAAAAAAATATAAAATAAATAATTATTATGTAACAAAAGTAAATCGTGACAATTAGAGAGTCACAACCACGCGTTTTCAGATTTGCTCCACTACTTTCACCACCTACAATCTTGCTGATTCCAAAAGCAAGAGAGCAGCCATCAAATAAAATAAGCGGCGGTGACAGACGAGATGCATCAGGGATTCCAAAATCTACGGAGGCCGCAACGTCATAATAGGCGCAGCGGCGATATGATTCACACCAGCGTTTTGCGGAAGATACTTAAACTATTGTAAGTCACGGTTGTGGATTTCTTATCTATAAATCTGAAGTAGTTTTCAAATCCAATTATATTACCGTAGAAACTTATTGAATAGAGTCATGGCTACCTCATTTTGATTTGCGCCATCTTCTTATTTTGTTGGCTTGTGTTTCTCGTGTTCCTGTTTTAGTATACTATATCAAATCTCCATTGTCTATTATATTCTGTATTTATATTTTCCAAAACATTCTATGATGAAAGCAATCTACTTGTTTGTTGGTTGAATTTTCTCGTGTTACTGGTTTAGTATACTAGTTCAAAAACACATAGTATAGTACGCTGTCTGCGTACATAGTATGGTACTTTGCACGACAAATAGAATAGTCTAGTCTTATTATTATATCTCATACTGTACGTTCTATTTCACATGTATTTTGTTATATGGATCCTTACACATTTACCTTTTGCTTGTGTGTATCAGGTTACAAATGGAAGATTTAGACTGCCAAGTAAATTGTTCGAAACTGGAGTTTTGAGCCAACTAGTGAATATATTCTCATGTATATGTAATGGTGCAATGTGTATATAAATGAAATATATTCGGTACATGTAAATGGAAAGGTAATACATGTGAAATGGAATGTCATATATATATATTTGGCACGACAATAAATCTTATATCAATTGCAAATCATTTTGTTAGCCAACTCACACAAATGTAGACTTCTCAGAAACTTTTTTTGATCAGTACAATCATAGACATTTCATAATTTTACCCTGTTTATTTTGTGTCATTCTATTTGGGTTTAGGATTCATATATGGATTTAGAGTTTAGTGATTAAATTTTAGGGTTTAGTGATTATGATTTGGGTTTAGGGTTTAATGATTATGATTTAGGATTTAGTATTTCAGTCTTGGAAGTATGTTGGGTTTAGGGTTGGAGGTGGATTGGGGTTGAATTACAAGAGTAGTCTTCATTCCATGTTAGATAGCATGGAATAATAGTTCAAAATTTATATATTATTTATTTTGTTGTTTTTTAAAAAATATTATAACTTAAATTAAATTTAACATTTGGGTTTGGATTTAGAGATTCAGATTTATGGTTTAGTATTTATGTGTAGAGGTTGAGTTTAGAGTTTATGATTCTGTTTCGTATGAAGATGTTTTGTTTGTTTATATCTGACGTAGTACTTTTTATCAATGGAATAGAACATTTACTTAGAACAGTTAACTCGTACGTGAATCATATTAAACCTCAATTTCTCTTGGGCATGTGCTCTCGTCGACGTTAATCCTTGGTCCCACTATCACCGGTAACTTATAAATGGTATGGACATAACCGCACAAAAGATGTATTAAATGTTATCAACTCAATAACGTCAAAATCAAAGCTATTTACTTAATTTTGACTCCAAATTTGTATATTGAACAAATTCTCCTTTTTATTAATCAGATACTTTGTTAGATATTGTTGGTGGAAGTGCTCTTAGTACATGAAAAAGTCTTCTAAGAGATTCTGTCTAACGCCAAACCGAAGGAAATTAAAAAGAAGTAAACTGACAAAGACAAAAGATAGCGATGAGAAGGCAAGATGATGACTATTTCATGGTGAGTTGCTTCCAAGGCAAAGTCACTGTTCCTCTTCGAAGGTTGCCGGTTAAGGGTTGAAAGCTAGGGCTTCCTGGTAGATTAGCTCCTTAATCTGCTCAGCTGTGAGTACTTGCTCCTCTAAATCGACCTCAAAAGGCTTCATGCACACTGGTTCATCGGTAATGTCGTGCAAGGTTGTAAGATATGGATGAGCAAGCGCATCCTCAACTACAAAGAGAGTAGAAAAAATAAAGGAGATGAGAGTCCCAATAAAACTGCAAAAAAGGCTAAAGAGAGACAGAAAGGTACTAACCTGTGATTCTCTGTCTAGGGTCAAACTTTAACATCTTCTCCATTAAGTCAATAGCTAAATGAGGCACATTTGGGAATTTAACTAAGAAAGATTGGCGATCAAGACAAGGAAGCTGCCTTAAGTATTGTTTAGCACTTTCATTCAACGATCCAATGTCTGCTTCTGTTGGAGAGCCTATCAACTGCAAAACAAAGTGCTTCTAAGTTCAGAGATCTCACTAAAAGATGGTATGTTGCTTGAATTTTGACTTTACCTCCATAATCAAACGAAGCTGATGAACATGATCTTTTCCAGGGAAGAGCAGTGTGCCAGTCATCAGTTCCACGAAAATACAGCCCACAGACCACATATCTATAGCTGAGGTATAAGTAGAAGAGTTCAACAGAAGCTCAGGTGCATGGTACCATCTTGTGGCAGCAACGTACTCAGTCACTGCATGAGTTTCTAAAGGCGCACGAGCAAGCGCGAAACCACAGATCTTTAGTTCACACCTCATACTCACGAGAAGATTGCTCGGTTTTAAATTTCTATGTAACACACTGGCTGAATGAATGTACTTTAGTCCACGCAAGATTTGACACAAGAGATACTGCCAAAACGCTGAACACGTTCAAGCTCTCTGAACAAATGATTAAAGTTTTTTTATACGAATAAATTCAAACCTGGTAATGATCCTTGGTCAGTTCTTGATTGGATGCTATGACTTTTTGAAGGTCACTGTCCATCAATTCATAAGCAATGTAAACATCTTCAAAAGCATCTCTTTTAGGAGGCACTATTATGTCTTTGATCTCAACAATCTGTGGAAAATGGTACTTTTAATGATTTTTTTTTGCTGCAAATGTTAAATTAATGATTTCTTTTCTTTGTTGGAAAATATAGATTAAAGTAAGAGAAGAGTGATGAAATAAAACGGACATTTTCATGCTCTAAGTGACGAAGAAGCTTGATTTCACGGAGAGTTCTCCTTGCACGGATTGGGTTTTCACATGCATGCATGATTTTCTTTATTGCTACCGTCTCGTTGGTCTCTGAGTTCACAGCCGAACTGTTAAAAACAGATAAAAATACATATATTAATGTGTTAATGATATTTTAAGATCAACAAGAAAGAAGTGATCTGATTTTCAGTAAGTTTCTAGATGATTTTAGATGAAGTGAAAATTTATTGGGGAT
Source organism: Brassica nigra (assembly GCA_016432835.1). Taxonomy (NCBI): domain Eukaryota; kingdom Viridiplantae; phylum Streptophyta; class Magnoliopsida; order Brassicales; family Brassicaceae; genus Brassica; species Brassica nigra. Next base: position 8,391,373 of record CM028246.1, on the reverse strand, counting down.
GACTTCACAACATATATAAATATTTTTGACAACTTTTGACTTCGCTAAACGAATAAATTTTACCAACCCTTACACAAAGTAGTGGTTAATTAGGGATGACTTTCTTCAGGATTGAAACGTCACTAAAGGAAAATCATACAGAAAAAAAAACATAAAACACAAATGTTAAAAGGTAGTTACCAAACGATGCCATAAGCACCTCTGCCAAGAACCATGATCGGTGGCTTATACTTTGCGAGGACTTCGAAGATAATGCCGGATATGTTGTATTGTACATAGTTCTCGTCATGGGCCTCATGGCTGAGATTCTCAGGAACATTCTCAGCCGCGAGCATTTCAGGTGTCAGAAGCAGCTGCACGTCGGTAGTGGCTCCGCTGTGAGTTTCAACAGTCTCAGCATCGTTAGGTCTTGGTTCCATGACTTCTCAAATTCTTGCTGGTAATTTTTTTTTGTGCGCAAAAAATTTTGGGTTAAGAGAAATTATATTTGTTTTTGTTTTGGTTGGGTTAATATTCTGAGAGAAGGAAGTATATATAATGACTGCGAGTATGAATATCTAACTTTATTCACTCACGAGGACCAAATATATATACGAGAATTGGGAATTTTAATATTTTAAATAAGATTTTTTTCATTTATGCGAATCTGTAAATCCATTTTATTAATAAATTATTAACTTCAGTTTATGAAAATTTTCAGTCAATTAATTTTTCTATATATAATATTTAACTAAATGTACTCATTTAGATATATTCCACTTAGATTTTGTGTCAATATCTAAAAATATGAAACTGATAAATTTTATAAGTATTTTAACTAATTTTTAATTATAGTACTGCTGTTATATTTTTCTTGTAGATTGTTAACTTTAATTTTTGTAGATGTATTCCTATTAAATTTATGTTGATATAACTATTGCTAAAATAATCTCTTGACAATAATATGTTCGCCACTAAGAATAGACCTACTTAAAAGTATTTTTAGTAATTTTCATTTATAGAACTGTTGCTATACCTTTTTCGTAAATTGTTAACTTTACTTTAGTTCTTGTAGATTCATATAGAATTTATGTTGGTATATCTATTCCTAAAATAATCCCTGCACAATAATATGTTTGTAATTTGTAGTTTTACTTTAATGTTTTTAGATAAGATTGTAATTAATATAAATATTGCTAACAGTTCATTTTTCTTTCAAAATTGTCATTTTACTCTTAGTTTATTTTACATATAGCTATATAAATTTTATGTAAAATTAAATATTGGTAAAAATTTACACATACAATAATAGTACATGTGGAATGATAAATAAAGCATAAAATAACATTTTAGAAAAATCTTAAATATCGTTAATTAAAAAAAAACGTTTTTGTATAACATATCTTACAGGATCTTATAATTTCATCTCAAATAATATTGTTTGGTTTTTTTTTTGACATCAAAAGCTCCGTATTTTTATTAAGAAGATTCCAACCAAGTAGTGTCTAGCACCATCCAAATTGGGATCTCAGATTGTATATGGAAAAACAAAAGCCACGAGACCTGGCACCTTTGGCAAAATGGTCAGCTCGGAAGGTCTTTGAACGTGATACAAACAATATGGAGCAGGAAGTAAACTTAGAACTATATAAGATCGATAAACTCATCATATTCAGCCATAAGACTTGGCCATTCTTCTTCTTCCTCAATTAGTTTGACCAGTTGCAAGCAATCTGATTTAAACGCCATTGAGTCGTGACCGAGGAGTAATGAGTTTAAGACTGATTATTAGTTTCTTAATAATCATTCTTAAGTTTGATATTAACTTTTTAAGTTTAAGAATGATGATATATGTTCTTTATGTTGAACGGGTTCGGGTCGTTGATCAAAATATAATAGACGATTTAGATATTTCATGACTGTTTGGTCTGATACTTTGGTGGCTACTGTAACAACTAACAACCATTCTGTAGTTACCTTTAATGGCCTAAACATTTGTACTACATTGAGAAACTATAATCATATCGAACCAATTAATATGTGGCAAGGTATATTATATACTTGCAGGAAAAGAAAAAAGAGTTGTAGTTGATATCAGTACCTAATGTTCGTCGAAGATTATGAGTAGATCCAACTGATAGTCTCAACCTTTGTACATCCTCTAAATTTAAAGGGTGAAGAAACAGTGTTTGTTTTACACGTAGATAATTATCTAGAAGATGATAAAAAGATAGCGATTAATGAAGTTTAATTAATGAAAAACAAATATTGTCTGTACCAGATTGAGATAATTTATTAATCTTACTGTTTTATTTTAATTGTCGTTTTAGACTTGGACACACAAATTAAAAAAAAAACATTTGATTTTGAATGTTTACTAAATAAAAATATCATTACTAATATAGTTAACCACGTTTTGACCAATAGAAAAATATATTAGAATAAAAAATCAATAAATTTTATACTGAAATTATAAAACGACATTTATTTCGAAACGAAATTTTTTATCTACAACGACAAATAATCTGAAATGAAAGGAGTATTATATTTTTTTGAGGAGAACATGACTGAATTTAGTTAATAAAAAGGAAAGATTGTTTGTATCGGACTGATTTTTTTTAATATATTTTTTTTTGATAATCATGAAGATCTCAAAGGTTTATAGACCCAAAATTAATCCCACAAAATCCATAAAAATCAAGGTTTTCTTACTATTTAAAACATACTAGAGTCTTTGTCCGCGCTACGCGCGGAAAATTGGTTTAAATGAATTGTTTTTATGACTGAAATAATTTAATAAATTAATTAATATTAATTTTTATATGATTTTTTTTGAGTTTATTTTTTATAATTTCTATTAAATATTTTTTTTTCGTTTTGGTTTTATTTCTTTATGTTTACAGTTATATAATAGCTTTAAAATTCCCAAAACAGAAAAATGAGTAGCATGACTAACATTCTAAATGTGAAAATTACTCTGATGTGATTTTTCATTTAAGTTGTTAATTTACATTGATTGCATATTATAATATTTTTATACTTTTGGTTTAGTCGTCTCGTTTAGTGTGTTTTTACTTTGCTATTCTCCCCAAAACTGCTGTAAAGATTTTTGCAATAGAATAAACTCACGATATTTGATACGTAGATAATATTTGGACATTGTAGAATTTTTATATTTAGTTTATGTTTTAGTGTAGAAATAGAAATTCAGGTACCTTTATTTTAATATCTAACTGCTTCGACTAAACTGTTTGGTAATTTTTTTTTTAGAATTTAATAAATTTTCGTAACACACAATTGTATTATGATATTTTATGATTACACCTTCGCTACGCTACGCGCCGGATTTTATAATATTTTCTATTTAATTGTTTTGATACAATAATTTAAATATACAATTAATTTTTAATATACATTTGATTGCAAATATATAAATTTATATCTTTTCATCTTAGAAAATAAGATATTGATCAAAAGTATTTAGATATGATTTATTTCACTTTACACATCTTTAGTCCTGAAAATATTTAAATAAAGTGAATTTTAACTTATGCATAAATTAATTAACCATTCATAGAATAATATTTATTATCTTTTGTCTGAATATATATTACTCTGTGAAAAGAATTATCATAATAGATATTATGTTAATCTGACCAAAAAAAGATATTATGTTCGTACATTTTGAAAGGAGTTACACATTGATAATGGATAGTCACATTTCATCAACTTACAATGTTCTTTAAGTAAGAAGTGGACTTGTTTTCGCACACCGAATTTCTAATAAAGGAAAACCAAACGAATATTATTAATCAAAATAACATACATAAGAGATCTAATATATTTCTTTTCTTTTGAATAAAGAAAGAGTTTAACATATATTTCAATATCATCAAAGGAATGCTTTAAAAGTTAAAACCGATAAAGAAAATATGTTCTTTTGAAAAGGCTTAATATGTAGCATATTTTACTCAGACAAAAAAATTTGAAGCCTGCTTTGCTCAATCGTTTTGAAACATTTTTTCACAAATACTCTTATTTTAATCTTAAAGACATATAGTCTTCACAAAAAAGACATAGTCTTCACAAAGACTACTACTTCAAACTTTACTCGATGAATCTTTACCTCAAGGCTTCGACTCATATGATTGGTGTCAATGGTGTAATAGTTGTCAATTATTTTTGAATTACTATATAATTCGTTTAATAATTCACATACCTGTCGTTATTATTGCCTTTAACTTTTTCAGTATTAGTTTTATGAACTTTTTCAGTGAGTCTAAAGAACACTTAATAAAATATAAAAATGAAAGCAAAGAATAATTACCAGTAAATAAAAAGATTAAACCGTTTTTTTCTTTCAGCCACATTTAACAATATTAAAAACTCCCAAAATTTGGGTTCGTTAAACAAAACTAAGGGTATAACAATAAAAATCTGAATCAGAAGAACAAAATCCAAACCAGGTGAGAGAGATTACAAAAACAAAGAGTCAAGACCAGAGGCTTAAAGGGCCAGGAAACAGAAGAGCCTTACTTTCCCAGAGTAGGGATTTGTGCGGCGTCTTCAATTTTTGGTGCAGGAGCGACCCTTTTTGGTGCAGCAGCTCTCTGGTTTTCTCCTCCATCGGTTCCTCTTGTCCACGACCTCTTCCTTCAGTTCCTTCTCTTGGTCCACGACCTCCACGTCCTTCCCTTCCACCACGGTAACCACCTCTGTATATCTCTCCATTCGCAGGTTTCAAAAACTCATTTATGCTCAACGACTTCTTGGTCTTCTCCTCTTTCTCAACTGGGCGCTTTTCCTTCTCTGTTCCCAGCTTGATGAAAGTCCTCATCGTTGTTGCTCTTTTTGTTTGAGATCTGTTGCATGGCTCAAACGCCTTTGTATCAACCTTCCTCTCCTCAATCTTGGTTTTCTGCAAAGCTTTCCTCTTCTCCTCCAAAACCTTCTCATACTCTTCCAGAGTCATGTCGTTGTCCTCGGGCTCTTTCTCTGCTTTCTCTTCAACAGGTGTCTCTTTGTTTGCTTCACCTTCATCACCTTCCTTCTCAACAGGCAGACTCTTCTCCACCACTGCTGCGGATTCTTCAGTTGCTGGAGGAATTTCATCCTCGTTGGTTCCCCAGTTGCCACGGCCAGCTCCATCACGTTTAAACCCATTTCCGTGACCTGTTCCACTCTCGCGGTCAAAGTTCCGTGGGCGTTCAAAGTCACCACCCGGCTCTCCACTGCTGAAGCCTCCATGGCGACCACCACCACCACGGTATCCACCCACAGACCCACCACATCTCGCTCCATCTCCTTATGAGCGTCTGTAGCCTCCAACGTATCCGTTTTCATTAGCAGGACCATCGTTGTTCCTGGGCTCCCTTTTGAATCCACCACTCCTACCAAGGCCACCACGTACTCCACCACCGCGACTTCCTCCCTGGCCGTTCTAAACCAAGGAAAAAAAATTAACTACAGTCATATTTGTCCAGCATCAAAAGAGAAAATATATTAATGTGCATCTCTAATTACCTATACTTACTCTGTCTTCTTGTTGATAAAACCACAGACTGATGAATAATTGAAAACCTTATAGACTGATTCTCAATTGCAGACTGATGCATTTTCCTTTCTTTTTTTTTTTCTGGAGCTCCTTTGGCTCTTTTCGCCCTCTCCAGATTTTTTTTCTCAGCTTCTTAATCTCATCACCTGACCATTTCTGAAATTCATTTGCTCGCTTCTGCTTTTCAAGTCTTCTGCTCCAGCCTCTTTGCCGTTTCACTTAACTATGTCTCCAGCTGGACAACACTAAAAAGAAAAACATAAAGCTTAATATAAAGTAACAAACATAGCTTTTAGCACAGGAACATTTTCAAGGAAAGCCTCAAAGCCTCAAAGAGTAAGGATACCTAAAAATCCATTACATGACATAAACAACACAACACGATCTATTGGTTCTTTTAATGTACTGACATGTGCACAAATAAAAGCACAGCCACATACCATGGGGCCTTTAGGGAGACCAGAGACTAAAAATGAAGTCAGTATTACAACAGAAATTACCATCTCTGTGTTGCGGTTAATTGTTTTTCTGATTTTAGTAAAACTTTGAAGATTTCACAACAAATTTACTAAGGAACTCTAAAGCCTCAAACTTTGAAGATTTAAAACCAAACAAACATAAGATCACACTAATAATAATATAAAGAATGAAACTCAGAAATCATTGATTAGTTATTAACACGAAGCTAAGCTGATCACCACTGAGAACATGGATATTAATTCAATTTGAGAAGTTTAATATGTTACCTTGTGTTTGGTTTGATAAGTCGTGAATCTCGTGATCTTGCGAAGAATTCTTTTATTTTTTCTTATGCTGATCTCAATTGACGTTGCCACCGCTCTTATTCCATCGGCACTGCTCCTCGCCTGGCCATGTGCTCTCTGCCAGTCTCCAGCCTTCCTGTGGTTTCTGGAATTAGAGCGTGGAAAGCAAAACAGTTCTTTTATTTTCCATTGATGATTGTTAAAAGCAATGAAAAGCAGATTAAACGAAACCAAAGAAAATAAAATGTGTACAGAAAAAATAACTGTTCTATCTCTCCATCTTTCTATCTGTCATGTAACTGTTTTGCTCTGTTTCCTTTGTTGCTTTGTTCTTGAATAAGTGGCTTCTACAAATCATGTAAACTCAAAAAAGCTTGGTATGAATTTTAACATTTCGACCAAAAAAATGTGTAGAAAAAATAAATAAGGCTCTTTGCTTGTTTAACTTTCGGGAAATCCAGACATCATTTTAAGTTATCTTATTTCTCTCAAAATCGAAAGACAGGCTTTGTAATTGGTTGTGTTGATGGTTCACGTTCTGAATTTGATATGCCATTGAAGTATGGATCATCTTGCACCTGTAAATAAGCAAATCAGAACGATGAACATTAGAGTGAACCAAGGCTACGTCTCTTGATCTAACGATTTGTAATATAGTAGGTCGCACTGATCAGCTCTTGAAATGAACATAATTCCAAAAGAAAATAAAGTTAAATACACCTCAAAAGACAAAAGAACCATTAACATCTCAGACGTAAAATAGTTCCAGATGACTTTCGTCATGCATAGGTGTGCAAATCGAAAATTGATAGATTATCAGGAACACGGGGAATTGGAACCTGCACTTCAGATATGACTTTAATAGCAAGAAGATATCAAATCATTACGTATATGAATATGTAAACAGAGTAAAATGAACATACCTTATCAGCACATGTCCTTTGAAAGGTACTCCAGCATTGCATCTACGCCCACAATAGCGTGTCTAGACTGCAAAAAGCAAAACAAAAACATACTTATTCAAGGGATAAAGAAGTAAACAAAGAGCCTTAATTCTTTTCTTCTGCACATGAATAAAAGGAAAAAAAATTGATGTGTACTTGTTGTTGCGGAACAAAACGAAATCAACGAAATCAACAATGAGCTCACACATTTCCTTGCACGCTTCAAGATCCTTGAGAAACAAAGCCTTGCCTCTTTCGTCCAGCTCCTTGGCCTTGTCATATCCGATAAGCTTGGCTCTCTCGAAAACATAGTACACTCTGGAATAAAACCTTGAGCGACACTGGTGCTCAGGAAACTCTTCAAAAAAGGATACTTGATCCAAAACTCCTCTTCATCCTCCTCTTCGCTACGTTTGTCTCAGTTTCTGTAAACAGCAGACGAAATCAGAGAGAGGATTAATCTAAATATTAGCGATCCATCAAGCTTGATAGGATTAGAAACGCGAGAGTGATATGAGTTGTACCTGTTGCAGTGGTGATTTCCGACTCGGCCGGTTCGTCTTCCATGGATTCGTCCTCAGATCAGTAAGAGACTTCAGAGTCGCTGAAGTCTTCATCGGATGATGAATCGGAGTTGTTGAGGAGATCGACAACTGGAACCGCCATTGTTTTGGAGATTTCGAAGCTTGCTTCATAGCCATAGCGATCTTCTTCTCTCGGTGATGTAGATTTCGGTTTGATGTAAGGTATGATTTAAAAAGGAGGAGAAACAGCGGGGGAGATGGAACGAAACCATTAAAACAGGATTGAAGAACAGAAGCTAATGATTCAGATTGGTTGAGATAAATACGTTGAAGAAACGGTGACTGAAGAAAATGGAAGCGCCGGATACAATCATCGGTTACCTCGAAGAACATTAGCTTTGGAAAAGTGGATTTCGCATGGGCCACGGTTAATTATTAAAATGAAACAAAAAGCTCATTTTCTTTTGAGTTTTGACAAAAGCCGTAGTGACATGGCAAAACAAAGTTTTCCTATTGGCTGATTTTTTTTTCATACCTGGACAGCTTCTCCTCTCACCTTATTTTCCTTTTAATATAGGTTAGATACGGATAACCAATGCTACTTAACTCAGAGCATTAAGCTAAGGCGTCTTGGTTAACATGCTACCATACCACTTGCCCATAATAGATATACGAGTAATAACAAATCATTACTATTTAAGTTTTCAAAAATATCGTCAATATAACATTTACACCAAAAAAGAAAATATCGTTATTTTTTGTTATAACATATTTTACAAGAGTTTATAATTTTATCTTAAATAATATCACTGTTTTTTTTCTTTGTCAACAAAAAGTTGTTGTTAGTATCAGCATCTGACATTTGTTCGATGTCGGTAGTATATTCTTATACACACAAATTATATTTAGTTAAACAATAAAATTATAGAATGAGGTAAAAAAATATAAACATCGTTGCAAACCTTGGATACATTCATTTTATTGCATTTCCTTTTTTTTTTTTGTTCACTGAAAATTCATTAGAAACTTAAGCCCCCAGCGGGGAAATTGTCCGGGCCTAGCCCACTTACATAACAGAAACAGAGGAAAAAGAAAGAGACGACCTAAGGGTCGCTTTAGCGAGAGAATCCGAAAGAAGGTTCTTTGACCTAGAGAAGAAAGAGATGGAGATAGATGCAAATTCAGAGGATATCGATTGTATATCATGAATGATGCCGACGATTTCTTTTCTCTGGAGGTTGCTGTTAATTGCTCTGTCGAGCGTTAGGTTATCTGTGAAGATGTTGATCTTCTGGAAGCCCCTGGTTTTGGCCATGTTCAAGGCTGCTCTCATGGAGAGGGCTTCTGCTATCAAGGGCGAACTAACGAAATCCTGTATCGCTGTGCCGTGGGTCAGCTCTGGGAGCGATGCGCCTTCAAAAGTCCACGCCATTCCTGCTCGTTGACGACTCTGATCCCAAGCCGCATCCGTCGTACAAGTGATCACCCCGTTCTGGTCTTGGAAGTTCTCGATTGGGTTATTCCGGGGTCGCAGAGTCTTGGTATTTGTCTGGTCGCCTTTTGTCTTGCTTTGTGCGTTACCCCACTCTCTTGCTAACGAAATTCCTTTTGTTGCCGCTTCTTCAGGTGATGAAGTTCTGTTTTCGAAGATGAGATTGTTTCTGGTTGTCCAGATGCTCCAACAAATCCACGGTAGGATCTCGCCCGTAATTCCAGTTGGGGGGAGACAATTTAGTCGTTAATAGATTATGATTCAACTCAAACAATTTACCTAATGGATTGGATCAATCCATAACTCATTTTTTTGTCAACCAATCCATAATTTATTTAAATTATTAGGTTAATAGATTTAATGAGTTGAGTTATTATTATATTATAATTTATAATAAATAAATAACTATGTAAAATTTTCAAATTATAAACATCATTAACACTGTCTATAACATTACATAAATTTTAAAATAACAAAAATAAAATCAAAATGTTATGTAAAGTACATTTAAAGTAATTAAAAATCATATTTCTAAATCTCTGACTTACAAATGTTTCAAAATAAAAAGAATAAAACAATACATAGACATTATATATATTAGTATTATATAATAATTATAATAAGTAAATAACTACGTAAATTTTCAAATTATAAACATCATTAACATTGTCTATAACATTACATAAATTTTAAAGTAACAAAAATAAAATCAAAATGTTATGTAAAGTACATTTAAAATAATTAAAAAGCATATTTCTAAATTTCTGACTTGCAAAATATTTCAAAACAAAAAGAATAAAAAAATACAGAGAATACCAAACCAGACGAAGGACCAATACCAGAGATATAGCATGACTTCTGATTGATCAACCACCTAAAATTACATGTGAAACGATACTAGCTACATTGATTTGTATCATATTATCATGATACATTACAAGAAAAGGCTTATCATTTATATACATCATCCATTCACAGCAAAACAACACAAAGAAAGCCAAACATTCAAAGCAATTCCAGTTGAAGAACTTACCCTTACCCTTACTCTCTTAGTGCATGTGTGATGTTGTCTCTTTGGCTGCTTACACATTGTTCTTCCACTTCATTTTGGACTGTACGAATAATAACCATCACACTTTCGCAATCATTATCTACAACTCATAAGATAAGACAATAGTGTTTGTAATATTAAACATATATGATATCTCATCAATTCACGGAAACCAATCATGCTAGTTAATATACAATAACATTTATATATACCTTCATCATCAACCATGTAACCGTCCAAGCACGAGTGCAAAGTAGAGCTTGGATGTTACTAGGAAGCAATCTACTCTGTTACTTTCTTATAGCACAATATCCAATACTAAAAGAAGATTCAGAAGCCATAATGGTTTTAGGAACGCTAAGCATGTCTATTTCCATATATGTTAAACCAATAAAACGATATATCTGTTTTCTTTCCAATACTGCAAAACTTCAAATTAGGATGATTCTTCATTTTACTACATTTTGTGTTTCAAAAAAAAAAGGATGATTCTTCATATCTAATCTTAGATCCTCCAAATATATATCCAGATGTGACTTTCTTTATTCCATATAGTATGGAAAATCATCTAGCTAGGTCAAACAAATCATGTATCATTTGAAATTTAAACACATAACTATTACTCAACAAGCACAAGTTAGAAGAAATTTAGACATAAATCACTTAGACTAAGAACTTACATCTTGCACATCCAAGTTCCCTCTTCCTTTTTAGCAATACCAGAGTTTACTTTGGTAGAGCTAACAACATAATTTAAAGGAAATAAATGCCACGCAACCAAACCTCAGTAAACAATACTTCAAACCAACAAAATAATTACAAACCCGAAGTAGAGAGAGAGAGGTATAACAAGTTGGATAATATTTGGAAAAAAAAACATTGATCTGAAGAGTACTAATTGTAAGGATAAAAACAAGAGATATGGTCCATGAATGTATAGACTATAGAACATGAAACTGTCTTTAAACTTTGCTAGGTGAGAATAGTTTAGAGCTTTCTCTGAAAACAATAGAAACGGAGCCAACATACAAAACCACAACGAAAACACAGATTCGAAGATATACAAACTCGCAACAGAAACCCAATACAGTTGACTACCATTTCAATGTTACGGAATGGGATAGACGATAAGATACAATAACAGATAAGAAACAGCACAATGGGAAGAGATATCAGATATAGAAACAAAAGGCACTAATGGAACATACTATCAATAGCAGAGTTGGAGTAGTCCAAGATAAGCTCTTTTCAGAGCTGTATTTGCTTCTGAGACATGAACTTTGTCCAAAGCTTCTTATGGGTATGATGCATCTTGGAGATCTTCAGAAGTTTCATCAGCCGGTTGAGATTCATGTTTAGCAGCAGCCTGCAAAACCAGGCTTCGAACATCTGAGGAAGAGGTGAACTTGGGAAGCCAATACCATTTGTCTCAAGTTTCCTTGCAGCCCATGAGAAAGCCTGAGCTCCAAGTTTCACAGGTGTAAACAACTGCCTTGAAGAAGAAACAACTTTTGTAGAGACTATACACAGTTTTTTTTCTGAGGTTTTGTTATGTACAATGATGGAGTTTTTTATACCTGCCGTCTTGCTTGAAGTACTCCGAGTCATCATAATAAGAAATTCGTTGGTATAACTGCCTAACGTCTGAGACCTATGTATATCCCAAAACTGAGACATTCATAGATTAATTTATTGATTTTTATTATGAAAGAAACATTGTCCAGAAAATTGAAAGAAATACAAAAAAAAAAGATATTTTCCAAGAAAAACTGAAAAAGGACAAATGATAGACTTGAGAAGACAAAATAATGATTGTCTTATGAGTTGCTTAAGGCAAAGCCACTCTTCCTCTTCAACTGTTGCTGGTTCAGCATTGAAAGTTGTTGGAATATATAGTCTCCATAACGTCGGAGACTTAAGAATCAAAGCCCAAAAAAAACTGATTGATTCTGTCTAAGGCTCTAAAAGCATCATCATTAAAAAACACCATCATCAATAGTATTTCGTGAGGTTCTCAAAACAGTAACCAAAAAACAGTGATAATAAAAAGATCATAGCTATAAAATATATAATAAGAAATTAATCTATGTGTATCCCAAAAAATTGAGATATTCACTGAATAATTTATTAATTTATTTGTTCAATATATCTATGAAACATTATCCAGAAAATTGAAAGAAATACAAAAGATATCTTCCAAAAAAAAAAAAACTGAAAAACGGCAAATGATAGAGTTGAGAAGACTAAATGATGACTGTCTTATGAGTTGCTTCCAAGGTAAAGCCACTGTTTCTCTTCACATTTTGCTGGTCAGCTTTGAAGCTAGGGCTTCTTGGTAGATTAACTCCTTAATCTGCTCCACTGTGAGTGGATGTTCCTCTATCTCAACGTCGAAGGGAGTATTGCAAATTGGTTCATCGGTAATGTCATGCAACCTCTCGAGAAATGGATGAGCAAGCGCGTCCTCAACTGCGAAGAGGGTAGAAAAAATACAGGCGATGAGAGTCCAAATAAAACTACAAAATAAGAGAGACAGAAATGTACTAACCCGAGATTCTCTGTCTAGGGTCAAACTTTAACATCTTCTCTATCAAGTCAATAGCTGAATGAGGCACATTTGGGAATTTAAGATAGAATGATTGGCGATCAAACCAAGGAAGCTGCCTTAAGAATTGCTTAGCACTATCATTCAACGATCCAGTGTCATATTCGGTTGGAGAGCCTATCAACTGCAAAACAAAGTGGAAGGTCACACTAAAAGGGTATGTTCCTCACATGGCCAGTTCCGGTTATACGCAAGTGAAACATTAATGGCTTATAATCTCCAAAATTTAAGAAGTAATTTACATAAACATAAGCTCCCAATTTCTTAACAATGATTTATTACTAAACTCTTTACTAAAGTATTTATAACCCCAAAATCTCATGATTGTCCTTCTTCGGACACAAAAAGATTTTGTTACCTCAAGAATCAAACGAAACTGATGAACTTGGTCTCTTCCGGGGAAGAGCGGTCTGCCAGTCATCAGTTCCAAGAATACACAGCCCACCGACCACATATCTATAGCTGTGGTATACGCAGAAGAGTTCAACAGAAGCTCTGGTGCACGGTACCATCTTGTGGTAACGTACTCAGTCATTGCATGAGTCTCTGAAGCCGCACGTGCAAGCCCGAAATCACAGATCTTTAACTCACAGTTCACACTCACAAGGAGATTGCTGGGTTTTAAATCTCTATGTAACACATTGGCCGAATGAATGTACTTTAATCCGCGAAGGATTTGATACAAGAAATACTGCAAAAAAAGGAAAACGAACATGTTCAAACTCCCAAACAAATGATTAAAAGCTTTGAAAAATGGAATTCAAAGTCAAACCTGGTAATGATCTTTGGTTAGTTTCTCATTGGATGTTATGACTTTATGAAGGTCACTGTCCATCATTTCATAAGCAATGTAAACATCTTCAAAAGCATCTCTCTGAGGAGGCACTATTATGTCTTTGATTTGAATAATCTGTGGTAAATGGTACTACTTATATATTAGCTTTGAATGATATTTTTTTGGAGCATATATATGTAAAAAGTAAGAGAAGAGTGATGAAATCAAACAGACGTTTTCATGTTCTAAGTGACGAAGAAGCTTGATTTCACGGAGAGTTCTCTTTGCCTGGATTGGGTTTTCACATGCATGCATGATTTTCTTTATTGCTACTGTCTCATTGGTCTCTGAGTTCACAGCCGAACTGTTAAAATAGTAAATACAAATAAATTAATGTATCAATGATAATCAGAGCAACCAAAAAAAAACAAAAGTTCACTAATGGTATTTCCTATTCTTTTTTTAAATAAGAATCAAAATTAAGATTTTACAACTTTTAAGAAAGACTTAGGTAAAGGAAGGAACGTTACCAGTCCTTATACAAAGTAGTGGTTAAGGGATAGCTTTTTTTCAGGATTGGATATCACTACTAGAAAATTTACAGACAGAAAATATTATTTTCAAAAAACGAATGTTGAAAGGTAATTACCAAACGAGGCCACAACCACCTCTGCCAAGAGTCATAATCGGTGGCTTATACTTTGCGGGTACTTCGAAGATATTGCCAGATATGTTGTATTGTACATACTCATCATCGTTAGGTATTGGTTCCATGACTCCTCCAATTCCTTTTTTTTTTGGTAAACAACTCCTCAAATTCTTACTCGTCAGCTTTTGCTTCTCTTGCAAAAAAAAAAAAAATTGAGTTAAAAGAAATGATATTTGTTTTTGTTTTGCTTGGATTAATAGCCTGAGAAAAGGGGGTATATATAATGACAGTGCAAGTATGAATGTCTAAATTTTTTTTAACTCATTAGGACCCCAATATATGGGTCGTGGTAAATTTTAACAGTTTTAAGTTTTTTTTTTCATTTGTGGAAATGAAGCTGCAAATTCACTTTTGCTTATAAAGTGTTTATTTTACTTTAGTTTGTATTTAGAGGGGATTTTACAGTAGTTTAATTATTGATATTATTACGCAACTGATAAATAAATTTACTAAAATGTCTACAAATGTGAGTTGTAGAACATTAATATATATTTTAGGTAAGCTTTTCATTCATAGAAATGAAATTATCAAAAAAATTTAACCATAATTGTTAATTTACTTACTGATATAACCGAGTGAATAATATGAAATTGCTAAATAATTTTACTTTAATATTTTAGATTATTAACAACGATTGGCTATTTCTATAATAATCACTGCACAATAATATGTTTGTGGAACGATTAAAAACCTTTAAAATAACATTTTAGAATATTTTATAAAATATCATTAACATATTTTACAAAATTTTATAAATTAATAATATATTAATGTTTAATTTAATATTTAGTTTCTTAATCTCAGTTTAATTTTATTTTCAAGTTACAAATTATGCTTACTATTTTTTAGTTATAACTTAGTTATCAAAAATATTACAGAAAACACTAAAGTAGTTATTAAAATCATCAGCTGACATATATTTCTTTTGGGGTTGGTAGTATTTTGTAATACATACAAATTATATCTTTTTGAAATTATAGAATGAATTAAAAAATGGTAACAAAAATTTGGCTAGATCCCTTTTATTTCATTCCAATTTTATTTGTTTATGCAACTTATTACAATTTTCATTTCCTTTTGTTGTATTTTTGGAATAAATTTTAAATTTAGTTTTATGTACTTTAACAGAAATTTAATCTTCCTTTTTAAAACATATAAATATATGGTATTATTTTATGTACAGTAGAATTATTCTATAATCCTTTGAATAATGTATCTTTATCATCAATACATAGAATTTAAATAAAGTTGCAAGTCTATTGGATGCTAAATCAAGTAGTTTAAATATGTATATACTCATTTTTCATTTACAGAAAAGAATATTCTGATAAGTTTCCCACAATATATAGTTATTTCCAGGTTTTCTATACTTTCTGGGGTAACAGATTATGTAAAAGCATGGCAAAACAAAAACGAATCTAACTACTGAAGAAAAGAAAATCACAGCCACAAAAATCTTAAATAGTTTAACTTTTTATATATCCTAACATATATGCAAAAATACAATAACAATTAATAACAAAAAAGGCAGTCCAGCTATCCAATGATCAATACACTCCCTTCACCAGGTATGCCTTATTTGCTTAACAAAGATTTGTCATTTGTTTTTTTTCTGGTTTTCAAAAAATCGCTAAACGGTAATTAAGCATTTTATAAAAAATATTGTTAATGCGGGTGTCTAGATTAATTTTTTGAACACATAGATCAATTTCTTTTTTAAATCGTTCTTAAAAAATTGTTTTGTTTAAGTCTAATTTGCCTTCTATATTAGACGCGTATGCACCTGCTAGCCGGTGCCTATGAGCCGTGTAGATATTTAGAACACTTTTTCTACCTAATTACTACGTCTGTTTGACAACTAGTAGATGCATTAGTGAAATAGAGACATTTACAATATAGTTAGCTACCACAATTATCTTGCATTTCAGTAAAAGTTAAATAAACTCTGTAGTAAAACATAGTTTCACCGTTAAAAATTATTATATTTATCTAGTCCAATAGGTTAGTTAACCTATCTTGATGTCGACGGAAACTCCATAAGTATATATAGGGATGCTCCTACAGAGATTTCTCTTCCGCGTCACGATTATGAACATTAACGGTTCCAAGAGACCAACAAAGTATTTCTTGGCAGTTACAATGAACAATAAAATAACAGTTACAATGAACCATAATAATAAAATAAAAGTTGGAGCCTTTAGGCTTCTGAGACATCAACGTTGTTCAAAGCTTCTTCTGTTGATGATGATGATGATGATGATGATGATGCATCTTGGAGACCTTCAGAAGTTTCATCAGACGGCTGAGATTCATGCTTAGCAGCAGCCTGTAAAACCCGGCTTCGAACATCTGAGGAAGAAGGTGAAGTTGGGAGGCCAACACCATTTGTCTCAAGTTTCCCTGCAGCCCATGAGAAAGCCTGAGCTCCAAGTTTCACCGGTGCAAACAATTGCCTTGGAGTAGAAAAAGAAGCAATCTTCTGTTAAGACAATACATAGTTTTGTTATGAACAAAGATGGAGTTTTTATACCTGACGTCTTGTTTGAAATCTTCCGAGTCATCATAGGAAGAAAGTCGTTGGTATATAGTCTGCATAATGTCCAAGACTTGAGAAACAAAGCCAAGAATTGTAAAGCTCACAGGTCAGCAAGTGGGAGTAAGAAGTTACCAAACCAAGACCAATGACTGCTATGAGTTGCAGTGTTTTCTCCCACTCTGCAAGAGACATAACAGTTCATGTTATTGCAATGTTGAAAACAACAGAAGAGATTCTACAAGAGAATTAAAACGCACCAAACAAAGCATATGATCCTGCCAAAACCCCCTGCGTAGCTCGCATTGTGTTAGTAAGTTGGGGGGTTAATATTATTACAGAAACAGAAACATTAGAACTAGAAACATACCACACCAACTCCAACTACTTGCAATGGAGAAGGGTTTATTTCCTCAAGGATCGCCTCAGCTTCCTGAAAACCAATCAGGAATCATGATGTGCTTAACTTTTTCAATGAAAAGATTAGAGATACCTCGTTGAGGATGGTAAGTGTTGTCTCAGGTTTTGGCTCTTTCACACGAAGACCTTCTTTAACCCATGATCTAAACCCACCTTGCACCAAGTATGGCCTCTGTCACATTATAAACAAACAAAGAAGAGCTTATTCAGAAGGGAGCTGTAGTACTAAAAGTGAGTTAGACAAGAATTACTTGCCTTAACCCCAAGTTTTCTCAAGGCTCTTGCAATGCCCTTAGAGCGAGTTCCATCAGCATCCATAACGATGACCTTGGACCTGTCCTATAAGTAGTATAGTAAGCAAAGTTTATGAGGTGTCAGCATACTTTTTAGAAAACAGAAACTCCACCAATAAGTTACGAAAGAGTCATGAATGTAGTGGCATACCTGAACTGCTTTCAAATTCTTGATGATAACTGCCGTCAAGGCATCTTCAACTTCTCTTCCACCTCTCAATAGCCGTTTAACATCGCCGTCAACCTTAAAACATGAATGAAGAACAGGAACCATTAAAACTGTGAAAAAATTTAAATCTTTCATTGAGTTTTTGTAGCAGTGATTGCTGAAACTAACCTCAGGCAGTGTCACACTAGAATATCGGAAACGAGCTCCTCTCCGCAGATCAGGGATTCCATCTTTCTCTCTCAAGGCCTTCAAAAGACGGTAGCAAGATGAGTTTAATTATTTCAACTCAACATGAACATTATGTGAACATGGAAGACGTTGGAAGCTGAAGAGCGTCTTACCTCAGGTCTGACATCAACGAGCACTGGCTTTTCTCCTGATGTTAAAAGCTCAAGAGTTGACTTTGGAGACAAATCTCCAGCATATCCACCATATGTCCAAACCCGGTATAGAACCCTGCAAGTATCTGGTGGAGAATATAAAATTTTCTATACAACACTCTTCTTCTCTTAATAAAGGCAAGTAAATATCCATTCAGGGTGAGAAGAGCCGTGTACCAAAAGGTTCCTGTGGACCCTACGATGAGGACAAGGTGAATGATTGGATCATCTGGATTCAAGCCGAAGTTTCTCTCCAAACCTCCAATGGCAGCATATACCTGTTCATCATGATGCTGTTAGAATCAAAAATTAAGTTTGTTTTAAGAAAAAAAAAAAGACAAAGCACCTGCTCCAAGACAGCTCCTAGGGGCCTCAACACTTTAAGAGCAACATCTTCGGATGAGTCAATGGCACTCTTAACATCTGGAGGAAGTAACTCTTTTGCTGATCCATAAGAGTACACAGCAAAGGAAACTCCATTTGCTACAGACCTCTCTGCAATACTAATTGATTGCCTCAATAAATCAATGGCTACAGAAGCTGCTCCGTTTGAAGCTTCCTTCAAGCCAGCGGAGAAGCTAGAGAACTTGTCTCCAGCTGCATCTCCTGTCTGGTCTAGCGTAGAAAACGCAGTTTTAAATGCATTATCTACAGCTTCAGAAGCATTCTTTGTAAAGGATGTCACGGACGAGGAGAAGGAGTCCAAAGTGTTCTTTACAGCGTTTTCTCCTTGGTTTAGTGAAGAGCTGAAGGAGTCCTTGACCCCGGAAGAGAAGTCATCAAAGCTAGCTTTCACATCGGGAAGCGACTCTTGATTGAGATCTGTAGGATCGGGCAGAGATACAGAACTATCCGGAGATATATCAACAGATGATACTGTTCCCGATTCAGCTGAGACTATAAGGCTGCTGGTGCTTTCGGTTAAAGTCTCAGCAGCAGGGTTCTCAACGGGAGGAACATCTGCTACAACAGCTTCAACAGGTGAAACATCTGCTACAATAGCTTCAAGAGGGGAACCATCTGTTACGACAGCTTCAACAGGTGAAACATCTGATACAACAGCTTCAACAGGGGAAACATTTGCGACAACAGCTTCGACAGGTGAAACATCTGCTGTACTTTCTACATATGTCAGTCCCCCATTTCTTACATCACTCATGTCATAAACCATGTAGTTTATTCTGTCCAAATCATTCTCATACAAGTTTCTGAATGTGGATGTTGTTTGGACAGTATTTTCGATAGTAGGGGTGAAGAATCTCCCAGTGGCTTGAGTTATGCAACTCTTCTGCAAATTTTGTGTCCCATTAGAAAGACCAAAGAAGGCATTGTCACCAGAACTGCATCTGTGAATGGACTCTCTCCTTAAGGAAGAACAGCCTCGCCAGTTTCCATGATACAAAAGCTGCAGGAACAATCCTTTATGAGAATCCAAAAGCTTTGTCTTAAACACACAAATAAACAAAGTATATCAACTACTGTCCTAGTAAACCACATGATACAAAGAAAAAAGCTCACCTGAGATTTATAATGGCAGCTTGCGGCGGAGCAGAGGGGAAACATTTTGGTCAGTTCTTGATTCTTATAGCAATCTCATAGCTTTCAACATAACAACAAATTGATCTCAGGGGTAAAAACGACAATAGAGTAAATCTGATCCAGAACAGAGAAACAGAGCACATACCAAGAAGAAGATACAGGCAAGAAGACTTGAGCAACAGCAGAGTTGACAATAAAGTGTTTGGTCTGAAACCTGCAATGAAAATACCCATTATCCAGTCTGATCATGTTGGAAACCTCAAATAAATAAGAACTCGCGATTAAGATAAACAGAGGAAGATCAAGAGAGGCAGAGAGATCATTTCAAATGCAGTATCTTTTTACCTATCTGGTATTCAATGTCGACGATGAAGGTTCATGAGAATTGAGAAGAGTGGAGTGAGTTTGATGAAGGCGCGTGGATTCGAAAGAGATCTCTATCGCAATTTGGATTGGGTGGAGGAAGATAAGTGAAATAGAATCGTGTGGCTTGTCAAAGCCTCTGATCGCTAATTTTCTCTTTTTGTCTTTTTTTAAGGGAATGGGTCAGTTCAGTACATCCAAAACTAATGGGGCCAATGTCAAATGTTTTCAATAAATTATACTCTTTTCATAATAAATTGTAAATTAGACACGTGTCAAGCTAATATTGTTTTAATTCCCTGGGGTTAGTCATAGCGGATCCGTGTATCTCTTCGCTTGTTCGTCTAAGTGATTTTTTTTGCATCTGATCATCTCTGCCACTTCATGCTTCCTTGCAAAGGTGAGTGAGTTCCTTCTCTTATGTAATCAGTCGATTCCATTTCTAGAGATATGAATCTTCGATTTTCCGTCGCTATTTTCAAAATCTCAGATCTCTGGCACTCAGATTTTTCTTTAATAGTAATAAAGACCACGACTTTCTGGAAAAAAAAATTGAGCCTTATTATCTGTGATCTTTTAGAACTTTTCTAGGAAGATGATCTCTCACTTGGTGTTTAAGTATAATTAAACTAACTATGCTGCATTTTAGGTTTCTGTAGATTGTTGACATCTTGATCCGTGAAGCTGTCAAGAGGCAGCTCAGATGGATCTGCATCCACCAGGTGACTCATGTTTCTCTGTGTTTATTATCGAAAGATAGAATCTTTTTTTGTTCCTCTCGCTAATGCCTTGCCTTCATTGCAGTGAGCGGTCAAAAGACATCTATAGTTATTGTCACCCTAGACTCCGGTGAAGTCTATGTCATATCCAGTAGGACTGACACTCACGTTATCTACATCGATCCCACCACTGGTGTCCTGCGCTACAATGGGAAGCCTGGTCTTGACATTTTCAAGTCAGAGCGTGAAGCTGTAGATTACATCACTAATGGATCAAGAGGAGGAGGTTATAGAAGCTTGGTTTACGGCAGGGCGATTCTCGGTTACGCTGTGTTGGGGAGCTTTGGGATGCTTCTTGTTGCCACCAAGTTGAATCCGAGTATTCCTGATTTGCCTGGTGGAGGGTGTGTGTACACGGTGGCTGAGAGTCAATGGGTCAAGATACCGCTTCACAATCCACAGCCTCAAGGGAAAGGCGAGATCAAGAATATTCAGGAGTTGGCAGAGCTTGACATTGATGGGAAGCACTACTTCTGTGATACTAGAGACATCACTAGGCCCTTCCCGAGCCGTATGCCAGTGCAAAACCCTGATGATGAATTCGTTTGGAATAGATGGTTGTCTGTGCCGTTTAAGAATATTGGGCTGTCTGAACACTGTATCATTCTTCTGCAGGTTCGTCCTTAATTCTCAAAACCTATCAGATTTTGGTTTTTATGTGAATTCTCAAAAGCATTTGAATTCGTACTCCAATATGATGTGACATCGCATCTTGTCTTCTTATTCAACTGTAGGGGTTTGCAGAATATAGAACTTTTGGGAGCTCAGGTCAGTTAGAAGGGATTGTTGCTCTAATGGCCCGTCGTAGCAGGCTTCATCCAGGGACTCGTTACTTAGCTAGAGGCATAAACTCATGTTCTGGCACAGGTGAGATGCTCCCCAAATACCTCTTTTCTTTTCTTTCCTTTTTGTCTGTCGTTAACACTTCTATTAGTTTTCAGTCTTCTTGATTGAGCTATGTGCTATTTGTATGCCTTCTACTTAGGCACTGTCAATCAAAAGCAATGGCTCTGGATTTGACTAGGGCCTAATTTTATAAGTATATATGTAGTGCAGGTAACGAAGTTGAGTGCGAGCAGCTTGTATGGACACCTAAAAGGAATGGTCAGAGCGTTGCTTTTAGCTCATACATTTGGCGACGTGGCACCATACCAATATGGTGGGGTGCAGAACTGAAGATGACCGCAGCAGAAGCAGAAATTTATGTGGCAGATAGGGATCCTTATAAAGGAAGCACAGAGTATTACCAAAGGTTAAGCAAGCGATATGATACTAGGAGTCTAGATGCACCAGTTGGGGAGAAGAAAAAGGCTTTTGTTCCTATTGTGTGCATTAACTTGTTAAGAAATGGAGAAGGGAAATCAGAATCTATCTTAGTTCAACATTTTGAAGAATCGATGAACTTCATCAAATCCAGTGGAAAGCTTCCTTATACTCGTGTTCACTTAATAAATTATGATTGGCATGCAAGTGTGAAATTAAAAGGGGAACAGCAAACAATTGAAGGATTATGGATGTATCTAAAATCTCCAACTATGGCAATAGGGATCTCTGAAGGTGACTATTTGCCTTCACGACAAAGACTGAAAGATTGCAGAGGTGAGGTGATCTGTGTTGATGACGTTGAAGGCGCCTTCTGTTTGAGATCGCATCAAAATGGGGTGATACGCTTCAACTGCGCTGACTCATTGGATCGAACAAATGCCGCTAGTTTCTTCGGTGGTCTTCAAGTGTTTGTAGAGCAATGTAGAAGGCTGGGAATATCACTTGATACTGATATTGGATATGGTTACAATTCTGTTAGTAGCCATGGCGGATATAATGCTCCTCTTCCACCTGGATGGGAAAAAAGAGCTGATGCAGTCACTGGAAAAGCGTATTATATAGATCACAATACTAAGACAACAACATGGAGTCATCCATGTCCTGATAAACCATGGAAGAGATTTGACATGAGGTTTGAGGAGTTTAAGAGATCAACTATCTTATCCCCAGTGTCTGAGCTCGCAGATCTTTTTCTGCAACAAGGTGATATCCATGCAACTCTCTATACTGGATCAAAAGCTATGCACAGCCAAGTTCTCAATATCTTCAGTGAAGAATCAGGAGCGTTTAAACAGTTTTCTGCAGCACAGAAAAACATGAAAATTACCCTACAAAGAAGATATAAAAATGCAATGGTTGATAGTTCACGGCAAAAGCAGCTGGAGATGTTTCTGGGAATGAGACTTTTCAAGCACCTTCCATCAATTCCTGTACAGCCTTTACATGTAAGCAAACTAGCACCATTACAGTCCTCTTATTTCCATCTTACAGTCACCTTTTTCTTGTGAAAGTATAATTCACATTTTTTTGCTTTATGGTGGAGATATATGATTCCTGAGAATGTATTCTTTGTTGATATGTAGAGTTTATATTTTTTGTTGCTTTCTGGATTCTCAGTCTATTGCTCATTGAAGCTATTTTCATGTCAGGTACTTTCTCGACCAGGTGGATTCTTTCTGAAACCTGTACCTAGCATGTCCGAAAGTTCCAGTGATGGGTCCAGTCTGCTGAGTATCAAGAGGAAGGACATAACTTGGGTACCTCCCCTTGGATATAACATTACCTCTTAGTTCTCACTACTGGAAAACCTGAGCTAAAAATTACCCTGCTTTTTGTACTCTGCAGTTATGTCCACAGGCTGCAGATGTTATGGAATTATTTATCTATGTCAGTGAGCCTTGCCATGTATGTCAACTTCTACTGACGATATCCCATGGTGCGGATGATTTGACATGTCCATCCACTGTGGACGTGAGAACTGGACGCCACATAGAGGATCTTAAATTAGTTGTTGAGGTTGGCTCTCCTTTAGGTCTTGTCCCATCTCTTTTATTGGTTAGAGGAGATCATGTAGACGTACATGCAAGTTAGTTCAACTAGATAACCAATTGCTGTATTTATGTTGTGCACAGGGCGCTTCGATTCCTCGGTGTGCAAATGGTACAAATCTTCTGATACCCTTACCAGGACCAATTAGTTCTGAGGACATGGCTGTAACCGGAGCTGGTGCGCGTCTTTATGAAAAAGATACGTCCAGTCTTTCGCTGCTGTATGATTTTGAAGAGCTAGAAGGACAATTGGATTTCCTGACCCGTGTAGTTTCTGTTACATTTTATCCAGCTGGTTCTGTTAGAATCCCTATGACTCTGGGTCAGGTACTAACTACTTTACAGGCGAAATTGATGATTATCTATTAGCTTAATCATTCTCTGAACTAGTTTATGTTAATGATTAGCCATCATCAAAAGAAAAAAAAACAAACAATGTGTCTGCATTGTGTTTGTGCTGCAGATAGAAGTCCTCGGGATTTCTCTTCCATGGAAAGGAATGTTGACTTGCGAACGTCCTGGAGGGAGACTGGCTGAAATTGCAAAGAAAACAAAAGATGAAATTCCTTTTTCATCTTGTTCTGACTCGAACCCGTTTGCTGCAAAATCTTTACAGACTGAAAATGTGTCTAAACCAGTACAACAGAAAGATCCTTTTCCAAGTAATCTGCTTGACCTTTTAACAGGAGAGGTTTCTTCATCGGATCCCTTCCCAGAACCAGCAGTGGAATGTATTGCAAGTGGAGGCAATGACATGCTTGATTTCTTAGACCAAGCAGTTGTTGAATATAGTGGCTCTGAAACAATACCACAAGAAAAAAGTCCAAGAGAAAGTGGTTCTCATCTGTACTTAAATTGTCTAAAGGCCGTTGTGGATCCAAACATGGTATGCTACTTCATCCTTATTAACTTAGAGGGGAAATGGTATCTGGAGGTGCAAGTACCTCTTGGCACAAACTATTTCTCATCAGTGATTCTTTTCTTGATTTAGTCTTTCTTCTCACATGTTATATTTCTTCTTAAAGTACCATTTATAAGGTTAAACTTAGTTCCTGCATGTCTGATACAACACAGGGAAAGAAGCTTGAGTTTGTAGAAGCTATGAAGCTTGAAATTGAACGTCTACGTCTAAATCTTTCTGCAGCAGAAAGAGATAGGGCACTGTTATCAATTGGAATTGATCCTGCTACCATTAATCCAAACTCTTCGCACGACGAGTTATATATTGCAAGATTGTGCAGAATAGCAAATGCACTTGCAGTTCTGGGCCAGGCTTCTCTTGAAGATAAAATTCTAGCTTCTATTGGTCTAGGGAAGCTGGAAAATAATGCGATAGATTTCTGGAACATTACCGGGTTTGGTGAGGGTTGTGATGGTGGAATGTGTCAAGTCCGAGCCGAGGTTAATAAAAGTTCAGTTGGATCTTCTACCAAGAGCCTAGGAGGAGAGTCGGGGTCAGTGTTCTTGTGTTTCCAGTGTATGAAAAAAGCTTGCAAGAATTGTTGTGCTGGAAAAGGAGCTCTTCTGCTTTCAAAATCATACTCCAGGGACACTGCGAATGGAGGTGGAAGTCTTGCCGATGTCTCTGCTACTTCAATAGGTTCAGATCATTACATGTGTAAAAAATGCTGCAGCTCGATAGTACTTGAAGCCTTGATTGTAGATTATGTTAGGGTCTTGGTCAGCTTGCGAAGAAGTGGTCGTGTTGATAATGCTGGTAGGGAAGCTCTGAATGAAGTATTTGGTTCTAACATTACAAATCATCTTGCTGTCAGAGGCCAACTTTCTCCTAATCAAGAAGACGTTAATTTCCTTCGTCAAATTTTGGGTCAAGAGGAATCACTTGCTGAGTTCCCATATGCAAGCTTCTTACATAAGGTAATCTATTTCTTTCTTACACAAGACCTGTGCCTGAACTTCTTTCTTACACTAGCTTGTTTCCCCTTGTTGGTCAATTCCCGAATCTCTTCATGTGTCGTACTTTACCTAATCCTCCTTTCTCTCATGTGGATGTTTGCATAATGCAATGTAGGTCGAAACTGGGACTGATTCAGCACCATTTTTATCATTGCTAACCCCACTGAACCATGCTTCAAGCAACTCCTACTGGAAAGCTCCTCCGTCTTCAAACTCTGTTGAAGCTGTCATTATTCTCAATAGCCTTTCAGATGTCAACAGTGTGATTCTGCTAGTTAGTCCATGTGGTTACTCTGATGCTGATGCTCCTACCGTAAGTTGACTCTTCTATCTTCAGTTGAATTCTTGTTGTCTCATGCCATTACTTAAGTGACAATGCTGCCACAGTAATCACTCATAGCAACATTTTATATCACTTCGTTGCAGGTACAAATTTGGGCGAGCAACGACATTAATAGGGAAGCACGAACATTGATGGGAAAGTGGGATGTACAGTCCTTTGTTAGATCTTCGCCTGAGCTTTACGGTCCAGAAAAGTCTGGTAAAGCACCTAGGCATATAAAATTTGCTTTCAAGAAGCCTATTCGTTGCCGGATTATATGGGTAACATTGCGTCTTCCTGGGGTTGGATCTAGCTCTGTTAGTTTGGACAGAAACATTAATCTCCTGTCTTTGGATGAGAACCCTTTTGCTACAATCCCTCGGCGTGCCTCTTTTGGAGCAACCATCGAGAGTGAACCTTGTCTTCATGCAAAACGCATCTTGGTCAGCGGAAACACCGTGAGGGACAAAACGCTTGCATCATTACAAAGTGTTGATAGCATGAGCGTAAGAAATTGGCTGGACAGTCCCCCACGTTTGAATAGATTCCTGGTTAGTGCTGATTCTTTCGCCTTTTTTTTTCTATGGCATTTCCATTGTCACTGATCTTTAGTTCTTTGTCTTTCAGATACCACTTGAGGCTGAGAGACCGATGAACAATGATTTAGTCCTGGAACTTTATCTGCAACCTGGTTCACCTTTAGCTGCTGGATTTCGTTTAGATTCTTTTAACGCCATAAAGCCTCGTGTTACCCACTCCCCTTCTTCAGATGTAGTTGACATTTGGGACCCGACGAGTATCATAATGGAAGATAGGCACGTCTCTCCAGCCGTCTTGTATATACAAGTATCTGTTCTTCAGGTATCTATCTCTCCCCTCTCCAGCCGTTTGTTAACTCATCAAATAACGTTATATCTCTCTCTCTAGCCGTCTTTAAGTCCTTGACTAAATTTTATCATCTGGGTTTGAAAATGTATCTGCAGGACCAGTACAAAATGGTATCACTTGCGGAATACAGATTGCCTGAGGCGAGAGTTGGAACACAGATGTATTTCGACTTCCCAAAGCAAGTTCAAGCACGCAGAATATCCTTTAAGCTGCTTGGAGATGTTGCAGCTTTCGGAGATGATCCGGCAGAGACTGATGATTTGGGTGGTAGGGCTTCTCCTTTTGCTGCAGGGCTGTCTTTAGCAAACAGGATCAAGTTATATTACTATGCTGATCCTTATGAAGTAGGCAAATGGGCTAGCCTTTCTTCCGTCTGATCTTTACTCTTTCCATTGGATTGTCCACACCATTTTGGCATGAGATTTTGTTTTCTTTTTTGTTACGCTCCTTAGCTGCTTGTGTTTTGTATGTTCTTGTTTGGTGTTGCAACTGGTAAATGTTGTTGATTGTATTTGCCCCAAAAGGCTAAAAGAAAACTGTTATAACTGAAGTGATTTTGATTTTGTCCACATTGTGTAGCTATCAATCAAAATTTCTCTTAAGCTCATCTAAATTTCACACCAGAATACTTTTTTCTTCTTCTAAATTACACATAGATAATTGCACATCCAAATTAACCATCTCTTTTTCAATATAGTTTTCTGATGTAATACTTATATGTATTTTTGTAAAATTTGATAAAACACAAGAGTAGACAGACACTAACAAAAATATGTAAAATATAAGTTAACATATTGATTTATATCTTGTCAAGAATGAATTGTCAAACTCATTATGGTGTTAGTATTTTTAGCGATATATTCTATAGAACACTACGATATCTTGATAGGATTAGGAATATTAATCACTAGTGATATTCCGGCGCTACGCGCCGGATTCTTATGTTGTATTCTTACTTAAATTTATAATTTATTATATGGTCTTAGTAAAGAAAATATGTTAAAAATATGTAAAATAAAAATATATTTTCTGATCTTTTTGATAGTGGTTTGCGACCGTAGTATAAGTAGTTGTTACTAATCGATTAATAAATTTATAATAAAAATCGATAGTCGTAAAAAAAGTTAATTCAGTTGGAATCTTAGATACTCATGTCATAGATTGAGTTTTCTTTCATTAAATGTTTGAAGGTGTTAAACCAGAGAAAGTTGATTAACGCATGTAAAATAACCACCTGAGAAAGGAAATGATGCATAAGAAAACTACTACTTTAAAAGTAAGTAATCATTAACTGGTAAATTGAAATAAGAAACCGGTGTACCTTCCCATTAATCAACAACATATCAACCCC
Organism: Brassica nigra; assembly: GCA_016432835.1. NCBI lineage: Eukaryota > Viridiplantae > Streptophyta > Magnoliopsida > Brassicales > Brassicaceae > Brassica > Brassica nigra. Next base: position 8,363,149 of record CM028246.1, on the reverse strand, counting down.
AATATCTCACCCCTCTCTTAACATTTCAGGCTTGCCAAAATTGTTGTAGTCTAGTCTGAATATCCTTATACCAATTTGTCTTCAACTCCGAGCAATGAAACTGGGAATTCGACAATGATTGAATTGGGAAAAGTAAATGGATTATCGTCCAAACTCTCACACCGTCTATACATATACAATGAAACTGAGAAAGCAGAAACTAAAGAAGCATTCAATAGGAGATAGTGGGATGAGTAGGATTTATGGATTGATTATATGAACGATTACGTCGATTGCGTTAAAGAAGGAGAATTGTAGAGGCTATATTCTCAATCGTCAACATCAAATACAAAGAAATCCTATAAACCAGTGTTTTGAAACCCGACCCGGACACTGAATCGGATGATTTACCGGATCACTGGATCATTGGATCAACCGCGGATGAATCGCAGATTAATAAATGAATTAGTTTTATTACATAATAATATATTAGCTATGAAAACAAATATATATAAAAACTAAAGCTAAGTATTTTAAGTGTACATACAAAATATTAAGAAATAGTTTAGACTATTTAAAAAAATTTGTAACATAAGAGTTATGACATCTAAAAAAATCAGGACATAAAATTAAACTTCCAATCCAAAATAAACCAAAATTAAAACATCATTATAATAAATTATCAATAACAAAAATAAACTAAAACCAGATCACATCAACTAATTTTGGTTTTCTAAATTTTAAAATTTACCAACAAAAGTTTTAAATATGTCACTTCATCATCTTTGGGATATTCTTCAGCAAGAGCATTCTCTAATTTATTATAATCAAGCTCGCGAGGTTTTTCTTCTTTAACAATCCAAAACTCCGTTTTGTAATTCACATGATCATATGATTTTATTATTTTATTATTTTTGATCTGTAAATTAAAAATATAATGATTATTATAAACTAAGTTAAATAAAAAATAAAAAAATAATTTACTCATCTTTCTTGCAAACGTAAATTGTAGTGTAGAGGAATAATAAGCCTCATCGTGCTTTAGTCCATTTTACTGGACGTCTCAAACACAATCATGACTCATCTTTCTTGCAAACGTAAATTATAGTGTAGAAGAAGAGGAAGATGGTATAAAACTGAAAATTTTAAAATTTTTAATTAGAGATTTAGAATATAAAAATTAATTTTAAAACATAACTTGAACTAAAAATAGTAAGAAATAAAAATTATCTATTGTTTCAATCAGTCTGCAACATGTATCGGGTTTTAGTGAGTTTTGTGTGTGTTTATGAGTTTTCACAAAACCCAAATCCGATTTATATTGGGTCACCGAATTTATCGGTTCAACTACGGGTCCGGGTCAGATTCAAAACACTCTTATAAACGTTTGGACCTGTATGAAAGAGAGTTTAAAACCCCAATTTATTTCACAATTAATACTAAAATTCATTAAATTTAAATTGAAAATATTTTAATTATTAAAAGTAAATACTACATGGCATTTTTTCCTCCAAGGAGATAAAAAAGCCTACTTTATTAGTATAGATAGATAGATAGATGTGCTCTAATGTTCTAAAAAATGTTAAATGATCCAAATATAAGGCCCGCCCGGTCACAATTTTAGTTTGAAGGCAAATTTAATTTGGATGGGGTAGTTTTAAACAAAAAGTATATTTCGGGGTTTATTTTCACATTACTCTTAAATACAGGAGTCTTTCCATTAATTACAAAATATCGCCGGTGACTTCACCATTCTATCTCTCTCTCTCTCTCTGGTTTATAGGGTTTCGGGCGATTGCAAACGGCAGAGCTCGTCCGTCTCGAAGGTACGTAATCTCGGAAATCCTTTTTGTAATGGATCACAACTCTGTTCTACTCGTCGCGTTAGTCTTAACGATGATCTGACGCTGTTTTTCTAATGATCAAGATTTCAATGGATTTAACTCTTATGTGACAGGGAATTCTTATGTTAGTTTTCCTTTTTATGATGGGTTTGTCTCTTTCCTTCTTCATAGTCGGTTTCATCCTCTATATATTGTAAGCCTCATGGCAACGTTTTAAAACACAATTCAATAAACTATTTTTCCAAGCTATTACTTCTCTGTCAAGTTACTTTGCTAAGTTCATACAAGGGAGCTTCGCATTACCAATTTAGTCTTTCGAATTGATCCTTCTAATCTTCGTGATCATCTCCTACGTCTGTGTTTACCCGTTCTTCGAATCATCCACAGTAGGATTTCTAGTTTGGGATCTATCTAATAAAATTTCCCGTCTCATCTTAAGATCTGCGAATCTACAAAGCTCACAGCTTTACATATACTGATTCAATTCAGCTAAGATGGATATTGTCAGAAGCGAGAACGAGCCAATGGAATGGTCCACCGTCCCTTACAACCCTCCTCAAGCACCTGCCTCCAACGGCAAGCAGCAACGGACTTCAAGCCTAGAAGCGCCTATTATGCTACTAAGCGGACACCAGAGTGCTATCTACACCATGAAGTTCAACCCTGCCGGAACCGTGATCGCCTCTGGTTCCCACGACAGAGAGATCTTCCTCTGGAGAGTCCACGGAGACTGCAAAAACTTCATGGTTCTGAAAGGTCACAAGAACGCTGTCCTCGATCTCCACTGGACCGGTGACGGGTCCCAGATCGTATCGGCCAGTCCCGACAAAACCGTTAGAGCTTGGGACGTCGAGACGGGGAAACAGGTCAAGAAGATGGCTGAGCATTCCTCGTTTGTAACTGGTGTGTGAAGATCTTTGAAGGGCATCAACACAACTTTGAGAAGAACTTGTTGAAATGTGCGTGGTCACCTGATGGTAGTAAAGTTACGGCGGGTAGTGCGGATCGAATGGTTCATATATGGGACACGACGTCTAGGAGGATTCTGTATAAGCTCCCTGGTCATAATGGTTCTGTCAATGAGTCTGTGTTCCATCCTCATGAACCAATCATTGGTTCTTGCAGTAGTGATAAACAGATTTATCTAGGTGAGATCTGAGAGTGGCCTATTAGAGTGTAGAAAGCTTGTTGTCTGAGTATTTTGTCGCTTGGATTAAGATGAGAGGATGAATCTTTGTAACGTTGACAACAACTCCCTTTGCACAGTTTTTGGCAAACACATCTATGTGAATTCAGTGAGTACATCTATGTTTCTAGAGATTCATTACCTTTGTTTAGTAGTTAATAGCAATAGAAATATCCAGAGCTGTTTTGGTTTGTTTACGAAGGCCCTTTTTGAATCGGTTACAGGACTTTTTGGCCTATTCTTCTATGTATTTTTCTTACTGTTGGGATTATTTATTTTTAATGAGTGTAAAATGCATTCAATCAATATCAAAGATTACAGAATACAAAACCTAACTTTCTTGAAATTCATGTGGCAAACAAAATAACCAATACATGAGATTATATCCTCATGGTTTTTTCCTCCCAAGGCATGTATTGAGAGGATTATGTTGTTGGGTTTAGTGTCTGCCAGAAAGATTCCCTTTTCTATATATGATAATATTCATAATCTCCCTCACCAACTCTACCTAAACCTCTGACCACCTACTGTAAATCATAAAAGGTGTTCTTAAGTTATTTATCTAAACATATACCACAATGTGCAAATCATGAACTGTATGTTTTATTACTTTTGTTAAGTATCCAATAGTTTTTTTTTATCTGACCACTATAGGGCTTCATTAGACTGACTTGGACACTCTCTTGGCTCACCAAACCCTTGGAGTTTTGACCAGTTTTGTTTAACTGTGATATAGTTATAAGATCATCAATGAAGCTAGGTCTGGGCATTTTAACCTGGACCCGAAAACCCGACCCGGAACCGACCCGAAAATATCTGACCCGAAACCGAACCGAAAATTTACAAGTACCTATTGGATCCAAAAAATTTCTACCCGAATGGACCCAGACCCGAAAAGAACCGATCCGAATAGACCCGGACCCGAAAAGGACCCGACCCGAATAGACCCGACCCGAATAGACCCGATTCAAACCCGACTTTAAAACTTTAAAATATCTTTTTATTAACAATCTTTGTCATTATTTTGTAACATTTCTAAGTAACATGAAGTTTGAAATGTAAAATATAGAATTAAAAATGTTCTATTTTAACTATTAATAGTTTATTTTAAGTTATTTTGTAAAATTTTAGATATATATGATAAATTTTGACTAAATTTGATGGAATTTGAATATTTTATTTTCTTTTATATCCTAAATACCGAACCGACCGAACCGCCCGGACCGACCGAATCCGAAAATTATGGGTATTATCCGAACCGACCCGGACCCGACAAGAGACCAAAACCGACCGAAAATTATGGGTACCTAAATGAGTCTAAATTTCCAGGACCCGAAGGACCCGGATCCGACAAGACCCGACCCGAACCCGACCCGAAGACCCGGATGCCCAGACCTAAATGAAACCGTATCGACTATTCCATTTAATTGGAGAAGACGTATACAAAAATTATAAAATGCACCATTATGTATATATGAGCAAAGCAACTTACTATTGTGCAAATTTGTTTCTTCTACTGTTAGTTTTGTAGAGAATATTCGCTAAGCAATTCATGTTTATTAATTAGGTAAAATTCTGGAAAGTGTTATAAGTTCTATTTTTGACATCCGTCGATAGTGTATACGTATTTACTTATAAGTTTCATATTTCAAATTTTAATTGTTAGAACTAATATATTTTCTTGAATATATTTATAAATAGAAAATGAAACTCTACAACAGCTAGATCTAGAAGCTAAATTTGATAATCTTCTCATAGACGAAAAACCTAATTTATAATAATGAAAAAAAAAAACAAATTTTAACAATACCATGTAAACATCGCACTGTGTTCCAATAATTATAGGCCTTCAAAAGTGGCGGCAAAGCTGACAACATATTATATTTGATAAACAGAGACTTTATGAATTAGTAAAAGCTATAATAATTAATGAAGCAAGCACATGGCTAAATCTCACTGAATCTCTAATTATATTAATTGAAAAGCAGCCAATCAAGTTGTAGTGATTATTTTTTAAACCAAGTAATTAATTATCAATTCATATAGTTTCACATATCTCCAAACTCATTAGTGGGTTTCTTAATTGAAGCATGGAACGTATTTAACAATAAATTATAAATTCTTCTGGTCAACAAAATATATTAGAAATATCTTTACTTCTTTTGGCATCCATTATATATCAATTATATAGATATGAACAGACAAGTATCCAATATACAACTGGTAGATACCCAACATGGCAACATGCAAAACTTTTAATTCGAAACCTTAGACGATGATTAACCCGGGATTTTTAATTAGGGTGAGGTTCTTAGGGTGAGGTTCTTAGGAGAATATAAGAAATTGTTTCTCAACTTTTAACTAAAAAAATTAAGAACTGGTTCTTAAATATGGTTCTTAAGAGCATTAATATCGGTAGAGTCAAAAAAAGACTCTTAACCTTTTTCTTTTCTTTTTTATTTTTATTTTTAATTTTTAATCCGATTTTTTTTAAAAAAATTTGAAAATAACCAATCGCGGGCCATCACGTGTCAGTGGGGTCCGCGCGCATTACAAGAGCTGTCTCTTGCGGAAGAAGAAATAAGAAAAGTTTTTTAAGAAAAAGTGGATCCCACCTGGGACCCACCACCTTTAAAACCTTCTTAGAACCACTGATATTAATGCTCTAAGAACCGGTTCTTAACTTTTTTAGTTAAAAGTTAAGAAACAGTTTCTTATATTTTTATAAGAATCTCACTCTAAGAACTCCGGATTAATCATGCTAATATCGTTAAAACTTAGTCTTAAAATCTAGCTATATCATCACATATAAAGTCGTCATTTAAAGAATATTATTCACTTCAACTTCACGTTGTAGTTCATCATGTATGTAGTAATATAAATATTTTATAGTTTTGTTTTCATTGTAACGAAAATGAGATTGCAACGAAGATGTAAACATTGTTATTAACCTTTCTAGACAATAGCCTCTTAACTTTTGAGTTAACATCAGTGTTTTAAATTCGGACCGGCTAGCGAACCGGAAATATTTTGGGTTATGGGTTATTGTGGTTCGACCGGGTTTGATCTGGTTCGACCCAGGTTTGATTGGATTAAACTAAATTTAATAATATTTTAAATTTTCATATTTGGATCGTCTCAAATAAAATAGTTCAATAACTATAATGCTTAGAAAAATTAACAAATTATACGAACTTCACAAATCTAAATTTTCAATTCTTAAAATCTTCGATACAAAAACAATATCTTGAGAAGTAAGTAATACCTTGTGAGTTGCTGTTTTGCAGAGACGTAAAAGACTCAAGAGAAAAAAGGAGACGACTTTACGTTATTAATCTGAAATTCTATTTTATTTTTTAAAAAGGAATTTTTAATTTTTTAATTAATAAACTTTTGGTTTATTTAAGAACCAGGATTTGATCGGTTCGTTGGGTCATTGGTTCCCGGATTTCTAACGGTTCAATATGGGTTTTCAACCGGTTTAACTGTAGTTGGGTTTGACATTAACCTAACCCGGATTTGTGTCCGGTTCGCGGTTGAACCTGGTCCGACTGTCGGTTCGGTCTGGGTTTAAAAACACTGGTTAACATTGTATATTCAGCTCGCCAAAACTTTACATCATTAATGATTAAAAGATCTCAGATACTTACAAAAATCAATTGTTTAGTCATCCTAAACGTTTAAGGTGGAGAAGGAAAACTAAATAGTAGTCAGATATTCGAAACCTTGTGTAGACACTTTGACCCAATGGACTTTACAGTCACGTATTTTATTCACGAGGTCGTGCCTTCTTGATGTTCTATTATATATAACACATATTATATTCTTCCTATGACACCGTCACACACAAACACAACCACATGTTATGCATGTACAGTATAAATATGCATGTGTTCAGATCCAAGTCTATTTATAAGTTATTAAAGCCTTGTCTTGATACAACCCCTCATCAACTAGTTGTTAGCATCAACATCATATATATGGATCATCTAATTTCTCTTATTTCTCCAATACCCCCTTCAAACAGGTTCTTGAACCTTTTATTTTATTTATGTATATCGTTCCTTCGTACGCAATTGAATAACTATTGCTTACTTGGTTTTGATAATTTATGTGATTATTTAAAGGTGGTGGTCGGAAGAAACAACGGCGGTTGTGACCGGAGCAAACAAAGGTATAGGTTTTGAGGTGGTGAAGAAGTTATTGAAGCTTGGACTAACCGTAGTATTAACCGCCAGAAACGCCGAGAATGGAAGCATCGCCTTCGAATCCCTCCGCCGCGCTGGCTTTCAAGACGTTCATTTCTTTTGCCTCGACGTCTCGGATCCTTCTTCCATCGCCGCCTTTGTCTCCTGGTTCCGTCTCAAATTTGGAGTACTCGACATTCTGGTAACTACAATGTGTTTTATTGATTGTTTTCTTTTTGTAACTTTGATTGTTTGTAGTTATAAATATATATATAGTATAAATATTATATAAGAATCTAATTATCTGGAAAATATCATCAAACTACAATGAATCATAGAAACTTGATTACTTTTTTCTTTTAAATATAGCAATGATGATATAATTTGTTTGATAGAAAACAAATCCATTCAGTTTTTTTTTTTAACGCAAACTAAAAAGTATAAATACCTCACAATTTTCTCTTGAAAAAGATTTCATCATAGTTTATTATTGGTAACATATAATTTTTCACACTTTTGGTTTGAATTTTGGGAAAATTTGATAGTTCGATGAGGCCAATAATCGTTTTCTTTTTGTTGCTCAGGTGAACAACGCGGCCGTTTCATTTAACGCGGTCGGCGAAAACTCAATCAGAGAACCAGAGACCATAATCAAGACCAATTACTACGGTGCGAAGCTTTTAACGGAGGCCCTTTTGCCGTTAATTCGCCGCTCGGTCTCCGTGGGACGCATCCTTAACATTAGCTCAAGGCTTGGCGCATTAAACGTAATATGTAGTTTCTTTCTCCTACTCAATTTTTTTTAAACCATCTTTACAATTACCAAATAGAAGTAATCGCTACTTTCAATCTCGTTAGAAAAATAATAAACGTTATATATATATATATATATATATATATATATATATATATATATATATATATATATATATATATATATATGTTTCTTTCTATATAAAATGCAATATCAAAAAGTTATTCTATTCATAACAGTCTTGACCATTTCTTCTAAATCCGGATATATATAGATGCAGCGTCAAATTAACTGTTTCTATTATCTATGATCATGCATAATTTGTATTTTTATCTATCATGCATGCCATTTGACATTTCGTGTTTTCCTATGTTTTTCTGAATATAGAAACTGAGAAACCCTAGTTTAAGACAAACCCTAGAAAGCGAAAAGCTTACGTACGAACAAATTGATGCCACAGTCACTCAGTTTCTTGAAGATGTGAGCAGAGGGACGTATCAGAGGAATGGATGGCCGGAAAATTGGTCGGACTACGCCGTCTCCAAGATGGCCTTAAACGCTTACTCTAGAGTTTTGGCTCGACGTTACGACGGCAAAAATCTAAGTGTTAATTGCTTCTGCCCTGGTTTCACTCGTACGTCTATGACAGGTGGTCAAGGGACTCACACGGCAGAAGAAGCTGCCGCAACCATCGCCATGTTGGTTTTGCTTCCACCGGAGAAGTTGACCTCAGGCAAGTTTTTCATGTGTGTGGAGGAGCCCAATAAGATTATATCCAGGTTGTAAATTTTATAGTTAATTAATATAGTCATTATTGATGATAATTAGTTTGCTTACTGGAGCAAAAAAAAAAAACAAAAAGTCGTAAGCCTTGCTGCGATTTATATACTAAACTATTTTTCATATGTGTATGTTCTGATCAATGACATATTTAAAGTACAATGGTGGTTATTAGAGTATCTCAATATAATAGAGTTATGAAAATATGATAAACAAAGAAAAATGATAAATATCATAAGAATACCTCCCTTTTTGAGAAAAAAAAGAAGAATATCTCACGTTCATATATTATTTGTTATAATTTTTTGAAACTATGTATTATTTTATTATTGTTATTTTTTACTATATTTGGAAATTTTTGTTTTTGACAAGTTAAAGGGATATTGTGAATGATGGATGTCTTGTTTGATGTGTTCAAAAAAAAATGGTTCTGTTTGATTTACTCAGAAAATTTCATAGCATTTTTCTAGTGGCACAGGTTCATTTTGTATCAATAGTAGGCCCATTGGACTAATAGTGAACCTAAACTAAAGCCTGTTTATTTGAAGACATTAGGGTTTTCCTTGTCTCCGCAGCCGCCTCTGTTTCTTCTATATAAAGTCATCAAAGGGCATGACAATCAGAAGCATCTCCAAGTCCGAGTTTCAAGTCTTTAGTTTCATTCTTCATCTTCTACTAAGTTTGCTATCTTTTCTTGTTTGCTTTCGAAGATATTTTTGGTTAAAGCTTTTTTTAAAAGAAAAAAGAAAGCCAATTTGCAGAGCAATGACGTCAAAATATAAAAAATGGCGTGAGTTGCCTTGAAGGTTGGCAACAACAATAAGCGATTCTCCGTGCCTATCAAGTTTTTTTTATACTGATCGTGGCCTCGAACAAGTCGCTACATTCATTAGCTTTTTATCAACTCCAAACTCTTTTTTTCTTTCGAAAAGGTTTTAATCTTTATCAACTTCTTTAAGATATATTTTTCCCCTGGATCCAGTTGTTGACCCGGGATCTAATAGAAGAACGACCTTTAAATTTGACCGTGTACTTTTTCATGGTACGTAAGCTTAAGTTATCTGGGACAATAACAGCTTCGTACAGACAAGACCAGCTATGTGTCAGACATTCAATGATTGAGTCAAATCGTATTTAGACAAACAAATCCCAAAAGCTGTTATATTGGTGTCATCTTTAGAACCAGACTTCCATAACAAAATCCATATTATTATTACTGACACAATCAATTCTCTAAAATGTTATCGACCATGGATCTATTACCTCTGGGGTTGACCCTGTACTTACTGTATACTATATCTGGGGCATGGGACAGTAACAGCTTCTAACAGAGAGGACACATTCGAAGATTGAACCACATCATATCAGCAAAACAAATCCAAAAAGCTGTTATGTCGTATCATAATCTTTATAAACCACACTTATTTGTTATGGATCATAATCTTCTCCAAAATCATGCGTCAGCTCATCAAATATTTTGATTCCATCGAGATCAAATAGTTTGCCTATGAAATTAGATAAATAGAAAGATGGGAAATTTGGGTGAGGAGACCGTGTGGCCTAGGTAACGTGCATACCTTTATAAACATAGTACGGGCTGTTTGTTGCTGCGACAAAGCAAGCTACCAATATAAATGTGCATTAATCGCATCTTCTTTGTATCCAAAGAATCAACTTTATTTTGAAAATTTCAATAATCAGCGTCCGTGTGAGACTAAAAGAGTTTGTAATCGTTGATGAATTCAAACCAAGTAGCGTTTCCATTGATGTCTCAGGCAAGCCTCTCAACTTCTCATCCCTCATGACATCAAGAAGATTATCCGGAAGCTGCGAAACTCCATTCAAGAACTGCATAACAGTACTCATCGCTGGTCTAATCGATACACCTTGATGCGAGCACAACATACCTAGCTTCAAAACAAGCTCAACCTGTTCCCTGTTCTGTTCCTCACGTATGTTAAACATCAGTGCTTGTAGTTGCTCTTCCTGTTCTTAGCAGCTCAGGTGCAATATACCCGAACGTTCCCGCTACTTTAGATGTCTGCGGATCGAATCCCTGATCATACATCTTCCCCAATCCGAAATCACCAAGCCTCGCATTCATCTCATGGTCGATTAGTACATTAGCAGGTTTAATATCTCTATGAATAATGACTTGTACCCATTCTTGATGCAGATATAGCAAAGCAGATGCAACGTTCTTTATTATCTTGAAACGTGTCTCCCAAGTAAGACGTTCTTGATTCTCATTGTTACGGTATAGATACTTGCCAAGACTTCCATTAGGCATGAAGTCATAAACCAAGTAGAGATGTTCTTTATGCCTACAATAACCCAAGAGAGCCTGACTAGATTTGGATGTCTGAGACGACCAATGGTCGATATCTCGGATAGAAACTCTCTCATCCTTTGTCTTGAATCATGAGAAGTCCGTTTCACAGCGATCTCTGCATCAGAACCAGGAAGTGTTCCTTTATAGACTTGACCAAAACCTCCTCTTCCAAGAAGTTGTTTCTCCTTGAAACCCTTTGTGGCATTGTAAAGCTCCTTGTAAGCAAGCCTATGAGGTCCATATTGTATCTCCCATTCCTCAAAAACCTCTTTAACTTTCTTGTGCCTCAAGTAAAAGACAAAACCGATCCACGAGGCGACAAACGCAGCAATCATGAAGAGAGATAAGCAGACTGCTAAAACCGTTCTTGTTCTGCGAGATGCTTTCTTTGGATATGGAGGAAGGTTTGGTTGCCTACCAAACTCCAGTCTTGGATAACTGATCACTCCATCAGTAAACCAACCCATCGTGTAATGAATTGCACCAACTGAACCAGTTGATGCAGTGAAACCAAGATACATTTCCTCAAGCAAATATGTAGAGAAATCTTGGTTTAACGACAAAAGCGGTTTTCTAGGAGGAACAGAGATCTCAGCAGGGAAGAGAGTAACATTGAGCTGTTTATCAGGTTGACTATAAACTGTAGAAAGCCTCATTATCTTTCTACTAATCAAAGAAAGATTCTTAAAGTTCCCATCTTCATCATCATAGTAACCAGCAGAAGCAGAGAGAACCATTGATGTTAATCCCAACATGATTATCATCAATATCACCAAACTCTTGGTCTCTATGTATATCTAACTCGATAGCAATCACGTTGTTAGATCTTTTACCGTTGGTTGTTTCGTTGAATATTCCCAAGTATTGATCGGAGGAAGCTCTGGGGAGGCCTCTTGTAGGAGAGATAACGAAAGCCATACAGTGTGAGCCTTGGTGGTTATGCTCAGGGACGATAGCCAAGAAGAAGTTGATGGAGAAAGATGTGGTGAGGTTTGTTGATGAGTTGGTGAATGAAACTGGTTCGCTGTCGAAAGCTTGACCGTGTGTGTGTTTTATCGTGTTTGTTAAACTGAAGTAACCGACTAACCGTTGAAACCGATTCCTACTGAGCCTGTTGGGAAACAGAGTAAAGAACAGAGCAAGAACTGCTTCAAAGAGGGTAATTTCACGAGACATTTCTTGGTTGTAGGCTTTTTCTGATTGTGGGGAAGGTTTTGATCTTCTGTGATGTTATTATCATCTCTTTGACGTTGAGAAGTAACACGGAAAGGTCAAAAGGGTTGACTTTTAGGACACTGTTGCACTGGTCAAAGTTTGCAACAAGAAGGGGTTTTGATCTTTAATCCTTTTGTGTATTAAGTAGTGTGAACGTATCAAAACGAAAGCTGACATAAGATGATACTCAAGAGTGGGCACATAACGGATATCCGGAAGTTTAAGAATATCTGTGATCCAATCCGTTCCGTACGAATAACCTATTTTCGATTCGTTTCAATCTGGTAATCTTCCAGATATTCAATATTACGAATATCCGCAAAAATCAGTATATTTTACCGGATATCTGATTCGATCAGTTGATCCAAAAAAAAATAATAAAAAAATATAAAAGGAAAAAGAAAATTTTTAATATAAAATAATAATATTTCGGTACAAATTATTTAAAAACTACGTACTTTTAAATATCTAACTAAATTTTAACCCACACATCTGTGCGAATATTTTTATATTTTATAAATGTATTTGATATTATTACAAATATTTTAAATATATAATTTACATTTAGTGTTATATATTGTGTACCTCAATAATGTTATTCTTTATATTTCTTATTCGGCATTATTAATATATAATGATTTTAAAAAATATTTTACTTTGTTCTTATTATTTTTTACTTACTAATATATTTCGAATTAGGTACAATGAAAGAAAGAATTTGACACAGCATACAATAAACATAAGAAAAAAGATGATCTGTGTTACCTTATATATTGAATCCAAGATAAGCATATCCAATTGCCCACACCAGATTTTGCTTTTACTTGTTCTTGAATGATATTTTTGTTTTTGCTGTTGTTGTTGTTGTATGGGGGAAGTTTGGTGAAAGAGACAATGTTGTAGCGACAGATATGGCATGGGACTGAGCCAGGTGTGTGTGGCTTGTGAAGTTGTGATGTCTTTGACGTTGTTATGTTTTTTGTGCTTAGGTATAAGGCACAGTTTGTGCAGAACTCATGACCACATCCTGTTATGTCACACAGACACATAATCAATTCAGAGTTCTAATTAAGATCAGTAGTAAAGAATCGATATATTACCATTACCATCAGCTGCTAGGTTCCAATTTATTTCCAAACAAACTCCACAACATGGAGTTAGAAATAATTTCCTGTCCAACATTAGTCTTTGAAATCAACAAACAAACAAAAATAAAATAAGATATACTACAAACTCCAGCTCAACTATCAGAAATCTAAGCACCATAACTCAAGGAATACCCAAGAGGGGGAAGCCAAAATAAGATTAAATAGGAAACTAACAAACATTGTAACTAAATTAAGTCCTAACCATATATTTCTTGGAATTCAGGCGTGCCTTGCAAAAATTCTAGCCCAGGATGTTGTCGCAAAAGTTCTTTAAGGAGTGACTTGAAATCATCCTGCCAAAGCAAAAGAAAACTGAGAACGAAAATCCAAACAGAAGAGAAAGGAGGTTGGAGAGAAATTAATTATCTGCAAACCAATCAAAAGAAAACTACCTTCACAAGGAAATTCTGATTTTGCTGCTTTAGTATCTTGAATATTTGGGTAGTTTTATCCATTATCAACATGTTCCCGTTTACCCATTAATCAATAAATGCTTCCCAGCATAAACAAAAAAGTAATTTAAACTCCAAAAGTCTGTTAACCGGTGCTACAATATTGTCAAGACCATACATCGCAGCTATAAAATGAGAAGCAAGCTAAAAGCACATACTCCAAAATTATTTGCATATCAGATACTACAATACAAAGAGCATAGAGGCACATACCTAGTAACAAAACCTGTGTTATTGACATCGATCTTCCTGAAAAGTGACGTGGAGAAGAAAGACGGAAGCTTGCAGATTTCATGGGTAACTAATTTGAATTCTAAGTATTGAAAAGGGAGAAAATTTAATAAGACATTCCGTATAAATTTCACTTGAGATTGCAGAAAAATCATGATTCTGTTACCTTGAATTTGCAGTCCACCCGTGTAGCCATAGAAAAGTGGTTGACTCTAAACATACATTGCTCTTTGATCTCGCTTGGAGGTGGACGACCATTTTGAAAATAAAACTACACTCATTTCAATGCACATCATATATAAATGACTCCGTTAGAACATAAAAAATGCAGTTATTAAAATTTTTCAGTGGAAAGTTTCAGAACCTGAGATATGGACTCTTTAACAGGCTCGTTGAGTACTTTAAGAGGAGAGCCTAAATTCGAAGGGGCTCTCTGTTTCATCGTATGAGGTGAACCGCAGATTCTAGGTGAGAGTGGAGGAGCACTTCCCGCTGGAAACATGGATTATAAAGAATTGTTGGTGCCAGGACCAGAACCAGATGCACTCCCAGGAACATTAAAAGGAGCAAGACTCGTCCTGATGTTGATACGACCAAGCAGACTCATGTGTGTGCCTCACCTTTAGGTTTCATCTAATGAACACCACCGGAAGAGACACCAGTTTGAGCGACGGGGTTGACAGGGCTGGATCGGATCGCCGCTTCGCTGTTCGTCTTCTCTGAGTTGGGAACACCGGTGAGCTTCATCGTAGTTAAAAGTCAAGAGAAGTGAATAACTTTTTAGGAACAACAAAACATAAATCAAGAGATCTATATATAGGATCATAAGGAGAAATCAAAGAGAACTCATTAATGGGATTAAAAGAATAAAGAGGTAGGGGGAGAATTGATTATACATAACTAAGATCCGTGAACGGATGAATCGAAGAAGGGATAGAGGCAGAGGAAGAGGAGATGAAGATGAAGGGGTATCGGCTTTGGAATTAGGTTTCGATAATTGAATGTTCTTGGTGATCCTATACAGGCCTGCCCAATGCAAGATGAAACCGGGCCAATTTAAAAAAAAAAAGCCCAAACAAAAGTCGAAGCTCGCTGGCGTGAAATTTTACGGGCCTGTATCTCGAAGCCCAAAATCAATAACATTCAGTTATGACATGGCAAAATCCCTGGTCTCCTATTGGTCCGAATTAATTTGCTGAGGTGGACACTCTAAGGGGAGCTCATATCCCCCTTTTAGTAGTGTTATTATAGATCACTAAACCAAAGTCAACAATTTTGGCTCAGAAATGTTCTCCAAAAAGAATGTTTGAGGGTTTTAGATCCATGTGGATGTAGCTTTGAAATTGAAGAGCCAGCGTATGGAGATACTATATTCCTCGAGCCACATCCAACACAGCAGTAAGACGAGTAGTCTAATCTAGTGTTTCAATTCTTGGTCATTCCAGTGAAAGAGATGTGTACTCAAATTACCTTGGGGCATGAACTGATAAACTAACAAACCTTTTATTTCCTTTAATAGAATACCCATAGCTGTATTGATAAACTCTCGTTAGAACAGTAAACTCATATTTAAATTCATTGATACTTTACCAGCAATAATCGATTGGTTCAATTTCTTAATTGCAATATTCCTTCCATCTTGATTTGAAATCTAAAATTTATATTTTCATAATTTTTCTTTAATTTTTCACAAAATTTGCTTATGTTTTACTTATGTATTGTTTATCTTTTTGATTATTTTTTTATCTTAATTTACATATAAAATTTTACCTTTTAGTCATGTAAAATTAATTCTCTATAACGTTATTTGAGAAGTATATTTCTTACGTGTCGTTTTCACTCACGTTAATTCTTAGAATGGTTAACTGCAATTCTATATTTAATGAGCTAACATATTATGTATATTTTTATCAAAATTTTCTATTTTAATTTTCTCTTTACTTATTATTAATTTAAATTAGTTTTTTTTTAATTTCCTTTTTCATTTTATTGTTTTTCCAAACCAGATAAAAATGCATTGGTATCCTTAACGAACTAAAAATATTGCTTATAATGCCATTATTAAGATTTTCTATTTTTAATTTTCACTTTACTTAACAATAGTTTAAATTAAAGTTTAAAATTTTATTTTTCATTATATTGACCAGATAAAGCCAAAAATAATACCCATAAAACTAAAATATAAAAAGCTTGAATGAAAAATACCTATAACTTGAATTCATTTATAATACTCATTTTTCAAACTTAAAGCTTGAATAAAATACCTATAACTTGACTGTCTATTTTCTAGAAAATCCCAAGGCCGCCAAGTTCTTTTTAAGAAATTAACTCTAGGAGTAGATTAGAAAATTCTTCTATTTGAGAGCCGAATACTTGTGACCCAGACTGTTCTCGCTACATACTAATTCTGCATAGTACAGTAGTCCGAGTGTCCTCAAAATAGTAATGCATATAAACTTACTATTTGAGTACTAGTTGTTTCCACTGATACAATCAGTTTACTTTAAAGACTTGTTTCTTATACTAAACATTCTTCTTATTTGAGATTTTTAAATTAATTTTGATTTTTTCATTTTACTATAATATTTATTAGCCAGTCTTTTAATTATATAATTTTTTATAGATTATATTATTTTATTAATTTTTGGTTTTTAGTATCATTTTATTAACACAATCAACCTACTGTACTTATGTGGGTAATACAACACACAAACCAGTCATTTATTTTAGATACTTGTTTCTTATCCTAAAAGAAGACATTTTTTGTTTGAAAATTTTAAATTTTATTTAATATCTTTTTATTATTCAATCATTTTTAGTAATATATTCTGTAAAACTTAAGAAAATAACATTTTTGAAAAATATCAATTTCAAAAGTCAACATCAAATCATTATTATACTTTTTTATAAATAATGTTATTTACTCTCTCCGTTTCATATTAACTGTCGTTTTAGCTTTTAAATTTTTTTATTATAATTGTTGTTTTACATTTTTCAAGACAAATATTAAATATTTTTCTAGTTTTTACCTTTACTTTTAGCTCATAATTAATAAAATCAAACAAAATAATGTATTAAATAAGGATAAAAATTAATTATTCTTTTAATTTGTGTGCAAAAATCTTGAACACTCGTAATGAAAGGGAATATTGTTTCCAACCAACCAACCAAACCAAATTCTCTGAGTTTTGGTTTCATTCATTTTGGGACTGCAAAGCGGTCAGCACTTTTACAAATTTGGTTCTGTTTTTGGTTGGGTTGGGTTTAGCTGCTTCAAATCGATCCAAATCTTAACCGAAGTTGCAACTAGTTTGCATTTGATTCCATTATCCAAATAAATTAAGGCTTTTATTAATGGGTCTGTACTGTAGTCTCACGTAAAAATTAGTTGCATTCCATCATGTTATAAAAAAGTCGAACCGAACAACCCGATTAATAAATTCGGATCTAGCTGATTTACCTAAATTCACTCGTAATAAGATCCATAATACATGAATGAATCCGACATGTGTGTCCGTTCACCTTTAAAGTTTCCTTACCTCAGTCAAAACAAAATAAATAAATAGAAAAATAAAAATCGTTAGTAGTATCTAGGGGTGGGACGGATCGGGTATTCGGGAATTTCGAGGTATCCGAATCCGGATCCTTATCCGGCGGATCCATGATTTTACTATCATTATCCGGATTCGGGGTTTTCGGATATCCGACTATCGGATATCCGGGTGTCGGATATCCGAGTGTCGGATATCCTTCTAAAAATTGTAATATCCGGCGGATACCGGATCCGGATTTGGAACCTTAAAATAAATAAAATAATAATATTAAAATATATAAAATATTAACAATAATTTAAAAATAAAATGTATACAATGTTTTTAATTATTTTTATATATGCTATTACAAATTTTATATAAAACTATATATACTATTATAAAATAAAATATAATAAATAAAACTGGTTTTATATATAGATATTACTATTTTAAAAATAATTATTAATAAAAATTATGGATCCGGATATCCGGACTAAAAAATTTAGATATCCGGATCTGGATCCGGTTTTGACGGATCCAACGTTTTACTATTCGGATCCGGATTCGGCCCCTCCGAATATCCGAATTTTCGGAGCGGATCCAGAGCGGATCTCGGATCGAATCCGGATCTCGGATAATAATTCCAGACCTAGTACTGTAGTATCTTTAATACCGCAACTTAAATGACTTATCTGCCTAAGTAGATCCCATTACCTTATAAGAGTGAAACCAAGAAGATGATGCTCATCAAATATACTTCATTCTACCTATAAGAAGTAGAAAGCATAAACCTTCATATAATGCTCATCAACAACAATCTAAAGCTTTATTATACACAGTTTGTGTCTTCTGTCTAACCTTTTTCATCAACATCATAGAACAGAAAAAGAAGCTAAAGAAGAAAGTGATTTGAACAACAAAGTTACATGTTCTGCAAACACACAATCTGAAAAGAAAGGAAGCTAAAGAAAAAAAGACAAAAGTAAAGAATTTTCAGACTGAAGTAGAAATAGTCGCTGTGACTTAAGTAATCACTGGCTTTCAGGATCGCTGAGTTGTTTCTTACACCAAGAACTAGCTTTACGTTCTCCACCTCTTGTCCTTTTGTTCCTAGGAACAACAAGCATCTCAGAAGCCAAACATGATCTTAGAACCGAATCTTGTTCTGTTTCTTGAAGTTGCTGCAATGGTAGCACACTGGTTCCTTCTCCTTCCTCTGGTTTCTCACCTTCTTCATGGCTACTAGTTTCCATCAGATCAGCAGCATTCATTTCTTCAGCCACTCCATTTCGAATCAAGATGTTATCCAAAATCTGCAAATTCTTTGAATCAGACAAGGATGTTTTGTAAATAATAACAAAAGCAAGAATCGAAAAACTTACATCTTCGCAAGAGTCTCCAACTTGAGGATGATGTAATGTAACATCCGCATCTGCGAATAGACCAACAGTACTTTCGATTATGTCAGGAATATGAAACGCATCTCCGTAGCTTGAAGCCATTCCTTCGGATGAGAACATCAAATCTCCAAGAACGTAATCTTGCATGAGGTGAGAAGAGTTGTAAACTGCTCCAATGGAGATCCCATCTCCTCCAGCAGAAACCGTGGGGCTAGGCGCAGAACTTGCAGCAAGAAGGCTCAGATTCTCTGAGGACGAGAATCTTGCTGCGTTTTTAGACATCACAAGATCAACTTGAGTTTTCAGTCTATGAACCTGAGAATGCACCAGCTCTATCTTCCAGAGAATATCTTCCAAGACACTATCTCCTTCTCGGTGGTTGAAAAGTGAGTCATCTTCATCTAAATCTACTAGGTCCTTTGAGTCAATCCGTGTATCACTCACAGCTGCACATTTAAGAAACAATCAGTACACTAAGCCATATGACAGTCTGAACTTTTTTAGTGAACATACCACCAAAGTCATCAGCCACTGACATTCCATCTGAGCTCAATCTCTTGGTCTCTGAAACAAAAACCCAATGGTATAAGAAAGATATGCTCAAAGCAAGACAGACATTATGAGCTGTTATGTAATAGTCACTTACCGACATAAGAAAAGAGGTTATGTTGGGACATATATGAAGTTATATCATCTGTGCTCTCAACCTTCTTACGCTTTCTTCTCCTCTTAGCTGCTCTTTTTCTGTAAGACGGATTAGAAAACGGCAAAGACTTTATCCCATTGCCACAGGTTTCAAACACAGATGGATCAATATTAGCTCCAAGCTTTTCTTGATCCAATGACTCAAGCTCCTTCGGGTATTCTAATGCACGAGACTCTAACTCCCTAATCCTTAACTCTAGCCACTTGGATCTCCACATCAATGGCCTTATAAAGCTCTTCCAGTGATTTGTCAGCCTTTTCTTCCTACAAAGACACACAGAGATAATCAAGAAACAATGGAAAAAAAGGACCAAAGGACTTAGCAGAAACACAAACCTATAATGAAAAATGCTGCTAAAGGAATCATAAGCAGGTCCTAAGTCAGTTTCATCGCAATAATGAGATTCCACCTCAGCATCTTCGTTTAGTCCATTACACAACATGTCAGCATCCTCAGATGCAGTGTCGGAAAACGAGCTCGAATATTCAGTAGCGTCTGGATCTTCTTCATCAGTGGTGGCTATGTTGTTTTCATCAAATTCAACTATGTCAACATCCAGTTCATCACTACCAGAAACTGAAGTCAAAGTTCCCTCGCTTGTATTAGCACTGGTGAGGACACATTCTTCATGTCCTTCAAGACTCTGCTCTGCGTTTAACTGTTGGCTTTCTTGGTTGAGCTCCATATGTGGTTCAGCCACAGTCATTATTTGGAACCTAGCTACCAGTTAAAAACCATGTTTGATGTTCCTCGATGAAAGTTACCTGGCAATGAGAGACTGTGAGTATACCTATGCTACAACTTGCAGCTAATCATATAAACATTCAGATTGAAAAATAGATTAATCAAGCAATGGTAACATCTTATCACAGAGTAAATTTTCCTGAATCTTGACGGTTTCCTTACAGCTAATCATATCAACATTCACAATTATGCTCAAAGAAGCTCTAAACCATTACAAAAATGAACCAAGGAAACAACAAAGGCTATAGTCCATAATTAATAACGGAGCTAGAGCTCACATGGGAACAACAGCAAGAAGAACAAAAATTAAGCAAAGAGAATGAGTAAAACGTCATAAAGATTAATAAGAGGTTGGGGAGATTACCTTAGTAGTGGAGGTTTGCGGCGAGAAAGAGTGAGAGAAGAAGAAGGAATGTGTGTAGGCACGGCACTTACAAAAACGGTCTAACTGATCAAAGCCTATTTATACCACACCTCAACTCAAAAAACCTAAACGTGGTCCTTCCCTCTCTATCTATCTGTCTCTCTATGTTTTCCACGTGGCTTACCTTCACTTGCTGCCTCTTCGATTAATTACTACTTGTTTTAAAATCGAACCGATTTATTTAACTGTGTTAATTAGTTAATGAATTATTTTATCCGGTTAACTAGGTTATAGAAATCAAATTTATCGCAACACGCATTCATTTTCTAATGGTTAAGTTTCTATAAATAGTTATTGATTAAATTATCTAGATATATATTATTGTAACACTTTCTTTGCTTGTTTTATTTTGTTGGATAGTTCATAACTAATTAGTTTATGGATAACTAGGTTATAGAAATCAAATTTATCGCATCATGCATCCATTTTCTAATTGTTGATGAGATATGCAGAAATAAGAAATATATTTCTATAAATAGGTTTTCAATTAAATGATCTAAATAGATTATTGTAACACTTTCTTTGCTAGTTTTATTTTGTTGGATCGTTCAATCCAGCTTTACTCTTTTGTTTTAAGTAAGAACTAGATTTTAATCCGCGCAACCGCGCGGATGTTTGATTTCATTTATATTTTTTCCGTTTCATTTTAGTTGTTGTTTTAAATTTTTACATACAGATTAAAAAAATATTTAATTTTACATATTTTTAAAATAAAAAAACACTTTTACATATACACCTAACCACATTTCAATCTATAGAAAAATAGAATAATATATAAAATTAATAAATTCTGCATTGAAATTATAAAGCGACACTTATTTTAAAACGAAAAATTTTCTCAACAACAAAATGTAAATTGAAACGGAGGTAGTATATATTTATTTTACATCATTATTTGTATATATTTTTAATTTAATCATATCTTTAAATGTTTATATAAAGATTAAAAATACAATAATGATATAGTTTATATGTCATATTTAATCAACTGTGTTAATTGTGACTTCTTACTATACATTTATCTAAATAAATTTTTATTTGATTATTAAATGAATCAATATATGCATGAAACAACATATTTAAAAGTAATATATATTTAATTTATATTATTCTTATCAACGCTTCAAAGTTCTGAATTACTTTTAGAATTTTTATGTTTATTCATTTTAGATAATACATTAGTATATATAAAAATTTAAAATATGTTAATTTATATACATGTATTATATAGTTTAGTATGTTAACCCGTTTTTGCTAACATATTATATTCATTTAATATAAATATTAATATTATGAAAATAAAAATATTAATATATTAATTTAATATAACTTTATCATATTTATTTCAGTATACTGAATTATTTAATATGAAAGTTTATGATTAAAAATAAATAAAATATATTTGTATTTTTGTTTTATAAACGATAACTGAAAATACATTATGCATAACAATATTTTATTATTAATTACGAATTTATATACATTTTTTAAAACTGAGATTTTGTAATATCTTTTACAACAAATTTGTTAGAAGTTTTAAAAATATTTATTTTATTTCAAATAAAAAGATATTAAAAGATATTATGATTAAAGTAGTTATATAGATTTTATAATTTATATTAAGAAAACATATTTATAAATATCTAATAGTAGGTCCAAATTTTAAAAAATTACATTTCATGAAGTCATGACTTCTGTTTTAATATATAAGAAGATATTAGAGAAAATCAAATCTAAAACATATTTTAATAGATCGATGGGCTGATATCAGATTCAGAAGCAAAGACTAATTTGACCGATGAAAAACTAATAATATTGCAGATATCTTATTATTTTTATCTAAAATAAATGATATTACATATAGAAAAGTGATTGATGTTACCCATTTATAAATCAAAGATTTAAAACATTAAATATATTAGTAGAAAGATTCTTTCGATTCAAAACAGTTAGAGGGATTAAACTCTTTGTTAAACCAAACTTTACATAGTTAGTTAGGTAGTTTAGGTTTGCTCAACTTGATTAGGCTATTATATTATTTTGATATGATTTCATCTCTAATGATGGATTTATTTTCATGTAAATTAATTAGTATAATCTATAACGAGAACTTTTTAAAAATAGTAATTTAATAATAAGAATTTTGTTGGTTTTTTTCAAAGAAGAATAATTCAAAAAAGCAGTAAAAAGGAAGGCAGAAAATGTACACGTTTTTCATTTTTTCAGTTTAAAAGTCTTCACTCGGTGTTCTACGGTTACTGCTGTTCAACCAAAATTCCAAAACTAACCCTCCATTCCCCTCCATCTTCGAGTTAATTAAACCGTAACTGTCTACAGTTTCAAGGGTATTCCTGTAAAACTCAGTCTCCATAACTCATAAATTTCTCAGTTTCTTTCTTCTCCAAAAGTCATTTCTTCTCTTGGTTGATTCCGTTTGTCGGAGAAATGAATCCCTAGACCTCGTTGATCGCCGGTGAATTTCGTATTCTGTCTTCGTTTACTCTATTGATCGGAGATGGTTCAGTCGGCGGCGGAGATTCTGGTACCTTCCACGTGGGAGATTGAGGTTGCGGTGGCCGCTTCCGCTTTCTTGATCGTTTCTTATTGGCTGTTCGCTTACAAGGTCGACGGAGATGACGAAGCTAACGGTGGTGTTGGGTTTGATCGGGATTCCGGTGGTGACGCCGTCTTTGACAAAGACAAGGTTTTTTTTTTGATTTTCTAAATTGAACGCTTTTTTCAGTATCCATAAGCCTGAGAAATCTCGTGAGTGATAAACAAGTTTTTGACTTGTAGTTGTTCATTTATTTTTTGTGTGTAGATAGGACAGTTGAGAGGAGACACTCAGACAAATGCTCCATACATAATCAAGGTTAGTGTCTTAAACTGGTTCTTTATGTTTTAATTTTCATCTGCTTGTCTGAAGATTAATTTTGGATAATAACATTTTCATTTTGTTTTGCCAGGTGGAACTGCTGGCTGCTAAGAATCTCATTGGTGCTAACTTAAATGGAACATCAGATCCTTATGCTATTGTCAATTGTGGATCAGAGAAGCGATTTAGGTTGTGAAAAAAAAAATCTTTTCTTTTTCAATTTTTGTTAGATGTTACAACTTTGTAAAGAACAAAATAACTTATATTGGTGAGTGCTTACTCTTTGGTCTGTCTAATATCTCTCTTTGCTTGTTATAGTTCTATGGTCCCTGGCTCCAGGAATCCAATGTGGGGTGAAGAGTTCAATTTTCCTACAGATGAGCTTCCTGTTAAGGTTATCGTCATTCACAACTTTAAGATGCTTTAGGACTTTGTTGGATTGTTTTGATTTCTCATGTGAAGGAGCCTAGGTATAAGGTCTAATTTATCTTTGTAGGATGAAATTTTTTTTTGCTTACATATGAATTGGTAAAGAATACTGAAAAGAAGTTATCTTGTAGCTACCTTTAAATGTTTATTATATACGTTTTCTAACATTTACCGTATGTTTTGTTATGTCAGATCAATGTAACAATTCATGACTGGGATATCATTTGGAAAAGTACTGTCCTTGGCTCAGTTACCATTAGCGTTGAACGTGAAGGCCAGACGGGTCCAGTGTGGCACTCATTAGATAGCCCATCCGGACAGGTATGTATTTCCTAGCTTCTGTTTTGCATGTTTTATTTCCTGTGAATGGTTTAAGGCAAGCCTTCTTGTTTCTTTAGAGGCTAATCCAAATTTGTTTGTCAGGTTTGCCTTAACATTAATGCGATCAAACTACCCGTGAATGCTTCTAGGTAGTCTGCTCTATTTCAAGTTTTCTTTGTTTTCAGTAAATGGTTTATTTTGTTTAGAGAGTAGAGCACAACAAATTTAGACGAGGTAGTGTTGTGTTTACAAAATGGGTTTCCATTGGTAGGGCTATAACTGGATATGCTGGAGCCTGTAGAAGAAGGGTCTCGTTGGATCAGCAAGGTCCAACAATTGTACATCAAAAGCCAGGGCCTCTGCAGACGATATTTGATCTCCTCCCTGATGAGGTAAGCTAGTCAGTACTATGTTGTTACTGTATTATTTATTGTAGGATCTCATAAGAGGGTTATAAAATCATGTGCCTAAAATGGGGTTCCTGTTGCATGTTTAATACACTGATCTATGTTCCCTGCAATTTTACTTAGGTAGTTGAGCACAGCTATTCATGTGCTCTGGAGAGGTCATTCTTGTACCATGGCCGAATCTATGTTTCTGCGTGGCATATATGTTTTCACTCCAATGTTTTCTCCAAGCAAATGAAGGTTAGTTCTTCTATAAGTTTAATAATTACAGTCTTGAGTGGTTAAAACCTCATTTCCTTCTCATTTTGTAGGTAGTTGTACCTCTCGGAGATATAGATGAGGTAGTATTCTTTTCTTGACCACTTAGAATTTCTGTTGATTCAATCTGATAACCAGGCTAGTAATGCATAAATGGTTATTGTTTATTATAGATTCGTAGAAGTCAACATGCATTGATAAACCCAGCTATAACAATCATACTACGGATGGGCGCTGGTGGACATGGTGTTCCCCCTCTTGGAACTCCTGATGGTTAGAGATTTATGTTTATTACTGGATTTTCAGTTTTCTGATTAGATCAAATTTCATGTCTTTCTACATCTTCAGCAAACATTTTTTTTAATGTTATTTCAGAACATTTTCACATTTGGTTTCTAGCCTAGCCATTTTACTTGTAGGACCAAAGTTTTGGGAAGTTTTATCTGTAATGGTGCTTTGTCATGTTTATGTCTCTATGGAAAACTTTGTTTATTTCAGGTAGAGTGAGGTATAAATTTGCATCGTTTTGGAACAGGAACCATACACTAAAAGCATTGCAGCGTGCAGTTAACAATTATCATGCAATGTTAGAAGCTGAAAAGAAGGTCTCTCTTCTATTTGGCTGGTTAATAAAGCATTTAAGCTTGATGTGATTGCCTTGAAACTTAACATGTTTCACCTCTTTGGTGGCTTCTTACTCTGTAGGAGAGAGCAGAATCTGCTTTGCGTGCTCATAGTAGCTCTGTGAGAGGAGGTGGTAAAGTACAAGTGAAAGCTCCTGAAGATACTGCAGCTGTACCTGTTAAGTTTCAGGCATTTGTTAAGGAAGAAGTCCTTGTCGGCATTTACAATGTAAGCATTTTTGTTTCTTCTTGTTAATGGTTATAGTTGTTTTCTGGAAGTTTTATGCATCATACTCTTGTATGCAGGATGTTTTCCCAAGTACACCTGAGCAATTCCTGAACCTTTTGTTGGCTGATGATTCCACTTATACTAATGAGTACAGATCTGCACGGAAGGATAAGAATCTTAATGTAAGTTTTGGTATTACTATCTAGATCATTTAGCTTTCATACATAGTCTTTAATAGCTAGATTAAACTTATCTGGAAAACTTTGTTGATATTTCAGATTGAGCCTTGGCATACTGCTGAAGAATATGATGGTCAAGTTAGAGAGATTAAGTTCAGATCTATTTGTAATAGTCCTATGTGTCCACCTGACACTGCTGTGACGGAATGGCAGCACGTTGTTCTATCACCAGATAAGAAAATGCTGGTAATAATGATTTAGGATTGTAATTGCTATAATGTTGTTCAGATTCGATATGAAAAAGTAAATGATATTCCATCTGATGATTGCTTATATCTTCCAGGTTTTTGAAACTGTGCAACAGCCACATGATGTTCCTTTTGGTTCTTACTTTGAGGTACGTCAATCTATGAGTAAAATCTGGTTCTGTGTTCATCATTCTCTTTGCAATCCATCATTCATTTCAGCTTGGCATGCTTCTTAATCTTGTCTGAATCAGGTCCATTGCCGATGGCGATTGGAAGCAAAAGAGGAGACTTCCTCAGTAATAGATATAAGAGTTGGTCTGTATCCTTTTAAAGTTTCCACCTTATTCCAAAGTGTGTTTATAGTCGTGTAAAACTTGACTGGCACATTGTATGAAAATGATCTCTTGTATTCATATACAGGTGTACATTTCAAGAAATGGTGCTTGATGCAATCGAAGATTAAAGCAGGAGCAATTGATGAGGTAAGTTTGTGTCTTATACCTATTTAAGAAACCGCCAGAGCAGGTTTAGTTCTGATACATTTGGTCTTTGGTACTTGAAACACAGTACAAGAAAGAAGTGGAAGTGATGCTAGAAGTGGCATCGTCGTATCTCAAGACACACTCTTCCTCAAGCAGCCGTGGGGATATAGGCAACAACTCTGCCTCTTCGTTACCTCCAATACCAGAAGACATAAGCTCCTAATTTACCAAAATTAAAACAGCTTCTCAAATTCTCCATCCGCTCCTAATTTACCAAAATTAAAACAGCTTCTCAAATTCTCCATCCTCCACTCTACTAAGTTCTTTTTACATGTTAAAATGTATATGCTGTCGTAACTATTATAAGGATGGATAACAAAGAAGTGAAAAGTTTGAGTTCTCTAACAAACTCTCTGAAATAGTAAGATTTCTAAAATACCAAAGTACCACGACGCATGTGACAATTGGAATAGAACTGATCAGCAAAATAAAATCTACCATAAACCCTTCTGAAATCTTGTCCAAGTAAGAGTAGAAACAACTCCGGGATTGCAAAATGTTAGATAACAAGGATGAATTCTGATACTTGCAACATCCAAAGTTGTCAGAACTTGACAGCGGTTGTCCATGTGCCTTGAACACTGGGGTGTTTAGTCACATGCCTAGTCCTAAGCTTCACCACTTTCCTTCCAAGTGAGTTCCTCAGCCTTGTCGCATTCAAAGCCACTTGTTCAGGATCCATGTTCTTCACACACACCACCCTCTCATTTCTATTCCCTATATAACAAAACCGTATATAAAATCGCTAAACCCTTACATTACAACAAGTGCAGAAAAGGGTAGAGATTACATACTGTATATGCCCTTGAGGTAAGGATGTTGCCCCCTTGAAAGCTCGGTCACCACTTCGAGCTGCGGATTTTTCTCTATCAGCGCAGGCAATTCTGATTCCATAAAGGCTCTGTATAATAATTTAACAACAAGCTACATGTTCAGTACTAGTTCCTAACTATGAAATGGTAACGATTTCATTACACGGATACATCAAAGAGAGTAACAATAGACCAAACATATAAACATCAAATGTTGTCCAAACTCCAGATCCTATAGATAGATGATAAACAATAGGTGGTGGTACCTTATGCCTCTACTGCTACCTCCCCAGTTACAGTAGCTCACTACCAGCTTCTGGAGTTGCCATACTCCTCTAAGCGCCATCTCAAATCTCTTGTCAACAAAAACCCTACTCTTCTGTGTTAAATGGATTTGATTAGAAAAGAAAAGAATATCACGTGATAGGTGCACGTGACTTTTTAAACTAAATAAAAGATGGGCTTATACTATTTTTTTGTACTTACATTGGAATGGGCTTTGTATTAGGCTCAAATAAAAGCATGTCGCATGACTGCAACTGTTTGTTTCCTAATTTTGACTTTTGCATTTGTTGTTGTTGTTGTTGCTGCTAGTTGTACTAGAGTCAAAAGGTTATTTAAAACTACAAAGAAAATGATACAAAGTCGGTTTGTTTCTTTATAAAGTATATATATAGATAGCCTGATAATTTATTGTTTTCATGTTTGAGGATTTATAGAAATTTTCTTGTTCTGATTTATGATCTATAATGAATAAAATTGATCTTGAGTTTATGATCACTGATTACTAAAACTAGTTCATATTTATTTTTCATAAAACTAGTTCATGTTTATATTGTGATGATTTATATAGTTTTTAAAGCAGAATTAAAGCAAGGTCCGATTGTTTATATTGTTTTGTTTTTGTAAGTGAACAACAATTCTTCACTTGCACAAATGTATTGACAATATACTGAATCCGGGTTTGATGGGAGGTTTAGTGGATCTTCTCGTCCATGTTTTCAAGTGTGAAAGACATTTACGTGCATCAAGTATTCAAAGGTGATGTAGTTGATGCCGGTTGCTGAGAATCCGACGACCATTCTCCAGACTCCCTCGTGCGCAACATCATCAAACACTCCATTCACGCCTACACTACCTTATGACCCGTCTCTGATCGACATTTATTTCTCCTGAGATACAAATCAATTTTTTTCTAACAAGAAAGATATGTTGGAAGTGGGATATATAATACTGCGACGTGAGGTCGTAAAAGAAGTGCGAAGTTCACCACTTCTAAAAGAAGGAAGGATACACTAGATCAAGCCTGGTCCATATGCAAAAGTATGAATTTAGCATAAGCTGAGAGAAATTTTTTTTTTTTTTTGTAACAGCTGAGAGAAACTATAAGAACTTAATAAAAGCTTACAAACAAAAATTGATGCTATTATAATTGTTGTCAAATTGTTTTTTTTTGGGTGTTAAGATATGTATTCTCTTCTCTTATTTAAATTCTTCTTTTAATATTTCTTGTTGTATGATTATAAAATTGTGAAAACTTTTTGTTTTTATATGATAAAATCAAAAATTTATAATTATGGGGTCGTATATTTTTGGTCCGCCTTCGGTCCGCTTTAGGCGTCATATCGATCCGGACCAGCACTGGCCATGCTTCCTCTAATCATGCTCAATCATTAATCCACACATGATCAATGATTAACCAAGAAAACGGATTATAGAATATCCACGAGAATTTGCATTATTTCCTATGATTTTTAGAAAATTTAACTCTAGCTACATATGTTCAAAACAAATAGATTTAACATATTTGTTTTACAATCTTTAAAATTTTATTTAGTTAATATTTTAATTTTTTCTCATATAAATTTAGATCATCTCTATAATATTATTTGAGAAGTCAGTTTCCTACGTGACCCGCTCACGTTAACCCTCACGATGGTTGATTACATAGATACCCTTAATAAATTAAAAATATTATATATGACTGGTATTAATAATGTATTTCTTTTTTTTCATAATAAGATTTTATTTAACTTTTAATTTAATTTTTCTTTATGAAAACACATATTATAAAATAAATATTATTCCTTTAAAACAAATTAACAGATAAGAAAATATACCTATAAATTTATTTTCTTACAAATATAAGAAAATAAATTTATAAATTTATCATTATTAAATTTATTTTCCTTTTATTTGGTAGTTTCTGTTAATTAGATTTTAATTAATTTTCATTTTCCATTTTCCCAATAACATATCTAATAAAAGGAAAATTTATAATTTATAAATATGAAAATTTTATAATATTTATATATAATGTAATTTCATTAAAAGGAAAGTTAACAAAATATCATGATATTAAGAAAATAATAAAATTTTTTTTAAAAACATATTGTTTCATTACTAATTTAATACATACAAATTTTCAATACCTCAAGACATATTAAAATAAAAATATTAACTAATTTAAAATTTTATATTTCTGTAAAATATATATGCATGAGATAAAAATACTATTTTATATTCCAATCTGTAATTTTTTATTAATCCACAATTTAATTCATTTTATCTGTTTGATTCTCAAAAAATTATGCTATACAAAATCCCTCTAAAATATATTTATATATTTAAGAGAACAACCAACATAAATGTAAAATAAAAAAATATCAAAGTATTAATATATTTGGAGAAACAAACACGGTTGAATTCAAAGAAAGAAATCCAATCTAATATATTCAAGTGATAACTAAACCGATTAGATGTTACATATACAAAATCCCATGTCTAATCAAAAATATAATATTATTAGTATAAAATTTAGATATAATTATTTAAATTGAAAGTTAAAAATCAATCAATTATTATGATATATATTTTAAAATATTTCTATATGTGCACTAGCACGGAAGAATCTCTATAATATTATTTGAGAAGTCAGTTTCCTACGTGTCGCGTTCACATTAATTCTTACAATGGTTACTTACAGAGGTACCCTTAATGAATTGAAAATATTGAATTTCAATACTATTATTAATTTTATTTAGTTTCTTTTTTCAAATAAAATATATAATAAAAGGAAACATTTATAAAGTTTAAAAAGAATTTAAAACGAAAATATATGAATATATAATATAATTACATTAAAAGAAAAGTTCACAAAATAGTAATATTCTGTTTAAAACATATTAGTACATAACAAAATATACTTTCAAAGTAATAAAAATACTTTCTTTATTTATATATTTTTTCTTAGATGAGAACAAAATATATTTTTATATAATATGATTTCATAAAAAAGTTCACAAAGATAATCTTGATATTAATAAAAATATTATTCCTTTAAAACATACAATATGAAATAAATATATTTTCAAAAAAATAGAAATAATTTCTTTATGTCTATCTATTTTTAGATGATCACATAAAATAATAAATAACATAAACCAATATTTGTTAATTGACTAAAATAGTTTATAAATTATTATTATTGAAATGTTTTTTCATAATCTTTAGCTGAATAATATATCTTACAATTACAGCAAAAATATTATATAAATTATATTTTAATTATATAATATGATTTCACTAAAACAATCACATTTTAGTGTTGATTTTTAAGAGACATTAAAAATGGAATCTAAAAACATTTTTTATGATAAGCGTATTTTGATCAAATAGTTACATAATATTTTTAAATAGCATATATTTTTAATGAGGTGTATATATTATATTGTCATTATTAAAAATATTTTTTCATAATATTTAGTTTCCTTTTAGTTTTATGTTTTCTTTATGTTTGTGCCCATAATCAAATACTCAAGCAAATCTGAATTCTCATGTTTAAGATTGTTTAAAATATTTTTCAGTTTACCTTTCAATAAATCTAAGACATACAAGTAATAATTCTCATGAACTATCTTTTTACGTTACCTTTCTTTTTACTTTTATGTTTTCTGTATGTTTGTGCCCATAATCAAATACTCAAGCAAATCTGAATTCTCATGTTTAAGATTGTTTAAAATATTTTTCAGTTTACCTTTCAATAAATCTAAGATACACAAGTAATAATTCTCATGAGCTATCTTTATGTATGTAATTTCCTATTTATCACCTCTTTATTTTCTAATTTTTTTAAAAAAAATCAACATATAATTTTGATAAATATTATGAAAATACATGCACATTTAAGCAAGAAATCAAACTAATTTGATTTGAGTTAATTATAATAAAATAATTATACTTGAGTTTAAATTTGAAATAATATATGTAATTCAATATACTCACAACATGAGTGACTCGACTAATCCAACTTATATCCAAAATAAAATATCTAACTACAATAAGAAAATATAATTTTATGATAAGAAACTTTATATTTATATATGCATGTAAATTGCAGGATGATTCAAAAACATATTAATAAATAAAATAAAATATTAAATAATTGTTACAATATATTTATATATATATATATGCATGAGACAAAATATTATCGTTATATTCATTTATGTAATTTTGAATCAAAGACTTTAGTTTATTTTTTTATTTAATTCTAAACAAAATATATATTACGTTATACATAATCTTACTATATATTTACATATTTAAGTAAAATAACCAATCTAAATGTAAATAAAATTTTAATCAAAATTAACTATATTTAGAATAAAATATTATAGTTGAAGTTGGAGAGTATTTGCAATACAATATACACAAGTGATAAATAAATCGGTTGTTAATCCAAAAAACAACAAAGACCGACTAAATATAAAATATCCAAAATCACATGTCTAATTAAAATAATATAATATTATTAATTAATATAAATTATACATATAAATTATAAATTGATTTGAACCAAAAATAAATATCAATTTATTATAACAAATTGACTTTGTAAAGATTTATATCCGTGCATGAGCACGGGAAAATCACCTAGTCACCTAGTAATTATATTAGTTTTTTTTTTGATCAAAGTAATTATATTGGTAACTATTGTAAATATACACATTTTGCCTCAGGCCTCAACAAGTTCTCTCGCACGGCACTGACTTTAAACCGATTAACTCGAATTTTGTTTTTCACATATTTGGTCTAATCCGCTTTGATACGTCACTCGAATATTCCTCTAGTACCATATAGTAGTTAATAAAGGCTCCCGAGTTTGATTATTCTCTAAACGTTTTCTGCCAATGACGAAGTTCATAGAGTTTACACGGGTACATATTCTTAATCTTCC
Source organism: Brassica nigra (assembly GCA_016432835.1). Classification (NCBI taxonomy): domain Eukaryota; kingdom Viridiplantae; phylum Streptophyta; class Magnoliopsida; order Brassicales; family Brassicaceae; genus Brassica; species Brassica nigra. The sequence continues at coordinate 8,330,072 of CM028246.1, read as the reverse complement.
TCATGATCTATTACTGAATTGCTTAGCTCGGGTTTCAAGATTGTACTACCCGACTCTTTGCTTAGTCTCCAAGAAATTTCGCTCTCTTATTACATCGCTTGAGCTTTACCAGACCCGAACTCTCTTAGGCCGCACCGAGAGTTGTCTATATTTGTGCTTAATGTTCAGTTATGGTTCTAAACAACGTTGGTACACTCTATGTAAAAGACCAACTCCAAGCCCTAACCCTATCTCAGGATGGTTCAGTCCATGCTTTAGACCATATAGAATCCCAAAGTCTAGCAACTATCATATGGTCCCTCTCTCAGCTCACAAATGTTCTCCTTGGTCTTGGTGGAGTTGTGCCGCAATAGGTTCTACTATCTACAAAGTTGGCAAATATATATATGGTGGGATCTCATCTAGAGTCTTCTTCTTGGACTGTCGGTCTCACACTTGGCACCAAGCTCCTAGCTTACAGATGACGCCAAAGTACCCTCTCATGAGCGTTATTGGTGGGAAAATATACGTAGTGGAAGGCTGGAACGTTCCAGGTTCATCAGATTCAATGGAGGTTTTTGATCTGAAAAAACAAATATGGGAGCATCTACCATGCCCTAGAGCAGAGATATTCGGGGAGAGTTATACACTGAGAAGCTTAGCCATAGACGGAAAGCTTTACCTGTTTGGGGATAAAAATATGGTTTACAAGGTCGATGACAATAAATGGGACGTTGTAGGATTAGAGACGCGTATAGGTTGGGCTTTCAGTGATTATTCATGCGTGATAGACAACATAATGTACAATTATATCTTGTCCGAAAAGCTTCAATGGTACGACTCCAAAGGAATATTGTGGAGAGATTTGAAAATTTTACAAAAATAACAAAGAGTTGTACTCTTGTTAGGATGGTAAATCATGGTGGAAAGATTGCGCTTCTGTGGGATAAGAAAGTGCGTGGTTCTGACTCCAACGAGAAGAATATTTGGTGTGCTGTAATTGCGGTTGAACGGCGCAGCCAACAAGAGGTTTATGGGAAGCTTGAATGGTGTGAGGCTGTGCTTAAAGTCCCCAAATCATGTGGTTTAGTGGAATTTCTTGCTGTTGATGTTTGATGGATGAGCAAGCCACTAAATATCATTCGAGTTCAATTCTTTACTCCTTAAAAGTAGAATGCATATGACGTTTTTTCTTGTTTGAATTATTTAGTTATTTGTTGTTTTTCCTCTTTTCTCTGCTTCCTGTGTTTTTCTTCCTCAAACGTTCATGTAAAAAGAGAAATCGTTTTCTTTTGTGCTTACCAAAGGTTTACTGATTCACAAACATTGACAGGTTTGTTTAAAAGTAAATTAAAAGATCATGCCCTCACATGTTATTTACAACGAAGTGGTGATAGCTTTATGGTAGTTTCTTGGGACATATATTAGTTCGATTTTGCTGGAAACTAAATTATTACTTTTTAGCTAGTATAGACTTGGATTTTGGTCCAAATGGTTAATATAGTGGACTACAACTGATGATCGATCCATCCCTGATATTAATATATTTTCACGTTAGTCCACTATGTATCACTAAATATATTCTTCCCCGAACTTACTATATCAGCCAGACTGGATATATAAAAATGTGTTATTCAGATTAAAATTCTATGTGTTAGAAGCATAACATTTATTAATTTAAAAAGTTATTAATTTAAAATTTATTTTATATTTATTTACATTTATAAATAAAAGATATATGTGTTTACAATCTTATATAGTCACTATAGTAGTATAGTTAGCCTAGTTATGCAAAGTATGGTACCGTGAACGCCAAGACAAGCCAGTATACATCATTCAAGATCTAAGTCTACAAATTGTCTGAAGCCAAAATCAAATCTATATCTGTCTTTCTATGATTATATACATATCTTTTGTCTTTCTATATGTCAGACCAAACATAGATAATGTATTTATATATGATACTACGTGGTTATGACACAGATGCTAGGAACCTGTTCCAAGGTACCCGTTGCTATCTCCTGAACTTCCCATTGCAGCACCAGGTATATCACGGACCAAAAACTTCACCGTATGTTTTCTCATACCGTTTAATATCTCTAAACATTCTTGAAGATCAGAATCTGTGACCAACATCACCCATTCTTCATCATCATCCAAGTATTTCAACTGAAACGCTCCTTCTTGCAGCTTGAAACGCTTAGCAACTTCTTTGTATAGCTGAGAACACCCAACCACATATGGATCTAGCTTGAAACGTATAGTGTCGTCTCTATAAGTGGCTTTAACAGTCAGTAATGATCCACTCTCGCCGCTACTGTTGTGAGTTTTGAATGTTTGGTTCTGATCTTGTTCCATAGAAGTAGATGAACTTCTAACAATAAGTGCTCTTGAACCATTTGACGAATCTGACATGCTGCTTGAGATCGATGGGTTTGGTTCAGCAAGTGCTAGAGAGCTCAGGCACCTACGGACACAAAGGTCTTTGTCCTTCTTTATATCTGCACTCCTTGTCCCTATACCAAAATCATCACTATAGTTCAAGCCAGACTGTTTGCTTGTCCATGCCTCCATCAAGGATCCTGTAGACATCAGAAATAGCTTATTAGATTCTTCACTAGTTCTAATAGCTTATCCTAATAGGTTCACGTACCTGTAGGTCTTGCTTCATTTGTTTCAACACTATCCTCCAACTTAATCTTTCCACCACCATCATGAGACTTAACTTTCAAAAGCTCTAAAGACATATCTTCATCCATATCACACTGGCTCCTTACAAATGCATCATCATGATAACATGGTAGACTCTTTTGAGTGTCCAATTCTTGAGTAAGAGAGCCAACTGCTACGAACTCCCCTGTTACTGAGTCAAACTTTAGTCCTCCTTCTACACCTTGGACAGAGTCCAGCACTGTCTGTATTTTCCTTAGTGACCTATTCACTTTGTTAATCTTGCGAGATGGCCACCTCATGATTCCATGTTGTCTGCATATCCGTTTTAATGTAGTCGGGCAAACTGTAAAAAAAAAAGCATCCAAGTAAGCAGATGAACAGTTTGTTAGGGAAACAAGCAATGAACACTAATTCTCACCGCCAAGACTCTTTGCAGCATCCTTTAAGCTCCCAGAGAAGTACTGTTGGAGAACGTTTAAGCTCACATTCTTCTCTGTACTGCTTTTTTTCCTCTCTGCTCTTCTAGCTCCGCTAGTTTCCTACAAAATATGTAATGTGAGCAAACGTAAATTAACCTTTAAAAAAGAAAATTTAAGAGAGCAGAACACATTGAGCCAAATACCTGAGTTTGCATATTAATTATTTGAATAAATATTTACAATCATTTAGACCTGTATTTATACAGCCTCAGAATCCAATATGCTTTTTTGCTTTAGAAAAACGTTCCTATCTAATAAAAGTATTTTTCTTAATCATAAAAGGCATACTGTACCAACAAATATGGCTTTTACAGGTGCACAAAGATTTATGTTACTTCTAAAAGTCAACAATATGTAAGACAAAAAATAAACCACTCATCCTATACATCTACCTGCCATATTATCTAATGTAGAGCATAAACGAATCAGACATATCATATACCTGTTGAAGAGTTCCATGAGAACCTACTATATCACTAGAGAACATACTTCTAGTATAGTTGACATCTGTATCAAGCAATGTTGTCTGAAAGCTTCCTTCCGAGACAGTAGTTTGTGTAAGATTTGAGATTCTGTCTCCACTCCAAAGTCCAACTTCATCTGAAACAGTTCTCAGAGTCCGACATATTCTCTGCATAGTGCACGAGAGACTGTCCAGCAAAAGCTGTTGTTCCGAACTTCCCTTCATATTAACAGGTAAGAAAAACTCAAGTATATAGTCACTGTCTCCAGTGAAGGTGCTCCTTAGTTTGGTAGCAACTGCAGCATTAAGACCAAACTTTCGAGCATGCTGAACAAGAGGGTACTCGGAGATATCAAATGCCTTTACATCGGATGAGAAAAACGGTTTGTTTGATATGAATGCTTTGCCTGCAACTCCTTGCCCTTTGCTCAGATAATGCTCCATACATGCATTCACAAAGCCTTCCATCTCCATGTCATTCACATAACATGCAGTCTCTTCTATGCAAAGAAGAGAATTTTCATCTGATTTTTTGCCAAAGACTTTGACAAGCTCATCGTTGGTTCCCTTGGAGTAGCAGCTACATGGAATCCAAGCTAGTGCTAAAGGCAACCTATGTGCATGGCAAACTGCTCTAAGGACATCTCTTATTTCAGCCAAAGCTTCTTTTTGGTTGCTTGAAAGGTACTGGAAAAGAAACAAACTATGTTAAATTTTTCGGTTTCCAACTTAAAACTAATTGTCGATCGGTGAAAGGGTCAAATCAGTCATATCCCATTGAAACTTCCAACGTGGGAGCTTAAATTCTTACACATTATTAGAACTAGGCAGGGAAGTTAAAAATGAAACCATTTTTGTTTTTTTCTGGTTCAGAGATGTACCTGGCGACGAGGAACAGTTGATGTTTCTAAGTCCACAGCCTGACAAAGATTAAAAAATCATGAATCACACTGCCATCATTGTTTCATATGAGGTTCATCAGACACATAATGACACCAGAGAACAGCACAAGAACAAGCAAAGACACATAAGCACAGAGGAGAAGCAGAGAGAGAGAGAAAAGAGGAGTTAACCTGGAGAGCACGGCAAACAGAGTCCATCTCCAAATCAAAGTTTGGTTTCTCCCTGCAAGTAACAAGTTCCAGAACAGCACAACAAGATGAACCAGATGCTTCAAGGACAGGAATTGCGATCGATCCTCGAACATCATTATCTAGAGCATGCTTCATCCTTAAATATTCAGCTGTCTTGTAATACATCACGTTTGATGTCCACTCAGGAACTCCGGAGATAAAGACTCTCCCTGGAAGACCTGGAGAAGAGTGTTGGCCTGTCTCTGCAGAGAATGTGTACTTTCTTGACACTTCACGGTATCCAGATAACCTCGAGTCAAGCAAGTAAGCCTGATCACAAGTACTAAGCATGTACTGATCTCCAGACTTGACAGGACTCCAGAACTGAGCAAGAATCCCCTCTCCAGAGAACTCCATAAACAAGCTTAATGCCTTAAGCATCTTCTCATCAAGTGAATAGCTTAATGAACTTGGAACACTACACTCTATCGCGCTACTCTTGCTTCGTTTACCTGATAGGTAATGAAACTGAGGGCTCATCTCCTGCACCGGTCTCTTCTCGCCAACGTAACACCCTTCTAAACCAGGGAAAGAAGGAGGAGGATCTGCATGTAATGCGGTGAAGCCTCCAAAAGGAGTAGGTGTAGTAGTAGATGGAGAGGTGGTTAAGCCGTATTGAGTGAACAAGATATCTGTAGGGGAAGGGGCGTTGCACCAAGAAGCAAAAGATTCAAAGTTCACAAGCTCTGAAGAAGAGCTAAACATGTCTTCTTCAGAGATCAGATTCTTAACCCAACCATCCATTTCTTCTGCTGGAATATCTGGAGAAGTGTTATCCATTCTTTTTGATGATTATAGACTGACACAAAGACAGAGTTTGGTTTCTTGGTAATACTGATCTTTTATCAGTTTGCTTCAGTTTTCATGCGTATTATTCTACACAAGACAAGGAATAAACCACAAAACACCAGATTAGATTCACTTATTGTTTATGTTCCCAACAACTTATGCTCTATCTCCAAAACTAAACAAGGCAAACTTCACCGCAAGGAAAAGAAAAGAAAAATTCTTAAATCCAAGAATTAAATTATTGTATAGTCGACTAACGCGGAAGCAACAGCACATTCAGGACGGATTCAAAGTAAACAAAAAAAGAAATGAACTTCTAAGAGCATCATTAACGGGGATGCTTAGAGGAGTGCTTAATATTTTTTTGATTTAAAAAAAAAAGAAAAATCCCCTAATTAAAGAAGCGTCGATGCTTAATTAAGCGCAAGAAGCAGCGGTGCTAGTAAACACGTGTCTCTCTCTCAGCCCTCCGTATTCCTTTCTCTCTCTCTCGACGTCTGTGGTGATTCTCCTCTCAAACTACCCGGAGTTCGTCCTCTCTTTCCTCGCCGCCTCTTTCCGCGGCGCGACCGCAACCGCCGCGAACCCGTTCTTCACCCCGGCGGAGATCGCAAAACAGGCCGTTGAGATCTCGTCTGACGACGTGGTGGCGCTTCTTTACTCCTTCGACACGACGGGTCTGCCCGAAGGAGTGATGCTGACTCACAAGAGGCTGGTCACGAGCGTTGCTCAGTAGGTCGTCGGAAGGTCTTAAAGGCAAGTTCTTTGAATATAATGTTACTGATTGTTTTGTAAATTTGGTTGCTTTGGATCATGTTTGAATGAATACTTGCTCCTATGATGTCTCTGGTACTTTAGCCTAGTGTAATAGTTTCTGGTTAGCCTAGTGTTGTGAGAGAGAAGACCGCTGATAGGAACTTTAAAGCTTTGATCTTTCTGGAGATTTATACTGTCTACGCTTCAAGTATTGATTGATGTTGTTAATGTTCTACTCTGCTTCTTCTTCTCTCACAATGGTTACTTTAGGAAGATGATGTAGAGACTCTTCTGTCTAACCTTGATATTGTCAAGAAATTAACGTCCCAGTAGTTAAATGTTCTTTTTCATGAGGTAAAATGCACTTTAAAAATGTAAATATAGCATCAAATGTTTCTGAGAAAAATGCTGATAATTTTCTGTGTGTTGGTTTGCTTTTGAAAAGCTGGAGGATATGCAGCAGCAACTCGAGAACCTCCATGATGATATAGTAGCTACTTGCAGGTATAATAGTCGACTCTTTCATGTACAAGTGATCAACATTCTTTTTTTCTAGTGGTTACTCATTAACTCTTGTGGAACAGACCTATGACTCGCGGCGAAAAGCGAGAACAGGTGATTGCTGTTGATTGCTGCATAGGTGATAAGAAGTGGAAGACGAGTGGAAGAGTGTGAGATCATCACAAGCATTGTACTAATAAGGTAATGGGACTACTCATTACCATTATATTCTCTCCTCAATAATTTCATCACCAAACCATCTCCTCTCTTGTGGTGCTCTTATATAACGAGTCATTTTTGTTGTAGAGTCACGAGACTTGTATGTTTGTGTAGAGAGTCACTAGACTTGTATGTTTGTGTAGGATCACAGGACTTGTATCAGCCATTATAATGCATTGTATGCTTGTGTTTATTTCTTTCAAACTAACCAGGATCAGTCTTCCATAAGCAACTTGCATTGGAGACAAAAAAAAATCAGGGTTCTTAGTCTTGGTTCTTATATCACTTTTACAACTAAAATTATTAAAAAAAGAATAAGCATCCCTAATTAAGCATCTGGGTTAATGATGCTCTAAGTTCTAGAGCTGAACCTGGAGCCTCAAGCAGATATAGGAGAGTTTCAAAGAGGTTAAGCCATGAGATGTATTGTGGGAGAGAAAGGTTTAAAAGCCACCGAGGAATATATATAAAAGTAGAAACTTTTATTTAATAAAATATATATATATATATACTCTGCAGGACTGCATATACTAGCCGATATGGTTTCTGTTAGAGGGAATTGCGCTACAAGCTTGCTTTGAAGCTCGTGGGAACTACATCAGCATAGAAAGAGATGGTTCCATAAATGGAGGAGAGATTCTTCGAGCTTCCTTATTATTTTAATGGTGTCTGTGTTGTTCTCTGCTTTTTGGCGTCTGTATGTGACTCACTGAGTCGTAAATAACGAGGCTTTGCTAATCGATCATTCGACCCCACCACCTCAGATGAGGTAAGAGAAAAGCATGTGATATTTATTTTATTTTCATGGAATAATATAATTAGATGAGAGAAATAAGTATTTAGAGACCTATGGAAAAGGTTAAGAACTGTCTATTTCTATATTTGTTTTTATAATCGTAGTATTTAGAGGTAAATTTGTTTCAATCTATTTTTAAAAAATAAAAATGTTATTTTCATATATTTAGGAAAAAATAACATTTCTTCTATATTTTATTTTAATATATAGAGAAATGTTATTTAAATTTTTTTCTATTAAAATAGAAGTACCATTTTTATCTACCATAAAAAAGTTATAATAGATTCATTTTATCAGTTACACCTATTTAATTATTTACATTATCAAAACCTGTTGATAAAAATCTAACAAAATATTACTAAATTTTTAGTGTATTGATTAATTTCGAAATTAATAATTTAATGTTAAATAAAAGTTATTATAGACAAAAATAGAAAAAGTATATTATTTTTATAAATTTTATAGTTATAGTATATATTATATTAAAATTATAAATTTACAAAATTGAAAAATTACCATACGGATGTGCGATTAAAGTTTAGTAATACATTATAGTAAATTTTATTTATTATAAAAGTTATTCATTTTTTAGAAAAATAGAAAAACACATTGAGATGGTCTAAAAGGAGTTTTAGATACAAAAGGATAACTTTAATCTGCAGTGGATGAGAAAAGTGACACGTGTGCAGCTGTTAGATTTCGTAGCCATGGCTTTGCGTAATCTGACGTCACTTCATTAACTCAATCAGTGAGAGAGGAGCTGTCGCTTTCTCCTCTTTTCAATATAAAACAACAACGATTATAATTAGAATAAAGCTGACAAAAAGGGCTTTAAATAGCAAAATAACTACTTCTCTTTTCTTTTTGTTAGTACAAAAGTCGATCTGTTTGTGTTGCTTAATGCTTATGTCGTCATAATACTTGTATTTTGCACAATCGTTGATTTAAAATATGTTATAAAAAGGAATAATGTAAAAACCAACAAAGATGATCCTAAACCTAAATCATTTTGTTTACACATCTCTTAAAATAATCAGATCGCGTATTAATTTATAATTTACTTGATCTCCCATAGTATTGGAGCGACTGTCGGCAAGAGTATATTAATTGTCCACTACTGATGAATCAAACAATAATCAATTGGTCGATACATTTGAATATGAGAATAGAATACCAAAGGATTATTTCAACACACAAAGTCATCTTGAGACTCCGTCTTCAATTTTAGTTCTTTTAAGAGTTTTTATTTATTAAAGTCTACAACACCTACACTGCAATACTACCAATTTTGAGTATCGAATTACAAAAGATTAACGTTATTAGTACAAAACCATTACATAATAAGTTCTACTTTTAACTAATAAATGTATATGTTTACCAAGTCTAATAATGACGTCGTCGTTCGAGGCGCTAATTGGCATTCACAACTAACACCAAAGTCCAAACTATTTTAGAAAGTTTTGTTGGAAAGATATGCAACATTTTTTTTTATTACAAGTGACTTTTAGATCAACAATAATATCTTATTCGCATATAAGTTTAAGATTATTGCTATTTAGCATTTGTTTATGTTGTCATCATTGTTGAGCTAGTGAAATATAAATACATATAGATTCATCGAGAACACCAAAGTAGTATGTAATGGGGACCATGACAGTTATACTATGATTTTATATTCTGCCACTCTACCCTAAACAATATAATTATACGTCAAATTATTCGCGATGTCACTAATGATCCACTCCCTCTTGTCGTTACATGATTCTCTCCTTAAAACAGATTCCTAAAGTTGAGATATGCTGAATCAGGGCCGTTCGTTCTCCTTTGAAGATTCGAATTCTCTTTTAAGATTCCTTATCTCCTCCATCTAAACGTGGAATCTTTCAACAGTATACAAAGATACCCACGTCTCTTCTTTAGCTAGGTCTGTGCTAGTTCCCCTATTTGCTAAAAGTCCTCTCTTTTTTCTAAACAATTCATTTCTCAGTGTGATTAGTTTGTGTTTTTACATTAGTTATGTGGTTTGGGAATCATCATAATACATAACTCTTTTAGTGCTGCGCCGGCATGTAGTATTGGATGATCTACATAAGATAGGGTGAACAAAAAAATATCACACGAGATAGGGTTGAAGCGGTCCGATTTAAGTGCACTTCTTATAAACCTTTAAAATTTTAATGATAAGTTTTTAAACTAGAGCTCTGAGTAAATATTTATAACTTTTAAAATTTCAGATCTGTATATATTGGTTCAATTATATTACCGTATCTAAATAAAAGTATTTGTCAACAAAAGAAGAAGAAAAGGTGTTCATTTTTTGTTAAATGGTATCTTAGCCTGTGTTCGATGTCAATGTATATTCAGAGCATGTCATATCTAGAACAGATGTACCCTTTAATTTATTTTATTTATAAAAACAAGTTCTCTTACACAAACATTGAAAAAAATAATTTATAAAATGGATAGTATATCGTGGTAATTTTTAATAAAAGTTATAATTGTCGGTATCATCAAAGGTTTAGGTCGAAGGAGAAGGTTTCTACTATAATTCATTTCCAGGTAATGTCAACTTGTGACGTTGGTCGCTTTCTAACACAACAAATGATAGATTGATGAGTAACCTAATTCGGTATTTCCCCTTTATTTAACGTTAAATACTTGTAATATATAAGAAGAATTTTATATAAACTGAATACGTCATTGATAGTTCAGTAGTTTGCCACCTGTTTTATGTTTGCATCACCACCCAATTTTCAATCGGTTTCTTTTTAGGTTGGAAAGCTAGGAACGCGATCATTAGATTGTCATTTAAAGAAAAACGATCAAGTAAACTCTTATAAATGTTGTTGGACAAATTTTAAGAAAATAGTTCTTACTTCTTAGTATCACTTAAAATGCTAAATTATCGAAAAAAAATACTCAGAAACAAATTAACGAATTACAAAAAAAATACGACCAACTTTTGCAAAGGAGTTAGTGCGAATATCCTGTATAGTTTATAAGCTATCAAAATCGTGATTAAACAAAATTAGAGTTTTTAGCAAGTTATTAAATTACACATAAAATCTTCATATTTTATACGTTATAAAGTATATATTCATCTATTTGTGGACTATTTATAGACATGAGTTCCCTTCTCTTTCCTATAAACGTGAAGAAGGTGGCTTCCATGTCCATTGTCCAACATGGCAACATCGCCCATCGATTTCAATGATAGCCATATTGAAGGTTCTTTAATTAGAGATTTGACAACACATTTTGAGTATCATTAAAGTCGAATATAAGAGCATCTCCAATGATGAGACTACCATTGAAATCCTTAAGCTTTATTTTAATAATTTTTTTAGAAGAATTAAGGATTTTAATTCAAAAAGTCAGTTCAATGGTGTATTTCATTTAGGAATTGTTAAGGAAAAAAAGATTTATAATGTGAAATGCATATATTTAGAAGTGAAACAATATTTGTCAATTGCATTGAGCTAAAAATAATATGAATGCATTACACAAACATCAATGCTTGAAGATAGACTTGTTCTTAATATGCTTGAAGTTAGACTTGTTCTTAAGATAATCTCTTAGTTTAGAACAAGTATAGAACTCGACAAAGACTACTTCAAATTAGTTAAAGGCTATAGTAGAAGATGTTAACAGAAGCTTAGAGTAATATCAATACAAAGATATAATTTGGAGAAATCGTCTAAGTAGATTACAAAGACATAAGTTTGAGTGAATAAAGACGTGAGAAATACTTCACATGTCCTACAGAGGAAAAGACTTGACCATTCTCCTAATTCACCCGTGAGCCAGAAGCAATATAACCTGCAGAACAAGAAAAAACAAGCAAGTTAAACCTGAAGCAATGTAGTAAAAGAATGAACAAGCAAGTTAAAGACGTTTCAAGCAAGTCAATGGAGAAGACTCACCACGCTTTCTGCTCAAGTGTTTGCTCAGTAGTTCAGAACACTCTTTACTTTCCGGACATACACACAACAATGGAGTAGTTTTTCCATCTCCAATCAGATTGAACACAAATAAGTCTCCTATCTCGCATCTGTTATCAAGACAGAACTTTCTCCAGCCTCTTGTGATGTAATACATGCCGCCTGATTCGCTAAATCGCAAACTCACAGTCCATGAATTTCCCTCTTTGTGCACTAGTATCATCTCTTGGCATTGTTTGTTCAAAGCAGTAGAACTCGTAGCTCTAACAGGAAGATACTGCAAACACAGAACGTAAAGACACATAACAGATCAAACCATATATTTCACTAACTAAATATGGTTTTACGTATGAAAATTGACTCACAAGTTTGTCTTCTTTTAGATTTAAAGCAGTGACCTCAGCCAAAAAAACAGTAGTCGAATGAGAAAGAAGACATTGCCCCTGTTCCTCCTGAAATATAAGAAACAATTTTCCACGTCAAAAACATCTCACAAGTTTGCTATGCTATTATGGTGAACTTTGATTGAAACTTACTAATCTTGTGGTGATGCTCATTGTCATCAGCATCACCCGCATCATCACCCGCAGCATCATCCGCGTCGGCTTCTTCCTTGATGATGTGAGGATGTGTATACTGAATCTCACAACAGCTAGGACCAAAAGGAGTGACATGAAACACCATGTCTCCTTCGTGTTTGAAGATGACAAGGTCACCGATTCGAAGGTCATGTGCTGTGGTGAAATCTTTCCAACCTCCAGTGAGTCTCCTGCCTTCTTGTATCACTTCCCAAGTTTGATCTGAAGCGTCCGATCTTAGTTTCCATGTTTTCTGGTTCGTCTTCCCTTCTATGTGTTTTGAGAAGAAACCAAGTGGTATTGTCTGCAAGTCAGAAAAGGCAAAGTTAAGCAAAACTCCAAAATAGGAACATATACAGAGGAGAAATAGAGAGCGTGTGTCTACGACTCTACTGTGGAAACCAGGAAGCAGAGGCTTGAAGAAATGAGGTTCATGTGGATTCGCCATCTGCAAACAAGGAAGCTAGAGAACTCATCATCATCAAGGCTATTTAGTCGATACAAAGCAAGAGAATCGGAAACCCTAAACTCAACAGACTCAGAGCACATAAGAGAAGAAGATAACCCTAATCGTTTTGAAAACCTAACTACAAACGAAAATATTTCCCAATCGATTGAAACCCTAATCGTTTTGAAACCCGAACTACAAATGAAAGAATCCCCAAATCGATTGAAACACAAATCGTTTTCAAACCCTAACTTCAAACGAAAAGTTCACCAAATCGATTGAAAACCCAAAATCCGAACCCTAATTTGCGAGGAAAACAAAATGAAACCTAATCTAAATGCATAAATTAACAAGACGAGCCGATTTACCTTCAACACCGACGATTGTCCTTTCGTCTTTCGTTTCGCGGGGAGAGAGAGGAGAGTTTTTTTTCCGGATAGAGTCGCGGAATTGATCGATTTTTTTCCCCTCACAAAACACATCCCATTCCCCCACCAATTGAACTCTGCCAGCACATCAAGGATCAGCCGAAATAAATCCTTAGTTAAGGATTTTTATTAGCGTAACATCGTTGTTTTAATATTAAAATAATACAAATGATTAAGGATTAGCTCTAAGGATTGCCTAATATCCCCCGTTGCACCTGCTCTAAAAACGTCTTGAGAGGACCCTCTAATTCAGTTTTGATTTTGAAATATTGATGGTGACGATTTTGAAAACAAGAGGAACGAATAGGAAAGAATTATTGAGGAATAAAATAACAGGAATAAAAAGAAAAGATTATTTCCTTCTCAAATTTAATAAGAAATAATTTGTTCTTTATTTCTCAAAAAAAAGAGATGAAAAAGAAAATTTATTCTTTGTAAATGATGATTTTTTTTTTGAACATTACAAAATGTATTATTACTCGCCTTTCTTTTGATCAACATTGATACCCTTAGTGACTCGGATGTTGAAGTTATAACTTAAGGGTCTACAAGAAAAAAATCAATACTATTAAAGTTGAAGTATGCCCTATTAATATATGTTGAGTCTAATTTTTTAAAAAAAACACGGAAGCTATATAACTGCATAAAGTATAATGTATAATCTAACTGCAACAAAAAAGAAAACTGCATAACTTAATATATAGTCAACCTTCCATAACCTCCTATTTTTAAGGGCTACGAAATATTGCAACAACTATATAAGTATTTATTTCCTATAACATTACTATCAATTCTTTATCATCCCATATATTCATGTATTTAATTATTTATCATCCCAAAATCTTCTACTTATAATATTTAGTTCTCCGGTTCATATTTTTTTTTTTTTATTTAACCTATCAAATATATAATATAATATTAGCTTTAATATTTTTTTTTATTTTACAAGAAACGATTAAATTTAAAATTGAGATCAATATATATGTTTTAAGTAAATTTAAAAATTCAGTTAATATAATATGGTCACAATTAATATCATTATATATTTATTTATAAAAATAAAATATTTAAAGTTAGTTCACATTTATAATATTTACTTTAATAGTGTGTCAGGTAATAATTTATGTTTTCATGATTGTGATTTTTACGGGTTATTAAAACAAATATACACTACAAAAACATAACTTATATATTACCCAAAAAATGGGATTTATTCAACCACACATTCAACATTTACATTTTATTCAACCATACATCTAATCTATTTCCGTCACCTATTAACTATTTTACATAGACATTAAGTTTATCAATTAACAAAGCACTTGATTAAATATAGTTTAACAGGGTTTAAGTGGATTTTTAGTAAAATTAAATATTCATATAAACTTATTTATTTTAACGGGTTTTAAATAGGTTATTTGATAAAATTATATTTATCAAATGTGCTTTTATTTAAAGTTAGTGAAAACCAACTAATCCATTTACATATATATATATATATCAAAATTAATTTTCTAAAACATTTTCAAAAAATTGTTCGGTTTTGGTCTTGGGTTTGATTTAATATTGGTTTTGGATATAACAAATTAATAACCGTTCAGTATATAGGTCATGTTTAATAGAATATGAGACTTTAATTTTCAAGTTGATTCCAAATCGGGTTTTCTGAATCACGAATATTGTTGACTAATTATATTAGGTGACTACTAAAAAATATAATATATTACAAATTTTGGAAACAAAATTTAAAAATAATTTTTGAATTGCATATGATACAAGTGTATAGTTACGCAACTTATCAAAAATTATATTAAAATTTTTTTAATTTTCAATAAAAATGTGATTATAAAAGTTAAATATCTCAAAGAAAAAAATTAAAACAAAAAATATACCCGCCCTTTCATTTGAAAGGGCGGGTCAAAATCTAGTTATGGGTTAAAATTTGCAAAACAACCAACTAAACTCTTGGGATAGTGATATGGGCCGTTAAACCAAATAGCCAAAATTACTGGGTCTAAGGGTATATTTGGAAATAAGAGTACATTTCACTAGGGTTTTGCTTCTTAAAGAGCATAGTTAAAGCTTTTCAGTTTTCTTCTCCGGCCGTGAGTTAAGTTGCAGCGACATCGTCAGAACCGAGAATGGTACTTCTTCGTAGTCTCTCAACACTTGTTATTCTTTCTGAACTGAGAAGATGTTTTAGATCATCACTGTCTTGATAGTTCTTGGGAATTTTGATTGTTTGTCTCACACGGCTAATGTTTGTTATGAAATGTACTCTCTTATTGTGAGGGTTCGTACTTGATTTCTATAACCTTGTTGATTTGATAGCCATCCTCGTCACTAGTCTAAGTTGGAATAAGTTTCTTGAATTAAAATGATTGTATTTTGATTTTTTTTTTTGTTTTGAAATGGTGTGAAGCCTAAGCAAATCCACGAGATCAAGGACTTCCTTCTGACAGCGAGAAGGAAGGATGCTAGGTCTGTGAAGATCAAGAGAAGCAAGGACATTGTCAAGTTCAAGGTCAGGTGCTCTAGGTACCTCTACACACTTTGCGTCTTCGACCAAGAGAAGGCTGATAAGCTTAAGCAGTCTCTTCCTCCAGGTCCATTATCTCCCCCCTCGTTTTTTGTGTGATACATACTTGATAACAATTAATTGGAAACCTCTTAGATTATAACATAAGAGTCTTAGCATTTGTGTGTTTAAGTGGGAGTTTATTTATTGGAACTTTCGTTATTTCAGGTTTGAGTGTGCAAGACCTTTGAAGATCTCTTAAAGTCAGGGCTATGTCTCAATTGCCACCAGCGTTGAAGTAATAGATACCTTTGGCTTGGGTATTTTGTTTTTGTTAGCTTTTGAATTACTATGATTCAGACTCTTATCCTTCCAATTTTAAGACTTGGGTTTTTGTATTTTGCTATTTGCCATCTACGTACATGTATGGTCAATGACTGCAACAAAAGAAAACTTCAAATGCAATCTTATGCATCGGTTCACAAAACATCAAGACGAACGTCAGTCCAGTTGACTCTAATAAAAAACGATATTT
Organism: Brassica nigra; assembly: GCA_016432835.1. Classification (NCBI taxonomy): domain Eukaryota; kingdom Viridiplantae; phylum Streptophyta; class Magnoliopsida; order Brassicales; family Brassicaceae; genus Brassica; species Brassica nigra. Next base: position 8,313,836 of record CM028246.1, on the reverse strand, counting down.
AAGTTACAGGGAGAGGGATTAGCCTGAACTCTGAACCATTGTTTATAAACAGCAAGATTGTTCACTAATTGATTGACATAGTGGCAATATAATTATGACTATGAGCTAGGAGTATGAGCCACTGTTCCAATCCAAGCTTCCCTTGAAACTCCTCACGTCACTCCCAAGCAGCTAAAGGCCTAAAGACTCCTTCTTCAAGACCAACCACCAGTAGACCATAGTAAGCGTCTGTAATGTATTAGTTTCCACTCTCTTTATCAGATCTCAGAGCAAGAGGTCGCCCACACAGATTCTCGTCCTTCCACTGTTTGTTTGTCGTTGAATCCACACCCCTTGCTCTCACCTAATTTCTCATGAACACAGTGAATCAATAAGAGAATCTGTAACAATCATAAAAAAAGATGAATATGTAATGATAGTTTTACCATTTTGATGTTACAATGGAAAATGGCCTTTCTTCTACATTTGAAATGTTCAGAGATGGATCAGAAAGAAAGATCAGATTCACCTGATCACTGTACATCTTATATAAGAAATGTAGATAATTGTGGTTTTGGAGTAGCTAAGGGTAACAATGCATATCATGTGGATGAAATTGTGCTGAAAGTAGATTCGATGGAGATGAACAAGTCAAAAGTGGATCCAAGTTAGATTAACCTAACAGTAACAACAGCAAATATGATTGTCATGACTTTGTTTGACCTGTAAATCATTCAATCTACAACTTCTCATGTATAAAACTTTGAACTGTGAATCTGTAATGGTTTTTATACGCTTTTGTTACCTTGTTTTTGAAATAAGTAACAAGGGAATTAACTTGTAAAAATTGCAAGAATGCAAATGGTAAGACAATACACAATATATCAAAGAAAAACTAGAATGTTTGTTCAAAAAAAAAAAACAAGAACGTCTAGTAGCATACTAGCATACTTTCATAATTAGATAAATGTGAAGGTCACAAATCAGGAAACATGTCTACTTGATGGAAGATAATCTTTAGGTACGACATGGACCCTTTTGCAACTATACAAAATTTAGCTTTAAAAAAAATAAAACAACATCGTTTTAACTAATAACGGTACAATATTACCATGTCAGATGTCTAGCCAGCCGAATTAAGTGTTGATTAATTTCTGTTATGGTCAGCGTAAATTTAAGTGTATTTTTAAGAAAATAGATAATTTATTTAAATTATTAATCGGATTAAAATTGTATTTAACAAGGTTACTCTTGTTCGGATCGTATAAGGCACTATAAATTATGTTAAGATCATAATAGGCCATTTCCCCGTAATTTTCAGCCTTCTCCCCTCGCGTTGTTGTTATCCATCACCGAAGTTACCACGAAATGAACCACAATTCCGTAACTAAACCTCACATGATAACACAATTTTGGTAATATTAAATAAGGATATTTGTATATCCTCTTTAATTACAAACTGAAAGAATGAATAAGTGAATACTTTTGTTAAGTTTATAGAGAGATTCATAAAATAAAAATCTCATTCTATGCAATATGAAACTAGTATACATTTCATTCACATATGAATATTCTTTTGTAAAACATTATTATATATAAGTAAAACATCCACAACTAATCATATATAGGAGGATGAAAAAATGATAATATATATAATAAATAGGTTAACCATGCTTGAAGCTCCTCATTGTAAGAACCATTTATTTTCTCATAAACTTTATGAGCCATCGATTTAGAAAAAGATAAACCTCTTCTTCTTTGGAGGCTGCTTGACTGAAACATGGTTCCTGGCCTCGACTTCGGTCATGATCATCATTACCATCATCATGACGACGATGAAGGAGGCAATCATGGTTCTCTTTTCGATAGCCATGGTTTGATAAGATCTTAAATGGTTCTTGTTTTTGCTTCTTTTTAGCAGTTTTGGACTAACTAACGTATTTATATGTAAAAGCAAACTTCTATATATAGTGAATTCCTAATTTGAAATTTTTCTTAGAATGTTTCAATTGTCTTTTCTTAGGTATTGGTCAAATGATTACTAACTATTTTAGATCAAAATCTAAAATACTATTGGACATTGGACAATGTCTTCCTAATTTGTCATGTAAGACGTTTTACAATGACAAAAATGGTTTCTATCAAGCAATAAAAACTATCAATAATGAATTTGTCTACTTATTAAATATTACATGATTCACGTTAGGAGATGGGTACTCTCCAAATGAGAATTACAGTCTGAGCGTTGTTGCATTAGAAGATTTATATATCTATTTATTGCCAACAAAAACTATAATAATTCAAAATAATAAGACACAATTCAAAAAGTCAAATAGGTAGAACATATTCAAATATAATTCATAGCAGAATTTTTTTTTTTTTGAAGATCTGTAAATTTATCTGTAAAAAAATTATAATACTACAAAATAATTCTGTTTAACATGCATTTTGATGATAATGACTTAATTTCAAGATAGCTTTTGTAATTATCTCAAACTAATTTTGGAGGTCCATATTTAGTTTAATGTAAATCTTTATTTATTAATAGCACAACAAAGACGTGAATCTCAACAACAACGTACCCAAAAACCATTGAAGCATGTTAGGTCCCACTTAGGTTCAACACGACGACCTTCTTCTTACAAGAACACTCTTAAAAAGAAAAGGTTCCACATCTTCCATTCACGTTATAGAAGAACCATAACAATGGCTTCATCTTCCTCACTACTCTTCTCCTTGTTCTTACTACTTGTTATCCCTTCATCAGTTCTCTCAGCCACTCTACGATCTGACATTCAAGCTCTAGAGTCTATCATACGCAGCATTGATCCAAGTTCCATCTCCCCATCCTCTTACCTCAGCACATGGGACTTCTCTGAAGACCCTTGTGAAGGCTCAGGGACGTTCTTGGGAGTTATGTGTTCTTTCACTCTTGAGAACACGACCAGCCGAGTCACGGAGATCGACCTTGAAGATGACGGTTATGACGGTTTCCTCTCTGAGGCAATAGGGAACTTAACCGAGCTCACTGTACTTAGCCTCAACAACAACAGGTTCCGCGGTCCAATACCAGAAACGGTGTTCCAGCTCAGGAAACTCACCAAGCTCTCCCTCTCCGGAAACTTCTTCACCGGAGATATAACCCCTGGAATCACCAAGCTCAAGGAGCTCAAAACCATAGACCTGTCCAAGAACAGTATCGCTGGTGAGATACCTCCGAGGATCTCAGGCTTGAGAAGTTTGACTCACCTGATCCTATCAAACAACCACATAGACGGAAGAATACCTGCTCTCAACGGCTTGTGGAAGCTACAAGTGCTAGAACTCGGTAACAACCATCTTTTCGGAATGCTTCCTAAGCTTCCCACAAGTCTAAGAACTCTATCTCTCTGTTACAATAGCCTTGCAGGACGCATATCTCCTTTGCATAGGCTGAAACATCTCGTGTCATTAGATGTGAGCCAGAACAGATTCTCAGGCACCATTGGCCATGAAATCTTAACGTTTCAAGAGATTTCACGCATCAATGTGTCTTTTAACCAGTTCATATCCATAGAGGTTATTCCGGTTACAGGCATGGAAACACACCTGCGCATCCTTGACGCTGAAGGAAACCATTTACAGGGACCCCTTCCACTGAACCTGGCTACTTATGGAAACTTGAAGGATATCAATCTAAGGAGCAACATGTTCTCAGGAGATATTCCAAGGATCTATGGGAAAAGACTTGAGAATTCGTGGAGAAGCTTGTACTTGGAGAACAACTACTTGACAGGTACACTTCCTGAGGAGTTTCAGAGAATCTCCAAGCAGATCAGAGGAAGCCTTTCCAATAACTGTCTACAATGTCCTAAGAATGTTACAATCTGCCAAGGAGTACAGAAGCCAAAATCACAGTGCACCAATGCAATGCAGGAAGAGGGCTTGGAGTAGAGATCATGCCCATGGGAAGCAGTTTATAAGAGAGTATAATCGCCAGAGTTAAGTTCATGTACTTGTATGCTTTTAAATAATGTAGTCTATGAAAAAAATGACATTCAAAACAAAAGATAAAAACAGAGATGTGGGTACTTGAGATAACACTTTTCCTTCATCATATGTATGTTTGACATAAGTCTAAACCCAAAAAGAAAAAAAAAGACTCAACTACCAATAGCTCCATCAGTAGTACATTCCATATTCTGCTAACATAACATAAGAGGTGTTTCTTTCACAACATCTTAAACGTAATGCGTTTCAAAAGAGCCAATTCACACTAATGTTACCAAGCCAGATCAAAAGAGGAAACTGTGCTAAAGCTACAAAGATCAAGAGGTAGTGATGCCTGCTTGAGTCATAACTCCTAGCTTCCGCAAAGAGAACTCGCTTCATTGTCTTCACTAGGAAAACCCCGCTGCACAAGCAGGTCCACGGAAGCAGAACATAGTAAGAGTATCCCCAGATGATCTTGCCAAGAACAGCTAAGCAGAGACCCGTGAAAGTATAGCCAGCGTATGACACAATATCCAAGAGGGGTGCTTCTCCGCTACCCAATGAAAGCAATGTTATCTTCAGCAGCATGACTTGCAAAAACCAGCCAACCATTCCTTTCACAAAAAGCCAGTTCAGAGCTTCTGGAGAAAACCTAGAGAATCCAGAACCACCACAAGGATCACAATATTGAAAAAAAAATGCAATCTAAAAGACATATACAAATGAATAGATTAAAGAACTTACTTCCCATAGAGTCCTAGTGACAAGCCAGCAAGAACCACGTATGTGCCGAATGCCATAAGCGGAATGTATAGGTCTGGTGCATTAATATCATATATCGGGGGCTTGTATGAAAGCCTACCCCCAACTGGCTCTGAGATTCTAGTCCAGTGTCCCTGATGTTGCAGCAAAACTGATATGAGACAGACCCAAAATACAAAATTATTAAAAAAACAAAGTAAGCCTCTTACTCTGTGAAGGAACGGAAGCAGAACAATCTTCAACTTGTTCCTCACATACTGGTCATTCACTTGAAAGTAGTATTGAGGATCGGAGAAGTAACGAGTTATCTGTTAATATCACACTCCAGTTAAAACAGATGAAACACCAAGCTATGAGCACAAAGCAAGAGACAAAGGATTTTAGCTTACGTTGCTCTGCACATACTCAGAGCTGGATCCGAAAATCTTCTCCCCATAAGCTCCCAAGCCGCTTCTGATAAGTCCAGAGCCAGGACCAGAGAAGGCATTCCCAAAGGGGTTGGGCTGAGGAACTGACTGAGGCATTGGCATCCCAGGCTGAGGTCCCATGTTATTATACATCTCTGCCATTCAACACAAAACCAATTAGGTAAATCTAACTAATCAAAAAGCTCAAATGCACAAAGAACAAAACTTTCTTTGAATATGACTCTTGTTTTAACAATCCAATCACCACGAACACCCAATAACCTTTCTCTCTATCTATATCTCAACCAAAACAAACATCGATTCTGTTTTTTTTTCTATAGTTCCTGCATAAAGTCTGAGCCTTTGAAGAAGAAATCACTAAGAAACTAAACATGGGAGAAACCCAGATCTCGGCCATGGACAAAGTTTTTACCCAACAAGAGATCGATAGAAACACACAGAAGGCAAAACAAGGAACATCAATCAGCAATTGGTGAGAGCGGTCGTGAACGCGTACCTGAGAGAAGATGTGAAGGAGATGACAGATCTAGAGATTGCCTTTCTCGGTTGATTTGATCAGTGCGACGGCGAAGCTACCTACGGTGGTGAAGAATGTCAATAGATCTCGAAGGTGGGGGAGAGAGGAAAATAACGGAAGCGAGGTCTCGTGCGAAAGCCTTTTGTTCGCACGTGTGAGCATAGGTTCAAGGAGGTCTCATGTGAAAGCCTTTTGTTCGCACGTTTGAGCATAGGTTGCTTCTGCTTCATCACCGAACCAATACCTGACTGACACGTATGTATCACGTAGGCAAAAAGTTCAGGGTTATTTATGCGAAAACGCGAAAGTTCAGGGGTTTGTATTGTAATAAAAGATGGTTATTTAACACTGGACTCTACTATGATCTCAGTTTGAGTTTACCATATGCTTAAACGGGTCTTCTTGGTACTATGCACGAGAACGAGACCAGTTGTGATGATTGACCATGGTGGCAAGATGTCTGAGCTACAAGATCGCTTGCGTTCTCTTCTTGAGCGTATCTAGCTTTTCTTCATGCACATTACGTCGAATCATCAGAAGCTATTATTATCTTCTACATTTTCTATATAGATGGTAGCAACAATGATAACAAGACAGCACTTGATGATGCCAACTCTTCTGAGTCTTTTTCTTTAGGCATTGATCTTACTTGTTGTTTTCTAGACACTTGGCCAATATTAAACTGGTAATTTTCAAATCTGACTATTCATTTTTCCACCATATGTTATATTAGTTTATCAAGCCATTAAGTTTTGGTTCGATCCTTATTTGTTGCTCCTGGACTAATTAATCCCGTTATGTATTTATTCGGTACATATATATCACACAGAAGATGCAATTTACAACCTCTCAATAAGTCTCTCCGCATCTTCAAAGTTCTAGCTAGTACAAAGAAAGACTCGATCTCTCATTTAGAAGAGCTAACAAGGTAAGAACTTCAAAACCAAGTATGGTAACTTTTGCTGACTAAACAACAATGCACCTGTGGAAATAACTGAGTTGGAAATTGACTCGCAGTTTTTCAGCAGCAAGGAAGGAAGTGTGGAGTGAAACATATATGCAAACACATATGGATATCATTCGACTTGCAAGTTTCTAAACGTTATCCTCAAGCAATTGTTCTTTAATCTTTTTAGGCTTTCATTACTTCAACAGTCTTCACTACTAAACTTGGTAATGAGTATTTATTCATTGAAGTTACCCAAAATACAAGATCGATACCAGAATCAAACAGTTCTCTCAACACCAAAACAAAGCCAAAAAAAAAAAACAAACGCGATGAAATTCTAAAAATCCAGACTTGTTGTGATCAGTTTCCATTGAGGAGAGTCTGAACCTCAGACACTGTAGGTAGAGCTGGTATAGCTCCCTTCTTCGTAGTTGTTATAGCTCCACATGCATTAGCAAACCTAAGCACTTCTCTAAGACGAGCTTCGTCCTGTAATCGAAGACACAACTCTCAAAAATCAAAGCTAAGATTATTCCAAAAAAAAACGCGCATGCTAATGTTTCTATTTTACCTCGATAACAGAGCGGTCATCAACAATGTTGCAAAGCAAGGCACCAACAAATGAATCACCAACTCCAGTTGTATCAACCGTGTCCACATGGAAAGGATCAACAGATCCACGGAAGCTCTATAACCATACAATCACAAGAACACAACTTTATAGTCACACTAATGGTACAATCAAATACACAATAATGGAAACTCTTCAAAATAAAACCATGTACCTTGGTGTAATAGTTACAACCCTTTTCACCCAAAGTGACCAAGAGAAGTTTCAAGTTATCATGCCACAGAGACAGAGCAGTCTCATCATCAACGTCATCAGATCCAGTCAAGAACATAAGCTCTTCGTCTGCTGACTTTGATCACTTCAGCTTTGTCCCAGATGTTAAGAATCTGCTTCTTAGCCTCCTCCTTCGAAGGCCACAAGGGTAGCCTCAAGTTTGGATCATAGGAGAGCAGCGCACCGGCTTCTTTAGCCACCTCCATTGCCTTCAGGTGAGCAGATCTACATGGCTCAACGATAAGGCTTATTGATCCATAATGAAACACCTTAGCCTGCAAAAAGAGCCAAAACAAAACAGAGTATTTTGTTAACCTAACTTGACTTCCACGTTAGGTTATCAACAAACGTTGCATACAAAACTGTAGCCTGTAAAAAAAGTACATAGCACTTGGTTAACCTAACTTGACATATAAGTTAGATATATTAACAACCGTTACATACAAAAATTCAGCTTGTAGAAATGCCAAAACAGAGCACTTCGTAACCTAACTTGACAACCACGTTAGGTATCAACAACCGTTACATACCATAGTTACTTAAAGGTCAACGTAAAGTCAGCATAACGTACAGATTTGATGAGATCGAGATTAAGCTCATCGGGACGGAGGAGCATATCGGCGCTAGGGTTCCGGTAAAACATGAACTCACGTTCTCCGTCGGATCTCAGCGTCACGAACGCGAGCGCCGTCCTGGCTCCGGTGTCAAAGTTGACGCCTTCGGCGGAGAGGCCGTTTTGTTTCAAGATTCCGGCGAGCATGTGACCGACCTCGTCGTCACCGAGTTTCCGACAAAAGCAGCGCGACCACCGAGACGGGAAACGGCGATGGCGACGTTGGCAGGTGCGCCACCGGGGGCCTTGATGAAGCCAGGAGCCTCGGCGAGTGATACGCCGGAGACGGTGGGAACGAAGTCGATGAGCATCTCGCCGAATCTCACGATCAAGCTTTTCTCGCCGTTGGATGTTGACATTTGTGGTCGGAATGTGTTTATCGAACAGTAGAGAATGGGTTTTGGATATGAGATGGATGTGTTACAGAGAACGAAGGAGGGTTTATATATATAATATACAAGTGTTAGGATCACTTGGTTTAATTAATTTAAGGAAAAAAGTTTTGTAGCTACACGAAGGTTTTGGTAATATGGTGAAAACCATTCAATGTATGAAAATGTGTAACAACTACACGAAGTTTATTTTAATACATGCCACATGTACGAAATAAATGATAATATGGGGGCAACATCACAATCGGGTTTAATTGATCTTAAATTAAATTAATGAGGTTAATCCGTAATTTATGAAACTTAATAAACTTACTTGATTTTATTAATAAACTTAATAATTATTAAACTTAATAAAATTAATAATTTATTAAACTTAATAAAATTAATAATTTATTAAACTTAATAAACATAATAATTTTAAACTTAATTACTTATTAAACATAATAAACTTATTAAACCTATTAAACTTAATAAATTTATTAAACTTAATAAATTTAATTTATTTTATTAATAAACTTAAGAATTATTAAACAATGACAAAAATTATTTAAACTTTATAAAATTAATAATTTATTAAACTTAATAAAATTAAGTATTAAAATTAATAAATTTATTAAATTTATTAAACTTATTAAACTTAATAAATTTATTAAATTATTATGTTTATTAAGTTTATTAAGTTTATTAAGTTTAGGATTAAGTTTATAAAGTTTAATAAATTATTAATTATACTAAATTTAATAATTGTTATGTATTAATAAAATCAATTAATTTTAATGATTTTATTAAGTTTAAAAATTATTTTGTTTATTAAGTTTATTAAGTTAAATAAATAATTTTAATATTTTGTTTAATAATATTATTAAGTTTATTAAGTTTAGGATTAAGTTTATAAATTTAAATAAATTATTCACTTTATTAAGTTTATTAATAAAATCAATTAAGTTTATTAAGTTTCATAAATTACAGATTGACCCCATTAACTTAACTAAGATTAATTAAACCCGATTGTGATGTTACCACCATATTATCATTTACTTCGTACATGTAGCATGTATTAACATAAACTTCGTGTAGTTGTTGACACATTTTCATATATTGGATGGTTTCCACCGTATTACCGTAAACTTCGTGTAGATAGGAAACTTTTTTCCTTAATTTAAATGAAAATTTAGAAGGTTTATCCATTTAAAATTTGTTATCGAAAATTGAAGTATATGGTAACTAATTAATATCGAATATTTGATTGGTTCATTGCATAATATTATGATCTTATGAGATCAGTGATTGGTGTTTGTTTATGGGAACGTGACGTGTTTCACAAGGTTTACTATTAGAGTAGATTTACTTATCCATTGTTGGATAAAGATATCATCTTTTAATGCAGTTTGTTTTTTTTTTTGAACTTTTTTAATGCAGATTGTTGATCCATCCTTTAGGAAAACTCTCAATCAGCGATAATATATTCATTTAAGGGATATTATTATCTCATGTAACTCATTATATATTTAAATAAAAATATTAATCTGATATCTTTTGTAAAATTTATAGATGGGATTCGTTTGAGTTTGACATATGATCTTATCCTCTTATGTATGAAAGGTCGGCTGAGCACTAGTTGATTCCCTATCTCCCAAGTAATAAATATTTTGTATTTGTTAATCAACGGAGACGTTAAAGAAATTTTTATAAAAAAAAGTCAAACTATATGCTAAGTAACGGATACGAAACAAAAGAAACATACTTACTGATATATAGAAGCTGAAGCCCACGCAATGTTTGATGGCAGTACAACAACAAAAGAAGGCTTGGCTTTAAGCAAGTTGCTTTCCTAAGCGACTGTAAAATGCTTGTAGATGAGTTAAATCAGTTTAAGACTGAAGTAACCATCAAAGGAGTCCGCAACACAGAGATACACTCTATGGTGCAGGACATTCTCGAGATCTCGAAGCAAGATCACTTTACTTTCCATCATGTTTCAAGAGATTGTACAATGTATGTCGATCAACTAGCTAAACAAGCAAGGACAAGAAACCAAAATTACGTAGTAACATGGATGCTAAGTTAATAATATAAAAATTGACAAAAAAATATATGCAGCTGCGATAACTTGATAAAAAAGGCAAAAAAAAAACTATCCACTCGAAGAAACAAGAATGTTAAAGCATAAATGAAAAAGTTACACAAATAAATTGATTCGATTCATACCAAGCAAACATATCAACTTTGATAACCATGTATGTTTACATATTTTTACAAAAAAATGTATGTTTACATAGTTAATTTTTTAATAATTTTTTTTATAATAATTTAGCAAAAAATATTTTTTTTTAAAACACCAAAACAAATAAAAACCTAAAACTTATTGATTAATGGACCAAAACAGGCCGGTTTGGACTTGAACCGGCTGAACTGGCCTGGTTGATACGAAGAAAAAATGTAGGCAATTAGAGAATTTGTTAGTAAGTAAAAGGGTGATTCTATAAGCAAAGATAATAAAGGGGTCATTCTGTACAATTAGCAAAAGTAGTGGACATACCGGTCTAACCGGTGAGTCTGTCGGCGAGAATCACGCTGTAAAAATCTAAAGACGCCAAAAAAAAAAAAAAAACTAAACCAAACATATAACGAGGAATTATCAGACGAGGAGAAGCGCACCGGAGAACCATAGAGTCGATCAACCCAAAGCTTAGAATGAACGGTGAGTTGACTTCTCTCCGATATTGACCCAATCATCTCTCGCCACGTCATAGGTTTACTTCGTCCCCTGTAATCCATCACCTTCTCTGTCTCTCCCCCCATCGAAAAACCTCAATCGATCGCTGCCGTCTCCGATCTACGTCCACCGGCGGCGATTCCCCGGAATAAATATTCATAAGTAAGATTCTTTATTCATTCACCGTCATTTCGTTCCTCTAATTGAAATTGGGTTGTACAGATTTGAGATTTTGATTGGGATTGAGATTAAAAGTCTCAATCTTTCGATACTTCTGATGATTTACACAACTCTCTATTGCTAAAAGCTTGAATCTTTAAAGAAGGGTTTCATTTAAGCTCTGTTTTTGTATTGTTGTGGAGACTGGAGTTGTGAAACCACTTGTGTAGTTGAGCTTTGTCTTCATGTCTTGAAACTGAAGAGTTTCAGTCACAAACGCTTTCCTGTAAGAGGATAAAGACTTGCTAGATATATGCTGTGTTTTTGCTCACCTGTTGATTGGTACTCTATGTGCAATGGTGTTTATCTTCTTGAAATCATTATAACTCCTTTCCTTACTGATTGCAGTGGACTACAGAATTGATAATGGTGATGCTGCTGATGGGATGATGGGGATACATAATGAGATGGGTGAAAGCTCTGGTCAAGCAATGATTGAGCAAGATGATGAAAACCATAACGAGATTGGTGAAAACTCTTGTCAAGCAATGCCTCTTGAGCAAGATGAGAAGGTAGATCCGGACTCTATCCCTCTGGAAGTTGCAGATATGGCGGATGAGCCTTATGTTGGACAGGAGTTTGAATCTGAAGCAGCTGCACACGGGTTTTATAATGCTTACGCTACAAAAGTAGGGTTCGTCATCCGTGTCAGCAAACTTTCACGGTCAAGGCATGATGGGTCTCCCATAGGAAGGCAACTTGTTTGTAACAAGGAAGGGTACAGGTTGCCTAGCAAGCGTGACAAGGTTATTAGACAAAGAGCGGAGACAAGGGTTGGATGTAGAGCAATGATTTTGATAAGAAAAGAAAGTTCTGGTAAATGGGTGATCACCAAGTTTGTCAAGGAGCATAATCATCCTTTGATGCCTGGAAGGGTTCGAAGAGGTTGCATCTATGATCAATATCCGGTCAGTTCTTGCTCTTTTCATCGATCATCATTCTTTATATTTTGATGGATGGTCTATAGGTCAGTAGCTAAATGACGTCAAGCATATAATAGATGTTAGATTCAGCTATTGCATCATTTGAATATAGAAATTGACCAAGCCACTGTCTTACAAAACAGCAGATGATGAGCAGTCTGCCCTTAATGCTCTGATTAGTTGATGTTTCTTTGTTGTATTGGTTCATGATTAGTTGCTATATGGTTTGATTCTGAGTTTGCATGTTTCTCATTTGGTACTGCTAAAGAAACGAAGTTCTAAAGAGTTTTGGTCTCCTCATTTGCAGAACGAGCACGACAAAATCCAGGAGCTGATGCAGCAGCTAGCTGCAGAGAAAAAGAGAGCCGCTACTTACAAGAGGCATCTGGAGATGCTGTTTGAACATATCGAACAGCACAATGAAGGCCTTACTAAAAGAATCCAACACATAGTAGACAATGTGAGGGATCTGGAGCAGAGAGATCATCAACAGAACCAAGTATAGTCTTTTTTTGTCTCAGTTTCTTCCTTGTTCATTTTTCACCAGTTTGATGTAGGAGATAGATCTTCTCTTCTGTATTCCTATTATCCTCTTTCAATAAAGATTTTTCTTGTCAAAAAACAGAAGAGCTAGCTTGCTTGGTGGCTTTATGCCTTCAACAAAGTTTTGTTTGGATGCTGCATAGTTTTAAGTGTACATAAGTGATGGTTTGTAAGCTCTTTAACAATCATCTGTAAGATACTCATCTCCTGGTGGAAGCAAGTAAGCTATATATAGTATTACTACATAGATTTAAGAAACTCTTAACAATCTATTTTTGGACTACATAAAGCCACCGCCTTTCATGCACTGGAGTGTTCATAACTCTAGGGTGTTATCTTGCTTGATCCCTAAGTAACCATCACCAACTTTAGATAGACTACAAACAATAACTTACCTTTCTTCGTCCAATAGTACTCAACCTATCTGGCTTGTAACAAAGTCAAATATCTTTTTACTATTTGTTCTTAACCAATCAGTTCAAGATTCATCACATGACATTATTCACATAGTAATAAAAAGGTCATATCAGCTTAACTTGATGATGTTGTATTGCTAAATCCACCAGTTCTCATCATTTGAAGAAACTCCTTGTAGTTGACTCTACCATCTCCATCTTCATCCACTTGCATAATCATCTCTTTACAACACTCTAGGGTTTTACCTTGCTTGAGTCCCAAGTAGGGATGTTGTCATGGGTAAAAAAACCCGACCCGACCCGAACCCGGAAAAAAACCGCCCAAAAAAAACCCTAAACTAAAAAACCCGAAAAAAGCCCAGTATCTTTAGGATAACCCGCGAAAAACCCTATAAATTTAGGGTTACCCACGGGTACCCGCAAAAAAACCTTATTTCTGTTTTTTTTTAAAAAGTTTTGTGGTTTTTTAATTGAACCTTTATAGTTTTAAATTAAATTTATATGTGTTGAATGTTTAATTTTTTGATTCATTTTCAATTTGCAAATTTATTTTCTGTAAAAAGTAACAAATAAAATTTTCAGCATTTATAATTTTCAATTTGCAAATTTATACAATATGCATAATGTATGTAAATAAATAAGTTTTAGGACACATTTTTACCTTGGATAAAAAGTGTAAATGCAGAAGAACTTTAGAATTGATGGTCGGCTTTTAAGTCAAAAGCTTTACAAGGTCTTAGTAGAATAATGCGTTGGAGGCCCAACTGATTTTTGAAATAATGTATACTATATTAATATTTTCTTTTAAAGAATGGCAAAACTGTAAAACTTCTTCTTCTTCCTTTAGTTATCGATCAAGCTTTCTGCAATTTCTACATCTGACATCTTTCACACTCAAATATTGCTTTTTTCTTATTGTTTCTTTCATCAAATATGTAGATCTCACATCTAATTTTCGATTTCAAACATTTAAACCCTAAAATCATCGTTTTCAATTACTTTTTTTTTAAATAAGAAAACCCATGGGGTACCCGAACCCGATAGGATAAAACCCGAATGGGTAATCTATAAATCAAGACCCGCCTAAAATGAACCCGCGAAATTTGAAGACTGAATATACGGGTTTTGGGTTTCAAATTCCAACCGGGTTTAGGATACCCTATGGGTAAAAACCCATTGTTAACATCCCTAGTCCCAAGGAAGCCATCACAGACTTTAACTCCTCAACGCTAATAAACCCATCGCCGTCTTGATCAAACACATTGAACGCATCTCTCATATCCTCTTCCTCTTTTTCTTGAACAATAGAACAGTAAAGAGATTCAAACTCGTATATGTCTACACAACCATCTCCATTTGCATCAATCTTCTGAATCATCTGGATGAGATCTTTGTCTGGCATGAAGATTCCTAGGTTCTCTAGAGAATCATTTAGCTCTTCCTTTGTGATGCGGCCGTCTCCGTTCTTGTCGAACATCTGAAACACTCGTTTCAGATCCACCGGGTCTGTTCTTGCCTCATGAGATTTCGGTTCTGGTTCTGAAAGTAGTGGTGGGATGTTGTCGTCCATGTACCAAGAAGGAGGGAAGAGAACTCTAAGCTTCTTGGGAACCAAGCACAGAAGAAATGAGTTAAAGAGATTGTAGAGAAGAAAGACTCTCACCATAACTCTTGACTTTATTAAGAACAGAACGACGAAACCAAAGTTATGTTGTTCTGTTACACAGAGAACCTTGAAATGAAAATTGTCTCAAGATTATACTATTTTATAGAGGGGGAGAGAGAGATAGGATGCAATTTGTCTATAATATAATTAGGCAAAGATCTTTTCTTACATAAAATCTTTTTTTTTTTGGTAGAACCATTGATTCCATTGATTAACCTAGACGTCACCACTTTGCTTAGTATTTTAACCTTTTTAACATCTGAAAGTTTTTTTCTTTTGGTTTAAACTTTAAATGTTAAATTAAAAATCTGAAAGTTGAATAAGTAAAATCGAATCCCAAAACATTTTCATAAAATTTTATAAGAAAATATGTACTATTAGTCTATTACAGTTTATTTTATTGTTTTGATATTAGTGTAATAAAGTTATTAAAACGTATTTGTTACTTCTTCTTTTTATCACAAAAGTATTTGTTACTTATTAAACACTAAAGAGTACGACTCTAAATAAAATAGAGGCACTAGTTACGAGTTGGATTCTACTATCTCCATAGACTCCATTTAAAAAAGATCTATGTTCTAGAAAAAAAAATTATTTCAAAAAATACATTTTTATATCTTTAATGTGATTTTTGTCAATTAATATTGAAAACTTGTAAAATTCAAAAACATTAACTGCATTTTGAAAAATCTTATTAGTTTAAAAATATAGGAAACATAAAATTATAGAAACTATGCATTTATAACTAAATTTTAATATGTTTTATTAAAAAATGTGAATTTTTTAAAAACATGTATTATTTTGTAACGTTTAACTGTATCTTTGGAGAATACGCGTGAAGAAGATAGAGAGTTTGATTAATCAGTTTTTTTTTTAAAATAATCAGTTTCTTTCTTTTGTAGAAATAATTTTTTAAAAAAGATAATGATTCATTGAGTTAAGGTTAACGCGTTGTTATAATTGTTGATGTTTGATTCTTGTCCCCATTTATTGCCTTATTAGATTTAAACATGAGTATTAGTGAACTAGCACATGCCACCTCCGAGAAGCTGGCAGCCGTTAGATTATCTACAAGCACTGTGTACAAGTACTAATTAAAACATTTAAGTGAACGTAGAAAATTGGATCGAACGGAACACATGCAGTGGAACAAACATTGAATATTAAACCTAACGTATACTAGTATTAACAGTTTTGAATGTTAGTTACATTCGAAAATATATTTGAAGGGCTCAAAAATACGTTTCATACACTTGTTTTATCTATAAATTAACTAGTATATTTTTATAACTTTTGCAAATTCTTTCGATCAAATGCATGCGTTATGAAATACTTGTCTCCTAACCCTTTTATATTGTACAGTACAGACTGTACAGTTCTTATGATATACATCTTGACTGAATAATGTTTTAAATATAGTACAACGAAAATAAAGACAAGTTTCCGGAAACTTGGTATCGTCTGTAGATTCTCTGACGACTGACGGGGTGTGTAAACCTGTTCCACCTCACCCAAAGCCACTACCACTCATGATCCATAATTCTTTTCATTTTGTAATTATATAAGTTTTACTTAAATGCCGAAATATGAACGATGAAAATTGAACTATGCTATAGATTACAAGTTTTACTTCATTATCTCTGACATGGTTTGATTAAGAAATTGTTGTTGGTATTTTAGAAGGTTTTTTTGAGATCACGAACAGAAGGTGAATATTCTTGGTGTCTTGTGAAAATATCTGGATATATTTGTTAGTAAACATGTAAATTACCAAGGCATACCTGAAATTATAGTGGAAGCTAGAAGGATTGGAACTCTATTTCTTAGATCACATGATAAACCATTCCACTATTGTTCACAAAATATATTATTCAAAAATTTGAAGTATGTTAATAGTGAATTTTTAACCAGTATGGTAATTATATACCCGGTCAGCTCCAGTTACGCACTTAATATTTACGGTTTAGACTTCTTGTAGAAACTGCTTAATTTTAATTTTGAAATGCTTTTTGTCTAGATAGCAAACCAGTATTTTGAAATAAACAATGAAGTCAAAACCGTTATGTAAATAATAGTATCCTCTTTTAAGCTCCTTTCCCATGATCTAGTACTAGAAGGCTACCACTATAGAATAGGTTCATCTAGTTTGCACTGACTTTTCGATAAAATTTGGTTTTGCGTTTTTGGCGGAAAAATTCGGTTTTGCGTTTCTGGCGGAAAACTCGGTTTTGCGTTTTTGGCGGGAAAACTCGGTTTTGTATTTTTGGCGGAAAAATTCGATTTGCGATTTTAACGGGAAAACTCGATTTTGCAATTTTAGTGGAAAAACTCGATTTTGCGTTTTTGGCGGGAAAACTCGATTTTGCGTTTTTGGCGGGAAAACTCGATTTCGCGGTTTGGGCGAGAAAATTTGATTTGCGATTTTAATGGGAAAACTCGATTTTGCGATTTTAGTGGAAATACTCGATTTTGCGGTTTGGGCGGGAAAATTGGTTTTGCGATTTTAGCAAGAAAACTCGATTTTGCGATTTTAGTGAAAAAATCGATTTTGCGTTTTTAGCGGGAAAACTCGAGTCGTCTCCAAAAACTTGAGAGAAGCTGAAATCAACTAATTTTTAATTTTAATATAATTTTTACTTCATTATAAATTATTTAATTAGTTTCAAATATTAAATTAATCATTTTTTTTATTTTTCTTATTACAAAGTAACTTAGATAATAGGTTGATACTTATAATTATTTATTTATTCTATCACCAAACCACACATGTTTGTGGAAGCCTTCTTGATCCAGTGGTTTGACCAAGAGTTCATTAATGCTTCTACACCAGGAGGTCTGGGTTTCAGTTCCCGGAAAAGGCGGAATTATGCGAATTAAGGGAAAAAAGACTTACAAGAAATCTGCAGCATGACGCAAGGTGTTAAAAAACACACACATGTTTAAGATATCATCATCATAATAGCTTTATAAAGTTTTATTAATACTCTAAAAATAACATAAACATAAATCTAAAAAACAAAACTATAATTAGCAATCATCAGTGTGACCTATGAAAACAATCATTTTTTCATCAAATAATAGTATAGATGACTGAACATTTCTTCGATGATTCTTACAAACATTAGTTAATTGTATTATATATAAATTTTCATTTCATAAGAGTTTATAGTGACACCTATAACAAAATCTATAATAACTAAAAACATATGTTTATTTAAATAAAACTTTATAAAATAAAAGTGGTAAATAATATATGTCTAGTAATATTTGGATTTTTTAAATTATAACTGTTAGAGAATGTATTTTTTAGACTCATAATTTTTGATGTAATGAAACTCATAACACTACATAACTCTTCATTATATAAAAAACAATTCTTTTAAAAATAAAAAATAAACAATATTATGAAATTTATTAAAATAAACATGATAATAGCTATAATATTTTTGCTACAATTCGATAATACCTATTAATAATTATTCTGAATATAATAAAATATTTATTAAATAATCACTATTTTTTAAAATATTAAAAATTCAATAATTTATTTATTAAAATAATGACTTTACTTAATATTATGGATAATAGTATAGATAAACATCTAAAACTAATAAAACA
The DNA here is from genome assembly GCA_016432835.1 of Brassica nigra. Classification (NCBI taxonomy): domain Eukaryota; kingdom Viridiplantae; phylum Streptophyta; class Magnoliopsida; order Brassicales; family Brassicaceae; genus Brassica; species Brassica nigra. Next base: position 8,295,279 of record CM028246.1, on the reverse strand, counting down.
TGAAAAATAAGTAAATTAATATGAAAAATAAGCAAATTATCTAAAATCATGGAGAATATGACAAGTAAGCCAATTCACTACTTATTATATAATAATATAAATATTTATTAAATATTCACTAATTTTTAAAAATTAACAATTCAAAAGATCTTTATTAAAATAATGACTAAAACTTAAAATTATGGATAATAGCATAGATAAGCTTCTAAAAACTAATAAAACATGAAAATAAGCAAATTACCTAAAACTATGGAGAATATGACAAATAAGCTAATTCACTTCTCAATTCACTACTTATTATATAAATAATAAAGATATTTATTAAATATTCACTATTTTTTATAAAAGATCTTTATTAAAATAATGACTAAACTTAAAATTATGGATAATAGCATAGGTAAGCTTCTAAAAACTAATAAAACATGACAAATAAGTAAACTAATATGACAAATAAGCAAATTACAGAAAACTATGGAGAATATGGCAAATAAGCTAATTCACTTCTCAAATAATAGTATAGATATATACAAATATTCAAAATTAAATGTGTAAAAACTAAAGTATAATCAAAACACAAAAAAATACTTAAACAATCTATTGATTCTCTACCCTAATATTCAAAACAAACTAATTTATATATTAAGTTTATGTATTTGGATATATGTTATTCAAATTTATTTGTAATATATTATTTTATTTATAAATTTTGAGAAATTTAAAATTTAAAGTATATAATAGATTTTAAAATTTTAAAAATAATTTAAATGGGTTATCCGAACCTGAACCGAACCCGCAAAGATCCGAACTGAACCCAAACCGAAATTTAAAAATATCCGATTGAGACTGAAATCTTTGACCCCGAAAATCCGAAATCCAAATAGATCCAAATGGAACCCGAATGGGTATCCGAATACCCATCCCTAGTTTTCTCAACTCAAATCAACAAAAAAAGTTGTGCCTCAAATATTATTGATTGTAATTAATTTGTAGTATACTTATTTTTGATTAGTTAATAAATAGTTTAATTATTTTAGTGTCTTAGTCAACTATAATGTTTTATATTGTTTGCACACAAGATTAATTATTGTATTGTTTAAAGACATAAATAGTAAAATAATAGTGTTTTTATAATTACTTTCTAATAAAATGGAGTATTTAATTTACTTTTTACAAAAAAGAAAATCCATTTTTTTTAATGTTTTAGTAAGAGAAGTTATTTTAATACAGTGATTAGAGATAAACTTTTACAAATGTATTAACTAAGGATAAAATAGAGTTTTAAACAGTTATTTAATCTTGGTGAAAATTTTTACAATGATTTTTTTCAAAGTCAATTTAGTATTTTCTTATCAAAATAAAAATATTGGGTCTAACTTTTATTTTTAATCTTAAGGATTGTTTTGTAAGAAAATATTTTTCTGAAAAGTATGGTAGTGCTATAAATATTTTTTTTAAATGTTATATTATCGTAGTTATTTGATAGATATTATTTGGTAGGATATTAAACTGATAATGATATATATATATATATATATATAGATATATCTATTACTAGCATATTTACAAATTTACTTATGAGTGGGTAGATTTTCCTTTTGTGAATAGGTTTAGGAACTATTTTAAGGTTCTCAATTAAGTAAATAGAAACCTCTACCTTCTCTCTAAGCAAACACCGGCGGCGAATCTTGCTCACTCCGGTCCGGCGAAGGCTGGTGCCAGAGGCTCCACTTCCTTTCCCTTTCCTCTTTTTCTTTCGTTCTCTCCCTACCCCCTTGTCTCCTTGGTTGATATGCAAGTTGTTCTGGGCTCGCGGTTCTATCCGGTGGGCCACTTCGACGGACGACAGTCTGTCTTCGTCTTCTCTGGAGCAACGGCGAAACCTATGGAGAGAAGACGGTGGAAAGGATCGGCTTTTAGGGTTGAAAGACCGCTAGATCTACTTTTCCCTTTTCAAGATTTCAGTGTTTCTTTTCATCGGTGGCGGATAGTGACGAGTTTAGACGCCTCCTCCACCCTGGTTTCTTCCACCCATCGAGGCGGTGAGACACTCGGAGGAGCGATTAAGCGGCCAGCGGAAGAGGTTTTGTCTTCGGTTTTCGAAGATAACACGGACTGGGATTCTTCGACGACGGAGTGGTCAACCGGCGGAGTGAATCTTGACAGAGTACGTGGCGGAGCGGTACTTCCCAGCGTTGGAGATAAGCTATGGCTATTTCCGATGGTACTTGTTTTGCACCTAAAAAAGCTTGGATCTGTAGAACCGTTACTGGTTAACTGTCGAAGCCCGACTTTCCAGTCCGGATTTGTCCGGTTTTGAGGCAACAAGATCAAGACTTTGAGAGCCGATGGTATTGAGGCGATTCGGAATATGCGCCCTTGGTGTTGATACTGGTAGTACAAGGACATCAAGCCGATCTTGCGGTTACTACTAGTTTGGTTATGAAATGAAAATCCGAATAGTCTTAGTGTCATTGTGTCTGAATTCGTCTTGTTTTGTGGTCGATTGTAGGTGGTTTAAGGGGTGGTTTGCTTCGAGTCGTGGAGCTTTCTCACCCTATTGTGGTTGAAATTGCAACAATGTACTCTAGGTTGCGTTGGATCCGAGTGATCTCATCCGAGTGAGAGATCACCTAGCGAGTGTTCCAGGGTGTTGCTAAGATGCATTGTTGTATTTGTGGTTGAATTTCAATGTGGTCAATCTCATTGTAAAATTTCTTTGTTAATGAAAAGTTGATGTTGAGTTAAAAAAAAAAAGAATAGGTTTAGGAACTTATATATAGAATACAGACGCGGGATGTCTGTCTGTTATATCGATTACAACTATTGTCGATTTGGACTTAGTTGATATAGGGATGACGACGATGTTGGCAAGAGACGAGGAGAGGTTGAAAGTCAGATCTCAGACTGTACGATCATAGAGAGTTATCTCCGTCCAAAGATTGAAGGAAAAGCAGTGGCGATTCCGGGGTTGGTTGTGGGAATTGGGGGAGGAATTGTACACTCGAGAGCCATGGCTCCTTCCGCAGACAGCACATCCCATCCTTAACCCTCGAGAGTGGTTCTACTTTGGGAAAAAAATGCCAAAGCATCGCATCGCTCAAGGAGTTGATCACGAAGGGATTTGGGTTATCGTTAACGGTCGCACCCCGATCCGATCCGAGGAGACTCGTGAAATCATTGGGGCAACGAATAGATTCAGATATCGCTTCAGGAACAAGGGTGAGAGGACAGGCCTGGAGTGGAGTAATTGGTTCTTGAGAGAGTATCGTCTCTTTTACCCCCTTAGGGGAACCATCAGCAAGCAAGTTTTTTGCAAGATTACTGAAAACCTATGCTAAACCAGCTTTATTCAAATGGTAGCCAATGATCAAAGGAGCTGAGTACTTATAACTGGTGGACATGTGGTCTTCTAATGCAATCTCATCAGCCTTATTCAAATGGTAGCCAATGATCAAAGGAGCTGAGTACTTATAACTGCTGTGAGGGCAAGGCAAGAGTGAAGGGAGGTTTTGTTCACTGCAGTTACTTATTACAACTGCAGAGATTGGCTTTTCTCTGGTTTTGACAACAGTTTTCTCTATAACAGCAGTTTTATACATTCAGTACAGACTTAAGGCATTGTAGTTGCTCAAATGAGTTTATGGCACATGGCTCACTGCACAACCATCTTCATGGAAAGAACAAGGCCTTGAAAGGCAACTAGATTGGGGTAAACGAGTAACGATTGATGTCCAAGCAGCTAGAGTGATATTAAATCATCAAACATGCTTATACACGAATAACACAACGCTCAAGTAGCTGTGACTTTGGTCTCTCCTTCCTCGATAGTAGCAGAACTACCAGGAGGCACTCTAGGTTACCTTGATCCTGAGTATTATAGACTACACTATCTGACAGCCAAAATCTGAAATCTACAGCTTCAGAGTCCTCCTTCTAATTGAGATCCTAAGCGGAAGAAAAGCCATTTTCATGCACTATGAAGAAGGGAACATGGTAAAATGGACGGTTCCTTTGATCAAAGCAGGAGATATAACAGAAAAAATCTTGGACCCGGTCTTGAAACAACCAACTGAAACCGAAGCTTTGAAAAGGATCATTAGTTTGGCCTGCAAATGCGTGAAGATGAGAGGGAAACACAGCCCATCAATGGATAAAGTGACAACAGCATTGAAACGAAGGCTCGAGCAGCTGATCAGTAACAGAAATACTCTTGAACGCCTGAGGAGAACCTAATGGGAGCAGACAATGAGAAAGAACAATCTACCAAGTTCTAATGGATGTTGAGATAAAAGCAAGCAAGTGAACAACCAAAACCTCAAGTAACTACTACAATTTCTTAGCTTAAGAAGTTACAGACCAAATCCAAGACATATATGAAAGGGAATCGTACCAGCTGGTTTAGCTCGTCTATTGCTTTGTACAGAGTCTTCATCTTTTTACCAGTGATCAGAAGTTGTTTACTACAAGCTACTAGAATAGGTCCTTATTCTTTTCTGATTTTCAGAGCTTGTCATTTGAAATGAAGCTAGTTCTTATATTCCAAGCTTGACTTCTGTCTAGTTGAACGTGTTAAAGTTTTTTTTATATATATACTAGGGTCGGCCCGCCCTACGGGCGGGATTTAATGGATCAGTTTGTAAGTATGATTATGTTGTCTACACCAAATTTCAATTATATGACTAAACAACACCGGATTCTAAGTATGTTGGCTGTTTTAATCTTGAATTGTAAGCTTTTATAGTGTTTTCAGTTTTATAACACTATAAAACACATAAATCAATATAGATAAATATTAGTTTTATAAATATGAATAAATTTGACATTTAAGTTTAAATGTGACTTTTCATGTTAGTGAGTTTACTGCTGCAAAGGAAAGGAATATAGATAAATACAGTTATCATTAGGTCCCATTACTAAGTAAATAAATACGTAAAATCAAAACTAAAGGTGGATTCCTTTATCTACCACATCAAACAAAAAATGACATGGTTTAGCAGCGTATCAAAAGACTACTCACAGCAAGGAACGGTTAATGAAGATGTCCATGAACATCAATGCAATAATACTTAGTGGGCTCAAACTTCCGGAGAGTAATATCAATGGTGATACCCAACACCCACACATACTTGAAGGATCTCTTGTACATCTCAACAGCTTCCTTCTCAAACCTCTCAACCACACACACTTGTTAATACCACCAAGGCTGTAGATCAAGTGACCAATGGTTGTCTATTTTCCATAATCAACATTGCAGTTGACCACAATGTTGATGGGTAACTTCTCTTTACCCATGGCTACTTGTCAAACAAATCTGCAGAAAATAATAAAGAAGTGATGAATACAATATCACACAATATTCATCAAAACAGGATACATAAACCATATCAAAGTCGTAGCTAACACTTACATTGGAAGGCGACTCACTGAAGGAGCTGTAGTATATATTCCAGTGAATCTTCATAAATCAAAGCAAGTATTTTGAACTGATATGACCAATGTACGTAATGTTCTTCTCACTCGTTATTGACTGTATTGGAAGCAGCAGTTTTTTTTTTGTCATCGCACCCTCGGAGCCTCAAGCTGAAACCCTCCTCCTCCTCAAACCACTCTTGATTCACCATGCTCCAATCCCCTCCATTGAGCCAAACAAGAACAGCCAAGTTCATTGCCGCCATTGTTGAGTCAAGTAAGAGTCGCCGGAACCGTGAGATGCTCGTAAGATCTGTCCGACAGAGTCAGATAAAATGGAGTCATTATGGCTCAGGCCTTGTCTCCTGTAAATCACTACCATTAAAGCGATTCAACAGGTAAATAGAGAGTGAGAGAGAGACAGATTTATCTTTCATAAAGATTTATAATTCCCTGGAAATGGACAGTTTTAACCATAAATTATACCATTATCCTTGTAGCAGCTAGCAATTACTTCTCAGTGAAAGGAAGTTTCACAATACCCTGGAACACAGGAAGTAGAAACACACAACATCAAAATCTGAATAACAGAATACACAGTCTCATGGTGATAATAACATCAAAACATTTAAAGGGATCTCCAATAGAAACAGAAAATCATTTTCATACTTGCCTCAACTTGTTTCTGGAGATTGAACATGCTTGATAATCTCATCAAGCATAGCGGATTTTCCAGTTACATTGTTGCATTTGTCACTGGATCTTCTCAATCTCTTTCTCTTCTCCTTAGCTTAAAGCCTTTAGTTTCAGATTAAGCTTTGCTTTTTTCACTTTTAATCTCTTCCTCTGATTTAACCTCATTACATTCTTCAGATTTGACTCAGGTTTCAGATCAATAGTCTCTTTATCCCTGTCGATTTTAATCCCAGATTATTCTTCCCTATCCTCCTCGCTTTCTTTTTCGTGTCTTCTTTGTGAACTGACCTGAAAGTAAAGGTTGAACAAAAACCTATTTTAAAACCTCAGTCGTGAAATATACAAAAGAACAGCAATTTGAACGATTATGTATATTAAAACCGTTTAATATCAAAAATAATGAATTGTAATGCCGAAGGTTTTGTAGATCATTGAAGGTAAAGAATCAAGAGGAGACGTTTAGCGAACCCATCAATAGCAAAACTAATCTCGTTGGAAACAAAATCAAGAAACAAAATCTATATCTAAATCTCCTGAACTTTTATGATAATCAATACATTATTAACAAAATGAAACAAAATCAACAAAAAAATTGAATTGAAGCATCTCCCGTGAACGTAAGCTTCTGAGATAAAGTTTTTTCCATAAACAAAAAGCTTGAGAATTAAAATTTCGATAATAAAAAAGCACAAACTGAAACAAAACTAACTAAATCGAAATCTAAAGCATCGTAGTTGTCACTGGGATTTTTGAAAGCTTATGATTGAAAATGATAGAACTGATGAAATTCACAGCATAGGACTTGCCTTTTTACAGTCGCAGATTTTGAACAAAAATTAAGTGAGATGCATAGATTGTGGGAGGAGTGGAGAACAATTGTTAATCAGCCCATTGAAGGTGACGCTTCGATTCCGACTAATTATGTAATGTTTCAATCAAAGAATATCGAAACCTTATGTTGTGTGATCAGATATCGAATGGCGGAGAAGGTGAAACGGGTTCAACCCTACAACCAAAACGACGCGTTTTGAACAAACTGAGTTACTCTTGACCGGAATGGGCTTTATAAGTTAAAACACAAACACCCAATATAAACAAAAGCCCAAGCGAATTACTATACGAAAATAAATGAAGCACAGCGTTTTCAGAGAGGCTGGACACGTGTCATGCCCTTATAATTCGAATTTCTGACCTGTCTGCTGAGGTGGACAACCTAGGAGTGAAGCAAAGTGTACTTTATATATAAAGATATATATTTAGTGTAATACTAATTATTATATAACGAATGAGAATATTACAAGCTATCATATATCTAATTAAATAAATGTAATCAATGATATTCACTAACTATCATATAACTATAAATAAATTCAATGTGCAAATCAATCCAAATAACAAAACCTAATCGGTTTAATGAAACGAGAAAAAAAAAATATAAACAACGACTCCCCCAGATTCTTGTAGAAGAGATATTTTGTCAAGAAGTAAGGGTGCGCTAGGGTTTGTACAAGCTCCAGTGAGTAAGCTCTTCACTTCACTTAACACTTGTGAACAGAAACCCTCGTTTATCGCGGTAGACCGTGGTCAGACGATCCATACCGAGACGAATCAGTGCCTCCACAACTGGGAAAAATTCTTGCTGCTCACCAATCTTCAATAGAGGCTCATCTTTCTTAGCAGATTTGATCTCATCATCTTCCCAAATAGACTTCGACAGATCAAACATATTTTGGTCGTGAGGCTTCGAAAACAATCTTCCATTCTTCTTCCCTCTCTCAAATTTCTTGTTCAGCATCCTCGTTTTCCATACTCGAAGAAACATGATATTTGGGAAGACTTCACAACTTTTTTGTGTGGATTGATCAAGGAAATATATATTATCTTCAACTCTTAGAAGATATATCATTCACATCAAAACTGCACATATTATGTATAAGTAAGAGTGGTTTTACGCTTCACTTAAAGAAAAGTGGGAATGAACGATTGTTTACACTGATAACGAAATGACTAAGATCATTCACATATCTTTTAGTTGATGTTAGTACATCGTAGTTTCTAAGCAATGTATACTCACAAATTAAGAAGTAGATTAAATGTGCATACTTTAGTGCTTTGCACTTGCTAAGCGATGTGTGTTCACGTGAAAAAAATCAAAGTGCACAAGAAAAAACAATAAAATGAAAAAAGCTGTTTTATTTGAGTCAAGATTCTATTATTGATTCCAATTGAAAATTGTAGTTGGAATAGTTAACGAAAGAAGAGCGTTATGATTCTATGCAAGAAGCATATTTATACGATTTGCACTTGCTAAGCGATGTGTGTTCACGTGAAAAAAATCAAAGTGCACAAGAAAAAACAATAATATGAAAAATGACGTTTTATTTGAGTTAAGATTCTATTATTACTTCTAGTTGAAAATTGTAGTTGGAATGGTTAACGAAAGAAGAGCGTTATGATCATGACCGAATCTGAGATTACGGGTCCTGAAACATTTCTTTAAGAATTTTTATATAAATTTTGTTTCCATCATTTAGGAGCTTATCTCATTATAAAAAACCTCTAATTTTTTTAGGGGCTGAGGCCGATGCTTTATCCGGCCCTGGTTATGATTCTATGCAAGAAGCATATTATACGATTATGTGGAACAAGTTGGTTATTTGTATACGAGTTTGATCATTCACGAATGAGTAAGGAATAAACATTGTTTTAATATAGTGATGACTCGGTGTTTTTGTTTTCTCTAATTATTTTAAAAATGTCATAATTTTTTTTAATAATCTCCCAACTTTTTCAAAATTAGATTTTATAAAAAAATTTTGTTTTCTCCCACTATTTTTTTCACCTATCATTATAGAAACAATGTATATTTTAAAAAATTAGTGGGAGAAAACAAAAACTTGTTATAAAATCTAATTTTCTCAAGTGAAAAATAAAAGTATAGAAAAAAAGAGAATCAAACCTGACCCTTAAGTGACCAATCAGAATCGACCGCGCCTAGTCTTTCCTGATTTTCCAAACCTTATCTATCTCTCTCTCACTCTTCTCTAAACTCTCCAACTTCATTCTCCATCTTCCTAACGTCTCTCCTCTCTCTCTCTCCCTCCATCAATGGCCACCACAAACTCTCTCCACCACCACCACACTTCTTACCAACACCACCGCCACAATCTCCAGTACCAATCTCACTTCACACCAACTTCTCTCTCCCTCAAACACCCCACTTCCACCCCCGCATTCTCATCACTCATCTGCTCTCCTTCCTCCTCCTCTTCCACCTTCGTCTCCGCCGCTCTCACCACAAACTCCTCAGCCATAACCACTGAAACCACAACCAAGTTCGATGTCCTAGCGACCCATCTGATCAACCAAGATTTCAAGAAAGCAGACGAAGAAACTAGGAGACTTCTCATTCAGATAGCAGGAGAAGCAGCCATAAAACGTGGCTACGTGTTCTTCTCCGAGGTGAAGTCCATCTCCGTGGAAGATCTTCAAGCTATTGACAATCTTTGGATCAAACACAGTGATGGGAGGTTCGGATACAGCGTGCAACGCAAAATCTGGTTAAAGGTCAAGAAAGACTTCACCAGATTCTTCATTAAAGTTGAGTGGATGAAGCTTCTTGATACAGAGGTGGTCCAGTACAACTACAGAGCTTTCCCTGACGAGTTCAAGTGGGAGCTTAACGATGAAACGCCTCTAGGACACTTACCGCTAACTAACGCGTTGAGAGGAACTCAGCTTCTGAAATGCGTTTTGAGCCATCCTGCGTTTGAGATAGATGGTGATGATAATGAAGAAGGAGAAGAAGCTGAGAACAGAGGTGGTGGTAAAGCACAGACAAAAGACACAAGAGTGTTTAAAACAGATTACAGCTTCTGATGTCTTTGATTTTCATTTGGATTATGAATGTATGAACAGTCAATTAGTTGATGAATATAAACCAAAAGTCTTTATTGGTTGATCAATGTTAAATTTATAAGTTCTGAAGATATTCATTCTCAGACAGATCAAATCTGAAACAACTTCAAACTCCAGCTGTCCAAGTCCTCCTGTTTGTGTTTCTTTGCCGATTTGATGAATGGATACAAAGCTGTGGTTTTGGCTCTGTTCAAGAAAGTTGCACCTCAACGTGTGGAAAACATCTAATGTGTACGTTGCTGCTTCTGTAGCCTTGTAGTTTATTCTCAATGTAGGCCACACACGCTACAGTTGATGTGGACAGATGCTTTATGTCATTCTGTGGTTTTAAATGAATAAACGTTTAGTCATATGCATAAATATGTAGAATCATGCGTGTATGTGTCAGAGCTATGTTCTCTTTTACCATGTGATAACATGCCATGAGATCAACAAAGACTAGCAGACAAAATTTCAAGTGCGTTCTTTAGACTACTAAACATCTAAAATCTACTTCCATAGATATCTGTTTTGGTTATATATGAACATGTGTATATAAGCAGGGAAAAGTTAATGGCAAAAGTTTCAATCACACTGACTAGTTTTCTAGGCACATGGGCAGAGTCGTCGGGTGTATTGGTGTGAACCGTCACAAGAAAGCATTGATTGTGTCCGGCTATACAAGCACGCGCCTGGATACTGAAAAACCAAGAAAATAAACACACACATATAGAGTCACTCAGTTTATGACCAAGATTCAAAAGCTAAGTCAGGAGAAGCAATGTGAACTCAGGATTCAAAGAACTTAAAGTGCGACATTAGAGAAGATAAAAAATGGAATACCAAATCTCTGGGCGCATCATCAGCAACTTCAGCAGGTTGGTCAACCCCAGCACTTGCTAAACAAGAGCCTTTGCAGGTCATGTATCTTTGCATACTGAGCAAACAAAGAAACAAAACAAGAACACCATATAAACATCAAATTTATGTATATATAAATCTCTAGACGTGCCTTAATGGTAGGCTTAAATGATGACTCTGTTAACTTACACGTCACATTGGTTTAGAAGTGAGAGTTTATTCATCACACACAATTGTCCACGTGACTTGCAAACAGCATCGCATGAATCTCCTTGCCTATGAAACAAGTTTAATAAAAAAAGAGTCTAAACAATACAGTCTCCACAAAAGCGTACACAAACTCATCCAGGTAGAGAAGTGAATGTGTTTTGTACCTTCCGACAATAACGTCAATACCAAGAAGTCTTGTTTCAACTTGTGTAAGATTGGCCCCTGTTTCAGTTATTTAATGAATGTAAAATGTGTTTGAACATTTAAACAATAGTTGAATGAAAGACTAAGCTATGAAAAGCTAACCTGACGCATTTGACGTCAGAGAAAAACAATGGTGAAACTTGCTGTGGTATGCATTTTCATGAACCTGTAAGTTTCAGGACATAATCATTACACTTTCATAAACATCTCATCAGTTTCAAATGAAACCTCTCTTCCACACTAATTTTCTCCACGACATAACTTCAAGAAACTTTTCAAGAAGAGAAGGACAGTCAATCGCTTACCACACTTTCAGAACTATGGCGGCATCTCCCGGCACAAAAATCAAATACAGTCTTGTATGTCCCTGGTAAAGAGGAAAGATTGGTGATCTTGCAAATGCAAAATACATCTATACGGTTTTTAACATCGATAAGTTACCTGCTGTAGCAGGCTTTGCAACTTTTACCTTAGCCACCTTCTCAAGAAGCGTCTGCAGAAGATAAACCCGCTCATGAGCAGAACAAAATGAAGCAAGAACAGAGAAACCAAAACCAAAGGTTTCCATAGAATACCCGATTTGGATTCAAGCAGCAAGAAACGCAAAACTCATAAGAGCTGCAGCATTGCGAAAGGATGTTGCATCCACTTCAAACAACAAAGTCAGAATCAGACTTTATGATTAAGAACACATCAGTGTGCAGAAGTATGATCCAATACACATTAGTCTGCAAAAGATTGATGCCTCAATTAAAGGTTGGGATGATTCTTTTAAAATGACTTACTGACAAGAGAATCTTTCTCCTTTCAACGGGCAGCAACGGGTTCGAGAATCCAAAGACAGAGCATCACACACATTGCCTGCAACAAACAATCATCATTCATGTTTTAAAAAGAACCAGCCTTTATATCTAAAATCTCTTGTCGGAAAGAGAGATCAAAAGCTGTAAAAATTGAAACTTTCATTGGAGTGGAAGTTGCTGACCTTCATCATCGGAGATCAAATACCTTCCTTGAACAGTTGTTCTGCAAATCCTCTCTTCTGAGAAGCCGATGTCCTTCCTGCAAAATTCAATCGAGATCAAGCGAAGACAGAACAGAGGCTCGTCGCAATTTATAGAAACAACCCAAAATTAATCTTCACCTAATAGCAGATGTCCTCAACGGAAGTAAGAGACCCACGAGTTGTAGAAGACCGAGGAGCAAACTAAACCCAGATGTCGACATTCTTGTCGGAGAAAGAACGAACCTTTCGACCAGATCAAGCTCCGACTCTGAGCAATCAAATTGAAAAGAACTGGACAAGAAAAGAAAATTCCATAATAGTATTACAACTATATTTAGTTAAGTTTATAATAAATTTTTTTCTTCATCCGGTTTAATACTAAACTTATTTTGCCCATTTTAATAAAATTATTTTAAATTTATATTCACCCCTTTATTTTAAGAGACCATTTTTTCTTTAATCAAAATATTAGTAAGTTAAATAAAATTTTAAAAAAAATCTAGAATTTAAAAGAAAATCTTTTAACTTTCAAATTTTATTTCAGTCTTTAAAAATAAAATAAAAAATTTTGGATAAAATTTAGAAAATCTTTTTTTTTTAATTTAGAAAAATATTTTTAATAAAAACAAACTAAATTTAAAAATTTAAAACTAATACAAATGTTATAGTTTTTAAGATGATCCAGTTATTTTTACTTTAAACAAAAACAATTAGGAATTCCAAGAATTTTAGAAATATTTTAAAATTTTAATATATATATATATAGATATTGAATACTAAAATGAGTACAATTCTAGAAATCTGTGTATTAGTAATTTAGTATGAGCAAAATAATCAGTTTGGATATTAAAACTGAGTAACAAAAAAAATATTGGATGGTAAAAAACCGAATGAAATTTAGTTGAACTATTTTAATGAAATTTTTCTTAAAAATAATAGTTTTGAAAACTTGTTTTATTAATATTTAACTTCTCAAAAATAAAAAGAGTAAACACCTAATTAGAAATCAAATCAAAATTAAACCGGATTTTTTTCAAAATAGTCTATTAATATCTACTAATGTAACCATGTTACTTTCAACATTTGTGAAAAAATCAAAGAATTATAAAGAAAGAATCAGATGTTTGTATTCATTATCCAAGTTTCTGAAAATATAATAATTAAATATAAAAACAATAAAAAAGGGAATTTATGTTGAGTTACTTTTGTTCATAAATATTTTATAATAAATCGACACAACAGGAAATAAACTATGATCATTCTTATAATTTTTTTTTTGTTAAATCTAACAATAAATCTTGTATCATACAGGGTTACTTGTTTTAAAAAGTATTTGATATTCTCAAAGCTACTGTTATTTTTTCACCCACTAACTACCGTTAATTAATAAATAGTGTTAATTAATCTCTTTAAGTTTCTGTAATTAGTTAAGAACATCTGCATAATGATACTTTATAGGTATTTTAATGCTATAATATAAAAGTAAATAAGAAAATAATAAACAATTGTCAAACAATTTTTAAGAGAGATATTTCGAAATATTCATGAAAAACTTTCTTGACACATGTGTATGAGTTTTTGTCTATAAAATAATCTAAACTTAAGTTAGATTAGAAAGTTTGACATAAAAAAAAGTTAGATTATAAAAAACTAAATAATTTGTCTACAAATAGAGATGCTTTTCTTTCTCCTCTTCTTTCTCTCTCCTCTGCTCTTCATCTTCATCCTCAAGCTTTAGCTTTCTTTTTCCGTGACCGGCGCGTGATGGCTCCGTTAGCACCACCGCCGGTCAAGCCGCTTGTAGATTTTTGTCCTTTATGTTCGGGTCTTTTTCGTTTGTGTTTTCTTTGAGTTTGAAGCTTGGCTCGTGTTGATTCATGAGTAAGGTTAGAGATGTTGGTTTACTTCGTGTTCTCGTTTCTGTTTGAAAGAGCGTGTTCCTCATTTGCAAATAGTAAGTCAGATTTGGCTTAGCCGACATAGATCCGCTTGATCTGTGTTTGGTGATGGTTTTCATTGGTTTCCGGCCGCAACGGTGATGGATCTATCTTTGTGGCTGCAAAGCTTCGCTTGTCTGGTCTCATGATTGACTGGTGTGAGGAAGATGTGCCGATGGATGGCGGCGCGTGCGAGCTCCTGAGCGGCTTAGGACTGTGACTTCTTTGGATCCAGAAGTGTTTGGTGGCGACGGGTTCTTGTGTAACCAAGTCCTTTCTGATTTTGCTTCAGAGTTTTTGATTGTTTGGATCTGTGTTTTCCTGGCTTCAATAGATTGGAAGCAGCTTCTTTAAAAGTGGAAGCTTTATTTGGAGATACACATATCTTCAGTCGTGTGCTTAATATTGCGAGATTGATAGTACTCTTCAGAGACAACACGGAGCCTTATATCTCAAACTTGTTAGCATGTTGTTTATGGCTTTTTAGAGTTTGTTTGTTTCTGGGACTGTTTTCCTTTAGAGTCGACGGCTTGTGGTTCTGAGGTTATATATTTAACAGTCAGTTTTTGTTTATGGGTTTGTATTAGTACAAATGCCGGCTATGATTCCAGATCTTATGTATGCTTATTTAAAGTTTAATAATAAAATTCCAGATGACAAAAAAAAAAAGAGATGCTTTTACAAACCAGTAGAAAAACGTTGTGGTGAAATGAAAGCAAAAAGTTCTGTGCAACAAACATTAAGAGAGAGCACTTGCAGATAAAGGAACAACATAACGATTCAATCAATCTTTCTCTCAGCATATTCTTCGAATCTTTTCCCTTTTCTCGGTACTGAAGCACTCACAATTGAGAGCGAGAGAGAATAGAAGATTAGTGATTCCCTCTTGAAGTTGAAGCGGAGCTCTGTATCTGTGTGGGAAGATAAAACCTCCCCTGGATGAGGGCTAAGCTGATCGTTTAGGTCAATTGAGGTTAGTCTACCCGTGGCTGCTTAGATCCAAAGTTGTGATTTTTATAGAGATCTGTTCGTGGGTTCACGATTGATCGGTTCCTTTTGCTCAAATTCCACTTAAAGTTGGCATCTTTGTAGTTCAAAGCTGGTCTCTCCCGGTAGCAAAACTATTTCGAGGGCTTATGATGATCATAAGATTTAGAGTAACTTCAAAGCAACCTGTCTTTAATGCCCTTTTGGTAGTAGGTGATTGCATGCTTGTTGGTCTACAGGTAAAACCATCTCTGGCCGCATTTCATTGCTTCCATGTCAGTGCTGTTTGAAATCACTTTAAAGTTGCATCCTTATACCTTTTTCTTTGTCAGCCTGTCTTGGTGTACATGTCTAAGGTGGATGGGAAGTTCAACTTCAGTCCTATTAGTGTCAACTTCTTGACACAGATTGCAAAAGTTATGTTTGCGATTGTGATGGTCTTTATCCAGGTATGTTTCGGTTTTGACTCAAACATCTACACTCGGGCATGAGTATCTAGGACTAGTTGCTAGATGTTTCTTCTCCCTTAGAAGATGAAAAAGTACTAGAACCCACTGTTAGTTCATATGACTTAGTTACGATTTCTAAGGAGAAGTTTATATACCCCTCTTTTCCGCTTTATCTTCTTCTTACCTGCTGTTCATGTATCAAATTTCCTTTTGGTGATAGAATAATTTGAGTCAGCCAGCTGTTTATATTATCCTTACATTGTGTATTTGCAGTGAGCTTTTTGACCTTTCCTTCTCGGCTTGATCTATTTGGTTTTATTTCATTATTTCCTGTATTTTAGTTTCATTAAGTAATGAAAATTTCTGCTGTGCCAGCTATACGTCAATCCTGCTACTGTGAAGATGCTTAGCAATCTACAGGTTCTGGTCATAGCTGTTCTACTGAAGATGGTAATGAAGCGGTGGTTTTCTATCATACAGGTCAGACTCAGTTGTTCCTATTTGTATGATCGGTTTTCAATATGAGACAATATTAGAGTAGCAGTTTGTGTGTTGCCTTCCATTCATAGTTACCTCTTATTCCCGATTGGATTTTATCTGTTTTCGTATTCGTATTACGCAAATCCTGCTTATTTTTTAATTTTGGTATAGTGGGAGGCGCTTGCTCTGTTGCTGATAGGGATTAGTGTAAATCAACTGCGTTCTCTTCCTGAAGGTGCTACTCCCATTGGCATTCCTCTTGCTACGGGTGCATACATCTGTACTATTCTCTTTGTAAGATTCTCTTCCCCTGCTTGTATTTTCTCATCTTGAAGTGTCATGCACATAACCTGACTTTCTAATGCATAATGGACAAAGTTGTAATTCATGCTAGAGGCTAATTTGAAAATCCATATGCATTTAAGGAATTTAAGGAACAAAGAGAAAACTCTTAACATCAGTTGGTATCAGAGCCAACACTTTGATTTTCTAAATCAGAGTTCGATTCTGTTTCCTTCTTACCATGTCGTTTGATTGCTTTTACTATCCTACGGATGAAAATCCGTTTGTTTCATCTGATACTTTCAGTGAGGAGCTGAGAGAAATTCATGGAGATCCAATATTTGATGTTTATGATGAGGATCTGATTCAGATTGAAGACGGAGTCGACGATGATCATGTTCAAGAAAACGTTGATGAAATTGGTCTTTACGTTGTGGAAGATGTGCAACTTGAGCCAACAAAGGACGCTCACACTGATGAGGTGGATTACACCGTTATGGTGTCACCAAAAGTCAACAACATGAACAATACAATAACAGATGGCTCGCATATGATTGCTAAAGAGCATCATGGTTTTGTATTAATTATTGTTGTTGTTATACAACAAACGAGTTATCATCTCTTGGAAGCACTTGAGACTGAATCTTATGAGAAGATTAATGAGATTGAAGTTTGGGAAAGCCACGTCAGATGGTTTGAAGAATTTTATCAGTGGAGAAAAAGAAAAAAATTGAAGACACGGTTAAGATTCGAGGACGAATCTTCTCCAACCTGGAGAGAATGATGCAGATAAATATTTGGAAAATATCCAAATATTTATTATTTATTTTTATTAGTTATTTGAATAATTATCTAATATTTTAGGGTTTTTATGGTTTTCTTATATATAGTCGTCTAGGTTTAACTTTGTATTAAGTTTATGATTTGATTAATAAAGTTAAGAGTTTTCTCTTTGTTCCTTGTTTTCGGTAGATCATTGGTGATCTCAACGAATTTAAGAAGACATTGATCTTAGGCATTCTTAGACTAAATAAGATCCTTGTGTTATCCTAGTTTTCCGGGTATTCTCAGAATCAACGGATCTCTAGTTCTATTTTATAAAGCTTCCGCTACATCAATGTTACTGTCCCATCAATGGCATCTGTCTTCTAAAAAGTCAGTATGACACGAGCATTTATCTTCATGTTAGGTTTTGCGGATACACTTTTGCCATCTTGCATGAGGGAAATGATTTTCGTAATATTGATGTTTGGTGATATGTTATTTGTATCTGTGTGCTGTTAATGGAATGGAATTATTCATGTGTCTTAGGGTACATAGCTCATGTTGATGGTAATATTAATAATTTGGTGATCAGTGTTCTACTTCTGTGTTGTCTACTCTTCTTCTCTTTTGTCCATTTTCCTTTCCATCTGCCATATGAATTGACATTTTAACTGTTGCAGAATTTGTTTAATCATCTTCGTCTTTGATGCTTTCAGATACAATCTTGAAGAAATATTCATCCACAGTTGCTACAATATTTACCGGCAATAGCATCAGCAGCACTATTTGGACACGTTATAACCATGAACTTCCTTCTTGGGATTTTACCGTTTTGATTTCAATGCATCAGGTAAAACCCCATCATGAACCGTATCTTTGTTGAATCAATTTAACTCAGCAATCTCTTTCCTGTTGAATATATTTGTTGTGTCTCATTTATGCATATAGTTCTTGTCACCCCTTGCCAAAGTGAAACACTAGCAACAACAGAAGGGAAGCCTAGAATTAGACAATGCAAAGGATACTCACAGGTCAGTGACAGTATAGTATACATAGCCGTGTTTATCAAATCTTTTCCAGACATATTAAGCAGAAACATATACATTCTCCGTATTTACATCATTTAATTTCTTTTCCTTCAGGGCTGATGACGACTCATTCATCAACATGGCCGCAGGAGCAAATGAAGAGGTGAAGAATAATAAAATTTACGAAAGCTAGTTCTTGTACTTATCCCAACTTAAGTCTGACATAATTGATTATTGTCTTTTGGTCACTGTGTGTCTGCTCAGGCTACTCACCGCGGTGGATCAGAGGACAGAACGCCGTTTCTTCCCAGATGATTTTTTTTTTTAAGTAGGTCACACATTCTGAGTCATATGTTACCACCTTTCAAGCTTTCAAAAATCATCCATCATCTGACAGAGTATTACCAAAGAAAACTCGAGAACCAATCTAGGTTGAAGAAAATGTGAACTACTCCACTACAACCTGAATGTTATTGATATGGAGTATCATCTACTCTTGCGCCTTCTCGCTGTAGGATTTTGGTTCTGGAGAATTCTTCGGCCGAGGGAAGCTTTTCCCAGAGAGGATACAGTGAAGCAAACTTTGAGGAGACCAACTCTCAAAGTCTCTCAAGAGTCGGTTTAGATTCGTGGAAGAACCTCTCATGTATAGCTGTATTATTGTGTTGAGATAGAGTGTGAACAAACTTGGTTTAGTGATATGCTATAAGATTTGTATCCTTTGGTTACACATATAAAGCATATTTTTCAGTCAGCGTGTTATTATATAAACCGGCTTGATTCGAGATGCATCTCTTTGCTAATTTTTGAGTAATTCATTATTGCACTGTCTGATGAATACTAAAATTGCAAAAAGTAGTATATCAAAGGAGGAAGAAACAAAAAAACACACACACACACACCCAATACTTCTGTAAGAATCGAACCACACAATTGTCAAGACGCACCAAATCCCTACTCATCAACTTGAATGAGAAGAAGAGACAAGCCTCAACAAACAAAAAAACTCTGAAGAACAGTATTTGTATATGATATGGTAACACATGAAACAGAAACTAATCTCCCATTATCTCATAAAATAATCAAGTTTCCGGGGATGGAGTAGCTGCTGCTGTTGATGACCTTGATGACTTCAACAATGGTTGTAGAGCTTTTACCACAATGCTCATGTTCGGCCTAAACTCTGATTCGTACTGCACACACAACGCTGCAACAGCCGCGAGCTGAAACGCAAGAAAAAAGAAGAAGAAAACATTTCATAATCAGCTTCAAAAGTGGTTTCACAGGCTAAAGATGAAATCATACAAAAACAGATAAGCTTTTTTGTTAACCTTTGCAACTGCTTTAGGAGGATAATCTCCATTGAGTTTTGGATCAACACATTGCTTCACTTTGTCTTCACTCAGCCTTGGAGCGGCCTGAAGTTATATGCCAGAGAAACTTAATGCCAAAGAACAATAACAGCAAAGAATAAAAAAGATGTTTCTGTGCTTACCCAAGTGACAAGACTCTGCTGACCACGTGGCATATTATGATCAACTGGTTTTCTACCAGTCAAGAGCTCTAAAAGCACTACACCATAACTATAAACATCACTCTTCTGTGTCAGTTCACCAGTCATGGAATACCTGCAACACCAGAAAACTGTAGTAAGTTAACAATCTTTTACTTCCTCAAGAATAGTGTGATGAATTATTTTAGAAGCATTCATTACTCTGGCGCATGGTAACCAAAGGTCCCCAAGACTCTAGTAGAATGAAGGCGAGCAGCCATATCAGGAGACTGATTCGATAGATTAAAGTCAGCAATCTTGGCTTTGAAGTCTTCAAACAGAAGCACATTGCTAGACCGAACATCCCTGTGTATAACCGCAGGTTGAACTTTCTCGTGTAAATACTCAAGTCCTCTGGCCGCATCAACCGCTATTCTAACCCGTTGGTTCCAATCAAGCGTTGGACCTGGTTCTGCTCCTTGGACTCCTTTCCTCCCGTGTAAGATATCATGTAAAGACCCCATCGTGGCAAACTCATAGGCAAGAATACGGAGGTTCCCTTCAACACAGTAACCAAAGAGCTGAACAAAGTTCTCATGCTCCAGCTTTGAAACTCTAGAGACTTGAGTCAAGAACTCGAAGTTTGATTCAGGTTCATCTGAGTTATCAAGCTTCTTGACCGCCACAGCTCTCCCATCATTCAAGGTTGCGTAGTAGGCTCTTCCGTATGATCCTTCACCGATCAATGCCTTTGATCCAAAGTTATCAGTCTTTTCTTTCAGCTCATCCAACAACAAAGCTGGGACGTCAATAGCTGGAGGCACGTTTAAAGCGTCAGGCCTCACAGAAACATCTGGGTTTTTATTGTGCCCTTCAAAAACAAAGAAACACGAAAAAAATATGAATATGCCACGCTAATCAAACATATTGGCACCAAAAAGAATCACAACTAGTTTGAGACAAAAGAGCAGTACCATTATGGTGCTTAGGGATTCTCTGGTGCTCGTTTTCAGTAGTATGGTGAGGCTCTTCGTGGCAAGCACAGCACAACCACCTACGCATCTTTTCTCTTTTGCCTATGTAAAGATCGTCTACAGCTCTCGGTTTATCCAGCCGAACAAAGTTGCCTGGTGATCTATCGTTGGCCTGCAAATGTCATCACCACTTATCATTACAGGAACTGAATCAATCATCATCATTTCTCATATCTACACAATCAAATACCGAGCCAAAGCAAGAGTCTTCAAACCAACAAAGTGAGTGACATTCTAAGTATGCGCAATGGATTCGAGATTCACGCTAAAGTTAAAGACCTTTACACGAACCCACGAGCTGCTTAAACGTCAGCTTCGAAATAAAACCCTTTTGTGTTGTAAATCTTACCGTCTGACCACGGCGATGATAGTCAGGATCCGTCGGATACATATATACCCAAAACAAGAATTACAACCAGTCACTGGAGAAATCCAGATAGAGATGGGTCGAATCAAGTCAAGAACTTTGGGAGTGCAATGAGAAGGAAGAGACGAAAGAACACGAAAACAACTCGAAACCCCATTAAAGAGCAAAACGTTTTTTTTAAAAAAAAAAAACAGAGATAAAGAGAAAAAAACAGCTAAGAGAATGTGTGAAAAGTAAAGAGAGACATGATTAAAAAAAGAGACACCTGTGATCAATAAAACAAAACAAAGAAACTAAAATTTACAAAGATTATAATAATGAAAGAGGAGAGCATACCTTAAAAGTCTACGTCTCTGTTTTGCTGTTCTGTTTTGTTGTTCTGTTTTATTAGTTGGAGAGATTAGAGAGAAGCATATAGACGTGGGGAACTCATCAGAGAAATATATAATGGAGGAGACAGAGAAGCTAATAACGCGCTTAAGGAAAAATCTTAGGACAATGATATTTTTATTATCTTCTTCTGCTTCTGTAGCTTTTGCTTTTGCTTTCTGTCAACATCGTTTTCCATGGTACGTCTGGAAATAAACATTCTATTATAGTCTTTTACGTATTTGACCTGACCTAAACAGGTCTGTTTTGTCGGCGTTGTTGTTCGACCTTTGATCTGAAGAAAAGTTTACACAGTTTGGATCACTTTCTACGTAAATAGTAAAGGGTAATAGTGTATATTGACTGATTTGATATTTTCATAGAGATTATAATGTGGAAAACATTATTGTCAAGTTCTTAAAAGTAGTCCAAAAACTACAACTGAATAAAATTTTCAAAATGAGAATCAGATTTTTCTTTGGTTTGGTAAAGGGGAAAATGTTGAAGATGCTAATTTACTTTTAGTTAAAATATAGTAATATATTACATAAATCAAATTTTCTACATTCATCTATTAAAAAATTACATTTAAAGCCATGATTGTCTATCGAACTACCAACAATTGTTAACATTTTCAATGGAAAAATAAATGTTGTGGGCCAAGTGGTATCACTATTTCCTCATTGCTTTAGTTGACGTGGAGAGGAGTTTTCTTGGTGAGTCTTCTTGTTGACACACGCTTGGTCCTAGAGGTTGTTATTCTGACAATGTAATGTTATTTTGGAGATTAGAAAATGTCAATACTTGCATCACATTCTTGTTGCTGCTCTGGTCAAAGTAATATGTTAGTTTTTCCAGTTATGAAAACGAAAACTTTACCTTCATGTCCTGTGGTGGGATTTTAAATCACTTCCATTTGCTTTCACAGTGTTGAAGATGAATCAGTACACATCGATAATGAGCAGAGGACCGGTCTTGTACACATCCCTAATGAAACCTTCGATTTAACCCCTGATTTTAAAGATGTTTATACCTCTCTAAATTTCAAATCTGATGCTATTGGACTGCTGGGCAATCTCTATTCCATCACAAGCTTCAACCAAAACAGTAGAAGGCAAAAAAAAATATAACAAGATCAGACTATGATTATCTGCTCGGTTTTACATAATTCTATTTTGTAATCTCCGTTTGGTCCACTAATTCTTGGAATATACCTGTTTGATTATTCAGAAGTGAATCATCTACAAGTTGAACAAAAAAAATAATAATAATGGCTCAGAAGAATGCTAAAATAACAAAAGGCACTACAGAGAAAGAAATAAAACTAGACCACATCAGTGGAAACATTTTGATCAGTTTCTAGGTTTTCCAATTTCTTTCGGAACAAGCCACCCCATCTCTTCTTAAACTGTAAAATCTCCATACCAATCACAAACACTGCAATGTCACAAATGATGGTAGTGTGGGTGATCTTCCAGCCGCTTCCTGGTTGAAAAATAGCAAATCCTTTGTATATATTGAAGACGCTAAGCACAATTACTATGTATCCTACGATGTGATGATACCAATTCCAATATTTTGTATTTATCTTGCTTTGAGCGCAAGTATCTGCAAAAGCCCTAAACAGAATAGAAAAATCCCTATCGCGGTATGTGCAGTAGTTCTCATCCCAGTATGCATTGCCATATAGATAGCTGTTCCAAGACCTCCAAATAAACTGGCCAAATATCCAGTGAGTTGATAAATTATGTGTACATAGACCCATGTGGGATCTAATCTTTCATAGATCTTATCTTGCAGCCAAAGCTCCAATAGGCATGAGGATTCCCCAGCTCACCGTTTAGCAATCCGTGGATTTGCTTTACTAACAAGATGTTCCCATTAACTGATGTCGTGCCTGTGACTTGTCCAGAAAGCAAATTCAAAGTAGACATGGATTTGAGATGACCGCCACTCATTACGTGCATTACAAGTCTATCTCCTCCCTTCAACGGACTGTCTTGCCATAAGTGATTCACAATGGGTTGTGTTAGGAGGCGACACCATCGGCGTGAATATTGTCATCTCTCCATCAAGATACTCAGAGGATGCTTGCGCTACACGAAAGCTAAAATGAGATTCTTGAAGCATGGTAGCGTAGCTATTAATAGAGGAAATATAAGCAGGCATAACGCTAGATGTTGAGTTACGATAATTAAGCCACGAGAGCTTCAGTGCCTAACATGCCTTTGCTCGTCGTGTTTATGGCCAAAGCGATCCAAGTTGAAGAATCAAGATTGGCATGACGGTAAGTAACTTCAAGAACTAATAGTTACGTAATTCACACCCAAAAGCTAAGCTAATCAAAGAGTAGAGGATTGAGCCCAAAGAGCATCATCCCACATGATGTGGGTTATATTAATAAAAACTCATGTTTCTCGAACATAACTGAAGAGTAGAAACGAGTCTAAGACTGAAAGATCCGTGCAAGAACGAAAACGTTTTCCGTTGTTGAACTTGTGAGTTTTGCATCGAGACTGAAGTCCTTGATCTGTTGTTGCTGTAGTAAAGAATGGACTCAGCAGAAACAGAAAGGCCATAACAACGAGAACGGCTCTTGAAGACAAAAACATGATGTTGATAGTCTCAAAGTAGCAGAAAGCTTTAACCTATTGTCCCATATTTATAAGGGCTAGTGTTATTCCACTTCCTAGTGTAATTCGAGTTTCCATATTGTTTTTTGTTTTCCATTTCCATTTCCATTTTATTTATCTCGTTGGCTAACAAGTTTCCGTAGTATTTATTTACTTTTCTTTTTGGTTTATAAACGTTTTATTAATTAAAATCAAAATTTTCCATATTATTATCTTATCCGCATTCAATTTGGAACGGATTTTGATTTTTTCATTCCTTTATCTAATATCTTAAGTATTTTTTGGTATTTTAAGCAATTAAAATAAGCATGTTGTGTAGTAAGATTCTTAATTTATAATATGCATTAATTTCAAAGTAAAATAAAAAATTTAGAATGCTGGTATTGTAAAAAAAAGTTTCTGCAAATTTTTTTATAGCAACATGGTTTTGAAGACAATATTTTTGTATTATATATATAAGACGAAAATAAAAAGATTTAAGTATAGTGTTTATCTCTTGCAATAAACTTTGATGATAACGAAAGTAACTAGAGTTATTAGTTGGGATATATATCAAGTGTATTTACATTTAACTTTTACTTACAACTATAAAATTTTATTAATTATGCTCAATTTAGTTTTTAAAGATACAACAAAAAAAATTAAGACGATGATGTAAGGATCCTATATTCTAAAGCATTATTAGTAAGATATAGAAAAATATATTTCTATTGAATTTTTCTTTTTCTTTTGCTTTTTTCTCATTTAATTCTTACACTTACATTAGATATATCGACATAAAAGATTCTACAGCCTAATAATGTCAAATCGTTGTCCGTCTTTTTTAATTGTAACCCATGATCACATAATACATATATGAAATATGGGGTTTCCTATCATTTTCCTTCTGGCACAAGGTATTTTGATTAGTTAATGTAAAGTATTATATACCCACTATGATATTCAATATCATTTAACAAGTCAATGATTCTCCAGAAAAGACTCGCTTTCAGCCTCTTCTCTGAATCTGATCAATCGTATTGTCTTTGTATCTTACATTCACCATAGCCTTTCACCGGAGTAGCTGCAGCTAAGGTTTGTTTGAAGGAAGAAAAAAACAGTAATGGTGTTGTTCAGTTTGAATGAGATCAAGAAGAAGGAGACTTTGATTGGACTTGTGTTGGGACAGATCATTTCCCTTCTCTCTACTTCCATTAGCTTTGCAACCTCTGAGCTCGCCAGAAAAGGTTTCACCTTCTTCTCAACCCATTTTTAAACATATTCATTGCTTATACAAATTTCAAAATCTTCTAGAGATCAATGCTCCAACATCACAGTCATTCTTGGGTTATTTGCTACTGGCGACTGTCTATGGAAGTATAATGCTGTATCGAAGACCTGTGATTAAGGTTAGTGTGTTGAAGTACTACTATACTAGTCTTTTTCTTGGAAAATTGAGGCCACTTTTGTCTTTTTATTGGAAATATCAAGTTTTGTGTCTTCGTGAGTTTGAACATTGAAGGTTTCATTAGTAGTTCTGATAAGCACAGTGCCAATACAAAACTACATAAGTTTCTAACTAAAGAATATTGCTAACATGTTCCATGCAATGAAAAATTGTTGTAGGCCAAGTGGTATCACTACTTCCTCCTTGCTTTAGTTAATGTGGAGGCCAACTGTCTGGGTGAGTGTGAAGCTGACTGATACAATTTTTCTTTTATTCTCCTAAGTAGTTGGTTTGCATAGGGTGCATTTTTAAATCATGTGATACTTTGGTTGCTTAATCATTACTTCACCTGATGTTTGTGTTTGCCATAATATGTTATTTTATTGCTTTGGGGGTGAGTAATAGTACCATGTGATTTTGAACACAAATCCATTGCTTTGCTTTCACAGTTGTAAAGGCTTTTCAGTACACATCAATGACAAGTGTCATGTTACTGGACTGCTGGGCGATCCCTTGCGTTTTGGTATTGACCTGGTTTTTTCTAAAGACAAGATACAGTTTGATGAAGATCAGTGGTGTGGTTGTATGTATTTTTGGTGTTGTGATGGTTGTTTTCTCAGACGTACATGCTGGGGATCGAGCTGGTAATTGATGCAAACTGATTCATTACTTCTTTTTCTTCACTCTTCATATGTATACAAGTTAACATTCACATCTTGGTGGTTTTTCAGGAGGAAGTAATCCTGTAAAAGGAGATCTTCTTGTTATAGCTGCAGCAACCTTGTATGCTGTCATTAATACTAGCGAGGTAAGCAAGTCTTCAGTCACATACTCAAAAAAATGTTATGGATTCTAAGTGTGGTTGTGTAACTATAGTCTTCATGTTTCTCTGTTATAGGAGTTCTTTGTGAAGAATGCAGACAGAATTGAACTCATGTCTTTTGTGGGCCTTTTCGGCGCAATTATTAGTGCTATTCAGATGTATCCTTCAGATACCAAAGGCTAAGACATTTATATATTCTTAAAACTTAAATTATATCAAAGAGTGGATGTTTCTTGACTTGATCCATAGAAGCATATTTGAACTTGATGCGCTCAATGCTATTCACTGGTCAAGTGAGGCTGTAAGTTTGCTGCTTTTAAATCTATGTTATTCAGAGACTTTTCTGTTTTAGCAGTAAAAACTTAAAGGTTCTACGACTTTTGTGGTTTCAGGTTTTGCCTTACATTGGTATTGCAATTGGTACGTTTCTATTCTACTCTACACTCACAGTCTTACTCAAGGTATTAGACAAAACCATACAGTGACCTCCTACACTCTCTCTATCTTCATGTTGATATGTTTGTTTACTTTTTCATGCCTCTGAAACATATAACATCTTTTGAAAATGTGGTTTTTTTAGACCAATGGTACAGCAATGTTCACCCTCTCATTGCTCACGTCAGATATGTGGGCGGTTCTGATCCGCATTTTCACTTACCATGAGACGGTTAGCTCATTTTGTACTTTCATTCCTGTCAGTAGAAACAACAAGTGTGTGTGATCAATGTTGCTTGTACTATACATGTTAGGTTGATTGGCTCTATTACTTGGCATTTGCTACTACGGCCATTGGACTGATCATATACTCAATGTACAGTCTTGTCTCCATCTTTTCTTCTACTCCAATATAAGTTCTGCACTCTAGAGATCTGAATTCTTAACCCCTTGTGTTTCCCTTACTTGGTATTCTCATTTCTCAGGAAGGAGAATGATCAGGAGAAGCAAAGAGGTGGAGAAGTACTGGTAGATGAACAGAGAAAGCTGTTCGATGAGGAAGATTGTGATTCACTTCGAGCCAGACTTATAGGTGCTTCCACCTGAACACAAAGCCTGAGGTTTCATGTTGTCTATGTGGAGAGATTACATTATTGCTTCCAGCAAGAAGAAATGAACTTCTTTTTTTGTGGAGATAAGTTTGTAATCTATAATAATTGGTAGCTATAAAGAGGGGGAAAGGTTTTATAGAAGTTACTTCAAATGAATCAACAACTTCTGTTTATTCTTTGGTATATTTTTATTTAACTTACTACTACAAATGTAAGAAGCTGCATCTCCACAAAGCTCTAGTACGGTCACTTGAAAGCTCGTCTTTATTATGTACACAAACGTCAGAGCAAAGAACTCGTGTAACCACCAGACAGATCCAGTGGCAAAACAGCTCCTTCTCTGTTCACTTTTTCTTTCTTTCTGGTTTGGTTATTTTATTAACGGTTTCTTTAACGGTATGCGTCCTTCAAACTCTCGTCGTTAGACTTAGGTTTCCTTCTCCGTGAAGGAGGGAACAGTAGCTGGTGGATCTTCTTCTCTGCTGCCATCTCTGTTGTAGCCTGTCACAAAAATGACGAGAGATGAATAAGCATATGAACGTCCTCCATAAGGAAAATGTTGTAATGTTCAATGTTTTGGTCTGAAAAATTCTCTCACCCTGATTTTGAAAGGGAAACGGTGAGTTTGGACTTGTGCGCCTGTAAAAACTCTCACATCCATACCAAGGCTATCAACACTGATCAGGTTAGCTTCCTGCACTAGGTTAGTACCATAAATAGCAAGATTGGTATACTTATTAAACTGGAGTGGTTACAGTAAAATGAGCAAAGAGTGTTACTGAAACAATACAGACATGTCATGTTTTTTTGCAAGAAAACTAAGTGAGTACAACAGACTCAAAAATAATGCTCATCAAAAATGATTTGGTCGTATCGCGGGACACATCAGTTCCAAAATAAGCTTTCTACAAAGTATGTGAAGAATCCTCAGATTAAGAGATGCTAAATGTCGAGTTTATGCTACTTGACACACTGCATTCTACTTGATCAGTGACACGCTTACCACTGGATTACTAGCTCCAGGATCTTCTAATATATGTTCCCTGATCATCATCACCTCATGAAAATGGACTCAGCCAATTGTGTTACTACAACTTGGTACAGTTTGGTTGATGTGGTGTAGTGAACCTAGATAGATAGATGAATGGTTCAATTAGATATCAACAACAATTTGCAAGTCTCCTTACCAAGTTACTCAATATTCTTATTCAAACCATCTGAATTACTCAATATTTAATTTTTATTTATTTAAAATTATTCAAAGTCGAACCTAATTAAAACCAAAATGAATCCCTTATTTAATTTTTTTATCCAAACTGAATCGTTCTCCTAAAGATGGGCCTAATGTGGTAACAGCCGAAGCCCATATACGACACGTGTTAAATTTCTACTGGATAAAAGTAAAAATGCCTTGGGCGTCAAATCATGTGCTTCGCGGCCGGTGGGGTCATCCTTCTTCCGTGTTTCGTTCTTACACGAACAGAACAAAAGAGAGAACCCTAGCCTTCCTCGTCCAGCTTTGTTTCAAACGAATCCGAATTCTCGTTAACGAAAGAAGCACCCTTGTAGAGTTTCAGTCAACTAATCGGCGTCCATGGTGGGTTTCTTCTCTCTCTCGTCGTTTCTCCATTCTTCTGATATATCTAATGCCGCTTGGGTTTGATTACTCTTTGTCCTTTTTTGATAAAAGTCGTTTCATTTTAGCTTCATTTTGATTAATGCTATGTTGTATAAAACCGAGAGATTGATGGGTTTTCGTGAACTGGGTACGGATTATTTAGCTTTTAGGCTCCTCGTTGTATGTATATGTTTGATTGAAATTGAAACCCAATCCATATTAGTACTAAGGCAGTGATATGAGCATTATTTAACCGGAAAGTTACATACTTTTTTACATGGATATACAGTTTCAGGTTCTGTCTTTTGTTCTATCATATAAATATCAGAGGCTAAAGTGATGTGCTTTATCATTGACACCAAATGTTTTCTCAATTTTCTTTGTTTTTACAGGCCAGTAGAATAATTGCGCAGCTCATTGTGATGGGTTCTGGGATATTGGGTCGTGCTGTCTTTCAAGCCTATCGTCAAGCCATTGCAAGTGAGTTTCAACTCTCTTTACAACAAATGCTCTCTTAATAAGATATCTTTTTCCAGTTGATAGATTTGGTTTACTAATACTAATTGGATTTTCATTGTAATTCTGGATATTCTGAAAATTACATTTTCTTGAAACAGCTTACTTTGTTCAATTGAATATATATGTTAAGTTTTTTTTTGGGCATCCAAATGGCTGCTCTCTCTTAGGGAGATGTTTTTTTCAGTTGATAGTTTTTTTTTTTATTAGTTGCATCTTACTACAATTAGAACAGTTTGAATGTTCTCGAAACATATATAATTGATCGGTAGTTAAGTCAGTGTCATATAATGTACTGTAGATGCCTATCTCACTCACGAAGCTTCTTTTGCAGATGCATCTAAAACTGGCGTTGCGCAGGAAGCAATGCAGAACGCAGTACGTAAAGCAGGAAAAGCCATTAACGCGCAAGAGGCTAGGCAGATTCTCGGTGTAACTGAGCAGACCTCTTGGGAAGAGATTTTACAGGTAAAAAACACACAGTTTTCTTTCGTCCTTGGTCTGATCTTCAACTCTGTAGGGAATAACTAAAAGGAATTGGTTGGTTGGGTCTACTATATATGAATGCAGAAATACGACAAGCTGTTTGAGAATAACGCAAAAGCTGGGAGCTTTTACCTTCAGTCTAAAGTTGTCCGAGCCAAAGAATGTCTCGAAGTTGTGTACAGGACCAGAGCCAATTAGTTAGATTCTTTTTTTTTTATGCTCTGTTATGTAAAACCCAAGACGATGTCACAGTTCTTGCCATAGTTTTGGTCACCTCTTACTTAGCAATAATAACGAATGGTCCTTGCTCAGTTTAGTTGATCAGTGTCAAAAGAACCTCGCAAGATTTGAAACTGAGATAGCTCCTTGATTATGTTAGCTTATGTAAATGCTTGAGACAGCTAAAAAATCCAGAATATTGCAAATTTTATTTTACAAGGGTGGAATGGATTTACACTAAGCAAGTTTCTATGCACAACCCGAGATCGAATAGAAATTGAATTTTTTTTTTTAACTCAAGATCATATCATCCATAATTAGCTAACTCCAATCATCATTACTACTTCAACAACTCGTTGAGAGAGCCAAGGGGAACAATCCAATGCATGTAAACTAACTGACACGTTAACTATTCATATTAGGTTTCCTTTCAAATTAAATAGCTTGATTAGACTGACATAGCTATAGATTAGACTCTTGCAGATAATCGTCCTGAACTCACAGAGAATCTCATCATCACCATCCACAAGATCTTAAGACTTGACAACACTCCAACAGAAAATTTAGCATTGAAAACTCCACCCATCACGCCAAATCCAAAACCATAATCTTCATCCTTAGCTATAAATTTCTTCAACACAGTTGTTCCTAAATCCATAAACACTTAACAGTTTTTGGCTTTGGTGGCCTCTGCTTTTTTCTTTATCCTCAAGTTTCTTCTTTCTTTGTTCTTCCCTATTATGATAAAGAGATACCTATGCGCTAGTGTGTTATTCTTACCTGAAGCTGATTTTCTTTGCTCAGGTGTAAGTGGTGATAGTAATACAAAAACAAAGATGAATCTTAACTTTGATGACTCAATCAGGATGCATCCTGGAGTGAGAAAAAAAGAACGTGACAAGATTCGCAGACTTTTTATAAAACATGTCGATCGTAAACTGGCTTTACACAGGAATGATCCTTTAAACAGACTTTCCATCAAATGCAAAGATGATGTTGGTCCAGCTCCTGTCATTCGTTGGATAAGCAAAGTTCTGAACCGTCATGTAACAGAACTTGTTCTACACATCTCTTCTCATTGGTCTTGGCCTCTGTCTACCGAGGTTGATGCGAGTGTAACCATGTGTCAGGAGTTTTGGGACTCTTGCTCTGTATCTAGCATTACCCTCAAGAGACTAACGTTTGGGTTTAAGCAAATGTTTTATGAGAATCCAAAGAGTGTATCGTTTGATACTCCAAATCTTGTCTACTTTGAGTATTCTGATGCTATTGCAGATACCTATCCAAAAGTGGATTTTGCTTCGCTTGTTGAAGCTAGTCTTGATCTTCGAATGACTCATGAGCAGATCTGCAAGGCTAAATTTTCGGAGGATGACCTAGTTAAGCCTGAAGAGGGGACTATGGTTGGGAATGCAACGGTTCTTCTTATGGGAATATGCAATGTTAAGAAGCTTTACTTATCTGACAACACTCTTGAGGTCAGTTTCAGTTTCCTAATCTTTAATGGTTTCAAGTTAGTGATGTTCTCTACTTGAAATGGTTTTGTGTTTTGGTTTCAGGTACTTACTTTCTGCTGCAAACCAATGCCGGTTTACGACAACCTGGTTCATCTAACTGTCAAGACTGACCGAGATGTAGAATGGGAATCACCTACGGCACTTCTCAAGAACTGTCAAAATCTTGAAACTCTTGTCTTCGAAGTAACCAAATATAATCCTTTATTTCATGGCTTCTGATACATTGTTTCACGCAAAGTGAAATAGATTTTGAAGTTAGTTTTCCACCATGTGTTTAGGGATTTCTCCACGGAGATGGAATGGGAAGTGGAGAGTGCTTATGCAAACCCTGTGAGGATGAGGAGGTTCCTACTTGCTTATCATCAAGTCCTGTGAAGATCCTTGAGATAATGAAGTTTGGAGATATCTGTGAAGACGAGGACATGGATAAAATGATGGAGCAGGTTGAGTACTTCCTTGAGACGATGCCGAATCTTGAACAACTCATAATACACTATGAGACGTCTATTGATGAAGATGTGGTGGAAGTTTTAAGCCAGTTTCAGATGGTTTCTAGAGAAGGTTTAAGCAAGTGCAAGATTCAAGTAATCTCTGATAACCTCAACTTGTCATCTACTTAAACATCGTCTTGGTTTCTTAAGTTGGTATTGGATTCACTCATGCTTCTTTTCTACCGTTTCAAAGCCATGAGTGTGTCTCGGCGTTTGTAGTAGTATCTAATGACTTGTTTTGTTTATGCTCTTGTTGGTCAAGACCGCAACTCAATGTTTTAATCTTTCAGTTAATGTATTAAGTTTTAGTTTGTCTTTTTTTTTTTTTGAAGAATCTATCCTTTAATACCAAAGGCATGAGCGTGTCTCGGCGTTTGTAGTAGTATCTAATGACTTGTTTTGTTTATGCTCTTGCTGGTCAGACCGCAAGTCAATCTCTCAGTTAATATCCTTTAATCCCAAGAAAAAGAATGACTACAAACTGTGAAAACAGGTCTTCTAAGTTTCTGATATGTAAATATGAAACTGCTAAAATGTAACTAGCTAAGAGTTGGTGTAACATTGTTTATTACATAACACTGATATGATCTTAAGATGGAAGATTATAAGAAACCCTTATAACTTTTTTTACTCTGACCTCCAAGACTTAGCTCCTTCAAAGCCATTCTTGGCACTGCGATAGTCCTCAATAGTCATATCAATCTCAGCCTGTGAGTTCATCACAAATGGACCATGCTGAACCACAGGCTCGCCGATAGGTTCCCCTGCAATCAACAAGAACCTCAACGGCCTAGAGCTTGACGTATTCAACACGCTAACTCCATCCCCTTTTCCAAACACCACAACATTGTGTGCTTGCACTGTGGAAGAGTCCGAGGAACTAAACACGCCTTCATCACCATCTATAACATAGGCAATGGCCGTCCATGACTCTGTAACGGCCTGGTGAGTTTGAGCTCTTGGCTTGAGAGTAAAGTCGAGGAACATGATTGGTGTCTGTGTAGAAAGGTGATTGGACTCCCATTGACTCTCCGGCTATGACTTTGACCTCTACTCCATCTTCCTCTGCTCTTGGAATCTCTGCACTAGAAAGTTCTAGGGCTTTTGGATCGATCCTGTTGAGAACCAAAGAACACATCTTAAAAAAAAACATTGAGAAAGCTGAAATGGGATCTATTTGAAGAATCTTCTTTAAACATTTTGTCAGTAGAAGGAAGGTTGATCCAAAGCTGTAAGCCGTTGTTGACTTCTTCCTCAGGCATCTCAGAATGTATGATTCCTTTTCCTGCTGTCATCCACTGTAATAAAACCTGAATCAAAAGAATGAAACAAGAAAATTAAGCTGGTCTGAAATCTTTGCTGTTTTTTCTTCACCTGAACATCTCCTTCATGGATTGTAATCTTATGACCATTGAAGTCTTGGTATTTGATTCCTCCCTGCATAACGTTAAAACCATTTAGAAAGCATGAATGATAAATCTTCAAATCAAGATTTTCGAGTTCGAGTATATGGAGAAGATGGTAGAATCTTTGTCACCTGTAGCATGTATGTAACACTTTCAAAACCTGCACAGAGTTGATCCGGTTACAACAGAGACATTACACAACAGAGAAAGGTTTGTGTATATAAGAATAAATAAGTGATTTGACCTCTGTGAGGATGATCTCTGAATCCACCTGGGGGTGAAACTGATCAAGAAACAGTTATTGGCTAATTAGACATTCTTTGATTAGTAAACATAAATATTCGAGAAGTAAGATAATATTACCGGAAAATTCTACTAGTGATACAAACGGGTCCAATAACCCATGGTCAATCCTGAATGTTAACCCAATGAGATTAGATATGAAACTTGAAGGTCAAGCAAGCAATTTTTTCCTGAGAAAAAAATGAAGAAATAGAAAACAAAAACTCACTTGGTGATGTTTTTTCTAACAACAGCACCATCACCTTCATTCTCAAGATCTGCAGATATCTTCTTAATGACCTGACGCAATGTCATGCTGATGATTATGATGATGGTAAAAAACTAAAAACTATGTTAATGTATATATCTTATGCCTCTCTTTCTAGCAGTTCCAAGATTTATAATAACAAGAAGCTTTTCTAATGGAGGATTTTGATTATTAATGTGCATGCATATTTCTTTATCATCTAAACGTTATAAATGCAGAGAATCGACCAAGATTGATATCAATCTCAACAGAAAATTCTAAAAGGAAATAAATCTGAAATTCTTGAAAACTGAAAGCTACTGAAAGCACTTAATTTATACTTTGTATATGGTGCTATGTTGCACGGAAGTTTCATCGGAGGTACGCTTTCCTTTTCGAAACTGGAATCAGAATTAGAATTCTATGGAAGCTTACAGAATCTCATTTCCAAAATGTTTCTAAAATATTCTATTTAAAGAATACGTTGGAATCTTACGATTCAATTTTGGAATCTTACGATTCTATTTTGGAATCGCGCTCCCATTTAAAAAAAAAACACATATCACAAATAAATAAAAATAAAAATCATTTTTTGTTTATATAAAATCGAAAATTTAATAGTAATGTAACAGGGAGAATAAAAATATGCAAATATTAAAACTAATACTATAAATTATCTTTATGCATTGATGTTTTTATTAGAGATATAGAACATATATTCAAATATATTGTGTCAATTATTTAGGAAATATTAAAAATGAATATAATTGTTTCTTATAAAATTAATTTATGTATATTTTACAGTTTAATATGTAATCATTTAAAATTATTGTAAACGAATAAATTTTTTTATTTTAAATTTGAATCATATAACTTTTAATTATAAGTTTTATAAAATCTCTTATATATATATATATATAGATATACGCTTCCAACACGTATCCGCTTTCTAATTTCTTTAAAAATCTTGTTTCTATGTTTCTATACAATTACATTTCCACGTACCCGCTTCTGATTCCATATAATGTGGGCTGATTGAAAGGGATGTATTGTACCTTTATATTTTTCTTCAATAGAAATTAGACTATAAAAAAGTTATTTGACTTTAATTTTTTTGATATAGATTTTTATAGACAACTAAAGCACTAAATAAATTGTAGAAAATTTTATTTTCAAAGCTAGCATATTTCTTTTTAAGAAATTTTTTGGCTCAAGATTCAGTTTTTAAAGCTAGGGCCTGATTGATTTACAAAAGTGATTTTAAAAATAAAAATGGCTTTTTATGGCATCTACGGCATCCATCCATCTGTAAATGGCTTTCTACGGTATCTACAAACAAACCAAAATGCCTTTTTAAAAAAAGTGATTTTAAATATAAAAATGGCTTTTCAAAGGTAGTATATCTCTCTTTTTAGCAGTTCCAAGATTTATATTTAAGAGGACATATTTTATTTAATATTTTATATTAAAACATTTTGTTACAATTTATATATAAAAAATTATAATTTTAATAATAATATTTTCAAGAAATATTAGCATTATTATGAAACTTTTAATAATAAATTTATTGAGTAAATTTACTGTAGAATAATAACATTTTAAATAAAAATATTTGTATTGACAAATAATATTAGTAAAAATATGATTAACTATAGTCAAATGTTTATGATAACATTGCTATATATTAAACTTTATGAAATTATCTTCAATAATTACTTTATACTTTTTAAAAATAAATGAACTTAAAACTAAATGTAATGAAAATTTATATAATATTTTCTAAATACTCCCTCTGTTTCTTAAAGTTACATGTTCTAGAGAAAAATTTTGTTTCAAAAAGATCTATTTTTTTCATTTTTAATGCATATTTTATTATCTAACTAGTGATACTCCGGCGCTACGCGCCGGATTTGTATGTTGTATTCTTACTTAAATTTATAATTTATTATATGGTGTTAGTAAAGAAAATATGTAAAATGAAAATATGTAAAAAATGATATTTCTGATCTTTTTGATAGTGGTTTGTGACCGTAGTATTTTATTTTGTTTGAAGTTGTTTAGTTCAAAGTAGAATAGCATAAGTAGTTGTTACTAATCGATTAATAAAAATAGAATAAAAATCGATAGTCGTAAAAAAAATTAATTTAGGTGAAATCTTAAATACTCATATCATAGACTGAGTTTTCTTTCAATAAATGTTTGAAGGTGTTAAACCTGAGAAAGTTGATTAACGCATGTAAAAGCACCACCTGAGAAAGGAAATAATGCATAAGAAAACTACACTTTAAAAATAAGCAATCATTAACAGGTAAGCTGAAATAAGAAACCGGTGTACCTTCCCATTAATCAACAACATATCAACCCCAATATCTCACCACTTTCTTAACATTTCAGGCTTGCCAAAATTGTTGTAGCCTAGTCTGAATATCTCTACACCGATTTGTCTTCAACTCCGAGCAATGAAACTGGGAATTCGACAATGATTGAATTGGGAAAAGTAAAGGGATTATCATCCGAACTCTCACACCGTCTATACATATACAATGAAACTGAAAAAGCAGGAACTAAAGAAGCATTCAATAGGAGATAGTGGGATGAGTGGGATTTTTGGATTGATTATATGAACGATTACGTCGATTGCGTTAAAGAAGGAGAATTGTAGAGGCTATATTCTCCATCGTCAGCATCAAATACATAGAAATCCTATAAACCAGTGTTTTGAAACCCGACCGGACACTGAATCGATGATTTACGGATCACTGGATCATTGATCAACCGCGGATGAATCACAGATTAATAAATGAATTAGTTTTATTATATAATAATATATTAACTATGAAAACAAATATATATAAAAACTAAAGTGAAGTATTTTAAGTGTACATACAAAATATTAAGAAATAGTTTAGACTATTTAAAAATTGTAACATAAGAGTTATGACATCTAAAAAATCAAGACATAAAATTAAACTTCCAATCCAAAATATTCCAAAATTAAAACATCATTGTAATAAATTGTCAATAACAAAATAAACTAACACCATATCACATCAACTAATTTTGGTTTTCTAAATTTTAAAACTTACCAACAAAATTTTCTAAATTTGTCACTTTATCATCTTTGGGATATTCTTCAGCAAGAGCATTCTCTAATTTATTATAATCAAGTTCGCCAGTTTTCTTCTTCAAAATCCAAAATTCTGTTTTGTAATTCACATGATCATATGATTTTATTCTTTTTGATATGTAAATTAAAAATATAATGATTTGTTATAAACTAAGTTAAATAAAAAAAAATAATAATAATTTACTCACCTTTCTTTCAAACGTAAATTGTAGTGTAAAGGAATAATAAGTCTCATCGTCCTTTATTCTGTTTTACGGACGTGCGACTCAAGCACAATCATGACTCACCTTTCTTGCAAACGTAAATTATAGTGTAGAAGAAGAGGAAGACAATAAAACTGAAAATTTTAAATTTTAATTAAAATTTAGAATATAAAAATAATTTTAAAACATAACTTGAACTAAAAATAGTAAAAATAAAATTATCTATTGGTTTAACCAGTGCTGCAACATGTATCGGGTTTTAGTGAGTTTTGTATGTGTTTATGGGTTTTCACAAAACCCAAATTCGATTTATATTGGGTCACCGGATTTATTGGTTCAACTACGGGTCCGGGTCAGATTCAAAACACTCTTATAAACGTTTGGACCTGTATGAAAGAAAGTTTAAAACCCCCAATTTATTTCATAATTAATACGAAGATTCATTAAATTTAAATTAAAAAATATTTTAATTATTAAAAAGAAAATGCCACATGGCATTTTCTCCCCCAAGGAGATAAAAAAGCCTACTTTATTAGTATAGATAGATTGCAAACTTCAAAAAACTTAATTGCACAAATTGAATTTTTATTGACTTACAATTATGGAAGAAAGATAAACACAAAAAAATTATGCAAATTTAATGTGTTTTATTAAAATGTGTGGAAAATCCAGAATATGTAACTTTAAATAACAGAGAGAGTAGTTTTTTTTAAAAAATTATTATTTCCATGCATGACGTATAAAACTATCCAGTCATTAATGAATTATGACACTGAAATTCTGAAAAAGCCATGGCAGTATGGTTTGTTAGTACATGACTTCTCTTTATTCTGTTTTAGCAAGATTTTTGTTTTAAGTTTCTCAAAAAAATAATGTAAAAAAGAAATTTGAGGCGAATAAATTTAAATTCATTCAATTTTTTGAATTAGTTAATATAACTTAAATGTGACCTGTATTGTATATATGATATTAGATTAAAATATACATAATGTTAAAAATTGTTTAGGGCACCCAAAAACATTGTAGATACTGTATATCAGAAACATTACACAACAGAGAAATCTTTGTTGATTATTTCAATTGACATAATAATGATGATAGTAAAACTATGTTAATGTAAAGATTTTCCGTCTCTCTTTAATGCAATTCCAAAATCAATAATAACAAAAGGCTTTCTATTGGATGATTTAATTCTTAAATTATTATTTTTGACGTGCAAGCATTTTTTTTTAAATCATCAGTTCGTGTATAATTAGGAAATTGACCAAGATTGGTATCAATCTCAACAGCAAAAACAAAATAAAAAAGGAAAAATCTGTATTTATGGGAAACTGATTGCTGTTGAAAGTAATTTACTCTTATATATGATTCTCGTTCCCATTATCGTTTGATTGTATCATAAATTGAATCTTTCTATTAATTGTAACGTATCATTATTCATTATGTAAAGGAGAATATATATATATATATATATATATACACATTTGAACGTGGTCAGTCTAACATACATGGCTTCTCTGCTCTAAGAACTCAAGTGAGTTCCCACAAATTTTCTTTTGATCTTGTGATTCTGTAGCCATTTTCTTTTGTTGTTCTTGTTCATATAACACATTCAAGATCATGTCATGTTGTTTTCTTTGTAGGTTGTAACTGTTGAGATCTGTCACTATGAGTACCAAGAAGAGGGATCGAATCAGCAATCTACCAGAAGCTCTGATTTGCCGCATATTGTCATTCCTCCCCACAGAAGAGTCTGCTATGACTTCAGTTCTCTCCAAAAAGTGGCGGTACCTGTTTGCTGACAGACCAAACCTTGATTTCGACGGCTCGGTCATACGTTTTCATCCTGATACGTCTGAATGGAAAAAGGCTGTAATTCTGAGAGTCTTTACTCATTTTGTGGATAGAGTGTTGGAGCTGCAAGGGAACTCCACTGTAAACGAGGTCTCTTTAAAGTGTGGACATGGTGTTGATCCGGTCTGTGTCACAAACTGGATACTAAATGTGTTGGAACGTGGTGTATCGGATCTTGATTTACACTTCAACCTGGTTGGGGTCTGTCTCCCTTCAAAGGTCTTTATGAGCAAGTCACTGGTGAGCCTAAAGATAGAATCTAAAAACGTTATATGCATTGATGTGGAAGATGTGTATCTTCCGAAGCTCAAGACTCTCTACATCAACAAAGTCATGTTAGGTGAATGTGGAGATTGCTTTGAAAAGGTTACTTCTGGTTGTCATGTCCTTGAAGAGTTGGTTCTGATTAATGTCTACTCGGATTTTTGGAACCGTTCTGTGTCTTCCAAAACCGTCAAGAGACTGATCCTCTCTTGTATAGACTATGATAAAAATCCGGATAGCGTTTCATTTGATACGCCAAAAGTTGTCTACTTGGAGTACTCTGATTACGTGGCGGGCAAGTATCCGAAGGTGAACTTTCGTTCGCTTGTTGAAGCTAGCATCGACCTTGCAATGACAAGTGAGCAATATGCACTTGCAAGCTATGAACATCTGGTGGGCAATGTAACAGATTTTCTCATGGGGATACGCAATGTTCAGACCCTTTACATATCTGCCCACACTCTTGAGGTATATATTATAGTGTAACATTGATTACTTTTGAGTTAGTGATTTGCTTATTGATGATGATATGTTTTTTGTTTTCAGGTTCTTACTTTCTGCTGTGATCATATACCTGTATTCCGCAACATGATACGTTTGACTATTCAG
This sequence comes from Brassica nigra, assembly GCA_016432835.1. Classification (NCBI taxonomy): domain Eukaryota; kingdom Viridiplantae; phylum Streptophyta; class Magnoliopsida; order Brassicales; family Brassicaceae; genus Brassica; species Brassica nigra. Next base: position 8,255,039 of record CM028246.1, on the reverse strand, counting down.
TCACGCAAATCAGGATGGGAATCATTGCCTGCTTTACTCAAGAAATGTCCAAATCTTGAAACCTTGGTGTTTGAAGTAACAACACATTACACATATCTCTTTATTGCTATCTTCCAACACAGAAAAAAAAACTAGGTTTCTATATTGTTTCTACTATGATTCAGGGACTCAGCCACTCATTAACAATCAAATGTATGGATGTTGATGGGTGCCTATGCAAGTTTTCAGGGGTGATTTCTACTTGCTTATCATCAAGTCCTGTGAAGGTTTTGAAGATTCTGAGATTTGGTGAAGCTGGTGTACAGAAAGAGACAGACCTGATCAAGCACTTCCTAGAGACAATGCCGCGACTTGAACAGCTGATAATATACTACGATACATTGTTTGATGCTGCTGCTGCGATTGAACTGTCAAGAGAACTGAAGAGGTTTCCTACAAAAGCTTCACCAAGTTGTGAGATCCAAGTTTTCTTTGGTAACCTCAGCAGCTAAACCAAGATTCTCTCCTCTTCTTTATGCCTTTTTTGCTTCCAAGTTTTTATTTTATTTCTGTTTGATGATTTGTGCTTTTGATTGAGAATGCTGAATTATCTTTTACTTGTTTAAGTTCTTAGTTTGAGTGGCTGGTTTGTTATACAGATTACTCTTAATAATAAACTTTTTGAAACATTGCATTGTTATTGTGTGAACAAAATGCAGCATCACAAGTAAAACTTTTTGAAATGCAACAGCTTGAGAGCAACAGACTACGGCAGACACTACTAACCAACAAAGTTGAATCAATAAATCTTGATTTTGAGTTTTAGGTATTTTAGTAACTATATATACTTGTAGCCAAGAGAAACATCCATAGCTTCCTACTGGTAAAGGAGGCATGACTCCATAACTGACTCCAAAAGGAGCCAAGAAACCAGAAAGGTTCTTCTAGAGGATCAATGCAAATTTTCATCTATAAGGAAATGGGCAGAGTAATTGATAAGCCGAGGCTATCAGAGATTACTTGGATCTTGCACTTGGATGAAGCTACTGCAGGAAGCATCTGAAGTTGGCTTGATACTTCAACCAGATCATCTTCGATTAATGTATTGTAGTATACTATGAGCTGTTCGAGATTCAACATCTTCTGTAGGAAATGGTTGATCATTTCCATCTCCATCGCCATGTCCACATGGTCATCATCATCACAGGCTTCTCCAAATTTCAATATCTTAAGAAACTTCACTGGACAATGTGTTAGGGAAGGACTACTTGTAGCTTTGTGAATGAGTCCCTAAAACATTAAAGAAACATCAATACAAATGGTCTACAAAAAAAGGCTTTGATGTAAAAGTAGCCAAGAGATTCATTTTCAAGGGTTTAGTTCATTTACTTGGAAGACAAGAGTTTCAAGATTTGGACAGTTCTTGAGAAGTTCTGGTAATGATTCCCATCCTACTTCTGGATTACTCTCAATAGTTAGATGATTCAAGTAGTTGAACACTGGCATGGCTTCACAGCGAAAATTAAGTGTCTAAAACAAAACAAAAATCAATAAGTTCATTTCCAATCACTAACTAAAAGCCTTAAGGAATGTTAAGACTCACATACCTCAAGAGTGTCATAAGACAAGTAAAGGGTCTTCACATTGCATATTCCCATAAGAAGCTCTGTTGCGTTACCAACCATCTCTCTCTCCCCATCATCATCAGATACATATCTGACATTTGATTTCTGATCATTTGTCAACCGAATATCGATAATAGCTTCAACCAGTGAATCAAAGTTCAGTTTTGGATGCTTCTGCGCAATATTATCAGAATATTTTAAGTAGACAACGTTTGGAGTATCAAATGATACAATCTTTGGATTGTCATCAGAGTGTGCACAACATAGTGTTAGCCTCTTGAGGACTTTGGAAGCCACATAGCAAGAACCCCAATAATCCCACTCCAGATTACACAAACTTAATTCCTCAAGCACAGGACAACCACATAGAAGCTTTGCAAAACCAACCTCACCCTCTACAAACACAACTGAGTCTAGACTCAGAGTCTTAAGCCTTGGAAGACAAGCATTTCTCAGTTTAACTTTGGGACCATCTTCAGGTCCTATCATCAGCCTAACCAGTGTCTTACTCACAAAAACCTTTGAAGGCAACCAATAAACCAATGAGGAAGAGACGTGTAGAGAAAGATCTGATACACCATGTCTCAGCACGTTTGATATCCAAGGATACACGTCTTCATCCTCAAAACCATCTCCACATTTTAGAGAGAACTTGTTAACACGATCTTTCCCTCGTAATCTCAACACTCTATCCACAAAATCTATAAAACTCGTACGATCCGGATGCTGAGAGGAAAAGCTCTCGAAATAAAGATTTGGTACAAGAGCAAACAGATATCGCCACCTCTTTGAGAGAACTGATGTCAACGCAGCTTCTTTTGTAGACAAGTTGGACAAGATTTGGCAAAGAAGATTGTCTGGCAAATCATCCATGTTTCTTGTAGACAATCAGCACTTACAAACCTGAATAATATACCCAACAAGTGGAGTTCAAATGCTAAAACTCGAAACTAGTTTCAAGGTCTCTTCCTATACACACGATGACACGAACCACAAAACTAAACCAGATCCTATAGGAGCACAAGATCAAAAGCTGAGACTAGAAAACTTACTTGGGCTGAGTGTAAAAGAAGAGTCACCCTACAAGTTCAATCAGACAGAGGAGGTTCATTAAGGGAGTGGAAGAGGAAAGAACATTAGAATTTGATTTTGCAGAACTTCTGGATCTTGTAAACAAGAAGCAAAACATGACACGTTTACATTATCTCCCAACAACCAAGACTGAAAAGAATATTATATTCACAAACTAAAAGGACACTAGTTTTGTTTCCTTCACAAACTAAGGATAATGTTACTAATTCATTATTTTTGTCGGCTTTGAGAAGTCACTTTCAAATGTTTTGACTTTTATATAACGGAAATTTTCAAAATAAAAAGCTTACAGAGTAACAGAAGCTTTTTAACACGGCACAAACTTAGCATTCTTAACACACCAGTCAGTAAACTAAGATACTGAGCAAAAGACATAAACAAAAGAAACCTTTACTGCTTTGAGTTTAGATCAAAGCCTTGAGAAACCAAGAGTATTCTTCATTTGGAGGAGCAGACCATTTCTTTGATAAGGTAGAAGGCAAAGTAGAGGACAAGCTAAAATTCGGTGAGATTACTTGGAAATTGCACTTTGGTGAAGCTATTCTAGGAATACTCTGAAGCTTCTTGGATATATCAAACACAGAAGGGTCATATGATATGTTGAAGTAAACTACCAACTGCTCAAGCCGTGGCATTTTCTCCAAGAAATGCGTTATCTGCTCTATTTCCATCCCCTCATCATCAATGTTTACAGATAGAATGATCTTTAGCACCTTCACAGCAGAAGATGAAAGGCAAGAAGGATTCTTCAGAGGTTTACAAAGGCACATGTTCCCACATCCATCGGTACTTTTGTGGACAAGACCCTGTAGAAAGCATTAAGGAAGGTCTCAAAAGATGACAAAAAAAAAGGAAGATCTCAAAGTCAAACTTAATACTAACAAAACTAATGAAAACAAAGGGTTTCAAAGGTAAGTTGTGTAATATTTTCATGTGACTGAAAAACAAAAGATGCTTTACTGGTTTTTGTTTTGTACCTTGAAAATAAGAATGTCTAGATTAGGACAATTCTGTAGAAGAGGTGGCAATGAATCCCATCCAAGCTCCGAGTTACTCTCAACCGTTAACTGAATCAGGTTGTTAAAAACTGGTGTAGCTTCACAACAGAAAGTAAGTACCTAAAACAACAAGAAAAAGGACAAATTAACTCACTTGTGATCAGTAGCTGAAGCCATCATAACAGCAATGGTTATAGAATAAAGATGGGGTTGACATACAAACCTCAAGTGTTTCGGCAGATAGATATAAGATCTGAACATTGCATATTCCCAAAAGAAAATTAGTTGCATTACCGACCATCTCTTTCTCCTCTTCATCATCACTTTCCAAGAAGTAGCCATCTTCTTCTGAGAAGTCTGCATCTGCACTTTGATCTTCAGAGAGTCTTAGCCCGAGATGAACTTCAACAAGCGAACTGAAATTCACTTCCGGATACTCTCTCGCAATATTATCAGAATATTCCAAGTATTCAAGGTTTGGAGTATCAAACGAGACGCTCTTTGGATTCTCATCAAAGTCATCCAAGAAAACCGTTAGCTTCTTGAGGGTTGCGACAGAAACAGAGCAAAACTCCCAGTTTTCCCACCCCATATTCGTGAGAACCAACTCCTCAAGCACGGGACAGCCAGAGAGAAGCCTCGCAAACCCAACACCTTCTTCTTCAAACGCAACGGAATCGATAACAAGAGTCTTAAGCTTGGGGAGTAACACATCTTCAACATCAGTGCTGAAAGTGACATCATATCCCTCTCCTAGCTTCAACCTAACCAGTGTCTTGCTAACAAAGATCTCATGAGGCAAGGGATACTCCGCGAGGCGTATATCAAGATCTAACACACCGCGTCCCAAGGCATGTAATATCCAAACAGTGACGTGAACTGGATCAGGATAATCAGTCAAGTTCAGAGAGAATCTGTTCAAAGGAGCGTTCCCTTGGAGAGCCAACAACATATCAACAAACTCCATGAAACTTGGACTGTTGCCGTTGCTTTTAAAATCAAGATTTGTCACTGAGGCAAACAAAAAGCGCCACCTTTTAGAGAGAACTGATGTGGAAGCTGCTTCCTTTGTCGGAAGGAAAGACAAGATGTGGGAGATCAGAGGATCTGGTAGACCGCTGAACATATCTCTTGAGACAAAATCCATTGTTTGTCTCGAACAGGACTTACAACCTAAGCAGTTACAAGAACAATATCAAAATATAAAACACTTACAAAGTCTTGTCTTTTAACACAATCTCGTAAGAAGAAGAAGAAGAAACTTACTTGGGGACCATCAAATCAAAATCACCAGTTTTGTGGAGAGACGAACTTGAAACTGAAGAAGTAGGGTTTTTTAATTGTCTATTGCTTTGTAATGAAAGATAGCAGCAATGTGGCGGGATGGGTGGCTTCCAACGTCAAACGATGTCGTATAAGTGGTGAGTGGTGTAGCTCGCACCGCTAGGAGACGACACCGTATGAGTGATTAGAGTAGAAACGAATACTATGAAGTATGAACCAAGAAGCTGAAACATAAGCATAAAAGCCGAAGTCTTTTTGAACAACAAACATAAAAGAGAAGGTTCCATGGAGTTTTTAGACATCATCAAACATGAACAACAAGAAAGTACTTATGGAACAGCTAATACGAACTAAGGCTTTGCTATTCTTATCTGAGATATGTAGCAAGATAATATTCAAACCGGGAAGGTATTCTTAAAGAAGACAAGCCCACTTGTCGATGAAGAAGAAGAGTGCACAGTAGTTGAGAAGCTAATGTTATCAGAGACTACTTGGATCTTGCATTTGGTCGAGGCTACCTTCTCAAGCTGTTGAAATCCGTTTGATACTATTTCCAGATCACTGTCAAACGGAGTATCATAGTATAACACCACTTCTTCAAGATTCGGCATTGTTTCCACGAAGTAGTTGATCAGATCCGTCTGCTTATCCATGTCATCCTTATAACTAGTGATCTCTCCGAACTTCAATACCTTCAGCTTCTTCACCGGACTTGATGATAGCCAAACAGGAGTGCCGTCCCATGGTTTGCATGCACACCTGTCCGCACCCGTCACAAAACATTCGTTTGTATCTTTGAAACGGTATCCCTCATCAAAACATTGGTTTGTGTCTCCGTAATGGAGTCCCTGTAGTAAAATAAAGGAAAATGTTATTCTTCAGAACTTAAAGTGTGTTTAAAAAAAAAAAAATTGAGAAAGGATTTGAGATGGTACTTCGAAAACAAGGGTTTCTAGATTAGGACAGTTCTTGAGTAGGTTCGGCAATGATTCCCAATCCACGTCTTGGTCAGTCTCAATAGTTAAATGAATCAGGTTGTTGAAGACTGGTATCGCTTTACAGCAGAAAGTAAGGACCTGAAACAACAACAACAACAACAAGTAACAAGAGCATTATTCATATGGTGTAACTCTTACAGCTTACAAAGAAACTAAGAACATATAGATGGGACTTATCTGCTAACCTCAAGAGCCTGGGACGAGAGGTAAAGGATCTTAACATTACTTATTCCCATGAGAAAATCTGTTGCATTTACGCCCTTGCATAACCTATAGCCGTAATGTCGGTTGACTAGATCTCTTCCGTCGAAGACCTGATCAGATGTCATTCTAATGCCTATACTAGCTTCAACAAGCGAATCAAGATTCACTTTGGGATACTTGGCTGCGACAACGTCAGTAAATTCCAAGTAGACGAGATTAGGAGTGTCGAAAGATACACTCTCTGAAGTCTCATCAATGTTCTCAGTACAGATCGTTAGTCTCTTGAGAGTTGGGTGCGAGATAGAGCAGGAGCCACGAAAGTCCCAATACATTTTAACAATAACTAACTCCTCAAGCGCGTGACAACCAGAAACTAGCTTAGCAAATGCAGCACCACTCTCGTCAGCGAAGGAAACATTATTCATATGCAAAGTCTTGAGCTTTGGAAGAGAAACTTCTTTCACATCAATGATGAACTCATCTGTACCAGCTACTTTCAGCCTAACCAGCGTCTTGCTCATCAGAACCTGTGGAGGCAGTGGATACTCGTGTTCCGAAGAGATGTATAGATCAAGATCAACCACGCCACGCTCCAACGCTTTAAGTACCCAACGATTGACACGAGATGTAACGCAAGCAATTTTACACTTTAGAGAGAATTTGTTCAACGGAGCGTTTCCTTGCAGCGCCAGTACTCTTTCCACGAAAAGCTTGAAGCTTTTACGCAAATGGCGTCTTCTCTTTCTGCCCATTTTAGGAATGTCGTAGATGGTGTTGTCGAGATCGAGATTCGTTACAAAAGCTAGCAGATTTCTCCACCTTTTGGAGAGGACTGAGGTCAAAGCTGCATCCTTTGTGGAGAGGAAGGATAAGATGTGGCCAATAAGTGAGTCTGGTAGACTGCTGATCAAATCTCTGGAACCAGAATCCATCTTTTTCGAGTTCATTGGAGACGAGTCAAAGAGGTGTGACCTGGATGAAGAAGACATGACGAGGGTTGTGTACAGTAATTAGACAAAGCACACAGCAAATATAATGTTCTCACTGGCAAAGCAGTTTCAAGTGTTTTGTGTTTCGATCAAACGCAGAATCCGAGAACTAAGAAAGCAATAAACAATGAGCTAGAAACTGAGAACTTACAGAGGTTTGAATGCTCGAGCGAAAGAGGAGACTAGGGTTTATAGCAATCGTCCTCGAGAGTGAAGTAGAGTGTTGTGTCTGGATGCTGAAACTTGTTAGGACATTAAATGAGTTCATTAGATATTTTCTAATAGGCTTTGATATGTTGCAAACCCAAACTATAAGCCTAAGCTTATGCATTTTATCACTATATTAGGCCGTTGGGCAACAGTTCTGATTCCTTTGTTGTCTTACCAACATTAATGAAATGTTTATTTTCTGTAAATTCTTATGTTTGTTCCAAAATTAAAAAAAAAAAAAAGTAAATTCTTATGTAATATTCTTCGACTTGTGAAATTACACTTCTTTCATCAGATCATTATCTGTTGGAACTGTTTTTCTTTTTGGACATATGGCTATGACCAATATTCCGGTAGATTTTCCGAGCAATTTGATTGTCGGAATGACCGGATTGTGAAATGGTTGGATTCTTTGTCATGGACGCTATACTATAGTGTAATATATGTCAAAACGAAGTTCGTTTGAATGTGAAATGAAATTCTAGATACAGATTATTTTTAAAATGTCTATATTAGAAGTATGAGGTAAAAATCATCTTGTGTTTAAATGGAGAACTTATAACAAAGTTATAGAAAACTTTGTAGACACTTTGGTGTATTAAGAAAAGAGATACTTGGGCTGGACTGAATTTTGGATTAAACCACTAAAATTTATCTTGCTTAGCCCAAAGGTTTTTTGTTAATTATTTTACTAAATAATAAAGCATAATATCTCTTTGTCTATCGTCTTTGACTAACGTCTTTGACCAATAATGAATTGATTTGGATTCAATTCTCTAACATACGGTCATACGGAGAATCAATTCAGCCCATGATTTTATAATCATGATAGAATCAAAAACGCCATCTCCATTTAGTGCTGTGTGATGCACACGTTATTTTGTGAGGCTATATAAACTATAAAGCCATACTCTTCTCATTCTATGTATACACATCCAATACAGTAAAGCCACTTTCTCCTTCTTATTTTTGTTTTTGTGTCGAGAGTATAACATAGATATAGGTTCGACAGGCTTTGGTTCTCAAGTGTTGTGAGATTAGAGATATGGGCAGTTGTATCCTGGGAACCTTAAGCGTATCAAACCCGTACACTACGGGCGTTTAAAGGGTTAAGGAAAGAGATTAACCATCTCGATTTAGGATCCGCCAGAAAGCACACAGCTGGACAGCAAGGTTTCTCTCCGGGGCGGGGAAGCAGGTGATGCTCAAAGCGGTCCTAGCGGCCATGCCCTACTATGCGATGTCCTGTTTTAAGCTCCCCATCTCCCTTTGTAAGCAAATTTAGTCGTTCCTTACGAGATTTTGGTGGGATGCAAATCCCGGAGAAAAAAAGATGTGTTGGATCTCTTGGGAAACGATGACTCTACCGAAATATGCGGATGGTCTAGGCTTTCGAGATATAGAAATGTTTAATGATGCACTGCTTGCAAAAATAGGATGGAGATTGATCAAGGAGCCACACTCCCTACTGGCTCAGGTCTTATTGGGGAAGTATTCTCACAATCAGTCCTTTCTAGACTGCTCGACCCCGTCTTCCTCATCGCACGGTTAGAAAAGTATATTGGCAGGAAGAGAGGTCTTTAAAAAGGGTATCAGTTGGGTGGTAGGAGACGGTGAGACAGTTCGAGTTTGGGATGATCCATGGCTATCCTTTGAGGCGCCACTAAGACCGCTAGGACCTTCGAAGCGGGAGGACCAAGGAATGCGAGTGAAAGACCTACTTTGTCCTCTCTCAAATAAATGGAGTCTGGAACAAATCAGAAATACTCTCCCTCAGTATGAGGATATTATTTTGCGCATAAAAACGAGCTCTACACAATCTCCTGATACAGTGGTGTGGCTTAGAGAAAAGTCAGGTGAATATTCTACCAAAACAGGGTACGGACTGATCATCACGGAGGGGATGACCACGATGCCTGCAACGGGTTCCTTTGACTGGATGGGTGACATCTGGAACGTCAAAACAAGCCCTAAGTTCAAGGAGTTCCTTTGGAGAGTTGCAAGGAGAGCTATTCCGGTCAGTTCCAATTTGGTAAGAAGAGGTTTGCCCAGTTTTATCTGTAAAAAGTGTGGTGGAAGCGAAGACGAGTTCCATGTTTTTCTCTCCTGCCCCATTGCAGAGGAAGTATGGCGCCTTATACCGACAACTCTTAAACCGGCGAATTCAATCTCATCTTTAGCAGAGCTCTTTAAACAGGGGAAGAGCTGCATACCTTTGCCACCGACAGGGCTGAATGCCCCCATTTGGCCTTGGGTTCTTTGGAATTTATGAAAAGCAAGAAACAAATTGGTCTTTGATAACAGAGCTTTTTCAGCTGAGGAAATTGCTCTCAAGAATATCAAGGATGCTAAAGAATGGAAGGAGGCACAGACCGAAGATAAAAAGACATCAGCTCATGGTAAACGTACAACAGAAGTGTAACCCACCAGCCAGTAAAATAAGATGCTCAGCAGAGTACAAACGACATAATAAAAGAAATCTTCAATTGCTCTGAGTTTAGATTAAAGCATTGAGAAACCAGGAGCATTCTTCATTTGGAGAATGCATACTGAGAGAAGATGAAACAGTAAGACACTGATGGAGGAAAAACAGAGCATAAAAGCAGGTCTTTTTGAACTAACAAACATAAAGAGAAGCTTGTTTGATGTTTTAGGACTCTCTTAGCAAACTTTAAAAAACCTTAACGCATATTATCAACATTAGTAGCAAGAAAGTACACTAGATGAAAGAGCAGAGACCAGGCTAAAAACTAAGAACCAAGGCTTTGCTTGTCTTATCTGAGATATGAAGCAGGATGATCTTCAAACCGGGAAGGTATTCTTAGAGAAGACGAGCCCACTTGTCGATGAAGAAGAAGAGTGCACAGTAGTTGAGAAGCTAATGTTATCAGAGATTACTTGGATCTTGCATTTGGTTGAGGCTACCTTCTCAAGCTGTTGAAATCCGTTTGATACGATTTCTAGATCACTGTCAAAAGGAGTATCATAGTATAACACCACTTCTTCAAGATTAGGCATGGTTTCCACGAAGTAGTTGATCAGATCCGTCTGCTTATCCATGTCATCCTTATGATTAGTGATCTCTCCAAACTTCAACACCTTCAGCTTCTTCACCGGACTAGATGAAAGCCAAACAGGAATGCCGTCCCAAGGTTTGCATACACACCTGTCCGCACCCGTAACAAAACATTCGTTTGTATCTTTGAAACGGTATCCGTCATCAAAACATTGATTCGTGTCTCCGTAATGGAGTCCCTGAAGTACAATAAAGGAAAATGTTATTCTTCAGAGCTTAAAGTGTGTTTGAAAAAAATGTGTCGGCTGATGCAGTGAAAGGATTTGTGATGGTACTTCGAAAACAAGGGTTTCTAGATTAGGACAGTTCTTGAGTAGGTTCGGTAATGATTCCCAATCCACGTCTTGGTCAGTCTCAATGGTTAAATGAATCAGGTTGTTGAAGACTGGTATTGCTTTACAGCAGAAAGTAAGGGACTGAAACAACAACAACAATAAAAATGAAACAAACTAAAACAAGTATACAGTTTCATATAAACTTTTAGAGCAAAGAAACTAAGAAAATATAGATGGGACTGATGTGCTAACCTCAAGAGCCTGGGACGATAGGTAAAGGATCTTAACATTACTTATTCCCGTGAGAAAATCTGTTACATCAGCGTACTTACTTAACTTATAGCCGCAATGTCGGTTTACTAGATCTGTTCCGCGAAAGACCTGAGCAGATGTCATTCTAATGCCTACACTAGCTTCAACAAGCGAATCAAGATTCGCTTTGGGATACTTGGCCGCAACAGTGTCAGAAAATTCTAAATAGAGGAGATTAGGAGTGTCCAAAGACACACACTCTGGATTCTCGTAATTGTACTCACAACGAACTACCAGTCTCTTGAGAGTTGGGCTTGAGACAGAACAAGACCCACAGAAGTCCCAAGTCATTTTAACCATAACCAACTCCTCAAGCGCGTGACAACTAGAAACTAGCTTAGAAAACGCAGCACCACTCTCATCAGCAAAGGAAACATCATTGATATGCAAAATTTTAAGCTTTGGAAGAGAAACTTCTCTGACATCAACTATGAACTCATCTGTACCTGCTACTTTCAGCCTAACCAACGTCTTGCTCATCAAAACCTGCGGAGGCAAAGGATACTTGTCTGCCGAAGAGATGAATAGATCAAGATCAACTACGCCACGCTCCAAGACTTTGAGTAACCAACCATTGACACGAGATGGATCAGAACCAATTCTACACCTTAGTGAGACTTTGTTCAACGGAGCGTTTCCTTGTAACGACATTACTCTATCTACAAAAAGCTTGAAGCTTTTACGCAAATCGCGCCTTCTCTTTCTACCCATTTTCGGATTGTCGTAGATGGTGTTGTCGAGATCGAGATTCGTTACAAAAGCTAGGAGATGTCTCCACCTTTTCGACAGAACTGAGGTCAAAGCAGAATCCTTTGTGGAGAGGAAGGATAAGATGTGGCAGATAAGTGCGTCTGGTAGACTGCTGATCAAATCTTTGGAGCCCGTATCCATCTTTTTCGAGTTCATTGGAGACGAGTCAAAGAGTTGTGACCTGGATGAAGAAGACATGATGAGGGTTGTGTACAGTAATTAGACAAAACACAGAGCAAATATAATGTTCTTATGGGCTAAGCAGTTTCAATTTGTGATTTGAGAACTGAGGATCAATAATTGAGTTAGAAGCTGAGAACTTACAGAGGTTTGAATGCGTGAGGGGGAAAAGGAAATTAGGGTTTATGCCATCGTCGCCGAGAGTGAAGCCGAGTGTTTGAGTCCCGATGCTGTTAGGACGCAAATGAGTTCATAAGATCTTTTTTTAATGGGCTTTGATATGTTGTAAGTTATGGGCCTGAGCTTATGCCTTGTAAAACTACAATCCCTTCATCTGATCATTATCCATCAAGAATCAAAATTCATCAAGAATCAAAATCCCAATCATTGTGTTCTTGTGAATAAGATTAAGGCTGGCTGTGTTCAAAAAAAAAAGAGATTAAGGCTGGCTGATGATTCTTTTCAATGTATACATTTCTTTTTTTTGCCAACAAATAACGAGAATATAAATCTACATAAAACTGTTTATATCATTTTTTGTTTTGATTAATGAACTGTTTATATCATGTCACAAAATTAATATAAATCAGTGATAATAGAAAGTACTTCATGTTAGAATGACGTCTTGATAGTCTTTCAGTTTACATTTATTTATTTTTATTTTTTTATACATTTATTTTTACATTCTTTTGCATGAATAGTTCCTCTTTTTAATCATAAGAATTCTCATGAATAGGTTAGCACAAGATAAGAACGGAAACAAACAAACCATGAAGTGATTATTGTCTCAATCGAATAGGTAAAAGCCTAAAATCATCTCCTGATCTCTTCATCTCTCCCTCGTTTTCTTTGTTTATTTTGGAACAAATTAGCAACTAAAGTACACATTATTAGTTTTTTTTTTTTGGAAACAAGTACACATTATTAGTTTAGTGAGAAAGATGGATTAAAATGTATGAGTTTCACTTTAGCATCTAAGAAAAGATTAACACAATTATATTAGATCAAACTCCCGGTGGACTTTCCAAACGGAGATAATCATACATAACACCTGTAAAAGAATCCCATTTCCTATCTTGTGTAAGAAAAATCGTATTATTACCAACCGTCAGAAAGTTCCCACCAACTTTAATATCATACAATCTGTATAACCCATGAATCCCATGTCTAGCAATCGCGTTATCTTGACCTATTAGCCCAATCATGAAAATAGGTTTGGAAGTAGGTCCGTTGATCCGAACAGATAAATTTGCAGTCGTGGCTGCAGCCAAGGCCATTCGAAACGTGTAGTTTCCAGTTTTAGTCACTTCTTTCAAACTAAACACAATTTGCCACGTCGTTGCTTGGCATGTCCCATTTCCAGCATTTCTACAAACAGATAGATATATAGTGTATCAGTATATTTAAATAAATTATACACACAACATTTTTAACTATATAGTGCATCAGTATTATTTACCTGGTCACATGTGCATAGAACCAGTCTTTTTTATAGTCACTTACTCCAACAATATAAACGAGATCATTTCGAGGATACAAAGCAGTGTACCGATCCCATAGACCATATTGTCTAAATCTATTATATATAAAAATAAACCACACCATTTAATATCTCAACAAAATACACTGTAAATAATGTTCAGTTATTAGGTGCTTAATTATATTACCGGTCTTGAGGATGATAAGAGTTATTAAGATAGAGTTTGGTCGAAAGGGTTGGGTCCGGATCTGGGATATAGAATTCTGCAGCAGTCCGGTCAGGTATTCCGATTTCCCACAGTGTAGCACCGATTCTGGGCGGCTCATACACTATGGCTCCTATGTCTGTCTCCCTACCTATACCAAACCTCCAATGAAACAAAAGAATAATTAATCTTTTATTGTGAAAAACTAAACCAGAAGATACCGATTACAGAAAATGTATGGACCTAATGGATATGCATGCTTCTCTGGTTGGATGTAAATGGATCATTAGACACATGACAGGTTATTTTGTAGATTGTAGTGAATATACTATTGAATTACCTGGTGTGATGGTAATGTCACGCTCGTATTTATAGTCACCAATATGTCCAGAAACCCATGCATAGAGACTATAACTCCCTGGTCTCACATTCGTTATTGTGAACATCCCCAGTCTATCTGCTCTTGTCCAAAATTGATATCCCTTTGTCCACCAAAATTTTTAAAGTTATTATTATAAGCCATTGGTTTAATTTGTTTGAGAGGTCTTAGTCTTACGCTTTTCTCTTTAAGAAAATATTCTTTATGAAAAATGTAATTCTTGTTATCGAGAAGTGACATACCGAAACTAAAATTATAGCATGTAGCCACCATGACAATAACATCGTAAAAATTCAAAATATGGTACCTTGTTTTCGGTTTGCCATGAACCAGCTTCACCGGGCATTGCTAAACCCACAAAAGCAAATTTTCCAAATAACTTCGACTTGCTTATGTATCTACAAAATTCATAAACACAAATTTCAACATTTAATTTTGTCTTTATATTCCATATAATCATGCATAATAAACACATACATATATATATATTGATAAGAGAATATATATTATAGAAATATATCCATAAATCTAAGAATAATATTAATTTCTGCATATGCACATTGTGAGTGTCCCCCTAGTATCTAAAAAATTCAGAAACACAAATTTAACATGTATTTCTGTCTATAACATTCTTATATACAGATTTGGATCTAGATGACGATACAGTGACCATATGTCATAACATAGTTCAATATATATTTGTTTTATCCACTATATTTTAAGATAAATAAGACATACTATAAAAGAAAATTAAAGAAAAAATATGTATCTATCTACCTGTCCATTACAAAGAATTGACCTTTGACCGTTCCTCTTTGGTGATGAAGAGGGTAATCTACTGACTTCACGAAATCATATGGCCAACTATGGACCTCCGCAACCATCTACATATAACAATTTATAACATTATACATACACTAATAATATGTATAAAAAATGATCACAATTATTAGAACTGAAATAGACCTGTCGTTTAGCATCGGTCCAGAGACGATTAAGAGAGGAGGCAGAGTTGAGATAAACAAAGACAGGACCATACACCTTCTCCCACGGCTCCAAGCTTGTATAAGTTGTGTTCATATCTTTCCCCGCGTAATGTAAACTTGTAAACATCTAAAATGAAACCCTATGTTCTTAAAACCGAATAAGAGAACTGAGGTTTATTCAAAAGGTGATGTACTCACAGAGAGTGTGGTGGGTCCAACATGAGAAGTTAGTTCTTGTTTCATGGGCCCACAGACACGAAACTCATCGCTGGGAGTAATCATCCAGAAACCGACACGTTGGTCCGACGAGATCCAGCCATGTACTTTGTTGTCTTTGTTTTCCATCGAGTACATATACTTATCGTCAACCTGCGTCGCAATCAATCATTCTGTTATAATTATTTCCATGCTTTTAGTACTACATTGTTATGTATATCCAGTTTAAAACTAATCAACTAGAAAAAAAGACTAATCAAAATTCGTATAAAAATTATGTTATTACTGATATCAGAATGAATAGATGGAAAAAAAACAGATGAACAAATATGATAAAATAAAAGACACAAATATGATAAGTGGTTTGCTAAATTGGTTTATATTTAAGAACAAAGAAAAATAATATTATCAAATAAAGTTACAAAAACACAATATATACATGAGTATTACGTACTTAAAACTCTATCTCTGACGAATTCATGGGATTATATGTTCAATATAAGTGACTAAACAGAGCATTGTGATCCATATACAGCGCGAGATCTATGTTTATCTAATGCTACGGTGTCAAAAGAGATTCAAGACATATATCAACAAATAATTTACAAGATTTTTAATATTATAAGAGTAAACTATAGTCTTTTCAGATTAAAAGAAATCTTAGATGAAAATAGGATTTTTATCTGAATACCATATAGAATTTTGGATTTGTTTTTATACCTGCCCTTTGAATATACGATTTTGGGGATTTATCAAACGAACAGCTTCTTTATAAGCTAATGGACTAGCATGCCTATTAGTAATATCTCGATCGATTTCAGAAGGCATAAATTTCTGCCGTTGATCAGATATAGCCATAAAATCAAATCTGAAAAATTGTTTCATAAAACGGTATATTATGTCATCAGTAAAAACAGTCTATTATATGTCCAAATCAAAACAAATTCACCATATATAATTGTAGAGCAATGTTAATAAAAAGAAAAGTTACTCGGATATACTTTGTGTTAAGCTTGAAGACGATCCTGGTTTGGTCCATGTCGACAGTTGGCCAACCTTTTAACTTCTCTAACACAGCGTACATGTATATTCCAGATACCCCTCTTCGAATGATATATCTTTAAAGATAGTTATTTTGAGCATAACTGAAAGTCGTCAGAAATAATTGCTCAAAATTACAAAAATTAATACATATATTTATATAGTGCAAATTAACGTACCGTTTGTCTACATTTAACGGGACCAATGAGCCACGTTGAGAAATCTTCCAAGTTCGTGAAAATGAAATTTCAACATGCTCACTTGTCTGATTTATAACGTTGAATTTTACTCCTTCTAGACTGTTAAAACATGATATCAATATAAATAAAGTTTACGTAATATGGATCATGTGATAATGAAAGATATATATTAACAAAATGATATGAAGAGATATTCGACAACTCACAGATCGATTCGTTGTTCTTTTCCTGGTTCATACCACATTACGTCCCAATAACTGTACATATTGATAATTAATATATCATACGAAACATTTTTAATTAATACTAAAGAACTAGAAAAAATTAAGGTACCGTACCCGCGATTTTTAATTTTGTTGTTCAACACATTGTCAAAGCCCTTGTACTTGATTCCAGTTATTAAGCCGTGTGGACTTGAGAAGGTAACTTGGATGATATCGTTATCAACAACCACCTTAAATATCAAACAAAATAAACATCAAAATCTCATAACAGCAGTATTTTGAACCGAGACATTCTTGTATATGAAAAAAAATACAATATTATAATAGCATAAAAAAACCAATGATTCAGATATAGAAACTTCGTACTTGGTTAGGACCAACTTTCTTAAGCGTAAGCCGACCAGATGCGAGCTTTTGTTCCGGCTTTGCGATGTCTAACTTGTTTCTGTAGTAAGAAGAAATATAATGTGTGTGTATAAATATAATCCAAAATGTGCACATGAATAGGAAATATAATGTGTGTATATTTTTAATGTTAACCTGTTTCTGTAGTAAGAAGAAATATAATGTGTGTGTATATATAACCGTGGATTAGAAACGAATAGGAGAATAAAAATAATGTTTCTAACATTTGCCTCTTGAAATAGAAACAAAATGAAACATATATTACGACATACAACATAACTATTACCTTTTGTCCATTAAAAATTGAGTTTTAGCATAGTTTTGTACAATCCAATATTCAGTGTGAAAACATAGAAGTTAAGAGAGCATACCTTGACGTTCGGAAATGAACACCTAGAAGAAGAAAAATTAGAACGAAAAAAGTGAGTTATTGTGAATCTGAGAAAAAAGAAAGAGACTTAATGATATATATATATATGGGTAACATATATCGACTCTATACCAAAAAAAGCTCACACACAACACTCAAGGCGAAGGCATTTTTACGAATTGACTCCGAACTGAACGTTGAAGTGACCATTAGTATTCTGGTAATTTTTGTTTTGTTTTAATTTAATTTTATATTATATTATTGTTGTTGAACTTGTTATTTGATAAATTACTGGAAAATATTATGTTATTAATTGTAAGTCAAGATACTTCTAAACATTTTTTAGTGTCTTGAAGAAGTTTTTTAGTTGAAAATATAAAAAATCAAATCTTATAGTTTTAAATGAGACTATAGAATGGTTTAACAAAAATTATAGTTATTTTCAGTTCACCTAAAATCATCTAAAATCAAGTCAATTCAGATCGTAGATTGAATACACCCCATGTTAATTTGGACATCTAAATTCATCAGTAGAATAAGAGAACTGAGGTTTATTCAAAAGGTGATGTACTCACAGAGAGTGTGGTGGGTCCAACATGAGAAGTTAGTTCTTGTTTCATGGGCCCACAGACACGAAACTCATCGCTGGGAGTAATCATCCAGAAACCGACACGTTGGTCCGACGAGATCCAGCCATGTACTTTGTTGTCTTTGTTTTCCATCGAGTACATATACTTATCGTCAACCTGCGTCGCAATCAATCATTCTGTTATAATTATTTCCATGCTTTTAGTACTACATTGTTATGTATATCCAGTTTAAAACTAATCAACTAGAAAAAAAGACTAATCAAAATTCGTATAAAAATTATGTTATTACTGATATCAGAATGAATAGATGGAAAAAAAACAGATGAACAAATATGATAAAATAAAAGACACAAATATGATAAGTGGTTTGCTAAATTGGTTTATATTTAAGAACAAAGAAAAATAATATTATCAAATAAAGTTACAAAAACACAATATATACATGAGTATTACGTACTTAAAACTCTATCTCTGACGAATTCATGGGATTATATGTTCAATATAAGTGACTAAACAGAGCATTGTGATCCATATACAGCGCGAGATCTATGTTTATCTAATGCTACGGTGTCAAAAGAGATTCAAGACATATATCAACAAATAATTTACAAGATTTTTAATATTATAAGAGTAAACTATAGTCTTTTCAGATTAAAAGAAATCTTAGATGAAAATAGGATTTTTATCTGAATACCATATAGAATTTTGGATTTGTTTTATACCGCCCTTTGAATATACGATTTTGGGGATTTATCAAACGAACAGCTTCTTTATAAGCTAATGGACTAGCATGCCTATTAGTAATATCTCGATCGATTTCAGAAGGCATAAATTTCTGCCGTTGATCAGATATAGCCATAAAATCAAATCTGAAAAATTGTTTCATAAAACGGTATATTATGTCATCAGTAAAAACAGTCTATTATATGTCCAAATCAAAACAAATTCACCATATATAATTGTAGAGCAATGTTAATAAAAAGAAAAGTTACTCGGATATACTTTGTGTTAAGCTTGAAGACGATCCTGGTTTGGTCCATGTCGACAGTTGGCCAACCTTTTAACTTCTCTAACACAGCGTACATGTATATTCCAGATACCCCTCTTCGAATGATATATCTTTAAAGATAGTTATTTTGAGCATAACTGAAAGTCGTCAGAAATAATTGCTCAAAATTACAAAATTAATACATATATTTATATAGTGCAAATTAACGTACCGTTTGTCTACATTTAACGGGACCAATGAGCCACGTTGAGAAATCTTCCAAGTTCGTGAAAATGAAATTTCAACATGCTCACTTGTCTGATTTATAACGTTGAATTTTACTCCTTCTAGACTGTTAAAACATGATATCAATATAAATAAAGTTTACGTAATATGGATCATGTGATAATGAAAGATATATATTAACAAAATGATATGAAGAGATATTCGACAACTCACAGATCGATTCGTTGTTCTTTTCCTGGTTCATACCACATTACGTCCCAATAACTGTACATATTGATAATTAATATATCATACGAAACATTTTAATTAATACTAAAGAACTAGAAAAAATTAAGGTACCGTACCCGCGATTTTTAATTTTGTTGTTCAACACATTGTCAAAGCCCTTGTACTTGATTCCAGTTATTAAGCCGTGTGGACTTGAGAAGGTAACTTGGATGATATCGTTATCAACAACCACCTTAAATATCAAACAAAATAAACATCAAAATCTCATAACAGCAGTATTTTGAACCGAGACATTCTTGTATATGAAAAAAAATACAATATTATAATAGCATAAAAAAACCAATGATTCAGATATAGAAACTTCGTACTTGGTTAGGACCAACTTTCTTAAGCGTAAGCCGACCAGATGCGAGCTTTTGTTCCGGCTTTGCGATGTCTAACTTGTTTCTGTAGTAAGAAGAAATATAATGTGTGTGTATAAATATAATCCAAAATGTGCACATGAATAGGAAATATAATGTGTGTATATTTTAATGTTAACCTGTTTCTGTAGTAAGAAGAAATATAATGTGTGTGTATATATAACCGTGGATTAGAAACGAATAGGAGAATAAAAATAATGTTTCTAACATTTGCCTCTTGAAATAGAAACAAAATGAAACATATATTACGACATACAACATAACTATTACCTTTTGTCCATTAAAATTGAGTTTTAGCATAGTTTTGTACAATCCAATATTCAGTGTGAAAACATAGAAGTTAAGAGAGCATACCTTGACGTTCGGAAATGAACACCTAGAAGAAGAAAAATTAGAACGAAAAAAGTGAGTTATTGTGAATCTGAGAAAAAGAAAGAGACTTAATGATATATATATATATATATATATATATATATATATATATATATATATATATATATATATATATGGGTAACATATATCGACTCTATACCAAAAAGCTCACACACAACACTCAAGGCGAAGGCATTTTACGAATTGACTCGAACTGAACGTTGAAGTGACCATTAGTATTCTGGTAATTTTTGTTTTGTTTTAATTTAATTTTATATTATATTATTGTTGTTGAACTTGTTATTTGATAAATTACTGGAAAATATTATGTTATTAATTGTAAGTCAAGATACTTCTAAACATTTTTTAGTGTCTTGAAGAAGTTTTTTAGTTGAAAATATAAAAAATCAAATCTTATAGTTTTAAATGAGACTATAGAATGGTTTAACAAAAATTATAGTTATTTTCAGTTCACCTAAAATCATCTAAAATCAAGTCAATTCAGATCGTAGATTGAATACACCCCATGTTAATTTGGACATCTAAATTCATCAGTAGAATAGTTCGAAACCTTAAAATTAATAACTATGCACAACAAAAACTATATATAGAGTGTCAATAAACTAATATATTACCTATTATTGCAGTGAGAACAGCGAAGAGAATTATAAAAGTGAATGCGAGAGCTATTAGTTTCTTTGCCATCTCTCTCTCTCTCTGGTATCTCTCTCGTTAGTGTCTGTGCTTGGTCTTGATGACTTGATCTCACCATAGGGCCGGGGTGGTGGTATCTATAGTAATTTCATCACTCTAAACGGAAGATTAGCCGCATTAACGTCCGTTGATACAGCTAATACATCATTT
Source organism: Brassica nigra (assembly GCA_016432835.1). Taxonomy (NCBI): domain Eukaryota; kingdom Viridiplantae; phylum Streptophyta; class Magnoliopsida; order Brassicales; family Brassicaceae; genus Brassica; species Brassica nigra. The sequence continues at coordinate 8,233,851 of CM028246.1, read as the reverse complement.
AAAACACAATGATTTGAATTATTACTCTCATCTTATAGGGCATGTTTGTGTTTAAGAAATATTCTAAACTATCCAGACAGCAAACAGATAATTCTTTAATTAGATAATTCTTTAATTCTTTATTATTATTTTTTTGGGCAAAGCATAGTTAATTAAAGGGAAAATGTAAATGGTTCAAGTGCTCATCCACATGCCGGAGAACTAGCAAAAGAGAGTAAAGCTGACTTAGCAATAGAATCCGCCAAAGTGTTTTTCCCATGGGGGATGAAATGAAAAGAAATGTTCCTAAAAGAGTTGGATAGATTTAGGATATCAAAGAGAATTTCTTGAATCCAAATGTTGTTCTTCTTGGTGATCAGAAGGGAGATAAGACCTTTGAAGTCCGAGAAGACTTTGAGGGTTGATACTCCGAGAAACTGCCAAACTAAGTGCAGTCCTTACCGCCAAAGCCTCTGCTACAAGTGCTGAGGGAACTGAAAGGTGGTTTGAAGAGAAGTTGCCTGATGGCGCCATTGTACTGTCACTGAAATGCCATCCCATTCCACATCTCTTGTTTTTTGGGTCCCAAGCCGCATCAGAGTATAGGCTCCATGCATTTGTACTTGAAAGAGAAGTAGATGAAGACAATAATATTTTAGTCACAGGCAAAGAAAAATCCGCAGAATGTGAAACTTGTTGTTTCTGTTTTGCTTCTTGTGCTTCCTTCCAAGCTTTAAAGTCTTGAACGATTTTCAGTATCGATTCATCAACAGAGTACTCTTTATTATCGAAGAGTAGTTTGTTTCTGTTTGTCCAAAGTGTCCAAAACATCCAAGGCAAAATAGGTGTGTCTCCCAGGCCCGACGGGGCAGATTGATAATCCGGCTGCAACTGTTTAAAAGATCAGTAACTGATTCCAGGATATTCGCCTGAAGTGTTAGTGTGTGGAGACAAGGGAGCTGACCCCAGACATTCCTGGCGAATGGACAGTGCAGGAGCACATGGATCTCAGTTTCAAGAGCTCTGCACCGCTTGCAAGTTGCATCAACGTCGATCCCTCTATTGCGGATAGCTGAGCCAACAGGAAGAGCTCCCGCCGTGGCTTTCCACAGAAGGTGTTGATGTTTAGGCGATGTATTGACCAGCCAAATACGTTTCTTCCATTCAAAATGATCCAGAGGTTCTCCCACTGAGTTAAGTTTTGCAATCGTGTATCCAGACTTAGTGGTATAGCTTCCAGACTTATCCTTCAGCCACACCAGTTTGTCTTTCATGTTGCAGTTACTGGGAGTGATGGCTGTAATGTTCTCCTCATATTGAGGTAGATGCTCTCTGATAGCTTGCAGGTCCCATTCCGTGGATCCTGGTATCATAAGGTCTACCACATGGAGGTGAATGTTTTCCCGTGTTGGGGGTCCTATGGGAGTTGTCGGATCATCCAGCTGCAGCCATGGTTGCTTCCAGACCGGGATGTCCTGTCCGTTCCCGACTATCCAACCAAGTCCTTGTCGGAGTACTTCTCTGCCTACTAGGATACCTCGCCAGCCATGAGAAGCTGTGGTAGGAGCAGAGCACTCTAGGAAGGAAGTGTTAAGGCAGTATTTTCCCAAAATAATTTGGGCAAGAAGGGAATGGGGATTCTTAAGTATTCTCCATGCGATCTTTGCTAGCAAGGCGTTGTTAAACTGTTCTATCTCTCGAAAACCTAGGCCACCTGCACTTTTTGGCCTCGTCAATCTTGTCCATGAGACCCAACAGAGTTTTCTAATTGCTGGTTTTGCATCCCACCAAAACCGAGACACTCTGTATTTGTTTGCAGATTGATAGAGGCAGTTTAAAACAAGACATGGTGTAAGTCGGGAGCGCTGCTAAGACTGCTTGAAGAAGCACTTGTTTCCCCGCGCTTAACAAATATCTCATAGACCAACTGATCGATTTCTGTCGAATCCTGTCTATGAGGTTGGTAAAAATGTCTCGCTTTTTCCGTCCAAAGTGCTCTGGGAATCCAAGGTATTTGCCAGCACCTCCTTCATTCTGAATGTTGAAAAAATCCTTAACTCGAGTTTTCACCTCCCTTGGGGTTTTAGCAGAGAAAGTAATGGCGGATTTTCCAAGATTTATGCACTGTCCGGACACTCCTTCATACAGTGAGAGGACTCGTTTCAGGGATTCACAGCAGGCCACATTAGTTTTTGTAAAAAACATGGAGTCATGGGCAAATAACAAGTGGTTGATGGGAGGACATCGTCTAGCCACTTTTATACCCACCATGCTTCCATTTTGCATCGATTTTGAGCAGAGTCTTGAGAGCACCTCAGTACATAGGATGAAGAGGTAAGGTGGGAGGGAATCTCCTTGTCTAATCCCTCGAGACGGGATGACCTTTCCTTGGGCAGCTCCGTTTACCAAGAAGGAGTAGGAAACTGATCTTAGACACTCCATAATCCACAAGTTCCATATGGGGTGAAACCTGAGTTTTGTGAGGACTCTTTCGAGGAAACTCCACTCAATCCTATCATATGCTTTGCTCATATCAATTTTCACTGCCATTGAGCACCAGACCTTAGCACCCGAGGTTTGGAGATAGTGAAGAACCTCATGAGTGATAAGAATATTGTCCGAGATGGCGCATCCTTTGACGAAATCAGATTGGTTTTGCGAGATGATGGCTTGGAGCACCGGTTGCAAGCGGTTGGTAAGAACCTTTGCGATGATTTTGTAGTGTGTACTACATAGGGCTATCGGCTTATATTCTGCAACCATTTTAGCACCTCTAGTCTTTGGAATGAGCCTGACGTGTGTTTCATTGTACCGAGCATCAAGGGTATTAGAGGTGAAGAAGTTACCGACTTCTGCCGTTAAGTCGTTTTCTGTAATATCCCAAAAGCTTTGGTAAAAACTTGCTGAGAAACCATCAGGTCCGGGAGTTCTATCTGGGTGAATAGAAAAGACTGCCCGTTGAATCTCGAGTTTATCCGGAATCCTAATTAAGGCATCGTTCATTTCTGAGGTAATGAGTGCTGTGAGCACATCATCAACGACCTGGAGGGAAGCAGTCTGTCTTGAGGAGAAGAGTTCATTATAGTAGTCTGAGATGGCTTTGACTATCAGTTCTTCCTCAAAGACTACTTGGCCGTTGGAATCTTCAATCACCGAGAACTTGTTGATGGTTCTTCTTTCTCTGGTGATCGCATGGAAGAAGTTGGAGTTACGATCGCCACTGTGTAGCCATTGTATTCTACTTCGTTGCCTCCAAAATATCTCCTCCTCATTATAAGCGTTCTCTAGTGTTTTCGTTAGTTCTCCAATTACTAACGGGTCGGGTGACGAGCTATAGAATGCTTCCTCCAGTTTTACTTGGGTTTCCAGAATCTGTGCTGTGCTGTTCCTGTTTTGGAGTTTTGTCCATTCAATGATTTTCCTCCGGACCCGACAAATTCGCGCAAACACTGAGTCATACGCGTTCGAGGTCCATTGTTCTGCAACTAGATTTTTTATCTCGAGGTTGTCCTTCAGGCTTCTGTCGAAACGGAATAAGCCTCGTTTCTTTGGAGCTGTCTGATTAAGGTGAACCAAGATTGGTCTATGGTCTGAGCCCTCGAACCTCAGGTACTCACAGCAGCTCGATGGAAAGGTTTCTGCCCACTTGTAATTGATCATGGCCCTATCCAATCGGGACTGGATGAAATGGCTATAACGGGTTCCTCTCCATGATAAGGAGTTTCCGGCATGTTGTAGGTCCCATAGTCCCATCTGTGACACAAAGCTCCGGAATGCGAGAAAAGAACCCCTCCCATCTCAACGGGTCTCCTACTTTCCCCGAGTTGTCAAGGAGATCATTGAAATCTCCTACTACCAGCCAGGCTTCCTCATCTCTGCCTAAGCCAATCTCTACTAGCTTATTCCAAAACTCTGCTCTATTTTCTGATCTTGGTGCACCGTAGATGAAGGAGACGAAAATAGACTTTTGATGCAGAGTAATAGTAACGTCTATAAAGTTTAGAGAGGAAGAGAGAATATCAACATGGACGTCTTGCTTCCATGATAATGAGAGCCCGCCACCGGTCCCACTTGGGGGTACTGTGAAGTGGTTTGTATATTCCGTTTTTTGGAACATTCGGAGCACCACTTCGTCTTGATTCATCGTCTCTATCAGAAAGATAACTTCAAGGGATATTCGTTTTGTGAATTTCCCCATCCGCTGGCCTGTCAAGATGGTCCCAATTCCTTAACAGTTCCAGCTGAGTAGCGCTAAGAAAGAGCGCTTGAGTCGACCCGAATTCTTTCGTTTCTTCGTGATCGCTGGTATGATGGTTGTCTTCGGAGCTCCTTTCGGGTTTTTTGTAGCTACCGATGGTCCTCCTGGAGTACTCCTCCTCGGTGAAAACTTAAGCCAACATTTTACCAGAACTATATATTGCAATTTTGTGTTATAAATAAATAAACAGCACAAAATAAGAATTCTTAGAGCAATATTACCTGGTTTCTTAAAGAATAAAACCAATATTATTTTAATTTATTTATTGTATTTCATTTACTTTTAACTAATTGAACTTTTAAATAAGCTTCATCTGGCAGGTCAGTCTCCAAAGCTGTCAATATAGGTCAGCGTGATTTTTATAATTTTCTCAAGTTATGGTATTTGGAAAGTAATACTGTACGTCATTTGACAAATATTCCGAGAGTTGACAAAAGATGTTAATACTTTGATTATTTTATTTAATACACTAAAATTTATGAATAGTACGCATCCTCGAAATTATTAATAACCAAATCGTATATGCTTCATCATACGCAGAGTTTCCAAATTTGTATAACCAAACAGTGTTTTATATTTTATGTTTGAGATATAAAAAAATAAAATAAAACATAATGCAAGTTAGTTAAGTGTTCTATACATACTGTTTCCGGATCAGATGATGAGTTTTAGTTAGTCATCCAAATTGTATTTCTTTTTTTTCCATCCGAACTGTATTTTAAAATTATTAGCTCCAGGTAAGCAATTTTATAAAAGAAGATTATGATATTAATCGACAGTATTTTTTGGGTTGGTATTTGGGAAATTCTTCTTAATCATGGTTGACTCATCTTCATACTTCAATTATTACAACTAAGTTTAATTTTTGTTTAGGTGAAAGTGAGTAAAATTAAAGGGTGTAGTCGAGTAGTATCGAAGTTGTTTTTAATTAGGCAGATGATTCAATGAAATATTCTGAACCATTTAACGATTTTAAAAAAGATTAAAGAGATTGATTCATGTTACTGTAGATCTCCTAACGTCGATTACGGTGTCAGGATTAAATAAATAGGTACAATAATAGTAAACATGCATATCAACCTTTACCACATCATTATAATATAAGAAAACATGAATACTGTTTTTAGAAGAAAAAACATGAATAATTAGAGTTAGCATAGTTGGTAAAAACTCTTGAATTTTTTATATGAATCTTAAAGATTATAATTTTAGTTTATGTTGGAAGAAGATTAATTTTCAAATAAGAGTTAATTTAACATGGTATAAGTTAGGGGTGGACACGGGGCAAGTACTTACTGTTTTAGCTATATTTGTTACCCGATTTGCCCCGTCCAAGTATTGAAAATTTTGTCTTGTTACTTAACTTGTTTAAAGCAAGTATTTGATCTTTAAAGTATTTACCCGAAAATATAATACTTGCAATTACTTGCCTTGACTCATTATCTAGATAATATGAACCAACACCAAAAACTAAAACTGATTTTATGTATATCCATGTCCAATTTGTGAGTAAAATAATGTTTACCTTAGATGTGAAGGTGAAAAATCATTCTATTTGTAAAGCGTAGTTTAAGTTTTCTTAAAAAAAAAAAATTCAATATGAGAATACCAATGTAGAATAAATGACAAAGAAAGTCATGAATACACTAGGTTGTTATAGATTTGTATCTCAAAACATTTGTTATATACATTTCCCAGATTCATTAGTTATTTTCATTCCACGAAGAAGACATTTTACACAAATCTAAATATAATTAAGTACTTTTTACGAGTACCAAATATTAACAAGGCGGATACTAACTTTTTTTTACTACTTATTATTTGACTCGTATTTGCAAGTAATATATTTTTGCGATTTGGTATTCGACTTACTAGTGATAAGTACTAATTTTTTTTAAACGAGTACGAGACAAATAGCGGGTACGGGGCAAATACCAAATATTTTTGCCCAGCCCTAGTACTATAAGTCTCAGAGTTCAAAGAATGATACTAATTTTCGGACTAAAACTTTCTAGTCATTAGAGAAACAAGGTATAGCTACATTGACTTTCTTAACAGTAGAGTCGTCCCTGTGCTCAATAATTAAGCAACTCATTTTCCATTAAAAATCAAGTGGTAGTGGACTTTGATGAAGATTTGCTGTATGTTTTTTGGTCTAGGTTAGTGATTAAATCATGGTTATATCAAAATTTCCAAAAACAATTGTTTGTTTCTAGATAACGTAGGCTCTAAATGTTTGAGGATAATGTTTGCTTGCAACTTGGACAAGATACTTTGAAGGATTTGTTTCTTAAACTCGGAGTCTGGCTGTTAGGATATCAAAACTATCCACATCTGTTCATAGCTTTGTGGAGGAGTCTCAGAAGAGAAAAGGTTTTATAGGCTTATACCTCTTTTCTCAAGGCGTTAAAGTTTAGTTGCAATAACAATTGTGTCTTTGCTACAAGATACTTTGAAGGATTTGTTTCATACTTGGAACACGAGAGTTTTCTTGATTTGGACAACTTTTTGGCAGCCCTGGTACTGATTCCCATTCAAGTTATTGGTTACTCTGCAATATCTGGTACTTTTTTTCCGTAAATGTTTTTCTCCGATATGAATGTTATCGCAACTTGATTATATACACATCTCAATCAAAGTGGGAGTGAGAGAATGACAAATAGATTCAATTTATAGTACAACAACAAATCTGCTAGGGCTATTGTTTGAGATCCTAACAGCAATACTCCGAGTTTAAGAAGGAAGAACCAAAGATCACAAAGTTCAAGAGAGGCCAAAAGGCTTCTCTCTATCATCAAAAAGATACTTGGCTTCCTAAGATTAGACTGCATCATCAGTTACTCGCCGGATGTTAAGAAACAACTGAAACAGCTCTTTTGTTTTGTTTCTCCACAAGCACGAAGAAACTCATGTGTCATACATCCATCATCAGTAGTAGAGCATATGGTGGTGATAAGAAGTTACTTCCTATTCATGAGTATTCTTCTCAGGTTGTGTTCTGTGGCTCTGTGAGTGACCAGGCCGCTTGCTAGTCTCAGCTGATTCTTCTGTGGCCTCGACTATCTCCATACTCGCTGTTCTACTCTTTCTATTCCTCCGCTCCTGCAAAGATTTCGTTGGTATGGACACCATCAAATAATCACACTAATAAAGTATCAATGTTTCCCATACAACACATACCTCACGAAAAGGGTTGTCATCGGATTCAAGCATCCGCACAACCTGGCTCATCCTAGGCCGTTTCTCTGACTCGGGATCTACACATCTCAGTGCAACAAGAAGTCCACGTTTCAGTGCACGTGTAGCGGGTTTGGGCTCAATCCTCTGATCAACAACTTCTTCAGCTCTTCCTGTTCCAACCATCATCTTTAGCCATTCAACCAGATTTACCTAGCCAACGAGAACAAACATATGTTTGATCACCCAATCAAGATTCCAAAAACAAAAAACAATATATCCATAACTTTTTATTAGTCTACCTCATTAGCAGGACGTTCATAGTCAACTGGATCTCTTCCAGTTATAGCTTCCAGAAGCAGGACGCCAAAGCTATAGACGTCACTCTTCTCGTTTAATAGACCTGTATTAGCATATTCAGGTGCTACATACCTGATACACATACACACATGACCTTTCATAACGCCGAAGACAACAAACCAATCATTTCCAAAGAAGGGAGCTTACCCAAATGTGCCCATCACTCTGGTATTGATGTGACTCTCACCCGAGTCTAAGAGCTTGGCTAACCCAAAATCTGAAAGCTTTGCATTGAAGTCATTATCAATCAGGATATTGCTTGCTTTTATGTCTCTGTGGATTACTTTTGGCTCTATTGCTTCGTGCAAATAAGCAAGCCTGTGAATTGTAGCACAGAGCAAATGTCAATATCCCCTTAAAAGAGTTATTTAAAATACCAACTCAAAGATACTGTAAACAACTTACGCTTGTGCAGTACCGACAAGGATCTTCATGCGTGCCTCCCAAGTGAGAGTGCTCTGTTTCCCCATGTCTCCATGTAGCCATTGTTCCAAGTTACCACTATTCACGTACTCATAAACAAGCATCCTGCATTACATCCAAAATCAAACATAAAATTCATGAGATTAGTTTTCTTTCGGCAGTACTACATGAGTAGCATATTCACACTGACAAGAGAGTCAAGAGACAAGTGAGACTCGCCTATGAACACCCTCTATGCAATATCCTAGAAGCCTTACAAGATTCTTGTGCCGTACATGACCAATAGCCTCAACTTCAACCCTGAATTCTTTCTCAGCCTGTCCCCTAGAGACAACAAGATTGTGAAAGGATCACTAAGAGATTAAAAAAGGACACAACTCACAGGGTTGACAAAAAATTGATAATCAATTAAAAACTTACAGGTTGTTCAGAAGCTTCTTCACAGCAACATCGTTACCGTTGATGAGCGTACCTTTATAAACTACACCATAACCACCCTCACCAATTACATTCTCAGCAGCAAAACGATTAGTGGCTAGCTGAAGATCCCTAAGAGTAAACCAGTGTCCCCAACCAAGATGAGATATTTCCGGCAAACCAACCAAAGGAGATGCTGTTACAAGCCCGCCCTGCGAAAGGGAAGCTTGTCTCCAAGCGGCTCCAAAGCTTCCTTCTTCACCGGAGTGAGAACTGCAAGCTCTCTCATGATGATGCACAGAGCTACACTGGCTTATACTATCATTATCACTAGACTTGGTTCTCCCCAAGTAAGACATCATCTTCCCAGAGTTCCTATCACTCGGTTTATCAGCAACTGTGACACATAAATTATCATTGTGGTTTTGAAACCCAACTCTATCATCAACCCTGATATCTTTCGCCACGCCTGGTATTTGACTGAAAGGTAACATCTTGTGAGATGGTTTCCGTGTTGATTTCCGACGGAATGCAATACATATAGACAAGACACAGAGAGCCAAAGCTAAGAATGCTCCAACTACCAAACAAACCAACACCCACAGTTTCACATTCGTCAAACCAAACAAAGAGATCTTCTTCGACATCTCAGCATTCAAAGGATTCTCAGATGACATCTTTAGTCCCTTTGCTCACAACTTTCACAAATTCCCACCTGCAAAACAAGAAAAGGGTACCTAAATTAAAATATCTGCATACATCAAGAAGACTTATAACTATCACAAATCTTACAAGCAAACGAGAAGTAACTTCTTTTTGTTTCTTCCCAAAACTAAGATTCATGAACGAATGAAAGAATCTAATAATGGCAAGTAAAGCTGTTGACTCACGAAAGTCTGTATAAACACTTCAAAGTGCACACGCAATATCAGGCAATTAACTGCGGCATATCAACAAACAGGTTATATGCATTAACATTTTATCACAAAAACAGAATCACTTACGATTGAAGCAAGAGACCACCCAAAAGAGAATCTTTTCTTTTTACCTTACAATGTATCGACTAAGCCCTCTTGCCCTTTCTGAGTAATCATCTGCTTAGAGCAGAAGAAAACGGAGATAAAAAAAAGGATAAAGGTTGCGCCTTTCTTTGATTTTGAAGCAAACCCCAAAGGAGGAAACTTGAAGTGAAGAAGATGGCGCAGATTAGCAATAGGAGGGCTAATGATGAAATTGGAATTGGCGTTTCTCTAAAGCTTTGAGCTTTTTGAGCCCACTCAAATAAACCCAGAAAGTTAGCTCGATTTTAGCTAAATTAGAAGAAAGATAGAAACTTTATTGAGTATATATATAAGATACATAGGATGAATGTAAGGAATGAAATGAGAGATAGGGTTTGCAAATTAGTAGGAATTAATGAGGATTTAAAAAAGGAGTTGGGTGAGATTGTTGGTGACTCTCTTCTTAAAGCTGGAAAGAAAGCATTGATTTTTTGCAATTTGAAGAAACAAAACAAGAAAAAAAAAAGAAAAGGAGAGAGAGAGAGAGTGTGAGAGCAGTGAAGGGAAAGCAAAGAAGATGATCTTTGACAACTGTGATCATTTATAGCTAGATGAACAAAAATTATTTATTATTGTAAATTTTGATTGAAAATACTTTTATACATGTGTAGTAAAATAAACAAAAACGGAGAAAACCTTAATTGAATAGAGATTAGAGACATTTATAATTGTTCACCTGTTCAGGCTTTGGAATTTTAGATCCTTATCTATTCATTTGCTAGGTTGAATGACTTCTTGTTTAACTTCAAATTCCAAAACAAATTGATTTTGGTATTTTTTTTATATAGCGAATGTTAGTAATTTAGTGTACTAATACACTATCAAATAATCTGAAATTAATACCGTTTTGATTCTGTATTTTAAATATTTCTTACGTTAGGTCTGATATTATGAACTTGTGACTCCAGTTAAAATGTTTAAAAAAATGAAAGGAAATAAACTCTATGACCACATTCTATGCTTTATGATTTTTTATAAACAATTGCTTATCTATGTATCTTCCCATCCCATTTAATCCGAGTATGTATTCACATTATTAGTATTTTGTTTTTATCTCTTATACAATAAAGTGTTTGTCACATGCAAGAAAAAGCCAAATGATAAAGATATTGAAGTTTCATCATATGTCACAAGCACATTCAATTGGTGTATCTTGAAATAACTAGAATTATATAATATTAATACTATAATTAATCATCCAAAAACAAGTCAGAAAGAATTATCGAGTTTTCATAATGTGCATTCAAGACTTTAAGGTTCACTTCATTATTTTTTTTCAGGGGTGCGCATTCGGATACCATTCGGGTTCAATTCGGGTCTATTCGAGTTTCGGATTTTCAGGATCAAAAATTTCAACTCCATTTGAATATTTCTAAATTTCGGTTCGGATTCGGTTCGGATCTTTGCGAGTTCGGTTCGGATTCGGATAACCCATTTTAACTATTTTAAAATTCATTATATACTTTAAATTTCTCAAAATCTATAAACAAAATAATATATTACATATAAATTTGAATAACATATGTCAAAATACCTAAACTTAACATATAAATTGGTTTGGTTTAAATATTTAGATAGAGAATCAATAAGTATTTTACGTATTTTTGGTGTTTTGAATATAATTTAAGCTATTTTGGACATTTATTTTTGACTATTTATATATATTTTCAAATATTTTAAACAACTTAAAAGTATATTATATATTTTAAATGTTTTAATATATATTAAATCTAAAAAAATTAATATATTTAGGTATATAAATCTATTTCGGATATATTCGGATACCCAAAATACTTCGGTTCGGTCGGATTCGGTTTTTGTTCTCTAAATACTAAAATTTTGAATTCATTCGTATATTCGATTAATTGCGATTCAGGTACAGTGTTATTTTTTCGGATCGGATTCGATTCAGGGGCAGACGTATGTACGACGGTACGGGATAATGTGTCCCCTACCGATTTTTTTTCTTTTTAATAATAATGAAAGTTAAATTAGTAAATATCATAAGTTTAGTGAAGAAAACTGTAAAAATGCCCCCCATCAAAATATGTTTTTGGTTGTTTCTAATACGTTGCCTCCAATTAAAAGTCTTTCTGGATTCATTTCTGATTCGGTTTGGTTTTTTGGATTCCGGTTTTTTGTCCGGCCCTAATTTTTTCATAAGGCTTTACACCGCAATTATTGTAAAAAGAAATACTACTAATCAAGACCAGAAGAAATCAATATTGCTATATGATTAAAGATCATATGTCAAAATCATGGTAATAAGTACAACACATGAGCGATGATGAGAGCGAGGTCTCCAAGTCCAATGAAACCCTATTATAGACAGCTATTGAACTACCTTAAACGACCCCGTTTGTTGTTGCGTCAGGCTCAAGAAACCTGAAAACAATGTATGTTTCTAGGGCTACTTGTAGGAAGAAGCTGCTTTGTCTTTCCGACCAGCTAGAATCATAGAGATCTGAAGGCCTCTGCTAAAAGCTTGATTGAAAAGAAGACGAGCTTGGAACTCGGAAACAATAGGGAACCAAGACAGAACAGCTATTGGTGCAAAGATGACAAGTCCCATTATCTTCTCATAAGCTCTTCCCAGCTCCTTCACCGAGTCCCAAATCCCTAACTTTTTGATCGGTGACTTCAGTACTTGCCCAATCTGAGAGAAAAAAAAATAACAACAACAAATTGTTCTAATCAAGAACATGACACACTGGTATTATGATGTCTGAACTAGGTTTTCATGAATCTTTTTACCAGAAGAATGGCCCAACCGGTTGGAAGAAAAGCAAGAATGGAAGCAGAGAGATCAGTGAGTGTGAGCTCACACACAACAAATAACACTGTCATGACTGACAAGAATCCTAGGAAGAGAAGTGCCTTAAGAATCCTGAACATTAGCTGAAAATCTGTTCCAAATTTTCTTCTTCCCATAGATACCATCTGAGGATCAAAGTAAAGTGAGTTAAGCATAAGCATTGAGATTAATGACTTATGTTTAGGCGATCATTGCTAACGACTACAGCATATAGTTAACTAAACGAGGAGGGATATGTGAAACCTTTAGAACAAGTAACGATGTGAGTAAAACCACCCAAGAGAGTCCATAAACCTAACAAAAGAGGAAAGAAAAGGAGGCTATATTAGGTCACAAGCCAAACTGAAAGATGCAAAAGAAAAAAGGATGGAACTCTTTTATTACCAAAAAGCTCTTGCTGTTCTGAGAGATATTGAGCTGGTAAACAATACCATACTGATAAATGAAGAAACGAAGAGCAAGTGTGATCTCCAAGATCCTCCCTCTAATATTCGTATGTTTGAGATATTCTTGCTCAACACTCCACCAAGATTCCCAGCTTTTATCAACTGGGATACCTATACCACCACGATCATCCAACCATCGTTTCCAATCAGTCCAATCATCAACCGTCTTTTGCCACTCAAACCCTGAAGGATTGAATATGAAAGGCGCAAACAACCAAGAGCCGACCATGAACCACATAGAGACCGTTATGTATAGATAAAGGTTTGAACTCCGGTACGAATGGCCATAAACTTGATAAACAATCAGCAATAACAGCAGCTCTAGCCCCTTCACAAAGTGACTTCTCGAGTATAACCTGTAGTTCTCCGCAAACTTGGCATGGAAGACAACAAACCCACGACCCGTTGGTCTGTATTTGGACCCGCCGTGTAAGATGGTTCTTCCGTAGTAATGTGACTTTGTCCCAAGCTGGAACGTGAAGAACACGGAAGCTAGTTGCAGCTGCATTATGAAGAAATCGACAATAGCCGAGCGAAAACCTTCCTCCAAGCCTATCTCCATTACCATAGGCAACACCATCAAGAACCCTAGCTGAAATATTGACTGTGTAGCTAGAGCCTGCTCAAGAGCAGCTAGCTGATTCGGTGTTGCGAGCCTTAAGATCTCTTTCTCTGCTCCACTCATAACCATGTACATACGTCCATACAAGAATGCATAAACCGTAATCACCGTGAGCTGAAACAAACACAAAACTTAGCCCTACAAGGTTTACTTGAGGAGGAAGAAAGATATTAACTTGTGGGAGCATACCATGCTACTGAAGTAGAATCCAATGGTCGTGAAATAGAATGAGAGCATCCTGTAAAAGTCGAACCTATGCCCTAAACGGTAAACATCACGACTTAGCGTTTGCTCACCATTCCCGTTTGCTACTTTAGCTTCAAAAATGGAGATAGGGTTCAACCCCACATCTCGTCCCTTTCCAACTTGAATGTACTCATGATGTGTAACGTATCCCCCACGTAAAGTTGAATTGAAACCTACATGCATTGAGAAACTAATCAGTATCTGCTTGGAACACAACTTTAATCCTCTGTAGATGTCATTACCTCCAAAGATATCTTCACTCAGATTTATTACTTTCGAAGCCTTGCTCACACCACCTCTTGTTATGTGAAAAATTCTGTCAAATATGTCAGGATGGCCATAATGGAAACGGACCCTGCACGGATGAAACGAACAATGAGTTAATCATGGAGATAGGCATGGAAAATTATCCAAAAACCAGAAAACCGAAAGCAGACCAACACTTACAAAACCCAAACAATTCTTATTTCTCTAAACCCAAATATAGAAACCGAACCAAAAACAAATGAGTACCCAAATACCTGAAATTCTAACTATATAACTAATTTATAACCTAAGAAATATTAAAAGAAAAGAAAAAAACAACTTGATTTAATCATTGTGTCATAGACGAACATACCTCAGAGGATTTGCCAAGATTCTTTGGCCAATAGTCACAAAACTACTCTCCTGATTGGACATGAACCAAGCTAATGAAGAAACACTACATCAAGAAAGGAAGATAAGTAAGAACACGCCATGCACATAATTACTACTTCCATGATTAGACATGTTTTACAAACTGATATCTTGCAAAGGAGGTTGTTACCTTCCTGTAAATATATGTTCTCTGAGACCCAAAATCGTTGGCTTGCGTCTGCCAACACGCTCCTTTTTAAACTCCTCCAACACATTTCTTAATTTGAAAGCTTCTTCAAAGTAGTTGTCCTGCACAGAGAGACTAATCATGAGGCTACAATATTTAAATCTATTGTTATGAGAATGAAGAAGAGTTAACATACTTGATTCATATCTATAGTTTGCAGCGCTTCACCACGTGTAAATATGATAGCATGGTTTTGATTCTCAGGCTTTCCTTCACCTATTTCGGCTGGTGGACCCGGAAGCTTGATACGGTAGATTTCCTAAATATGGAACACGTTAAGAAGAGTGACATGTATGTATACAAACCTAACCAGCATGTACGTTCCTTGTACCTCATCAAACTTGCCACCACCTTTGAGAAGAACAGAATAAAAGACCTTGGGAGATTTTGCATCTGCTGTTTCTTCCCTCTCATCGACATAAGCAACCCGTAGAGATGGATATCTAGAAAAAAAATTGACATGGTTAGAGAACATAGATCAAATGACAACTTTTCATGGAAACGTATCTAAACTCATCATACTTCAGCATGAGCTGCAGGATATTAGTGTAGCAACTCCTGTTGTGGATATCACCAGACTTTTTCTGGTTTCCATAAACCTGACAAGAAACAACATAAGTGAACTTCAGATCTGCAAGAGCTTTAGCACGTTCCAGGTAAGCCTTTTGATGCTCATCATTTGATGCCATGGCCTGATGTACACTGAGCTTGGCTGGAAGAAGTAACAAAAAATAGTAAGTTCAAGAATCTCATGTTTTGTTTCTAAATTAGTAAACCACAAACCGTTTTCCCCTGCAACTTCCTGGTAGCATTGAAGCTCCAGAGCCTGCCTATAGTACATCATACCCCTAACTGGAAAAAGTGATCAAAGAGACAAAGATTAATTTATGCATATAGACAAAGTAATACTTAAGAACAATATGATTTACATTTTGAGCCTTTGTACCTGTTCTAGCTAGTGTCTGACCTCTGTAAGAAACCCACTCTCTAAGGAACTCTGACTTGTCTTTCTCAAGAAGCTTAGGATCATTTAGCCGATCCAAAAAGTTGGTCCACTCATCTATTTCATGTAAGATCAACTCAGTAACACTTGAATTTGTGTAAAACAAACATTGCTGGTTTTGACAAAAATCAAGAACTCATGTACCAGGATAAATCTTTTGTAGGTAAAACAGTATTGAGATCCCATCTTCATTCTCCTTGTTAAGCTCTTCCTCTGAATATAGAACATCTTCTTTGTAGTAAGGAGTTAAAACACTGAAAATGAACAAGAACAATGTGTATAATTCAGATACATAAAGAAAAAATATAACACCCTTTAAATAGACAGTCCATAACAGATTTGTAGTTCACCTGAACGAGAGCATATCTCGTATTCTTGGAGCATTAGGCATATTCATGAAAAGAGAATTAGCAAAGAATGTGATACGGCGGCGAGCTTCCAAGTTTTGAGGAACATTTATTGCAGATTCTTTGACAGACAAGAGCAAATGAAGCCGAACAACCTACAAAGAAGTAGTCAGGTATCATAAATGTTTCAGTTACACCCAAAAAACATTCACATGATGATTATTAAATAGGATGCTCGTTGAGTTTTACCTTCTCCCTCCAGCGTTTATTCTCTATGAGGTGAATATTAATCTTCTCAAACCTCTGTTCCTTTTTTTCATTCTTGATGTCAGGAGAATGAATACGAGCCTTTTCAACAATTCTACAACAAGAACAAACAAGAGGACTTTCATACACTATACTTCTGATGTCATAATGCATCTTTCTATCTATATCTGATGATATACTTACTCATGACCATTAACCAAGAGATCTTGAGTGATGATTTCAATAACATCCTGGAAGACATTAATTAACTGAGACTTGTAAGTCCCCTCGTCTTCATAGTCACTTAACTGTTTACAGAACATGAGAAACAGTTCCAAAGAATTAGTTACATGTGTAAAGGTCTAAAATGTAGTGAATGAGTGAACTACATATTCTAAACATTACCAAGATGCTTAGAAACTTCTCCAGCTTATCACTAAGGAGTGGTAAGCCACTCATCCTGAAATCATATATGAATCTCTGCTTCTGTATGCTCATGTCAACTTCTGAAAACACCTGATTCATCACCCTGATTCAAAGTGGTAAACATGTGAAGTCATGAAGGTAGGGATTGCATAAGATGATAGGGTGAAGCCGGCTTGGTTTTACCTTCTATCCGCTTCATCTTCCAGTAGAGCGGAGATGATCTTCTTCAATGTTTGATAGCTCTCAATAACAGCAGAATGCATGTAGCTATCACTTGTAATCTTTTTAAATAGTTCAGCGTCCTCTTTTTTCTTGAAATCTTTTGCCATTTTCACAGCAATGGGAATCTACAGAGTTGAAGACACATATGAATGATCCTAACTGAAATAATCATTTATGCATATTAACAAAAGAGTTGATAACTTATGTACTCCTTGTTTGCTATACTAAAGTGTAACAAGTCTTCCACAAACACCGATGATTTCTTACCTTACTAGCAAGCAAGAAAGGTGGCCATTGGATGACAGATACATCACCAGAAGAAGAAGGTACGAGCAGCAAATCCCTATCTCTGAGTTATAAAAATGAAGAGGAAACGTTACATGACTTGCCCGCTTGATGTACTGAACAAAAACACTACAGTGACAAGAGTGTTTGTTCTAAAGAATGAGTCTTAACCTGTCACTAATCTTATCCTCACGTCTCATAGAGATTATGAACTCGTTCCACACTTGGGAGAAGTTCGTGATTTTTTTCTGGTCCCCAGAGACATCCTATAGTTTACATAGGCCATTGATCAGTGACAGACAAGAAAAACATAGATTTGATCCACCTTCTTACAAGTATTAAAGTACTTATATGCAAGTTTTAGAACTTAGTACCGCATCTTTTCTATTTGCATCTTCTGTTGGCATGAGGGTGCGGCTGAAGGCATTTGGTATTGACTCAAATCTAGACCGCAACATCCCAAGAGTCCGTATCTATGAAACACCAAACGTGATCAAGAAGTAGATAGTAATAGAATCAAAATAAGTAAGTAAAGTTCCTTTAAGGGTACTATCATATACTAGATTGCACGATAAACGTAATCAGTTAATCACTTACTTCTCCCAAATGACTGAAGGCCCCATGTATGCCTCCAAACAGTGTGGAAAATATGGCGTACCATATTTGAGCATCCATTAGATAAACCTACTCAGAATATATAATACACGTAAATAAATAAGCCTTGTATAACAACATTTTCTTTCTTTATTGGCAGCTCTTTTAGTCTCTACTTACCAGTACAATTGGAGCCCATACAGCAACAACCACTCCAATATTGTTATTTGCTATATAAAAATCATGAGTTAGTCAAAGCATTGCAACAAGAAAAAAAAAAGAGGATAACCTGAGAACTCACCATGTGGAAAAAACTCATGCCACTGGTAGTTACGAATGTGCAAATTCATTATCATCTTTGTTGGTTTAATAAGGGGTAGTATCTGTTTGCAAGATATAATGATGGTCATATCAATGCTTATCACTGTAGGAAGACTCAGCAAGGGCACAATGTGAACAAGTAAAAGGAGGAAACATTAAAGTAGAAAGAGACCATCATCTAAGAACTGTATAACCAAATAGAATGTATCTATGTGTAATGTCTGGCCTAAAGAGTTTCTAGACACAGATATGCAGAAATGAAACTAAATTTTTATACATAAAAGCTCAACATAGAAGAGACAAATTCATAGCTCCATATGTATCTAGACAGCCTACAATGGAGTAACTATATGTTAAAGAGAGTAAGACAAAACACAGACCTCCACATAATAGTTGAAAGAAAGCTTGCTGATCAGTAGCATAATCCAGAAAGAGGTATACCTGAGCACAATTATATGAGAACATGCTAGTAGAGGAGTTCAAAAATCTTAATGGAGTTAGATAATGGTAATAAGAAATGTGGTGAACTCACTTGAAAAGAGAGAGCATGTCCTCATGCATACCTCTTCCAACGTATAGTTTTGGCTACAAATCATAAAGAAACAAAGATGACAAAAAATAAAGAAAAAACCAATATTTTCAAGAACCAGAAGAAGAATTTAAAACTTGCCTGAGCCCACCACATGATAAGCTTGATAACTCGCATATCTGAACACTCCATGACTCTCCTAAACGGTGGAACGAGGAACAAGAACGCAGCAAGTATGTTTGGTGACACGTAGAATGAAACTGCGTAGTTATAAAAAGACTTATCCTTCCAATCTCCAGTCCAAGTGCTGAAGAACTTCACAACTCCACTTGGGCGTTGGACAGATTTTGCATAAGCAATTGGGAGCAGCACAGCCCACATAGCTGCTACCGCCAGTTTCAGAAGGTAACGCAGTATCTGAGACAACTTGAAATTCTTCCAGGCATTGAAAGTAAGGATGATATCCAATGCGGCTATACAATGCATAAAGGAAAAGGAACTCCATTAGAACATCAAATAAGAAAGACTCTTCCTTGGGACACAAGAAACTACTATGGGAATTATCACAACCTTGTAAAAGAGTCAGATACGCTGAAGTAATGAAGATGGTTAACACTTTCTTGAAAATATCCTTGTCAAAAATGTCACCCAGAGATCCAGAACCATTCCATCCAACTATTACCATAGCCTACAAAAGACAAGGACAAGTCTGATCATTTGAAAAACAGTTGGTTTCAAGACCAATATCAACTCTTTCACACAAAAAAAAAAAATCCTAATGTTACCTGAAAAGCCATGACAAAGAATATCCACATTCGATCAAAATCTCTGAAGAGGTTCCAGAATGTGCGGACTTCAACAAAGTTGGTCTTAGGCTTTCTCTTCCCATAACTGACTTGATTCAGCCTCTGCAATACATTAGACCTACAACTGTTATGTTTCTGTAGTATCTTTGTGCTCTCTGGATTGAGCCATAAGGTAAGGATATGTCGCTGTCTACATCAGTATATCAAAGGACGATGTAAAGAAAGTACACAGCTTAAGAACTGCTTCCTTAAACTAAAGGCACACAACTTCCACAGTTACAAAGTCTCATACCCAACCAAGCTTAGCTAAACTATAGTGCTTAAGAATAAAAATGACATACCTCGTTCTGTGGGGTTCTCTCATCAGAGCTTAGGAAAAAATCTGCATTAAGGTCCAGAGGCCATCCTATCTTGAAGCATTTCCTAGACCTTTCAAATAAACAAAGGAAGTTAACAATGAGAAACCACATTCAAATAGTCATGTCTAGATAATAGTTAAGCATAACTCACCAAAAGTATTCATTCAAATCATCATAGTTTCTCCATTGTGAATGGCTTGCTGTGCCACCCTTGTTCCTTCTTGCTTCCTTCTCACGGTAAGTACAATCACTTTTAAAATCAAAAGACAATGTCTAGTTCCTTATAACATGAGTGATCTTGATATACTTACATTGCGTATGACTTGATAGATAGGAGTTATAACATTTCTCAGAAACGTTTCTTCATCAATGATTTCTCCTGTTTCATATGCCTCACCACTTACAGCTTGAACATTGCTAAACAGAATCCCATAGACATCATTTGCCATCTTAACAGAAAAGAACAAAATCATTTCAAACCATCCAGAGTATGAAGAAAGCTATGGAACATATGCATATCTAATACTACAGCTGAGAAAACTTACATGGTGAAATATATAGCAGATACATTCAGGCATGAATCTAACATTTGACGCTTCACCCCATATTAAGAGATACAGAGCAATATAGATAAGCTGCAGCTGTTGTACATCACAATCTGGTGGAAACCTTTTCAAGAACCAAGTTGAAGCATCAAAGATCAGATAGTGTGACCAAAGATCATATAACTATATTAGAACTTATCACATAATCTTGATCACATACTTGAGATTAGGCTCACGGTGCAAATATTTACACCATGAGTAGTAGTTTTTAAACGTTTTGTTCATCAACTCGGTGACTGTGCTTGGTTTCAACTGCAAGAAAACTTACAGCATTACTAACCATAAAGGGTAACAAGAAGATGTGTAACAAACCATACAACAATGCTCACCCCATCATATTCTTCATCAGTTCTGTTTCTTATATCAGCATTAGCAAGAAGCAGTATTATGTGTTCCCTCTGATTTGCCACACTCCCTCTCTATTATAATCACCATATGAAGTGAAGAAACAAATAGAAGTTCGCAAATCATCATAATTAACAACACTAGGAGAAATACAAAACAGAAGTTAAGTAGCAGATTACCTGAAACCCAAACTCAGAAGCAAGCCATTCAAGTATGTCATTGAAACGTCTAGATCTAGCCTTGCGCATTTCATCAGGTGCATTAGCTGGCAAATGAACTCTTCGTTTAGGAAGGTTGCGCACATTACGAACCGCACTGAATGCAGCCTTGACCTATTTGTCAGAGTACATAACATGACCAAAGTGTAAATATTTCTCTAGCATACTAATCGAATCGATATATTCAAACAAAACGCACCTCAGGAAGTTCCACTATAGCTGGTTTAGTCCCAACAGCATACAAAGGAAGAATGTTGTAGTGTTCATATCTATCCCTCTTCCTTTCAACTTCTTCTGCATATCTACGAGTCTATAACAAATGAAACAAGGACAAGAAAATGAGGCTTCACACAGAGCTATGTAACCAAAGTATCGTTAGCTTATATAAACCGAACCTCATTGTCAACTTTTGGAGAAGGTACAACAGTCATCAGGACATCATACAACACCGAAGCGATTTTATAAAGCCTAGCCATCTCTTCTCTACAGTAAAGTATCAAAGACCAAGAACGTAAGACTAGGGGTTAATATAACCAAGCTAAGCTTATAAATCTTTGCCTGCACTCACGGTTTTCTTGATGTTTCTCCTTCTTTGATGTACTTTTCATAGAAGTTTTGGTAATATGCCTGAATCTCTCTAGGGTCGCTTTTTGCAAGCTGAGGCTTGGTTTCCACTTCTTCCTTCAAAATTATAAAGACATGTAAGGTCTCCTAATGATCAACTAAAGTGTAAATCTTATTACCTTCACCAAGAAAGTATAAGGTCTTTCTATACATAAATAAAAGTTGATTAAGATTTATGCAAGTATATATATTGATCTGAAGTTCTGAACCCTATGTTTATACCTTCTCCAGCCTGTGTAGCAGATAGGTCTTAAACTGACGAACACCACGTCCACTCGATGTATCATCCATCCTATGAGCCTTCTCAAACGCATGAAAGCGACCTAACATGACAGAAACAGAGTGTGTTACACAGAAACAAACCATACTCATTATACAACCATGTCCATGTCAAGAACCCATCTATGACTATACAAACATCAATTAAATAGAAATGGCTAAAGCAAAACAAGAACTTTTCTTGTTATATATAACCAAGAGGACTCATCAAATCTTCTCAAAGAGTGGACTCACAGAGATAAGCAACTCGAGGATTATCCTTCTCGATTTCATTAGCAACACGAAGAATAGGAGCAATAGAAGCGAGAGAAGAAGGAACAAGCTCGCTGTCCATGGCGCTAGCATCTTCGTTTGGTCTATCAATCATCATAGTGGTGGCACGAGAGGGAGCGGCCCTTCTTGACAGAGACCGAGGCAACTCTGCAGTTCCACTTGAACTAGCTTCCATGGCCACCGTGAGTAAGAACAATCCTGTATAACTCCCTCCTCTCCAAACTCAAACTCAAACTCAAACTCAGAAACCTCTTGGTCAAAAAACAAACAATGTCACTGAAAACAAAGTAAGAAGAGAGTATGATAATTGATCTCTCCTTTTGTAATCACTTTATAGAAAACACACAAACGATAAAAGAGACCAATAAAGAAAGAAAAGAAAAAAGAGTTTCCTTACGAGAGATTGTTTAATTTTAAATATATGTTTCTGCTTTTTAGCTTTTTTCCCTCGCTTTTTTTCTTTTGCTTTTTTTCTCTCTTATTAGGTAATGGTACGAAGCTCTCTTAAATTCTTTTGCTTAGCGAGGAAGGTGACAGTGGAGGGAAAGACAAAACAGGAATGACTTATGACAACAAATTAAAATGTCATTTTTCTTTTTCGTTTTATAAGAAAATTGCTATACGTAAACCAAAAAGAAAGCAGATCAATGAACGAGACTGTTTCAATAAGTTACTAAGAAGTAAGAACGTATGTGTATCCACAAGCCTCTCCACACATCATGCAACTAAAACTGTATTAAAAAAATGCAATCAATGAAAAATATTTACAGAGCTTTCTCGGATTCAACCTCCATTCTATCTTTTATAATATAAACACTCTTGTCTTCCCAAAGCGACAGGGAAGAAAACGAGCTTGTTTCCACTTTCGTTTCCTTCTAGCTAGCACGACAACACCCATACTCGTCCTAGATCCATCACGCAACTCCACGAGTTTTTTTTTTCATTAGCGGATTTTCACTTCAGGCTAAGCTATGATGTTTGTTTTCGAGTCATATTGGACTTGCCTTAGAAACCTGCACCACCGAGTCCGAACCAAACCCAAAAAAAAACATGTTAACTGATGTACAGGGTTATGTTTGAATGTTTTCAAGGCAAGTCCAATATGCTTAAATGGTTGGTTAAACTGATTTTGAAGTTGGTTATGTTTGAATGTTTCAGTTTAATTCGGTTATCTGATGTACGAGGTTCACAGCTTACTACAAAACTCTTTTAGTGAGTAGCCTGAAATGACTTCGTAGTTTGGATTTTGATGAAGAGAAGTGTGTATGTCGTCAGTATGTGTACCTGATTTTTCGAAACGGTTGTGGAAGTCCACTGCTGAGGAGGCTGCCTTGCAACAGTATCGTAGTTGACATAAGTGATTCTTGTTTGTTCTTCTTGTCTATTCACAATGTTTTGAGGGGGTAACTCTCGCAAAACCCATAAAACGAAAGCCAGTGGTAAAGTCGAACCTGCCAAAAAACATGTTATTATCAATAATACTGCTGTCGAAGTCTTAGAAAACGGCAATTAAATAATGTTAATACTTTTACCTATGAAATAGTATACGATCAGCAGAACCAATGCCTTGATGCCGTGTAACTTGTTTGGGTTCCAATGATAGAAGAGCTGAGATCACAAGTTGTTTTTTCGGTTAAGCATATTGACAAATGTTAAATTTACGTTTGCAGATATACTTTTGGTCTTACCGGAATGTGCGTGAGAAGAGCTATTAAAGAGCTCACGGTGAAGCATACAACTGAGACGCCTGCTAAACCGGATACCTATAAAAATGATTACAAATACACTCTCCATGTAAGGCATGGGACTGATATTTTAAAAACTTTGGAAGCCAACAAGAAACATTAGTTACCTTTCGCATCTCTGATAAAACCTGTTCAGACCGGACCTTCCTTAGGTTAAAGAGCAGACGCATGCCTGGAGAAACAAAGAAAGAACATAAAACGAGTTTGTGAGTTTCTGCTACTAGATCAAGCCTAATGGTCTCATTGTGGCAAGACTAATAAGACCACTGACATATTCGAAACCCTACAAGAAAAAACGCTCAATAGCTCTCCAACAAGTAAAGAACTGAATCAATCACTCACCATATAAGCATAGTCCTGCTCCAGTGATTAGGATTATCGACGCAAAAATGTCTACATACACCTACACAGTACACAAGTAGTGAGTTTATAAGAAGACCAAGAACATTTATGAATAGCAAAGTGTGATTGTAGCACATTACCTCAGCCAATAATGAAGGATCTGCAGAATTATCTCCGGAAGCAATCCAGATTAGGATCGCAAATGATATCATTAAGATGAACACAAGAACAACCGCCTAGCAAAAGCAAAAAAAAAAAAAGGATAAATCTAATCTATGATATGGTTTGGCTAGTGGTAAAGTGTTTAGAAAACCGAAAGCTATTACATACCGCAACAACAAACTTCTGGCGGGTGCCGACATGAATCCCATGGAAAGAGCAACACTTTCTGCGATCACTCGCACTGGAAGAACCTGGTTTGCTCTTGCTTTTCTCGAGCAACACTTGCTGGATGCTACTTTCTTCGTCTTCATCCTCCTCCTCCTCTCCATTTCCCTGATGGCAAACATCTACCCTATATAACATTAAAAAAAGTATCTATGTCTTATCTGTAAACAAGCACTGCATAACATGGCCAAGTTTTATTTTGAGAAAATAATGACAGCATACGTACCAGAAAGAGAGAAGCAGGAGAAAAGTTGCAAGAAACAGAATCTTGGGAAAGGCTGCAAGTACAATGCGATACATCAGGGACTATATACTAAAAGAAGAAATCGATGGTTCATAGCAAGAGAATATAATTTTCACCCATAAGCAGAAAACCGAATGCGTTGGACCAATGATGCCACCTTGTGCAAGTTGCTATTATCGCAGCCACGAAATAAACAAGAGAGCCTGGAAAAAGACAAAGTAGAAATCTTCTTATCCACACATTCTATTCTATCCATACTCAACTCAACAAATCTAATACGTTGAGGAATGTCTCGATAACTTACCAGTGTTTGAAGAGCCAATCATAAGATGAAGCACCTGCATATATCCATTGATGGATGTGTTAGATACACACCATGGCAAGTAGAACCTAAACTATGATTGATGAGGAAACAGTAAGGACGAGAAGACATTACCTTTTGCCGTGTCCATCCAGCTCGTTTATCCCTCCTGTGAAACCGACTTAACTGAAAGAATAAGAAGTTGGCAGCCAAGATAAATCTTACAAGCCCAAACCAACAAAAATAGAGAGAATAAGAAGTTTTCATTACATAGAATAGAACCATAGAAAAAAAAATCTTAATCTATTACACTCACATAGCCCTTTCTAAAAGAAAGTTTTCTACTTTCTACTGATAATTCGTATCAGATTCAGATTCTCTGAATCAAATCTCTCATTCTACACAGAACACACACATCTCTAAAAGAGTTGACCTTAAACTTAAAGGTCAACAACAAGAACAGACACAGCTCTAAAGACTATAATCACCCAATTCACTGAATTCAACAAAAAAAAAAGACAAAACCTTTGAAATAAAAATTGAGATAGAATCAGAAGAAAAAAGATTAGGAACCTGAAGGAATGCGATGAAGGCGAGAGCGCCATCGATTAAAGCGAGACAGAGATTGACGGCGACGAAGCTCGGAGCATAGCATTTGTCCGTATTCGATTCCAAAAGCGTTCTTGTGATCGTCATCGTGAATCCTCTCTTTTTCTCGATCCTCTCTTGAGATCGAAATGGCCGAGATTTTAGGTTCGTGGAGAGAGAGAGAGGATCAAAGAACACAACCGAGAGACAGATGGTTGTAAGAGATGGGTTGCGTCTGGTCTGAAATATATTATTTTAATAATTCATTATATTTTCGGAAATTTATTAACTTATTTTTACTCAAAAGAAATCAATTTATTTTGACTCTTTCTTTATCCATCTAATTAAAAATATATATTAGAAAGGATTAGCTTAATTTTTATTAGTATATTTTATTATGTTTCAGGGAAATTTAAAATACTATTATATACGAAAAAATTCATATAAAACAAAAAAAAAAATCTGATTTATCCTTGTTTTAGTGCTTTCATACTCAACGGATCATTACTAAAAGAAATCTATACATTTTCTACTAAACCATATCATTACTTTAGTAAAGCTATATCCTAAATGAAGTCCTTAATCCATGTCATGCCTTTGGTGATTGATTGTAGAGGTCATCTCTGGTTCTTATCACCCCCATAGATGTTAAGACTACAGTTATCGTGATAATACACATAGTAAACAAGCAAGCAACATTTAACACACTTTGTATTCAGAAATTGAGTGTTTGAATCAGTACATTAGAGAGATATGAACTTTTGTTCTACAGCAATACATTATTGAAAGAAAAAGAATATTATCCTAAAGAATGAAAAAAATATTAAAGAGAAAAAAGAATCTGTTCCTCTCCTTGCTGCTATACCTTTCTTGTGTGTACAGTTGCTTTAGATGGACAAGAAGGTTTACTATATTTCTGCACATTTTCTGGGTGCAAACCCGAGCCTTGACCTCTTGGTATCATAGAGTATATGAAAGTTCTGCTGCTGGTAGTTTCCAATAATAGAAAACGCTGACTTTGGAGTTCCAAGAATCGCCAAGCAGACCAAATCATCATTCAACCAAATAAAAGAGTTCTCTGTGGGAAAGTTCCAAACCGCACCGTCTGCAAACTCAATCCCAAGCTCAGGAAGCCGAACGTTATCCACACCAGAGACGTTGAAGCAAGGGTCTAAGACCGGGAAGTCTCTGTAGACAGGATACTTCCCTTTCACTTCCTCAGCGATCTTGTTCTTGATGATCTCGTAAGCAGGCTCAGCGAAGTAACTCAACGTTGTGCCCGAGTCAATGATGGTTCCTCCAGCACCGTCCGATGAGATGTTCCATGTTTCTTCGGGTATGTTCACCGCGTGGCCCGCGACGAGAACGGACTTGATCTGCACGTAGTAGAACGTTTCCACGAGGTTTTCTTTGGCCGCGACGAAAGAAGTGAAGTTCAGGTTCGGGTGGCTCAGCAGATCCTTGTCTTCCCCGAAGATCAGCTTGCTGCTAACGTTCGCGTCGCTGTTTCTATCGACGAGGCAGTAAGAGAAGGAGTGACCATAAAGAGACTGAAGCTGAGATGAGAATGAGAGCGGGCCTCTACCTAACCCAAGCAGCCCCGCAGCACCGTGGAAGAGACCTCTGTTCCAATGACCACAACCAAACATCATGTTCTCGACGCTATACAGCTCCGAGCTCCCTCCGCTGGTGGTGAGATTAACGGTGAAAGTCTCGACGGCGAAGTCTCCGGTAGTGTTGGAGCTGTCTCCGTACCAGTAGTAATAAGGACACGGCTGGTTATCTGATCTGCAGGGCTTCGGAGGGTCGGGTGGTGAGACTAGGCTGCATCTCGGGTCGTTGCAGGTTATGTTCTTGAAAGAGGAAGAGGTTGTCGGGTCGTAAAACGCACCGTTTTGCTGGAAACAGTCGTAGCAAGGCAAGCATTGGATCCAGTTTAGGTCGCTTCCTGTGTCGAGGATCAAGGAGAAGTGCTTTGGCGGTGAACCGACTAACACGTCCATGAAGTACTCGCCTGAACCGAGTGACATACCGGACTCGAGTGTAGCCACGAGCTGACCAGGCTTCTCCTCCACCACCGGAGAGGTAACATCTTCTTCCTTCTTCTTGTTCTTCTTGTTATGGTTGTGAGGTTTGGAAACGGTGTTTTGGTTCTTCTTCTCCAAGACTCTTATGTGAAGCATCTGGATTCTTGTGAGATCTTTGATTTGGAGCTCAAGAACTGGATTTGTTTCTTGCTTGGTCGTTGCCTGTCGGCGCTTTAAATGAAACTTCACCGTCTTGTTTTTGTTCTCTACTGTTGTTTCCTTGGTGGGGGGTTTCTTATCCGGGGAGGAGAAACCGCAGTCATCGCTTGTGGAAGAAGAAACAGAGCCGAAGCGCATCGGATTCGGAAAGTCAAACCCGGAAAAGCCTGAGATGTTCTTCTTCTGCTCATTGGTTCCGGCTAGAGCTCTGGAGTCGCCGGAGAAGGCTGTGACGAAGAAGAAGAAGATAAGACAGAGAATGAAACTTTGCTTGGACAACATTAGGAGATGTGACTGAGAAAGTAAAATCTCAGACAGAGGTAGAAGCTCTGTCGTGAAATGAGAAAAAAGAAAGGGCAGATGCAGAAGTTGTCTTCTTTTTGATAAAAATAGAAACTTTTGGGGGAGATTTGATAGATTGTGAGAAATTGATTCGGAATAGAAGAGAGAATGAGGTTTAGAGTTAGAGAGAGGAGAGAGGAAGAGCAAAGAACAGTAAGGATCTGGTGAAGTCAGATTACTGAAAATAAAATAATAGTTGATAATTGTTGACCAAAGTCTTCTTCCTCTTCACGCGGTTTCATACTTATTAGGACCAAACATGGAAGGGAAGGAAGAGCGGTAACAATGAAGTGAGTTTTGTGGAATGGTTATTTGTAGGGCTAGGCATTTTATCCGTTAAATTTGGTTTGATCCGTTATTCGGTTCGATTCAATTCGAAAATTTCGAATATCCGTAAACTTTCGAAGCAAAGCAAATACTAAGAATCAATATCCGTTAAACTCGAAGCAAATCACAAATATTAAAATTTTGGAAAGCGAATATCCGATCCGATCCGGCAATATATAAACATGTATATCTTGATTAAATTTAAAAGTTTTAAATATATAAAAATATATAATTATTATTCTAACATATGACTTGACAAATTATATTCACATTATTACTTATACAAAAGAAAGAGAAAATTTATGATAATTATAATTTTTTCTTAAGTTTTATGTTATTATAATAATTAATTAAGTTTATTTTAAAAAAAATATGTAGATTCACTACTTCTTTTAATTTTTATTTTATATATCATGAAAAAAATATTTTATAAAAATCAAATTTTTAAGATTATGTGTATTAATCAAAACAGATTAGATATCCGTAAGTATTCGTAAATATTCGCAAATATTTATTTATTTTTTCGAATATCCGTTTTTCCCGAATATCCGTATTTTTCCGAAGCAAAGGAAATCGGAAAAATTAGATATCCGTGACATTCGAAGCAAATCACAAATACCTTCAAAATCTCAGATATCCGATCCGTGCTCAGGCCTAGTTCTTTGAATAAAACATTTTCTTAGTTTTTTTGTTAAAACGTACACTTTATTAAACTTGGTTTATCATATACTAAACAAAACTATACAAAAATAATAAAATAATGTCTTAGAAAGACAACCTAAACCCACTAAAATTTTATTCTATTTTATACTTCATCAAATAGAATTTGATTGGGGATATTAGGACATCATTCGAAATCTTTACCTACTAACCAAAAATCAAACAGTTAAAAAAAATCAGAGGTTTGAATTTTCATATTAGTAAACAAATCTGTTGAAAAATACTAGTTTTGACCGTCAAACCAAACAATTAGATTATCTTGGACAAGAAAAAGTCGTTAGTCGCTACTTAGAAACTATTGATCAACTACCCTTTTTGTGATGCATGTTAAAATAAAAATAGACCTCGTAAGACTGTATAATATGGTTAGCAAATAACGCATTATCAAAATGGATTCTTGTCATTTGTCAATATCCAATTCCAACTAATCTTTAGACTCTCAAGTGTGTATTAAAACGGATTAAAACTAACTATAAAGCAAAGACGTTAATGTTGACCAGCTATTAGTTTTATAACCATACTATTCAATTGGAGATCAATTTTAAAATTAGGTCGAGTTTTGTAGTTGGCGACTTGACTGCAAGAGACGAGTCCTCTACGTTCTCTTTGAAGAACTTTGACTTTGACCAACAAAATAAATGTTTACATACAAATTAATAAATGTTTAACTGCAGAATTTATATATTTAAGTTAAGATTTAAGAGGTGAAAACAGAGAAAGATAAAATAAAATAGCAAAATTGAAGACAGAAAGTTACCCAAGCTTCAAAAAATCATCAACATAAACTAATGTTTAAGATGATATGGAGTAAGATAATCACAACCGAAACTAAAAATACTATAATCATTAATTTCACTGAAAATCCACAGAAACGTATGAGAAGTTAGAAGTAGACCGGGAAAAACTTTGATACTTTTCATATAACACTATTTCAAGTCAATACAAAAAAAAGAGCAAAAAACAAAATTATCTATTTTGACTTTCGTAACCATGAAAATGTATTGGACGACATAAACGTTGTAGTTTTATTTATTTATTTTTAATCATCTAACTATTCGAAAATTAATTTATAAAACTGGCATTCTGAATTTTCCGCTTTACATGAAAAATCATGCACGTTTAATTTACTGCACACATGCTCGCTAAAAATACCAACAAAATCAATTTTCTCAAGAGATTAAATAGAAAAGGAAAAGGTCAAACTCGTGTGAATGAGTTAATTAATTTCATAAATCTAAGAAATTCAAAACACTATTGAAATCCTCAGCTAAATACCTTTGAAATTTCTTTTACGCGGGAGGCTTATATGTTTGGACCTTCAGTTCTGATCATCACAAGGTCGGTGGCGGAGCACACCGGAGCGACGGTAGAAGCGGTGGTAGAGGCAAGGAAAAGCGAGCGGCGAATTGAAATTCAGATTGAAAACTATAAAATAACGAAGGACATCATGTTCCCCTCAGGTTGATTTGTTTCTTATCCACATACTTCTCCGCCGCTTCTAGCCTTTCTTTCCTTCCACCCTCCGCCGCTGATCCGTCTTCCAGCATCGCCGCCACCGCGGTCTGGAGGTTTCGAAACGGTCTCTTATAGGGCTAGGGTTTTTCTTTGACCCTTTCTTAAATTTTGTATTATTCGGCTTAATCAGGCCCTAAAGCTAAAGCCCAATTAAATTTTGGGCCTTTTTAACTTATTATATGGATGTCATGTTACTAGTGTTCAAATATTAATTGAAACCAACCTTACTTTCCATGGTAACTATTTAATTATCGTTAGAATGTGTGCTGATATGTGACTTGATGGAAACACCCTTAATCATTGGTCAAAACCAGACTTAAAGAGTGTTCAGATAAGGTACATATCAGGAACAGCCTCTAGAAATCGAGAAATAGATACTCTCTCCTCCTCAAAACAAGATTCAAGGGAGGTGGGTGGTCCCATCAACTAATCAACTCGTTGTCTGACAAGTGGCCACGTTTCGGCCATGTTGATTGGTTTCAGTACTATTGGCACCACCGAATCATTGTATCCCTGGCTCGCTTCGTGTAGTTTAAATGTAAGCGGTGCAACGACTACATATGATATGGACATGCTGAGATTTTAGGTCTCGAGTGGGACAACATAGTCAACTGTCGGCGCCCATTACCACCGAGATTCTTTGTGTGGGTAAAATTGGCTAACGTGGCAAATTGTTATTATTATTCATTCTTACATAAATGATTATCTAATTTTGGAGGCATAAACATGAAGTTTAAGAAATGTATTACACAGATCTACTAAGCTAGTCATTACTTATAACTTATCTAAACAGTTAACGATATCAATCAAGTGATTGAGAACAAAAGGATACAGTTATCAGTTCTGTTTTATATTGGATGAGTAGAGTAATAAGCATCAACATTATTTAGCTGATAATGTGATGAATCTTAAAGGCTGAGTTTGGATACTCTGACGGGATTTCCAACGCAAACGCGAGAAAGTAAAATAAAAAACGCTAACGTGATTTACTCCATCACGATTCGTACGTCCGTCACCAACCACTCGCTTTTCAGTTCCTCCACCCAAAGTTATTTGGCCGGTGTTGCCAAAATCACCGACTTTATCCCCCTATATTGACACGTGTCTTTCAACCAGAGCGAGTTAATCCCATTAATATATTCGAGCATCTATGAGTCTATCTCATTCACGAAAATAAAGTTAGGAGAAAAAACGTATAAAATAGATTAAATATCTAACCAATAGAATCGCTCCACCACAGCAATATCAAACAAAACATAAATAAATAAATAAATCTGCGACTCCTTAACCTCTCTCTCTCGCTTGTCTCTCTCTCTCTCTTTCTGTGTTCTTCTGAGTTTTGCCTCATTGTCCGCTTCAATCACGTAATACGAATCTGATCGTCGCCGGAGCTATTTTACTCCGAATTCGCATGAAATTGTTTGGAAGACAGAATTTCGCATCGTCTTCGATTTCAAGCAACACCAATACGGCGACGTATCTTCTGATCTCAATCCTTAGTGTTTCTCCTCAATTGCCGATTTCGCTCTTTCTTTTCGAGCAGAAATCGTTAGATCCTTTATCGCGCAATAGTAGCAGTAGTAGTAATTGAATCGACGCGCATTGTTGATTTCATGGCCTCCGAAGGCAAAACTGATCCTCAACTGAATAAAGGTAGATCCTTTAGTCCTTGTGTAATGATAATTTAGCTTTTGTTACTCTGTTGTGTTCTGTTAGAATTATTTCTTTTTCATGGGGTTTAAAGCTTCTTAGGCCTTGAACTGTTGCATATGGTCTTGGTGTTACTCCTTGACCTTTATTATCTTTATTTTTGTAATCATGATGTCTTTGAAGAATTTATTAGCTTTTGTTTGTTTAGATTAAATCTGTTGTGTTATGTAAGAACTTTTTTTCATGGGTTTAAACTTTAAAGTCCCCTAAACTGTTGTATATGATGTTGGTGTTTTTCAGCTACCTCTGTCTCAACCGTGGAGAGGATGAAGAAGAGAACACCTTCAGTGATTGTTATTGGAGCTGGTATGGCTGGTATTGCAGCTGCTCGCACTCTTCAGGATGCTTCCTTTCAGGTTCGTAACATGAGCAATGCAATCTTAACTGCGTGGTTATACCAATGTCAGGGTCTTACAACTCGTGTGTTGTTCTTTGGTTTTCAGGTTGTGTTATTGGAGTCACGTGACAGGATTGGTGGACGAGTTCACACTGATTACTCTTTCGGTTTTCCTGTTGATTTGGGTGCATCTTGGTAATTAACTAGTCTTTTTCTCATTGTTCCATGTTTTTTGATCTTTTGTCATCGAGCCTAACTAGGCGCAGCTTTGCTCTGTGATAGGTTGCATGGTGTTTGTAAAGAGAATCCTCTGGCTGCAGTCATTGGGAGATTAGGATTACCTCTTTATCGTACTAGCGGTGACAACTCTGTCTTGTATGACCACGATCTTGAGAGGTGTGTAATTCTGAAAAATTTCAGATGGAATTCTTAGTCAGTCACCTCTCTTTGTTTAGACTCACCGTGCGATTCTGTTTTCTGCAGTTATGCTCTGTTCGATAAAGCTGGCAACCAAGTTCCTCAGGAGCTGGTAACAAAGGTTGGCGAAACTTTTGAGCACATTCTAGAAGAGGTGTGTTTGAACTTGGTGTCCAATGTTGTTCTGTTTCTTTGAACCCGCGTCTTTGGTTTACTAGATACTTGTTTCACAAATGCAGATCTGTAAAGTCAGGGATGAGCAGGATGAAGACATGTCAATATCTCAAGCCTTTTCTATTGTATTCAAGAGATCACCTGAGCTGAGGTATGGAAACATATTGTCTTTAAGTTTTTGTCCTTCATTATTTGTTGTATGCTCAATAATTTCTCATTTCAGGTTGGAGGGGATTTCCCATAATGTGCTTCAGTGGTACTTGTGCCGCATGGAAGGATGGTTTGCTGCTGATGCTGAAACCATCTCAGCAAAGTGTTGGGACCAGGTTAGTTACTAAATTGTCATCTGTCCTAGCTTTAATTATTGAGGTATGTTTCGGTTTCTTGATATGTTAGTTAAAACATTTACAGGAAGAACTGTTGCCTGGTGGACATGGTCTTATGGTTAGAGGGTATCGTCCTGTCATCAACACTCTTTCGAAAGGTCTTGATATTCGACTAAACCACAGGTAAAGATTCCTTTGTCAAAAGTAGTTTCCACCGTTTCCCGAGTCTCCAGCTAAACCTTTTGTTTCTGTCAGGGTCACCAAGATTGCCAGGCGCTACAATGGAGTGAAGGTGACTACCGAGAAAGGAGACACGTTTGCTGCCGATGCTGCAGTCATTGCTCTTCCTCTTGGAGTCCTAAAGTCAGGAAACATAGAATTCGAACCGAAGCTTCCAGATTGGAAACAGGAAGCTATCAACGATCTCGGTGTAGGAATCGAGAACAAGATCATACTGAACTTCGACAATGTGTTTTGGCCAAACGTAGAGTTTCTTGGAGTGGTTGCAGAAACCTCCTACGGATGCAGTTATTTCTTGAACTTACATAAAGCCACAAACCACCCTGTTCTTGTCTACATGCCGGCTGGTCAGCTCGCTAGAGACATCGAGAAGATGTCTGACGAATCAGCTGCAAATTTTGCCTTTTCACAACTCCAGAAGATTCTTCCTGATGCATCTTCACCGGTACTACTCTAATCTCTCCCCCTAAGTCTTTATATTCTATGCTAATGAGTTTTCTTTTGGCAGATACACTATTTGGTATCAAGGTGGGGGTCAGACATCAATTCACTGGGATCATATAGCTATGACATAGTGAACAAACCTCATGACCTCTACGAGAGGCTGAGAGTGCCATTGGATAATCTATTCTTTGCTGGGGAAGCTACTAGCACGAGCTACCCGGGATCAGTACACGGTGCTTATTCAACCGGATTGTTAGCTGCCGAGGACTGCAGGATGCGCGTGCTTGAGCGTTATGGAGAGCTTGAGCATGAGATTGAAGAGGAAGCTCCTGCCTCTGTCCCGCTTCTTATATCCCGTATGTAATTTAACAACCAGGATTTGTTTTCTCGTTTTCTTATGGGAACAATGATAGATTTGAGTTATATTGTTTCATGTGATATACTACAACTTTAAAAAGTTTATGAGACTTCATTAACTCAAAACTCCTGTGCGTAATCGATGTCTTTAGTCGAATTCAACTGAGCAATGTGTTATTCATCTTTCTGTGTCTTTCTGACTCTACATAGCGAGTCTTTGTTCTTTCACATCAGCAACATATGTAGTAGAATGCGATTGAGTCATCTGTGTAAATATCAGGTTCACGTAGGGGTAGTATTGTCGACTCACCACACCATGAAACCCCACCTGCAACTGCAACTGCAACTTTGTGTTGAAAAAAGAATTTTGAGTTAAAAAATTAAAAATCAAAACTTTGAAGTTTTAACTTTTTGAGGATAAGAGAAGAATAGCTTTCTTCTTCCTCTTGGGTGCAACGACAGAGGAGAAAGCTGCGAACTTTAGATGTCACAGACTGTAATTTTCAAGTCCTTTGTCTCAGTTCCATCAAGTAATCACAGGTTTCCTTTTCTCTTTCCTATCTACTTCCTTACCTCTTCGAACTGCTCTCAGTTTGGTTAGGTTCAAACAACAAATTAGCGACTGTTTTAGTTTGTTTTTAGTGAATGTCTCTCTCTGTTTACCTTTGTGTCAGCCAGAGTAAACTACAGAAAAACATCATCAATGTTGGTGTTAAAATCCAAAACCGGTTCAGAGTTGTTTGTATGGGAATGCTGGCCCCAAGGAATTTCCTGTAAAAGAGGAGGAAGATGGAGGTTTTCAAAGATGCAGCAGACGAGGTTGATTAGAAGAGATGGAGAGGGCTAATGTTAGAGATTGAATCAACCAGTTCTGCAGTTTCGGTCCTAAGGCAATACAGAAGTGACGATGACCAAGGTCTTCCCAGGGACCTTGTTTTGGGTACTTTGGTTAGGTTCAAGCAGATCAAAAAATGGAACCTCGTCAGTGAGGTATGGAGAATGAATGCTTTTAGAATTTTTCCAGTGTTTACTTGGTTGAACGAAGTTCATTAAGTTAGTTTTGAATCTTGATTGAGAGAGATTAGATGATTCTTTTTTCTTTTGATTATCAGATTCTTGAATGGCTTAGATACCAGAACTGGTGGAACTTCAGTGAAATGGACTTTTTGATGCTCATCACAGCTTATGGGAAACTAGGAAACTTCAACGGAGCTGAAAGGGTTTTAAACGTACTGAGTAAGATGGGCTCGAGTCCAAACGTGATCTCTTATACAGCTCTCATGGAGTCTTACGGAAGAGGAGACAAATGCAACAATGCTGAAGCAATATTTAGGAGGATGCAGTCTTCAGGTCCAGAGCCTTCTGCTGTAACTTATCAGATTATGCTTAAAACTTTCGTAGAGGGGAACAAGTTTAAAGAAGCTGAAGAGGTTTTCGAGACTCTTTTAGATGAGAAGAGATAGCCATTGAAGCCGGATCAAAAGATGTATCACATGATGATATACATGTACAAGAAGGCTGGGAACTATGATAAGGCTAGAAAAATATTTGCTTCAATGGCTGAGAAAGGAGTTCCACAGTCTACTGTTACTTACAATAGCCTTATTATGTCCTTTGAAACTAATTATAAAGAAGTTTCTAAGATCTATGACCAGGTGTGACTATAAAGTAATAATTATATGCTGGAAACACCATATTTGGCCTGTGATAGTAGTGATCTAATCCTTGTTTAACTTTTCAGATGCAAAGATCTGGTATTCAACCTGATGTTGTGAGCTATGCTTTACTTATCAAAGCATAAGAAAGAGCCAGAAGAGAGGAAGAAGCTCTATCTGTTTTTGAAGGGATGCTTGATGCTGGTGTAAGGTCAGTTTCTCAGTTTCCAACAATTATTTCTTGTTGCTATGGCTTAAGAGTTTCTCTTTTTGTCAGGCCAACGCATAAAGCGTATAACAATTTGCTTGATGCATTTGCTATATCTGGAATGGTGGAGCAAGCAAAGATCTTTAAAAGCATGCGACGAGACAGGTAAAGAGACTGTTTCTATCATGTGAAGCGTTTGTGTTTCTTCTATGTTTTAGATTGGCAACACAGAACATAAGCTCCCTTGCAGATTTTTGCCGGATCTCTGCTCTTACACAACTATGTTATCAGCCTATGTAAATGCTTCGGACATGGAAGGTGCTGAGAAATTCTACAAGAGGATAAAAGTAGATGGTTTTGAACCGAATATAGTCACCTATGGGAGTAAAAGGTTATGCGAAAGCAAACGGTCTTGATAAGGTTATGGAGGTGTATGAGAAAATGAGGTTAAGTGGCATCAAAGCGAATCAAACCATCTTAACGACAATCATGGATGCGTCTGGGAGGTGCAAGGATTTTGGGAGCGC
Organism: Brassica nigra; assembly: GCA_016432835.1. NCBI lineage: Eukaryota > Viridiplantae > Streptophyta > Magnoliopsida > Brassicales > Brassicaceae > Brassica > Brassica nigra. Next base: position 8,196,548 of record CM028246.1, on the reverse strand, counting down.
TCTTAGTTGGTACAATGAGATGGAGAATTGTGGGGTGCCACCTGATCAGAAAGCTATGAATGTGCTATTGTCATTGGCTTCAAGTCAAGATGAGCTAGAGGAAGCTAAAGAAGTTACTGGTCTTAGAGATGAGATAACAACAGTCCTTGCTGGAGTCTACCAATCTGATGATGATGATGTCAGTAGTAATGAGGACGATGAGGATGAATATGAAGAAGAAGAAGATGATGATGTTAGCTCTATTCAGACGGAAGAACTTGTGGGCTTATGAAAACTAGTAGAAAGTTTTATGTTTTGAAATCATCTAAAGCCGAACGAAAGATTTTGTAGAAAAGGACATTGTAGTTTGTGCATTATAGTTAACGAAATGAAATGTTGTACTGAATACTAAGACACAAACAGATTATTTATTTCATAGCTCTTGCCACCAAAACAGAGAACAGAACAGAGTTGATGTTGCTGTTTATTTTAGACTCCTTCGGTAGTCATCTCTTGACTCTCATTTGCCGAAGCTTTCAACCTATTAGCTGCATTTTCCACCTGTAACAGACAGATGCATAGTTAAAGATTATATAACTTTGGATTGCAGAGAGAGAGGGAAAGATTTGTGATAGTTGTACCTCGGACGTCCAGTTAGTTCTAAGTGTTAGAACAATCAAAGCTATGGTTTGAAGTATAACTCCTGCAATCATTCCCCACCAGATCCCCTGTAATGACGTGCCTCCCAAATCTTATGATACATACAAATCAAAAAGAAGAGAAAGAAAGAAATAAAAAAGAGATTTTACAGCGACACCAAGACTTGTTTTGAAGCCAAGAACACAGCCAATAGGAAGACCAATGACATAGTAAGTAACAAGATTCACATAAGCCACCACTGCCTGCCACCCACTTCCAATAGCAACCCCTTAATTTCAAATGTCACAAAGATCAATCACCAAAGAACAAAGGTTAATTAAGAAATCTGGTCTATTTTGTGTGTGTTTTTACCAGAGAGAATAGGTTGGATTCCATTTAAGAAAATGGAAACTGCGAGGAGAGGAAATAGGTCAGAGACTGCCACTATAACCTCTGCGTCACTGGTGAAGGCTTTGCTGAGGCCAACGCGGAACACAAGCACCACGACACAGAGGAATAAGCTGATGAGAACGGTCGTGATGTTGACCACCACCACTGATAACTTAGCCACTCGTGGATTTCCAGCTCCTAGCTCGTTGCTCACACGGACACTAACCAAAACACACACAAAAAGGTAAATGCGTGAGTTAAATAAAAAAACAGCATTGGGTTTTGTTAAGACCTGATGGCTGCACTTAGACCAAGCATGAACTGCATATCCCAGTTCAAGTAATACATGCTGCAAAACCACTAAACCGGGTTAACATATAACCGTTGAGATTCAAGTTTCGGTTAAAATATTACCAAATCGAAATTGCATCTAGAGAAATTGTGGGATTGGTGAGTAAACCGGAGATGATCACTAGCCCTTGATTGTACCATATCTCCAAACTACACATTTTTCATTTCAAAATTGGTTGAAACTTTCACTAAACCAGAGATTTAATCGGTTTAGATCATAGACATTTACCATAGCATGACTGCTGAAGCTACCGTGAGCTTCAAGTAAGGCCAAATCCCTCTAAAAGCCCTAGCTGAAAACCCTGTCCAAGTCTCCCTACAACTCGGGCTCATTACGATATACAAACCGTTCACAGCCACGAGCAGCCACCATGACAAACTCAGAATCAAAGCCGCACCGAGCAAGCCAAAATCCAACACGTTTGTTACCAGCCAAGTGAGTAATGTGTGGAGCAAGAAAACTCCTAAAGACATGTAAGCCAAAGGGTTCACTATGTTCTGAGCCTGGAGGAACCTCTGCATAGGGCAAGCGAGAGCGAAAGCGTAGATCTGAGGAATCATCCCACGTGCAAAGACCTGACCTTCGTGTGCGATGGCTACGGTTTGGCCCATTGCCTTTAGAATCGGACCAGAGTACCAGTAGAGGAATGTGAGGAGGACTGCAGCTGCGAGGTGCAGAATCATGGCTCGTTGGCAGATTATTCCCATTGATGAGTACTGTCTTGCGCCGTACGCTTGACCACACACCGTCTGGACTGCGCTCGCCATTCCCAACTAGTCAATTTGATCAAATAAAAATGTTTTTTTTTTGTTTTGTGCTTAAAATCAAATAAAAATGTCACAAACTAAGTGATAAAGAGGATAAACCGGACCAAAATAACCAGGTGCAAGTGTAATGGTCGAACATAACCCCTATGCTAAAAGTTTTCTAACATTTTTAGATAAATGTTTAAATTAAAGTTAAGACTTTAAATTTGTGATATGTTAAATTTAGAGCCTATAATTTTTTTATAAAAATCAAATATATAGATCGATTAATGATCTTTTAATTTGTTCTTATCATTTTCAATAAACCGTTAAATTTTTTTTTTTTGAACAAAATCTATAATAATCTAAGGCGCTTTTAAAATCTTTTTTTTTTAATATTCTGTTTAATATGAATATTTTTTAAACATTATAAGAAATAATTTGAAACAGCATTTTATGGAATTATATTATTAAATGGACATAAATGTTTCTGCGTACGTAGTACATACCATGATACCGTAAGCGAGGCCTTGGATGCCGACGGTAGCGATGGAAGCGCCAGCGAGCTCAAGTGAACCGAGATGACCGGTGAACATGACGGTGACAAAGCTGAGCATGTAATTTAGCACAGAGACGACAATGGATGCTCCAGATAGCTTCCATAGTAGCTTTGACTCCCACACAAACAGCCTTAGCCACCACCGTGGCGTCACCGTGGATCTACCACGGCCGAGAAACTCTTCTATCTCCGGTGAAGAACGTTCGGTGATCTGCGAATCTGAGTGGAGCCGTCTCAATAACGGCTCGTATGTCTCTGTGGAGGTCATGGTCCCTTTTTTTTCTTTTTTTTTTCTTTCTTTCCTGTGTTATAGATTCGTGAAATATATTACGAATGTTGTTTTGGTTATGTTGAATGTTCGTGTCGTTGATCAAAATATAATTAACGGTTTAGATGTTTCATGACTGGTTGGTCTGATACTTTATTGGTGTCTACTGTAACAACCATTCTCTTGTTGCCGTTAATGGCCTAAACATTTATACTAGCTTTTACCAAAAAGAAACATTTATACTAGATTGAGAAACTGTAATCATATCGAACGAATTATTATGTGGAAAAGTAAAAAACGAATTATACTTGCATGAAAAGATAAAAAGTTGTAGTTGATATCAGTACCTAATGTTCGTCAACGATTACGAATTAGATCCAACTGCTAGTCTCAAGACTCTCAACCTTTGTACATCCTCTGAATTAATTGGGTGAGCAAATAGTGTTTTAGACGTAGATAATTATCAAGAAAATGATAAAAGGATAGTGATTAACGAAGTTTAATTAAGGCTTAACAAAAAATAATAATTAAGGGTTAACGAAAAGATATTTTGTTTGTATCGATCGAGTTTAAGGAATGAAAAGGATAGATCGTTTGTAACGGATTGAGTTTAACTAATGAAAATGATGGATCGTTTGTATCGGATTGAATTTAATAAATGAAGTTTATGGGTGATTAATAAATACTAGGCTAACCTGCGCCAAGATGAATGTTGTATATATGTAAACTAGAGTCGGCCCGCCCTACGGGCGGGATGTTAATTCGAAAATAATTGAAATGGTTAGAATAAATATTTAATATAAATTTATATTAACTTAAAATATAAATATTAGTTTAATTCTGTATTTTTTCTTTTGATAAATTATGCTATCTTGATAATTAGATATGTATTCTTTACTCGGTGGCTCTACATTGAAATTTTAAAACTGCTAAATTCCCATTGAAATTTATTATTGACGTTTAAACATTTATAACATAATACAAATGATTACAAAGACATACGAAAGATATATTTGCAATATATATCGTTTATAGTAAAACATTTACTATATAAAACTAACTAATTATTTAGATTTTGAATTTAATAGGTGCATTGTATTTTAATAACAATTATAGTTTACTGAAAGATTATACTATTTGAATTTTAATTAATATATAGTGTTTTCGAACAGAAAATGTGAATGTTTATTTTTACTTAACAAATATTATGGATGTACAATTCAGATGCTTTGTTATTTTTTTACTATGTCTATTATGTGTTTGGCTCTGTAATTATGTTAGAATAATTTATGGTGTATGGATCTTGTTTATTGTCATTTTCCCACGATGCCAATGCAAAGTAACGTAGACGTAATCATAATGCTACATTTATGTTAATTGTGATAATTGTTAATAACTACGTTTTTAACGTCCACTGTCACTATATCATGGATTGTTTGATTGTCTATGGTTATTCAGGGACTTCGTAACTACTCATACATAAAGATTTATATGATTATGGGGGACGGCCTGCCCTATGGGGAGGATGAAAATTAACAAATAATTTTAATAATTAGAGTAAATATTTAATATAAATTATTTTATTTAAAAAAATACATATTAGTCAAATTTTGTACATGTTATCATATTTGAGAACTAAATAAACCATGTTATCTGAAAAATTAGTTATGATTTTTTTTAAAAAATAAATATTAGTTGTTATTTCCTAAAACTATAATTTTTTTTTTCTTGTTAAAAGGTTTAAGATGATTTTCTTTTGTTAAGTTTTTTTTTGTGGCATTACATTATTTCTTGTGATTTTTCTCGAGTTGGATAACCAGAAAAAAATTCTGAGTTTCTTCTTTTCTTTTTCATTTTTGTTAGTAGGAAAAAAAACTTGTATATAAATTCACATATTTTTTGTTAAATTTTATCTACTTTAGTAGATTATCTTATGTTTTACTAAATTTAGTTTTTACAGTAGATTATTGTTGAAATTTTATTTGAGTTAAAATGTATAATTAATTATAAAATTAAAATATTTGATATTTAATTAATATATTTGACCAAAATAATATATACATGTTTGCTATAACTTTTTTATATTTATTATATTTTAAAATCCAGTAAATCATGTTTTTTATATAAATGATTATAATTTTTGAAATAAATGTTATTGATTAGTTGACAAAAAATGTTACTGTTTAATTTCATAATATAAATTTTAAATTTTAATTTCTTAAAATCCGTTGTTTTGATTATAAATTTACTAAATTTTACGATAGATTATTGTTGAAATTTATTTAGTTAAAATGTATAATAAATTAAAGTATTATTTATGTAATATTAGATATGGTACTTTCTTAATATTATTTGTGAGGTTGTGTGTTAGTTTTCTGTGCTGACTCCATGTTTGATTGAGACATGATCTTTGTATATATATGCTGCAGCGTTAGGATTTACAATGTAGAAAGAATTTTAATGTATTATGTTGATTTTAAAAAATTTCCATTGTCGTAAATTGACAACTATTTTACGTTTTGTTAGTTAGTTTGAAAATCCGACTTCATAATTGCCATTGGTGAGGAATTAATTGAATTTTATTAATTATGCTTCTTGAAATAGAATGGAGATTACAATACACCTTGGAGAATCTGAGATTTAATTATTTGAATTCTATTAATTATGCTACTTGAAATAGAATATGAAGACCATCACAGATTCACAATACACCTTGGAAAATCTAGATTTAATGATTTTATGGTAATCGATGAAAATTATGTTGATAGAGAGAGATTGGGGAATTTTTTTTGTTCTTTTGTAGATTTCCGTAAATGGCAAAATTCTTTCACAAAAGGCAAACCAACTAAACCAAGACTCAAAATAACGAAATCGAAACTTTAGATAAACTCATCATGTTGAATGTTGATTCCATATCTGAACTATCATTGATTGCTTTTCTTAGATCCTTCCTTATATTATTTAGGTTGATGAATTATAACATGAGAGAGATAGTATAAGGCATTTTTGAAATATAACTGCTGCTCAAAATTGTAAGACATGATCTCATTCCATCTCTCATAGCATACTACATCTTACTCCTCCCTTCTCTGGATCCAGGAAGAATTGAAATTTGAAGATCATAGCTCAAACTCAATGCTATGACCTTGCTCCACGACACTGCATTGGTCTCCTCATTCTTATTTGTCACCCATATTTCAGTTTTTGAAGTATTATACTGATGTAATAACACTGAAAGCTTCTCTTAACAGTAAAGGATGAGATTTCTTTCTTGAAATATCAAACATGAGAAGGATCCCCAAGTTGCGTTCCTCCTCTTTCATTTGTAGCAAACATGTGGATTGCACGCATTAGGAAAACCATAAAATTAATTCTAATTTTTAATTAACTGTTTTTTTGTCTAATAAATTTGCCAATGTTAGAACTCATAGTCTGCTGAGTGTTTTATAATAAAAATCCATAGAGATGATGTTATGAGTTAGAAATTAATGGCCGGAGAAAAAACTTTATCTAGCTAGATTGTTATGTAAAAATTGGTTAACATGATTTTACTTTAACCGATAATTTAAAGGTGTTATTTTCCATATCAAACCGAACCATTTTATGATAGAGAATAACCCATGTCAAAATTGACCAAAACAACTGAATGCTATTGTCCTCCAAACCAATTTATGAGAAGCCGTTAATTACAAATGAAAAGTTAGATGGAAACCAAACTAAATGACAAACTTGAAAGCAAACTACCACCCAAAAGGCCAAATCTTTATATTTAATAAAACAAAATCAGGCCATGTTTGTGAATAAGAATAAAGAAACGAAAAGAGTCGAATCTCAAACTCATGATGAATCTCATCTCTTTCTATTGTCTACGGCACCCAAAGTTTACCTTGTCATGCACTCAATAGTAAAACTTTGATAATCATTTTACCTTGTCATACCCACAATATGCATAATCATCTTGGTCAAGGGATCTATCAAGCTCTTTTATTTTTTATTCCAATTAATCCAGAATTATGTCTGTAAAAAATAATTTCCGTCTGTCCATCCTGCGGCAAAAAAAAAGTTGTTCAAGACGTATCACTCTTAATCCGAAATTAGCTGCAAGCTGGAGCATGTGAGTTGGTTACCTAGATTTTACTTCGTTTATCCGGATGTTCTCTTGGCCAACATCCTTGAACCCATGTTTCAACTGGACCTTTAGATTTCAATACCCAAAAAATGACAGAACAAAAGAAGGAAGCCCTGAAGAACACTATCACTGCAGCACACCTGCAAGACAAACCCACTTAAAACTAAAACACTCAAAACTTCAAATTATGTTTGGTTGCAAAGTACACATGATATGGAAATCACCATTAATTGAGGAGCTCAGCTTCTGGTAAATGCTATCGCTTCATCCATGCCCACCATGGGATAATCGAAGTATCGAAGAGATTTATGGGTTATCTTCAAGCCACTTTCTCATCTTTATCTCTATAAGCAAAGCAATAGCAGACATTATACAATCAATCACTCATAGCTTATTATAAAACCAAAGCAAGTAGCTTACTCGTAATATAACGTTACTGTTAACGGGCGTTTAAGAACATATTCATCTTTGCATCCAGCAAGACAATATCAACCCACATGAACTACCCATCACGTTTGAAAGTCCTGCCTTCCCAGAATCAGAGCAACCTAACCTCAACTATGGAGGAACATCGACCAGACTTCAAAGCAGAAATAAGAACAGAGGAATTAGCCATTTCTTAGAGAATAAGTTTACTTAGTTGTTTTCAGAGATTGTGAGAATGGTTTTCGAGAGAAGAAGGTTAACCTTTTTATAGTCATAGATAGACCGACTTGCAGAAGAGAAACTTGCATTGAAGGCTAGATCGTGGTTTATGAAGTTAAGAAGGCAATGAATCTGTAATTCGGAAACGTTTTGATTGAGATGTAAGGAAGATTAAACGACGTGATTGATACACTATAGAGAGATTCTTCACGTCAATTTGCGCATATCAATCTTTCATAACTCCATTGTTGAAGTCAGATATCGAAGAAAACAAAGAACCCTAGAATCGGAAAGGAGGCGCACGATAGAAAATAACGATGTCTCGTCTACTCCTTAACTGAAATCTAAAGCCCAGATACAAAAAGCCCAGACAGAGAATAAATGAAACGAAGTGTTTTGAGTACCTGGACACGTGTCGGCTGCTGGACGCGCGAATTTCCAAGCTGGAATCCTAGGTGTCCTAATGAGGAGAGAAAGAACCCAATTATATATATATATATAGATTTTTATGTGCTATTATTTATTTACGTTATATATATATGTTAAATAACTGAGAGGCCGATGACTATTACATATATAATTAAATTGGTGCAGATATAAAGATCAAAACAATCATTATTATTTATTTACAATCATTTTATGAAAATTAATCTAAGCTGTCATTTTTATCTAATTTTATAAGATGGATAATTAAATTTAAATGATATTAACATCGACGTATAGTATATTTTTATTACATATTTTAAATCATCAATAAAAAAATTTCAATATGGAACTTTTAATATTTTTATTAATTTATCATTTTTACAAATTCAGAGAAAATTTTGAAATTAAAATATTAAATTCTTAGTAGTTGTTCGATGCAAATTTTAAAATTTAAATATTTATATAAGTTATAAAATAATAGTTTAATGTCGAGAAAAATATAATATTATTTTAATTTTAAAATATATATTTAATCTAATATTTATTAAATAAGACTTTCTATTCATATAATGTTATTAACATTTGTATCTTGTTATATAATAAAATTAAACCATTTATCACAAAACTTTCAAAGTGAGATTTTAATAGTTTTATTAATTTATAGTCGCTTTTGGAAATTGAAAATATAGCTTATACAGAAAAATCTAAATTTTTGTTATATGGTTAATGTGATTGTTTAATTTATTTTAATAATATAAAATAAAACAAAATGATAGAGGATGTAAAAATTATTATTAAATCTTTATTATTTACAATCATTAATTATCATATCATTTTGATCAAATTAGGTAATTCCGCATGTTATAGTTAAATAATAATGAAGAATATGTTTATATTAATAGTAAGTTATGTGATTAGTTTAATGAAAAATATACTATATGTTTAGATGGGCCAATTGATTTTTCTAAAATTTTAAAATTGATTTTCATGATGACACGTGTTATGGTTCAAAGGTTGTAATATTTATATTTTAATATATAAGGGATTAATTAGTTTCTCCATAATACTATTTTACATGTTACCATAATACCATTGCCAATATTATAATAGAGGTACGAGTATTAGTGAACTTTTAAAAGGAACAGAAACCTTTTTCAGAAATGTTGCCCACAAAGGCCATATAGGCCCATTACTTCTTTCCCATGAGACCCAACTATATTAAGAAGATAAATGAAAATATTAAGAAATTAATCGCATTGGATGAGCTGTCCATGACGTAAGAAGAAATCAATGAGTTGTCTATTAGGTCCGAGTGACCCCACCAACCTCAGAAGATTACTCATTATCTCCACCAATTATTAAAAGTGTTTTATTTTCTAATTATTCCTTCTTCTTTTTTTTTTGCAACATTCTCTACTAAGTTCATAACTAATTGCCCACTATATCAAAATTTAATAAAATATTGTATTAGCTATCGAGTGTAGTATACTATACAAATTCCCCCCTTAAATATGAATGTATATAATTTTGATGATAAATGTCATTTTGATACTTTATCCACGTATTTAATTATTTAATGACAATATCAATGTATCAACTATCTATATCTGTATACATGTATAATTTCTCCATATTTATGCAAGAAAATAATAAATAGTAAATTTGTTTTATTTAAAAATTAGTCTTCTTTTAAGACAAAATAAAAATAAATGAAAGAGTCCATCGCTTGACCGTAAGGTAGGGCGTGAAGAAAAAGAGGTGGCTAGAGTCTGGGTTGTATGGTGTATCGTGTGTCTCACGTGGGATTTTTTTTTTCACTAATTACCACGCGCGTGCGAGAGAATCTTCTTACCTTATTACCAGACCAGACCAACGAACCAATCATAAAACCCTAGACCTCCTTCTCTCTCTCCCTCTCGTCTTCCTCTTTGGATTTTGACTCTCGTCTCTTCGATTTCCACCTGAGAAGACGACCGTACGACCTCATAATTCGCAGATTGTTTCTCGGAGAATCAATCCGTTTCTGAATTTTCCAGATGGATCCGTCTAGGCTTGCGGTAATCATAGCTGCGGCTGCTTGCAGTCCCAATCCCAACGACCGTAAAGCAGCTGAGCAGAGCCTCGATCAGGTTAACTCAATTTTTTTATTCTTTTTAAGATTGACTTTGATTAGACTGTGGTCAACGAGCAATCGGTTGAAATTTATCGATTTTTGTTCAGATTCAGCACAGTCCACAGCATTTGATAAGGGTTTTGCAAATTGTTGTGGATGGTGGATGTGTCCCTGCTGTACGCCAAGCTGCTTGTATCCATTTCAAGAATTTCATCGCTAAGCATTGGGATCCCCACTCTGGTAATTTAATCGTTTGTTTGATTGATGAAATTAAAACTTTTGTAATCCATTCTTTGTTTTTGTTGTGCAGGTGATCAGAGCAAAATCTTGCCAAGTGATAAAAATGTTGTCAGGGACCAGATTCTTGTATATGTCTCTCAACTTCCACCTATCTTGAGGTAGCAGTTATTGCACACCTTGCAGCATTCATTAAGACAATGCCCTTTCTTGTAGTCAACCTTTGTGCTCAAGTTTTTTTTTTTTTAAGTTTACCTCTGTTTGTGGGTCCTTAATTGTAGCTTTTTATTGGTGTGTATGATGCAGGGTTCAAATGGGAGAATGCTTGAAGACGATAATTTACGCTGACTACCCTGAGCAATGGCCTCATCTCCTGGACTGGGTGAAGCACAACTTGCAAGATCAACAAGTTTATGGAGCCTTGTTTGTGTTGCGGATTCTATCTTCAAAATACGAGTTAGTTTGCTTTCATTTTACTTATGTCATGAATCTGTTTGTTCCGCAATGACCATATGTGGTTACGAATTACACCTTTTTTTTTTATCACTGCTTTTTACCTGCCATCTGGTGTCCGAAAAGGCTTCTTTGCACGAGTGTAGTAGACTAGTAGTGTGCTCAGTTCTGTAGCCGTCTCTTGCTTATGTTCCCCACTTCCCATTCTTGAACTTACAAAGCTGGCATCATTATCAGTAGTAGACTAGTAGAAAGCAAATCCACATGTAGGTTAGTTGGGGTGACATAACTCTGTGGGGTGATACTGTTTACCACGAAGAGTTGAGAGTATCAGTTATCATATTTAACATCAGGGCAACAGCTTTTCTTTTATAGATAAAAATAAGTTCTATCGTAATTTTCACTTCTCCTATTGCCATTTTCTGTTTATAGGTTTAAATCAGATGAAGACAGGGCACCCATTTACAGAGTTATCGAGGAGACATTTCCACATCTTTTGAATATATTCAATAAGCTTATCCAGATCGAAAATCCTTCTCTTGAAGTGGCAGACCATATCAAGCTTATCTGCAAGATATTCTGGTCATGTATTTATGTAAGTCCTACATCTTGTGGACATTAGGGAATATGTGATGAGGTTTAATGATATATCTCTTCCATCCTTGTTCTTTACAGCTGGAGCTTCCGAGACCATTGTTTGATCCAACCTTTTTTAATGCTTGGATGGTTCTGTTCCTAAACATTTTGGAACGTCCTGTTCCCGTGGAAGGTCAACCTGAAGACCCTGAGCTTAGGAAATCATGGGGATGGTGGAAGACCAAGAAGTGGGTTGCTCACATTTTAAACAGGCTGTACACTCGGTATGCAGGATCATTAAAACCTATATATTAACTTACAACCTTGACACCCTTTTTTCTCATTTGCCTTAAATAATCTGATTTAAAAAACCTGTAATAGGTTTGGAGATATGAAACTTCAGAATCCAGAAAACAAAGCCTTCGCCCAAATGTTTCAGATGAACTACGCGGCTAAGATATTGGAGTGCCACTTGAAATTGTTGAATGCCATTCGAATTGGTGAATATCTTCCTGACAGAGTCATCAACCTAATTCTTCAATATCTAAGCAACAGGTTGGATATTCTCTTTGGCATACAAACTTTTGATCATCTTTAGAAATTTACTTAAATATATGGGTACTCTGGATATTTTGAACTAATTTATTGCACGTGAAGTCCCTAGGAAAAGATTCTTTTGGCTTTATTGAAGAGTTTTTAGTTGATAATATTTTTTTCTTGTTTGAGAAATCTTTGGTCTTGGTATTTCATACCTTTTATTTAGAAATACAAAAAGAATGTTTACCTAAGTATTCGACATTTTATACCACTAAATTTCACCTGTAGAGTCTAGGAATTATGGGTAGAATTTCTAGTTGCAGACTTGCAGTTTCTATTGTCTCCTTGAAACTGATAAATGCTTTATCTGTACCTGGATTCCTTAGTCGTGTGTGTGGTACTGGTACGAGATTTCATATTGACTTGTTGTGTCTCTGCAGTATCCCGAAGAACAGCATGTACAGCTTACTGCAGCCCCACCTTGATGTTCTACTATTTGAAATAATATTCCCTCTAATGTGCTTCAATGATAATGATCAAATGCTTTGGGAAGAAGACCCGCATGAGTATGTGAGGAAGGGTTATGGTATGTTCCTATCGTCTTGTTTGGATAATTCTAATCATGCCTTTTTATTAATAATATCTTTACTTGATCTACAGATATAATTGAAGATCTGTACAGTCCCAGGACTGCATCTATGGACTTTGTGACTGAGTTAGTTAGAAAGCGTGGAAAAGACAACTTCCCAAAATTTATACAGTTCATCGTGGGCACTTTTACGAGGTACCTTCAAGCTTTATCTATAAGTTTTGCGAAGGATCTACTTATATAACTGCGACATGATATAACTACTCTGTTTCTTTGTTTTAGATACGATGAAGCACCTCTAGAACAAAAGCCCTATCGCCAAAAGGATGGTGCTCTGCTTGCTGTTGGGACACTTTGTGATAAACTGAGGCAAACTGAACCCTACAGATCTGAGCTGGAGAATATGTTAGTGCGACATGTTTTTCCTGAATTTAGCAGCCCGGCTGGTCATCTTAGAGCCAAGGTTTTAGTGACTGTTTTTGATATACCTGCTGAGATGTTGTTATCATTGAAGATTTTGCGACTGAAGTTTTTGTTCATCCCTATCTTTCTGGACATAGCAACCTGTGTTTTGTTAAATATTTGATGCAACTCACACATATTACGTTCACCACATGGATGCTACATCTTGTTAAACTTATTTCTCAAATTCCATCTTCTTTGTAGGCTGCGTGGGTTGCTGGGCAGTACGCCAACATTAATTTCTCAGATCAAACCAACTTTTCTAAGGCATTGCATTGTGTTATCTCTGGAATGCGTGATCCAGAACTTCCTGTTCGGGTGGACTCAGTTTTTGCTTTGCGTTCATTCATTGAAGCCTGCAAAAGTAAGTATTGGCACCACCATAAAAATAGGTTTCTGTCTCTTCTTAAGATTTCCCCGGCCTTCAGCATCTTCGAACATTTTGTATGTAACGTCCATTAGTATTAATTCAACTAAATATATCTGTCCTGCAGATTTAGATGAGATCCGCCCAGTTCTGCCTCAACTTCTTGACGGTACACTTTTATAATGATTTTGCTGATAGTTATAGTTGCCTCACATTTCAATTCATTCAAAAGCTAAAACCTAACATCATGTCAATCAACTGAAATAAACGTTATGGACTTGTGCTCTGCAGAATTTTTCAAGCTAATGAATGAAGTTGAAAACGAAGATCTTGCTTTTACGTTAGAAACTATCGTGTATAAGTTTGGAGAGGAGATTTCTCCTTATGCTCTGGGTTTGTGCCAGAACTTGGTAAGATAGTATTTTTGTTGTGTCCCCGTTTGAGTATTAATTTTCGATTAGCACTGTTAACCCTGTTCTCTTGAATAAACTTCCAGGCCAGTGCATTCTGGAGGTGTATTGACAGTGACAACGGCGATGATGAAACCGATGATTCTGGTGCATTGGCTGCAGTGGGATGTCTCCGTGCCATCAGTACGATTCTTGAATCTATCAGTAGTCTTCCTCATCTCTATGGTCAGATTGAACCACAGTTGCTGCCAATAATGCGTAAAATGCTGACAACCGATGGTCAAGGTAATCATAATGTTTTAGAAATCCCATATCTTTGGAGTTGTTAGTTATTTATTGGTTTCCTTTGAATCCGTTATTTTGGATGCATTTGGGTTTATATAATTTGTAGATTTTGATCTGAACATGGTGATTCGTTCTTGTTTTTCTATGACCAGATGTTTTTGAAGAGGTTCTTGAGATCGTCTCATATATTACTACTTTTTCACCTACGATATCACTGGAAATGTGGAGTCTATGGCCTTTGATGATGCAAGCACTCGTGGATTGGGCTATTGACTTCTTCCCAAGTATGAAACTTGCCGTTTCTGTTTTTTTTATTATTAAGTTTCATTCATTTTTCTTACTTTTGTCCTTTTTGTTGGTTTTTTTTTTTTTTGAATTTCATTAGATATATTGGTCCCTCTGCACAACTACATAACCAGGGGCACTGAGCGTTATCTCACTTGCAAGGAACCAGATTACCAGCAAAGTCTGTGGAGTGTGGTCTCTTTGGTAAGCTCACTATACATTTACTCATAAATAAAGGAAAAAGTTGATGGTCTCGTCTTTTTATTTGCCCTCCCGACATACACATATGTTCATTGATTAATTTGTCAATTCTTTCTCATGACAGTTTATGGCGAACAAAAATATTGATGATAGTGACCTAGTGCCAGCTCCGAAGCTAATAGGGATTGTGCTTCAGACTTGTAAGGGCCAGGTGGATCAGTGGGTGGAGCCTTACCTGAGAATCACATTAGATCGACTACGAGGTGCTGAGAAATCGTCCTTCAAGTGTCTTCTGATTGAAGTGGTAAGCAAAGTATTAATTGCTGCTTTTGCTGAGATACCTCTCACAGAGTGTGAAGCTAGGTTGTTTTATTTCCTGATTGGGTAGCAATAACCAATGAATTTATTGCTCTGACACCCTTTGGGCAGATTGCAAATACCTTTTACTACAATGCCCCTTTGGCACTTGGTATACTGCAACGCTTCAGTGTTGCAACGGAAATTTTGACTATATGGCTGCGCATGCTGCAAGAAAAGAAGAAGAGTGGTGTACATGCTAACTTCAAGAGGTGGGTGAATCTAATATGTGTAACTTCTTATCTCTCTATCTTCTCCTCACATTACAATCTTCTTTGGGTCACATGCAGAGAACATGGTAAGAAAGTTTGCATATTGGGTTTGACATCGCTTCTCTGTCTTCCTGCTGGTCAATTGCCTGGAGAAGTCTTGCCACCCGTATTCAGGGCTCTTCTCGAGCTTTTAGTGGCATACAAGGATCAGCTTGCTGGTCAGTAGTGCTTTTTTCACCGTCTCTAATTTTCCTTAATGACAAAGCTTCACTGATATTCCTCTATGAACATGTATAACAGAAGCTGCAAAGGCAGAAGAGGAAGAAGATGAAGACGACGACAACATGGATGACTTTCAGACAGATGATGAAGATGATGAGGGAGATGATGAGAATCCAGATGAAACTGATGGAAGTACACTCCGCAAATTAGCAGCACAGGTTTATCTTCTTAACCCCATAAGAACTAAAGCAGCCTCTTAAGTGATTTTTCTTGAAAAATGTACATCACTGTGCTTGTAAGTATAGCTCACTAAGGTTGTTGCTGTATATTAGGCAAAGGACTTCCGCTCTTACAGCGACGATGATGACTACTCGGATGATGATTTTAGCGACGACGAAGAATTAGACACTGCAATTGATGAAGTGGATCCTTTCATACTCTTCATGGATGCAGTCACAGGTACAAGTGCTTTGTCATGTATATATTGATATATCTGCAATACATGGTATATTAATTATCTTCTGATTTCGTTTTTTATTTTCTTATTAGCAATGCAAGCATCGGACTCGCTCAGGTTCCAAAGCCTTACGCAGACACTAGACCCGCACTACCAAGGACTGGCAAACAATATCGCTCAGCACACGGAGCAGAGAAGAGCTGAGATTCAAAAAGAGCAACTTGAGAAGCAATCTTCCACAACAGTTGCGTCCTGATTTCTTCATGGACTCGGTCCCTTGACAAAAAAAAAGCCAATCGAAGCAGCTCTATTTCTAAAAAGTAAGCCTTTTTTAATCCAAAAAGTAGAGAGAGGCTTTTTATCTAGGTGAGTCTTGTCGACTCTCTCAATCATTCATCATCATGTCTCAGAGATACCAATCTCTGCCATCTCCAGTTTTGCATTTCATCATCATTTCCTTTTTTTTTGGTTTTTATCATCCAAAAGACCAAAACAAAAGACCAAATCCATTGTCGTTGATTTTTTTTTTTTAATTATCAGACAGAACAGATAGACCCTCTGGAGGGGTTTCTATGTTCTCCGATTGGGATTGGAGGCATATATCAAGAAAGAATAAAAGCATTGTTTGTTTGTTTATTTATCATTTTATGTTTGTCACATTTCATCATCTTTATTGTCTGATTTGAAATCAAAATGATTAATTTCTCTTAGTTGATTTGTGAACTGAATCAAATGATCAATTTTCTTACTGGTCTGTGGAAGATGTGAACTGATCATCAAACGAACACTTTTCTTATTGGTTCAAAACCCGGTCAAAACCAAAATCAATTCAGGACAAGAAAGCCTAAACGTTAATTTGGTCTCCCACGTCTCAGGAAGCACGTCAACAGAAGTAAACCATCGACTAAAACCGGTTGACAATTGAAGATCAACCATAGATTGAAACCGGTGGCATTTATTGGTAAACATCGATTTTAACCAATATATTAACATTGTTTCAAAAAAAAAAAACCAACATATTAACACTAGACTAGCCTTGTTAGGGTTTCTTACTTCAAAGTCTCCTCCTTTGGTTAGGTTTCTACTTGCGTTGCCAATTGAGTTTCCCTCTGTTGAATATAATATAAAACCTTTCTATGTTGTTTTTATGTCGTGCACAGTGATGCTGTTTAGTCATCATCGTTTCCGCTTATCTTCCGACTAAAAAAGCTTTGAGCTTTGTCTACTTAACAAAAATATACAATCAACATTATATAGAAAAATTCAATCCTTTTTTGAGATAGTCAACATTATATAGAAAAGATTCTAGTCTCTTATTTTACCAAAAAAAAAAAAAAGATTCTAGTCTCTTATTAGGGGTTTGTTTCTCAGTTCAAAGTTTCCTCCTTTTTCTACTTGGGGTTTCCCTCTGTTGAATATATGATAAAAAAAACCTTTTCTATGTTGTTTTTATGTCGTGCACAAGTGAGATATTGTTTTAGTCATCATCATCGTATCCGCTTATCTTCCGACTAGAAAGCTTCGAGCTTTTGTTACTTAAAATACCCAATCTTTCTTGCAGAGAAAGAAGATGGATCACATTAGCAATCTACCAGACGAGGTTCTTTGTCATATACTCTCTTTCCTTACCACAAAGGAGGCTGCTTTGACATCGATTCTCTCCAAGAGGTGGCACGACCTTCTTGCATTTGTCCCTTGTCTTACTATTGATGACTCTGTGGAGGGTAAACGGAAACAGAGCTTCATGGAGTTTGTGGATAGAGTTTTGGGGTTGCAGCAGGGTAACTCTTCCCTAAAGAAATTCTCACTCAAGTGTGTTGCTAATGAGGCTGACACAGATCGACTAGATGTTTGGATTAGCAATGTGTTAGCTCGTGGTAGTGTTTCGGATCTTGATCTACAGATCATTATTCGTAGTAACGAAGGGGTTCTCTATCCGCTGTCTCCAAAATGCTTCGAGTGTAGCACACTAGCTAGTCTGAAAATACACCGTGGGATTGATATTTCCTTGGTTGCTGGTCGCATTCGCTTACCGTTGCTTAAAACTCTGGTTCTTGACACACTTCCAGTTTGTCCTACTGAGTTTGAGATTCTGCTTCATGCTCTGCCGTCCCTTGAGGAATTGCTTCTTCTTTATGTAAATTGGAAAGGTATGGATGTCACAGTGTCAAGTGCAAGCCTCAAGACCCTAACAATAAAGTTAGTCTGTTGGTTAAACACTTTATCAATTGATACACCGAGTCTCCTTCACTTTAAGTACTCTGGTTATATTGCATGGGATTATCCAGTAGTTAATATGGGAAACTTGGTTGATGCTCATATGATCATCTTTTCATTAAATGAACACCAACTCATCAAACTCAAGGAACTTAGAGGACCAGATAATGTGTGGAAACTCTTTCATGGCATACGTAATGTTCCTCATCTGGACTTGTTTCCTGACACTTTTGAGGTCAAGTTTTCTGTTCTCTCACTCCCTCTTGGAATATCTTACCTTGTATATGATGATTAGGTTTCAAAACATGTAATTCTAAAATGCTGTCTTGCCTTCAGGTGCTTCTTATGTGCTCTGAATCGATGCCAGTGTTCAACAACCTCAAATCACTAACTATTTGGAGTGACGAGGATCGAGGATGGGAAGCAATGCCAGCTCTTCTAAGGAACTGTCCACATTTAGAAACTCTGGTCATTCAGGTATAAAAAACAACTAACATGTACAAAACAACTTATTCTATAGTGCATGCTTAATACTTTGAATCTTCTCTTAATGGGTCTCCTTTGTGCCTTTAGGGTCTCGTGCACCAGGTGACAGATTTGTGTGGAGATGTTGTTGACTGCATTTCTCGAGAGGACAAAGGACTTTCACTCACACTATGTCCAGTAAAAGTGATGAAGATTCATGGGTTTCAAGGAACAATGAAAGAGATGGCGATGATAGAGCATTTTTTGGAGTATTTTCCATCTTTGAAGGAGATGCAGGTCTATGCTGAGAAGAATAATCCTAGGCAGCTACTAAACCCTGAAGTTTCTAAACTTGTCTTCAAGATTTTCCAACTCTACAACAAGTTATCGAGTTGCAATGTCCAGCTCTTCTTATGAAGTGGCTGAAGAACACAACCATCTC
The DNA here is from genome assembly GCA_016432835.1 of Brassica nigra. Lineage (NCBI taxonomy): Eukaryota > Viridiplantae > Streptophyta > Magnoliopsida > Brassicales > Brassicaceae > Brassica > Brassica nigra. The sequence goes on along the minus strand of CM028246.1, from coordinate 8,177,528 downwards.
CTAGTTTTTTTTCCTGCAGTTTAAGTTATGTCTAACTTTGCTTGAAAACCCTCTCGAACTTAACGAATCTCAAAAGACTGTAGTTTCTTCTTCTTGCTTGTGTTATGAATCATTTGCCATCGATGGCTTGTTTTCATTTGATTCTCTGACAGGTGTTTGTTTTGAGTTTGTTATTGTTGTCGTCTAAACTTGACTATAAGTTATTGTTTTTTGCTTTTGAGAAGAGAGTAACAAGGTTAGCAATCATCACATAAGTAAGCCATCTATTCTAGCCCGTTGATCATGTATAATTCACATAAGGAACGGATCCATTGCCCAAACCAACCAAATTAATTATGGTTTGAATATGCTATGTGTATTGGCTTAAAAAGTTTTTTTAGATCAAAAAATAGTAACTATGTCCTATTAGGCTAATCTTATATAGTTTATGTTCTATTAGCCTAAATATTTTTATAATGGCAATAATACCCTTAATTTCAATTATAAATTCGAAATTAAAATTAATAAAATAATTAATAAATATGAGAATATAAGTAAAAATCCTAAAAATTAAAAAAATAGGATCTATCGATCCTTAAGTACAATATTGATCCTAAATATTTTTTGTGTTTTTTCTAAAAAAAATTGATTTTTATATTATATGGAAACAAAATATTTCAAAATTTTTTTTTCATATTTTCATAACTGATTATTCTTATCTGTAGAATTCAGTAACGTGTAGATTTCAATTTCTACAGATTTTAGAGTTATAGGTTAGGCGCAGAACGTGTATTCTAAATATTTTTAGAGTACTATTATTTACGTAGATCATATATTCAAAACGTAGTAGATTCAATGAAAAAAGTAGATTTCATTTTTTACTTTGTAGAATGTCAATTCTACTTTTTCTAAAACGGAAAATGAAATTATGATTTAAACATTTTTCAAAACTGGAAAAAATATCACTAACTTGATATAGATATTTCATCACTAGTTATTATTTTTTCAATTTTTTTTGTTTGTAAAACTTTTTATTTTATTTATTTTTGAAAAATGTAAAGGCCATTAGAGAAAAAAATGGTACAAAATAGAAATTAGCCTAATGGGACATAATTACCACTTTTTGGCCTAAAAAACAATTTTCCCTAAAAACTTTTGCTTTAGCAAATCTCTCCTTAATAAAAGTTATGTAAAAATTTTAATGTTATTTTTCACTAAGACCCATTTCTAATAGTTCACTTTATTTTTTCTTTTAAAATAGAATAATCCTATAATAAATTTGAGTTAGAGCATCCTAATTCCACTCTTTTTTAGCTATTAAATAGAGTTTAAAGTAAATAAAACACCAAATTTATTGCTGCTTATTTTATTTTTCCTTTGAACAGATAAAGCCTTGGGATTGGAGGCATATATTAAGAAATAATAAAAGCATTATTTGTTTGTCACATTTTCTCATCTTTATTATCTGATTTGAAATCAAATAATTAATTTCTCTTAGTTGATTTGTTAACTGAATCAAATGATCCAATGAGTTTTTTGTTGATATGTTAATCAAACTACTATTAAAAGGAAGATATCAAGGCTTTTGAGGCTAGCCACATCAGAAAAAAAATTCAACCAATGGTATCTTTATAAACTGCCAAGTCAGATCTACTGCAAATGGGCTGGGCCGCGCGTTTGGTTAAGCAAATGGAACGGGCAGATGGGCTTTGGAATCGCTTGGTCTAAATTCGGCCCAAATGATAAGATGATGCCTTCGCTTGGTAAGCGCACACGCGTGAAACCCTAATCTGAAAATCTTGAGTCTGAGAAACAAAGGGGATCTGCGATTGTTCTTTCGTCTTCCTCTCTTACTCTATTGATTTTGATATTCTCCGTTACTCGATAGTTACTCCTGCAATCAATCTTTCTTTCAAAACCCTGTCAACGTCTCTTAGTTCGATTTGCCTTCCTCGATGGATTATTATAAAGACGAGTTCTTCTCGCTTTGTTTTTTTTATTCTCCAACATCTGAATCAGAAAATACTCTGCTCCAACCAAAGCCATGTCGATGAAGGCCAACGGGAAAGCCATTGACTACTCAGGTTCCGGTAACGCCGCTGCTGACAAGGGCTCCAATCGAAGCCATCCCGCCTCGCATGTCATCTCCGCCAACAGATTCAACCTCATGATGTTCCGCGACATCACCTACGGTCCACAAGAAGCGGAGTTGAGATTCCGACTCCTCCACTTTTGGGAAGCTCGCGTGCCGGTGAAGAACACACTGCTGGGTCTGGAACTGCTTCTCATTGATGAACAGGTATTGAACCCCTTTTTCTGATTTTTTGCTTTGTGGTAAAGTTTTATTTTGTAACAAACGTTTGCTTCCCTTAGTAGTTTGATATTATTAGGCTCCTGTTTTTAAAACGTATGTAGTTTGACTCCTCCCCTATTATGTATTTTAAATTTAGTTGTACGCTTTGCAAAAAAAGGAATCATGTGATGTTTATATGATAGTAAATGTCCTATGAATCATATAGTGTGGTTTTGATAATTAAGAACGTCTCTTATTCGATAATATGTAAAAGTCTGATTTTTTTTGTACGGTTCTAAATTATTAAGCTACTTAATCGTCCCATTCTCTGAAATATTTTTTTGTTTATGAAATTATTTAGTCTTTGGTTCTGCTTATTCATCTATATTTTTTTGCTTGTGAAATATTCTGCTTAATGTTCGGTTTTGTGATGTTTATTTCTTTTCAGGGTACCGTTATCAAGGGTTTTATTACACCCGGAAGAATCAACAAGTTCCGTCCCCGGTTAAGAAAAGGTGCTCTCTACAGTTTGGTGAACTTCTATGGATCGAGAAGCAATGGTGAGTTCCGGGTTGCTGCACATAACGTGACCGTCTCCTTCGCTCACCACTCTGAGCTTTCCGTCATTGAGGACAGCCCTGTTGCATTTCCGGATAACCATTTCCGGTTCTATTCGTACGAGGAGTTCGAAGCCAACTGCGATGCCAAAGGTGATTTGTATGGTAAGATAGCTTCTTTCTTCACGTAAATGGTTGTAAACTAATAGTTTCTTATTGTGTTTGCCAAATGATTTCTTATTTATATGGAGTCCTAGGAAATGAGTTGATTAGGCCTACACTGATTTTGGTCAGTATATTGCCTAACTCTTCCTACTTATCTTATACACACTGGTTTCTTAATGTGCAAGATGTTGTGGGACATATGAAGTTGGTCAATGGACAGAGTATGATTGGGAAACCAATCATCGAGGTGTCGGAGGTAGCTACCAGTAGGCGCATGGTGGTGCACATTCAGCCACATGAGTAAGTTTTTTGGTATATGTTCCTTTTGTTTCACTCTGCTTATGATAATTATAAGCGTTTCAACGCTAATTACTAACTTTTCTGCTAACAACTTAGGGGACCTGTAATGAAGTTGTATCTGTGGGATAACGCTGCTATTGAGTTCTGTCAAAAGTTCCGTTCTTTTGAAAGCCCTCCATCTGTGGTGTTGGTGACAACCGTCAATCCTAAGCGTTTAGGAGGTGAGCATCTACACATGCATTTTATTTTGATTTGTACTTTTGACCCTCATGTAGTAAGCAGTAGTACTATAAGTATAACTTATGCTTATTGGGTTTTTTTTCTTTGTGTTTTACCCTAAAAACACCAACCCAGGCACCTTGGCTCTCTCTTCCATGTCCTCTTCCCGTGTGTTTTTCGATGGCGATGTCCAGCCAACAAGGGATTACTTAGCTTGGTAAGTGTTTATTATCCACATATGTTGTCTTTAATTTTGTGTAGCACTGGTACGTAGAGATGAGCTTTGTAATCTTTTATAACTGTTGTATAGGTTGGTCTCTCATCCTGATGTTGTGAACCAAGTGAATGCTGAAGTTGTGACTAAGAGAGAGACTGCAACGATTGGAGAGATTTTTGCATACATGAAGCAGGAATCAGCTAAGGTAACAGTTCCTTTTTTAATTTGTTTCTCGCGTTGTTAGTAAGTATGATATGAACAAAGTTTAATATTGGTGCAGCCTGCTTTTTTTGAATGCACGCCACAATCGACGACGTCGTGCATGACGCTGCATGGTACTACATCGGATGCGGTGGCTGCAAGACTAAGGCAACCAGAGGTGCAACCTCTCTCATGTGTGGCAAATGCGGGAAAAATGATATCACTGGGGAGGCTCAGTAAGTTTCGATTTCAAACACTTTCTTAATTTAAGATTAAAGTTTAAGAGCTACTAATTTTTTTTAAAAAAACATGCAGATACCTTGCGAAGCTCTCTGTTTATGACAAGAGTGAAGAAGCTGTTTTTGTCCTACTTGGTGATGCTGGAACTGAGCTAACTGGGAAGCCAGCTGCTGAGCTGGTGAGAAACTATTTTGAGGTACATCTTTCTATTTAACGCATTGCCATGCTAATATGTCGTCATTTCTATAATGTCGTTGATTTTTAGCTGCTTATCGACTTCAAATTCTCTTTATAAAACTTATATCTGCTATTATCTTGGTAGGCTAATGAAGACAAGGAAGCTGGAACTCATGTGCCTGTTCCAGAAGCTTTACTTAGCACAGTTGGGCAGACACACCATTTCAGTGTCAAAGTTTCACAACACAATCTCTCAGGAAAAAGCAGATCACTAACAGTTACCAAGATTCTGCCTTTACCTGCTCCACCGACTGAGGAACCATTGCTTACTGCAGATGGCGATGGTGTGATATTGGAAGGCTCTGAGGGTTCTGCAACCATGGGGGCTAAGGAGCTGGGTGATGGTACTGAGTTTGGAAACAGCAAACGTGTTAAGCGTGGGGATTAAGGGTTTAATTCTTCAACAGAAGGAATATATGGGTTATCTTTATCTTAATTTGCAAGTTTTATTTCTGTTTGACTATTTCTGCATTCCAGTTTGTTGAGTTTTAAAACTTCTTTGAATGGGTTTATTTATCTTTCAACTTTTGCTAAGTTTGTTGTGTCACAAAACTTTTTTGAATGGATCTATTTATTTAACTTACAAAACTTTTTTGAATGCAAAATTATAATACGAATTATTTGGCATATTTTCCAAATGAAATAAAATTAATTGTACTTAGGTTTCACGTGGTTTGGTGAGAATATCACAAGGTGAAAAAGAAAATTCCAAAATCATAGTTATAGCTTTGACCATCTTTTAAATTAAAGGTTAGGTGTTATTTGAGAAGAATTTCACCAATCCTTACCATCTCTCTATTAACGTAAGTTCATTTTTTGGTCCCTCCATAGCAAATTATTTGTTCATTTCTTAATTATCTATACTCAGTTTCAAGCTCATGGTGCATCTCTATGATTTTACACATTGATTTTCAAGGTTTGGCATATTCAAACAAATGGGGAAGCCATCTCCTATAAAAAATGTTGATCTAGGAGGTAAACCAATCCTTATTCATCATTTTTGTTTTTATTTTTCCATAAATTTGTTTTTTTGTTAAAAAAATCTAATGCACAGTCTAAGTTATTCAATAACTTAGATGTACATGCGTTTTGTAAAACTTATTTTCAAAGCAATACGGATTTACTTTTTTTTTTTTATAAAGTTTAAGAATATTAAAAATATAATGAGATGTCAAATAATAAAACAAGAAAAAGTTCTGTTGCAATTATCGAAAGAAATCAAATTTAAAAAATAACAAAATTCGTAAAATAAGAAAAATTAAAAATATTATTTATGATAATTGTCTGATATTATTTTGTAGATTATTTAAGATACTTTTCATTTCAGATGCATTTAATGGAAAGTGGATCATCTTAGAAAAATACTCCATTTATTATACCAATTAAAATGGTTTTCATATACTTTGATTTTAAGCTTTTCAAACATGGTATTTTCTACTTCTGCTTTTTATGCACTACTTATTTAAACATCTTATGGTTCATTGAGAATGAAATACATATTATCAAAAAAATACTCAGGTCCACACATTAAAAATAAAACATGTGTTAAATATTTGATCATAATACTCCTTTCCGTGCATAGCGCGGACGAAATCCCTAGTTGATCTAATGATATAAAAAAAAATTCTTCCTGGTCTGTGGGATTAACTGATCAAATTATCAATTGTCATACGTTATCGGTTGAAAACCGGTACAAAACAAAACTAATAGAGGACAAGAAATTAAAACTATTCAAGAAATTAAACCAGCAGATAACCATATATAACCAACCAACATATTCACACTAGACTAGTGGGTTGTACTCGTGCGTTCTGTCTTCAATTATCAAACAAACCCCTCTTAGCAATTTCTTTCATAACCTCCGCTTGTAGAAACGAGCGACTAAGGGCGTGCTCTCATCTCTGTGGATTCATGCACTGAAAACCCCAAACTTGGATGTTCATTTTCGTAAAGAGGTAGGTGCTGCCGTGCTTGTCTCATCTCTTCCTGATACTACTGATTCTTTTCTCTTTCTGATGGTTTCATCTTCTTTCGTGCAGAGAAGATGGACCGTGTTAGCAATTTACCCTCTGTTAAATTTTCATGTTTTTTTTTACTTGAATATATGATTTTAATCTTTTTTTCTGTTTGTATATCCTTTACACTGGAACTGTTTGTTCCGAGTTAGTTAAAGCTTCGAGCTTTGTCTACAGATAACATACATCTCTTCTTTCTTCCGTGCAGAGAAAGAAGATGGATCACATTAGCAATTTACCAGACGGTGTTCTTTGTCATATTCTGTCTTTTCTTACTACAAAGGAGGCTGCTTTGACATCGATTCTCGCCAAGATCCAATTATGAATACTTCTCCATGCATATGATGGGCGGGAACCGAGTGGAGCATTGAGGGGGTCAGAGTCTCTAAAGTATCTGCTCTTAAAGATCTTTGTCATCAGGAACTCCTTATTTGTTAGCATTCTCCATAGTTGTTTACCCAGCAAGGCTAAATTGAAAGCCTCTAGGTCTTTAAAGCCCAAGCCACCGCTCGCTTTTGGCTTGCAAAGGCTGTCCCAGCTTTTCCAGTGCATATCTTTGGACTCCAAATTATTACGCCACCAAAATTCAGACATCAAGGACATAATCTGCTTGCATATCGTTTTGGAGAGCAAAAAACAAGCCATTGTATATGTGGGAAGTGTCATCGCCACGGTTTTTAGCAACACCTCTTTCCCTCCTAGAGAAAGATACCTCGTATGCCACCCGTGGAGTCTCTTGCTCAAATTCTCCTTTAGGTAGCTCAGAATGGAGACCTTGGAGCCCCCAAATGATTCTGGTAATCCCAGGTAAAAGCCTTCTCCTCCAGTGCTTTCAATGCCGAGCTTCTCTTTGATCTCTTCTCTTCTGGCTCGTGGGATGTTTTTACCAAAGTAAATACTTGATCTCTTCTCTTTGGGATGTAAATACCAAAGTAAATACCAAAGTAAATCTTGACTTCTGAATGGAGACCTTGGAAGGCTCGTGGGATGTTTTTAAGTATGGGGAAGGCTCTTTGTTGTTTTGAACATCTATTAGTCCCACATCAAGACTTGAAAAATTGTGGTGTAATATATAAGTATGTGATAAATTTCCACTCTTGACCTAATTTTTTGAAATGAGTTAAGCCAGTTACTAATATGGTATCAGAACCAAATTTCCATTTTTCTGACTCACTCGTGGAGGGCCAATCCCACAAACTTCAAGCTTCAGATGTTCAATCATGACCGTGAGGAAGATGTATTAGAGTCCCATATCGAAACTTGAAAAATTTGTGGTGTAATATATAAGTGTTTGGTAAACCTTCACTCTTGAGCTACTTTTGGATGTTAGTTAGGCTCACTACTAATAGCATTGTAACAAGTAGAAAGGTTCTTCGGTGAATGATGATGCCACACAGACATGGTCACCTGCATGTCCACCGACTCCTCTGCCAATCAATGAAGGTGGATCAGTTGTAGAAAAGGTGAAGGAAAAAGCCTTAGGAGCAAGGCTGTGGCTGAGATTTGATCGGAGTGGGGTGATGGAGGTGGTGGAATGCGAGAACTGCACCATAATCAAATGTTCTTCCGTTCCTGCTTAGAGATTTGAGGATTCTTGGCCATGTCTTATCTCACTCTTTTGACATTTTCGATTACCCATTTCTACTAGTTTTTTTAATAACTATAGGGATGATTGGTAATGGCTATAGACGATGTCCACAACAATAATTATGATGTATGTGTGCTGTAGGAAGGCAGATTTCAAGAAATAAAATTATGTGCTTTCCAAAACTTTTATTCTAGAGCCACAGTAACAAGTTCTACGAGTCGATTAGTAATATACATAGACATGAGCAAAAAAAAAAACCAAACACATAGTCGATTTGACAAAAAAATGTGGATGAATCATATAAATTATATAAATATATCTAAACCTGAATTACTATTAACTGAATCTGACTAGACACCCAAAATGAGAAAATTGAAAATTTAGACTTCAAATCAAACTTATTCAGATTTAGTACTCAATTGTAGATTTAATTTACTATTATATTTAGAAAAACCTAAATTCGAATTATTATTAACCGAATCTGAAATGAGTTTGAATAGTAAATGGATTTTAGAAAACATTATTGTTTGGATATTTTTCAACAAAATTAGGATTTTGGCTAAAATTTAATAAGAAAATAATAAATAATATAAAATTACTTTTGAAATCTAAATAAAAGAATATACATAATTATAATAAACTATTAATAATGAAAAATAAAATAATATTTATTTACATTAATAAATTTCTGCTTTCCTAACACCACTATCTCTCTTTTTACATGACATAGTAAAATTTTATCAAAATCTAAAAATTACAATCAAATAATTTATTTAACTTTTTTTTAAAAAAGTATTTCAGATATTTAATTATTTTAAATTACAAATATTAATAGATTTTGTAGATTTTATCGGATCAATTGGTCTCGAATCGCATGTTAATGGAGGGTTTTTAACTAAATCCAAACACAATTATATACATGTCATAAAATTTACCAGTTCGATTAAGAGTTCAGGTTGGATATGAAAACACTGGTCTTAGTTGATTTTAGGACTGTTCAAGCCGGCTTTCAGTTTGTATTTTTGTTGTTCATTATTTCAGTTTATATATATTAGTTATCATACTAAAACCTTATCTAATTTGGTTTGGTTTACAGCGTTTTTTTTTGTTTATGCGGTCTTATACGGAAAATACATAGTTATATTTATCTTTTATATTTTCAGTACTCTATCTTTTAATAAAATACATATATTTAGTTAACTATAGAAAACAATTATTTAAAATATAAAAAAATTATTATAATTTAAATAAAATAAAAATAAAAAATTATAATTTCATAATATTAATAAATAACTAAATTTTAGCACAAATGTCTATCAACGAAAGCCTTTAGTTTAAAACAAATAACAGTGAAATTAAGGTTTAGAATTTGATTGAAATAAAACACCAACTTTTCGATAAACAAAAAAAATACTCAATTTTTATTGACAAACTATTTTAATCACGAAATTTTACTGACCATATCATTTTAGGCTTATCGTTAGTCAACAGTTATAGTTTACTAAAAGTATGCCTAAAATAACTTTTAAAGTTGATGTCTTTTGGTACAAATATAAATCAATAATTTTCCAAAAATATTGAATTTTTAATATTGAAAATATTTATTTATTAACTATAACACTAATATTAAATTGTAAATAAGAAAGAATTCAAACCAAAAATAGAAAGTTTTTCATTTTCTCAAAGTAAAGATTTCTATAACTTTTGTTTATATTCTAAACTATTTATATAATCATATTTGGATTATATTTTATAATTTTATCGTCAAAAAAGTTGTTAATGAAATGTTAATTTAACATTTTATTCTCAAATGAAAAGAGTTATCGTAAATGTGTTACAATATTCCTTCTGCATTTTAATGAAAAATAATTTTCACCAAAATCTATTATTTTGTTTGTCATCAACTTGAACCAAAAACTAATTAAGATCCAAAATGTTGCTACATAACTAAAATAATGAAGAATATATATACCACTAGTTTTATTCTTGTGAGAATAAAAAATAAATATATTTTTCAAACAATCAAAAAAATTATGAACCAAAATCCAATTATGACATTATCGGAAATAATTATAAAATTTATTCAATTATCAATAAATAATTATTAAACTAATGATATCTAACTAAATATTTTAGAATATAAATGAAAATTAGTTAAATTTTATTTTGAAGAAAATAATGAAAATTTATATTTTTATTTTTTTATATTTATATCTATAAAATTTTATAATTACTAAATAATTTATTCTATAAGTAAACTTCCAATGTTTTGAAAAAAAATATTGATTTATATTTGGACAAAAACATCAATTTTAAAAGCTAAATAGTCATACTATTAGTCAACTATAAATGTTGACTATCGATATGCCTAAAATGTTAGGGTAATCGGAAGTTTATGTTTAAAATAGCTTACCAATAAAAGTTGAGTATTTTTTTGTTTACCGAAAAGTTGGTGTTTTATTTCAAACAAATTTAAAAGTTGATGATTTGATCGACATTTTTTCCTTTAATATTTATGAATAAAATAAACTATATATATATTATAAGTTATACTTATATTATAGGAAAGTTAACTTTTAATCTTGAATTTTCAAAAATAAGCTAAAAATCAGAATTCTAAAACAGACCATTTAAAACATGAACTCGTAGTCAAACACGAGTATATCGTGAACTTTCATTAACCTAATCTTTTTAACATCTTTATTAATTATTCATTAATTAAAAATTAAAAATTAAAAGACATTTAATGTCGCTGTCATTTAATGCCGCTGTCATTTTGAAAATCCTAGTCTAAATCCGAAAATCCCCAATTCATCTCTCTCAAATCCTTAGTACGAATGCATAAGACCAAACCTTTTTAACATCCTTATTAATTCGAATTCTAAAACAGACCATTTAAAACATGAATTCTTAGTCAAACACGAATCATGAACTTTGATTGACCAAATCTTTTAACATCCTTATTAATTATTCATTAATTAAAAATTAAGAGACGTTCAATGTCTAAACATCGTCGTTTTGACAACACGAGAAAATCCTAGTCTAAATCCGAAAAATCCCCAATTTATCTCTCTCAAATCCCTGGTACGAATGCATAAGACAAAAGACAGAAGATGAAGCTAAACATGTATCTGCAGCCAAGGAGAATTTAAAACTATAAATTCAAAGATTTTTTGGTTTATTTTCGAAAGTTCAGAATTAAAAAGGTCAGAATTTTCTTATATTTATATATCATTTAACTGCTTTGCGCTCGTGAGGGGTACCTAAGACCATCTCCAATCTCCTCTAAATTACACTAAAATAGAGTCTATTATAGAGTAACTTTTGCTCCAATGGTGTTACTATAATAGAGTTACTATTATAGAGTGAAATATAGAGTAATGTCACTTTTCCACTCCAAATATAGAGTAAAAGTATGACATTCCTCTATATTTCACTCTATAATAGAGTAACTCTATTATAAAGTAACACCATTGGAGCAAAAGTTACTCTATAATAGAGTTACTCTATTTTAGTGTAATTTATAGAGAAAAAAATAGAGTTCCATTGGAGATGCCCTAAGCGCTAAGCCTGTGAGACACTGAGACTTGGCTGTCTTCATTACCGAACCCTCTAGATGTTTTTTCTGTTTGTATATCTTTTACTCTGGTTCTGTTTGTTCCGATTAAAAAACTTCGAGCTTTGTCTTCTTTCTTTCGTGCAGAGTAGAGATGGATCACGTTAGCAATCTACCAGACGAGGTTCTTTGTCATATTCTGTCTTTCCTTACGACAAAGGAAGCTGCTTTGACATCGATTCTCGCCAAGAGGTGGCGCAACCTTCTTGCATTTGTCCCTTGTCTCACCATTGATGACTCTGTGTTTCTGCATCCTGAAAAGCGTAAACGGGGCAGCTTCATGGACTTTGTGGACAGAGTTTTGGCGCTGCAGGGTAACTCTCCCCTAAAGAAATTCTCACTCAAGTGTGAAACTAATGAGGCTGACACAGATCGACTGGATGGTTGGATTAGCAATGTGTTAGCCCGTCGTGGTGTTTCGGATCTTGATCTAAAGATTCGTCTTCGTACTTACAAACGTGACGAATGGGTTCTCTATCAGCTGTCTCCAAAATGCTTTGAGTGTAGCACACTAGTTAAGCTGAGAATAGGCATTGGGATTGATCTTACTTTTGTTGCTGGTCGCGTTTTCTTACCGATGCTTAAAACGCTCGTTCTTGACTGGGTTATGGTTTATCCTAACGAGTTTGAGACTCTGCTTCATGCTCTGCCTTCCCTTGAGGAATTGGTTCTGGTTTGTGTAATATGGTACGGTTTGGAGGATGTCACAGTATCAAGTGCAAGCCTCAAGACCCTAACAATAAAGTCAGCCTGTTGGTTAAACACTTTATCAATTGATACACCAAGTCTTGTTCACTTTGAATACTCTGGTTCTGTTGCACCGGACTATTCAGTAGTTAACATGGGAAACTTGGTTGATGCTCAAATCATTTTCTCCTTTACTGAACTCCAACTCAGGCTACTACTAAGAGAACCAGATAATGACGAAGTTTCTCTTGGAAATAGCAATGTGTGGAAACTCTTTCATGGCATACGAAATGTTTGGAATCTTAGCATGCTTCCTGATACTCTTGAGGTCAGTTTTCTAATTCAGTTCTGGCCTGGAGCATATAAACAAGCGAAGATCTAGTTTTTGAAACATGTGATTCCAAAATTATTTTGTTTTGTCTTCAGGTGCTTTCTATGTGCTCTGAATCGATGCCAGTGTTCAACAACCTCAAATCATTAGATATTAGGAGCGACAAGGATCGAGGTTGGAAAGCAATGCCAGCTCTTCTAAGGAACTGTCCACATTTAGAAACTCTAGTCATTCAGGTATTAAGATTTAAGACAACTAACATGTACAAACCAACTTATTATATAGTCCATGCTTAGTACTTTGAATCTTCTCTTAATGGGTCTCCTTTGTGCCTTTAGGGTCTCGTGCACCGTGTAACAGATAAGTGTGGGGATGTTTGTGGCTGCATTTCTCGGGAGGTTAAAGGACTTTCACTCAGACCTTGTCCAGTAAAAGTGATAAAGATTCATGGGTTTCAAGGAACAATGAAAGAGATGGCACTGATTAAGCATTTCTTGGACTATTTTCCATGTTTGAAGGAGATGGAGGTCTACGTTGAAGAGAATAGTCTTGCACAGCCAGGAAACCATGAAATTTCTAAACGTGTCTTGAAGATGTTCGAACTCTACAACAAGTTATCGAGTTGCAATGTCAGACTCATAGCGGGCAATATTCTCTGTGTCAGAAGTGGCTGAAGAAGAAAAACCATCTTCTAGTTTTACTTGAAACTGTCTCAAATTTAAAGAATCTCGAAAGACTGTAGTTTCTTCGTCTTGCGTGTTTTCTGAATACCATTTACTATCGATGGTTTGTTTTCATTTAATCCTCTGAAAAATGTTTGTTTTGAGTGTGTTATTGTTGTTGTCTGTACTTGACTTGAAGTTTTGGTTTTTTCTTTCTTGAGAAGAGAGTGACAAAGATTAGCAACTTAGAGAACCAGATCTTGATTGGTTTGACGACCAAGTTGTTCTCCCATTTAGTAATATGTGGAATCGAGGTCTTGTCATACGAAATGTGTGGAATTTCTTTCATGGCATGCGAAATGTTCGGAGTCTTGACTTGTTTCCTGATACTCTTGAGGTCACTCTTGTCTTCTCTCTCTCTCTTGGATTATCTTACTCTGTATATGATGATTAGGTTCGAAACATGTGATTCCAAAATGCTGTCTTGCTTTCAGATGCTTTCTATGTGCTCTGAATCGATGCCAGTTTTCAACAACCTCAAATCATTAACTATTAGGAGTGACGAGGATCGAGGATGGAAAGCAATCCCAGCTCTTCTAAGGAACTGTCTAAATTTAGAAACTCTAGTCATTCAGGTATAAAAAAAACAACTCGTTTGCCAAACATGTACATACACATAGTTCATACTTAATACTTTGAATCTTCTCTTAATGGGTCTCTCCTTTGTGCCTTTAGGGTCTCGTGCACCATGTGACAGATAAGTGTGGGGATGTTTGTGGCTGCATTTCTCGGGAGGACAAAGTACTTTCACTCACACTTTGTCCTGTAAAAGTGATGAAGATCCATGGGTTTCAACTTTCAAGGAACAATGGAAGAGATGGCGATGATTAAGGATTTCTTGGACTATTTTCCATGTTTGAAGGAGATGGAGGTGTATGCTGAAGAGAATAATAATAATCCTACACAGCTAAGAAACCAACGTGTCTTGGAGATGTTCGAACTCTACAACAAGTTATCGAGTTGCAATGTCCAGCTCCGCATACGAAGTAGCTGAAGCACAAAACCATCTCCTAGTTTTTGCCTGCAGTTTAAGTTGTGTATAACTTGCTTGAAAACTGTCTCAAACTGCACCAATCTCAAAAGACTGTAGTTTCTTCTTGCGTGTTTTATGAATACCATTTACTATCGATGGCTTGTTTTCATTTGATTCTCTGACAAATGTTTGTTTCGAGTGTGTTATTGTTGTCGTCTGTACTTGACTATAAGTTAATTGTTTTTTTTTTGTTCTTGAGAAGAGGGTGACAAAAGTTGGCTATCATCACATAAGTAAGCCATCTATCTTTGCCCAAAAGTCTACGGTTAGTTGATCATGTACAATTCACATAAAGAACACTTGTCTTAAGAACGTGATCATGTATACTACGCAAAACCTGATACCATGATCATTTAATGGCTACAAATCAAACTGATTCAGGTAAAGAAATGGGAACCTTACCCAAACCCAGTTTAAAAATCAAACCAAGCTACTTTGGTTTTGAGTTGATAGGGTTTGATACATCTACTTCTTTCGATCAAAAAAAAAAAATAACATCTACTTCTAACACTTTCAGTAAAATCACTTAAAAAAGTGTCTTTTAAGCTTAAGGTTTTGGAGTTAAGGATGAACAACGTGTGATCAACACTTGGCTTGAGAATCTAATCATAAATAAACTCTGATCAAAGGGTCCAAACTAAACCGAATCAGACCATGAGATTAAAAAAAAAATTATGTTGATCTTCTGATCAAATGATAAAAAAAAATTCTTCCTGGTCTGTGGGATTTGTTAATGATCAACTTTCCTATCTTGTTGGTTAAAAATCGGTCCAAACCAATACCAATTGAGGAGAAGAAATTAAACCGGAAGAAAACCATCTATAACCAACATATATTCACACAGGACTAGTTATGCTCAACTCAATCCAGAGACTAAAGCCTTGCTCTCTATCTCAGTGGATGCATGCAGTGAAAGCCCTAAATTTGGGTGTTGGAGATGTTCAAACTCTACAACAAGTTATCGAGTTGCAATGTCAAACTCATGGTGGGCGATGATGTTCTTTGCATATGAAGTGGCTGAAGAACAAAACCATCTCCTAGTTTTTTTTACCTGCAGTTTAAGTTGTGTTTAACTTTTTGCTTGAAGATCGTCTCAAATTTAACTTATCTCAAAAGACTCTAGTTTCTTCTTCTTGCTTGTAATAATCATTTGCTATGGATGTCTTGTTTTCCTTTGATTCTCTGACATGTGTTTGCTTTTTGTTTGTTCTATATTCCGATTGGCTGCCTTTTTATCCTAAAGAAAAAGTAGAGAGGCTTTATCTAGGTGAGTCTGGTCGACTCTCAATCACTCATCATCATCATCATGTCTCAAAGACACCAGTCTCTGCCATATCCGGTTTGCATTTCATCATCATTTTCTTTCTGGGCTTTATCATCCAATAGACCAAAACAAAAGACCAAATCCTTTTTCCATTTTTTTTTTACATTTTCAGACAGAACAGATAAAAAAACATCTGGAGGGGTTTCTATGTCCTCCTATTGGGATCGGAGGCATATATTAAGAAAGAATAAAAGCATTGTTTGTTTGTTGAGTGAGTTACATATTAAGATACATTCTGTTTTGTTTAAGATACATTCTGAATTTGACACACTTTTTGTATACGGATGTCACTGTTGTGGATAGGGTTGGGCAAAAAACCCGGATCCGAAGAACCGAACCGAACCTAATCTGAAAAAGTAGTATCGAACCCGAACCGAAATTGATTAAATATCCGAATGGGTTCAAAATTTTGGTATTTAAAAAACCGAAACCGAACCCGAACCGAACCGAAATATTTCGGGTACCTGAATATATCCGAACAAGATTTATATAACTATATATGTCAATTATTTTTAGATTTAATGTATATTGAAAACATTCAAAATATATAAGATATTTTTAAGTTGTCCAAAATACTTGAAAACATATACAAATAGTAAAAAATATATGTCCAAAATAGCTAAAGTATACTTACAACACCAACAATACTTAAAATATCTATTGATTCTCTATCCAAATATTCAAACCAAACCAACTTATATGTTAATTTTATGTATTTTGACATATGTTATTCAAATTTATCGTAATATATTATTTTGTTTATAGATTTTGAGAAATTTAAAGTATATAATAAATTTTAAAAAATTAGAAATAATTTAAATGGGTTATCTGAACCCGAACCGAACCCGCAAAGATCCGAACCGAACCCGAACCGAAATTTAGAAATATCCGAATGGGGCTGAAATCTTAGACCCCGGAAATCCGAAACCTGAATAGACCCGAACCGAACCCGAATGGGTACCCGAACGCCCACCCCTAGTTGTGGACGATAATAACCTTATTTTTGCCTTTAATAGAGAAACAAGCATGGACGAGTGCTTGGTTAAGAATTACTTGTTTATTTGAAGAAGTATGTTTATCGCTTAATGAGTCTATTTTAAGCTCTTAGATGAGATGCTAATAATTAAATCACATCCAACAATTGAGAAAATAACGGTACAAAACTTCAATTATTTGATAGTGACTGATCAAGTTTTGAGTTATTAAAAAATAAGTAATAATTTCTTTTTGTTTTCAACGAAGTTAAAACTATTTATGAATGTATGTGTGGACAAGAGAGACGTGGACAACGATAGAGTGAACAATGAAGACGTGATGCTGATTTCTTATTGTCACGGCAAAATGTCTCTCATGCACAAAACTCTCGTCCACCATTCTCCAATCCAAGCAACTCCCATTCATCTATCTCCCATCCACTAAATGCCCATCCACAAGACCACAAGACGTCTCCATCTAACTATGTCTACTGTTCAAAGCGTATATCAAGTTGACAAAGCAACTGATGGGACAAGAGCTAAGATTCTTGATTAGAGAAGGTTAGGCGACCCAATTTATGGATTGAGAAAGTGGAAACAGAGAGAAAGAGATTAAAGTTTGGTTGTGAAATCAAAAACTAAACTTTCCATGTCGAAATGTCTAGCAGCCCAGATTTGTACATCAATAGGATATCGAAAAGGAGAAAGGTATTATGGTTTGGTCTTTCGTGAGACTTTACTTGATTTAGGGATTTCGAAAGGAAAGGTTATTTGTTTTTAAAATGATATTATATTATTTGTTTTGAAAGAGAACATTGGTTGTGGCTAGTTAGAGAATCTAACTCAATACACAATTCTATTAGTTAGAGGTTAGGTTGGTAAATTCACTAAGAGAAAATGTTTTCTAAGTTCAAAGTATCTCTTTGTGTAACAGAGAATTTAGAATGTATCTTCAAGAGTAAATTTTTCTTGTTTGTTTATGTTTTTCACATTTCTCATCTTTATTGTCTGATTTGAAATTCAAATGAAAATTTTCCCTTTGGTTGATTTGTTAGCTGAATCAAATGATCAAATTAGTTTGTATGGTTGATTTGTCAACTGATCAGTTTTCTTCGGATTTTATGGACAAACGATCACTTTTGTTACGTTAATTGTTCAGAACCGGTCCAAACCAAAACCAATTGAGGACAAGAAAGCCTAAATTAATTTGGTCGCCAGTACCATAACAAGTCTCAGGAAGAACATCTATAGAAGTAAACCATCGACTTAAACCGGTTAACATTTTAGGAGAAACCATAGATTTACACAGGTGGCATCTATTGGGAGCCATCAGCCATGTCATTCATTACCAAAACCTCTTCTTCTCAGTGTGTAGGGGATATACAAACCAGCGATTGAGCACTTTCTTTCAAATTTCATCTGCTCTCTTCTCACTGGATTAATCATTACGTAACGAGGTAGACGCCGAACTTTACTTATCTCTGGTGCTTACTACTGCCTGTAGTCTCTTGTTTGGGTTTCTTTCTTACTTCAAAGTTTCCTCCTTTGTTTAGATTCCTACTTGTTAATTGTGTTTCCCTCTCTTTAATTTCGTTATGTATACCGACTAAAAAGCTTTGAGCTTTGTCTAACTTAACATACCTCTCTCTTCTCTTCTTTCGTGCAGAGAAGATGGACCGTGTTAGCAATTTACCCTCTGTTAAATTTTCATGTTTTTTTTACTTGAATTATATGATTTTAATCTCTTTTTTTTTCTGTTTGTATATCCTTTACACTGGAACTGTTTGTTCCGAGTTAGTTAAAGCTTCTAGCTTTGTCTACAGATAACATACCTCACTTCTTTCTTTCTTTCGTGCAGAGAAAGAAGATGGATCACATTAGCAATTTACCAGACGGTGTTCTTTGTCATATTCTGTCTTTTCTTACTACAAAGGAGGCTGCTTTGACATCAATTCTCGCCAAGAGGTGGCGCTACCTTCTCGCGTTTGTCCCTTGTATCACTATTGACGACTCTGTGTTCCTGCATCCAGAAGAGGGTAAACGGGAAAGGGAAGACATTAAACAGAGCTTCATGGACTTTGTGGATAGAGTTTTGGCGTTGCAAGGGGGTAACTCTCCACTTAAGAGATTCTCTCTCGACTGTTTTAATGGGGCTGATTCAGATAGAGTGGATGGTTGGATTAGCAGTGTGTTAGCTCGTGGCAGTGTTTCGGATCTCAATCTAGCAATCATTATTGATAGTGGCAAAGAAGATAACTATCAGCTCTCTCCAAAATGCTTTGAGTGCAGCACACTAGTTAAGCTGAGAATAGGCACTGGGATTGATCTTACTTTTGTTGCTGATCGCGTTTTCTTACCGTTGCTTAAAACTCTGATTCTTGACACAGTTACTGTTTGTCCTCGTGAGTTTGAGATTCTGCTTCATGCTCTACCTTCCCTTGAGGAATTGCTTCTGACTCATGTAGTGTGGAAAGGTATGGATGTCTCAGTGTCAAGTGCAAGCCTCAAGACCCTAACAATGAAGCCAATCTTTGTTTTGAACACTTTATCATTTGATACACCGAGTCTCCTTCACTTTGAGTACTCGGGTTTTGTTGCATCGGACTATCCAGTAGTTAATATGGGAAACTTGGTTGATGCTCAAATAGACTTCTTCTTAAGGCAACTCCATATCAAGCAACTTAGAGAACCAGATCTTGATTGGTTTGACGACCATGTTGTTCTCCCATTTAGTAATATGTGGAATCGAGGTCTTGTCATACGAAATGTGTGGAATTTCTTTCATGGCATGCGAAATGTTCGGAGTCTTGACTTGTTTCCTGATACTCTTGAGGTCACTCTTCTCTTCTCTCTCTCTTGGATTATTTTACTCTGTATATGATGATTAGGTTCGAAACATGTGATTCCAAAATGCTGTCTTGCTTTCAGGTGCTTTCTATGTGCTCTGAATCGATGCCAGTGTTCAACAACCTCAAATCATTAGATATTAGGAGCGACAAGGATCGAGGATGGAAAGCAATGCCAGCTCTTCTAAGGAACTGTCCACATTTAGAAACTATAGTCATTCAGGTATAAAAAACAACTCGTTTTCCAAACATCTACAGACAGTTAACATTTGGATCTCTTAATTGGTCTCCTTTGTTCCTTTAGGGCCTCGTGCACCATGTGACAGACAAGTGTGGGGATGCTTGTGTCTGCATTTCTCAGGAGGACAAACGACTTTCACTCAAACTTTGCCCAGTTAAAGTGATGAAGATTCATGGGTTTCAAGGAACAATGGAAGAGATGGCATTGATAAAGCATTTCTTGGACTATTTTCCATGTTTGAAGGAGATGGAGGTGTATGCTGAAGAGAATAATAATCCTACACAGCTAGGAAACCAACGTGTCTTGGAGATGTTCGAACTCTACAACAAGTTATCGAGTTGCAATGTCCAGCTCTTAATATGAAGTGGCTGAAGAACAAAACCATCTCCTAGTTTTTGCCTGCAGTTTAAGTTTACTTAAAAACCGTCTCAGACTTTCACCAATCTCAAAAGACTCTAGTTTCTTCTTCTTGCGTCTTTTCTGAATGGCTTGTTTTCATTTGATTCTCTGACAGGTTTTTGTTTTGAGTTTGTTATTGTTGTCGTCTGGTCCTTACTCGAAGTTATTGTTTTTTTCGTTTTTGAGAAGAGAGTGCCAGAAGTTAGCTATCATCACATAAGTAAGCCATCTATCTTAGCCCGAACGTCTACGGTTCGTTGATCAATCATGTATGCTACATAAGATCTGACCATGATCGTAAGATCATTCAATGGGTCCAAATCAAACCGATTCAAGCAAAGAAATGAGAACCTTAACCCAGCTGATTTAGAAACCGAACCAAGTTACCTATGGTTTGAGTTGGTAGTTTGATACATGTAAATTATGTATAATTCACATAAAGAACACTTTTTCTTAAGAACATAATCATGTATTCTACTTGAAACCCCTGTTCGGAATTACGCTAGGCTCTAGTCTATGCGAGTTCTTTTGAAAACTGGTTTCTTCTGTGGTTTGTCTTCATCGGCGGCAGAGTTTGGTCGTGTCTTCTCTTGGTTCCAGTGGAAGAAAATGACTCCTTGTTTTAATCCGTGTCATTGATCCCTGACGATCGTTCACGTTGAAAATGATGTGCCGTGGCTTACTTCCTCAACGAGTTTTTTTGTGGGCTGAAAGCCACAAGTTGTTTATACCTTGGACCTAATTGTTGGGTTTTTGTTTTATTGTTTTATTGTTTGTTGAGCTTTTGTTTTATTGTTTATTTTTGCTTTCGTCCTGTTGGATTTAGTTCCATTAATAAATCGTCCAGATGAAAAAAAAACTCTCGGCATGCACATCTATAAAACAACATTTATAAGTTCTGATTCGGATCATTTTAGATTCAGTTTGGGTTTGGTCACCCAATTAAATTATGTTAAAAGACAAAAATTCAAATATATCTTAGAAATCTCAAAATCCAAACAATAGTATACAATATAGAAATTCCCATAATGTAAAATTAAATACCTAAACTTAACGTAAAAATTAGTCTGATTTGGATAGATGGATGAAAAAATAAGTATTTCAAATATTTTCGGTGTTTCAAGGATTTTTAGTTATTTTCAAATATTTTCTTGCGACTATTTTCAAGTAGCTTTTAGATATTCTATGTATTTAAAATATTTATAGATATTAAACTTAAATTAATTAATATAGTTAAGTATATAACTGGGATGTGAATATCTCAGATACTATACAATATTGTATTTTTTTAATTAAAATTTTTAGATTCATTTAGTAATTTAATCAGTTTCAGTTGTATTTCGGTACCATTGAAATAAGCTTTGTCTCTCTCTTCTCTGTTTTTTCTCTCCCATCTTTCATTGAGGAGAAACGAAGTTTTTACCGGCGTTCATGTCAGATTTCGGACTTTTGACTCTAGGAAGTCGTGGCTCTGTTTTTTTTATTTTTTTGATTAACCTTGGGGCATCTCAGGTCCATGGAGAGGTCCACACTAATCCCCAAGAAGAGGTGCAGTCCACTGATAGACCTTATTTTCGGGTATTCAAAAGAACCCTAAAGTATCGGCACATATCCATGTTAGGTGATCAGGATAATAGTGACTTAGTTTCGCGCCGCGCAGCAGGTAGGTCGAACCTGAAACGTATTAGCGTCCCAGTCCTGCCTCCTTTCCACCCGACCACAATCACCCGGTCAAGTCGTGGCTCAGTTATCATTGGTTTCATGGTTTTCTGTCTCCGGGAGGCGATGGCTTCTTTAGAATCGCTCTCGCCGTCATCGCTTGATCTACGACTCTGTTCTCTTCTGCCCGACTACCTCTCTCTCTGAAACTCTGACGTTTTTTTCTTCCCATTTGATTGGGTTTTTGCATCTGCAAGCTTATCTTTATCATCGTAAAAGCCGGTTCCTATATAGGATAGTCAAAGATGTAAGATCGACTGTAGACGGTTGATGTTTCTTCTTCGATTTATAGATCCACCAGTTTTGACTTTTCTGTGCGAGTTCTTGTGAAGACTAGTTTCTTCTGTAGTTCTTCTTTATCGGTAGCAGAGTTTTGTTGCGTCTTCTCTCTGGTTCCATTCCAGTGGAAGAAAATGGCTCCTTGTTTTGATTCGTGTTCATTGATCCTGGACGATCGTTCACGTGGAAGATGATGTACCGTGGCTTACTTAAACGATTTTTTTTTGTGGGTTGAAGGCCACAAGTTGTTCATACCTTTTGTTGCGATTTCGTTTTACTGTTTAGTTGGGCTTTGTTTGCTTTTTCATTTTGTATTGTGTTGGGTTTCGCCCTGTTGGACCTAGTTCCATTAATAAATATTTTAGATGAAAAAGAAAACCCCACGGGGATGCACATCTACAAGAAAAACCATCAATTTAAACCGGAAGAAAAACCATATTCAATTATTCACAGTGGACTAGTAATTATACCAAACCCTCTTTCTTTATAGACAAGTATTCTAATTTGACCTAGTTGAAAAAAATTCATTCTCATTACCCTACCAAAATTCTATCAACCCTACTTTTTTTTCCTATATTTCCCTTCTCCTTATTACCCTCAACTATTATATTATTATCCTTTCTCAGTGGTCCCCACATGCTTTATGTTTTTTTTTAAATCGATCCGCTTCCTCCTCATAAAGCCAACCTTAAATCCAACAACCTAACAAACCCCACATCAACCCACCTCTCCTTCCAACAGCTGTCCCTCGTGTCTCCTTTCTCCCATCATGTTTTTCTTTCCCCAACCACCATCGAACTTCTTCTCCCTTCCACTTGAGATTGACGATTTTGAAGCTTTTTGAGGTAAAATCATGCATTTTATTTTACTGAAATTTTCATAATAATATACTACTTATGTTCTATGTATTATGTGTAACGAAAATGAAAATTTTGCTGTAAAATTCGTGAGAGTTTTAAAGAAAAATGAAAATATTAGATTTTAAAAATATGTATTTTTCTCTATTTTTAACACGGTTTTGAAAGAAAAAAACATGAAAATTGTGTTAGACGATAATCTGAGTTATGTAACACGTTATGAGTTGATTAAAAGACTTAAAAGATGAAAACTAAAGTTTTAGGTAAAATAGAAGTTTTAGGTATTTTGTTATGAAAAGAATGCTTAAGAACGATTTTGTATATTTCTTCTTTTACCATTGTTTTAAAGCAAAATAATGCATTACGATAGTATATCGGTACTGTGGGTTGTATAACATCCTTTTGGTCAGTTAAAAGTTTTAAATAGACAAAAGTAAAAATTTATAAGAACTACTGGAACTACTGGTACTACTAAAGTGAAACGTGTATTACTTGTATATCGAACGACTCTGTACCAAAGATCTTGGACAACTTAGATTCTTTAAATGGTTAACTAATCATAATTTTATTTCTTTTCAGGGAATTATATGGCTTCTCTATTACAATCATATGTTTTGACTATGGAGGAAGTTACATCAAGGATGGGGCTGAGATAAAGTGGATCTCGGGAGAAGATCAAATTCACACTCTAGTGATGAAAACATCTGTGGAAGAGGTTACATATTCTGAATTGGTCGAGTGTATATGCAGAAAGATTAAGGCAAATGGAGATGGGATGGTGAAGATTAGTTACTTTCCATTGGTATTGTATTCCAACAAGCCATCATATATTTGGTGTGATGAAGACGTTTTGGGTTATCTCATGCAAGTAAATCATGATAAATGTAGAAGTGTTTTACATGTGGAGATCAGCAGTGACATGGATGATACATATGGTGGTATGCCGCTTTCAGAAGATGATTATGGAACTGATGATGAAACTGATGATAGCTATGTTGGTCTTTCTGATGGTGTTGGAAGTGATACATACATAACTGAAGAAGATGGAACCGAGGAAGATGGGACCGAGGAAGATGGGACCGAGGAAGATGAGACCGAGATAGATGGAGCTGAGCAAGATGGAACAAAGCAGGATCATGAGATTGGGGGCATGATCACGCCTTACACAGCTGAACAACATGAATACTTTGAGATGCATGAGGATTTAGAGCATGGGTATGAAGGTACAGAAGTCGGTATGGGAGATGAAGCTGTAAGAGCGGGAGTTGAAGCCACAACAGTAGTAGAAGAAGAATGGGATGATGGTCTCGATTTGGTTAAGGGTCAAGAATTCAGAACTAAGACAACCATGCAAGTTCTAGTTCAGAGGGGTGCGCATAAGAATGGTTTTGAGTATGACACAATGAAGTCGGATACTGGGAGATTTGTGGCAAGATGTCGAGCAGCGAAAGAAGGTTGCAAGTGGTATTTGCGTGTAGCAAAGCTTAAGAATTCAGATCTTTGGACGGTAAGAACTTACATCAAGTCTCATACATGCTCAGTGGTAACTACAAGTACCCTTAGAAATAGAAGGAGAGGCACACCACAGGTTGTTGCATCTGTTTTGGGTGAAGAATATCCCGGTAGATATGACACACCAACACCAGCTGATCTGATCAGTATGGTTATACACAAGGTTGGTGTTGATGTATCATATGCCACAGCATGGAGAGGAAAAAGGATGGCTGCTAATGAAGTGCGAGGTACTCAAGAGAGTTATTCTTTGATACACTCCTATATGCACATGCTTAAGTTGAAGAATCCTGGCTCGGTAAGTTATGTTGAAGTGGATGCGGCGAAAAGATTTAAGTATCTATTTTTCATTTGGAGCTTCCATAGAAGGGTTTGTAGCGATGAGGAAAGTTATCATTGTGGATGGAACACATCTTAAGCATGTTTATGGTGGAGTTCGCTTGTTGCGGCGGCTCAAGATCCTGATCGTCACCATTACCCTATTGCATTTGGTGTAGTTGATGGTGAGAAAGATGAAAGCTGGACGTGGTTTATGAATAATTTGAGGTCAGTGATATCAGATGTAGACGGATTGGTGTTTCTTTCGGATAGAAATATGAGCTTGATCAAGTCAATCCGTGAGGTGTTCCCAACGGCTGCACATGGGTATTGTATCTGGCATTTGGCTCAAAATGTCAAAGGACATGTATTCAACAACAGAGACGTTTGTGCAAGCAAGTTTAGAGAATGCGATATGCTTATGGCTGAGTTCGATGTTCTCTATGCTGCTTTTCGAAAGTATCCTTCTGCTGCCGAGTATCTAGAGAAGAGTGTTGAAGTGGGAAAATGGGCAAGATGTTACTTTGAAGGAGACAGATACAATGTTGACACGACCAATGCAGCAGAATCTATCAATGGTGTTCTTCGGGAAGCGAGGAAATACTTCATGCTACCGATGATTGATGTTATCATTAAGAAAATGGCTGAATGGTTTAACAAACACAGGAAGAAGGCAGCTCAAATACCAGCCACAAAGAAGCTTGTGCCTAAAGTGGAAACCATGTTGTCAAAAAGATGTTTGGAAGCGAGGTGTTTAGATGTGGTTGAGATAAACAGCTTTCTCCATGAGTACAATGTCGATGGTAAAGACGGAAAGATTTATACGGTTGATTTGCAAAGAAAAATGTGCAGCTGCGGTGCTTTGATATAGACAAAATCCCGTGTGTTCATGCATGTGCTGCAAAGTTCTTGAGTGTTGGAACGGACCTCCATCTACAAGAGTTTTGTTGAAATACTATACGGTGGAGCTTTGGCGTTGGCATATTGGAGGACGATTTATCCTGTGCCACATCAGTCTGAATGGGTTATACCAGATGAAATTCGAGCACTCAAAGTTCTTCCTCCATTATATGATAAAAGAAAGGACCCACTCGAAGCAAAGGTTTCCATCAGCCGGAGAATTTCGTGGACGAAGAAGAGGACGAGGGAAGAGGAAGGGGAAGGGAAGGGAAGGAGCAGAGAAATGAGAGGACGTTTGTATGAGTATTTTGAGTGTGGAAGTACTTCGCAGCCTGAGTAGCATGAGACTCTTGTACTTTGAACTAGCGGTAACTCTGAACTACTAGGAACTAATGGAACTACTATGTGTAACGTGAACTGCTAGTCGCTAGAACTACTATGTGTAATATGGACTACTAGGAACTACTTTGTACTACCCTCAACTACCAAAAACTACTTCGTATTACTATTTGTTATGCATGTTTCTAAGAACCTTAATTTTCTTCTTATTATTTATTTTTAAAAAATGTATCTCGTATATTACGTGATTATATGTCCACACATGTGTTTATTTGTCAAACTAGACATAAAATACTCTTAAAATCTCAAGTTGGTAGAAAACTTCTCATTTCAATAGAAAACATCCTTATACTTCCTAGTTAATGTCTTAATGGGAAGGCCATCATGAGATGAATTTCAGAAAATACATATTTTCTGAAAATTTATTCTGCCAATGTGTTATATACAGTATAAAACTGTCTAAATATATTGGTATTACTAATTAATTTAATTTAATGACGTTGTATTACTAAAAAATGTTATAATTTGCAAAAATATTACTATGAAGAGTGAAATATTACTACTACCTTGAGTACTACTAAGAGTAAGATAAATATCACTTTAATATTCAAACACGTTTTAGACATGTGCCATATGTATTTTTTTTTACAAAGTGTTGACAATGTGTTACACGTTTTAGACATGTGTCTTAGGTTTATTTTTTTTTTCATGAAGTGTTGACAATGTTTTTGTCTTAGTAATACATAATAAACCTAGTAGTACAAATTTGCTTTCTTAGAACATGGATTGCCTTGTCTTCAATTAGACCAACCCTGCTTCAAGACAATCACACAACACAAAGCATCCTACATAATAGCATCTAAGTTTTACAGACCAACAACCAAAAAAAAACATAGCATCCTACATAAGTTCACAACAAAGCCGAGATAAATATTAAACATAACATCCTACATAAGTTCACTAAGCCTCTGTTCTAGGCTTCTTCTTGCGCCCTTCAATCTCGTCGGTGTCGGCTTCAGTGAAAGGAGAGGAAACCCACCGTGACCGTGCACGTGTCCTTGTTGTCTGTTCTGGCGTTGTGAACTTCTTTGGGTCAGTAGACTTTCTCGGTCTATTTCTCACCGCAATTGCCTTAGGCCTATGCTTCACCCCAATACGAGCAGGAGCTCCCTCATTCATCTCATCAACAGCAGGAGCTCCCTCATCTACAACAGGAACTCTCTCATCCGTCTCATTAACAGCAGCCGCTTCCTCACTCTCTGAAACTCTCTCAACCGGCTCATCTACAGCAGGAGCTTCCTCATCTACAACAAGAGCTCCCTCAGTCGTCTCATCAACAGCAGAAACTATCTCAGCCGGCTCATCTACAGCAGGAGCTCCCTCATCTACAGCAGGAGCTCCATCATTGCTCTTGCAAAGTGAAAGAATCCAGTGTTGTTGTTTCTCTTCCTCTGTGTATTTATCAGCCTCTTCATCCCACGAAAGAACAAATCTCTTACGTGGTATCCAATTCTCTGATGATCTCCTCGCGGCTGCCTTAGTCCTACCACGTGGTGGTGTAGGAGTTTCCTTGGGTTCCTTCGCAGCCTCCTTCTCTAGTTTCTCAGGAGAATTCTCTGTTTCAACCTCTTCTTCAATCTCATTGTCGTGGTTCAGCTGAGATTCTGTCTGTTCCTCCATAGTTGTTTCCTCACTCTTTTTCTCATCTTTCTCAGGCTCTTTCTCTTACTCAGAACCTTTATCTTCCTCCATAGCCGCTTCCTCACTCTCTTTCTCATCTTTCTCAGGTTCTTTCTCTTGCTCATAACCTTTATCTTCCTCCATAGCCGCTTCCTCACTCTCTTTCCCATCTTCTCCTTTATCACTCTGATCTGTTCCTCTTCATTTCTATCATAAGACCTCTCATAACCCATGTTTTGGTACATGAAATCCTCACGGTTCTCATTCCTCTTCATTTCTTTCTCAATGCCATCAAGCTTCTCCTCCATCGTTTTCTGCTTACTGGCCTTCTTTTTTAAATATCTCTGGCAATATTCAACGCCATCAAGCCTCTTCTCCATTGCCTTCATCCTCTTAGCCCTCCTCTTCAAAACAACTTGGCTCTTTTCCATGACACCAAGCCTCTTGTCCATTGTCTCCACCTTCAAATTCACTTCACTCAAACTAGTCATCAACCTCTCTTCAAACCCTTTCAGAAGGTCCTCCAAACCATGACTAGAGGAGGATACTTCTTCATTCACTTTCTTTTGTCTTTCTTAGTAAACTCCCTTGCAGCCACATCTAACTCATATAACTCTTGCCAAAAGATAGGCTTCTCCTTAACAGTAAGCCATGTGCTCCACGCATTGCTTACTCCTTCCTCATTTTCATAATCTGGCTCCCCTTCCACTATGCGCGCTAAGAGGGATTCTTCATCAACAGTGGGAATCAAAACACTTGTAATAACCTGAAAATAAAACCAACACAATCACTTAACAAACGCAATAGTATTCAACTCACTTAATAAAATCAGTAGGAACCAGAAAACTAAAAACATACCTTGGTTTCTCCAATGGCGCCATACAAATCCTCAAGTGGATAACCCTTCATGCTGTTATTTTGGAAACGCCTCTTGCACATCCTCGGACAGTTACTCAGACAACCATCTACTCTTTCTCTGAATTGTGCACTCAGAGCTGGAATACACTCAAATGCCAAGATCTACAAATAGAACTCGTCAAAACAGAATATTCATAAAAACAACAATTTGTCTAAAGAAAGCAATAATTTACCTCTAAAGGAACTATGAATCCGGGAAAGTTGAGTGCTTTTAGGTTTCCTTTGAGTTGCTTCATCACGTGATTGATGGACCGGATCGCATCATCGAACGCCAGCGACCCCAAGGAAAGGTTTTGCAAATTTCCACATTGTTGACGACTCTTAAAATGAAAGAGTCAAATGGGGCATTATACCTTGCCTTCGCTCTGATAATTGTGCCTAGGAAGTAAAGCACCGCCATCCTGAGTCGATCCCCACATGCACTCATACTCAACAACTTCTTCTTCACAGATTCCATTGTTATCTCCTTATGCGAGTCAAAATGCCTATCTACAAAAGCAAAGCTCCCAAATTCTCATACTTATCCGGTAGTCACGGCAGTCCAAGCCCGAGATGAGTGCATGCTCTCATTGAATACCGGATGGGCACGCCATTAACCGCAAACCAAGCTGTGTCTCCCTCGTATAAGGGAATCGTCGCAGAGCGTCCACATACCCAACAACCTCAAGTTTGGTTCATCGGGCATGTGGAAAATGTGGCGAACCGAGGGTGGTTTTGAACCACTCCAACTCAGGCTTAAGCTCCTTCAAGAACTCCACGTGGAGCTCACAGAGCACTTGCTCGTATCTTACGACTTGGTGAATTCCGTGTTCTTGAAGTATAGCTCATCAGTGGCAATGGTTGGCATTCCTGCAAACCACATCAAATTATATTAGCACTTTATTTATTAATTTGTCTTAGTAAAACCAGTAATACTAGTAATGCACCAACAATACTAAAACCAAAAATATTGCAGAATGATGATCGTGAATCTGAGATGTTGAGAAGGCATACCGAGATGTTGCGAATGATGATCACCGAGTCTCATTCCCTGAGAACTCTTCAGCTATTGGAGCGGGGTTGTGTTCTTGAACCTTTTCTCTTGTGGAATTGTTTTTTCTTATTCGCCTTTTCCTCCCGCTACCACGGCCTGTCATGATCTTAATCCCTGAATATACATAAACAACATATATTCAACAACAAGCTAACAAACCCATTCAATATCCACAAAAATCTCGAACAAAACAATTTACTACTAGGCTTTCAATTAAGTTACACAAAGATAAAACAATTTCTCCCAATAACAAATCGATTCAACAAAAGAATAACTTTAAAAAATTCAGATTCAAACAAAATTGTTTCATTTCTTTAAGCGAACAAGCACACATCATATAGGAAACACACATCAAAGCCATTTGAAGATATGAAAAGGCATTACCTTTTACACCGATTTCAAAACAACAAGAGGATGAAAGGAATCGGCGGAAAATATGGTGGTTCGATGATGAATAGGAGAATACAAGGTGGTTTTGGTGGGTTTCGTGGATTTCGGGATTTCGGTCGATTTTGGGAATGCTTCGAGTTCGTCGGGTTCTAGGGTTTTGAGGATTGATTTCCTTTCGATTTGGGGAAATGAGAAACATAGGAGAGAAAGAGAGGGTTTGGTCCGAATTTGGGAGAGAGATACGCGGGTCACGCCCATGGATCCGGGTCGTGTGAATTGGGTCAAATAGAGAGAGGTTGGATCTGTAAATATTAGATTTCATTAAGGGTAGTTTCGTTTTTTACCACGTTTTTCATTAAAATATGATTAAAAATATAACATTTTTTATTAGTGGGGTAAGATAGAATAACGATAGGAGTGAGTGGGGCATCTTAGAGTAAAGTCCTTCTTTATACCTCCGCTTGTATAAGAAGCGACTAAGTTTGGGTGCATTCCACCGGACCGAAGCCCTAAATTTGGGTGTTGGAATAAGCATTTCGTGACGAGGGTAATGCCGAGCTTTACTCTATCTCTTCTACTTACTTCTGATTCTACTCTCTTCTGAGGGTTTCTTACTTCAAAGTTTCCTCCTTTTTGTTAGATTCTTACTTTGCCTTGTTAATTAAGTTTAGTTTTCCTCTGTTTAGTCATCATCGTATCCGCTTATCTTCCGACTAAAAAGCTTAGAGCTTTGTCTATTTGCAGAGAAGATGGACCGTGTTAGCAATCTACCAGACGAGGTTCTTTGTCATATACTCTCTTTCCTTACTACAAAGGAGGCTGCTTTGACATCGATTCTCTCCAAGAGGTGGCGCAATCTTCTCGCGTTTGTCCCTTGTCTCACCATTGACGACTCTGTGTTCTTGCATCCGGAAGAGGGTAAACGGGACAGGGAAGACATTAAACAGAGCTTCATGGACTTTGTGGATAGAGTTTTGGCGTTGCAGCAGGGTAACTCTTCCCTAAAGAAATTCTCTCTCAAGTGTGTTGCTAATGAGGCTGACACAGATCGACTGGATGGTTGGATTAGCAATGTGTTAGCTCGTGGTAGTGTTTCGGATCTCGATCTACAGATCATTAACAAAGGGGAATTTTATCAGCTGTCTCCAAAATGCTTTGAGTGCAGCACACTAGTTAAGCTGAGAATATGCTGTGGATTTGATGTTACTTTGGTTGCTGGTCGAATTTACTTACCAATGCTTAAAACGCTGGTTCTTGTCTGGGTTAAGGTTTGTCCTAACGAGTTTGAGACTCTGCTTCATACTCTGCCTTCCCTTGAGGAATTAGTTCTGGCTCGTGTAATTTGGAAAGATAGGGATGTCATAGTGTCAAGTGCAAGCGTCAAGACCCTAGCAATATACTTAGGCTTTTGGTTAAACACTTTATCAATTGATACACCAAGTCTTGTTCACTTTGAGTACTCTGGTTGTGCTGCATGGGACTATCCAGTAGTTAATATGGGAAAGTTGGTTGATGCTCAAATCGACTTCTTCTTAAGTGATAGCCAACTCAAGCAACTTGGAGAACCAGATAATGACGAAGATGCTCTTCGTTATAGCAATGTGTGGAAACTCTTTCATGGCATGCGAAATGTTCCTCATCTTAGCTTGCTTCCTAATACTCTTGAGGTCAGGTTTCTAATTCAGTTCCTGGAGCATATGAGCAAGCGAAGATCTAGTTTTTGAAACCTGTGATTCCGAAATATTTTGTTTTGTCTTATCTCTGCTTCCAGGTGCTTTCTATGTGCTCTGAATCGTTGCCAGTGTTCAAAAACCTCAAATCATTAGCTATTGAGAGTCACAAGTATAGAGGATGGCAAACAATGCTAGCTCTTATAAGGAACTGTCCACATTTAGAAACTCTAGTCATTGAGGTATGAAGATATTTAGATACTCTAGTCATTGAGGAACAAATCGTTTGCCAAACGTGTACAGACACTTAATATTTGAATCTTGATCCTTTGTGCATGTAGGGTCTCGTGCACCGTGTAACAGATAAGTGTGGGGATGTTTGTGACTGCATTTCTCGAGAGGACAAAGTACTTTCACTCAAACTTTGTCCAGTAAAAGTGATGGAGATTCATGGGTTTCAAGGAACAATGGAAGAGATGGCAATGATAAAGCACTTCTTGGACTATTTTCCATGTTTGAAGGAGATGGAAGTCTATGCTGAAGAGAATAATAATCCTACACAGCTAGAAAACCAACGTGTCTTGAAGATGTTCGAACTCTACAACAAGTTATCGAGTTGCAATGTCCAGCTCTTCATATGAAGTGGCTGAAGCACAAAACCAGCTCTTCCTGCAGTTTAACCGATCTCAAAAGACTGTAGTTTCTTCTTCTTGTCTGTTTTCTGAATCATTTACTATCGATGGCTTGTTTTCATTTGATTCTCTCACAGGTTTTTGTTTTGAGTTTGTTATTGTTGTCGTCTGTTCTTGACTAGAAGTTATTGTTTTTTCGGTTTTGAGAAGAGAGTGCCAAAAGTTAGCTATCATCACATAAGTAAGCCATCTATCTTAGCCCGAAAGTCTACGGTTCGTTGATCTGACCATGATCATAAGATCACTCAATGTGCCCAAATCAAACCGATTCAGGCAAAGAAATGAGAGCCTTAACCCAACTGATTCAGAACCAAACAAGTTACTTATGGTTTGACTTGATAGTTTGATACATGTTAATTATGTTTAATTCACATAAAGAACACTTTGTCTTAGAGAACGTAATCATGTATACTACTTAAAACTAGTTAAGCATCCTAATTTTTCTTTATGGTTTTGCATACAACCAGCGATTGTAGCTTACACTTTAGTTCCCACAGTGTGGATGTCCGGATTCGATTCGGATCTATCCGGATTTTTAAGATTAGAATTTTAAACTCTGTTCGAATATTTATACATTTTGATTTGGATCATTTCAGGTTTGGATTTAGTCACCCAATTAAATTATGTAAAGAAATATAAAAAATCCAACATATCTTAAAATTCTCAAAATCCAAAAAAGTATTACACAATATAGAAATTTTCATAGTATAAGATTAAATACATAAAAATTAGTTTGATTTAGATGTATACATAGAAAACAAATATGTATTTAAGATATTCTCGGTGTGTTTGAGGATTTTGGTTATTTTCAAATATTTACTTATGACTATTTCCAAGTGACTTTTAGATATTTCATGTATTTTAAATATTTTAGAAATATTAATTTAAAATAATTAAATATAATTAAATATAAAATTGGGACATGATACTAAAAATATATTTTTATTAAAATTTTAGATTCATTTAGATAATTAATCAGTTTTGGTTGTACTTCGGTACTATTTTTTTGATGAGATTCAATTCGGTTTTTCAAATTTAGAAGAAAAAAACTCTTGCAACATACTTTTATAGAAAAAATCCGTCAATTTAAACTGGAAGGAAAACTTTTTATCTTATTAAAATTGAAGTTTAAATAACAAACACCATTAAACTTACAATTTATTTACAAGGCAAATGTCACTAAAGTAATTAATAAGCCTATTATTAAGTATTCTTTGTTTTTTCTTAATTCAATAAATAATTTCGTATTTTAAACTCAAACAGTTACTTAATTATACTTTAATGACATTGAAATCTATCTAATCATAACTGTTAGCATTTATTATCTTTTTATCAGATTAAAAAAACATAAAACATATCTGAATTGATTTTTAAAATAATTAGTGTTAAAAATAAACTTAAAATTAATAATTAATAAACATGAAAATAGTTAATGTTATATATATTAGGTAAACACTTTAAACCATGAAAAAAATATTTAGGTATATTAATATTATATTATTAATAACTAATTAATAATAGAGACAAAACACTCATAAATCCACCACCTAAATCGACTTTATGTATCCATTTACTAAATTTATGTAAAATCACATAAAAGAAACATATATATAATATATAAATAAAATATAAATTAATATATAAATATGTTATTATACTTATATTTTGATATAAGTAAATAAATTCAATATAAAACATATCGAAGAGTACAAAATATATAGTACCAGATTGTAAATAGTATATTAAATTTTTACTAATTAATATTATCATAAAATTTTGATCCACAACAAAATAAAAAAATACAATTATGTGGATGCACGGATCACATTCTAAAACTGGTGGTGATACAATTGATTATTTAAAGGATAAAAATAAAATTATTTATTATAAAAAATAAAATTATTATGTTTATAAATATTATATTAGATAATTATTTAATGTTGATAAAATTTAAAATATATATTATGCTTAGATAAAATAAATATTTATATATAGAAAATAAAAATAAACATCGGCGGTTGAAGCTCTCGACAAGTAATTATACCAACATAGTCACACTGGACTAGTAATTATACCAAAACCATTTTTCTTCAAATCTCCGCTTGTAACCCAGCGACTAAGCTTGCTCTCATCTCATCTCAGTGGATGCATCCTTGATTTGGACGGGGGGTTGGATTAAGCATTTCGTAACGAGGTGAATGCCGAGCCGCCCGCTTTACTCTGTCTCTTGTGCTTACTACTGATTCTAGTAGTCTATTGTTAGCGTTTCTTAGTTTGATTTCTACTTGTGTTGTTAATTGCATTTCCCCTGTTTGTATTTCCTGCAGAGTTAGTACCTTTCTCTGTTTGTATTGTATGGTCATCATCGTATCTCTCTAATGTTCCCAATTAGTTAAAGCTTCGAGCTTTGTCTACAGTTAACATACCTCCTCTTCTTTCTTTCTTTGGTGCAGAGAAAGAAGATGGATCACATTAGCAGTCTACCAGACGGGGTTCTTTGTCATATTCTGTCTTTTCTTACAACAAAGGAGGCTGCTTTGACATCGATTCTCGCCAAGAGGTGGCGCAACCTTCTTGCATTTGTCCCTTCTCTCACCATTGATAACTCTGTGTTTCTGCATCCGGAACAGGGTAAGCGGGACAGAGAAGACATTAAACAGAGCTTCATGGACTTTGTGGATAGAGTTTTGGCGCTGCAGGGTAACTCTCCCCTAAAGAAATGCTCCCTCAAGTGTGTTAATGGTGTTGATTCAGATACAGTGGATGGTTGGATAAACCAAGTGTTAGCTCGTCGTGTTTCGGATCTTGATCTACAGATCATTCTGAAGCAAGATCCAAAGATACCTGGGGAGAAGTACCAGCTGTCTCCAAAATGCTTTGAGTGCAGCACACTAGTTAAGCTGAAAATAAACTTTGGGATTCGTGTTGGTTGGGTTGCTGATCGCCTTTTCTTACCGTTGCTTAAAACACTGATTCTTGACAAAGTTCCCGTTTGTCCTCCTGAGTTTGTGACTCTGCTTCAAGCTCTGCCTTCTCTTGAGGAATTGGTTCTGACTAATGTACTGTGGAAAGGTATGGATGTCATAGTGTCAAGTGCGAGCCTCAAGACCCTAACAATGAGTTTATGCTGTTTTTTAAACACTTTATCATTTGATACACCGAGTCTTGTTTTGGCTTGCTTTCAGATGTTTTCTCTGTGCTCTGAATCGCTGCCAGTGTTCAACAACCTCAAATCATTAGCTATTAAGAGTCACGAGTGTAAAGGATGGCAAGCAATGCCAGCTCTTCTAAGGAACTGTCCACATTTAGAAACTCTAGTCATTAAGGTACAAAAACAACTTATTCTATAGTCCATGCTTAATACTTTGAATCTTCTCTTAATGGGTCTCCTTTGTTCCTTTAGGGTCTCGTGCACCATGTGACAGACAAGTGTGGGGATGCTTGTGTCTGCATTTCTCGGGAGGACAAAGGACTTTCACTCAAACTTTGTCCAGTCAAAGTGATGAAGATTCATGGGTTTCAAGGAACAATGAAAGAGATGGCATTGATTAAGCATTTCTTGGACTATTTTCCATGTTTGAAGGAGATGCAGGTCTATGCTGAAGAGAAGAATAATCCTACACAGCTAGGAAACCAACGTGTCTTGGAAATGTTCGAACTCTACAACAAGTTATCGAGTTGCAACGTGAAGCTCTGCATATGAAGAACAAAACCATCTCCTAGTTTTTTATAGCTTGCTTGAAAACTGTCTCAGATTTAACTAATCTCATAAAGACTGTAGTTTCTTCTTCTCGCTTGTTATCTGATTCATTGGCTATCGGCAGCTTGTTTTCATTTGGTTATCTGACAGGTGTTTTCTTTGAGTTTGTTCTTGTTGTTTGTCTTTGACAAAAGTGATTGTTTTGCTTTTGAGAAGTGAAGTGACCAATGTTAGGCTATAGATACTACGTAGAATCTGACTAGGGGTGGGCGTTCGGGTTCGGATTGGGTATTTCGGATTTTCTGGTATTTTTTTTATAGGAATATAATATTCATTCGGGTATTTCTATACATCGAGTTGGGTTCGGGTATTTTTAGTTGGGGTTCGGTTATTTCGGGTCGGGTTTCGGATATTTAGATTTTGAAAGAAAAAACAAAATTTTCATTACTCAAGTTTTTTGTATTTAAAAATATACTTTTAATTTAACTGGTTTTTTAATTTTCAATAGATTAAATGATTAATAAAATTTGGAGAAAAAAATTTAAAATAAACAGATACTATTTTGGCTATTGTTTTGGAATTTTGGATACATTTTTGTTAATGTACGAAACAAAAAGCTTGACATGTTTTTGAAGTGAGTAGCAATCCGTGATTATATGTTATATTATCTGATCTTAAACTATGTATAACATTAATAAAAATATTTTGAATAAAATGAGAGGAGTAAACTAGAAAATATAAGATTAAATATACATATGTTCGGTTATCTTCGGATATCCATTCGGGTTCGGATATCCAAATTCTCCTAATTCAATACACATTCGGTTTTACTACTTCGGTTTGGATTTCGGTTCGGGTTTTTCGGATCGGATTCGAGTGCCACTTCGGATATCGGGTAAAGTGCCCACCCCTAAATCTGAGGATGATCATTCAATGGGTCCAAATCAAACCGGTTCAGGTAAAGACATGAAAACCTTAACCGAACCAAGTTAACTTATGGTTTGAGACTTTGAGTTAATTGTTTTATACATGGTAGTGAAGAGCCAAACCGCTTGGTTTATACACGGAGCTTACAACTAATGGGCCTCATGGAGCCAAGCCAAGTGGGCTTTTTTAACTACGTATCTGGTTAAAGCAAAGAACGCCATTTGTTTCGGATAAGCCCTAAATAACCGAATCATCAACCGATACATCTGATTGGAAAATCTCGTCGTTTTCTCTTAATTTTCCCAGGAAAATCGTTAGTTAGAAGGTAAACCTCAAGAAAACGCTCTTGTTATCTCTTGATTCAAGGTTCTAGCCATCTCTATCCTTTCCAATTAGTGAAATATCTGTATCGCGATGTTTCGTTTTGGTTTCCTGGAAAATGTCAAACTGACTGGTCTCTAACGCTGTGATTTTGATTTTTTTTTTCTATATTTTCCCGTTGAGTTGTTCATGTCATTGCGTCTAAACTCTGTGTTGAAAATCTTCTCTAGTAGTAACAGCGTGAATGGCGGATGAGGTGGCAATCCACGGCGACGTTGAGGATCGTGCGGCGAAGGCGATCTCCGAGTCCGATCAGGAAACGGAGAGCAAGAATCGGGAGCTCACGAGGGAGAATCTCGATACGAAGGAGAGGTTAAAGAAGCTAACGGGAGAAATCGAGGAGATGAGACACGTAGAAGCGGAGATGAATCAGAGCATCGTAGAAATGGAGAAAGAGATTGAGGATTACGAGGAAGAGAAGAAGGCTCTTGAAACTATCTCGACCAGAGCTGTTGAGCTCGAAGCAGAGGTGTTGAGTCTCCAGGAAGATCTCAACGCTTCGTTGATTGGATTGGATAAGACGGTGGAGGAAGTGGAGGAGCTGAAGAAAGAGTTGGCTGAGAAGGGAGAGAAGCTGGAAGGGTGTGAGAAGGAAGCTGAGGGGTTAAGGAAAGAAAGAGCTGAGGTTGAGAGGAAGGTTAGAGAGTTGGAGAGGAAGATTGGGGTTTTGGAAGTGAGGGTAGTGGAGGAGAAGAGCAAGAAGGTTAGATTAGAAGAGGAGATGAGGGAGAGAGGTGATGCGAAAGAGAAGGAGATCAACGAGCTGAAGAAGAAAGTTGGGGATTTGAATATGGAGCTGGTGAAGGATGGAGAGGAGTTGAAGAGATACAAGTCTGAGAAGAAGAAGGGGACAGTGAGTGAAGCTGAGGAAAGAGAGAAGGATATGGAGTTGAAGAAGGAGGAGTTGGTGAAGAAGGTTGATGAAGCGCAGGAGATGATAATTGAGTTGAAAGAGAGAACCATGAAGCCTTGTATCAGGGAGAAAACCGCAAAGGTTGATATGGGAGTAGAGTTGTGGTGGCCAGTGGTTGGTGCTGGTTTGGTTGCAGCGACCGCGTTTGTCTGCTACTCCAAGCTCAGGTGAATTTTTTTTGATTGATGTGTAACGGATGAGGAATAACTGATGACCAAGTTCTTAAGATTGATTATACAGGTTGGCTAGAACTTTGTTTTGGGGTTGGATTTGAATTTGTGATGTTTCTGTTTTTGATGCCACGAATGAATATCGCAACTGTGCGGAATGAATATCGCAACTGTGCTTTTATCAGTTGTCTTTTTCTTTTACATTTTACCTGATTTCAAAGAGGAACATGTTTTGCTTGACCAGTGCTTCTTCATCCCAAGTCCATGATTACCAATATTGCTTGGAAAGGAAAAAAAAAAAACTTAAATAAATTTGAGACGGTTTTGAAAGTGATTGTTTGGAAGAACATATCAAAAGTCTGACTTCAAGAAATGAAGCAACTCATTGTAGATTAGTAGATTGCATCAAGACCAAGAATCTTCATATCTGTGTTTTCCTATAGCCATGGCCCATGGCGCACCAAGATGCAGACCCAAACGCCTTGGTAAATCTTAAAACGAGGCTATGTCTTGGAAGCGCTTGTCTTGGTTGGCCTTGAGCCATGGCGCAAGGTCCTAACCACATTGCGTCTCTTTATAAACTAGCTTTTGTTGCTGTCCGTCTATATTTTTGGAAAGCAAAACGTGTGGAACAAAAGTAGTCAATCTATTTGGTCTAAAACAAGAGATCTGGAATATTATCTTCGTGTTTCCGATAAACAACTTACAACTACTTTTTGTTGGGTCAAATATAAAAGTAAAACATTAAAAATATTATAAAGAAGGGTGAGATGCAGACCCCATCGATGGCTGCCTCCACTACTCCTTTCTACTACCCAATCCCCAAAAGCTTCCTCCTTTCTCCCCCTTCCCGTTGCAAACGTAACCCTAATAATCTCATCTCTTGCTCCACCAAACCCATCTCTTCTCTGCAAACGACAAACCATCGAATCCAAAAGCAGAATCTTCCTCTACCGCCCACTTTCGAAGATTCCTTTCTCCTCTACCAATTCAGCTCCCCCACCGAAGACCACCCAGGATTCTCTAACCGGATCTCTGACGGAGAACCGGTCGAATTGGTTATCCGGGGCGTAGAAGAAGCCGACAAAAGCTTGGTAATTTCGTCGAACATGTGGTGGGCAGATCTGAAAGCGGCTCTTGGGCAACGAATCAACGTAGAGGGCATCGTCTCTTCCGTCTCCGTAATCGTAAAAGATCGTCATTTGGTTCTTCCACATGTTTCAG
Source organism: Brassica nigra (assembly GCA_016432835.1). Taxonomy (NCBI): domain Eukaryota; kingdom Viridiplantae; phylum Streptophyta; class Magnoliopsida; order Brassicales; family Brassicaceae; genus Brassica; species Brassica nigra. The sequence continues at coordinate 8,137,722 of CM028246.1, read as the reverse complement.
TGAGAGATTTACGCTACATTGACTGGGGAGAGCTGAAGAAAAGGGGATTCAAGGGTGTAGTCTTCGATAAAGACAACACTCTTACTGCTCCTTACTCTCTAGCGATCTGGCCACCACTCAGGCCTTCGATTGAGCAGTGTAAAGCTGTGTTCGGACACGACATCGCCGTGTTTAGCAACTCCGCAGGTAAAAAAAATAAATTGGATAAAGTTTGAATCTTTTTGTTGTTTGGTTGATTGAAAGATGCTAACTTTACTATGTCTTTGAACATTAGGGCTTACGGAATATGATCATGATGATTCGAAAGCTAAAGCCTTGGAGGCTGAGACAGGGATTAGAGTGTTGCGACATAGTACGTTACTTGTATATCTACTGTGATTCTTTTTGTTTATAGCTTTGTAACTGATGAAGTCTGTTTTCAATTTCATGTTTTTTTTAGAAACAAAGAAGCCTGCGGGAACTGCTGAAGAAGTTGAGAAACACTTTGGTTGTGCATCTTCGGAGCTAATCATGGTAAAGTGAACTTTATGAGGAATGTTGGGGATGAAACTGCTTGGTAGATAAGATGTTTGGTATGTAAAGTGCAAGTGTCTTTTTGGGGCAGGTGGGTGATCGACCTTTCACAGATATTGTTTACGGGAACAGAAACGGGTTTCTAACTGTTTTGACCGAACCGTTGAGTCGAGCTGAGGAGCCTTTCATTGTTAGACAGGTTGGTTTCCTCTTCCTTGTAGCCTGAAGAAGAAAATTTTTAGATTTGCTCAGAACTCTGTGTCTACATCACACTTCCTTTAGCTTCTCGGATTGCTTGAAAACTTGTTGTAATGGAGTTATTTCACTTATTATTTGGTGGAACACACATTGTACAGGTGAGGAGATTAGAGTTGGCCTTGTTGAAACGTTGGTTGAGAAAAGGTTTGAAGCCTGTGGATCACATTTTGGTATCAGATGTAACACCATTTGTTAAGGATCCTTCAGATTTGTAAGAAGGATTCTCAGTTTGCTCAAGCAACAACTCTGTTCCTTGTTTTTTTTTTCTTTGATGTAATGGAAATTTTGACTTTTGGCTAAATGAGAAATGATAATTCAAAGTTTGGGTTTCGAATCACTGGTAATGCAAAAGGAACAAAATTTAGAGAATTGAAAGATTAATGTATGTAATGGACAGTCTTTCCCTCGTCGGTATAAATAAGATTGGACAAAGAACAGACAGCTCAATAAGCATGCATAATAGTTGATGTTTAGCAATGCATCTCAGCTTAACATAACCAAACCAAGACCAAACATTGCATGTTGCAAGACAAGCAAGATACTAGAAAATAGTATCAAACAGTTCACTTTTTGGGAAGATATGGAGAGTAAAAACAGAAATCTAACATACTTCACTTCAAGGCCCTACAAAGTCAAAAACTCTAATTCTAGGCTGGCATGCCTTTATAGATCAGCAGCCTCTAGAATTTCCAGGTATAAGAACATTCACAGACCAGTTACTCAACTTGGCTCTAGAGGGTTTTCCATGGGTGAAGCAGAACCATGTTGGCTACGGACATACATATACCCCGGTGTAATGAGTCTGCTTGCATTTTTCATTGATCAGGCTTGTATTAGTACCAAATTTTTACCTGTTCCATTGTATTTTTTTTTTTTGAGAAAGGGCCTTCTATTAACGTGTTCCATTGTATTACCTGCAGAATGAATGGTAAAAAAAATCTTTCTGAATGGAGTACGGCTCGCAAATGTTTGTAAGAGCATCCAACATTCTTAAATTTGGAGTTCTTGTTGCAGAATCCAGAACCACAGCAGACTTACTGGTCTTAGAGAGCTTACAAACGAGGACCAAAGAGCAACTCGCCTTAATCTTTGAATCGATAGTTTAGTTTACACTAACCAAAATTATATCTCATCACAGACACCTGAGTGACCATGATCTTTTCAGACTCAAACCATAACTTTTTGAACATGTTCCTTTAGAGTCAGATATACTGTTCTGTTCTGTGTAATGCCATTTTATATCGTTCAGAAAGAATGAGGATCTTGAAACATGAAATTCTGAATCCATTCAAACCAGTTAAAGATTTGTTCAGTGTGGGGGCTCGTCATGATATGCATATGCAAGTTTCATTTTTTCTTCAACAGTAATTTTTTTAATATACTTTTAGCAAGTCTTATTTTGGAAAGTATAATATTTTCTCCATTTTAATTTATTTGATGTTTTAAAAATATTTTTGTTATAAAATAAGTGATATTTTCACTAATCAAATTAAAATATAAATGTTATTTGATATTTGTGACTAATTACATGATGCTGAATTTTTTGTTGGTTAAACTAATTTTGTTTAATGATATTTTTTATATACCCAAGATAATTTTTACTTAATATATGTACATTAATTTTATAAACATCAAATAAAATGAAACATAGGGTGCGTAAAATGTACGTATAATATGTTAGCTGTGAATTTCAGATAAGGTTTAGAAAATTTTCAGTTGCCTGTATAATGAATGTAATTTCTAAAGGTATCAACTTGTGTAAAGAACAATGGCAGTCACACTACCAATACATGCAGAAACGACAACGTGCTTGTCTTCAAAATAATTAATCTGTACCACTTTTTAAATTGAAATAATTTATGTTTTCCAAAATACCTGACACTTCGAAATAGGATATTGTACGATTTTTATCCATTCTGGCCACACTTTGTAGTTTATATAACACTAGATACGGACCCGTACGTTGCACGGGTTTTAAATGATGTTAAATTTTCACGGACACATAAAAATAATGAAAATCTTTTTCATATTAGTTCTTGAATTTTTCAGTATATATTGGTCTTATTTTAGTAATAATAATTTGTTTCTTAAATAAATTTTGATTGATATTTTTATTTCTATTTCAGTTTCATGGTGTTCTAAATACTATATTAAATTTTTATTTTTAATTATTTTCAAAATAATAATAGTCGTAGTTAATTGGATGAAAAAATTAATTGAAACATATTGAATTGTAACCTCTATATATTATTTACATTGCTTAATACAAATTAAAAACACCACAATTCAAAATATTAAATTGCACAGCATCAATCAATATGTATTATTGATAGTTAGCTAAAAATCAAATATATTGCAAAATAAAACATCAAATATGTTTACTTTAGTATCCATGGTGTGACTTTAACCTCTTTTTATATATTATATATTATTGTATTTTTTTGATATATAAAATTTTGTAGTATACTATTGTCGTTATGTTTTAAAAATCTAAATCTACGAAGTTGTAGTGACTCTTGATAGTGCGATGTATAATTGTAAGACCGGACTTGGAAAAAATAGACCAACATTTTAAGGTTTAATCTTAACTCTTGTTGATAGTCATTGCATAGCAAACTCGTGTAGAAAATTAACGGCATTTCAGTTTGAAATGCAATCTTATATATGTTGGGTAGAGACTTATTCTAAAAAGAAAAATTTGTTTTTCCACATAATTTCTGGATAAGATTTCTACTTTCAGTAATCATGTTGTCTAGGTCAAGTTATTAGTAACATTGTCCATTGCAAAGTCTTTTTCTGTGATTTCAATTCTTTAGTAGCATGACCTACAACATTCCATTGCAAACTCTTCTTTTATTTAAATTTCTTAGTAGCATAACCTACAAAAGTATAACCAATTTTATATCTCGATAAGAACAAACGCAGATAAACATAATAGTCACATTAACTTTAGTAACATTGTCCATTGCAAAGTCTTTCTCTTTGATTTCAATTCTTTAGTAGCATGACCTACAACATTCCATTGCAAATTCCTTCCTTTTTTATTTAAATTTTTTAGTAGCATAACTTACAACAGTAGAACCAATTTTATATGTCGATAAAAACAAACACAGATAAGCATAATAGTCACATTAACCTCCCCTATTAACTTACATACAACAACATGTACAAACGCTTAAGTATAATTGTGGCAATCTAACTAACGTACGACAGCATGACAATTATATAATTTTCTAAAAAGATCAACATCAGTTTAATATGAAAATCAGGATACCTAGTTATTTCCTCAATATATGACACCCAAAAAAAAGTAGAACACACGAAGATGTGAAAGAACATGCAGAAAAATTCATTTAATATTTTTCTTGTATCTCTAATTCACAAAACATGAGAGAGTTTAATCACACACATATAAATATATATATATATATATGTGAATAATTATATCTCCTTTTGGTTTACAATTTATAAAAGAATATTAACTATTCCAATTGGAAAATTGGTTATTCATAAAAATATCTGAAATAATTATTCTACAAAAAGTTTTTGATTAGGATTTGAAGAAAGGAAAACTATTATCAAACACTCTTTTACAATTTTCTTATGCTTAAGATTTTAGAAATTGACTTACTATCAAATATTTTTCTTACAATTATATTTTCTTTAGAAATTCAGAAAACAAAAATTGGTGTTAAAATAAATTATTTGACTAATATTGTTTTGTTTAACGTTTTTAAAAAGAAAAAAATAGAGAAAAATGCTACTAAAGAATTAATTTTCTTTTATAAAAAAGTTCTTTTATCATCTTATTATATATTTTATTAAACATGAGATATTTTAACACATATCAAAATTTTAAAAGGAAAAATACTATAAAATAATCTCTTACAATTATCTTTTCTTTAGGATTTTAGAAAAGGAAATTCAGTATTAAATAAATTACCTTACAATTATTTTTTTCTTTAGGATTTAAAAAAGGAAATTTTCTTAAAAAATCCCTATTAAATATTTTCAAAATCTGTATAACATAATTTTGAAAATTAGGTTTCAATATATTTTTATTTTTTTAGTATATATATTTTAATCATAAGATATTCTAACACATGTCACAATATTAAAATAAAATTACTATCAAATAATAGTTTGAAATATATGTTTTTAAGATTTTAAAATAGAAAATTACTATTAAATAATATTTATAATTAATTTTAAGAAAATCGTTTTAGTATCTTACTATATTTATTTTAATTATGATATTAGTTTAACATATATCACAATTATAAATATATAACTGCCATATGTCACACTTATGTTAATTAGCAACTTTGAAGAACCAAGCTCAATATATTTTTTCAAATTGTTTTCAAATTTTTTTTATGTTCAGGATTTTTAAAAGTAAAATTTCTAAAAATACTATTAAATTATTTCTAAAGTTACTTTTTACTATTAAATATATTTTAAATTTACTTTTTCAATTTTTTATTATTATCTTAGTATATATATTTTTAATCATTATATATTTTAACACATGTCAGAATATTAAAAGGAAAACTATTATCAAATAATCTTTTGCAATTATCTTTTTTTTAGGATTTTAAAAATGGAAAACTACTATTAGATAATAAATATAACTACTTTTTAATCAAAATTCGTTTTTGTTATTATCTTAGTATGTATATTTTTAATTATGAGATAGATTCACATATGTCACAATCTTAAATACATAATTGACATGTGTCGCGATCATGTTAATTAGTAACTTTGAAGAACCAAACTTTATATAATAAGATATTTGGTTCTTAACTCTTTTTTTTTTTGATCAACTGGTTCTTAACTCTTAATGTACATTTTTCCATATCGAACAGCAGTGATACATCATCACTCAACAGAATGTGATATCTCTTATATTTAATTTGACCTAGACATTTAGGCCATCTCCAACCATGACATCAAAACACCAAATTTGATGTAAATTCATCTTCAATAGAATACTAAAAATAATATTATCCCACCAAATTTAATGTAATGTAAACAATGTTACACTAGATTTGGTGTAAAACTATTTATCAAAAAAAAATTTGGTGTAAAACTATACATAACACCAAAGATTAAAATAATATATTTTATTACTTTTATTTAATTCTAGATAGATTAATTTTATTAATTAGTTTCAACTTATAGCTATACCATAATTTTTTATATTTTATTTATGTTTTCACATTACTAAAAATTAAACTATTATTGTATTTATATTTATAATTAATAATATAATTAAGTGAGTTTTAGGAATTACATTAAATTGTAACAGAATAAAAATGATTTTCATTTTTAAATGTATGCAATTTTAATTTCGACTAATATTTTAAATAAAACAAATAAATAAATATACAACTAACCAAAAGAAAATAACAAATATAAATAAACAGAAAATAAATTTACAAATTTTAATAAATAAATAATATTAATCAATACAAAAAATTAATGTAATAAATTACCAAATTAAAAATTTAATAATATAAAATATTGTTTTGGTGTAGAATTTGGTATGATAGTTAAAGATGAAAAATCAAGTTTAACACCAAAACACTAAATTTGATATAATTTCAACATCAAATTTGGTATAATAGTTGGAAATGCCCTGACTACGAACCTCTGAAGTTATTTAATTATTACACTAGTTCAAATATTCAAAGTCTTATTCCTTATCATCATCACTCGTCTTTTCAACTACAACCATTCTTTTATTTTTTTTTTTTTGAAACACAACTTCAACTACAACCATTCAAATCATGAACAAGAACACAAAACATAAGTTAGGTGAACATAAATGTCTGACAATTCACACCACCTAGGCAGGAAACAATACTCTATAGCACGATATCACTCAAGTTGTATGAGTGCTTCCTATTGTTATATTTTAAAAAATTTAATACTCTAATGTAATTTAGACTTATAGACAAATAAGTATGTTGAAGTGTTCCACTAATTACTGCAATTAGTTAAACCCTCAAAACTTGGTTAACTACTGACTCCATTGCCCATAAGTAATAGAGCAATTAAAGGACGGTGATCTCCAGGAATAGCGCACCATTAAAGTCCATGTGGGGGCTCTCACACTCGAACCCTCTCTGCTATGTGTCGGTATGACTCCGCAAAATACAAAATTACTCGTGGAAGAGGACATTCTTGTTATTTTCTGCCGCGATTACACAATCTATTTGTCGGTAAGTATTTATTTAGTCCTTGGTACTCATAATCTTTTTTTCTTTAATCATAAAAACGTACCAACGATTAATCCAGTTCAAAAAAATATAAAATGTGTTACCATTAATTTTTGGAAAAATTGCATGAAATACTGTAAATTGGCTATTATTTTTTTTTAAAAAAATATACTCAATCAAAAATACCATAACATTTAGATTTAAGGTTTAGTGATTATTGTTTATGATTTAGTAGTATGGTGATGAAATTAGGTTTATAAATTAATATAAAATATTTATAAATGACTTATGGGGAATATTTTAATCTTTTCTAATCAGAAACTGAAAGTATTTATGAAAATAATTATCATATAAGAATCAATTTGAAAATGGTATTAAATTTGTGGTAAAATTTATGAATAAATAAAAAGAATTTTACTTTCAGCAGTTCAATCGTGTTTTATCTTAATAAATTACTTTTACCATAAATTTAATATTACTATCCCAATTTACTTTTAAATAATGAATATTTTATAGATACTCTAATTTCTTAATGATAAATATTAAATTTATCTTCTTAAATCATTTATAAAATTTTAATACAAATTTATAAATTCAATCTCATTTCTTAATTATTAGCCTTCAACAATAATCACTAAATTATAAACCTAAATGTTAAAATATTTTTGAATGAAAGACTTTAAAATGGATAATCAATTCAGATATCTCAACAGTAGCTTTTTATCTTAATAAATGAAATCACATTTTACTTACGTTTAAATAACTTAGTTTCTAGTGAAGAAATTAATCTTTTACTTTTTTGTCAGCTAGTGAAGAAACTAACTATGGAACAATTTTGAATTTTATTTCAAAATATTAACTTTTTAATTTATGTGTATATAATATTTTTAGAGGTGATGAAGATCATTTAGCCTAAAGAATAAAATTAAGATGCTTTTTTGTATTGATTTAGATTTGAACTATTGAATTATTTATTACTTTTATTACATGTTCACTTTTGTTATTGTTTAATTTTTTTAACATTATGGTTATTGAAATATTTTATTTGATATGATCTATTTTTGTAAGAATGTACATAATATTTATAAAACATCATTAAATACAATGATACATTACCCAGATTTAGCTAGTTTGGTTTTAAATACATTGGTTTCTACCGAGAATTAAACACTAAATGAGTTTGTATTTGATTTTTTTAATACCCGATCTCAAATTAACTAAACTTTACTATTTAACTATTTTACTTTTACCTTGTTAATTGTGTATAACACTGTGTATAAAAATAATTCAAGCAATGATAAAAAACTATAAATTATAAATGGTTAATTCAAAATATTTCAAATTCTTAAACAACAAAAACATTTTATATTATAAACGGGAAATAAATATTATATTTACACAGACATTTATATATATATATGTGCTAAATTCCCGCTGAATTGAACGCGGCATTGGTTTTGGCTTTTTATATTTTATATTATTCTTTTTCAAAATATAGTAAAGAATAAAATTTATTATAATGGAATAATACTGGTGAAATAAACTATTTGGTTTACATGTGTCGTCCCTTTGGCTTCTTCAGAAAATCGTTTTTGAATGTTGTTTTTTTCCCCATCGTACAAGATCAACACCCTCTCGCTCTCGCTCTCGAGTCTCGTCAAACCATTGATTGTTTATCCAAATATCGGCTTCGCGTTTGTCTTCGATCTTCGAGCTTCTTCATCCGGATCCCTTGTTTAGTAAATTTTTGATCTGGAAAAACAGAGTGTTACTGTTTTGGATTGATGGAAGTGGGGAGACAGTGAAGAGATGAAGTTTTACATATCGGCTACTGGGATTAAGAAGGTTACCATATCGAATCCGGGCGGAGGAATCGGGAAAGGAGGCGGAGGAGGAGGATGCGCGGCGGCACGGAGAATCTCTGGTCGGACGTTGTTACTGATGCTGCTGGTGCTAGCGATCGTACTCCCTTTTGTTTTCGTTTGGTTCGCTTTTCTCGTCCTCGAATCCGCCTCCGGCTGCGATTCTCCACTTGGTACTATATACTTTCGTTCTCATTCTTTCAAATAAAGCTTACAGTATTAAGATTTTGATTTAATCGAAATTATATTTAGATATTTAGAAGAAAAAATAGATATTCATAAAAACAGCACTATTATATATTTATGTTAGGAATCAACATTTCTGATTTCCTTATATTTAGAGGAAGAAATAATATTTATATATTACAGAAAATATATTAATGCGAAAATCGCCATAATTTTAATTTTTATTTGAGAAGATGTGAATTAAAAATGGTCACCTTATTTTCTACTTCCAGACTAATTTTAATGTTAATGGATTTGGCAATAGTTAGTACAGTATCTATCTTGTGATGGTGAATTTGTTGCTGCAATTTGCAAAGTGTGAATTTAATAAATGTTTGCCTTTAATTTGGATTATATCATTAATCTATCTTCGTATTGAATACCATGTACTTCGTGATTCTGGTTCATGTATTAATTCTTCGTATGATTTGTAAATTTAATATTATTACTTTTTTCTTTTGACTCTGTATTCTCAGATTGCATGAGACTACGACTTTTCCGTGGGGGCGACACATCTCTGGTAAGCTTTTTGTTTTACTCTCCACTATTAAATACTACATGATATTTATTGTAATTTTGATGTCGGCAGATGTTATACAAGTATATCGTATACATTAAGATAATTCTCATGTCATGATTTCGGTTTAGTTAAGCTTTTTAATCATTAACGTTTACATCATCGAGGGTAGGAAAAAGTTCAACACTTGCCATAGTGCTGTTACTAAAGGAACGAAAAAGATATGATTGTATTGTATGGGGGAAAAAGTAACTTCCAGCTGTATTACTACGTTAGTGTTGCTGGTGTCGTTTAGTAAGTGGTGTACGAGCCTTCTTACCTTGTGGATACGTGATCATTTCATGTCATTGTCTTGGAACAGAAGAGAGATGAAAGTAATAGTAATCTTAGGGTGAATTGTGATTTGCTCCGTTTTCTTGTCCATGCAATGACTTTTTCTCGTATGCTTTTTACTTTGATTGAAACAGACACTTGTTGGATTTTTCCTATTTTTATCTTGGTAAATATAGAATGATTCTGATAGATTAATTTGTTATTTAATGCCGTTGAATAAACTCTGGTCTGATATCAACATGTGAGATTGTCGGAAACGAGCCCACAAAGTGGTTTCTTGTCATCTATTTACCTTTACTACTTTACTAAAAGTTAGAAGTTAGCATGCCCTAGAGAGTGTGTAGTTAGAAACTTCACTGACGAAGCTAATTCGTTTTAGCGAAGGGAACAAATATATTCGTAGGAGTTAGTTGTTGGGATTCAACATTATTGGATTACTATAGATGCCAAAACCAACGTAGTAAGACATCACTTGGATATATGCAGAAGTTTCAACTTTTCCACTCAGTTTTGCTAACATGTCACGTGGCAGATTAAGTTGCCACGAGAAAATCAATGGCCACTTGGTTCCTTTTCTTTTATGCGTAGCAACAAATAGGAACAAAGAGAAACGAGACAGACGGATAATTCCAATAGATGACTTAAAAAGGCTTTCTTTCGGATCAAATGCACTGTTTCCCTTTTGTTGTTTTGTGTCATGAGTTGATGTAAAGACACTCATGGCAGCTTTTTTGGTTAGCAACAAACAACTCATGGTATGACAAATGCGTGTCTGTGAATCTTTCAGAAAATTAGCGAAGAGTTGACACGAGCGCTAGTGGAAGACACAGGTCAGGACGGTAATGGGATACGAAACAAGGGCTCATTGGAGTCATTTGATGAACTTGTCAAGGAGATGACGTTAAAACGCCGTGATATAAGAGCGTTTGCTTCCGTGACTAAGAAGATGGTAAGTCTTTCTAGCTTCACTTGATAAAAAAGTTTCTAGCTTACTGTAGTGTCAACTTTGGTACAGTATGATTATATTTACTATATCAATCATCTTTTAAAAAACTCACGGATTAGATGATAGCTAGTGGATGATTAGAGTTTTTTTTATTGGAGCTGCTCCTGAGGATGACATTGCCATGTCGTGTAAATATGGAATTAAGATCCTAGACTCTGTTACTATAGATGATTAAATGTCAGCTAGTGTCTCTATATAAACCGCTGGAATTAAGATTATTATTGGTGCAAAAAGGATTAAGCAGAAAGAGATGTTGGTTTTAAGGTCATAGACAAGTCTTCTTGTATTGAGAAAGACAAAAAGGATGTGACATTTTTGTTCTTTTCAATTTTCAGCTGTTGCAGATGGAACGTAAAGTCCAATCAGCGAAACATCACGAGTTAGTGTACTGGCATTTAGCCTCACACGGCATTCCCAAATGCCTCCATTGCCTTTCCCTCAGGTTAACAGAAGAGTACTCTGTCAACGCAATGGCTCGAACGCGTTTGCCTCCACCTGAATTCGTTTCTCGTCTGACCGATCCATCTTTTCACCATGTTGTCATCTTGACCGACAATGTTCTGGCTGCCTCCGTCGTCATATCTTCCACTGTGCAAAACGCTGTGAATCCAGACAAGTTTGTCTTTCATATCGTTACGGATAAGAAAACCTATACACCTATGCACGCTTGGTTTGCTACCAACTCTGCTTCATCACCGGTTGTTGAAGTAAAGGGTCTTCATCAGTATGACTGGCCTCAAGAAGTGAATGTCAGGGTTAAAGAGATGCTGGAGATTCACCGCATGATTTGGAGACGGCATTATCAGAATCTGAAGGACTCTGATTATAGTTTCGTTGAGGGTACTCATGAGCAATCTTTGCATGCTCTAGACCCTAGCTGCCTTGCCCTTTTGAATCATCTTCGCATCTACATTCCCATGGTGAAGTCTTTTCCTGCACAATTATTCTCTGAGCTTAAAAAACTGATCTGTTTCTCTTTTCTTTTTGAACCGCACAGCTTTTTCCAGACCTAGACAAGATAGTGTTGTTGGATGATGATGTAGTAGTACAGCGTGACCTTTCGTCTTTATGGGAAAAGGATCTCCACGGTAATGTTGTTGGTGCAGTTTTTGATTCGTGGTGTGGAAACAACTGTTGCCCAGGAAGAAAACACAAAGACTATTTCAACTTCTCACATCCTGTTATCTCATCAAACTTACATCAAGATGACTGCGCTTGGATTTCTGGTATGAATGTCTTTGATCTCAAAGCTTGGAGACAAACCAATATCACTGAAGCTTACTCCACATGGTTAAGACTCGTGAGTATATATATATATTTATATCAATCTCATCTCTTCCTCGTTATTATCTGCACTTCAACTTTAATTATAATTTGATTACAGAGTGTTAGCTCTGGATTACAGTTATGGCAACCAGGAGCTTTACCACCAACTCTACTTGCTTTCAAAGGACTCACACAGTCTCTTGACCCATCATGGCACGTAGCTGGATTAGGATCTCGATCCATTAAATCCCCTGAAGAGATTCTAAAATCTGCTGCGGTTTTACATTTCAGCGGTCCAGCAAAACCATGGCTAGAGATTAGTAACCCTGAGGTACGATCTCTCTGGTATAGATACGTGAACTCCTCCAACCTCTTCGTTAGAAAATGTAAAATCATGAACTGATGAAAAAAAAAACGAGTGATAAAAAGCAATACTAGTAGCTGTATGAGAGAACAGAGGGAAGTTGGTTTAGCCTTCAGCCTCTGCTCATAGTTCTCTCATGTCCAAATACTAAAGAGTAATATAGAGCAAGGACATCAAACTAGATATGTAGTTTTTTTTTTTTGTTTTGATGATCTCAAATAGTATATAGTATAATGTATTTCGTTTAGTTATAGCTACACATCACAAGAGATGTTTGTAAGTTTGTATTTTTGTAACTCTTTAATTTATTTATGCTATTATTATTGGAACCTAAACTATGCATGCGAAGAAGTTACTTAGTGTCTTTCTCGGAACAATCGTTTTGAGGGGGAAGAAACATGTTTTTGTTTTCATGTTTTAACTTAGACAAGTTGAAGAGGAGGTTGGTCTTGACCGGAGAATTGTTGATTCGGTTCAAGAAGGTTAACCGGAATATAGTTCCGGTTATAATGCTGCGACTGATCATGGGAAGATAAACCGGATTCGTAAACCGCCGTCCCTTGTATCACACTCGATTCCTGCTGTTCCGGATTCAGTCTCGCACCTTGTGCTATCTGCAATGACCGAACATCAGAGTTTTGTTTGTTACACAAGTTATCTTCTCGGGTAAGCGATGATGTAAAGAACAACAGAGATTGAGACTAACCTTTGCTCGCAGGTACATGTTATCGTGTTGCAACTCCATTTCCTACACGATTCATAGGAAACTCAAAAACCTAAAAAAAAAAAGACAATGAAAGATATGGAAGAAACGTTACTTACCCTCTTCTGCATGTACTCTATCTCTGCCAATAATAGCTCATTCTGTAAAATTTTCATAAAAGAGTTGAGAAAACTATACAAGTTATAGAGAGACAAAGAGACGTTAGGTTTAAGTACCTTCTTGGATCTGACGCGGCTGATTCCTTTTTCAAGCCGTCCTTCTAGGTTTTTGAGTTCCTTGAAGTTCAAGGAACCAAGTGATTCTCCAACTATATGCCTTTCAATTTATAAAAATCAGCATTAAATACAAAAACAACCTCTATAATAGAGAAGTAGTGATCGAGACAAGAAACCATATCTCAAACTTATTTACCTGTTAGAATTCTGAATGTCACGAATCTGCCTCCGAAGCTTAGAGGCTTCTTGCTGATAGTACTTCAGAGTTCCACGCATACAAACACCAAAACGTCACCGTGCCAATGCATTTCAAGAACCCACCCAATTTTTATTTTTTATTTTATTTTAAAAATTTTTAACGTTAATTGATCATCATAAAAGCGAGAAAAAGAAAAAGAGAGGGAGAATAAAAGAATGGTACCTGAGTATTAGCTTCGGTGACAGAAGGAGGGTTAACAGCATCAGAACAAGCTTTCTTGTACCTTTCAATTGTACCCTTCACACTAAAAAGTTCGAGAATCTATTAGATTTAATTTAATAAATATAAACTTTTAAAACATATTAATTCATGTATTTTGATTAGGATTTTGTAAAGTTTATTTTCCCGGCCAAAAACCTTAAAATCGACCAGAAAGGAATGTGTGGCTTTGAAGTTTGGACCAGTTTCTGATTCCCAGTACGAAGAGATAATTCAATCAAACACATTATGCTTGAGTATCATATTTTCCAAGGTAATTTACATAAATTAATAAATGGGTTAATGCAGTTAACTGAACTTAGGATATAAGTTTTACACTAGTAGTATGCTTTCCAGTTGGTAATTAGGAGGAATACACAACAAGGTCCATGCATACTATATGATTCAGTTTCATCACAATATGCTTTAAAAACCAGTAATTGTTTTTTAGAGATAGTAACAAATAAATGGAGCTCAGAATGCCAGAGATTCCCATTGGCCCGTAACACTCTGAGTTCCGACACTTCTCTGAGTTATCTCCCTCTCATTAATATATCTAAGGACTACATATGTATACATATGGTCTATATTTTAATATCAATTTTTTTTAACAATCGATGAGTGATTTCAATGTTAGACAAAGTCATGTGTGTTTATTGTTTAATTTGAAGGTCTTCTTCAACTATTGTAACAAAAGATATAAATATATATATATATATATATATGAGACAAAATGTGAGACTTGTGAAGAGAAAAAAAAAAGAAATCCCATTATTAAATGTTAAATCTAATTACAATTTACAAATCCCATTTCTAGATCAAATATATATAAATGGTAGCAACTCATTTTAGATTAGAAACCTAAAAACTGCATTTATATTGTTATACATAACGCTCTCTAACTACACATTTGGTGAGGTTACACATTAAATGTAAACACATGTGAAGTATATATAATTTTTTTTAGATAGAGAGTTGAAATTCTGAACTTGCATACTAGTACAATTTTCTTTTTCAGTCAAATGTATATTTCTCAAGACCAACTCCAGAATATGAAATTTTCAGTTTTCATTTGCCTTTTTGGGGCTAGATTAAATAATTATAGGGATCCCCTAGCTTGTGACAACTGATCATTATGCTTTGTCCCAAGTTACACTAGACAGAGGGTTACATAAGTCGTCCATATTTATATAATATACATGCTATTTCGTGTCAAGAAAGTACCCAACTCGTTTACTGATCAAACCCTAATATTAATTTGAATAAAGAAATTTCATGGAGAGAAGCTGACATGCATCAGGTTCTTAATGATTTGTAGAAAATGTGTGACACCAAGAAAAGGCTAACGAGAAGTTGAGAAGACAAGACATCTTTCTTCCTTCTTCATTATTTGCTTACACATATAGACAGATAATAATAGCTCTAGAAAGATATTTAATTTAGAAATGCAAGGAAATCCAGGATTGTATTTTAAAAAACCCTAATCTTGAATCTACAAGTCACTTGTCTTAACTAAGATTTTCATGTAGTAGTAGTAGTAGTAGTAAACCAAGAAAGCAAGATCAAGAAGGTGCAGGAGAAGCGTACCTGTTGTTAGCGTACTCATAGAGCCGGCCACGAGTGGAGAAGATGACGAGGGCAACTTCAGCATCACACAAGACAGAAAGCTCATAAGCTTTCTTAAGAAGACCATTGCGTCGTTTGCAGAAAGTTACTTGGCGACTTGTTGTGTTCTCTATCCTCTTTATCTCGATCTTCCCTCTAACTAGCTTCTTGCTACTGTCTGCATCGTGACTACTCCCACCATCCTCCATTGATTCTGTGCTATCATCAGATGAATAAAACAACATAATAAGAGAGAGAGAGATTGATATAGAGCAAAGCTTAAGCAAAAAAAAAAAGAGATTGATCTAGAGAAGCTAATTAAGATTGATGATCAAATCATTTTGCAGATCAAGTATAACCAAGAGTTAGATCAAATAATTTGGTCACAAAACTTAGGTTTTATGGTTAATTAATGATCAAATCTCGTTGTAGATAAACAATAATCAAGAAACATATCAAATCCACGAATAGGTAACAAAAGATCAGATATTGAATTGAAAATGAAAAGAACTCTGAATATAAATCTTGTATATTAGAGTTATTCTATAAACTAATATTCAGAACCTTACCTGGGGTTTAAAGATTATGATAGATCAGCACAGAGGAGAAGTAGGTTATGAGATATTGTTCTTGAAGAGATACTATATATTATTATAGATCTCAGTATCACTTAACTGCTTTCTTCTGCTTTTCTAATAATTATATCGTTTTTAAAAGAATATATCTCTCTCTTTCAAATTTGGTTTATGATCAGTTTCATTTGAAGGACTAGTTTTTTGAAGGTATTAAGACCCCACTTGCAGAAACACAGAAGTTTACAAGTTTTTCTTAGCTGAAATATATTTATACATATAAAAACAAACAGATCATTTATCTACCAATTTTCAAAAAAAGCTAGAAACTCACACTTTTTATTTCTGTATACATGCATATTATAAATAAATAAATTATATGTGTATTATACATACATATATATATATATGCATATTTATAAATTATATGTGAGATGCGTATGTTTCTTTTCTTTTTTGAAGTATTCAGATCCCACTTTCAAAAAGAGAGGGTTACAAGTTTTTCTTAGCTGAAATATATTTATACATACTAGAAACCGAAAACAAAAACAGATCATTTACCTACCAACTGTCAAAAAGCACATACTAAACAAAGCTAGAAACTCACTCTTTTTATCCTCTAATACATGCATATAAACAGATAAAGATATTTATAAGTTATATGCATTGAAATTGAAAACTAATTAAAGAAAAAGAGAAGATGAGTAGTAGGTGGTGGACATTGAAGGAGGACCATCCAATATCTTTCATGAGAATGGGGGAAAGGAGAGGGATGGGCTCTGTTTCACATCAGAACCATCTTTTGGAAACTCCCTTTTTAAGGTAATCTTTCTCTCTTTCTTTTTAAAAACGCCTGCGTTTCAATTAATTAGATGCTCCTCTCTCTATCTGTGTTCATATTTGAACATAACGAGTCTAACCATAACCTAGTTGAATTAATTCAACCATGTAGATAAACTGATAACTTCTAGCATTCTAAAATATTAATTGGATTCTACAGTCCATGTAGCTAGTAGATTGTATTGTTTTCATAAAGTTAGTTCTAAAATATTAGTTGTTGTAACCAAATACGTTAGAGCATTTCCATAGAAAGTTCTCATGGGAGGTTCTCACGACAAAGAAAAGGCAAAGATAGAGAAGATGATGAGATCCTCAAATGAGAAACATTTGATCAACTTTAAAACCCTAATTAATAAACACTTGTCAATTCTCAAAATTTTTAATTCTTATTTCAAAATAAAAATTTAAGTTTTTTTATTTAAATTATACAGTATTAAACTATGCTCTTACTACTAACTAGCTAGTAGACTATATTGTTTTCATTAAGTCAATATTTTTTTTTCAAATTTGATGTTTTCTTCTAATGCAGAATGTTTTTTATAAGTTCAATTTATAATACATTCACAAGTGAAATTAGTGAACTCCTTTCTTTTTTGCAAAGAATACACAATTAAGGAGGGGAATATTTGATCTAATAACATGATTTAAACAAAGAATCAAATTTGATTTTGTTGTAAAATGCCCCTTTGGGATTTGGTAATGGAAAATTTTTAAAACTTTTTTTTTAAAATTTTCTTTTAGATATTGCTATCCCTAGCTAGAACTAATGGGGGTTTCAAATAAAATAGTGCAAAATATCAATAACCTAAAATGTTTATAACCATATATGACATCATAATGCATGCATATTTATTTGATCATTATTAATTGGAAACATATATATATGAAATGCGAAATTATAAATGAATTAAAATTGCAAAAAAAAAAAAAATTCATGAAAAAGTCGATGACAAGAATGTACACATAGAGACGTAGGTGCGGTAAAATATGGAGATGTGATGAAAGAGACTTGCATGTGAAATTGGCATCAACTTCTCCTAGTACCTGAATCCTTTATGGGAAATAGGAGATAACAACTAAAATATTGTGTTTTCATCCTTTATCTTTCTTCTCTCTTCGATTTTTCTCCATAAAACTTTTTGGATATCTACTCTTGCACCCCTTAATAACATGCTCTACTGAAAATTCCAGACCAAGAACATCACACTAGTCTTTTCCTTCTTTGCGTGGGACCTTTTTTGCAGTCAATCTGATCTGAAATATAAGTTACATGCTGAGAATCTAGACATTGCTTATGATTAATTCAAAGCATGTTGAACATAACTGTCAAAGAAGATTTTAAAGTCTTGAGTAATTTCTTAATATTACACATTAACAAAACTATTGTGCAGTCCAACAATTTCTTTTTTTTTTACAAGTATATTACCATATTTTATGAGGAAAGAAGACATAATCTACTCAAATACGCATCTAAAATTTGAGCGTATATTTGGTCTATATTACATAGAATCTAGATTATGACCTAATTAATCCCATTAGTTCGAGATAATACCATTTGCAAGGCTTTCGCTTCTTATCCGTAGAAAATGACATGCATGATAGAAGTAAAACGTGTGAATAAGAACTGCAAAATAATCACCATACATGTTTGAGAACTTGAAAATTAACGAACATGTTGGACTAAAAAATGCGACCATTGATATTGAAATCTACTTTTAAAAGCAATTTATAGACTGGATTGTGGCAGAAATACATATTCGAACATGTTTTTTGTTATATTTGGGGAGGGATCTAGATTTAAAACACACAAAAAGAAAAGAAATGATGAGACGACAACATGGTGAGGGAACAAGAAATAAAAGGAATCCAACAAATGGTGACTAATCAATCATACGTATAGTCATAATCATCCAGAAACCTTTTTCACAGTTCACATTAACTATTAGTTTAGTTGTTTACATATAGAAACTACTTTTAGCACATGCCTCCATCATTTTCCTTGTAATAATACTAACTACTGATATTCCGGCGCTACGCGCCGGATTCGTATGTTGTATTCTTACTTAAATTTATAATTTATTATATGGTCTTAGTAAAGAAAATATGTTAAAAATATGTAAAATAAAAATATATTTTCTGATCTTTTGATAGTGGTTTATAACGTAGTAAAAGTAGTTGTTACTAATCGATTAATAAATTTATAATAAAAATCGATAATCGTAAAAAGTTAATTCAGTTGGAATCTTAGATACTCATGTCATAGACTGAGCTTTCTTTCATTAAATGTTTGAAGGTGTTAAACCAGAAAGTTGATTAATGCATGTAAAATAACCACCGAGAAAGGAAATGATGCATAAGAAAACTACTACTTTAAAAGTAAGTAATCATTAACGTAAATTGAAATAAGAAACCGTGTACCTTCCCATTAATCAACAACATATCAACCCCAATATCTCACCCTTTCTTAACATTTCAGGCTTGCCAAAATTGTTGTAGTCTAGTCTGAATATCTCTACACCAATTTGTCTTCAACTCCGAGCAATGAAACTGGGAATTCGACAATGATTGAATTGGGAAAAGTAAATGGATTATCGTCCAAACTCTCACACCGCCTATACATATACAAGAAACCGAAAGCAGAAACTAAAGAAGCATTCAATAGGAGATAGTGGGATGAGTAGGATTTCGGATTGATTATATGAACGACACGTCAAAAAGAAGGAGAATTGTAGAGGCTATATTCTCAATCGTCAACATCAAATACAAAGAAATCCTATAAACCAGTGTTTTGAAACCCGACCCGGACACTGAATCGGATGATTTACCGGATCACTGGATCATTGGATCAACCGGATGAATCGCAGATTAATAAATGAATTAGTTTTATTACATAATAATATATTAGCTATGAAAACAAATATATATAAAAACTAAAGCTAAGTATTTTGAGTGTACATACAAAATATTAAGAAATAGTTTAGACTATTTAAAAAAATTTGTAACATAAGAGTTATGACATCTAAAAAATCAGGACATAAAATTAAACTTCCAATCCAAAATAAACCAAAATTAAAACATCATTATAATAAATTATCAATAACAAAAATAAACTAAAACCAGATCACATCAACTAATTTTGGTTTTCTAAATTTTAAAATTTACCAACAAATTTTTTAAATATGTCACATCATCATCTTTGGGATATTCTTCAGCAAGAGCATTCTCTAATTTATTATAATCAAGCTCATGAGGTTTTCTTCTTTAACAATCCAAAACTCGTTTTGTAATTCACATGATCATATGATTTTATTATTTTGATCTGTAAATTAAAATGTAATGATTATTATAAACTAAGTTAAATAAAAATAAAAATAATTTACTCATCTTTCTTGCAAACGTAAATTGTAGTGTAGAGGAATAATAAGCCTCATCGTGCTTTAGTCTTTTACTGACGCGCGGCTCAAACACAATCATGACTCACCTTTCTTGCAAACGTAAATTATAGTGTAGAAGAAGAGAAAGATGGTAATAAAACTGAAAATTTTAAAATTTTTAATTAGAAATTTAGAATATAAAATTAATTTTAAAACATAACTTGAACTAAAAATAGTAAGAAATAAAATTATCTATTGTTTCAACCACTGCAACATGTATCGGGTTTTAGTGAGTTTTGTGTGTGTTTATGGGTTTTCACAAAACCCAAATCCGATTATATTGGGTCACCGAATTTATCGGTTCAACTACGGTCCGGTCAGATTCAAAACACTCTTATAAACGTTTGGACCTGTATGAAAGAGAGTTTAAAACTCCCAATTTATTTCACAATTAATACTAAAACTTAAATTTAAATTGAAAAAATATTTTAATTATTAAAAAGTAAATGCCACATGGCATTTTTTCCCCCAAGGAAATAAAAAAGCCTACTTTATTAGTATAGATTGCATTTACTCTTATAAACAACATATATGCATTAGGTCACATTTATATATATCATAAAACGTGTCAAGTCATGTCAAAAGTTTGGGAGGGATCATGTTTTGTTTGGTCTTTGCGGGGAAAGAATCTATAACATCTCCATGTGTAGTATATGTTAATTTTTTTTTTTAAAAAATTGATTCGATTATCTTTGTCACCAAAGTACATTCATTAAAATTTATTTATCCTTTCAATCAACTATCAAAAAGATATTTCAGAATTAAAACATATTTAAACTGGAATAGTAAAATGATGTATATTTTATCGATTCGTGATACTGTGTAAGTAAAAACCAAAACACAGAAGAAAAAGACATGCGGTGATAAATAAGATTTTTGAATCTCTAAAAAATTAACAGATCAACCATCAGATTCTGTTAGTCATTAGCATTCAAAACGTTACAAGTGGTATCAGAACCGACCTGATACGAGTATGGGGTTATTTGTGGGCTTACACAGTTATGATTCTAGGATGCAATAAAGACATTGAGTTCTTTGAGAATTGTAACATCTGTGATATATGTTAGTTAAAGTTAATATAGAGCTAATGGGCCGATCTATAGACTTTTAAGATTAGAACTTTCGCTCGAGTCAGCCCATTATTGAATAGATATATTTAGCAAACCGAGGAAGCAGATCAACTTCTACGCGATCCACATAGCGTCTGAAAGCCACTCGCTTAGTTAACACGTGTGCCTCTCTCCTAGAGCGAGTAGTCTTCACCGTATTGCCGCGCTAAAGTTGATTTAGAGAGAGAAAGTTTTAAATCCCATAAGGATAAAATCAGACAGATAGTAAAGCCTCTTTGGACTTTCTATTTTAAGTTTTAAAAGAATACCAACCGTCGATCCAAAGCTTTATCATCATCTCACCGTTGATCTTCGGATAAACCCGGATACCCGAAATACAACCCGAAGAAAGCTTCTTTCTTCTTCTTCTTCTTCGCTTGTTTTCTTTTGAATTCTGATATTTGACGAGGTGAAAATGGAGATTTCCGCGAGAAGATTGGCCGTTCTCACTGCGCACTTGGCGGTATCCGATCCCGTCGGATCGATCCAGGTGTCGCCGCCGGCGATCGAGCCATGGTGCGCATCGAGCGCTTTGCCACCTCATGGATCGCTCAAGGGAAGCTTAACGATCGTCGATGAGCGCACGGGGAAGAAGTATCAGGTCCCAGTCTCAGAGGATGGTACCGTTAAATCCGTTGATCTAAAGAAGGTATTTGTAATCAACTGAAGCCAAATTGTAGAATCTCTGAATCGGAAATTGAATTT
The DNA here is from genome assembly GCA_016432835.1 of Brassica nigra. Taxonomy (NCBI): domain Eukaryota; kingdom Viridiplantae; phylum Streptophyta; class Magnoliopsida; order Brassicales; family Brassicaceae; genus Brassica; species Brassica nigra. Next base: position 8,115,496 of record CM028246.1, on the reverse strand, counting down.
GAATTCTAATTTTGGTGGTGCAGATAACGACGGGGAAGGATGAAAAGGGGCTTAAACTATACGATCCAGGTTACTTGAACACGGCTCCTGTCCGGTCTTCGATCTCTTACATCGACGGAGATGAAGGGATCTTACGTTATCGTGGGTACCCGATAGAAGAGTTGGCTGAGAGCAGCACTTTCATTGAGGTTTCTTATCTCCTCAGTAAGTCGATTGCATCATCTTCTTCTTGTTTCGTGTTGCTGCTTATTTCCTTTTCAAGGCATGATGATCAAACTCTTGTGGCAGTGTATGGGAACTTGCCTTCTCAAAGTCAGCTAGCTGATTGGGAGTTCACCATCTCTCAGCATTCAGCTGTGCCACAAGGAGTATTGGTATATTCCTACTCTTTCCTTATTCTTCCTACTAGTATAAGTTTCAAACCTTATGATCAAAATGTAAGTTTCAAATAACAGTGAGAGATTTTTGAAAACGATTTTACAAGTTTAAATTGTTCTTTCCTGCAAAGTCCATGCTTGTCTGTTGCGAAGTCAATGTGTATTATGATGAGTGACTATCTTAACCACATAGCACTAGTATCGGAAGCAACATGTCTGGTTGATCAAGGGTCTTCGTATTCTGTTTGGAACTATTGAGCATTTGGATATCTATTATTGGCGCTGGTAAAGTAATACTGATGCTGACCTGAGATTATTTCTGAATGTTTTTGCAGGAAATCATACAGTCCATGCCTCATGATGCACACCCAATGGGCGTTCTAGTGAGTGCAATGAGTGCACTTTCCATCTTTCATCCTGATGCCAATCCTGCTCTTAGGGTTAGTTCTACGATCCTGTTTTCTTTATGTATTGTTTACATGTCTTTTCCTGAAAATTCCATGCCCATAGGCTCTACTCCATTTGTTTGTAGGGCCAAGATATTTACAAGTCGAAACAAGTTCGCGATAAACAGATTGTTCGTATTCTTGGAAAGGTATTGTTGTATCTGTCAATGCCTTATAACCAACTTCCAGTTAAAAAAAAAGGTTTTGTACATGTATATCATGTTATAACGTGTTTGCAGGCACCAACAATTGCAGCGGCTGCTTATTTGAGGATGGCAGGCAGGCCTCCTGTTCTTCCTTCTGGCAACCTTTCTTATGCAGAGAATTTTCTCTATATGCTGGACTCAATGTACGCCAGCATCTATTAATTTTGGCTAGACACTTGAATTTGTAGAGGATAGTTATAAATATTCTGCACTGGTTTAGGCAGTTTAAATATATTCTTTCGTTTTCCATTGATCTCAGGGGCAATACGTCTTACAAGCCTAATCCTCGTCTGGCTCGAGTGCTGGACATCCTCTTCATACTTCATGCTGAACATGAAATGAACTGCTCCACTTCTGCTGCTCGGCATCTTGCCTCTAGGTACTTACCACTGCTTAGTACAATCATTGAGTCTGCTCTGAGATATGTTTGAATATTTTATTGTGTTTCTGCAGTGGTGTTGATGTGTACACCGCTGTTGCGGGAGCCGTTGGAGCGCTATATGGTCCACTTCATGGTGGTGCGAACGAGGCTGTCCTTAAGATGTTAGCAGAGATTGGGAGCGTTGAAAACATTCCAGAGTTCATCGAAGGGGTGAAGAACAGGTAACTCAATTCTTATTCTAACTAAAGACCAATGCTCGAAGACTGTGTTGAGTAATGCCACTAATGTTAAGTTCCTTTTTCCATATTCTCAGAAAGAGGAAGATGTCAGGTTTTGGACATCGTGTTTACAAAAACTATGACCCGAGAGCTAAAGTCATTAAGAAACTGGCCGATGAAGTGTTCTCCGTTGTTGGAAGGGATCCTCTGATCGAAGTACTTTAGATCCTTTTTGTATTATAAATAAAGATGGTAGTTTAAACAAAGTTTTGATGTTTTCAGGTAGCAGTTGCTTTAGAGAAGGCGGCACTCTCTGATGAATATTTTGTGAAGAGAAAGCTTTACCCAAATGTTGATTTCTACTCTGGATTAATCTATAGGTAAAACATAGATAAATTCTTTACAGATAACTCTTTTTAGTTTTTTTTTTTTGAGCAAGCTCTTTTTAGTTTCTTTTCACCAAAAGAGGTTAAGCAAAAATAAAAATAAATGACCAAAAGATATTTCACTAAAGGATAAATATACATTTATACTTATATGTTTAACTAATATAGACCTGGTTCAGAGCCAAGAGGTGGAGTTTAATTTTCTTTTTTAATATTTAAAATATCAAAATAAAAATTTAAGAATAGTTTTAAGGAGCATTTTCGAATTTTTAAAAAGAAAATTTTGAATTTTTTTTTTTGAAAAAAGGTTTTGGAAAAACAAATTATAAAAGGTTGGAATTTGAAAACATACAATCTGAAACTATAAATTTTCTTTTTAATTTTGTATTTATTTATTTATTTATTTATTTATGTTTATATATTTATAGAGCAAGGAGTAGAAATGTCTTTTAGTTCTTTAATGAAATTTCTTAATAAAACTTTTTAAAGTCATTTTCTTCATTGTGGCTCTTTTGACACAAATTTTTCAAAAATGCTATTTAATAGAATTATCCTAAAACATAGCATACTCGTCTAGCAAAAAAGGTCTCTGGACTCTGATAAAAGCCGTAACCATTTAAATCTGTTACCTGAATCTCACGTGTTTGTTAATTGAATTGAGCAGGGCAATGGGGTTCCCACCAGAATTCTTCACAGTCCTATTTGCAGTCCCGCGTATGGCTGGATATTTGTCACACTGGCGGGAGTCTTTGGATGATCCTGACACTAAGATCATGAGACCCCAACAGGTAAATGCAGTCTTTGTTAGATCGATGACATAAAAGGGTTTTGGCTCATGGGTACATAGATACAGGCACTCTAACAGATGAGTGATTTAAAAACTGGTATTGTATTTTTCTGTTGGCTCATCATGGGTTTAATAATTGTACTGTGTAGGCCTACACAGGGGTGTGGCTAAGGCATTACAAGCCGGTGAGAGAAAGAACGTTGTTGTCTAGTAATGCGGATAAGCTAGGCCAAGTCTCTATTTCGAATGCATCAAGAAGGCGTTTATCTGGATCTGCACTTTAGTCTCAATCTTATTACATAGGAGTAAAATAATTGGGTCACACCTCTAGGCAAACGAGAGAGGCTTTTCTAAACAATCTCTGATGTTTTCTTTCTCTTATTATTTTTTATTCAACAACATGCACCCTCAATAATCTACTTCATATTGGTTATCTTTTCTATTGGTTTATCTGGTATTTTATATGATGATTTTAAACATATTTTGTACTGGTTTTGTAGTAATAGTCTATTATATATTTTCCGCCGATGCATACATTAACATTTTATAATTACTTATTAATATATGAAACAATTTCCAAATCGATTAATACTGAAAATGTTTAGTACAAAGGATGCATGACATTATTTGCCAGAGAATCAGCCAATATGTTTTGAGCTCTAGGAACAAAGGAAAATAAAACAAAGGAGATATGCGAAGATAGGAACTCGATATCTGATAGAACTCCATAAAGCTCCATTGGATAGACCTTCGAGTTATAGCTCTAGTGAGCCCGTGGGAATCGGATCGGAACCAGACTTTGAAGAGAAGACTTTGCTTAGATGAGATGAGGCCTCACGCATAGCAAATGCTTCGGCCATTAAAGGCGAGGGGAAGAAATTTGGTACTGCTGACTTTTTCATTACGCTGAGTGTAGTCGAAGAGCCATCCTAAACCAGCGGCTCCTGATTCTGACCATGCTGCATCAGTGTTATGGAGGATAGTACCAGGTGGAATTGCCACATAATCAGTCGAGGGCGTGGGGCTTCTATACGGTTGCGGACTGAGCTGCTGGGCCATCTGCCATTCAGGAGTGTCTGATAGAGCGTGAGAGAGAGTAGTCTGGGCTGATATATGACGATTCTCAAAGATCAATTGTTTTCGTGTGGTCCAAATAAACTAGCAAATCCATGAAGACAGGTTCCCATATATTCCAGTAGGTGGCAGGCTTATCATGGTTAATGCTTCCTGAATGGGTGTTGCTAGAGAGAGACACGATGCGACATCCAAGGAGTACTTGAGAGGAGACCAGACCTGAAGCACAAAAGGGCAGTGAAAAAACAGGTGCAGAACAGTTTCGTCTGCACCACAGTGAGGACATGGTGACGCCGATGGGAGACCACGAGTTGCAAGGTTAGCTCCAACAGGAAGAGCCCCTCTACATAGTTTCCAGAAGAACAGTTTCAGTTTTGGTGATGAGATGATCGACAAAACATATTTCTGCCAGTCAAGCGTCTCCTCTCCTCGAGGTTCTGCTGTTTGAAGCTTCTGTAACTCCTATAGTCCCAAGTAACTTGATTTCACAGAGGAGAGACCAGATTTTGTACCATACCAACAAAAAGAATCCTCAGCCCCATCGAACTTGGGACTATGCGCATGATCTGTGAGACCAAATGGAAAACATCCTCTATTTTGCTCTGGATCCTGTGAGTTGAGTCTTGGGATAGGAGGTCCGCCACCACCAAGTCCTGATCACATTCCTGCATCGGACCAAAGGGTCTAACAAGATCGATCGATGAGATTCATGCTTCCTTCCAAGCCTTTTATAGAATCTCAAACCCTTTAACAAGAAGTCCTTCTCTTATTAATCACTCAAAAGCTTTACTAAAGCTGCTTTAGAAATATAATTCAATATCAGAGTTAATCAATCACACAATCCGTGATCTTTATTCAACAACATAAGCATCTATTTATATAGCTTCAACGAGTCCTAATCCTATCAGTAACAACACCTTCCATATTTCAGAATCCCAACATGAATAGGATTAGGTTAGCTTTGTTTCTAAGTTAACTTCAAGCTTAAGTCAACATTCTCCCCCTTAAGCTTGAAACCATCTTCATCTACAGCTTGAACTCCAATAAGTTTCCTCATCTGCTGGAATCGAACTCGACTAAGAGCTTTCGTAAGTATATCGGCTCTCTGCTCATTTCCCGGGACATGTTCCACTTCAATCTGATCTTTCTCAATGCATTCTCGTATAAAATGAAATCTCCGGTGAATGTGCTTACTCCGACCATGGAAGACAGGGTTCTTAGTTAGTGCAATTGCTGACTTATTATCAATTCGTATAATCACCTTCTTGCAACCAACACCAACGACCTCACTTAATAACTCCTGGAGCCAGATAGCCTGTTTCGCAGCTTCCGTAGCTGCCATAAAATCAGATTCACATGATGACAATGCCACAATTTCTTGTTTTTGAGAGCACCAAGTTATCGGGCTTTCTCCAAAGTAAAACACGTGACCAGTTGTACTCTTTCCATCATCACCATCGATATTATGTGAACTATCACTGAAACCCATCAACCCCAGTTCTGCTTTCCTTACAAAACGTAGACCTAGAGAGGTAGTACCTCTTAAATAGCGCAAGACTTGCTTTAGTGCTGCTGCGTGAGACTCCTTAGGTTCTTGCATATACCTACTGAGCACGCCAACACTAAAAGACAAGTCCGGCCGAGTGTGTAAGAGATACCGAAGGCAACCAATACTCCGTCTGTATTCTCTTTCGTTCACGCTTTTCTCACGAATCGACTTAGATAGACTCACATTCATATCCATAGGAATATGACCGGGATTGCACCTATTCATACCGGTTTCTTCAAGGATCTTTTGCGCATACCTGTCTTGTGACAACATAATGCCCTCATTAGTTTGTCGTACTTCAATACCCAGATAATATGTTAGCCTGCCAAGGTCACTCATCTCAAACTTCTGAGCCATCTCTCGCTTAAACTCCACAATCAGTTTCATCGACATACACACAGACAAGTAATAGTTCTTTCTTATCTTCTTTTCTATAGAGTGATGGTTCTTTAGAGAAGCGCTTGAAGTTGAGTTCCTTCAGAATTTGGTTTAGCTTGACGTTCCACGCTCTAGGTGCTTGTCTCAGGCCGTAGAGAGCTTTATGTAGTTTGTACACCTTTTCTTCCTTGCCTTTAACTTCAAAACCTTCAGGCTGACTAACGTAGACTTCTTCCTTCAACTCCCCGTGCAAAAAGGCTTTCTTGACGTCTAGATGGTGAATTTCCCACCCCTTTGACGCCGCAAGAGCAATGACCAACCTTATTGTCTCAATACGAGCTACAGGTGCGAATACCTCATCATAATCAATACCATGCCGTTGGACATATCCTTTCGCTACTAACCGTGCTTTGTATTTACTAATACTCCCATCAGCGTTCCTCTTGATCTTAAACACCCACTTTATTCCTATAGGTTTGAAGCCTCTTGGTAGATCGACGAGCACCCATGTATTATTTTTTTCAATCGATTTCAACTCTTCTTCACACGCCTTCACCCAAACCTTTTGCTCTCTAGCTTCTTTAAAATCCCATGGCTCATTATTAATTACCATTAGAAGTCTTTCGCACTCTATTTCTGCCAGAAGTACATAGTCATCCAGGTATGAGGGTTTAGTCCTTGTTCTGTTTGATCGTCTTATCTCAGTTTCCTCTTCCTCATCTTCTTCGCTCACAGCCTCTGTTTCATTGGCTTCGCTCATATTATCTTCATTCTCGGCTTCACTCACATTATCTTCATTCTCACCATCATCAGAAACATTACTTTCAAACGACGGAGACTTGAACTCAAACACGTTCTGCTCTGTTTTCTTTTCTTCTGCTTCATCATTCCAATTCCACTGTTTATCTTGATCAAAATATACATCCCTGCTCACGATAATCCTTTTGCTAGAAGGATCATATAGTCGATAGGCCTTCGATCCAGGCTCAGTTCCCAAGTGTATTAATTCTCTTGATCGATCATCAAGCTTTTTCCTTCCTGCAGTTTCTGTTCTTGCATAACAGACACACCCGAAAACCTTAAGATGCGCGATGTTCGGTTTCTTATTCTTCAGTGCTTCGTATGGAGTTTGTCCAAGAAGAGAGCGTGTTGCGACTCTGTTAAGCAAGTAGGTGGCATGTATGACTGCTTCTCCCCATAACTTGTTTGGAAGATTCATGTGCTTCATTAAGGTTCTAGTCATCTCAAACAAGGTTCGGTTACGTCTCTCGACAACTCCGTTTTGTTGTGGAGAGTATGGAGCGGTTGTGTGTCTATTGATTCCATTTGTACTGCAATAGCTTTCAAACTCGTGAGATGTGAACTCTCCTTCTCTGTCTGATCGGAACGTCTTTATCACTGCCTTTGTTTCTTGTTCTGCGAACGCTTTAAAGATCTTAAATTTATCAAAGGCCTCACTCTTTTCCTTAAGAAGCATAGTCCACATGTATCGTGAAAAATCATCGACTAAAACGAACACGTAGCGTTTTTGTCCTGCAGTGGAAGGAGTAATTGGCCCACAAAGGTCTCCATGAACAAGCTCAAGCGGTTTTGTAGCTCTGTATGAGGTGGCTTGTGGGAATGGCTTTCTTGTTTGCTTCCCAAGCAAACATGATACACACGTCTCCTTCGTAATGCTTAAGTCCGGTATGCCTGTAACTAACTCCTTGTTTATCATGCTCTTTATGGTCTCAGTGTTGACATGTCCTAGCCTAGCGTGCCATTTAGATGCTTCAGTAGACGCCATGATCTGCAGGCACTCGTTGAAGCTATATAAATAGATGCTTATGTTGTTGAATAAAGATCACGGATTGTGTGATTGATTAACTCTGATATTGAATTGTATTGCTAAAGCTTTTGAGTGATTAATAAGAGAATGACTTCTTGTTAAAGGGTTTGAGATTCTATAATTGGTATCAGAGCAGAACTGAAATTGGTAGCTCTCAACTATAATTGGTATCAGAGCCTTATAGTTGTTTCGATCATAATACATTAACAAGCAGACGAACACCATGGCCGATGTTAAAGAAGATGTCGAGACAAGCCACAAAGACACGGGACCTTCTTCCATTAAATACCCTATGTTGACATCCTCAAACTACATTGTTTGGGCTATGAAGATGAAGATGGCTCTCAAAGTTAACAAGGTCTGGGAAACCATTGATCCCGGAACCAAGCACGAAGAGAAGAATAATTTAGCTACCGCTCTACTATTCCAATCTATCCCTGAAGCATTAACTTTGCAAGTCGGAAACCTTGATACAGCCAAGGCAGTGTGGGATGCGATTCAAGTACGCCACGTTGGAGCTGAAAGAGTACGAGAAGCACGGTTGCAGACGTTAATGGCGGACTTCGATAAACTTAAGATGAAAGACGAAGATAGTATCGATACCTTTGTTGGCAAGATAACCGAGATCTCATCAAAATCAGCTTCACTTGGTGAAATCATAGAAGAACCAAAACTAGTCAAAAAATTCTTGAAAAGTCTGCCAAGGAAGAAATACATACACATGGTTGCTTCTCTTGAGCAAGTTTTGGATCTCAATACAACAACTTTTGAAGATATAATAGGGAGACTGAAGGCATATGAAGAAAGGATAAGAGAAGAAGAAGAAGAGAGTGATGATCATGAAAAGTTGATGTATGCTAGCGAAACTCAACATGAGAATTACGCAGGCAGAGGAAGAGGTCGTGGCGGACGAAACAGCTGGAGAGGAGGAAGAGGCCGAGGACGCACAGGAGGTTTCTATGCACAAAAGAGGCATGGAAACAGAGTCAAAACAGAGATAAAAGTCATATTACGTGCTTCAATTGTAAGAAGCAAGGCTATTACGCAACAGAATGTCCCGACAAAGTGCTTAAGTTACATGAAACCACAGAGAAGAAAGAAGATGAAACACATGAAGCAGATGATTTGATGATGCATGAGGTAGTATACCTCAATGAAAGGAAAGTGAAACCAAGTGACTTTGAAGCCGAACAGAACATGGAGAATGTGTGGTATCTCGACAACGGAGCTAGCAACCACATGAGTGGCAATCGATTGTTTTTCTTTAATCTTGATGAAGGCGTCACAGGAAAAGTTTGATTCGGAGACGACTCTCGGATCGACATTAAAGGGAAGGGCTCGATCAGGTTTGTTCTAAGAGGAGGTGAGAAGAAAACGCTGAGTAACGTCTACTATATTCCTGGCTTGCGGAGTAACATTGTGAGCTTAGGACAAGCTACCGAAGCCGGTTGCGAAGTCAGAATGAAAGAAAATCTCTTAATGCTCTTCGATAAAACATGATATATGATAGTCGAGACGAAGACATCAAAGAATCGTCTATATAAAGTAAACCTGGCTCTGATACCAATTATAGAATCTCAAACCCTTTAACAAGAAGTCCTTCTCTTATTAATCACTCAAAAGCTTTAGCAATACAATTCAATATCAGAGTTAATCAATCACACAATCCGTGATCTTTATTCAACAACATAAGCATCTATTTATATAGCTTCAACGAGTCCTAATCCTATCAGTAACAACACCTTCCATATTTCAGAATCCCAACATGAATAGGATTAGGTTAGCTTTGTTTCTAAGTTAACTTCAAGCTTAAGTCAACACCTTTGTCGTGACCCTATTACCGAACTCTCCGAACTCTTCCCTAAACAATCCCCTTAAATCATTAGCATAATGAATACAATATAAAAAAATGGAACCGGACATAATAAAAAATCCACATAAAAAATACTATTATAAAATGAACCAAAAACTGGGAAAAAAGTCCACAACGATAATCATTGCTATAAAAATGGAGTTTTTTTTTGTATTGTTGCTTGTTTTTGCAGACCATTCGTTTCATTCATCTACATGTATAATCTTTATTCGGCGGCTAATTTATATATTTTATTCATTAAGGATAAAAATGATAATAACCATTGTAACTTTTAGTGTGAGAGTTCAGATGTGAAAAATCAATTCGTAAATAACAGACTAGGATGATAGCCGCATAATGAATTTATATTAGGCCTGTAAATTCCAGACTTTGTTATGATTTCGGTTTGGTTTATTTAGTTTTTTGATATTGTAGTTTATGAAAATTAACAACCATATTGAAACCATGTCTCAAACCATAACTAATAATATAACCATATAACATATATTTTATATTCGAATATCAATTTGTGAATAACTAGTAAAAGCTTGCGAGGACTGTAGGAAGTTAACTAGTTATAAAAGCCTAAGTATATCTAGTTAGTCTTCGGCTTCGCTATTGAAAACAGAAAAGAAAACAAAGTTGCTCAAGTGCACCGGGCGTTTTGTGATCTGGTTTGCTTCTTGTTGAAAGCTCTCCGTTAGTATATTCCTCCTATGGAGGTCATCTACTTGCGGGCTGAATTTTTCCATTTTTCGGAGATATTTGTGTTTATGGGAAAAATGACATTTATCTTGAAATGATTGACATTTATATTAGAATTGATATTTATTTCTTATGGAAAACTTGACATTTATTCTTATGTGAGGAAAATGATAAAACGTCATAGTTATCCTTACCTTTTCTAGAAAATCATAATTTGGCAGCGTTGGGCGTTGGGTTTTGGTTTTGAAGGACAGTTCTTTGAAGGTCGGTGTTTAGAAGGAACCTCATAGTTCCTTGTTTACGAGTGGCGTTACAGAATAACGTGTTCATACCAAACTTGCGTTAGAAAGATCGAACAAGCTAAGATGGGATTACGAAAGGACGCGATAGGAACAAGGGCGAGGGCGTGGACCGACGCCAGGCGACCAGCGCGGGTGCCGCGCACCAGGCGTGGGCCGCCCAGAGCCGGCCAGCGTGGCAGTTCCTGCGCCAATGCGCCAGGAACAGGCTCTCCAACGTGGTGCCGCCCGCCCAGGCGGTGCGGGGCCAGGCGGCCAGCGTGGCGAATCCCGGCGCGGCCAGGTGAGTTCGCCCGGTAGCGAAGCCAGCGTCAGCGTGCCGGCGCCGGGCGAAGTGCCGGCCGAGCCAGCCCGTCGCTGCCGCGGCCATAGGCGAGTGCCGCCCGCGCCAGGCGACCAGCGTCCTGCCGCGGATCAGGCGGTGCGCCCGTGCCAGGCGAGCCAGCGTGCGCGGCGCCCGGCGCCGCCCGGCATAGGCCAGCCAGCGTCCAGCGTGCCGCGGCGCCAGGCAGTGCGCGGCGCCAGCCAGCCAGCGTCCAGCGTGCGCCAGGCGAGTGCCGCGTAGGCCAGCCAGCGTCGCGCGGCGCCAGGCGAGTGCCGCGAGGCCAGCCAGCGTCCAGCGTGCCGCCGGCGCAGGCGAGTGCCCGGCGCTAGGCCAGCCAGCGTCCAGCGTGCCGCCGGCGCCAGCCAGCGTCCAGCGTGCTGCTGGTGCCAAGTCTTGCCGTCCGTGGGTTTGTTCGATCTTTCCCTCGTCGGTTGTTTGCGGAAATCTTTCGAGTTTTGGGAGGGTCTCTAGTCATAGATCTCGAGATAATTGTTTCCAACGAGATTCCGCGAGTATCGGGATTTTGAGATGGACTTAGATCTTCAGATTTTCCGTCGTCGAGGACGAGAGCAATATGGCTCCGAGTTTTAGGTATGTTAAAAGATGAATCTTTAAAACAATCGGGAAGGTTTCGGAAGACTCATTGTAGATCTCGGACAATCCAGACATGGATTTCAAGGGTCCAAGATGCTGTCATCGCCGAGATCGTGAGACGATCGCATTGATGGGTGCCAGGACCCTCGCCGTTGGCGCCAGATGGGAGTGGACGAGCCTTCCGTGAGTTTTATCGGCGGCGACCGTTTCTTGGATTTGATCGTCGCGGCTTTTCTTTCGAGGACTTTGGGTGACGATTTCGTCATTGACCGATTTTGACCCCAACAGTTAGCCCCAGCTAGCTAGGAACCGTAGAGCCTGTCGGATCTAGCTTGCGGTATAGCCGATGGGGAAGGTGTTGAGATGTAATCGTCGAAAATCGGGGTAAATAGTGATTTTACCTCCTTTATATGGAGTAAGAAATCTCATTCTTACTTCATCACAAGGTTTTACTCTCTCTCAAGAATCCTTTCTCTCTCTTTAGAACAATGTCTTCAAGATCCTCAAAGAGAAAATCTTCTTCCCATTCATCCTCGGATGACTCTCCTGCCCATGTAGCGGTAAAGCGGAGGAGTCGGTCGAGGAGGAAAAAGGAATCGTATTACGAGCCCTTGTAGGTTCGCGCCAGAGATCCCTGTTCGAAGAGGCCTCGAGGCAGCCCGGTGCTCCTTTGCGCCGAGCTCGGTTTCTCGTAAATATCTCAAGGTTCTTGAGATTTTACCAGGTTCTGAAGAGTCAAATTTCGATTCCGTTGGAAGCGAGTGCAAGGAATCCTCCAAGATTTCTTTACATGTTACGAAGCTTTCTTCACGTACTGCCGTATGTGGTTCCCAATTCCTGGTGCCATTGTTCGTGCGCTTCACGCCGAACTTTCGATCAACCAACTCAGCGTTCCTGCCTTGGAGTTGGCTTGGCGTACTAATCGCTAGCTCTGAACTTCGGGATTGATCTTGGTCGATGATTTGAAGGTCTTTGGGGTACTTTCGGCGGGAGTGGCGGTTACTATTCCATGCTGCCTAAGAAGGATATGGCGTGATTCAGGGACTACGAATCCCAATCGTGGCAGGGCGTTTCTTCTTTGTTCAAATAGATGGCGAGTCTGTCGAGGAGAGCTGCCTCCATCTATTTCCGCGGGCATGGAACTTTAACCGAGGTAATATGACGAAAACTCTGTTGTCTATCTCACTTTTTCGGAAGTGCGTGTTTTGACAAAATTTTCGTTTTGTAGGGAACAACCCTACCGCGCATTTGCCTGGTAACGTTTTCGTCAAGAGAGATCTTCTTCGTCAAAGGCCGTTTTTCTGGAAATCCTTCACCCTCGAACGGATCCGAGATGCGGTTAACCTTTATCGGTCCCGGGGTCCTGTTCCGTCGTACGACGCCGAACCTGTTACCGTGGTTCCTACTCGGAGGCGCAGACAGAGGTCTCGTAAGGGGAAGGAAATCGATGATGGGGAAGGCTCGGAAAACCCTTCACCGTTGGGAGAAAAACCTAGTTTTGTTCCAACGGAAAAAGATGGAGCCAGCGGTTTTCCACCTATCAACTTCTTTGATGGCCTTCCTCCGGAGTTTACTACTGATGAGTCGCTGGAGGATGAGGAGAAACAACGGGTTTTTGCCGAGGGCTCCCAACGTGTCAACGAGGTTTGGCCCTTCGAACTTCTTTAACCTTGCGTTTGAATCCGTATATAAGCATGCTTGCTGATCTTGAGTTTTATGCAGGGACTAAGAGTGTTTAGCGACTCGAGTTTCCGAAAATCCAGGATTGCTAACTTCAAGACCACAGAAGTGGAGCGAGAGCTTTTCCGGTTCCGTCAAGAGGTGAAGGCACAGAACGCGAAGCAAGCTGAGCTTCACGCTCGGGCTCTTGTACGGGCGGAAAGGAGAGGAAGAAGGATGGTCGCGGAGGTGGCAAGGCGGGCGGAATCGTTGCTGCTGAGTTTCAATGCTTTAAAGAAGCTCAGGAGTTTGTTGGTGATTTCCGCGAGTGCGAGGTTCGGTCGTAAATCTTTACAAGTCTCAGAACCCAGATTTCTCTTCGATTCGAGATCGCTGAAATGAAGGATTTCATGGCGAGTGTGCTCATGCTGAGTCCTTGGTTCCTCCGGTAGAAGAAAGAGTCTGGAGACTATGGGAACCTATCGAGGTTTCGAGGATACTGTGGAGGTTGGAGCCGATGAGAATGCGAGAATGGTGGGAATGCTCGGCGTGAATGAGGAAGTGGACCAGCCTGCTAGTTCATTTGGGATTTCTGCATCCGGTTTCTCAGCGTTGACTTCCTTTTGTGAATTGAATTTTCTGGCCGTGTGTGGCGTTTTAGTAATTTTATCCTGCGACCGTTGGAGGTTGCATTCTTATGTTTTGGGACTGGCGTTGGTGGCTTTGAATCCTGCCGTCTTTTGCGGCTTTTATGAATATGAAAATTTGCGAGATTTCGTCTTTTGTTTTGATTTATACTTTCGTCAAGTGTAGAGGAAGGATCGAGTAGTCGCCATATCCTAACTCTTTTCGTCGCTTGGTCCGTATGCTACTTTTAGCGGCGTTTTAGGTGTAGCGATAAGAGACATGTTTTGGGATCTCGTATCACGATACTATGTCTGTGAGATGTCAAGATCCAGCAAGACTGGGTTTAGGGCAAGACCTAGGTTTACTCTCAGCTTTGAGGCTGTGCGATGACTGATCGGCTTTCGTTTTGCCTGTTAGTGATTTCTTCCTGATTCTTTTCGTTTAAAGTCCGCGACTAGTCGCCGGCTTATATGACTTGTGTTAAAAGAATCGAGCTATCTTCGAGTTTATCGAGATGCTAAACCAAAATTTTGGGTTTCTTGTATAGCGCTATGATATCCTTGTCGGATGTAAGAGGACCTTTGTAGGTCTGACTACGATTTTGTATTGAGTGAAGCGTTTCTTATGGCGTCCGTCGGGCCAATCGACGGGCGTGAGTTTATTTTAAGTCGCTGGTGGACTGTCTTTTGCGGATATCGAGAGTTTTGTTATCTTTTAAGAAGTTGCGGCGTCTGTTTCTTTTGAAGATATGATTTTCGTTTTCGAAGCGTTGATGCTTTAAGTAAGTATAAAAGATAGAAAGAATTTTATTAAAAATTTGAGAAGTTTAAAGTACATATGCGGATTTTCGCGTTTTGTGGGAGTATAGGAGTATATGCGCCCAGTCCCCTTTTGGTGAGGGGATAGCTGAACTCGTCGGGCTTCGACGAGCTGCCTCGATACCTCTTCGAGGATCAAGCCATCTCGTAGTTCTGATAGTTGCCGTGGACGTTTTACTCCCGTGCGTTGCCGTTCGATCGTGCTGATCGGATCGGTGGTTTGTCGGGGTCGAGCTGTCGTTCTTACGGTGGATTGAGGCTTTGTCGTCGTCTTGAATCGTTGCCTGTTCAGATGATTTTGGATCATTTTCTTTGAGTCTTCGGAATGTTGTGTGATTCCTTTGCTCGATTTGGGCTGACCGCAGGGCGTTCCGATCTTTTCGCAGTTTGAACTCGGCTAGGTAACGAGTCTCGACTGTTTCGGCTACCCGGATGGCTGCGGTTCGGTCAAAGTCGGGAACTTGATACCGAGGTGATATGTGGACGGTACTGCCTTCATGGAGTTGATCCATGGGGTTCCCATGATGGCGTTGTAGATGGCGGGTTGTCGACTACTGCAAACTTGCGATCTTTGTAACTTCCTTCGCCATGACTGGGAGTTTAATTTTCCGAGTCATGGTAGTGACGCCGAGAACCCGTCAAAGGTTTTGGCTCGGGGCGACTTCCCAAGTGGGATCTTCATCCTGTAGAGGGTGTCGCGGAAGATGGCGTTGACCGTGCTTCCAGTATCGGCGAGAATGCGGCCGACTTTGAGATCCTGGATGACCAGGTCGATTACCAAAGGGTCGCGGTGAGGTTTGTCGATTCCGGCGGTCTCGTGTTCCTCAGCGATTGTGTGGTTAGGAACATCGCTGTCCGGGAACCAGTTGGAACTGGTCTCGGCTTTTCGCCCGTAGGCTTTTATCGATGAGACAGAGTCCTGGTAGAACTGTGATCCTCCGATGATCATGTTTACCCTCTGGCGACTGCTGTTGTTCCCTTGGTCGTCTGTCTTCTTCCGCTTTTCCCTGATTGGTTTTCGGTCGCGCGGTCTTGGAGGTAGTTTTGTTAGTCTTTGGGCGGTCGGAGTCCAGGAGCAAGTCCTTTATACTCTTGACCTTTGATAGCTCGCCGGTGAGGAGTTTTGCGGCGAGCCGGGCGCCGAGAACCTTGCAGTTCGCAGTGGAGTGACCTCTGGTCTCGTGGAACTCGCAGTAGGAGTTATCCTTGTACTGGTTCCTGGTCCAGGTGTTTCCGGAGGTTTTGCCCTGCTCCGAGTTGATGGCGTAGTTATGCTCGCCTTGGACGTCTTCCCCCGTGATGGGCGTATTTGTCGTTACGAGGGTTTCTTCTTGGACGCGGTTTTCTGCGGTCCGTGCTTCTCGCGATAGAAGCTTCATCTCTTCTTCCATGATGATGAAGTCTGTTGCCTTGTGGAAGTATCCTGGATTGTCAGCGGCTTTTCCAGTAGTATCCACTTTGAACTTCGACTTGTACCGAGAGTTTTCTCGAGTCGATTGCGACATTATCGCTGATGCCCGTTACTCGGCCATCACCAGTTTGAACCTTCGCATGAAGTCGCGGAGTGACTCGTCTTCCTTCTGAGCTAGACTCCATAGATCCACGCCGGACGTTTCTCTATCCATGAACATGGAGTACTGTTTGAGAAGCGCCGAGGCCAGTTGGCGGAAGCTTCCGATGGAGTTCCTTTTGAGCGGGAGAACCACTCGGCGCAGCACCTTTGAGGTGCTCGGCGAAGAAGACAATGACCTGCGTCCGTTCGCTCCGGAGTTTGCACCTACCCATTGCGATCTGGAAGGACTGCAGGTGCGACTTAGGATCCGTCGTACCGTCATAGATCGGGATTTTGATCTTCCCTGGGTCTGAGATCGTGTTTCCGTGATCCGAGTGGTGAGCGGTGTTTTCGTGCTTCCTCGAGAAGTCTATCGATCTCGGGGCGGAACTGGTCGCCTGATGGATCTGCGATTTTACGCTTTCACTTCAGCCACGGTCTTTTGAGAGATTCACGGAGATCATGGATCTCGCTATTGCCGCCGGCGTTCCTCGAACCTGTCGGCGCTGGTCGCGATAGATCGAGTTTGATCTTCCGCGAGTTCTTCCTGCTCCATCCAGTAGAGTTCTTCTTCCTCTTCGTCATGGGCCTATCGAAGGATACCGTCGCGGCGGACTGGCTTCGGTTTCTCCTGGGGTGGATGTCAGCGTCTTCATCGGAAGGATCCGATCGGTCGCTGACATCTAGATCGATGCGCTCGACGTCGCTTTCCTTGTTTCCCGCAGCCGGGAGTGGAAGGTTCTGCGAGGTCGTTTGCTGTCCTTTCGGAGCCGTTTCCTCGGGAGTGGGCTCTTTCAGGGCATCTTTCTCGTGCTTCGGGAGATCCGAAGTCGAGTCTCCTGCCGCGGCGTGCCTTGGTGGATCCGCGCGGCAACTTGCTCCTCGCAGTTAAGGTGTCGACCTGTTTTGCGAGCGAGGTTATCAGCTTGTCCTGTTGTTCGCCAGCCTGGGCGGAGGTAAACAGTTCCTTCATCTGCTTGAGCGCCTCAGTGTTTGCATCAGCAGTGACTGTGGACGCGTCTCCAGCTGGAGTCTTCTCAGCGTTGGCATCGACGGGTGTTCCGTCTGGCTGGCTGATCCTTGGTGGCGTCGGCTGACATGATCGAGCGTGTGCAGTTGCGAGATAGATAGATCCGTAACCCCCCCTCCTTCTAGCGCCAAACTGTGGGAACCGAAATTCGCACCGTCAAATTAAGTTGATTTGGAGGAAAGCCAAGTGAACCAAGCCTTCCCTGAAGGTCCCGGATATCTGCTGGGCGCACGACACAATCAGTTCGACAAAGAAAATATGAAAACGGAATAAAAATCGTAAGAAAAAAGAATAGAGCAAAAGATTTTATTTCCGAATCCGCGTTTGAGCGTGAACAACAGGTAAGAGCCTTGGCTACGAGCTGTCGGCAAGTTCGCTAGTCTGATCGCTAAGTCTATCCTAGTTGAGTCGCAGCTCGCTAGTGAAAACAGAAAAGAATGCTAAGTTGCTCTAAGTGCTCTGGACGTTTTTTGATCTGGTTTGCTTCTTGTTCCAAGCTCTCCTTATATACTCCTCCTATGACGGTCTATCTTCTTGCGGGCTGAGTCGGGCTTTTCCATTTTCGTCCATCTTTGTGTTTATCGGAAACTTGACATTTATCTTGAAATCTTGACATTTATCTTCTGGAAACTTGATATTTATCTCTTATGGAAACTTGACATTTATCTCTTATGTGAGGATAAAGATAAACCGTCATAGTTATCCTTCCTTTCGGAAAATCGTGCGTGGGCGTTTTGGCGCGTTAGGCCGTTAGGCGTTTTGGTTTTGAAAGGACAGTCTTTGAAGGTCTCGGTGTTTCGAAGGAACCTCAATTCCTTGTTTAGTCGAGGAAGTGGCGTTCTAGAATAACCGTGATCATACCAAACTTGCGTAGATTGATCGAACAAGCTAAGATGGGATCGAACCGACGATAGGAACAAGACGGGGCGAGGGCGTGGACCGGCGCCAGGCCGACCAGCGGCGGGTGCCGCGGCGCCAGGCGGTGCCCCGTATAGGCGGCCAGCGTGGCGCCCGGCGCCAGGCAGTGCCGCCGGCTCAGGCCGGCCAGCGTGGCGGTGCCGCCGGCGCCAGGCGTGCCGCCGGCGCCAGGCGGCCAGCGTGTGCCGCCGGCAGGCGGTGCCACCGGCGCCAGGCCGCCAGCGTGATGGGTGCCGCGGCGCCAGGCGGTGCGCCGGCATGAGCGGTGCGGCCGGGCGCCAGGGCGGTGCCGCCCGGCGCCAGGCGGCCAGCTTGCCGCCTGGCCAGCCAGCGTCGCGTGCGCGGCCAGGCGGGTGCCGCCGGCGCCAGCTCCAGCGTGCGCGGCGCCAGGCGGTGCCGCCGACCAGCGTCAGCGTGCGCCCGGCGCCAGGCGAGTGCGCCGCGCCAGGCCAGCCAGCGTCCAGCGTGCCGCCGGCCAGGCGAGTGCCGGCGCGCCAGCCAGCGTCCGCTGCCGCCCGGCGCCGGGCGAGGTGCCGCCGGCCAGCCAGCTTCGCGTCCAGCGTGCCGCCGGCGCCAGGCGAGTGCCGGCGCCAGGCCAGCCCGCATCCAGCGTGCCGCCAGCGCCAGGCGGTGCCGCCGGCGCCAGGCCAGCCTGTCCAGCGTGCAGGGCGAGTGCGCCGGCGCCAGGCCAGCCAGCGTCCAGCGTGCGCCCGGCGCCAGGCGAGGGTGCCCGGCGCCAGCCCGCGTCCCGCGTGCTGCTGGTGCCAAGCCGTCTTGCCGTCCGTGGGTTTGTTCGATCTTTCCCTCGTCAGTTGTTTGCGGGAAATCTTTCGAGTTTTGGGAGGGTCTCTAGTCATAGATCTCGAGATAATTGTTTCCAACGAGATTCCGCGAGTATCGGGATTTTGAGATGGACTTAGATCTTCAGATTTTCCGTCGTCGAGGACGAGAGCAATATGGCTCCGAGTTTTAGGTATGTTAAAAGATGAATCTTTAAAACAATCGGGAAGGCTTTACGGAAGACTCATTGTAGATCTCGGACAATCCAGACATGGATTTCAAGGGTCCAAGATGCTGTCATCGCCCGAGATCGTGAGACGATCGCATTGATGGGTGCCAGGACCCTCGCCGTTGGCGCCAGATGGGAGTGGACGAGCCTTCCGTGAGTTTTATCGGCGACCTGTTTCTTGGATTTGATCGTCGCTTGGCTTTTCTTTCGAGGACTTTCGGGTGACGATTTCGTCATTGACCGATTTTGACCCCAACAAAAATAATAGGAGTTGCTTACCAATATATTTTCCATTGACAAATGCGTGAAGGACATGAGCAGTACTGTTGACGCGAAGAGACATGCTTTTACCCAAAAATGGATCTCGTTTTTTAAATTTAATGGTAGTCATATACCATAGATAATCACTTTGGTCATTGGTTACTGTTTTCTGATCAAAAAGTTGACTCTGTGTAGATTCTCCTTTTCCTTTCAAAAGGAAGTTGTCCAAGTTCTTTGGTCTCCATGACCATTTCAGAGTGGAAGGGCTATCCTCGGCTTCATTTGGTTTCTTAACCATCATTGAAGTCTGAGTGGTAATCTGAAAATTTAAAACAACCATAGAATGAATTTTTGTTACAAATTTGAATGACTAATGGTTGTTAGTATGAAAATTTAAAATCCACAAAGAGAATGTAAAAGAAAAACCTTGGCAGTGTTATAAGCCTCAGTTTTGCAATCGGGTAAAATGGTAACAGACCAAGCCGGGACAACATAAGTTTTTCCTTGGAAAGTAATTGTTGCATCTGAATTTTCATTTCCATTACCAAAAAAGCAGCTAGATCCTTCTGCGGTTTTATAAATTGTTGCCTGTATAATATTTTCATGATAAATAATTAGTTCAAGAATAACATGTACAATACTGATAAAAAAATAACAAGAATATTACCGATGCCGAGTTTCCAAAGTCAATGGTGGAGATGTTTCCGTATGTGAGAGTTCTCTCCATAGAATGAAGAACATCATGAAGTTGTTTCAAATGCCCGTATTTTGGTTGATTCAAATTACCTAATAGATTTCCCCATGTTAGTCCAAATAGAAACTTCTAAAATATCTTAAATATGAATATACTTTAAATTTACCATATTCGTCAAGGGGGAGCATCATAATCATATGAAGTTGTGATGTATGGACCACCAGCGGTTCTATCAAAGTTGGTGCCTCCATGGTACTATAATAATAAAAATATTTCAATTAGTCTTTCTAGTTAATGTCGATTTTCTGTGAGCTAATTTTAATTAATAATTCAAATTTTCATTATCTTATTTTACCATATAATAATTATTAAAAGTTCCTCCTCTTTGGAAGAATCTTGCAACAGAAAATGCAACATCTTCGGCTGTCCTATGTGGATTTTTACCACCCCATTGCTTAAACCTAAACAAATAGAATTATATATTTATGATAAAATATATAAAAAATAATAAAAAACTAATTATGCTGAAAATAAAACTAACCATCCGGTCCAATTCTCAGTCCACATCTTAGGAGTGTTGGGATTGTTTGGTACAAAGTTGTCACAATAGAAGCCATTACATGTATTCAACTATAAAACAAAATGATTTAAAATAATTAACCACTGAATATGTTAAATTAATATTCATTATAACTAGACTGATCTAATTACCATAGGCTGAGGAGCATCATTTTGTTGACACATTATCCATGGAACACCAACATCAAGAGACTGAGCCATGTTTGCACACCACTTAATGTATGCTTTACCCGATTCTCCATAGGGTCCCATTACATTTCCATACTCATTTTCTATCTGCAAGATTAATAAAGCAAAAAGATAAATATTGTTAAGAATGGTATATGACATTACGAAACACACAATGTATTTAATAGATTAAATCAATTACCTGAGCAAGAATAATTGGGCCTCCTTGTGATGCAAATAAATTTTCTTTCTTGACCATGTCTACTATCATAGTTGTGAAGTTTTGCATCTCATCCTATACATAAATCATTCATATAAAATTTAATTAAACAATAACACTGCATATATGATAAAAAGAATATTGATCATCAGGTAACATTACCATAAATGCTTTATTTGTAGTTCTGAACACCATTCCAGGCATGTTATGCAGCCACACAGGGAATCCTCTGTTTAAAATAATTAAAAATTACAGGTCAATAATATTACATGAGAAACTATAATATCATCATAAAAGAAGCTAACTCATTATGATAATTTATTAAAAATATATACTAAAATTAAAAGACTAGCATTGACATTTATGATACATAATTTTTGGTATACTGATTAATAAAATCAATTCATTGGACCATTTATCGACCAAATTATTATATGGGAAACCGCACTATCACCATACAAGAAGCTAAATTATTATGAAAATGTATTAAACTGGTATATGTTGCTCTTAATGAGACTAGCTAAACCCATTTTAATATATTACCCGTAATTCCACTCAGCACATGCATATGGTCCTATGCGAAGAACACCATACAATCCTTCATCTTGAATGGTTTTCAGGAACCGAATAAGATCTAATTTTCCAGAAAAATCATATTGACGAGTAGGCTCATGTGCATTCCAGAAGACATAAGTTTCGATCGCATCAAGACCTCCTTCTTTACTTTTTCTGATAAGATCCGGCCACATCTAAACATATTAACAAAAACGATTATAATTAGTAGCAAACATACAAGACTAAGATCACATTTACTGTTTTATGCAAGGTAGATTAAATACCTCAGGCGTGCTTCTAGGATAATGGATCGAACCAGAAAGGAGAACTCGGCGGTGACCATCAATGGTAATGGCTCGGCCATCGTGAGAAACGATTGTGGCATAGACACTACTTACGAAAAGAAAACATGAAAGAACTCTTAGAAAAACCATATTTACTTAGAAGAATGGTTTTGAATGAAGGAATATGAAAGGAAACAAAGCCTTTTATAGGGGTAAAAATTGTTACCTAAAGATAAAATGGATAATTATAGATATTCCGGAAAAACAAAATTGTAACTGCCATTTTGTTTAAGTATAAATTTTTTATCTTTTAACTAACTTTCGTGAATTTTATAACAAATAAAAAATCATTTATCCTGATTTTAATTTAAAATTGATTTGGATAATAACAAATTTTATGCCAAAATCTGAATCGATGTAGCTTGGTTGTTGAAATTTGTTTTCAATTTTATATCTTAAAACATGTCTTAATATGAAAAATTAATTGTTTTATAAATAATATAAATCTTAAAAGCATCATTTTTATTTATAAATAATATAAATTTGTTTCGTGGCTCACTTCCCCCACATCCTCCCTCTGTATTCGACATAGAGATGCACCTTCTTCTTCTTCTCTGCCGTCACATACACGGCACCGTCAGTTAGTAAAATTGAATATAGGAAAAATGATCATTTTATGTTCTATACTATTGTATCATATAGAATAAAATGAAAGCATAAAATATATTATGTTTGCTGTTATTCCAACTGTAAAATCAACATTGCAACTATCATCATCACCAGTTGTTTCATCGCTGCCACCATCTTCTCTCCACTACAGTCTCCACCCATGTCTCTTCATCCCACCGCCTCTTCTTCTTCTCCACCTTCCGTGGTGGTTTCTTTTCCTCCTCCATCAACTCCCGCACCAGCTCTTCTGCAAATCTTATCTTCTCATTCTTCTCCTTCATTACTCTATCAGCTTTACATCCTGTCACTCAGTTGCAGTGTGTTATTTGTATTGTTCTATTCTATTTGAAGAATTAGAATAGAAATGTGGCTGCACAGTAAATAAACATTTGGTATATATGTTTTGTTGTTGTATCATTGTTAAGAATCAGTAGGTTTGTACTTATCATCAGACCTAAGCAATTACAAATGATAACATATTACGCTTATATTATTGAATATCAAAGATGGCCAAAAAGTATTGAATATCGTGAACCAGTAAAAACTAAAAACTATACATTGGACTAGTGAGAATTATACTATTTATAGAAAGGGTACTATACTATTTAAGATATAGTCTTCTATTCTTCACGTATTTATATATATACTTTCCTTGAACTAAAGCACTCTGTTATGCTTTCAAATTTGATGTTTATTTTCTATCATTTTTTGTGATTGGTTGTAAGCTCAAGATATCATTTAATGCAAAAAAACAAAAACAAAATAAAAATATCACAATAACACTTGAACTCCTGTATCTTAATATACTAAAAATTAGCTATTTACCAACTAAGCTAGCTCAGTTTAGTCAGTATTATATACTAAAGAGAGAAAAATTAATATTGAGGGGATAAATTATTCAATTTTTCGGAGAAAGTGAGGATGGTGGAGAAGAAATGACCACAAATTTTTTGGGAATAGAAGATGATTGTAAATTGTATATAAGAATGTGTTATTTTATTGAATAAAGTAAAGATTAAAAATACATAAATCTTTGAAACCGAAAAAATATAGCATAATTTGGAAATATGATATAGAAAACATAATAAATCTAGAAAAAGATTCAGCAGATAGCTTCCACAGCGAGCCTTCTAGCAGCACCACTGCAATCCGGTGCTCCAAACTTTTCCGTAGAGACATCAATGGAACACTTCTCTTTTCCAACGCATTCTTGTGTGAGAATATCAACCGTGTTGTTACTTGATTCACAAGTTCCTTTTTCAAAAGATCCACAACTACCATCTGGGTTACCAAAGGAGGCAAATTTGATGGCAGAAATGGGTTTTCTATCGCATGAAAGCTCAATAAGGTTTTTCTCATAGACATTAGCACATACACTTCCCACTCTAGTAGTTTGGAAACTGACAAGCGATGGGTTTCCTCCCATCTCCTCAAACAAAACTAGTGTGTTATCTCCTTCTCCATTCAAGAAAGAACGAGGAACATGGTACCTGTTCAAGAAAAGAACAAAGCAAAATATTCCAGTAAATATTTCTCAGGTTTAACGTTAAAATATTTGATTTTAGAACCTAATAAGATGTGGAAAACATACCATCTCTGTGTGGGTTCTCCACAATTGGTCAGACATTTTTCAGCATGATAAGCCCCTCTATAGTTACATGTTGCAGCACAACCATTTTCGCTTGAAATGAATGCCGGCCAATAACGTCCAATGTTGTTCCCATTGATCCAAGCTGTACCTTTTCCAAGTCCCAGAAGATCGACAACAACTGGATCATTTCCCAAGGGAGCCTTGAACGTAGCCTGAAAGACAAAATGGATGATGTGATTTGATATTAAATCATCAAGTGTTTGGTTAGTTATCTTATAGATAATAACATCTCGTTACCTTATACCAAGTCATGGTTCGGTTAAATGGTACATTTTGATCTGACCATTTAGACATTGATTCCGTTCTAAAGAGTTGGTTCTCAAACCCATTTAAACCGGTTTTGTAGCTCCATTTATGAGCAGACAAATCCTTAACTATAGTTTCATCACCATTTATTCCATTAATAGAAACGGGTCCAGTGATTCCAGCCGGCTTACTTTCAAAGAAAGCACCATAGTTCTATAAAAAAATTGAAAAGTTTATTTTCAGTTTAATTTTTAAAAGTGTTTTAACTGTTAAAAATATAAGGTAAAATAATATTTAAGAACTTACGGAAGTCCCACAGTTATGCTAAGAAGAGCAATGACATTACGGCCAGACTTAAACTTCACCTCTTTCTCAAATACATAGTGAAAATTTCCATTCTCAGCGTGTTGATTACCTAAAAATATATAAATCAATGATTTTTTTGGTAAGTTAGTGTTATTGAGATTTGGTAAAAAAATAATAGGAGTTGCTTACCAATATATTTTCCATTGACAAATGCGTGAAGGACATGAGCAGTACTGTTGACGCGAAGAGACATGCTTTTACCCAAAAATGGATCTCGTTTTTTAAATTTAATGGTAGTCATATACCATAGATAATCACTTTGGTCATTGGTTACTGTTTTCTGATCAAAAAGTTGACTCTGTGTAGATTCTCCTTTTCCTTTCAAAAGGAAGTTGTCCAAGTTCTCTGGTCTCCATGACCATTTCAGAGTGGAAGGGCTATCCTCAGCTTCATTTGGTTTCTTAACCATCATTGAAGTCTGAGTGGTAATCTGAAAATTTAAAACAACCATAGAATGAATTTTTGTTACAAATTTGAATGACTAATGGTTGTTAGTATGAAAATTTAAAATCCACAAAAGAGAATGTAAAAGAAAAAACCTTGGCAGTGTTATAAGCCTCAGTTTTGCAATCGGGTAAAATGGTAACAGACCAAGCCGGGACAACATAAGTTTTTCCTTGGAAAGTAATTGTTGCATCTGAATTTTCATTTCCATTACCAAAAAAGCAGCTAGATCCTTCTGCGGTTTTATAAATTGTTGCCTGTATAATATTTTCATGATAAATAATTAGTTCAAGAATAACATGTACAATACTGATAAAAAATAACAAGAATATTACCGATGCCGAGTTTCCAAAGTCAATGGTGGAGATGTTTCCGTATGTGAGAGTTCTCTCCATAGAATGAAGAACATCATGAAGTTGTTTCAAATGCCCGTATTTTGGTTGATTCAAATTACCTAATAGATTTCCCCATGTTAGTCAAAATAGAAACTTCTAAAATATCTTAAATATGAATATACTTTAAATTTACCATATTCGTCAAGGGGAGCATCATAATCATATGAAGTTGTGATGTATGGACCACCAGCGGTTCTATCAAAGTTGGTGCCTCCATGGTACTATAATAATAAAAATATTTCAATTAGTCTTTCTAGTTAATGTCGATTTTCTGTGAGCTAATTTTAATTAATAATTCAAATTTTCATTATCTTATTTTACCATATAATAATTATTAAAAGTTCCTCCTCTTTGGAAGAATCTTGCAACAGAAAATGCAACATCTTCGGCTGTCCTATGTGGATTTTTTACCACCCCATTGCTTAAACCTAAACAAATAGAATTATATATTTATGATAAAATATATAAAAAATAATAAAAAACTAATTATGCTGAAAATAAAACTAACCATCCGGTCCAATTCTCAGTCCACATCTTAGGAGTGTTGGGATTGTTTGGTACAAAGTTGTCACAATAGAAGCCATTACATGTATTCAACTATAAAAACAAAATGATTTAAAATAATTAACCACTGAATATGTTAAATTAATATTCATTATAACTAGACTGATCTAATTACCATAGGCTGAGGAGCATCATTTTGTTGACACATTATCCATGGAACACCAACATCAAGAGACTGAGCCATGTTTGCACACCACTTAATGTATGCTTTACCCGATTCTCCATAGGGTCCCATTACATTTCCATACTCATTTTCTATCTGCAAGATTAATAAAGCAAAAAGATAAATATTGTTAAGAATGGTATATGACATTACGAAACACACAATGTATTTAATAGATTAAATCAATTACCTGAGCAAGAATAATTGGGCCTCCTTGTGATGCAAATAAATTTTCTTTCTTGACCATGTCTACTATCATAGTTGTGAAGTTTTGCATCTCATCCTATACATAAATCATTCATATAAAATTTAATTAAACAATAACACTGCATATATGATAAAAAGAATATTGATCATCAGGTAACATTACCATAAATGCTTTATTTGTAGTTCTGAACACCATTCCAGGCATGTTATGCAGCCACACAGGGAATCCTCTGTTTAAAATAATTAAAAATTACAGGTCAATAATATTACATGAGAAACTATAATATCATCATAAAAGAAGCTAACTCATTATGATAATTTATTAAAAATATATACTAAAATTAAAAGACTAGCATTGACATTTATGATACATAATTTTTGGTATACTGATTAATAAAATCAATTCATTGGACCATTTATCGACCAAATTATTATATGGGAAACCGCACTATCACCATACAAGAAGCTAAATTATTATGAAAATGTATTAAACTGGTATATGTTGCTCTTAATGAGACTAGCTAAACCCATTTTAATATATTACCCGTAATTCCACTCAGCACATGCATATGGTCCTATGCGAAGAACACCATACAATCCTTCATCTTGAATGGTTTTCAGGAACCGAATAAGATCTAATTTTCCAGAAAAATCATATTGACGGCGAGTAGGCTCATGTGCATTCCAGAAGACATAAGTTTCGATCGCATCAAGACCTCCTTCTTTACTTTTTCTGATAAGATCCGGCCACATCTAAACATATTAACAAAAACGATTATAATTAGTAGCAAACATACAAGACTAAGATCACATTTACTGTTTTATGCAAGGTAGATTAAATACCTCAGGCGTGCTTCTAGGATAATGGATCGAACCAGAAAGGAGAACTCGGCGGTGACCATCAATGGTAATGGCTCGGCCATCGTGAGAAACGATTGTGGCATAGACACTACTTACGAAAAGAAAACATGAAAGAACTCTTAGAAAAACCATATTTACTTAGAAGAATGGTTTTGAATGAAGGAATATGAAAGGAAACAAAGCCTTTTATAGGGGTAAAAATTGTTACCTAAAGATAAAATGGATAATTATAGATATTCCGGAAAAACAAAATTGTAACTGCCATTTTGTTTAAGTATAAATTTTTTTTTATCTTTTAACTAACTTTCGTGAATTTTATAACAAATAAAAAATCATTTATCCTGATTTTAATTTAAAATTGATTTGGATAATAACAAATTTTATGCCAAAAATCTGAATCGATGTAGCTTGGTTGTTGAAATTTGTTTTCAATTCGTTATATCTTAAAACATGTCTTAATATGAAAAATTAATTGTTTTATAAATAATATAAATCTTAAAAGCATCATTTTTATTTATAAATAATATAAATTTGTTTCGTGGCTCACTTCCCCCACATCCTCCCTCTGTATTCGACATAGAGATGCACCTTCTTCTTCTTCTCTGCCGTCACATACACGCACCGTCAGTTAGTAAAAATTGAATATAGGAAAAATGATCATTTTTATGTTCTATACTATTGTATACGTATAGAATAAAATGAAACGCATAAAATATATTATGTTTGCTGTTATTCCAACTGTAAAATCAACATTGCAACTATCATCATCACCAGTTGTTTCATCGCTGCCACCATCTTCTCTCCACTACAGTCTCCACCCATGTCTCTTCATCCCACCGCCTCTTCTTCTTCTCCACCTTCCGTGGTGGTTTCTTTTCCTCCTCCATCAACTCCCGCACCAGCTCTTCTGCAAATCTTATCTTCTCATTCTTCTCCTTCATTACTCTATCAGCTTTACATCCTGTCACTCAGTTGCAGTGTGTTATTTGTATTGTTCTATTCTATTTGAAGAATTAGAATAGAAATGTGGCTGCACAGTAAATAAACATTTGGTATATATGTTTTGTTGTTGTATCATTGTTAAGAATCAGTAGGTTTGTACTTATCATCAGACCTAAGCAATTACAAATGATAACATATTACGCTTATATTATTGAATATCAAAGATGGCCAAAAAGTATTGAATATCGTGAACCAGTAAAAACTAAAAACTATACATTGGACTAGTGAGAATTATACTATTTATAGAAAGGGTACTATACTATTTAAGATATAGTCTTCTATTCTTCACGTATTTATATATATACTTTCCTTGAACTAAAGCACTCTGTTATGCTTTCAAATTTGATGTTTATTTTCTATCATTTTTTGTGATTGGTTGTAAGCTCAAGATATCATTTAATGCAAAAAAACAAAAACAAAATAAAAATATCACAATAACACTTGAACTCCTGTATCTTAATATACTAAAAATTAGCTATTTACCAACTAAGCTAGCTCAGTTTAGTCAGTATTATATACTAAAGAGAGAAAAATTAATATTGAGGGGATAAATTATTCAATTTTTCGGAGAAAGTGAGGATGGTGGAGAAGAAATGACCACAAATTTTTTGGGAATAGAAGATGATTGTAAATTGTATATAAGAATGTGTTATTTTATTGAATAAAGTAAAGATTAAAAATACATAAATCTTTGAAACCGAAAAAATATAGCATAATTTGGAAATATGATATAGAAAACATAATAAATCTAGAAAAAGATTCAGCAGATAGCTTCCACAGCGAGCCTTCTAGCAGCACCACTGCAATCCGGTGCTCCAAACTTTTCCGTAGAGACATCAATGGAACACTTCTCTTTTCCAACGCATTCTTGTGTGAGAATATCAACCGTGTTGTTACTTGATTCACAAGTTCCTTTTTCAAAAGATCCACAACTACCATCTGGGTTACCAAAGGAGGCAAATTTGATGGCAGAAATGGGTTTTCTATCGCATGAAAGCTCAATAAGGTTTTTCTCATAGACATTAGCACATACACTTCCCACTCTAGTAGTTTGGAAACTGACAAGCGATGGGTTTCCTCCCATCTCCTCAAACAAAACTAGTGTGTTATCTCCTTCTCCATTCAAGAAAGAACGAGGAACATGGTACCTGTTCAAGAAAAGAACAAAGCAAAATATTCCAGTAAATATTTCTCAGGTTTAACGTTAAAATATTTGATTTTAGAACCTAATAAGATGTGGAAAACATACCATCTCTGTGTGGGTTCTCCACAATTGGTCAGACATTTTTCAGCATGATAAGCCCCTCTATAGTTACATGTTGCAGCACAACCATTTTCGCTTGAAATGAATGCCGGGCCAATAACGTCCAATGTTGTTCCCATTGATCCAAGCTGTACCTTTTCCAAGTCCCAGAAGATCGACAACAACTGGATCATTTCCCAAGGGAGCCTTGAACGTAGCCTGAAAGACAAAATGGATGATGTGATTTGATATTAAATCAGCAAGTGTTTGGTTAGTTATCTTATAGATAATAACATCTCGTTACCTTATACCAAGTCATGGTTCGGTTAAATGGTACATTTTGATCTGACCATTTAGACATTGATTCCGTTCTAAAGAGTTGGTTCTCAAACCCATTTAAACCGGTTTTGTAGCTCCATTTATGAGCAGACAAATCCTTAACTATAGTTTCATCACCATTTATTCCATTAATAGAAACGGGTCCAGTGATTCCGGCTTACTTTCAAAGAAAGCACCATAGTTCTATAAAAAAAATTGAAAAGTTTATTTTCAGTTTAATTTTTAAAAGTGTTTTAACTGTTAAAAATATAAGGTAAAATAATATTTAAGAACTTACGGAAGTCCCACAGTTATGCTAAGAAGAGCAATGACATTACG
Organism: Brassica nigra; assembly: GCA_016432835.1. Lineage (NCBI taxonomy): Eukaryota > Viridiplantae > Streptophyta > Magnoliopsida > Brassicales > Brassicaceae > Brassica > Brassica nigra. The sequence continues at coordinate 8,085,248 of CM028246.1, read as the reverse complement.
GCCAGACTTAAACTTCACCTCTTTCTCAAATACATAGTGAAAATTTCCATTCTCAGCGTGTTGATTACCTAAAAATATATAAATCAATGATTTTTTGGTAAGTTAGTGTTATTGAGATTTGGTAAAAAAATAATAGGAGTTGCTTACCAATATATTTTCCATTGACAAATGCGTGAAGGACATGAGCAGTACTGTTGACGCGAAGAGACATGCTTTTACCCAAAAATGGATCTCGTTTTTTAAATTTAATGGTAGTCATATACCATAGATAATCACTTTGGTCATTGGTTACTGTTTTCTGATCAAAAAGTTGACTCTGTGTAGATTCTCCTTTTCCTTTCAAAAGGAAGTTGTCCAAGTTCTCTGGTCTCCATGACCATTTCAGAGTGGAAGGGCTATCCTCAGCTTCATTTGGTTTCTTAACCATCATTGAAGTCTGAGTGGTAATCTGAAAATTTAAAACAACCATAGAATGAATTTTTGTTACAAATTTGAATGACTAATGGTTGTTAGTATGAAAATTTAAAATCCACAAAAGAGAATGTAAAAGAAAAAACCTTGGCAGTGTTATAAGCCTCAGTTTTGCAATCGGGTAAAATGGTAACAGACCAAGCCGGACAACATAAGTTTTCCTTGGAAAGTAATTGTTGCATCTGAATTTTCATTTCCATTACCAAAAAAGCAGCTAGATCCTTCTGCGGTTTTATAAATTGTTGCCTGTATAATATTTTCATGATAAATAATTAGTTCAAGAATAACATGTACAATACTGATAAAAAATAACAAGAATATTACCGATGCCGAGTTTCCAAAGTCAATGGTGGAGATGTTTCCGTATGTGAGAGTTCTCTCCATAGAATGAAGAACATCATGAAGTTGTTTCAAATGCCCGTATTTTGGTTGATTCAAATTACCTAATAGATTTCCCCATGTTAGTCAAAATAGAAACTTCTAAAATATCTTAAATATGAATATACTTTAAATTTACCATATTCGTCAAGGGGAGCATCATAATCATATGAAGTTGTGATGTATGGACCACCAGCGGTTCTATCAAAGTTGGTGCCTCCATGGTACTATAATAATAAAAATATTTCAATTAGTCTTTCTAGTTAATGTCGATTTTCTGTGAGCTAATTTTAATTAATAATTCAAATTTTCATTATCTTATTTTACCATATAATAATTATTAAAAGTTCCTCCTCTTTGGAAGAATCTTGCAACAGAAAATGCAACATCTTCGGCTGTCCTATGTGGATTTTTACCACCCCATTGCTTAAACCTAAACAAATAGAATTATATATTTATGATAAAATATATAAAAAATAATAAAAAACTAATTATGCTGAAAATAAAACTAACCATCCGGTCCAATTCTCAGTCCACATCTTAGGAGTGTTGGGATTGTTTGGTACAAAGTTGTCACAATAGAAGCCATTACATGTATTCAACTATAAAACAAAATGATTTAAAATAATTAACCACTGAATATGTTAAATTAATATTCATTATAACTAGACTGATCTAATTACCATAGGCTGAGGAGCATCATTTTGTTGACACATTATCCATGGAACACCAACATCAAGAGACTGAGCCATGTTTGCACACCACTTAATGTATGCTTTACCCGATTCTCCATAGGGTCCCATTACATTTCCATACTCATTTTCTATCTGCAAGATTAATAAAGCAAAAAGATAAATATTGTTAAGAATGGTATATGACATTACTGAAACACACAATGTATTTAATAGATTAAATCAATTACCTGAGCAAGAATAATTGGGCCTCCTTGTGATGCAAATAAATTTTCTTTCTTGACCATGTCTACTATCATAGTTGTGAAGTTTTGCATCTCATCCTATACATAAATCATTCATATAAAATTTAATTAAACAATAACACTGCATATATGATAAAAAGAATATTGATCATCAGGTAACATTACCATAAATGCTTTATTTGTAGTTCTGAACACCATTCCAGGCATGTTATGCAGCCACACAGGGAATCCTCTGTTTAAAATAATTAAAATTACAGGTCAATAATATTACATGAGAAACTATAATATCATCATAAAAGAAGCTAACTCATTATGATAATTTATTAAAAATATATACTAAAATTAAAAGACTAGCATTGACATTTATGATACATAATTTTGGTATACTGATTAATAAAATCAATTCATTGGACCATTTATCGACCAAATTATTATATGGGAAACCGCACTATCACCATACAAGAAGCTAAATTATTATGAAAATGTATTAAACTGGTATATGTTGCTCTTAATGAGACTAGCTAAACCCATTTTAATATATTACCCGTAATTCCACTCAGCACATGCATATGGTCCTATCAAGAACACCATACAATCCTTCATCTTGAATGGTTTTCAGGAACCGAATAAGATCTAATTTTCCAGAAAAATCATATTGACGAGTAGGCTCATGTGCATTCCAGAAGACATAAGTTTCGATCGCATCAAGACCTCCTTCTTTACTTTTCTGATAAGATCCGCCACATCTAAACATATTAACAAAACGATTATAATTAGTAGCAAACATACAAGACTAAGATCACATTTACTGTTTTATGCAAGGTAGATTAAATACCTCAGGCGTGCTTCTAGGATAATGGATCGAACCAGAAAGGAGAACTCGGCGGTGACCATCAATGGTAATGGCTCGGCCATCGTGAGAAACGATTGTGGCATAGACACTACTTACGAAAAGAAAACATGAAAGAACTCTTAGAAAACCATATTTACTTAGAAGAATGGTTTTGAATGAAGGAATATGAAAGGAAACAAAGCCTTTTATAGGGGTAAAAATTGTTACCTAAAGATAAAATGGATAATTATAGATATTCCGGAAAAACAAAATTGTAACTGCCATTTTGTTTAAGTATAAATTTTTTTTTATCTTTTAACTAACTTTCGTGAATTTTATAACAAATAAAAAATCATTTATCCTGATTTTAATTTAAAATTGATTTGGATAATAACAAATTTTATGCCAAAAATCTGAATCGATGTAGCTTGGTTGTTGAAATTTGTTTTCAATTCGTTATATCTTAAAACATGTCTTAATATGAAAAATTAATTGTTTTATAAATAATATAAATCTTAAAAGCATCATTTTTATTTATAAATAATATAAATTTGTTTCGTGGCTCACTTCCCCCACATCCTCCCTCTGTATTCGACATAGAGAGATGCACCTTCTTCTTCTTCTCTGCCGTCACATACACGGCACCGTCAGTTAGTAAAAATTGAATATAGGAAAAAATGATCATTTTTATGTTCTATACTATTGTATACGTATAGAATAAAAATGAAACGCAAAATATATTATGTTTGCTGTTATTCCAACTGTAAAATCAACATTGCAACTATCATCATCACCAGTTGTTTCATCGCTGCCACCATCTTCTCTCCACTACAGTCTCCACCCATGTCTCTTCATCCCACCGCCTCTTCTTCTTCTCCACCTTCCGTGGTGGTTTCTTTTCCTCCTCCATCAACTCCCGCACCAGCTCTTCTGCAAATCTTATCTTCTCATTCTTCTCCTTCATTACTCTATCAGCTTTACATCCTGTCACTCAGTTGCAGTGTGTTATTTGTATTGTTCTATTCTATTTGAAGAATTAGAATAGAAATGTGGCTGCACAGTAAATAAACATTTGGTATATATGTTTTGTTGTTGTATCATTGTTAAGAATCAGTAGGTTTGTACTTATCATCAGACCTAAGCAATTACAAATGATAACATATTACGCTTATATTATTGAATATCAAAGATGGCCAAAAAGTATTGAATATCGTGAACCAGTAAAACTAAAACTATACATTGGACTAGTGAGAATTATACTATTTATAGAAAGGGTACTATACTATTTAAGATATAGTCTTCTATTCTTCACGTATTTATATATATACTTTCCTTGAACTAAAGCACTCTGTTATGCTTTCAAATTTGATGTTTATTTTCTATCATTTTTTGTGATTGGTTGTAAGCTCAAGATATCATTTAATGCAAAAACAAAAACAAAATAAAAATATCACAATAACACTTGAACTCCTGTATCTTAATATACTAAAAATTAGCTATTTACCAACTAAGCTAGCTCAGTTTAGTCAGTATTATATACTAAAGAGAGAAAATTAATATTGAGGGATAAATTATTCAATTTTTCGGAGAAAGTGAGGATGGTGGAGAAGAAATGACCACAAATTTTTTGGGAATAGAAGATGATTGTAAATTGTATATAAGAATGTGTTATTTTATTGAATAAAGTAAAGATTAAAAATACATAAATCTTTGAAACCGAAAAAATATAGCATAATTTGGAAATATGATATAGAAAACATAATAAATCTAGAAAAAGATTCAGCAGATAGCTTCCACAGCGAGCCTTCTAGCAGCACCACTGCAATCCGGTGCTCCAAACTTTTCCGTAGAGACATCAATGGAACACTTCTCTTTTCCAACGCATTCTTGTGTGAGAATATCAACCGTGTTGTTACTTGATTCACAAGTTCCTTTTTCAAAAGATCCACAACTACCATCTGGGTTACCAAAGGAGGCAAATTTGATGGCAGAAATGGGTTTTCTATCGCATGAAAGCTCAATAAGGTTTTTCTCATAGACATTAGCACATACACTTCCCACTCTAGTAGTTTGGAAACTGACAAGCGATGGGTTTCCTCCCATCTCCTCAAACAAAACTAGTGTGTTATCTCCTTCTCCATTCAAGAAAGAACGAGGAACATGGTACCTGTTCAAGAAAAGAACAAAGCAAAATATTCCAGTAAATATTTCTCAGGTTTAACGTTAAAATATTTGATTTTAGAACCTAATAAGATGTGGAAAACATACCATCTCTGTGTGGGTTCTCCACAATTGGTCAGACATTTTTCAGCATGATAAGCCCCTCTATAGTTACATGTTGCAGCACAACCATTTTCGCTTGAAATGAATGCCGGCCAATAACGTCCAATGTTGTTCCCATTGATCCAAGCTGTACCTTTTCCAAGTCCCAGAAGATCGACAACAACTGGATCATTTCCCAAGGGAGCCTTGAACGTAGCCTGAAAGACAAAATGGATGATGTGATTTGATATTAAATCAGCAAGTGTTTGGTTAGTTATCTTATAGATAATAACATCTCGTTACCTTATACCAAGTCATGGTTCGGTTAAATGGTACATTTTGATCTGACCATTTAGACATTGATTCCGTTCTAAAGAGTTGGTTCTCAAACCCATTTAAACCGGTTTTGTAGCTCCATTTATGAGCAGACAAATCCTTAACTATAGTTTCATCACCATTTATTCCATTAATAGAAACGGGTCCAGTGATTCCAGCCGGCTTACTTTCAAAGAAAGCACCATAGTTCTATAAAAAAAAATTGAAAAAGTTTATTTTCAGTTTAATTTTTAAAAGTGTTTTAACTGTTAAAAAATATAAGGTAAAATAATATTTAAGAACTTACCGGAAGTCCCACAGTTATGCTAAGAAGAGCAATGACATTACGGCCAGACTTAAACTTCACCTCTTTCTCAAATACATAGTGAAAATTTCCATTCTCAGCGTGTTGATTACCTAAAAATATATAAATCAATGATTTTTTTGGTAAGTTAGTGTTATTGAGATTTGGTAAAAAAATAATAGGAGTTGCTTACCAATATATTTTCCATTGACAAATGCGTGAAGGACATGAGCAGTACTGTTGACGCGAAGAGACATGCTTTTACCCAAAAATGGATCTCGTTTTTTAAATTTAATGGTAGTCATATACCATAGATAATCACTTTGGTCATTGGTTACTGTTTTCTGATCAAAAAGTTGACTCTGTGTAGATTCTCCTTTTCCTTTCAAAAGGAAGTTGTCCAAGTTCTCTGGTCTCCATGACCATTTCAGAGTGGAAGGGCTATCCTCAGCTTCATTTGGTTTCTTAACCATCATTGAAGTCTGAGTGGTAATCTGAAAATTTAAAACAACCATAGAATGAATTTTTGTTACAAATTTGAATGACTAATGGTTGTTAGTATGAAAATTTAAAATCCACAAAGAGAATGTAAAAGAAAAACCTTGGCAGTGTTATAAGCCTCAGTTTTGCAATCGGGTAAAATGGTAACAGACCAAGCCGGGACAACATAAGTTTTCCTTGGAAAGTAATTGTTGCATCTGAATTTTCATTTCCATTACCAAAAAAGCAGCTAGATCCTTCTGCGGTTTTATAAATTGTTGCCTGTATAATATTTTCATGATAAATAATTAGTTCAAGAATAACATGTACAATACTGATAAAAAATAACAAGAATATTACCGATGCCGAGTTTCCAAAGTCAATGGTGGAGATGTTTCCGTATGTGAGAGTTCTCTCCATAGAATGAAGAACATCATGAAGTTGTTTCAAATGCCCGTATTTTGGTTGATTCAAATTACCTAATAGATTTCCCATGTTAGTCAAAATAGAAACTTCTAAAATATCTTAAATATGAATATACTTTAAATTTACCATATTCGTCAAGGGGAGCATCATAATCATATGAAGTTGTGATGTATGGACCACCAGCGGTTCTATCAAAGTTGGTGCCTCCATGGTACTATAATAATAAAAATATTTCAATTAGTCTTTCTAGTTAATGTCGATTTTCTGTGAGCTAATTTTAATTAATAATTCAAATTTTCATTATCTTATTTTACCATATAATAATTATTAAAAGTTCCTCCTCTTTGGAAGAATCTTGCAACAGAAAATGCAACATCTTCGGCTGTCCTATGTGGATTTTTACCACCCCATTGCTTAAACCTAAACAAATAGAATTATATATTTATGATAAAATATATAAAAAATAATAAAAAACTAATTATGCTGAAAATAAAACTAACCATCCGGTCCAATTCTCAGTCCACATCTTAGGAGTGTTGGGATTGTTTGGTACAAAGTTGTCACAATAGAAGCCATTACATGTATTCAACTATAAAACAAAATGATTTAAAATAATTAACCACTGAATATGTTAAATTAATATTCATTATAACTAGACTGATCTAATTACCATAGGCTGAGGAGCATCATTTTGTTGACACATTATCCATGGAACACCAACATCAAGAGACTGAGCCATGTTTGCACACCACTTAATGTATGCTTTACCCGATTCTCCATAGGGTCCCATTACATTTCCATACTCATTTTCTATCTGCAAGATTAATAAAGCAAAAAGATAAATATTGTTAAGAATGGTATATGACATTACTGAAACACACAATGTATTTAATAGATTAAATCAATTACCTGAGCAAGAATAATTGGGCCTCCTTGTGATGCAAATAAATTTTCTTTCTTGACCATGTCTACTATCATAGTTGTGAAGTTTTGCATCTCATCCTATACATAAATCATTCATATAAAATTTAATTAAACAATAACACTGCATATATGATAAAAAGAATATTGATCATCAGGTAACATTACCATAAATGCTTTATTTGTAGTTCTGAACACCATTCCAGGCATGTTATGCAGCCACACAGGAATCCTCTGTTTAAAATAATTAAAATTACAGGTCAATAATATTACATGAGAAACTATAATATCATCATAAAAGAAGCTAACTCATTATGATAATTTATTAAAAATATATACTAAAATTAAAAGACTAGCATTGACATTTATGATACATAATTTTGGTATACTGATTAATAAAATCAATTCATTGGACCATTTATCGACCAAATTATTATATGGGAAACCGCACTATCACCATACAAGAAGCTAAATTATTATGAAAATGTATTAAACTGGTATATGTTGCTCTTAATGAGACTAGCTAAACCCATTTTAATATATTACCCGTAATTCCACTCAGCACATGCATATGGTCCTATGAAGAACACCATACAATCCTTCATCTTGAATGGTTTTCAGGAACCGAATAAGATCTAATTTTCCAGAAAAATCATATTGACGAGTAGGCTCATGTGCATTCCAGAAGACATAAGTTTCGATCGCATCAAGACCTCCTTCTTTACTTTTCTGATAAGATCCGCCACATCTAAACATATTAACAAAAACGATTATAATTAGTAGCAAACATACAAGACTAAGATCACATTTACTGTTTTATGCAAGGTAGATTAAATACCTCAGGCGTGCTTCTAGGATAATGGATCGAACCAGAAAGGAGAACTCGGTGACCATCAATGGTAATGGCTCGGCCATCGTGAGAAACGATTGTGGCATAGACACTACTTACGAAAAGAAAACATGAAAGAACTCTTAGAAAACCATATTTACTTAGAAGAATGGTTTTGAATGAAGGAATATGAAAGGAAACAAAGCCTTTATAGGGGTAAAATTGTTACCTAAAGATAAAATGGATAATTATAGATATTCGGAAAAACAAAATTGTAACTGCCATTTTGTTTAAGTATAAATTTTTTATCTTTTAACTAACTTTCGTGAATTTTATAACAAATAAAAAATCATTTATCCTGATTTTAATTTAAAATTGATTTGGATAATAACAAATTTTATGCCAAAAATCTGAATCGATGTAGCTTGGTTGTTGAAATTTGTTTTCAATTCGTTATATCTTAAAACATGTCTTAATATGAAAAATTAATTGTTTTATAAATAATATAAATCTTAAAAGCATCATTTTTATTTATAAATAATATAAATTTGTTTCGTGGCTCACTTCCCCACATCCTCCCTCTGTATTCGACATAGAGAGATGCACCTTCTTCTTCTTCTCTGCCGTCACATACACGGCACCGTCAGTTAGTAAAAATTGAATATAGGAAAAATGATCATTTTATGTTCTATACTATTGTATACGTATAGAATAAAAATGAAACGCATAAAATATATTATGTTTGCTGTTATTCCAACTGTAAAATCAACATTGCAACTATCATCATCACCAGTTGTTTCATCGCTGCCACCATCTTCTCTCCACTACAGTCTCCACCCATGTCTCTTCATCCCACCGCCTCTTCTTCTTCTCCACCTTCCGTGGTGGTTTCTTTTCCTCCTCCATCAACTCCCGCACCAGCTCTTCTGCAAATCTTATCTTCTCATTCTTCTCCTTCATTACTCTATCAGCTTTACATCCTGTCACTCAGTTGCAGTGTGTTATTTGTATTGTTCTATTCTATTTGAAGAATTAGAATAGAAATGTGGCTGCACAGTAAATAAACATTTGGTATATATGTTTTGTTGTTGTATCATTGTTAAGAATCAGTAGGTTTGTACTTATCATCAGACCTAAGCAATTACAAATGATAACATATTACGCTTATATTATTGAATATCAAAGATGGCCAAAAAGTATTGAATATCGTGAACCAGTAAAACTAAAACTATACATTGGACTAGTGAGAATTATACTATTTATAGAAAGGGTACTATACTATTTAAGATATAGTCTTCTATTCTTCACGTATTTATATATATACTTTCCTTGAACTAAAGCACTCTGTTATGCTTTCAAATTTGATGTTTATTTTCTATCATTTTTTGTGATTGGTTGTAAGCTCAAGATATCATTTAATGCAAAAAACAAAACAAAATAAAAATATCACAATAACACTTGAACTCCTGTATCTTAATATACTAAAAATTAGCTATTTACCAACTAAGCTAGCTCAGTTTAGTCAGTATTATATACTAAAGAGAGAAAATTAATATTGAGGGATAAATTATTCAATTTTTCGGAGAAAGTGAGGATGGTGGAGAAGAAATGACCACAAATTTTTTGGGAATAGAAGATGATTGTAAATTGTATATAAGAATGTGTTATTTTATTGAATAAAGTAAAGATTAAAAATACATAAATCTTTGAAACCGAAAAAATATAGCATAATTTGGAAATATGATATAGAAAACATAATAAATCTAGAAAAAGATTCAGCAGATAGCTTCCACAGCGAGCCTTCTAGCAGCACCACTGCAATCCGGTGCTCCAAACTTTTCCGTAGAGACATCAATGGAACACTTCTCTTTTCCAACGCATTCTTGTGTGAGAATATCAACCGTGTTGTTACTTGATTCACAAGTTCCTTTTTCAAAAGATCCACAACTACCATCTGGGTTACCAAAGGAGGCAAATTTGATGGCAGAAATGGGTTTTCTATCGCATGAAAGCTCAATAAGGTTTTTCTCATAGACATTAGCACATACACTTCCCACTCTAGTAGTTTGGAAACTGACAAGCGATGGGTTTCCTCCCATCTCCTCAAACAAAACTAGTGTGTTATCTCCTTCTCCATTCAAGAAAGAACGAGGAACATGGTACCTGTTCAAGAAAAGAACAAAGCAAAATATTCCAGTAAATATTTCTCAGGTTTAACGTTAAAATATTTGATTTTAGAACCTAATAAGATGTGGAAAACATACCATCTCTGTGTGGGTTCTCCACAATTGGTCAGACATTTTTCAGCATGATAAGCCCCTCTATAGTTACATGTTGCAGCACAACCATTTTCGCTTGAAATGAATGCCGGCCAATAACGTCCAATGTTGTTCCCATTGATCCAAGCTGTACCTTTTCCAAGTCCCAGAAGATCGACAACAACTGGATCATTTCCCAAGGGAGCCTTGAACGTAGCCTGAAAGACAAAATGGATGATGTGATTTGATATTAAATCATCAAGTGTTTGGTTAGTTATCTTATAGATAATAACATCTCGTTACCTTATACCAAGTCATGGTTCGGTTAAATGGTACATTTTGATCTGACCATTTAGACATTGATTCCGTTCTAAAGAGTTGGTTCTCAAACCCATTTAAACCGGTTTTGTAGCTCCATTTATGAGCAGACAAATCCTTAACTATAGTTTCATCACCATTTATTCCATTAATAGAAACGGGTCCAGTGATTCCAGCCGGCTTACTTTCAAAGAAAGCACCATAGTTCTATAAAAAAATTGAAAAGTTTATTTTCAGTTTAATTTTTAAAAGTGTTTTAACTGTTAAAAATATAAGGTAAAATAATATTTAAGAACTTACCGAAGTCCCACAGTTATGCTAAGAAGAGCAATGACATTACGGCCAGACTTAAACTTCACCTCTTTCTCAAATACATAGTGAAAATTTCCATTCTCAGCGTGTTGATTACCTAAAAATATATAAATCAATGATTTTTTTGGTAAGTTAGTGTTATTGAGATTTGGTAAAAAAATAATAGGAGTTGCTTACCAATATATTTTCCATTGACAAATCGTGAAGGACATGAGCAGTACTGTTGACGCGAAGAGACATGCTTTTACCCAAAAATGGATCTCGTTTTTAAATTTAATGGTAGTCATATACCATAGATAATCACTTTGGTCATTGGTTACTGTTTTCTGATCAAAAGTTGACTCTGTGTAGATTCTCCTTTTCCTTTCAAAGGAAGTTGTCCAAGTTCTCTGGTCTCCATGACCATTTCAGAGTGGAAGGGCTATCCTCAGCTTCATTTGGTTTCTTAACCATCATTGAAGTCTGAGTGGTAATCTGAAAATTTAAAACAACCATAGAATGAATTTTTGTTACAAATTTGAATGACTAATGGTTGTTAGTATGAAAATTTAAAATCCACAAAGAGAATGTAAAAGAAAAACCTTGGCAGTGTTATAAGCCTCAGTTTTGCAATCGGGTAAAATGGTAACAGACCAAGCCGGGACAACATAAGTTTTCCTTGGAAAGTAATTGTTGCATCTGAATTTTCATTTCCATTACCAAAAAAGCAGCTAGATCCTTCTGCGGTTTTATAAATTGTTGCCTGTATAATATTTTCATGATAAATAATTAGTTCAAGAATAACATGTACAATACTGATAAAAAATAACAAGAATATTACCGATGCCGAGTTTCCAAAGTCAATGGTGGAGATGTTTCCGTATGTGAGAGTTCTCTCCATAGAATGAAGAACATCATGAAGTTGTTTCAAATGCCCGTATTTTGGTTGATTCAAATTACCTAATAGATTTCCCCATGTTAGTCAAAATAGAAACTTCTAAAATATCTTAAATATGAATATACTTTAAATTTACCATATTCGTCAAGGGGAGCATCATAATCATATGAAGTTGTGATGTATGGACCACCAGCGGTTCTATCAAAGTTGGTGCCTCCATGGTACTATAATAATAAAAATATTTCAATTAGTCTTTCTAGTTAATGTCGATTTTCTGTGAGCTAATTTTAATTAATAATTCAAATTTTCATTATCTTATTTTACCATATAATAATTATTAAAAGTTCCTCCTCTTTGGAAGAATCTTGCAACAGAAAATGCAACATCTTCGGCTGTCCTATGTGGATTTTTTACCACCCCATTGCTTAAACCTAAACAAATAGAATTATATATTTATGATAAAATATATAAAAAATAATAAAAAACTAATTATGCTGAAAATAAAACTAACCATCCGGTCCAATTCTCAGTCCACATCTTAGGAGTGTTGGGATTGTTTGGTACAAAGTTGTCACAATAGAAGCCATTACATGTATTCAACTATAAAAACAAAATGATTTAAAATAATTAACCACTGAATATGTTAAATTAATATTCATTATAACTAGACTGATCTAATTACCATAGGCTGAGGAGCATCATTTTGTTGACACATTATCCATGGAACACCAACATCAAGAGACTGAGCCATGTTTGCACACCACTTAATGTATGCTTTACCCGATTCTCCATAGGGTCCCATTACATTTCCATACTCATTTTCTATCTGCAAGATTAATAAAGCAAAAAGATAAATATTGTTAAGAATGGTATATGACATTACGAAACACACAATGTATTTAAAAGATTAAATCAATTACCTGAGCAAGAATAATTGGGCCTCCTTGTGATGCAAATAAATTTTCTTTCTTGACCATGTCTACTATCATAGTTGTGAAGTTTTGCATCTCATCCTATACATAAATCATTCATATAAAATTTAATTAAACAATAACACTGCATATATGATAAAAAAGAATATTGATCATCAGGTAACATTACCATAAATGCTTTATTTGTAGTTCTGAACACCATTCCAGGCATGTTATGCAGCCACACAGGGAATCCTCTGTTTAAAATAATTAAAATTACAGGTCAATAATATTACATGAGAAACTATAATATCATCATAAAAGAAGCTAACTCATTATGATAATTTATTAAAAATATATACTAAAATTAAAAGACTAGCATTGACATTTATGATACATAATTTTTGGTATACTGATTAATAAAATCAATTCATTGGACCATTTATCGACCAAATTATTATATGGGAAACCGCACTATCACCATACAAGAAGCTAAATTATTATGAAAATGTATTAAACTGGTATATGTTGCTCTTAATGAGACTAGCTAAACCCATTTTAATATATTACCCGTAATTCCACTCAGCACATGCATATGGTCCTATGCGAAGAACACCATACAATCCTTCATCTTGAATGGTTTTCAGGAACTGAATAAGATCTAATTTTCCAGAAAAGTCATATTGACGGCGAGTAGGCTCATGTGCATTCCAGAAGACATAAGTTTCGATCGCATCAAGACCTCCTTCTTTACTTTTCTGATAAGATCCGCCACATCTAAACATATTAACAAAACGATTATAATTAGTAGCAAATATAAAAGACTAAGATCACATTTACTGTTTTATGCAAGGTAGATTAAATACCTCAGGAGTGCTTCTAGGATAATGGATCGAACCAGAAAGGAGAACTCGGCGGTGACCATCAATGGTAATGGCTCGGCCATCGTGAGAAACGATTGTGGCATAGACACTACTTACGAAAAGAAAACATGAAAGAACTCTTAGAAAAACCATATTTACTTAGAAGAATGGTTTTGAATGAAGGAATATGAAAGGAAACAAAGCCTTTATAGGGAAAATTGTTACCTAAAGATAAAATGGATAATTATAGATATTCGGAAAAACAAAATTGTAACTGCCATTTTGTTTAAGTATAAATTTTTTATCTTTTAACTAACTTTCGTGAATTTTATAACAAATAAAAAATCATTTATCCTGATTTTAATTTAAAATTGATTTGGATAATAACAAATTTTATGCCAAAAATCTGAATCGATGTAGCTTGGTTGTTGAAATTTGTTTTCAATTCGTTATATCTTAAAACATGTCTTAATATGAAAAATTAATTGTTTTATAAATAATATAAATCTTAAAAGCATCATTTTATTTATAAATAATATAAATTTGTTTCGTGGCTCACTTCCCCACATCCTCCTCTGTATTCGACATAGAGATGCACCTTCTTCTTCTCTCCGTCACATACGGCACCGTCAGTTAGTAAAAATTGAATATAGGAAAAATGATCATTTTATGTTCTATACTATTGTATCATATAGAATAAAATGAAACAAAAATATATTATGTTTGCTGTTATTCCAACTGTAAAATCAACATTGCAACTATCATCATCACCAGTTGTTTCATCGCTGCCACCATCTTCTCTCCACTACAGTCTCCACCCATGTCTCTTCATCCCACCGCCTCTTCTTCTTCTCCACCTTCGTGGTGGTTTCTTTCCTCCTCCATCAACTCCCACCAGCTCTTCTGCAAATCTTATCTTCTCATTCTTCTCCTTCATTACTCTATCAGCTTTACATCCTGTCACTCAGTTGCAGTGTGTTATTTGTATTGTTCTATTCTATTTGAAGAATTAGAATAGAAATGTGGCTGCACAGTAAATAAACATTTGGTATATATGTTTTGTTGTTGTATCATTGTTAAGAATCAGTAGGTTTGTACTTATCATCAGACCTAAGCAATTACAAATGATAACATATTACGCTTATATTATTGAATATCAAAGATGGCCAAAAAGTATTGAATATCGTGAACCAGTAAAAACTAAAAACTATACATTGGACTAGTGAGAATTATACTATTTATAGAAAGGGTACTATACTATTTAAGATATAGTCTTCTATTCTTCACGTATTTATATATATACTTTCCTTGAACTAAAGCACTCTGTTATGCTTTCAAATTTGATGTTTATTTTCTATCATTTTTGTGATTGGTTGTAAGCTCAAGATATCATTTAATGCAAAAAAACAAAAACAAAATAAAAATATCACAATAACACTTGAACTCCTGTATCTTAATATACTAAAAATTAGCTATTTACCAACTAAGCTAGCTCAGTTTAGTCAGTATTATATACTAAAGAGAGAAAAATTAATATTGAGGGATAAATTATTCAATTTTTGGAGAAAGTGAGGATGGTGGAGAAGAAATGACCACAAATTTTTTGGGAATAGAAGATGATTGTAAATTGTATATAAGAATGTGTTATTTTATTGAATAAAGTAAAGATTAAAAATACATAAATCTTTGAAACCGAAAAAATATAGCATAATTTGGAAATATGATATAGAAAACATAATAAATCTAGAAAAAGATTCAGCAGATAGCTTCCACAGCGAGCCTTCTAGCAGCACCACTGCAATCCGTGCTCCAAACTTTTCTAGAGACATCAATGGAACACTTCTCTGCATTCTTGTGTGAGAATATCAACCGTGTTGTTACTTGATTCACAAGTTCCTTTTTCAAAAGATCCACAACTACCATCTGGGTTACCAAAGGAGGCAAATTTGATGGCAGAAATGGGTTTTCTATCATGACTCAATAAGGTTTTCTCATAGACATTAGCACATACACTTCTTAGTAGTTTGAAACTGATGCGATGGGTTTCCTCCCATCTCCTCAAACAAAACTAGTGTGTTATCTCCTTCTCCATTCAAGAAAGAAGAGGAACATGGTACCTGTTCAAGAAAAGAACAAAGCAAAATATTCCAGTAAATATTTCTCAGGTTTAACGTTAAAATATTTGATTTTAGACCTAATAAGATGTGGAAACATAATCTCTGTGTGGTTCTCCACAATTGGTCAGACATTTTTCAGCATGATAAGCCCCTCTATAGTTACATGTTGCAGCAAACCATTTTGCTTGAAATGATGCAATTCCAATGTTGTTCCCATTGATCCAAGCTGTCCTTTTCCAAAAGAAGATCGAAACAACGGATCATTTCTCATTGAACGTAGCCTGAAAGACAAAGGTATGTGATTTGAATTAAATCATCAAGTGTTTGGTTAGTTATCTTATAGATAATAACATCTCGTTACCTTTACCAAGTCATGGTTCGGTTAAATGGTACATTTTGATCTTTTAGAATTGATTCCGTTCTAAAGAGTTGGTTCTCAAACCCATTTAAAGGTCGTAGCTCCATTTATGAGCAGACAAATCCTTAACTATAGTTTTGGATTTATTCCATTAATAGAAAGGGTCCAGTGATTCTCAGCTCGCTTACTTTCAAAGAAAGCACCATAGTTCTTAAAAGTTTGAGTTTATTTTCAGTTTAATTTTTATGTTTTCTGTTAAAAATCTGGTAAAATAATTTTAAGAGTTGTTGTAATCCCATTATGCTAAGATTTGCAATTTAGAGACTTAAACATCACTCTTTCTCAAATGTGAAAATGTCCATTCCACTGTTGACCATATATCGGATTTTTTGAAAGTTAGTCTTATTGAGAGGTAAAAGAGGCTACCAAGATATTTTCCATTGACAAATGCGAAGACATGCATACTGTTGGAAGAGACATGCTCACCAAAATGGAATCGTTTTTAAATTTAATGGTAGTCATATACCTTAGATAATCACTTTGGTCATTACGTTTTCTGTCAAAAGTTGTCTGTGTGATTCTCACCTTTCAAAGAAGTTGAAAGTTCTGGTCTCCATGACCATTTCAGAGTGAAGCTTCCTCAGCTTCGTTTCTTAACCATCATTGAAGTCGAGTTAATCTGAAAATTTAAAACTAGAATGAATTTTGTTACAAATTTGAAGCTAATTTGTGTTGAAAATGTAAAATCCATTGAGAGAATGTAAAAGAGCCTTGCTTGTTATCCTCAGTTTTGCAATCAAAATGAACAGACCAAGCGGGACAACGTTCCTTGGAGAATTGTTGCATCTGAAGATTCAGAATACAAAAAGCAGCTAGATCCCTGAGCTTTTATAAGTTGTATAATATTTTCATGATTAAGAAGATTCAAGGGTACAAGACTGATTCAAGAATAACCATGCAGTTTCCAAAGCAATGGTGGAGATGTTTCTTGTGAGAGTTCTCTATAGAAGAGAGGGATTTGTTTCAACGCTGCTTGATTCAAATTGCCTGAAGATTTCCCAGAGTCAAAATGAAACTTCTAAAATTCTGAAATGTGAATATCTCTAAATTTATCTTTTGTTATCTCATAATCAGACTTTATGTTTCTTCAAAATTCTATCAATTTGGTGTAGATGGTAATAATGTATCATCTTGGATTGTGCTTTGCTATAATTTTTTCTAAGAGAACTGTGATTGTTACACTTTTGCATTATGATATTTTAAAATATAATACCTTATTAAAAACCTCCTTTTGGAAGATTCTTGCACAGAACATGCACATCTTAAGACTTGGGTCATGATGTGCGCATGCTTACTTGTTCAGGAGAGGATACATGCATATCAAACATAGGACAATTCTTTGCTTAACTTATCAGGTTTTAGGGAATCTTATAAGTGGGAATTGTTTAACTCAAAGTTGTCACAATATAAACCGAGTCTGCATTACATACAATACAAGAACTTAGTCATATCCCTTCTCTGTAACAAGAAAGATCATTCATACAGCTATGAACAGCAACGCCAGAAATAGCTATTATGATGCTCCAAATCAAGAGATAGATATGTTTGCTTAGATGCTCCCGATTCTCCATAGTTCCTTCTTTCTCTTCACAGCAAGATTGGTCCATGAGTAATTTGGTCAGTAGGTTATGGCAAAGAATGTTTTAGCTTCATTTAATGGTGTTTTGATGTTTTGGTGTTCTCTTTCAGATAGTTAATAGGCGTTTGCTCGATGATCCTCCATCCACTTACTCACGAATAGCTTCGTCAAACGTGTACGTGTAACTCATCAGTTCATCTTCAATATCTTATATAAATGATTTGATTTTGTTTCCAGGAGTTTCAATTCAAGAATTTGAAAACCTTTGTTATTGGCAGAGATTCGAGTACCATAATCATCATATACATCAGATTTTATTAAAACCATAACAAAATACGGAGGCAACACCTCGAGGCACTAAGGCAAGCCGTTCACAACCAACAAGATGAGAGCAACTCAAGATCAACATCATCACAAGCTAGAGAAGAAGACCATGTTCTGAAACATCTAACAAAACAGACATATAACCCTGTCCCGAAAAGTCAGCTCCTCAGAAACCTGAGCTTATACTACAGAAACAAGATCCCGGGAAGCGGAAATTCAAGAAATCCTCAAGGTTACTCTGGTGAAGAAGACGATGAAAAGAGATGCACAGTGTGTTTAGAAGACTTTGAGCCCAAGGAAACAGTGATGCTCACTCCTTGCAAACATATGTTTCATGAGGAATGTATAGTTCCATGGTTGAAGAGCAAAGGACAGTGTCCTCTCTGTAGATTCGTCATTCTCAAGCCTACAAGAAGAGAATATTCTCCCGGTGTTAGCTCAGATCTTGCTGGAGACATGACAGTGAACGATCTCTTCACGTTAGAATTAATCTCTGTGGTTCGTGCAATGGAAGAAAGTTTCCTTTTTGGTTATCCTCGTCACAGGTAGAATCATATTTGTTGATGATAATCATTGTAGATAGGCAATATCTATAAAGAAAATTCAAAATGTCTGAAGAACAAAACAAAACACGATTCAAACCAGGAGAAAACAGATTATAGATCTCTAACTTTGAGATATTGTTTTGTTTAACCAGTAATGTTCTGAGACTTGTTGAGAATGACTCCTTCATACTTAACTTGGAACCATTTCATGGCATCATCTTTCGTCACTCTATGCTGGATTCCAACACGAGCCTTGCATCTCCTGCGACGTGCGACACGGTAACCAGGACGCTCAAGAACAACATAGAAGTCCATACCGTAGATTCCAGTCGACGGGTCATACCTAAACCGAATCCATCAAAAAACCATTCAATGACTGCTTACACACAAACCCATCTGTTGTTAGAAAGAGCGAGACACTTACTTGATACCCAGATCAATATGCTCTTGAATACCAAAACCAAAACAACCAGTGTCGCTAAAGTTCCTTCTCAAGAGCTCATACTCTTTAACCTTGAGTCCACTCTCAAGGAGCTGCATTGCCTTGTCTCCTCTGACAGTCACGTAACAAGCAATCTTCTCGTTACGTCTGATACCAAAAGAACGAACAGTGTACCGTGCTGCGCAAGAAACACAACAAACTCAAAACTCTCTATCCAACTTTAACAAAACAATCAAAGACAAGACTCACCCTTGGAGAAAACAGGAGTCTGACCACTCAATTGTTCCAACACCTATCAAAAATAATTGATTCGATTAGACCCCAACACTCACTGTGTGCAATTAGGGGAAAAGAATTACAAAGATAGAAGAACCTTGGAGGCTCTGGTGAGACGATCTCCGCTCTCACCGACGGAGATGTTGAGGACCAGCTTCTGCACTTTTATGTCCCTCATTGGGTTCGATAGCTTCTTCTCTGACGCCTGATTCAACCAGCAAACAGATATATAACCACACCAAAACTGAAATGATGAATGAAAAACTAACGGCGACTGACCATTAGGGATTCGGATTGCGATAAAACTCCGACGAACGGGAAAGATGGAATCGAAAAAAGATAACGGAGACGCCGCCGCGAAATATATAAACCCTAGATCCTGATCTTACTGAAATGACGACTGTACCCTCATCCTTCCAACAAGCCCACGTTTCCCTCACGTGATAAATCTCCTACCGGTCGGTTCTTAAAGTTTTGGTTTTGGTTTTATTTCCCGGTTTGATTTGAGAGTGATTGATGATAAGTTTCATTATTTTGATCATCACTCAAAAAGTTGAGTGTTACATGATACACAGTTTTAAATAAATTAGTAGTTTGATTAAGAATTATAAACATTAAACTTTTGAAAATTTAAATTTTAGAAAGAAAAAAAAACTATTTAGTTATATTATTAGAGAAAAAGTTTACATGAAATCTATAATAATAATAACACAAGTAGAACTATTAGATGTGAATTTTCATAAGAAAACTACAATTATTGACAGTAAACTTCATGTAATAGTTTTATTAATTTGTAATAGAATAATAAATTAGTGTTTGAAAATTTGATTTCGGTTTACTTCCCGGTTTGAGTAGAATTTACCAGTGAGCTTGGACATTTTGGCATTTCTGTGTACATAGATCAGAAAGTGATGGTTGATAAGTTCCATTATTTGATCATCGCTTATAAAGTTAAGCGTTACATTATACACTTCTTTAACAAATTCCCATAGTACATACAAAAATATAAAGCCACACATTTGTTAGTGATCTTTGATTTTATTGAGAACCGACGCTTGCTTTACCTGGTGAGTTAGGAGAGCGAGCCAAGCCAAAGCTACTAGAGCAGCCACTAAGCTTTGGACCTGACCCACGGCTTCTCACTAAAGGAACCAGTGACTTCACCACATCTGCCATCAACGGTCTGTAATCAGCTTCTTCTTGAACACACATTGCTGCTATTGCTGCAACCTGAACAACCTCTTTGGTCGAGTACTGTCCTTCCAGTGTTGGATCCATTATGTCCACCACTTTGTCTCTCTCAGCCAGTTGAGGCAAAGCCCAAGATACAAGAACTCCTTCTCCACTAGCTCTCTTCATATCTACTGGAACCCTCCCGGTTAGTAACTCTAACAGGACAATGCCGTAGCTATAGACATCTGATTTTGTAGTCAAGTGGCCAGTCAAAGCATACTCAGGAGCAACATATCCTTGTGTGCCTAGTACACGTGTAGAAACATGTCCACCAGCTTTGTCTGATCCTACTCTAGCCAATCCAAAATCTGAGACTTTGGCGTGGAAGTTTCTGTCGAGCAGAACATTGCTGCTCTTGAAGTCTCTGTGAATCACAGGAGGTGATACTTGTTCATGGAGATATTCCAAGCCTTTTGCAGCTTCTAGAGCTATTCTCATCCGTGTTTCCCAATCTAATCTCAATGGGACAGAACCAGACCCTATACGCAATAACAATCAGACAGCTCTATATCAGTCCTCTCCATTAAACACGCTGCAATTACTTGTAACATTACTTGAAGAAGGAACTTAACTGTTAATAGGAT
Source organism: Brassica nigra (assembly GCA_016432835.1). Classification (NCBI taxonomy): domain Eukaryota; kingdom Viridiplantae; phylum Streptophyta; class Magnoliopsida; order Brassicales; family Brassicaceae; genus Brassica; species Brassica nigra. The sequence continues at coordinate 8,064,036 of CM028246.1, read as the reverse complement.
ACAGGTGTTCTTGCAGACCGCCATTTGCCATGAACTCATACACAAGCAGTTTGTGACTACTGTCTGAGCAATAACCAAGAAGAGCCAACAAGTAGGGTGAACGCAGACGGCTCAGTAACTCAACCTGTCACCGGATACAAAATCAATCAACCGTTGAAGTAAATTAGTGAGATAAACAAAGACTTAGAGCTCAAATAAAGAACAACAAACCTCCATCTTGAACTCATCTTCTTCACCTTGCTTTCCTGCGTTATCCATAAACTTGATAGCAACTTTTCTCCCGTTGTTGAGCACACCACGATAAACCAGCCCGAACCCACCCTGACCGACAACATTCGACTTGCTAAACCCAGCAGTTGCTGAATGTAGTTGCTTGAAAGTGAAAACATGTATCCCCTTTTCAGTAACTTCTTGTTGTCGATCTTGACAATCACCGTTCTCCTCGCAGTCAAACTCTATATACACAGGTAAAACCAGAAGTGAAAAGACAAGAAATGCAAGTTAAAGATAAGACCAGTCTGTTCTGTTTACACAAGGACAGGGACGAAACAGAGACATTGTTCTGCTTACTCTTGTTGATTCTGTGACGCTTGGAAACTTTGTTACGGATATAGCAGTAGTAGCTAAAGGCGACGAACAAAGAAGATAGCGCAAGGCAAGCAAGAACAACAATAGCTACAAGTGAAGCTCGCTCTTTCTTCTGGTACGCTTCTTCTGCCTCCATTGCACCCCCAAGGAACAAGAAGACAACTTTGACGGTTTCCAGAAATGGAAAAAAAGGAGAAAATGTAGAAACCTTAGAAGGAGGAGGAGGACGAAACTGATACAGAATAACTTTAAAGCTTCGGGTCTTGTGATATAATTATTGTTTTTGGTTTTTTGTGCCTGTGTGAGTGTCAGCCAGCTTCACTGACTTACTGTACTGCCTTGTTTCGTGGCGACGAGAATACTTGTCTTCACGGGAACTTTATAAATTGGTCCCTATACTTTTAAGTTTTGTACATCTCAGTCACCGACAGGCGACAGTTAGTTACATAGACGTGTACACGTGACCAAACCTCCAAATTGGTTATTATCCGGTTAAGAAAAATAAGTTTTTAAAAAAATAATTGTTTTCGGTTTGTTTGGCTTACTAGATTAGTACTCCGGTTTCAAAATCTGTAGTTGGTTGTGATATGATGACGATGATACAAAAGAGAACACAAGGAAATATTTATATACTGATAAATGGTTCCAAACAGCTTTTGTTTATTTCTTACACAATAAAATATCACTTGCAAAGCTCTCTACTAAGCATTAAAGCAGGCATATAAACAAAGTTTCTGGAGCCATATGAACTGGATAGAAAACCACGATTAGCTTTTCTTTTTAACCTTTAAGGAGCTTTTGTTATTACTTCTTTCCACGGAGTTTAGCTCCAAGTGCTCTCTCCAGCTTAGAAAGGATCTGCTGGTTCGGAATTGCATTTCCAGACTCGTATTCTTGGATCACTTGCGGCTTCTCGTTGATCAGCTACACAACCAAACAAATACTATCAACTTGAATCCAACTACATATAAGAGAGAAAGAGTGAAGAAAGAAAGTACTTGAGCGAGTTGGGACTGGGTGAGCTTCTTCTCCCCTCGGGCTTGCATGATAGCTTTCTTCAACTCAGTAGGCACACGTTCATCTGATTTTATAATAAAACCACACACATAACAAACAGGGTGTTAAAGACAACCAATTCAATCCAACACAGAAAGGGAAACAAAGTGACTTGTGGAAAAACAATCTATACGAACAAAAACAGACTCTCGAAAATTGCCATTACTGGATGAATGAGAAACTAGTTTCCCCCCACTAGAATCACTGTGATTCAGAACACAGAGGGACAGAAACGAAGTCAATAATAATAATTGTGAATGAGGAGAATAGATACAACTCACGAGTTAAGTTCTCAGTGTCATCATCTAGCCTCTTGGTGTTCAAGGAGGTGCCACTTGAAGCAGCCTTGTTGGTTCCAGCATTGTCTATATGCAACCAAAAACGGATCAACGAATAATCATTGAGCTACGAAGGAAGATCAGAAGGAATCTAAAAGAGACTAGAGATGGAGAAGAAGAAGAAAACAAACATTTTCTGACGGTCTCGATATCGGCGCCGCTACGACGAGCAGCGTTGACAGTCTTCTCGTCGCGCTTAGCGGCAGAGTTGGGAGTTTTCTTACGGATCACAACCGGCTCCCAATCCTGACTCATCGGTCCAACTCCTGCCATGCCTTCTCTTTCTTAGTGGATACGAAAGAGATGATAGATAGAGAGAGAGACAGGTTGTGCGTTATATATGTATGATATTTCAGGTGGGGTAATCTTGTAAATAGCCAACATTGACGGGTCATAAATTGAAAAAGTAAAATGGTTCGAATTGACTGTTTCGAAAAGTAAGGGAGAGAAAATTGAGTCTTGACGTTTTAATGCCTTATAAAGCAAAACAGATAAAATCTCAAATTCTTCCTCTTTTTTTTTTTTTTTCAAAATATCAAATTCTGATTCCTCCTCCTCCTCCGACTAAACCGGTTTTCCATCATTGTTTACCTCCGACTCCTTCTCCGTCGCCGCCGATCTTCGGATTTTCACTCTTCTGCTCCAAAGGTCTGTCTCTCTTCATATTTCGAGATAGAACTTTTTTTGCCACCGTTCGATTCATTTCGTTTTTTTTTTCTGTAAGATTCAGTGCGAGCAATAGTTTAACTTTCCTTAAACTCTATGCCTTGTGTGATGGTTTTGAATTCGATGGTTGAAGAAAAGGTTGATCATTCATTTGTTAATATTCATCAATAACATCACTTTGATTTTTGATTATCTGTTTTTCATGTGGTATGTACTTTCTGTATCATGTTAAATTTGTTTTCTTGATTCAGGGCAGTGGTTGAGGACCATTCGAGAAGGTTTCTTTTTTTTTTGCCATAGCATATCATAATCTCTGTGTGTCCATTCATCAACTCCAACCTTAATTAGAGCTCTCTCTTTTTGTGCAAAGAGAGTAACCGGAGGGAGCTCAACAAGTTATTTATTCTTGTGTATCATGCCATATTATATTCAGAGGGCTTTTCAACACTTGCAAGGCTTCTCTGTCTCCTAATGGACCTGTCTCTGAGGACTCCTTAGACAAGGTTCGCACTATGTTGGGTAGGACGCTACTTTTCTGTTTCAACTTTCTTTCTTCTGTCTTCTTCAATCTTTGCATGCTCCATCATGGTCTTTAGAAACTCTTTGTTTCTCTCCCAGCAATAAAGTATCTTCATTTACATGAGTGTGACAGCTTCTCGGTGAGCAAACTTTCTTTCAAATTGCTCTTAGTTTTCAACTTCCTTAGTCAATGTGGTCAAACAAGTTGGCTATAATATATCTTGAGAATAGTCATATATGCATAGAAGTCTCGTGTAGGCTTCTCATGTTATAACCAGAACTACTAGTGATGATGAGCGTTTTGAATTATAAAGTCGCCAAACATTTGGTATGGTCTCTTACTTTTCTTGTCTGCTTATGATTTGACCATATGATTTTTGATCAGATTGGAATTTTCTGCATGCCACCTTCGTCTATCATACCACTTCATAATCATCCAGGCATGACAGCGGTAAGCAAGCTTGTTTACGGTTCCATGCACGTCAAGTCATATGATTGGGCTGAGCCTGATCCATCAGAGCTCGACGATCCATTACAAGGTAACAGTGAGTGACATGTAAACCTCCCCAAAGTAACTTCCGTGCTCTGTAGACAATATCAATCCACCCTTCTCCGAGTAAATATGTTATCCCCTCCCCCATTTTATTCATAGAAAGACCCGCAAACCTGGTCAAGGATACAGACATGACGGCCGCTTGCGCAGCAGCCACACTATAGCCAACAACCGGCGGCAACATCCATTGTTTCTAAGCCATTACTCATTGTGCGATATTCGATATCTTATCTCCTCCATACGCTCCTACTCATGGAAGACACTGCAACTACTTCCGCAAATCCCCCATACTAGACTTGCCTGGTAACAATATCATAAACTCAACTAAAACACTTCTGTATCTCTTAACGTTATTACTTTCATGACATTTCGTTGAGGAATCATGGTTTAACCGATAGGTTTTAAATTAGATAAGAGTCTAAGTGAAGATATCTTTGAATACACGTATTAGATCTATAGCTAAACAGATTTAGTTTATGGTTCTCATCTCTTACTAGCTATGGCAACGTTGTTGATGGTGTGATCTGTGGAACTAGGTGAGATTGTAGTTGGAGAAGCAAATGTAACATGGGTTGAAGAGTATCAACCTCCAGATAACTTTGTGATACGGAGAGTTCCGTACAGTGGTCCTGTGATTAGAAAATGAGATTATAAAAGAGATTCTAAGCATACAAGAACAGAGCAGACAGAGGAAGGATGTTACTATCAGGAGAATAAAATTGGTAAAACCACTCACGCGCTCGCTCCTTTGTAATCAAGAAGTTCTTACATATATGTGACCATAGCCCTGGGCAAAAAAACCGGTCCGAAAAACCGAACCGGAACCGAAGCAAAATATCCGAAACCGGAACCGGACCGAAATCCTCAAATACCCGAATGGTTCTTATATTTCTATATCCGAAAAACCGAAATCGAATCGGAACCGAACCGAAAACCGAATGGGTATCTGAATATCTGAAAAATAAAGTTTCAACTTTTTAATATAAGGTAAAATGTTATCAGCACATTCGAATTCATGTTCGATAGGATCAGTGAGAACATTGTTACCACCATACCACATTATCTTTTACCTACTCTCTTATATTATACATATATATATAGTAATTCTATATTAAAATACAATGAAAACTTATAAAATTAACATCTTAGTGACTCGAATTCTTGTTTAATTGACAAATATGCAAGTATGTAACCGCTAGACCACTTGAATTAACATGTTAACTAAAATATTTTGTATATATATATTTGATTCACATATTAAACGGGTACCCAGAACCAAACCGAAATCAAACCGAAACCGAACCGAAACCGAACCGAAATCTCATAAGTACCTATTGGGTATAAGAATGATTTAACCGATATATCCGGAACCGAATGGTTCTTACCCGGAACCGAACCGAATACCCGAATGCCCAGGGCTACGTGACCACATTAGGTTTCAGCCTACTTCATATATGATAATGTTTTCGATTACATACATCCTAACGATTACTTTACTAGTATGTAGAAGTTTTTTTTTCATTGATTTTTTGCCTTGCGTTTGTTCATGTCTATATATCAAATCATAACAACTATACAGTTCATGAGATTCTAGTAGATAGATTGTCTAGAGAGTTAATCTTGAGAGTCATTTATATATAAGAAGATGAAGATCTGTAACTGTGTCAGCATATAATATCACTCGACCTATTGCAATAATTCAAGATAAAACACTCGTTTATAAAGTAGAACGGTTCACATTCACACCGGTTAGATGTTCAAGAGAAGCAGCAGTACACGATATGAAAGACCTCAACATGAAATCAGCACTACAAAAAAAACATAAACCATGAAAGAAGCAAAAAAAAGATCTAACCCTCTGATCTTCTATTGCCTTACTTTCTAACCACACTCTTCTTCCTCTTTGGTTTCAAACCATCACCAGACTCTTGATTAGTAACCTTTGTCTTCTTCTTGGGCTTTAACTCATCCTTACTCTTCTCCTTCACCTTCCCCTTGGCCACTTTCTTCTTGGGCTTCTCAGCCTCAGCAACCTCACTTACCTCCTTCCTCTTCTTCATCTTCTTCACCTTATCACCACCAGACTTAACAACAATCTCATCACTAACCTCAACATCACCAATCTCATCTTCATCAAGCACCTCAGATACATTACTATCCATATACCTAACCTCATGAATCCTACCCTTCTTCTTCTTACCCTTCACTTCATCAACAACAACACTTTCACCTTTCTTCTTCTTCTTGTTCTCTTCCTTAACAACAACAACACTCTTCTCCGTCTCAAAAGCATCGATCTTTAGCTTCAAATCAGGCACACTCTGATAAACAGGCAACGCCAAGCTCTCAGACAGCTTCAAATGCAAAGACCTAACATACTTCCAGTTCCCAGGCAACACCTCAACGACACCGTTCAACGTCGTCATCACATTCTCCACAATCTCATCCCCTTCCATCGACAGCTTCCCAACCTTGACAACACTACACGTCCCCGTCCTAACGAAAAACATCGCAGAGCCACCAGCCTTCTCAATCTGCTCCTTCCAGTTCCTATGCTTCAAATCCACAGCAGCAGGAATCTTCTTGCTCTCGAAAAACTTCTTCCCGATCAACCTCGGAAGCAGAGGAATCACTCTCCTGTCAGCAAAGAACATCTCGTACGAGTCGCAGAGCTTCCTCTTCGCTTCGAAGGCCTTGTAATCCGTCCTGAGCTTCGAGAGCTTGAGAATCTTCGTGATCGGAATGTTCTCGGACTCGATCTTCTTCGCCGCGTCCGCCTTCGTCAATCCGCTTTTAGGTCTGTCGTCGATGATGAGGCAGAGCTCGGGGGAGTCTTCCTCGGTGTTGATGAGAGGGTGAGGGAGGAGGATGCGGTGAGGCTTCGTGCGGTTGGTCTGCGGGATCTTCTTCAAGGTGACGATGAGGTAGACGAACTCGTCTTGCTCGAGAAGCTGTGGCTTCTCTGTTTTCGATTTTTCGGTTTTCCATTTGAGGAGGGAGGTGACGGCTTCGAGGACCGTCTTGGGGCTTACTCTTGTGGTCTGTGGAGGTGGGAGGAGTTGGTCTGGGGAGGGTGCGGCGGTGGTCATTGAGAGAGATGTTTTGGGGGAGGGAAGAGATTAGGGTTTAAGGAGAAGGAGGAAGAGAGATGAGGATGCTCAGTGGTTTACAGTAGGTTTATCATTGAACTTTTTACAATGGGAATTAATGGGCCTAACCTCTTTCGGCCTTTATGTTCTCTTCAAAATATATGGGCCTAGACTTTATTTTGGTAATATACCTTTTTATTTAAGGAAGGTCTTTTAAAATTTAACATTACTCATGAAAGTTCACCAACTATGAATTTTTATCTCACCAAGACACCAATACTAATTTCCAGACATAGATTGACGATATAAGTTACGATATATATCCATTTCAAACAATCAAAAAGATAAAATGGAAATCAAAATGCACTAACTAATTTATAAAACAGTCAAATTTATCGGTTGTTAAATCATACTATAATAATTTTCATGATTTGTAATAAATAATAAACTAAAATTGATCAACAATCAAAAAACACTAACTAATATTTGACTCGGTTAAAATTAAACTCACAGATGCAAATGCAAATGTAAAAATTTACAAGATTTCAAAAGTTGACAATTGAATACACATATTTGATACACACTACACTGTTTACTATAAAGTTATTGCCTTTAATTTATCTGTTCATCAACTGAGATTTGAAACGTTATAATCTTTTATTGTTTTTCTTTGTCCCCTAACAAATTCAAAATTATTTTATGTTTGAAACTACAAAATTTCAAACTGAATCGTGCACATGTTATTTAATCATACAACAATTTCGACTTTCATAGGATGCTCTCTTTTACCAACTTCATCGGATGCTAAATATGAACACTATCAAGTTTTGATATACCATTTAATTTTATAAACAAAAGCGAAATAAGTTTATAGAGAAAAGATTTTCCTTTTTGGAAGTAGAGAGAAAGCAAATACTTTTAATTTCCCAAAGGAGGGAGCTTTCAAAACTCCCTTTGTCTTCTCTCTCTCTATCTCTGACTATCTTTGCAACGGCTATCTCTGTCGTCATTTCAATTCAAACTCCGCTTATCTCTTTACTTAACCTCTCTTGCTGCTTCTAGCTCTCTTACCTTAGACCCCTAATCTCAAATGCCCAAAACCCTCAATCCCAAATCTGTATAATCTTTCCTGATCTGACTCACTTCTCAGAATCTCAATTCTTCTCTCGTCTTTATTGTTTTACGATTCACATTACCTGAGTAAAAGGCAGGAACTTTAGCATCCTGAAGAGCACAAAACACCAGATCTTTCCACATTCCACAGTGGGATTGTGAGAGAGAGAGAGGTAAAGTGGAGAGCTTTGGTCGATCTCCCACAAGGGTTTCTGGAAACAACACTTAATGGATGGATCCATAACTAAAAGGCGAAGACTTTAGCTTCCTGATTAACTGAGAGGTAACAATAAACTCCATTCTCACACTATCCTTCAGCTACTTCAATGCGTGTGATTCATTACAACACTTCACAAAGTCTTGTTCTTTTCTTGTGTATGTTGTTGTTTTGATGGGATCCAGCGTCTTGTAATTGCATAAAAGTGAAAATGATTCAACTGTTGTTAACCATATAGGTGAAAATAAAATGGACATTGTTGAGAGGAAACGACCAAGAGGAGCGTTTCTAAATCTGTTTGATTGGCCTGGAAAATCAAGGAAGAAGCTTTTCTCATCCAATATCTCCCAGATCTCTGGTATGGAACTTCATCCTTTTGTGTTCTGTATAAACATTATGTGTATACAAAGTAAGACAATCTGAAGTTTCCTTTTTGTATACAGAAGAATCAAAGCAATCAGATGAGAATGTTCACAAACCCTCTATTACAAGACATTCTGCTGTAAGTCTTTTGCTCTCAGTACCATTTTCCTTGTTTCATGTGTCTGTGTTGGTTAACATGAACTGATTGTGATACACATTTGGTTTGATCTGTTTCAACAGTTTGAGGTTGATCAGTCTGTAAAGAGCTCAACTTTCAACCAGGGAAGTGACTTTAGCTGTTGTGCATCGTCTGTAACCAGTGATGATGGCAATGTGGTTAAAGCACCGAGTGTGGTAGCGAGGCTCATGGGTTTAGAGTGTATACCGCAACCAAACCTTATGGAACCTCGGGTTAATCCTAGCCTTGATCCATACTCCCTCAGATCCTCGCGCCAGGCAAACACTTGGGATGCTAATGCTGAGCATCAGAGTGACTTTGATGGTGTTTCTTGGGATCGTTTGGATTCAGGAACCAGTAAAGGTCCGCATAAGCGGATGATTGAGCGGTTTCAAACTGAAACTTTACCTCCAAGATCTGCTAAACCGATCTCTGTCACTCACAGTAAGCTCTTGTCTCCTATAAGGAATCCTGGATTTGTTCCATCTAGGAACCCTGCTCATGTTATGGAAGCTGCTTCAAGAATGATAGAGTCGAGTCCAAGGATGATGGCAAGAACAAGGGTGGTTCCATCGTCTGATTCTTCTTCTCCAGTTCCATTAAGGATCCGAGATTTGAAGGAGAAACTAGAAGCTGCGCAGAAAGCTTCAACCTCATCATGCCCTCAAGTCTCTAATGATAATACTCGTAGCAGTAAGTACCTTAGGGGAGATCAAAACCAGACTAAAACTACAGCTTCGGTGAAAAGCAGTTGTGAACTGAAACCGCCTTCTTTCTCTGCGCAAGCAAAGAGCAGTACTAATCAGAGACACAACAGCTTAACAACATCATCAAGTGGAAACAAAAGGACATCTTCAGGACAGAAGGAGAAAGCAGAAGCTAAGAACCGTGCAGTGAAAAGCAATAATGGTCTCAAAGGAGCTTCCGTGAGCGCAGGAAAGAACGTGCTTAAGCAGAACCACCAGAAGCAAAACTGCAGAGACAATCAGCAAAGCAGGAAACCAATGAACAAAGTTGTAAACAAGGTTCTTGTGGATAGTGGATCTTCATCGAAAAGCTCGGTTTCTACTATGACATCAGCAGAAAAATCTACGTCTTTACCTTTACACAGGAGAAAGAATCTTCCTCGCAGCAAGAAGCCACGAAACGAGGTGCAAGAACCAGGAACCAACGAGGATAAACGGATCAAAAGGGGTGAGAAGTCGATAAAATGCAACATCTCCATTGATGGTGACTCGAGCACGAGTAAAACTGATCAGAGAAGGGAAACGGATGTGATATCTTTCACTTTCTCGTCTTCAATCAAAGGCTTATCAACTCGTTCACAAGGCACCAAACAAGAAGCAGACTCTGCTGTTAAATATAATGTGATAGGCGGTGACTCCTTAAATGCGCTTCTGGAGCAAAAGCTCAGGGAACTGACCTTGAAGATTGAATCATCTAGCTCTAGCTTGATCCAAGAAGAGTGTTCGAGTTCCATTTCAGATGGTAGGGCGAACAAGATAGTTTTATCGCCATCAAGACATGGCGACATGAGTCAAAACAGTCTTGATAATGTCTTAACAGAGATTGAATATGTCTCTGACTGCACTTCATTCTTTAACAACCAGGAATCTCAGGTTAGTCTCCATAAAATGCAGCTTCACTATTCTATAATATCGAATGCTTTGCCAATCTCTGAGAAAATATTTGTCTTTTGCTTCCTTAAAGAAGAAGAAAAAGATGATACTGGGAGAAGAACATGAAGTTAGCAGCTTCAGTACTCTTACAGAGGCTGATGATTTCGCACTCTCCAGCAACAAGAGTTACTTAGATTGCAGACATGACAGAGAATATGGTATGTCTTTGTCAATTTATGTCTTCATTTTCTCACTTTTTAGTGGCTTATAGGCTGTGTATTTCACACCATGGATGCAAATCTGATGTCTTGGTGTTTCATTGGTTAGATTTTGCAGCTAAATACGCTTAGTGTTGCTGTTTTTCTTTCAGGCATGAAACAGAGTTCATCAGATCAAGAACTCACTTGGGTTACATCAAGCGAGTCACACCAAACCTTAGATGAAACAGACTCCACAGCAGCAACACTCGATTGGGAGCTGGAGTACATAACCGAGATCCTCAACTCTGGCCAGCTCATGTTTCAAGACTTCGCCTCAGGAGCAACCACTAATGAACTATTACTACCCTCGAGCCTCTTTGATGAAATGGAACGATCACGGGGAGCAGCTGTAACATCAACAAAGATCGAAAGAAAGGTGCTTTTCGAGTGTGTGAATCAGTGTTTAGCATTGAAGTTTGAAAGGATGTTAGTTGGAAGCTGCAAAGGAGGGATGATGATGATGGAACATAGAGATTTGCTGGCTGAAGAGGTGAACAGAGAAGTGAAAGGGTTGAAGAAGATGAGAGAGATGATGATAGACGAGCTAGTGGATCATGACATGAGCTGTTTGGAAGGGAGATGGGTTGGTTATGAGAGAGAGATGTTCGAGGAAGGTATTGATATAGAAGGAGAGATAGTTTCTAGTTTGGTTGATGAGTTAGTTAGTGATCTTTTGTCTATTTGGCTATCTTAAACGGTCCTTTGTAGGTTTGTGTGTGTGTGTAGAAGGGCTTCTGCTTCTCCTGGTTTTTTGAAATTGTCTGAATGAATATTCTTTTTTTTTTAACGGTTAACGGCTGAGAAGAAGTGCATCTTTCATTTGAATTGGTTGAATGAAGAACCAGAAACTAGTCGTGTCTGGATACCGGTTTGGTGAACAAACCGGTATATTTTGTAGAAAGTCAAGGTGTGTCGGTGGGAAATGCAGAGGGCCAACAAGAATCATCACCAAATAACAAAAACATTTCGTAAGATTAGCCACCAATAAATAGAAGCGCCGTTGGTGATACACGAGGGACGACAGCTGTCAATCGGTGAGAGGTGAATCTACTTTTTAGCACGTGACTCATTAAGTCGCACGTGATTTCAGTCGTCTCCCACATGATCATTTCCTTTTCCCTCGTCTTCATCACTTTCCTCAAATCCCCATCACTCTTTTTTTAGTGTACTCCCAAACAAAAATCAAAACTATATAAAAATCAAAACTATGTGTGTGTGTGTACGTAGCGCATAGCTCTTCGGTTGTATTTGATGGGGAGATTTCTACCGCAACTATCTTAGCAGTGAGATTTACTTTGTTGTGTTATGTAGTTTGATTTCGTGTACTCATCATCAGTCGGAAGTTCAATGCGTGATTTGCGGTGATTTCACCAAAAAAAAACCCTTTATTCAAATTTTCAGCTTTTTTGGTCACTTCAAATTGCATTTGACTTCCTGAGTTGATCGTGAAAGTGAAAGCTTTCCTGAACCTGGCTCTGCTTTGATACCACCATGAAACTGAAAGTAAAAGATTATAACTTTTTAAGATGGGATCGCAGTAATGAACTGTTTTGGAATCCTCATCTTGATTTGTAGCTCTTTAAGATGAATGGTAACACTGGAAGTTTTAGGCTTGTGATGAGGATAAACAAGTGTAGCTAGTTTGTTTCTTTAACCTGTGTGTGTTGATCTCTGAGTGGATTCAAAGCTTTTGCCTTTCTTACTATACCATTTTTGTTTCTTCTGTGTACAGTTTTGAACGACCTCCAGCTTAAGGGCTTTGCTACTCAATGTATTGGTGTCTAACTGTTCCTTTTGTGGGATAAGTTTAGGAGTTGACATATTTCTAGACCTCAAGGAAATAGGCAATGGGAGACACACGAGATGATGATACTGAGTCATTAGAGCAAGAAACCTGGTGGCCTTCAGAATTTGTTGAGAGATTTGCTTCTCTTCATCTAGGATCGCAAGAAGAGACCTCCACTGCCAAAGACTCGCCCAGAAATCTTGGCCTGCCATCTTATAGTGCTTCAAATACTCTTTGGACCACTGGTTCGCTTTCTGAGCCCATCCCAAATGGCTTCTATTCCGTGATCCCGGTAAGCTTCTATATTAGCTCTGTTCAATACCGTTTCAGTGCCTAGATACATCTTTTTCTTTCATTTTCACAAAATTAATTTTTTTAAAAATGTTTACAGGATAGTAGATTGAAGCAGTTATTTAATAACATTCCTACTTTGGAAGATCTTCATGCTCTGGGCGACGAAGGTCTAAAGGCTGATGTGATTCTTGTTGATTTTCAAAAAGATAAAAAGCTTTTCAGGCAAAAACAGTTGATTACCAAACTTCTCAGTGGATTTAACTCAAAACCTGCTGCTATTATCAAGAAAATTGCTGGACTGGTAAGAACAGTTGGTACTTGAGAATTGAGATATTTTGTTTGTTTATATTGTTTGTTTATTTTAGAATATTTCTTGATGCATTGCATGCTTTATCATACTTGAGAAAAGTGCTATATATACTAGGAAATGTCTATATTTGTTATTTGATGCATTTCATAAATCTTACTTATTCCTATTATTTATTTATTTATCAAGAAACCTTTGTTGAAAAATTGTCTGGCAGGTGGAAAATGTTTATAAGCAATCTACCCTGCAGTGCCCGGCAAAAACTACACAATCTCTTGAAAACTGTGGGGTTCAACTGCTAGGACAGATTAAGAATGGTTCTTGTCGTCCTCGAGCTATCTTGTTCAAAGTTTTAGCTGATACGGTTGGCCTTCAAAGCAGGCTTGTAGTGGTAAGTATTCAAATGTGGCTAGTTATCTTGAGTAGCACTCCCACTTTTTGCAAGTGATTGATTAGTTTATATTGAGTGATCATGCTTTTAACGTCAAATATTTGTGACCAGTTTTAAACTTGCTATGTATTTTGGTTTACTTGTTTTTGGTCAGGGTTTGTCAAGTGATGGAGCTGCTGAGAGTGTAGACTCATACAATCATATTTCTGTTACGGTTCTTCTTAATTCTGTGGAAATGCTGGTTGATCTAATGCGGTTTCCTGGTCAGCTTATTCCTCTATCAACCAAGGCAATATATATTAGTCATATCTCAGCCCCAGGGGAAAGTGATTCTGCAGAGAACGACTCTTGCGATTCACCTTTGTTGGAGCCAAATAGTCCCATGTTTGGTTATCCAGAGCCTGAAAAGTAACTAGACATTGAAATTTTAAACTGTTAAATATAGCTGCAAGTACTTGCGTTAATGTAGTGTGTACTCTACCTTTTGTTCAATACTCAGGCTTTGGTGTGCAGAGTTTCTTATTATTTTTGTTGTACAGTGCAGAAAAAGATGAAAGCCTTCTGTTTCACAGGAAACTGGAAGGGTCCCCAAATATGTATGGTCCACCATCAAGGAATAGGCTGTTACGATCTGTCTCCGTGCTAGAGAGAAAATTAAGGTAAAGAGCCGTTGTTTTATTGTGTTGTGAACCAACCCCAGGTTTAAAGATGACCATGCGTCAATATTTGTATCTTCTATTCTACAGTTTCTCACAGAGCGAGTCAAACATTGCTAATGATTTTTGGCGGCAGAACCGGAGAAAGTTCATTGCTGATCAGAGGACTGCTGGTTCCAGGTTACTCTCATCTCTGTTGAATAGTATATATTTATGCATGATTTCCTGTCGTTCAGAGTTCAATTCTTATATTTCCTAGACGCTTTATTTGTATCACGCATGCAGTCCCGAGCATCTTTCCTTCCGAACACGTACAAGGTCCATATTAAGTGGTGACAGGGACTTGGCACAAGATTTCGTCGGTGATGTTGCCACATCAAGGTTGGCTATGTTTTTTTTTTTCCTAGGCAAAGCTTTCAGTTTTAGCGATATTAAATTATTGGTGCAAGAGGTCAGGTTGTTTGTTTCTCTGGTTTAGTGCTTGCCAAGTTCTTTTGTCTAGTTTCTGCGTTAATAAAATAGTGTGAGAGAACTTAGTTCTTATGCCTAAAGTCTGTTAGAAAAATGCTTATGTATTCAGTATTCATGTGCAGCTCCAAATCTGTTGGAGGAGCAAAATTGGAAACTAAGAGAATAAGGAGGAGAAGCATTAGTATAACTCCTGAGATTGGTGATGATATCGTCAGGTGGGTGTGTAGTTATGGGTCATTGACCATATGCATGGCAAAGCCAGTATAATGGGCTTTTGGAAATATTTGCATCCCTGGCTACATTTATAGCTCCCTCGTACATGATACAATTTCGACAAAACTAGTCGTACTTTTATTAATAATAAACGTGGGTAGGAGGGAGCAGGTGCACGTGATCTGTTGATGACACAGAGAATGTGTGACTGAGGTGTGAGCCTTTCTATAAGTAGCGTTGTAATAGGTTGAGGATAGCTATCATTATCAAGAGTTTGATCATCATGTTCACGGGGAGGTTGAGAGACAGAGACTCCATTATCATCTCTCAAAGCTTGTACCAGTCATCTTATCAGTAATTTAATCGTGGTCTCTTGTTGATTTCTGCTTGATCTGAAAATTGATACGTTTCACGTATCAGAAACCAAAGAGAGTGCATACTTTTTCTTAGTTGGGATCACATATTCTTATCAAAAATATTCTTACCTATATGGAACTGAAAGTTTCAGCAACTGCAGTGATCGTTACCTCAGTGAATAAGTGCATTTACATTCAGAGCTTCAGTGTTTTTTGTGATTTTAATGATAAGCGGATCCAATCATTTGCAGGGCAGTAAGAGCGATGAATGAAGCGTTGAAGCAGAATCGCCTATCAAAAGAGCAATGTGATGATGGTTCATTTCCTAACTCTCCTAATGACAGAACTGAGGGACCTCATCTACAGAAAAATGTACGTAAAGAATTGTATATAATGAAGCTTACTGATACATCGATCACTGAAGATATTTTGAGAAAGTTAACAATGATAGCTTGTAATCATAGATGTTAAAAGACTGAAAACAAAGGACCTTCGGATGCAATATCTCTTTTCTTTCAATATCTATATCAAGTGGATGTTTGTTTCATATCATGCTCAAAATCTTTTGCCTTAACTAAGACATTCCTGCTGTTAGGCAATCTCACTACCGTCTTCACCCAAGAACTACCGAGGCCATTCCTATGAACGGAATGGATCGTCACATCGTGATATACGCCACATTTGGGATGAAGTATTGGGATCTCCCATGTTCCAGAATAAGCCATTGTTACCATATGAAGAATGGAACATAGACTTCTCTGAGTTGACGGTTGGGATTCGTGTTGGAATTGGTGAGAATTTTCAAGTTTATGCGTTCTTGTAAAACTGTTGGCCATATATATCCTTCAAGAACAGACTAAGTATTATATCTTTCTGATTCTTTCTTGCAGGATTTTTCGGAGAAGTGTTTCAAGGGATCTGGAATGGAACAGACGTTGCGATCAAAGTGTTCCTTGAGCAAGACCTAACAGCTGAGAATATGGAAGATTTCTGCAATGAGATATCGATTCTTAGGTGTGTGTTTTAGACTTTGTCTGTTTTATTCACACACTTAGTAATAACTTAGGACTGTCCTGACTTTCTTCCCTGCCATCTCTTTCTGCGTCCAAATAACTACCAGCCGACTTAGACATCCCAACGGTACTCAACTGTTTCTTTAAATTTTCATTTGTAAGATTTTAGTATCAGTTTTCGTAAAAGTGATCTTCATTTTCAACTTTTTTTGTAGTTATACTGTTCCTTGGAGCATGCACAAAGCCTCCAAGATTATCACTCATCACCGAGTACATGGAAATGGGATCTCTTTATAATTTGCTGCATTTGAGTGGACAAAAGAATAAGTTAAACTGGCGGAGGAAACTAAAGATGCTCCGTGACATTTGCCGGTAATTCCATTTTTACTGAAAAGACTGTAACTGTCCCAGTGTGGAGGAAGTCTCATATGTTCATTTGTAATAAAGAATGTTGTTTAATAAAAATTTTGCAAGGGGGCTGATGTGCATACATCGGATGGGGATAGTCCACCGTGATATAAAGAGTGCAAACTGTCTTTTGAGCAGCAAATTGTCAGTCAAGATCTGCGATTTTGGGCTATCGAGGATTATGACAGGGACAACAATGAGAGATGCAGTCTCTGCAGGCACACCAGAGTGGATGGCTCCTGAACTTATCCGCAACGAGCCCTTCTCGGAAAAGTGTGATATCTTCAGCTTAGGTGTAATAATGTGGGAACTCTGCACATTAACTAGACCTTGGGAAGGAGTACCGCCTGAACGGGTATACCTAATCTAACCAAGAAGAAAACTCCATGGTGATGTAATTATTATGTACATATATATAACCAGTTTCTGCGTGTTTCTCAGGTTGTTTACGCTGTTGCTTACGAGGGAGCTCGGCTTGAGATTCCTGAAGGGCCATTGGGAAAGCTTATTGCAGGTCTTGCCATTTAAAGTGTTTTTTTCTTTCTTTCTTATGTTCTTGAATCTTTGTTTGTGGTTATGGAATGTTCTTTCTGATATGTTTTGCAGATTGTTGGACAGAACCGGAACAAAGACCGAGCTGCAGTGATATACTTTCTCGTTTGCTGGATTGTGAGTATCCGCTTTGCTAACTTCTCTTGAATCTTTTTTTTCATTCTGTGAATAGAAACTTTGCAGCAAGAAGAGGTCTTTCTTCTTTGAGTTTGTACAAAAGAACTTTGGCCCTTTCATCCAGAAAAAGCTGTGTGTAACTCTTTTTCCTTTTCATTGCAAATTGGTGAAATTAAAAACTTTTTGAAATAATTCCAAGTTTATTTTTAGATATTAAAACAATTCCAACTTGCAAATTAGTGAAAATGTAATGACAATTATAAGTTTATAATGGAATTTGCCATTTTGTGCTACCATTCAAGTATACCCATAACATCATGATCTTTCTAATATGGCAATGTATCTTAGCAAATAGCAAATATGATTTAGTTTGACCAAGACATCACTAGTATTTGCATTGTATGAATATTGAAAGAGAGTAACAACCAAACATCCAACTAATCATACCTGATAAGTTAGTTAATAACCTATGATTTCCATCTTACGTTTCACAAACTTTCACTATGGGAAAAATAATCACATTTGCATACTATTTATGGTTGATCCCAATTCTTTTATCACCATTAAAACCATATATTTAGTTATATTAGGTAAAAAAGTACAATGTTAAACTAAAACCAAAATCAGAAGTTTTACCAAACACAATAAATGTATAGCTACTATGGTAGCCAACATCCACATCATTCTTTTTATTTAAGTTTTAATTTAAAAACAAAAATACAAATTATAAATATGTATACCATGAAAACAATATATTATAATTATATTAGGTAAAATAGGAAAATAATAACCAAAACCAAAATCACAAATATAACCAAGTTAATCTTACACTATAAATTTTCACACTTTATTTTCATAAATATAATAGAGTAGATAATTCTCTCCCTTAAAGAAGAATTTTCTAAACTATTCACACATACTAAAAACACAGGGGATGATTATAATTAAATTTATTATTTACTTCTAGTATATAATTTTCAATAACTATCAATCAATAATATTTAATCAATTCAAATATTTCCAATTAATGTTTTTTTTTAAATATAAAAAATCTATTTTTGTGGAATACGAATTTTTTTATAAAAAAATTTACTTTCCGAAGGAGCATACTTTATTAGTCAACATTCATAATTTTTCTTAAAAATAACAATTAAGAAAATGCAAATTAGCAATACAGTATATATAAACTAGCTGTGGCTGGCTCGTTTATCTTGCTCACGGCTTTAGTACATATGCACACAAAAGCAAAACAAACTCGTTTGTTTTCGGGTCCCTTTTGTTTTTTTTTAAATCCTCCGCTCCTCTTCAATTCCGTTACCGTCACCGTCCACCTTCCGTTTCTCTCATCCTCACTAACTCCCCGTCGTTAACGGTATGAAGGACGCCGTCAACGATTCCTTTTCCCCGGGATCCTCCCGTCCTTCGCCGTCGATGCTCTCCCGAGAAGATTACTGGAGCGAGGAAGCGACCTTCACCCTCATCCAAGCCTGGGGACGCCGCTACGTCGACCTCGGCCGGGGCGGCCTCCGTCAGAAACACTGGCAGGAGGTGGCCGACGCCGTCAACGACCGCCACTTCAACACCGGCCGCAACGTCTCCGCCGCGAAATCGCAGCCGTACCGCACCGACGTCCAGTGCAAGAACCGGATCGACACGCTGAAGAAGAAGTACAAGGTCGAGAAGGCTAGGGTTTCGGAATCGCACGCCGCCAGCGCGTGGCCGTTCTTCTCCGATCTCGACGAGCTTCTCCGGGAAACGTTCCCGGCGTCTGAGAATCACCAGAGACCGTCGCCGTCGCTGCCGATCGTACCGGTCCCCGTGGCTCCGCGATCGGCGATTTCAAGACGTCCGGCGCCGGCGATTATGTCTCTCGGCGGGGATAATCTGCTCGGATACCGCGGGAATCTGAACGCGTTCGCGGCGGCTGCGGCGGCGGCTGCGTCTCCGGCGTATGAGGATGATTCGGACGGGTCGAGGTCGAGATCGAGCGGAGGAGGGAACAGGAAGCGCGAGAGGGAGAGGGAGGTTGAGGATGAGGAGAAGAATAAGGGTTACAAGGAGGTTGCGGAAGCGATTGAGAGGTTTGGGAAGATATACGAGAAGGTGGAGGAGAGGAAGAGGAAGGAGATGGTTGAGTTGGAGAAGCAGAGGATGCGATTCGCTAAGGAGTTGGAGTGTCATAGGATGCAGCTGTTTACGGAGATGCAGGTTCGTCTTCACAAGCTCAGGCGTTCCTCTGGTGGTTCCAATGGTCCCACTTCTTCCCCCGCCAACGCTGCCGGTGAGACGTGAAACCCTTATCAGTTGTTGTTTCTATTGTGTATTAGCCTGAGACTGGAAAGCATTCTTACAAGGATTGACAATGACATGAGTATTTAGTAAAGGCAGCTTGTTTCATGAGATGGAAAGTTTGATTCTTGCTTCGGTTTGGTGTTGTAGCTTTAAGCATTTTGAGTGCTTTGATTAGTGGGGTTTACTCCATTGCTATTGTATTTAAGTATGACGGCAAGAAGTTTATGTTCAAACTCTATTAAGCATGAACAGAGTAGCCTTGAGCCTTCAATGCATTGTTGATTGCGAGTTTACATTCTAATTGCTTCGAACAATTAGGATGAACAGATAATGCATATGATGCGTTTGAGAATGCTAAAGAATGTCACTGAGAAAACATACAAATCTTTGCCTGCAACTTAGCTATAGCATTACACACTAAACCTCGTCTCTTTTGTTTCGTTTTGTTTTTTGCTTGGCTCGTCAATCTCAACTTGTTGATCTTACCTTGACTGACCTCTGTTGATTTGATGAATCTCTCTTTGCATTGCATTTTTTTTTTTGACACTAGTAGTCAGCCTTTGAGGTTTTCTCTGTTTGCCGTCTTTGTAGTAATAATAATTTGAACCTTTTCTCTGTTTGCGCAGCAGCTCTTGAGTATGGGATGATGGATTTCCCTAGTTACTTCTAAAGGGTATGCTCATTTTTCTTTGCTTTCAGTTCAGCTGCTACAAAACTCTCAACATTAAGTTGTGGTGCCTAACATGGTGTTTGTATCGTGTGCTTGTGATGTGCAGCATCATGAGAGTTTTCGATTGTAGACACTGATGAACAAGGAACAAGTCAGCATCTAAATCGGGTTCTATTCACCAAACATTATAGATAGTTTACCCTTTTAGGAGTTCCGATTCCAACAAATGAAAACGAAAGAAAGAGAGAAAAGGTTTTATGCTGACGTTATTGTTTTGGTGTATTTGAACAAAAAGAAAAAGAAACACAGTATATGAAATGGGTTTTCAGCATTATACAGTGAATCCCATAGTTTCTGATTCTCTCGTAAAACAGTAAATAGAGTGTTGTTCATCTAACACCTGAGAGAACCCAGTTTAGTGTGCTTGAACGTAGTAGATTCCACTCGCTTGAGAAGTTCCAATCAATGCATATGCACAGGAGTAACTAGAAACTATTCTAACAAGATTTAAACCCAACGGAGATAACAGAAAGATCCCATTTAATGGAACTAGAAAGAGACAAAGAGACATCATTATTATTCAAGTCGTCCAAACAAAACATTCACCCACGCCTACAACTTCCAAAACCATTGTCTTTCTTCAAAAACACGATTACATTGAAAGAGACTGATAACATTTCAAACCCTTCACTCAGTTGGACTGACGCAGCTCTGGTCGAACAAAATCTGCATCTTGTGGCACTGAGATATCCACGGTAGGCCTGAGCTCCGCACATACCTGGATAGCACCATGGACTGGATCAGCAAAGAAGTTGCTGATCAAGTCTTTGTTGATTGGTGCACCATTGTCAACAGCCACCAGAGCTTGTTGGGTCAGGTTGTAGTCAAACCTTGGTGCCCATTTCCTGGATCCCAATCTTGCTGTGGTCGAGCAGTTGTCCACCATGAAGGACACTCCTCTAGCGTGCATAAACGGGTTCAGAGAATCAACAGACTCGATCACACTCTCGTTGATAATCTCCGAGTAGGAGTGACCCTTCTTCCTCAAGATCTCAATCTACATAAGACCGCAAAAAACCAAGAATTAGATCCCAAGAAATCAATGGATAACTGATTATACACTTACACAGAAACCAAAACGAATAATAAACAGAAAGACATGTACCTGAGCCATCATAAGGGCAACGTAAACTCCAGCGGTGAAGGGATACAAAGGACCCAAGTCACCAGCTGGTCTAGACTTCCTGACGCGTTCACCAACCTTCCACATTCTTGTCTGATCAATCTTTCCCATTGGGAATGCAGGCAAGCCCTCCTTATCCTGTTACAAGTCAAGAAAAAAATCATTAAAGTTCCTGCAAGACAAGCTGTTTTTTTTTAATAGTTAATGTAGGAAGGAAGGAAAGTCTGAAAGAGAAGTCATTACGTAGAAACGACGACCGGCTAAGACAACACTCCTGATCTCGCTGCCAGCTGCTACATCCTCGTAACATTCATAGAGAATCTCCATACAAGGGTAGAAGGATGCACTGTATGCAGTCTCGAAATCCTTCTTCCCTTCTTCAGACAAGGAGTTGTACACAGCCAACATTCCCTGAGTAGAGATAGTTCTCGAGATATTTCCTGTGATGCACTCTACTGTGTTCTTGTAAGCCAAGTCTTCACTCATTCCATTTTCGGTGTACCTTCTGAACAGAGACTCCACGATTCCGTGAACAGCACCAAGCAGGATACCTATTACCACAAAAAAGATACGTTTTAAACATAGTAAGATTTAGCTACAGAAAGACAGTTTATAAGTTTGAGTTTCAACTCGCCTCTTTCTCCAAAAATGTCACTCTTGTACTCTTGCTCGAGAGTAGTAGCAAAAGTAAAAGGAGAACCAAGTGCTACTGACCATCCCAGAGCAACATCAGCAGCTCTACCGTCAACATCCTGCAAACAGAAAATCACAATCACCAGTGAAAATATGAACACAGGAGGTACAATAGCTGCATAGATAGAGAGATAGAAAACCTGGTGGACAGCAAAACTAGCGTTGATTCCAGCACCGTTGATTTCTTTTCCTTGGACGTAAAGCCTCCTCACGGATGGACCCATTCCCTTAGGGCAAACAGCTACCACGCTGATGTTCTTAGGGAAATCGAGTCCCATGGACTGTAAATGACCCAGTAGAAACCCGTGTGACAAACCGAGAATGCTGTTTGGCTTCATGTGGGAGAATATTTTCTCATAGTTATCAGCCTGCATAAAAAAAAAAAACAAGATACATTAAAATCAAACAAAGGAGAAAAGTTTCAAGATAATGAAGATTCTGAAATACACTAACCTGAGCAGCATCAGAGATCAAAAGCAATACAAGATCGCTGCCAGAGATAGTTTCCCAAATATCACCCAGAGTACCACTTTCTTCGGTGAAGCCAACAGCACGTGCCTCCTCAAATGAGCGAGAGCCCTTTCTAAGCCCAATCTACATTTTCGTAGAGAAATAAAGAAAAAAAAAAGTCAGGGTATAGCCTTAAAATAACAGTAAAACGCAAAGAGATAAAGCTACAATACAAAAGTAGGAAAAACCAACACATAAGTTGGGATTTTACCTTCACAACAATGTCAGACTTTGCTTCCACAAGTGAATCCCTTAAATTCTGAGCTTGTGCAGGTCCCTACAAATGAATATCGAAAGAGAAAGAACATGAAATTTATCCATTCACTTCTTCGTTTAAACTCAAATATACCAAAAATCATGAAAATGAAAACACTTTCATTCATATGACGTAACAAAGATACATTCTCCACAGTCCAAAGTAAACAATAAACATAGGATAGTCTAGCTTTCAAGCTCATTGGAGAAAAACGAAGTTAATAGATATCAGTTAACAAAACAAAAAAAACTCCCCAAAAGTTATTAGCTTTGCGTCTTAAGTAATGAATCCACAAATCGAAGCCAAACCAGAGACATGTCGATTAAGGAAAGCACACAGACAAGATAAAGTTATACCTGAGATCCCCAGCCAATAACACCAATCTGCTTAATCCCCTTGAAAGCATCAGGAAGATGCTTGAACAAGTCCCTTCCTCCTCTCACAATGTACTAAAACAAAGATAACAAATATTAGCAACAATTACAAACGATATTCATGCAAATGATTAACCCCAAAAGATCAGATTTTTATAGAATAAGAACCTCTTCGTGACCAGCAAGAGAGACTTTCTCCTTTTTGAAGACAGACGTCTCGAAATCGAGAGACATAGGAGCTCTGACCGCGGAAGACGCAACCATTCGTGCGGAGAGGGAAGATCCGGTACCATTTCCGGCGACGGTGGCAGTGAGGGACCTCAGAGACTTGGAAGAAGACGAGAGGGAACCGATGTTGGGGAAAGCAAAGGTTGTGGCTTTCGAAGACCTAAGGGTTTTGGGAGATGGGCAAGAGAGGGAAGGAGCGATGGATGAAGTGGCAGCCGCCATTTGAGTCGCTCAGTGTAATAGCAAAATGTCTGCGGGAGGGAGCAAATTAGGGTCACACACACACAGAAACTGAGAGGAGGAGGTTAATAAAGCACACTCAGCTTTACCTACTCATCACCACCAAGAGACAGATATTGATATAATAATAATCATGCGTTGTCCAATGTGTCTATAATGGGCCTTTAGGCCCGTTATATAAGGCCATAATGTTAAAACATGAACGGTTCTTTCATTTGTTGGGTCATCACCTATTATTAAACAAATAGTAAAATGATTTTCTTGTTTGGTCTAAAGGCAATGTTTTAAAAATCAGACCGATTAGGCATGGGCATTCAGGATTCCAATCGGGTTTCGGTTTTATCCATTCAGATTTCGGTTTTTCGGTTTATCAAAATCAGTCCCATTCGGATTATATGAAAGTTCGGTTCAGAATCGGTTCGGGTCAGAGTTAGTAAATTTTCAAAGAACAAGTATAACCCATTCTATTTTCGGGTTCGGGTTCCAATCGATTCTTTGGTCTAAAAATACCTTATTAGTACCTACTTTGTAACCAAAATATAAATGAAATCGGTTCTTCGGATTTAAAGTACATGATTTGTACCTATTTTAATATCCAAAACATAAGTAAAATCGATTCAAAAATAAGAAAAGAACATCAAACATGATCTTCAAAATCAAACTAAAGTAAACATAGTTATTGATAGAAAAAAAAACAATTAAATTAAAACAAAAATTAAATTCTCAGGAAATGAGAAACATCTAATACTATAAAGTAGAAGACAACTCTCTTCTTAAAGAGACACATCATCAAATACTTTAACCACCAGGAGACACGTGTCCAAGCCATTGAAAAGCTGTGTTTCATTTAAACCGGTTGATGGGCTTTATTTTTTTGGGATCCCAACAGTGCCATCTCTACTACAAGACGTCATCGTCTCCGCGATCTCGATTTCTCACCATGGCATCTCGCGACTCTTCATGTCATCTATGTAGCGGCTCCATGATTGCCTCCTTTCATTGTCTTGACCAAGCTTCCTTCGCGGCGTGAGCCCACGTTCATCGTTTCACCGCCGCGACCAGAAGCCATGATATCTCCTAGCGTATCTCCTAGCTCCCAAAGTCATCGATCTCACTTCCAATTGCAGAATATTTCAAGCCGCGGCAGCCAATCTGCGATTTTTCCTTCATCAACGCGACGAGCCAAATTCGTGAAGAGCTTGAGAATGGCCGATCTAAGTGTGGAAGACACTCGATCTAATCGTCTTCAAAGTTCTTCATCCCTTCCGTTATCATCTTCAAAGATCTAAGCGGCAGCTGTTCTTCTAGACATTATCACCAATATCTCCTTTTCCATAATCAACTCTAAAAACGGTGTTATGGCTAATTCGAGAGTAATTCATCAACTTTCTCCTCATCAATCAACATTTCGCACCTCCGACCATCAACCGAAGCTACTGTATATATATGGCGCCAGAGTGCTCAAGAGAATCACAAAGCTTCTTCGAACAGAGAAAGTTGTCTCAAAGGAATCAGAGGAGTCGATCAGAGGAGTCGAGAGTGTCACCGGCGTAGTCTTCGTCCGTCTACGGTGGCAAAACCCAGATCTTTGATCGCCGTTAAAATCCCTGATATGACCACCAATCGTACCTATAAAGAATATTGTTTTCTAATACTGATTTCTTATATGTTTCTCTGGAGTTATTAGAGACAGAGGATTTGAACAGATTACAGTTGGATTCATCATGTTTGCAGGCTGCAGCCACAACTGTTTGGATTCATTGTGTGTTGCAGCCACATATGCGTGAGCACTAAAGTAAGCTCTTCAAGAAATTTTCAATCTTCAAAAGGGTAAGAAATCACAACACTTTTTGGTAGGTTTATGAAATTTCGAAAGTGATCACCAGTATCGCTAACTTTTACAATCCACCTTGGTTCAAGGTTCTACCGGGGCTCATACTCAAACCTTTGAAGCACCTGCTGAAGGAAGGTGCCATCTATGAGCTAAGCGTATTCAATGTCACAAGAAGTAACATCCACTTCAAACTCACTGACTTACGAGTTTGCATTCCACTCAATGGCCAGACCAACCTTGTGGAGCTTATGTAGATTACTGCTTTTATTCTACAGAAAGTTCAGGTTTCAGAAATATGAGCAGCTCATGTATTTAGTTATTACAAACGTTGATTTGCCGGGTATCTGTTTCCAATCTTGATTTTTCAATTTGCTAACTTTTAGGTTTGATAATTGTGCGTGTGTATTCAACCTTTCTTACCAAGGTTTTCTGCAGATATTTTTCGTGTTGTTTGTGGCATCAAGAACACTACAATGAAGAAAATCAGGCCGCATTATTCATGGTGAGGGAGGAGAGCTTTCAGCAACTCAAATTCTTATACTTGGAACATTTCAAACATATGTTCTTCTTGACTAGACTTGGTAAGATTAAATTTATAATCTTCTCCTGCACATGCTGCAACATGATTTGAGGTTTGTGCTTCGTTTTGTGGTATGTGTAAATAATATATCTGATGTTTTCTTCGTAAGACACTTGGAGAATACATAGTGAGAAATGCAAGGTTATTCACATAAAAAGTCCAACACTTTGTGGAAGATGGAAGTCTTTTACTTTTCTCTTCTATGCTATCTTTATATCCATATTAAGATGCTAAAAGAACTGATTTTTCCTGTTTTCTATAAACTGGTGTCGGACGGTAACAGAACAACAGACTATGGAGACTTCACAGAAGCAACAGTACACATCAACAAACCCGACAGAGAGAGCATCTCTTCTTACCCTTCTAAAGAAAAATTGACTGTTTAATCTAATTGATTTTTTAACAACTGTTTCATCTAATTGTTGTGTACATAAATAAGTAATTCCAAAAGTAAACTAAAAACTACGGGTTTAGTCTTTTGTACAAATACGAAGATAAAGGAAGTTAAAAGTATCAATGGATTTAAGAAACAAATGTATAAGACTGCAAATAATATATAGTTTGTTATCTATTTTTTTTACCTATTTGCCTATCTAAGATAAAACACTGTATAATGTTTTAATAAATTATATATAGATGAAGCTATTTTTAATGGTAGGATAAATATATAGAATCCAATAGTCCACCAAGTAAACAAAAAAAAAGAAGCATATGTCAAAAAGAAAAAACACGCAAGTATATAACTATGCAAAGGAAACTACTTTGAATAACTTCTGTTAAAACTTAAAACAATTAACATATTCAACCAAACCCAGCAATTGATAAACGAGATTATTTAAGTGCAGAGCATCAAACCAAATCAAGTAATTATACTGTACAAGTTTTAAAATATTCATTCAGAGAATCACAATTATATTATTATACGATTTAGTCAATCTTAACAATTTCAGCTCTAAATATCATAACACCGTATGTAAGGAAAAATCACATGTCAATGAAGATTCACAAAAACATATAACCAACCCTTTGAATCTAAAACAGATGGCAATTGAAACTAAATCAAAATCGGCTGATATAAGTGAATATTATATTATTTGTGTATGTTTTATAGATATTATATTCTTCCTAATAAAAAAAGTATTCTTCATATTTTTGTCTCAATTTTAAAGCATCTCTATTGTCTAATTCGTAGGTGTTAGTTAGAATGCTGCAAATTCAAGACTCCTCACCAAGAAGATTAACTGCATTTTCTTTGATATTTAATATTTCAGCAGCTTCTTTAAAGCTTGATATTCTAGAATATTCAAGATTCAGTACAGACGCTGATGCAAATTCAATGTTCTTATCTCTAAGCTTGTCCTTCCTTTGTGTCGGGTAAACTTGCGTTTAGTGAATCGTAACTCGACCAGAAAAATGTGATTATGTATAAATAATATTTGCTGGGTCTTTACCACATTATAGCTTCATCGTAACAAAAACAATCCACGCTTTAACTTTTGAATGGATCCTCAAAAGTTAAATGAAATATATCTAAACAGTATACATGTCTCTCTTTCTAATATGTCAAAACATTATATCTAATTATTACAATTATACATATTTCTCTTTGTAAAATGTAGGAACACTAGATCTAATTATTACAAATTATTTCAAAATCAACATATAATACAAAATGTTGCAAAATACTCTGATATAAAATGCTAATATATTTTTATCCATATATTGGAGTTTTATTTTCTTTGAAAATAATTTTAAGAACAATGATGCATGAGTGAAATAAAATTAAAGCATCTTCATATGTTAGATAAATACTTTATTTTGCAAGATCATAAATTAATTTAATTTTCAATGAAACATGTACTATCATCGAAATCTGGCGCGTAGCGCCGGGCTCCCCTAGTTATTCTATAAAAACGGAACCAAAATCTAAAAACTTTAAACTTCAACTGCCACCTTCAACCATCAACCTTCATATAATTGATAATTATTTTAGAAGTTCAATAAAATCTTAAAGTATTTTGGATACATATTAGTAATTAAGATCATGTTTGGTAGAAGTTCTTTTTGTAATTTTAAATATTTCGGGTTCTATTGGATATCTATTTATGTTCGGATTCGGTTCGGATAATACCCATAACCCAAAATATCATAAAAAAAGATCTATTTGGTATTTATGTCGGGTTCGGATTCATTTTTATCGGATCAGGTTCGATTCAAATTTTCAGGTTCAGTTTATTTGCCCAGCCCTAGGACCGATCGTGACTCCGGTATTTTATTGTGTCAATGGTCCGATCGTTACAACCAATTCAACGGAGATTTGATTTTTAATTACATACAAATATACAAAATTTGATCAAAAAAATTATATAACTAATTTAAATAATATTTTATTAATGTTATAAGTTGTAATCCTAAAAATAAATAAAAATAATTTAGTTAGATGGGAGTAAAATTAATGTGAACTTTTTCAAAAAAATGTTATAAATTTTAAAAATTTTGTTTTTAATTGAGGTTTGATAACCCATATTTTGATATTGAGCTGGAGCATTGGTTTTGATGGGTTTTATCGGTTTAAACTAATTTTAACAATCCAATTGAAAATCTCAATTTTAACCCAACCAAATCGGACAAAACAGCAAGTCATAGTTTGATCAGCCGGTCCGGTTTTTCGAAACACTGGTCTGAAGGGTAAAAGGTAAAATAGTTAATTATTTTTGTCACTTCCTTGATTTTTTCCCCCATTTATCAGCAGCGTTGGAATCGATCATTGAACCTCTCTCAAAGATCCACCTCCACATCTCTCTCCATTATTTATACGATTAAGATCTTCTCGATTCCAGATTCTTTCCCTTCTCTTGTTCGCGATCCAAGTTAAGTTCCTAAAATTCCAAGAGGAGACAATATCTAGGGTTTCAACGAAGCTCTGGCGGGTTTATAGGCGAAAGTAAATGGTGGATCACCCTTCCCTCCACTCCCCCTTTCTTCGAAACCATATCGTTTATCACTCGATTCCCTGCTTCGATAGTGTTAGAGTGCTTCCACAGCAATCACCAGGTGCGACGCAAAAGCGATGCTGAGCGTGATCCGAGTGCATCTCCCTTCCGAAATTCCGATTGTTGGCTGTGAGTTAACTCCTTACGTGCTTGTTCGCCGCCCCGATAAGTCCGCCGCCACTGAAGATGTCCCTGAGTCTGCTCCCCTCGAAGGCTACTTCTTGAGATACAGATGGTAAAGTTTGAATCTTTCTCCGCCGTGAATTGTGGGTTTTGTCTGATTGCTGGTTTTTGGATCCTTTGGCGAATTGGGGTTTACTCGAAGTTCGAAACTTTGTTCTAAAGTTTGAAACTTTGATCTAAAGTTCAGAGATTTCTGATTAGTTTGGCGATTGTAATAAAAGAGACAGCAACTATGGTTTCAGTTCTGTTCTTGTATTAAAGGCTCATCTTTCGATTTTTTATTTTATTTGTAGGTATCGTGTACAGAGTGATAAGAAAGTAACGATTTGTAGTGTGCATCCAACGGAGCAAGCCACTTTACAATGCGTGTTCTGTTCAAAGCGCAAAGCCCTTGTTTCCAAAAGCTACCACTGCTCTCCTAAATGCTTTGTAGACGCGTGGCAGCATCACAAGACTCTACACGAGCGATCTGCTGCAGAGAACGGGAACGAGGAAGATGAGCTAGTCCGGTTTAACAGCACCGGTTCTGGTGTTCTCTCCGGTACCTTGTCCGGTTCCATGTCTAATCTCAACCTCGCCGGTAACGGCCCGACGCCGTTTTACCCTTCTAGCATCACGCAGAAGAGTGGAGGAGAGACGTTGGTCGAGGTCGGGAGCTGCAAAACGTACACGCCAACGGCTGATGATATTGGCTATGTGTTGAAGTTCGAGTGTGTTGTGGCGAATGCTGAGAGTAAACAGGTTGTGGGACATCCTAGTACCATTTTGACTTCGCGTGTTATTCCTGCTCCTTCTCCGAGTCCCCGTAAGCTTATCCCTGTTAATGGAGCTGATGTGATGGGTCACTTAGATCAAGATGGTCGGATTCAGTCTGCAGGATCGTTCACTGTTCTTTCTTATAATATTTTGTCTGATACTTCGGCAAGTAGCGACCTGTACAGTTACTGTCCTCCTTGGGCTCTTTCTTGGTCGTATAGAAGACATAATCTGTTAAGGGAGATTGTTGGTTATCGTGCTGATGTTGTTTGCCTACAAGAGGTATATTTTTTTTTTTACACGGACTTGGTTTAAGCAATTATAAACGAACAAAATGTTCAATCTTCTGTCTTAATCTGGCAGGTACAAAGTGATCATTTCCATGAAATTTTTGCTCCTGAGTTGGATAAACATGGGTACCAAGCTCTCTACAAGAGGAAGACTAATGAGGTTGGGTCATTGATTCACTCCACACACTCCTTTAGTGATTGTATGTTGGAAAGTCTCTTAACTGTAACTTACTTGTTGCTAGGTTCTCAGTGGAAGTACAAGTGCGATTGATGGATGTGCAACATTTTTCAGACGAGATAGATTTTCACATGTCAAGAAATATGATGTTTGTATCTCTTCTATAATGTTTACTCGCTCTGTCTTTTTAGATCCTCATGCTAATTGAGGAGACTGTTAATCCAGGTTGAATTCAATAAGGCTGCTCAGTCTTTGACTGAAGCTATAATCCCTCCTACGCAGAAGAGAACTGCTTTAAACCGACTAGTTAAGGTACTCTCGACATGCTATACCTCGCAGCTGATTATTAGAGAGTTCTTGTTTGCATCACTGATTCACTTGATTGTCATGTCTTAGGATAACATTGCGTTGATAGTTGTTCTTGAAGCGAAATTTGGTAATCAACCTGTTGATTCTTCAGGGAAGCGCCAGCTTATCTGTGTGGTAAAGTTTTCTTCTTCTTCTTCCCCCATTCAATTGTTTGTTGAGAAGAGTGTTCTTTCTCTCTTCGTGAAAGCCGGCTAATTTTCTCAGTTTTGGTTGCTGTAACTTGTTGGAGTATAGGCAAACACACATGTTAATGTACAACAAGAACTGAAGGACGTGAAGCTCTGGCAGGTATGTGTATCTCTCTATCCTAAAGAACTCCAATTTTTTTTTTTTGAACTCAGAAGAATTAGTATTCACACTTCAGTATTTGTATTTCTCCTATTGAGTTTAGGTTCATACCTTATTAAAAGGGCTGGAGAAAATAGCTGCTAGTGCGGATATCCCTATGCTTGTATGTGGAGATTTCAACACGCTTCCCGGAAGGTTTTGTTACTTCTTCTGCCCTGATAAATCGAATTCAGCATGCTCTTAATGGTTGTGTAGAAAGCTAAAAGATCTGCTTTGGAAAAAAAAAATTGCAGTGCACCTCATACACTTCTTGTAATGGGAAAGGTTGATCCACTGCACCCAGATCTATTGGTTGATCCCCTTGGAATCCTGCGTCCTCAAACTAAACTGACTCATCAATTGCCTCTGGTAACATTTTCTTTTCCCCTTCTGCTTACCCTTTATGTTACCTCTCTTGTTGGATCTTTGATGATAGAAGTTGTTTCAGGTGAGTGCGTATTCATCGTTTGTGAGACCAGGAATTGGTGTTGGACTGGAACAACACAGACGGAGAATGGATCTTAATACAAACGAGCCTTTGTTTACCAATTGCACGAGGGACTTCATTGGCACTCATGACTATATATTTTATACAGGTTTCACCGATTTTGCAAATCTTGTGTCCTACTTCATCAGAAAGATAACAAGTTAGCTAAGCTGGAAGGTTTTGTTTTTTGGTTTTCAGCGGATACATTAATGGTGGAGTCTTTATTGGAATTGCTGGATGAAGATGGATTGAGAAAAGATACAGCTCTTCCTTCCCCTGAATGGTCTTCTAATCACATTGCACTCTTAGCTGAGTTTCGATGCATGCCTAGAACCAGACGCTAACCACCTTCATCATGATAGTTTTTTCTTTTCTTTTGGTTTCCGGTTATGGGCAGGAACTCTTTAAACAAAACCTTTACCAAAATATGTCATAGAGAGGAAGGACACAAGTGGGTCATTGTTTGTACATGACCTCTGTGTTGCTTTTATGTATCCTTCCATTTTTAATAAAGTTATGTTTTATGATTGTTCATAATGCTTTATAATGACTAGAGAACTTGTGAAAATAATAGTCGACTAGGAGTTTTTTTTTCTTCTTTGACATGCACAAGTGAAGACTCACTCGTGTCTACATAAATAACCATTTAGAGAGCAAACATACACATCCGATGCTCTCTATTAGTAAAACAATAGGAGATAAGAGAGGAGATAATCGGTTTTTGAAGAATTTTGAAGCAAGCAGCTTAGTCCCAAGCACTGGCCATCCCAGGGCCGTAGCCTTGGTTAGGAACTGCTCCATATCCTCCACCGTAGTAAGCACCACCGCCTCTACCATAAGGTACGTAACCACCAGGAACGGCTCCATATCCACCACCAGGAACGGCTCCATATCCACCAGGCATGGCTCCATATCCACCACCGGGAACGGCTCCATACCCACCAGGACCACCATAGTAGCCGCCGCCACCACCACCGCCTCCGCCTTGGCCAAAAGATTCTCTCCTGAAGTCACGGCCACCAAACCGCCCACCAGACCGTCGGTTCTTACCACCTCCAAATGAAGCACGAGATGCGTATCGACTCAGCCAGTCAGGGACCTCCTGGTTTGCTTCTTGCATAAGCTCCGCGAGTGGCTTGGCCATTGATGTGTTGTTGTCATTGAAGAAAGCAGTTGCTAGTCCTGAATTGCCTGCACGTCCTGTTCGTCCGATACGGTGGACATAGTCATCGATGTCGTTTGGTAGATCAAAGTTTACCACATGAGCCACGTGTGGAATGTCAAGACCACGTGCTGCCACATCAGTTGCAACCAAAATAGGTGTCCGCCCAGTCTTGAATGATCTCAGTGCCACTTCTCTTTCCTTGTATACATAACAACATGATATGGTTTTAGGTTTGGTGCACCTGACTGTGCTATACATTTTCTGATATCAACAACTCACTAACCTGCTGTGACCTATCACCGTGGATGGTCGTTGCTGGGAATCCGTTCATGCACAACCAATTCTCCAAAGAGTCAGCCCCCTTCTTTGTCTCCACAAATACTAAAGTCAAAGCTTGCTGTAAAATAAAATAAACAGGATCGTCAAAGTTCTCTTGAATCGCAATGCATCGTATAGAACAAAGGAGAACTAGTATTGACTATGTTCACTTTAACCAAGAAACCAACCATATTGGTTTGCATTACCTTTCCTTGGTTACCATTCTCCCTCTGAGCATGAAGAAGGTCCATCAGATGGCTTCTTTTGTCAGAGTCGTGGACAAACTCTACTCTTTGGACAATTAAATCCGTACTAGAACCCACTCTTCCAACAGCCAGAAATATGTAATTTGAAAGAAAATCAGATGCAAGTCTCTGCACACATAAATAAAACAACAAACGTTATAAGTCAACAACGTCAACAGTTACTCGCAGAACAAGTGTACTGGAGACCTGAAAATCGTATAAAGCAGTGCATAACAGTGAAGGTACAAGAAATATTCAGCTGATCCAGTAAGAAGAAAAAACAGAAAATGATATGTGAAAGAGTTCCACAAACCTGTATCTCCCTGGGAAAGGTAGCACTGAACAGCATTGTCTGCCGGACCCCAGGAGGAGGCATATCCATCTGCTGAACGATCTTCCTGATTTGCGGTTCAAAACCCATGTCCAGCATCCTGTCCGCCTCATCAAGTGCTAAGTATTTTACCATCTGTAGTGAGACTCTACCTCTCTCAAGCAAATCATTTAATCTCCCAGGAGTTGCAACAAGAATATCAACTCCTCTTTCAAGCTCCCTTATCTGTTAAACAGAAAAGCAAGAATACATTAGCAAGAACATCAGCTTACTATCATGAAATGTAGCTGACACCTAAAGTTCTTCATTTGAAGGATATAATAGTTTAATTATCACACAGCCACGTATACAGGAGGAATGGTATAATACAGAGCAAAGACTAGCCAGGACATGTCATCAACCAAGTTAATAGCTAACACAGCTGTCAGAAAATAACTTAGCATGGAGCACTGAGAAAATCTAGAATAATAACAGCCTGGAAAAAACACACAAAATCTCTCTTTCTTTCACACACAAAGAGTATAAGACGTGAAAATGGCAGAGGTCATCAAACAGTAATAGAAACCTGTTGGTTGACTGGTGTTCCTCCATAAGCAACCACAACTTTCACACCAGTTTGATAGGAGAACTTTCTGGCTTCATCATGTATCTGCCAAAAGAATCATACAACCTATTCTTTTTACCAAATTTCATCCGATCTAAGAAATATAAATTTTGATATAAGAGCAGTAATTCAGACCTGACATGCCAACTCCCTTGTTGGTGAGAGAATGACAGCAAGAGGATACACTCCCCGAACTCCACGTGGTCTCTCCACATTCTGCTGCTCCTTCATAATCCCACTAATAATAGGAAAACAAAACGCAGCCGTCTTCCCAGACCCCGTCTGAGCACAAGCCATCAAATCCCTGCCAGCAGCCAATATGGGAATCGCATTACGCTGCACAGGGGTCGGCTTCACGTACTTGCACCTCTGGATATTCAGATTCAGAGCCTCTCCAAGATCTATCTCAGCAAATGTATTAACTGGAGGCGGCACATTATCCCCACTTGTCTCGATGGGAATATCCTCATAGGCCTCAAAGTTAATGCCTGTGTTCTCCTGCTCGTTAACAGCCGGTTCTACATTCCCATCATTACCAAAGGGGTTAGTTTCAGTATCCCTACGGTCCCAACCTCCACTTCTGTTATTCCAACCACCACCACCACCACTTCCTCCTCCTCTACCAACATAGCCTCCGCCTCCTCGACCACCATAACCTTGGCCTCCTCGACCACCATAACCACCACCACCACCATATCCCCCACGATCACTACCAGGTGAAGGTCCACGGACCCTAAGATGCGGAGGGACGTAGTTGGTTCGAGAGGGACGAGAGTTCCCGTAACCCCAACCAGATGGTGCTCTCTCCGATTCAGAAACATCAGCCCATGATGAACTCATACTCGCAAATTACAACCTACAACTAAAAACAATCCTTCAACTTCGTCTTCTTCGATCAAATCCCCTGGAGAAGATCATAATCAATTTCAGTTAGAACAAGTTTCAGCTGTGCATGTACCAAACAAGAAACAGTCATCACATCCATATACTGAAAAATGCAGATCGATTCAGCTAAAAATCGAATAATCAAAACAAGAGAAGATCGTAGCAACACACAATCATGCCGAACGAATGAAAATCTGAGAACAATCGTTTACTAAAATCAAAAATGCACAAAAATCACTAAACCCTAGAAGCAAAAGGAAATCGAACAGGCCGTCGCTGTGTAGACGGAGCAACGAAACCATGCACAAAGAGATGAAGCTAGACCTTAAGAAACTCGAGTACAGAGAGAATCTACCTAGATCAAGGATCAGTGGTGTGCGGAGAATATAAACCCTAAATCTTCCTTCTTCTTCGCGATCGCACACGAAGCAAATGAAACCAAGGTTTCTGGGAAATGAGCAAAAGAGAAAAAGATGGAAGAGATATTTGTATATCGATGTACTTTTTATTATTTCCAAGCTTTCTTTTTCGAACTGTTTGCCGTTTTCAGTAAGGACAGCGTGCCGGCTTGGCTACAACGAAATAAACTGTGTGTCGGGCAGTAATTATCTTAGCGCGTGATGAAAACGACGAGCGGGGATTGGATAGTGACGAATATTTATTATGGTCTGGACAAAAATAATTACTTGACAAATTTAGAAATTAACTGCCAGAAGAGTATTACCAACTTATTTGTAAACAAATGCTCTATATTTGCGTATATGCTGGAAAAAACATATTTATTAATTATCGTTGAAAAGAGTCTGCGCTATCATTTTCATTTAAAAGTATCCTATACACTTTCGAACATTATTTCCAATGAAAACTAAATAAAATCATTTTCAAGTAACTAATATAATTTGTCCAAAAAATAGTAATAAATATATGATATTTTACATTTTGCAAAATATGTGATATTTTTTAAGATATCAACCTATAAATATTTTACAAGATATCAAAAAAGAACCTAAATTTTTTTTTTTAAATAGCTGTAACGTTTATAGGTGCATAAAAATTATAGTCTGAACAGTGTGCACTGTGCAGCCTTTCGTTTCCCTTTGAAAAAAATTATAGAAATTACTAACAAATTTTGAAATTAACTGCCAGAAAAGTATTACCAATTTTCTTTTTAAGCAAATACCCTATGATTGAGTATATGCAAATAAAACTATTTCTTAATTTTCATTGAAAAATATCTGTCCCATCATTTTCATTTAAAAGTATCCTATACACTCTCAAACATTAAATATAATAATAATTTTTTGTGTTCAAATAATTATTTTATTTTATTTTTAATAGCTGTTAATGTGTATATGTGTATAAAAAACTGTATGCTTTTTCGAAAAAAAATACACCGTATATTGGTTTGTCCGAAACAATCGATCTCACTAGGGTACTGGGATAATTAGGGTTCATCAATTCTGGTGAGTTTTAGGGTCAAGTTAATGGTCTAATCTACACTCCCACGTCAATATCCAGAAGAAAGTCTCAGCCTTTGAGCTAAGTTAGTGTTGAATTGCTTTGAGAATTACAGTTAAAGTTACTGAAAAGCAATGCTTAGCGTTATAAGAGTGCATCTACCGTCGGAGATACCTATTGTTGGCTGCGAACTCACACCTTACGTGCTTCTCCGGCGGCCCGATAACACCGCCACCACCGATGATGTGCCAGAGTCATCCCCGCTTGAAGGTCACTTCTTGAAATACAGATGGTATGCTATGCCAATAGCTTCGTCTCACTCTTTAGCTAGCTTATGCTTGATGCTCTTATGTATATGTTTCTTGTTAAAGTTCAAATCTTTGTTCTTTTTACAAATATGAAAGTGTGAGATATGCTTAGTTTCATTCTGTCTTTAAAGTCTGTATCTTGATTTGTAGGTATCGTGTACAGAGCGATAAGAAAGTTGCTGTTTGTAGTATACATCCATCCAAGGAGGCCACGTTACAGTGTCTAGGATGCCTAAAGACAAAGGTCCCCGTCACCAAAAGCTACCACTGTTCAACTAAGTGCTTCACAGACGCGTGGCAGCATCACCGTGTGTTGCACGAGCGTGCTGCTGCGGAAGGAAACCACGAAGAAGAAGAGCTGCTCCGTTTGAATAGCTCAGGCTCCGTCTCCAGCATCCTCAGCACCGTTAGTAGTTTAACAAACGGATCATCGTCAGTTTTTCCCTCAGCTGTAACCCAAAAGACTGGCGCAGGAGGGGAAACACTTGTTGAGGTTGGACGGTCCAAGACATACACACCAATGGCTGACGATGTGGGGCATGTTTTGAAGTTTGAGTGTGTAGTGGTCAATGCCGAGACAAAACAGAACGTGGGCCATCCTTGTACTATATTGACTTCCCGTGTTATTCCGGCTCCATCACCTTCTCCGCGTAGGATGATCCCTGTTAGTGGAGCTGTGGAATCTAATGGCCGACCTATGTCTATGGGATCATTCACTGTGATGTCGTATAATATATTAGCTGATACGTGTGCCAGTAGCGACGTGTATAGTTACTGCCCCGCTTGGGCTCTTTCGTGGACATACCGTAGACAGAATCTATTACGGGAGATCGTTAAGTACCATGCGGATATAGTTTGTTTACAGGAGGTATTGCTTTTGGTTTAGTTCTGAACAAGTGCACTCGTGTGAGTAGTTCATAGAGAAATGATAATCACCTCCTTTCATCTTGCAGGTGCAGAATGATCATTTTGATGAGTTTTTCGCTCCTGAGCTGGATAAGCATGGTTACCAAGCTCTTTTCAAAAGGAAAACAAATGAGGTTTGTTTTGACTCCTCCCCATGCTCACTTATGTTCACGGAATGTACTGAACAGAACATACTGATTCACTTGATAATCGTAGGTCTTCGTTGGTAATACAAACACAATTGATGGATGTGCTACTTTTTACAGAAGAGACAGGTTTTCTCATGTTAAGAAATACGAGGTATGTCTTAGTTTCCCACTTTATCACTTGTATCTGTTTGGGTCCTTTTGCTTAAACCATCAAGCTACTCATCCAGGTTGAGTTCAATAAGGCTGCCCAATCTTTGACTGAGGCTCTTATTCCTGTGCCCCAGAAGAAAATTGCTTTGAATCGATTGGTTAAGGTATTCAAAGATGCTCTCTACTGTGCCATTCTTGTTTCCGCAGATTTTCATGTAAAACTGATATATATTTTTTATTTATTAAAAAGGACAATGTAGCATTAATAGTTGTCCTGGAAGCAAAATTCGGTAACCAGGCTGCTGATATTCCTGGGAAGCGCCAGCTTCTTTGTGTGGTGAGTTTTACATCTTTTTGCATCTTCTTTTTTTCCTTAGAAGTCTTTTGGTGATCATTTTTTCCTCTCTGTTATTGGTTTGTTGAGTGCAGGCTAACACACATGTAAACATTTCTCATGAACTAAAGGATGTAAAGCTCTGGCAGGTTGATCGTTATGTCTCATTGCAAAAAAAAAAAAAAAAACTTGCGGATTTCGAAATTTAACATCACTACTAATCTATATTTGTTCTTGCTCAAAACAGGTTCACACATTATTGAAGGGACTTGAGAAAATAGCTGCCAGTGCAGATATTCCAATGCTTGTGTGTGGAGATTTCAATACATTACCAGCAAGGTGTTATGCCCAATATGTCAAAATCTAGATCAGATTGTGATTCTGCTCTCTAGTCGTATTTACTTAAGAGTTTCTTCCAAAATATTTTCAGTGCTCCTCATTCACTTCTTGCTCTTGGGAAGGTTGATCCAATGCATCCAGATTTGATGGTTGATCCCCTAGGAATTTTGCGTCCTCACACAAAACTAACTCATCAGCTGCCATTGGTATGAAAGACTTACTTCAAAATCTTAAGAATTGCAACATATTATGTATAATCATCTTACCTTATGAGCCATACAGGTTAGTGCTTATTCATCCTTTGGAAGAATGGGAGGAAGCCTTACTGCTGAGCAGCAAAGGAGAAGGATGGATCCTGCGTCAAATGAACCCTTGTTTACCAACTGTACCAGGGACTTTATAGGCACACTTGATTACATATTTTACACAGGTTCCTCCCCTATGACTGCAAATTTGCAACTCAGTCTTCTTTTTGGTTCTGTAAACATTTTGTACCTTTATATGGTTTCAGCGGATACGCTAACAGTGGAATCGTTATTGGAGCTGCTGGATGAGGAGAGCTTGAGGAAGGACACGGCTCTTCCATCTCCAGAATGGTCTTCTGATCACATTGCACTTTTGGCTGAGTTCCGCTGCATGCCTAAGACCAGACGCTGATGCTGCAAAATTCACAGATGAAGCAAATATTTTATGGAGATACCATAAGCTGTTACAGGTATTTAAAGGCTGGATCCAGTGGAGATAGTTAAGCTACATGAGGTAGACCACGTGGCATGTCCTCCCCGGGTCTTCTCCTGGGATTGTACTCAATATAATAGTTTTATATTTATGGTTCCTTGTTTTTTCTTCTCTAGTGATTCCTCCTTGCATGTAGATTTCTTCTTCCATGGCTTGGCATTGTAACAATGTGAACTTTAGATTCTTGAAGAAAATAGTGGCTTGAGTTTATAGTCACTTTTCTTGAGAATAAAATATCTGTTTGTGGCTCCAAGTCTCCCTGCACACAAATCCTATAAGTATCAATGTTATACACTCTTTCTTTGTGGAAATCTTGTAGAGATTGTGAAAACGGACTCTGAACAACTCTAATATATTTATGTAGTCCTCCAATAACTACAAAAGATTCAGAACTCAAATTTCAACTCAGACCTGAGACATGTCAACTAGTAGTCATTGTTTAAACATTTTAAACAAGTTTCTTGCAGAATTAGAACTATAATTATCCAAATTGATAGGGAATGTGAACAAGAAACAAGTATGTAGATAAGTTTATAAAAGGGCATATAGAGTTCACTGTTTCACAAACTGGTTGTTAAATTCATGGCTTACAATCAAAATAGACACATGCTGGCTCTATTCATAACAGTAGCAGTAACGTTTCTTGGTGTGAGATCAGACTTTAATCAGGACATAAAAGGATGTCAGGATTCCATGTCTGATCTCTACTCTTGTCTTCCTTTTGTCACTAGCAAAGCTAAAGCTCCAGACTCAACATGTTGCACCACACTCAAGGAAAAATTAGACAAATGGCAGACTAAAAGATTTCTCTGTACTCTTGTCAAAGACAGGGATGATCCTAGTTTGGGGTTCAAAGTTGATGCCAATCGTGCGATGAGTCTTCCTTCCACTTGTCATGTCCGTGTAAATATCTCACAATGCCCAGGTGAGAAATTTCATACCGAAGTTTCTTCTACAATATCTTCTGGAAACATAGAAGATGATTTACATGGTCGCAAAATTACATATTTCTCTTTTTTTTTTGCAAGAAGAGCTTCTGCATTTGCCTCCAAATTCAGTTGCCGCTCGGATCTTTAAGCAATTCACTGAATCCTTGCAAAATGGTGAACCTAAAGGTACTACCAGCACTCTTTTACAGTTTTAGTTCTACTTTCTAGGGACTAGAAGAAAAAGTTAAGAGCAAATAAAAAATATTGCAGCAGCAGTCTCCACAGGTTCAAGCGTCAAAGGAAGAAGATATAATAAGCAATTTGGTATAGTGATGGCTGGAGCTTTCTCAGTATGGTACCTAGTGTAATTCTTTGTGTTGAAAGTTAATAAATACAACCAAACCCGCTATACATGTATCTATCACCTTGTGAATGTACCATATGGCTTGTTAATAAAATATGTTGTGTTCTCTTAGCATCTGATTAAAGATATTGTGTGATACTGAAGAGAATCTTTATATGGAGCTACTTACCTTTAGTAAGGGGCTAGATGTTGTTGAGAGTCCTGGAGTTAAGAGACAATTAGCTGTGTATTTGAAGCATGTTAGACAAAGAACTCAAGTCCAGAGATTCAGAAGATGCATAGCAATAGCGGTTGAATCCATATGCTAGACTTGTACTCTCATATGCATGATAAAGTTCCCACAGAATTTTAAACTAGAGATTGTATTTCACCAAGAAAGATTGTCAACAACAGTGTAGAACAAATTGGATTTCAAACCAACAAATGAATTTGTCAGAAGAAACCAAGAACAAGATCAAAATCGGATACCACTTCTGTCTATTTTTAAGGCCAAGTCCTAAAAATAGCCCGAGAACAGAAAAAAACAGAGACTCACCTAAAAGCAAAGACTAGCTATCTCTCTCTTGAATCAGAGATCTCAAAGGTGAGGGGCAAAATACATGTGTTATCTTGGGGAATATAAGAAGAAATAAAGAGTCAGGTTAAAAGGAAGAAAAATTGGGAAGCCTTATTTGGCTAATCCCAAGCACTGGTCACTCCTCCACCATAGCCCCCACTTGGAGCACCACCGTATCCACTACCACTTGGAGCACCACTGTATCCACCACCTCCATAGCCTCCTCCGCCATAGTAGTCATTGCCACGGCCACCACCACGGCCACCACCACCACCACCGAAAGAGCCTTCCCTTCTGAAATCACGGCCACCAAAGCGACCACCACCCCGTTTCTTACCACCGCCAAATGAAGCACGTGATGCGTATCGTGTAAGCCACTCGGGCACCTCTTGATTGGCTTCTTGCATCAGCTCAGCGAGCTGCCTAGCCATTTGTGCATTTTTCTCATTAAAGAAGGCTGTTGCTACGCCAGATTTACCTGCACGTCCTGTTCGTCCGATGCGGTGAACATAGTCGTCAATGTCATTTGGTAGATCAAAGTTCACTACATGAGCCACGTGCGGAATGTCAAGACCACGTGCTGCCACGTCTGTTGCAACCAAAATGGGTGTCCTCCCAGTTTTGAAGGACCTCAGTGCCACTTCTCTTTCCTTTAATGCATAATAACACAAAGAAGTAGTCAGATTCAGTCAACAGAGAACAAACTTCTTGATAATGAACTTGAAAGAGGTCATTTCAGC
The DNA here is from genome assembly GCA_016432835.1 of Brassica nigra. Taxonomy (NCBI): domain Eukaryota; kingdom Viridiplantae; phylum Streptophyta; class Magnoliopsida; order Brassicales; family Brassicaceae; genus Brassica; species Brassica nigra. The sequence goes on along the minus strand of CM028246.1, from coordinate 8,021,951 downwards.
GATCCAGTTTGTAATTAAAAAGCATAGGTTGGCTTTAGCTTTTAGTTGGACTAGAGTACATAGATGAAAACAAAATAGTAAGGTATGATGTTAACATTATCAATCAACGAACCTGTTGTGTTCTATCACCGTGAATGGAGGTTGCCGGAAACTCATTCATGCACAACCAATTTTCCAAAGCGTCGGCTGACCTCTTTGTTTCGACAAAAACCAATGTCAATGATTGCTGTGTATGAAAGAAAAAGTAAAGCCAGCAAGCAAGAGTCAGGGCGTCAAGAATTATGATAATAAATCTTAGCTAAGTAAACAACAGATGGTAACTCTCGCATTACCTTGTCTTGGGTCTCTCTCTGTGCGTGTAGCAGATCCATGAGATGACTTTTCTTGTCAGCCTCATGGACATACTCAACTCTTTGGGCAATTAAGTCAGTGCTTGAACCAACTCTTCCCACAGCCAGAAATATATAGTTTGACAGAAAATCAGCTGCGAGTCTCTGCAGAAGAAACAAATACGAAGGAATTAATATAAACATAAAGAACCAAATCTTCTTAGGCTGAATATTATGCAGGCTGTTCTCAAATAACGCGCGTAAGGCATTTTGACTTCCTTGCCAGTCTAAAACTAAACCATCAAAGGTTCACCATCATGATTTGAATAAAGAACACTATTATCCTCTGACAGATTAAGCTCTTTACTAGTATATAATTGAGCAAGAAAAGTGTGTTTAATGGACAAGTAGAACCAACCTGGATCTCCCTAGGAAACGTAGCACTAAACAACATAGTTTGTCTCATCCCACGTGGAGGCATGTCCATCTCTTCAACGATCTTTCTAATTTGTGGTTCAAAACCCATGTCCAGCATCCTGTCCGCCTCATCAAGAGCTAAATATTTAATCATCTGCATTGAAACTCTAGCTCTCTCTAGCAAATCATTTAACCGTCCGGGAGTTGCCACAAGGATATCAACTCCCCTCTCGAGTTCCCTGAGCTGTACAAACAATAAAAGATAAATTTAACAAATTGATTAACTAACACCTGTAAATGTCAACTAAAATAGAAGAAAATTTGTAAGGTAGGAGATTAATTATGCATTGCTGACTTCAAAATCAAAACATGTTTTCAACAAATGAGACTGGCATCAGGAAGAAAAGGGCTTTCAGAATCCAAATCAGTAAGTAGTAAAACAGACAACAGGCGATAAGCATGGAGCAATATCCAAAGAAAAGGCAGACAACAAAGGAAAAAAACTATGTGTGCGTACCTGATCTTTAATAGGTGTTCCTCCATAAGCAACAACAACTTTCACACCAGTTTGGTAGGAGAATTTTTTGGCTTCATCATGTATCTGCCAAAAAAAACACATGTCAGCAATATGTGTATATAAAAAATACACAGTTTTTCCCTGAAAAAAAAAACTTCTGTAAGAGACAATGAGAAGATTCTCTATGTTACCTGAGATGCCAGCTCCCTTGTTGGTGAGAGGATGACTGCAAGTGGGTAAACAGTCCTTGAACCACGGGATCTCTGAAGATGCTGATCTCTCATGATCCCACTAATTATCGGAAAGCAAAACGCAGCAGTCTTCCCAGATCCTGTCTGAGCACAGGCCATCAAATCCCTCTCTGCAAGAAGTATTGGAATGGCGTGACGCTGTACAGGTGTTGGCCTCACGTACTTGCACCTCCTGATGTTGAGATTCAACGCGTCCCCAAGATCGATCTCCGCAAAAGTGTTAACAGGAGGAGGCACGTCTCCCCCGCTGGTCTCAATCGGAATATCTTCATAGGCATCAAAATTAATGCCAGTATTCTCCTGAACGGCGGGTTCGGGTTCTAAATCAGCATCATCACCAAACGGATTAACTTCACGGTCCCATCCTCCACCTCTGTTGTTCCAGCCACCACCACCACTTCCTCGTCCACCATAACCTTGGCTGGGACGCCCTACATCATTCCTGTAGCCACCGCCACCACCACCACCTCCAGGAGCCCATCTAGCCGGCTGACCACCACCATACCCTGGACGATCATTTTGTGGCAAAGGAGCAGCAGCAGGCTCAGATTGCCTGTTCCTTAGATGAGGGGGAACATAAGCAGGTTTTGCCCTGGAAGCAGCCTTCTCTGAGTCAGCCACATCTGCCCATGATGCACTCATAACTGAAATTTTGTTCCTAAATCTAGAAAAAAGGTTGCAACTTTAAATAATCAAAACGATTTGCAGCTGGTCCGGTTTACTTGATATCCTTGACGAGAATGAACCTGGCAAATTCCACAAAGGTCTAGTTAGCAGAGAAACGTAATCCAATAGCAGATGGGTGATTGTAAGAAAAGTAAGAGGCTTTATCGAAACCCAAAGCTGGAAAGATGAAACCCACACAAAATCTCAATCAGATCTATCAAACAACGAAATTAGAGAGAGAGCTGGATATCTAAAAGCTCGAAATAGAGAGATACGTTGGCGGATAAACAAAGGAGAGGAACTATGGAGAGAGAGAACCTTAATAATCGGCGGAGAGAATCGAATCGAAACGAGGAAATGAATTCAACGGTAGTCGTTCACCCACACAACGGAGAAGCTTGCTTGTGAAGGGGAGAGAGAAAAACCCTAAATTTACTTGTTTTGCTTTCTTTTTTTTGTTGAATCGGACACAACGCGAGAAAATAGATTTATTACCTTTTTTAACTCTGAAACTTCATTAAGCTTTTGATATATGTTTAAGAAAAATACTTATAATTTTAATTTATAAACATAAAAAAGACAATACTGTATATTAAAAAAACAGATTTTAAATACTCCCTCTATTTCATATTGTAAATAGTTTTAGCAGAAAAACTTTGTTTCAAAATATAAGTAGTTTTAACATTACAATATAACTTTTGCATATATTGTATATTGTATAATGAATATATGTTATCTTTTTTATAATTGGTTGAATTCATATATTAAATAATATTTTTTTTAAATAATAGATTTCTTAATATTAATGTTTTTATCTAAAAGTACTTACAAATTAAAACAGAGGGAATATTAACTTCTAAAACATCTCTAATAATAATATTAAATATGGTATTGAAATTAGACCAAATTTTGTATTTTGGTGTTATAAATTTTTTGTCGTTTCCAACAATAACACCGAATTTTAAAACAATGTAATATTATATATTATTTTAATGTTTTCAGTTTTAATTATTTTATATTTATATTTATATTATTTGTAATTGATAAATAATTATTTTAGCACGTTTAGATTATTATTTATATTTTTATTATTTATAAGTGATATATGATAATAGTTATTTAGTAATTCATTTTGAACATAAAAATTAAAAAAAAATAGTTTTTTAATTATGTGAAAATAAATTAAAATACAAGAAAAAATTAACAGATTTTAAGACACTTGGTCCAAAAGAAGAAGGGCATTAAGGTAAATTAAAGACACGTCTTGAAAGATACAAACCCCACTCGCCCATTTCCTCACGCGCCCTTCTCATTTCGATTTCCTCTCACTCTGCACACAAAGCGAGAGAGAGAAAGAAAAGCCGAGAGGAATTCGCAGAATCCATCCCATTTTAGGGTTCGGGCTGCTGATTTCTGATCTGTTTTCCCGATCCGACGAAGAAGACGCAGTATCAAAAAAACATGGGCGCGAATTCGGTTCCGACGGACGCAACACTCGATCTAGATGAGCAGATCTCCCAGCTCATGCAGTGCAAGCCCCTCTCCGAGCAACAGGTGCCCTCCATTTTTCTCTTCCCAAACTTGATTCCCGTATGCCCCTTTTTCGTTTCTCGCTGTATAAAATGGTGGTGAATTGGATCTCAGATTTTGTTTCGATTGAAAAAGTTTGTTTCTTCTCCTTCTGTGAGTATGTGATTTACTCGGTTTGATGTCTGATTGAAAAAAAAAAATGAATTTTGTTATATCATTTCAAGGTAGAGATGTATTGGGTTCTGAATAGGGTGGTTCACTCGCACTTTTGATATATAGTCTGGGTTTGCCTGACTCACATAAAAGTTATCATTTTGAATAGGTGATTAACAAAACAAGATCTCATGTATGAATTAGTTGATAGAGATGAAAAAATGCGAACAGCGTTTTGCTGGTTGATAAGTATCACTCTGGAGCTCAACAGCCTGTAAATGTTTTTTCTGTTTGCGGCTCAGAGTGCTATGTTTTTGATACTGGATATTGCTGTTAGTCCTGTATCTCTTTAGGATTTTTTTAGGAGGTGAAAGATGAACTTATCATGTGCAGTGTTGTTTTGTTTTTTTCAATAGGTCAGAGCATTATGCGAGAAAGCTAAGGAGATCTTGATGGATGAAAGCAACGTTCAGGTTGTTCTTTATCTTGCATCTCTTCGTGATCAGTAATTCCCGTGTGGTAGATTGTGTAATTAGCTTGATTTTATTGTAAGTGTACACTCATTTTGCTTCGTTTAACAAGAGTTAATTTTAATATTTTATACATTTCCTTGCACGCAGCCTGTCAAAAGTCCAGTAACTATCTGTGGTGATATTCACGGACAATTCCATGATCTTGCAGAGCTTTTCCGTATTGGAGGAATGGTAAGATCTATTGCACTTCCTGAGATGCATAATGGCTGTAGAAAACCAAGTTTTGTTTTTTACTCAGCATCCATCTTTTCTAGCAATTATTATTTCTGGGTGGGTAATAGAAAGTCTGAGTGCATACTCATTGAATGCTCAGAATTATAAAGTAGTGCTTAGGTTTTGTCTCTGGTTCCTATTTGTTGTCTAAGAATGTTCATCTTATGCTCTTTTGCAGTGTCCTGATACCAACTATCTATTTATGGGGGACTATGTCGACCGTGGATATTATTCTGTCGAAACTGTTACGGTACCAAGTTTATACCATCTGCAGACTTTTTTTTGTTCAACACCAATTATCTGATTTCTAAATAGAAAGATGTTGTCTTGTTATACTGTAAAATCAAATATCCTGTGTCTATATTTCTGTTAAATTACGATACTGATACTCTTTCTTTATTTTTAATTCCATTTCCAGCTGCTAGTTGGCTTGAAAGTACGGTATCCTCAGCGAATCACTATTCTTAGAGGCAACCATGAAAGTCGTCAGGTAAACTAACTTTTGTCTCTACTTGTACGTTCACTTCCTCAGGTATACAGTGTTGAGATAGTTTTTCTTGTTTCTGTAATTGAAATCTTAGACGCACTATTACAATTACAATTTATTTGCTCATGTTGTATGCACTATGCTATATAGATTAACCACTTTAGGTCGTCCTCTATTTTGTTTGCTGTATTTTTTTCTCCTCAGACTTGTTATCTGACTCATGGTTTAATACACTTTTTTTGCTCTGACAGATTACTCAAGTTTATGGATTTTATGATGAATGCCTGCGAAAGTGAGTCTCCAACTTCTTTATGTTTATGCCATGATACTTTTTTCACTAATGCTCTGCACGTCCTATTTGTTTCTGATATTGCTTTTCTCATTTGACTGTTCACAGTAGTATTTTTATATTTTTTCCATATCTTACTTTTAGTTAGTGCTTATCAAAGACCTGTAATTTTGCTTATACGCCTGTAGGAAAATATTTTGGGTCATTTCTGTTGCAGTTTGTTTAACAAAGCTACCTTGTACTTGCAGGTATGGAAATGCAAATGTTTGGAAGATATTCACAGACCTCTTTGACTATTTCCCACTGACAGCCTTGGTTAGTGCTTATAACATCACGCTGCACATTTAAATACTCATATAGTATAGATGACCCATTGTCTGTTTTAATGCTCTCAATATTCGATAGATGACCCACTGTTGACGTTTTCGCGCTTTCAGTATTCGATATAATAAGAAAATGACTTTTTTGGCACATGCTTGTGCGTGTTTTAGCATATTTGGTTGGCAAGTGTGGTGTTTCTAAGAGTTTTAGTTCCAACATATAAGGAGGGTATCCATCTCATGTCATATCTCCTGTTGGCAGGTGGAATCGGAAATATTCTGCCTTCACGGTGGATTGTCACCGTCTATCGAGACCCTTGACAACATTAGGAACTTCGATCGAGTTCAAGAAGTTCCACATGAAGGGCCGATGTGTGACTTATTATGGTCTGATCCTGATGACAGATGTGGCTGGGGAATCTCTCCTCGTGGTGCCGGATATACATTTGGTCAGGTATTGAATTACGCAGCCTCAGTTTCAGAAGATGTCCTGAATCTCCTTTTTCTTTGTTCGTTCCAGAGAAGTGTGTAATTGGCTTTCTTTTTCATTGTTGTTTCCATAGGACATTTCCGAACAATTCAACCACTCTAACAGCTTAAAACTGATCGCCCGAGCGCATCAGCTGGTTATGGATGGATTCAACTGGGCACACGTAATTCAATCGAACTCCTTTTCCTACATAGACTTGCCAAACCTGAGAATCTTTGCCAACTATGTTAAAAATGTATTCCTAACTGACAGGAGCAAAAGGTGGTTACCATTTTCAGTGCACCAAACTATTGTTATCGCTGTGGAAACATGGCCTCCATTCTCGAGGTCGATGACTGCAGGAACCACACCTTCATTCAGGTATATCCAGAAATCTTCAGTTTCTTTCTCTGCAAAAGAAATAAAAGACTAACAAACTCTAAATTGTGAAACAGTTTGAACCAGCCCCAAGGAGAGGAGAACCAGATGTGACCCGGAGGACACCCGACTACTTCCTATAAGCATAAGTCACCTCCTCTCAGCTGCAAAGTCCTGTTGTTGGTTTTTGAAGATCTCTGCTTATATTTGGTAAAACGCATTTTGTGATTTAGCCCTCTCGCTTGGAATAGTGTAATATAGGCAACGAGGTCAATGAACTCCTAAACCCCCCCCCCCATGAATGTTTGTGTTTGGCTGAAATTGTTTAGCTCCCTTCTGTATCAGAATCTTTTTCATATGAGATTATTTTGATTATTTTCTCGTAATTCTTCCCTTATATGACGAATATGAAGTTCTTTAAAGCCACCACTACGGAGACTTTGTATATAGTCATGTGATGTACAGTGGCACACTAAGATTATATAACACCAGACAATGTAACTGTTACTACAAGTTAAAGTAAGAGAACAGGGAAGGAACAAGATCAACAACAGACCAGGCAAGGCCTGCGTATTGCAAGAACCTTATACCAGTGTCAATATCAAACGAGTCCTGATTCAAGAACTCGCACAGTTTCTGTGAATACCCAACCGAGTTCTTAGCTTCCTCTGTATTCTTCCCATTTGCATATCCCTTGTCTAGCTTGAGCTTGGGAATGTAGGTGCTGGATCTTATTGGAATCCCAAGTGTGTTGGATACTGTTGGCAAAATCCATTTAGCAAGAGATTTACTGCAGAATTTCACTAAGAGTATCGTCGGTATCCCCACCAAGACTCTCCCAATGTAAGCTAAAACTGGAAGCTCGGGTGAGAAGATTCTTGGAGCCCCTTCGTGGTGGAATTGACTGTATGTTTGCTGAACTCCAGTCACCTAAGACAAGCAAAACCATTGATCAAGGCCACTCTCTGGATAAACCATTTACAGTTTTGCACAATATAACATTTCTTGATTGCTTACAATTCCTAATGCAACCCCGGTGAAGGCGGTGTGATACTCGTAGCTTGGAGTTGGGTTCTCGGGGGTCGGATAAGCAAAGAGCAACAAGAAACTCAGAGCAGTCCAGAAGGAGCTAACTGCACAATGAACAGTCATATAGCTTCTCTGTTCTTTGGTGTTTGCAAGGAGTATTTGTAAAAGTATAGGCAACGATGCTTACCATTCTGTTTTGAGGTAATGAAAATATCGAGTTTTTCACTGACGGTAAGCCAAAGACCAAGGGTAAGGACTCCTACGGCAAGACCAGCGATGATATCGACCACACTGTGCATACCTAAGTAAATCCTTCCTAGGAAGAAAGAAAAAAAATGATGTCAGTTGAGGAATCAAATGCTTAGAATGTAGTGCATTTCTCTGGTATGAGTTTGATCTTACCAAAGGCAATTAAAGCTACCAGAAGACAAGCAAGAGCAAATCCATAGTATTGGATAGACGCATCTTCATGTTCAAAAGAGGACAACACATAGTGCAACAGATATCTGAAACACCAACCAATAAGGATTGGGTACACACATCAACATTTGCTTTACAAAAGAGCAGTGTATTGTTCCAAACAATGAAAACGGATTGCACCAAGTGCTTCATGTTTATCCGAATAAACAACTATCAATAAGCATCAGTTGCTGCCATATTTCAACTATGTGATTCAAGTGCTTCATATTTCATGTGATATTATTAGCTAGGAAACAACTACGAGATTCTACAACAAGCGGTGAAAAGAGTTTTGCGGGTAACATACCCGGATAAGCAAACAGTATTTAAAGTATGTGAAGAAGGCAAGCCATACTCCATTGCATTGTCTTCCTCATCTTTTGTGGCAGTAATCCTTCTAACAGGTGGGCAGCTCGGACGAGGAGCTGATACAACATCCTACAAATACAGAAGACTGTATAAACCCAAAGTTCCTTCTTTTAAACTTCCAAACTAAGAGAATGCGTTACAGTAAGTTGATACCTTTATGCAATTCCCCAAGTAATCACAGAATGCAATCAATAGAGTCATCTGCCTAGCCAATCTACCATGTCCACTCTGTAAGATGACATAAGAATTACGATTGTATCCACCTTAATAAGCCCATTTCTATGACTTAAAGTTTCCAACTTTGACGTTACCCAGAAGAGCAGAGGCAAGAAAGCAGTGTAAAAGGGCACAGAGACAACACACGAAAGCCCTGAGAACAAAGCATCAAGCACTCCGTTCTGATGTTTCTGCGAAAAAAAGAAAGAACCTTTATCAATCTCCACACGAAAAGTCAATGAAGCTAAGATTTGGATCTGTATGGTTTTGGGGTTAATAAAGCACCTGAATTTCGAGGATGAAGGGAACGCCACCGACGACTTGACGAGCGACGCATGGTTGAACAAGAGATCTAACCTTCTGGGTCAGTCTCATATAGGAAGAAAGACAGATCCATGTCACAATACTCACGAGGGTCAATCCTTGCCATGTCCCTGACCCTGCTTCCATTGAATCTTTTTGTATAATCTTCTGCTTCCTTCTTCCCCTCTCTCTCTTTCCCCGTTTCAAGAAAGAGGAGAGAGAATTGAGGAAAATGGAGTCGAAAGATTTGAAATTTTTTGATGCAAGTTGATCTTCTTCTTCCTCGTGGGATGTCTCTCGCGCGAGTGCCGTTCTGTGAGGAGCTCCAATGGATGTTAGCTGGCGGAGAGAAGAGAGAATAAAATTAAATATAGTGTTTAATAGGAAACTTTCTCATAGCCACCAGCTTTGAGCAAGTACGCACGTCTGGTCTCTACGTGTGGGTCGCGTGACTCCGGTCAACGAATATTTTGAGTCAACGTATATTTTTAGTCAAATTCCTTGAATATTATTTTTACTTTCTATTGGTGATTGCCATTTTAAGATCTTTCTTAAATCTTTGCAAATTTTATTCAATGTTGAGTTGAGAAACAAATATTTTAAGAAAATGAGAGGAAGTAAAAATGAAAAGTGGAACAGTAGTAAAATAACTAAATAGTAAAAACACTTTGAAATTAATTCACTTCTGAGAATACATATTTTCTTCGTAAATTCAAACTACAGATATTATATTTGATTAAGATCCTATTATATCAAATTTTTACATTGTAAGAAAGTATCTATGTACCCCTTTCAAAGGTCCATTATATTAAGACATTTTTTTTCTGACCTATGTACCCCTTTCAAAGGTCCATCAAAGTTTTATCTTCTCATCAGTGCACAAGTTCTTACATAAAAGAGCAACTCATCATAGCATAAGCAAAAAGAGCAAAAAGAATCCAATCCATTTCTACGTAGAAGAGAAGGGACAGCAAAACTATTGGTTCAACCACCAAACAATAGAAACAAAACAGAACATAGAAATATAACCGAACTGTTTCTTGGTCTTAAGAGAAGCAGATGTACAACAAAGAGTTAATGCTTTCTCCCCTCCTTTGGCTTATAAGTAACTGAATGTGATCAAAGTAAGCTTACGCACGAATATATCGGTTAAGAGTTACCATACAGCTCGTGCCATCCATCTGCATTCCTCTCTTTCCTGTTACTTCTCTTCCCCCATGCCCACCAGTCACTCGGTTCTGACCAGACCACTCTCTTGTCTGACCACCAAGTCCAAATGATCATCTGTTGTTGTTTCCACCGTAACCAGATCTTGCATCTCCATTGTAACCTTGTCTTCCTTGAGTATACGACATGTTGTCTTGCTACTTTCCACCGCCTCCTCGTCCTGCATACTCCTGGTTGATGTCTCTTCTTCTTGAGCTTAGATCCAGGCCGTCCTAGCCTCCATTGCCTTTCTTTGCTCTCTGCAAGAACATCAAGTTTCTCTGTTAATTGGAAAGAAAAGGTTTGAAACCTGTTGTGCTGGACATCATGGAAGACGATGCAACGTGTAGGTTGGTCCCAATTTGCATGGAGTTCTTCAGCGATCATCATCTTGCTCATGAAGATGTGGACCTGGTTCTCAGAGAGATCAAACATTACGGCAAGATGATGTAGACCCATGGACTCGTAGGAGGCAGAGTATATTAAGAGATAAGTCCTCAAAGCTCCGCTTTGATCCTAGCTTCACTGTATCAAAGGATGGTTCTACGATTCTTGAGCAGCTTCCAGACATCAAGAGAGTTCAAAACCTCAAAATCCTTTTCGAAGTCACCTTTGGTGAGAGCTCGGGTTGCTGCTGTGACATGATCACGGACGTTCTCAGGAGGAGCAGTGAATGCTGGCTGCCATGTTAGGGACCTCTAGTAACATGGCGCAAATGAGATGAACAACTTCAAGAAACTCAAGGTTTGTATGTCGGTGAGACCAAAAGGATGTAAACAATTAGCTCCATTAAAATATATAGACTGCTTAAACACTATGAACCTTAGATTCAACACTATGTCACACAAACAAATATTAATACATGTGTACCTGTTCGGTTGTCTTTTCGTGGTATCGACTTTGCGAGGTACCTTGAGCAAGAAACTCTCGCACCCTTTGACCAGTATATATTCATCTGACGAGAGAGGCAAACTGTGAGCTTCAATAATCATTCCAGACCGGAACGCACACAGAGACGATATTTAAAGTGTGCTGCACAACCTCACTTTTCCATCTGATCTGACAGATTCTTTATGTTCTCTTTAACGAAATTTAAACTACAGATAAATATTACGGGTGCACAGGACCCCCTGGCTTCGCCCCTGCATGTGCTGAATATTGTACTGCAATAACACATCAGCAAGAGATCCCTATCAGTCACAAACTTGTCCACTAAAGAATGGTGGTAGATAGGCCTGGGCACGGATCGGATATCCGGGATTTTGAAGGTATTTGTGATTTGCTTCGTATGTCACGGATATCTAATTTTTCGATTTGCTTTGCTTCGGTAAAATATGGATATTCGGAAAAACGGATATCCGGAAAATAAATAGATATTTGCGAATATTTACGAATACTTACGGATATCTTATCTGTTTGAATTAATACAAATAATCTTAAAAATTTGATACAAAATTGTTTTGTAAAATATTTTTTTACATGATATAAAAGATAAAAATTAGAAGAAATAGCGAATCTACATATTTTGTATTTTTTTAAACTTAGTTAACAATTATAATAACACAAACTGAAGAAAAAAAATTATACTTGTCATAATTTTTTTCTCTTCCTTTTATGTAATACTTTTATATAAGTAATAATGAAAATAGAATTTGTCAAATCATATGTTAGAATAATAATTATAAAATTTTATATATTTAAAACTTTAAATATAATCAAGATATACATGTATTTATATATTGCCGGATCGGATCGGATATTCCCTTCCCAAAAGTTTAGTATTTGTGATTTGCTTCAATTTTAACGGATATTGAGTTTTAGTATTTGTTTTGCTTCGAAAACTTATAAGCAAAAACTTACGGATATTCGGAATTTTCGGATCGAATCGAAACGAATAACGAATCGAATCAAATTTAACGAATAAAATGCTCAGCCCTAGTGGTAGATATCACATAACATCGTATAGGTTTAGTCTGTTCATCTCCATATATAATACAGCCACAGTTGACTTCTAAGAACTCAGAGACCTTTCCACGTCTAAACATGACTAATACAGCCACAATTGACTTAAAAATAGAATAGAAACTCAGTTATCTCAGTAACTAGGTTGGTTAATATATCTCACTACTGAGTACTGACCTAAAACTAAGAAGGCCAAGAAATGTCCGTTAAATTGCTTGCTTGGCAGACTGGAAGATAAAGGCAAGAAGCAAACACCTATTCATCATCTTATAAACTTGTGTCACAAAACCAACGAACCATATGAATTTTCTTAGAAGCACAATCTAATCAACAAGAGTTTACAAGAAAATTGTGTAGCGGTTTCTCAAACCTTACAAACATTTTATAAAGTCAAAAGACAATTCAAAGGGTTCAAGTAGCAAGACAGAGACAAAACAGTGTGCTTCATACGAATGGAGATGAACATCTCACCTGGAGAAAAGCTTGGGAACGGCCAAGCTTTTATATATGCGGTCTCAAGAACTAAAACTTTTATAGAGGTGTACGCTGTTTGTGTGGATCCTTACGGATTCCCGTACCATACAACCTTCTGCCCGAGAGATGAGTACATACCTGAACAGTCACATGAGATACATCTCAGTACACAACCAGCAGATGGATCGATGATGAAATGGGCTACTGTCCCAACTGTTCTGAGTTACTTTATATATAACATCCTTAAATACTAAAGGCCTGACAAGTTATGTACTAACTTTTTGTTGTGATATCAGTGTATAAACTTTTGTGATGGTTTGTAACAACTGTCATCTGATGTCCCTTTTACATGATAAACAACCGGTAACAATAAAAAATATTGTTATGTCAAATATATGCTTATTTGATGGAAGGATATGTTTTATAGTGAAAATAGTTAATCATTTTACTAAATCTATGAAGTAATCATGTGGCCATGTTAGTAACACTAAAACTTTGGAATTTTAGACTGCATTTCTAAGACTAGGATTGATCTAAGATACCTTAATAGAATTGCTAGATTACTTGGTAGTAAATTATTGGAATGGTTGATGACGCACTTACATGTGAGGTGTTCTAGTAAAGTTGTAGCTAGTAAGTATGTTCGTTAAATAATATGGTTACATAATTACTTCATAGATTATGCAAAGTAATATATGCAAAATGACAATCGTTTTCACTATAAAACATATCCTTCCATCAAACACATATATTTGATAGAACAACATTATAGAACAATACTCTTTATCTTTAGATATCAGTTGTCACAAACCATCACGAAAAGTCTATACATCAAATCTATACACCAATATCACAACAAAAAATTAGTACTTAATTTACCAGGTTCGTAACTTCTAAAGATACCATATATAAAATAACTAAAAGCAGTTGAGACAGTAACCGTACTCCATTGATTTATCTGATGGTTGTGTACTGGGTAAATAGAGGTATATTTCATGTAGCTGCTCGAATTTGTACTCGAACACAAAGCTGTCGGGTATTCCACGTCTCCACAGATCATACACATCAGAAACGAATCTGATCCACCAAAATAACTCATCGTCTGGTATGGGAATCCATAAACTTTATATGAAAAATTGCGGACTCCAGGGTCAGGCTTATATACTGTCTCAAAACGTTTTAAAAGTTTTTTTAGTAATTAAAATAAAACTTAAATGGCTTATCATGGAGATCACGATCTGGATTCAACCCCACGTGTAGTGTTCAACAACACTGGCTACACGCGTGTTCCAACATGTGTCTTTCATGCCTTGAGCTTCAGTCTCCAGTCTTCGAGAAGCTGGAACAGCTCCAAAAACGTTCCATCATTGTTTTATAATTTGGATTATAAAAACCGTTAATTCAGTTCGATTTATTTTGATTAGGATTTCTATGTACAATTAAAAATCAAATTATTTATGGGACATCAACTTTATATGATTCAATGAATTACAAAATATTGAAAATAATCACACGACAAAAATCATCTTCAAGAACAAGGAATCCACATAACAAGATTATTCTTCATTTTAACCCATGCATCTTACATACCAGAAAATATTTAAGTTGGTCACTTCAAATGAAAAATTGCTTTTATATATATTGACCTAAAGCCTTTCAAGTTCTTGAGCCAAAGGACTCCTCTCAAGATTTGGTCCTCTTGATCTAACCGGAGCAAAAGGAGATGGGTTAGAAGAGCTTGAAGCTTTTGGGAATAGTTAAGCTTGCTCAAGAACCCGAAACTCTCTGGAGGGTCATCTCGAATGTAGCTCCTTTGTGTGAATCTATCTGTTTCATCATCTTCTCCTTCGGTACAGGTATCTCGTATTCTTCAATGTCTTTTTCGTTGATCAGATTATCAAACCGGTTTTCGGTCAAGAATGTATACAAACGAAAGGTTGGGTTGAGTTTCGTCTATGACGCAAAACAAATTGTTTAATTAACACCACACTTTTAAAAGTTTATTCGCATACAAACGGAATGAAAAAGAAAGTGTAGTCATCACATTCCAGAACGAAACACAAAAGTGATAGTCACATGGTTTTCTTCCTCACTTGCTCTTGTGTTCCTTAGCGCTACTACTGGTCGAGGTTTCTCTAGGTGGTCGCACGATGAGAATAGGGCATTTCGCATGTTGAGCACAGTAATCACTCACGCTACCTAGAAAGGCCCTGCATGCATCCCAAACTAATGTTCAAAACAGTTGAACAATAATAGACTCATGTTATGAGAATACAAATATCAAAGTTGTAACCTCTTGATCATGCCAAGTCCACGGCTACCAACAACAAGAAGATCCACGTGGGTTTGCTCGACCGCTTGGCATATCATCTCCTTAGGATCTCCTTCCAATATCATCGTTTCTGTCTTCACCTAAAACAACAAAACCAAAATCTCGAAAGAAACTTGTCAACTTATCCAAGATCGAACCTGAGATCTAAGAGACCATAAACATTTTTGACCTAATTTAATTAAAAAAACCCATGACAATTTGTCATGTATAATAACATTTTAGAAGACATTGTGAGGAGCCATCTGACTGTGGTGGAACCGGCCCCTAACTTATCTCATGCAAACCCATGAAAAATATAATATATAATTAATCTTTTCTAGTTACATATCACGCACCATTTTGCCACGACAAATCTCCAATGCCCGTGTGAACAACTTGGCCGTGCTCTCTTCTCGTGCTTTCTTCATTGATTCAGGAACTGAATCTGTCGCATACACCGCCGAAGCTACGAATAATTCAAATCCCGTAATATGTAAATCAATTCCCATAATTCATGACTAGAAATATCTGAACCAATGTAAAACAGATGAAGTTTCCTTTACCAGTTCCACCAGAAGGGTAGATATATTGAAGGTACGTTGGATGAACATGAACCAACGTCAGTAAACCGCCTGCTTGATCGGTTTCCGGTTCTGCGCTAATAACATCTCTGAGATGTTCCACTGCCCATTCCAACGCATAGAAGCTATTCTTGCTTTCATCCATGGCAACCATAACCTTCAACTTCTTTTTGTTCTGCTTCGCCGTTGTTGTAGCTGCCGTGTCCGCACCAATCGCATCAACGTAAGTCTCCATTTGTTTATTCGTACGTTTTCTTTTCTATTCTATGGTTTTGTTTATTCGACTTTAGCGACTAACCCACTACTTTCATATGGTATCGTGCGTTACGTAAACGTAGTGTGTATAGTGACCAAGTGGAAGCTGGAGACTGACATATGTTTACGATGGATCATTGGATCGACACGTCTCATTTTTGATGGAGAAGTGTCTTGTTTCTAACGTAGACAATTGGCTCTACAAGGGAAGCTCGTTCTACGAATATTCAGTGTATCGATAAAAGTCTTTATAAGCCATATCCGTTTTTGTCTTGAGACATTGCATCTATATACACATATTTTTTTGAACATTATCTATATACAAATATTTAAACATTATTTATTTACACATTATTACCTTAATATTCTAGATGTTATACTTGAATACAGAGTTGATATTTAAATATTTAAAATGTAAATAAAGTTTAAATGCAACATTACAAAACTCAAAAAAATTAAATAGCATTCAATACAAATAAAAAGATTAATTACACTTGTTATTATAAGCACTATATATATAAATATTTTCAAATTAAAAAATCATATTTTTTTTACTAAAACTGTAAAAATAAAATTTTCTACAAAAATCGTAAAAATCATATTTTTCATTAAAATCAGAATTTTTTTTTCAAAACTACAAAATCGCATTTTTCCATCAAAACCACAAAATCGTATTTTTTGTAAAAACTATAAAATTATAATTTTTTTACTAAAACCGCAAATTCAAACTAATTCACTAAAATTTTGAAATAGTTTTCTTTTCACCTAAACCGAAAAAATAGATTCTCTTGTTAAAACCAAAAAAATAGAATTTTCTCTTCAAAACTAAAAAATTATGTTACTCACAAAATTGTAAAATCACGTTTTTCTTTCAAATCAATAAAATTCAGTTTTCGGACAAAACCAAAAATCATTTTTTCGGCCGAAACAACAAAAATTAGTTTTTCAATCAAAATCATAAATATAAGTTTTTAGCCAAAATTGCAAAATCAAACTTTTCCATCATAAACGTAAAATCGAGTTTTTCTTCTAGAACAGAAAATTTTGTGCGTTTTTGTTGAATTATCATGATTTTTTTTCTCGTCAAAACTACAAATTAAGATTATGATTTTTCCAACTTGTAAAATCATTTTTTCTATTAGAATCGAAAAATCAATTTTTTTTGTCAAAATGACAAAACCGTGATTTCACGTCAAAATCATAAATTTTAGTTTTTTTGTCAAAATTTATAAAATCGAATTTTGTAAAAAATGGAAAATTCAAATATTACGTCAAATATCATAGTTAGTTTATTATTAATAGTATAAGTTCTGCATTTTTGTTTTAAACTAATAGTATTTACTATTAGAAATAGAAAAATAAAGATTTTTATTTTGTTTTAGGAATATGATTAGCAAACGAGGTCTAAGGGCATGGGCAACGCGGTCCCTTAAGGCCCGTCCCCTATCATTTTTGGGTCAAAAATAAATAGAAAAGAAAATAAAACGAGAGGAACGGCCCGTAGATAAGGGATTCGTTGGGCCGTCCCGTGAGAAACGTGTCAGCTCGGGATTGGGAGATGAAAATCGACGTAGCCCTCGGTGTGTTCGTCTTTCTCTCATTCTGAAATTGAAATCGAAAAACGAAAGTCGATGGCGACAAGCTGATCTCCCGAGATCTGCAGATCGATATCTGAGTTCACCTCCGTCTTCTCTCTCACCGGAGTTCCGTCGAGCTTCGTCTTCTCTTTGTCTCCTAAATCGATCGAGAGGAACCCAATCGACCTTCGTCTTCTCTCTGTCTCCTCGACTGAAAGTGAAACTCGACCAAACCGAGACGACGTCGCCGCTTCCGCAGGTGTTTGATCCACTCCGATTAACCGAGACGACGTCGCCGCTTCCGCAGGTGTTTGATCCACTCCGATTAACCGAGACGACGTCGCCGCTTCCGCAGGTGTTTGATCCACTCCGATTAACCGAGACGACGTCGCCGCTTCCGCAGGTGTTTGATCCACTCCGATTAACCGAGCGACACAGTATCATCAAGGTATTTATTTTCAACTCCGATCTGAGATTGAATGGTTTAGGGTTTTCTAGATTTTAGGGTTCGGAAATGTTTGATAGTTCCGGTTAGATTTGTATAGATTGAATGGTTTAGGGTTTTGTTCTATCTTGTTTGATTGTGAAATTGTTTAGTTGTTCTATGATTTTTGTATAAACTTATGATTGTTTAACTTATGATTTGTATAAACTTATGATATGATTTTTTTTGTTCTATCTTCTGGTTGGATTAGTGTTTGATAGTTTGCAATAGACGAAAATATATTTTTCTTGTTCGTTTATGTCTACAATCCATGAAAATAACTAAAAGATATAACTTAGTTCATATAATCATACATTTAGTTGTATAGTTAAGCTTTTAGAGTTGTTTTGCTACTTAGTTACATAGAGTGTGGTTAGTTTTAAACTACACTCCCATTTTATTAATGTTGTTGTTAAAAAGTAGATAGCTTTTATAAATGTAATAAGTTGTGATAAGACATATGTTGTTGGGAGCTCACCATTATGAGTGAAGAATACTTTGTATTCCTTCCCCCTATAAATTCTCGTATCTAATCTCACTTTTTTCTCACTAGTCTAGCTGCTTTCTAGTTGTTATCTTTCTGTCTTCTATGGATCCGTCTTCTATGGATCCAAACTACCTTCGTAGTCAGTCCGGTAGCTACGTTGCAATGCTTCACAGTCAAGAAGGTAGCGTGTACCATGGAAACTTCCCTTATGGTAGTTTCCATTCTAGTGTTAACTTAGGGGAATCAGAGGCTTATCCGGCTTTCAGTTCTCAGCAAACTGAAGAATCACCAGTAGAATCACCAGTAGACGCACCTGTAGACACCTCAGCATCTCGTGCTGTGAGACGCAAGTGGAACCCGGCTGATGACGAGGTGCTGATCAGTGCGTGGCTTAACACGTCGAAGGATGCGATTGTTTCAAACGAGCAGAGGTCCGGTGCCTTCTGGAATCGGGTAGCTCAGTACTATGCATCAACTCCTCATGGAATAGAGGATGGTGCTAGAGAGCACGGTCAGTGCAAGAAGAGGTGGCATAGGATCAATGATGAGGTGAACAAGTTCTGTGCCTCATACTCAGCAGCAGAGAGACAAAAGAGCAGTGGTGAGAGTGACACCGACGTCCTGAAGAAGGCCCACGACATTTACTTCTCTGATCAAGAGCACAAATTCACACTCGAACATGCTTGGTGTGTGTTGAGGTACGAGCAGAAGTGGCTGAGCCTCAACACACCCAAAGCTGGTGCCGTTTCGAAGAGGAAGACTGTGGAGACAAACTCCCAAACGTCTAATAACGAGGGCTTCGTGGATGTGGAGACCAGGCCAGAGGGTGTGAAGTCTGCTAAGGCAAAGAGGAGTACTGGTAAAGTGAGGTCCGTGGGTGACTATAAGGAGGTATGGGAAATGAAGAAGGAAGATTTGGTCAGAAAGGAGAGACTGTCGAGGCTAGCAATACTCGACACTCTACTTTCCAAGACTCTACCATTGAGTGAGGCAGAAGAGGCTGTGAAGAATAAGCTGCTAGTTGAACTTTTCTGAATATTTTCTGTTTTATTAGTTGAACTTTGCTGAACCATTAATTCCTGTTGGCTCAATGTAATATTTATGTATGTCTGCCTTTGAACGTTGCTGAATATTTATGTATTTCTGCCTATGATCTTGTTTCTGTTATTTAAGTTGATCATGTTTCTGTTTTATTAATGATGTGTTCCTGTTTTTTTCTCTCTAACTTAAAGTTCATCTTCTTTCTGCAGGCATACTCGAAGATGGGATACAACTACAGCTATACACAGCCATCAGAGTCAGAGGAGCTGTTCGGAAATGGTGACGACAGTGACTACAGTGAGACAGAGGATCTCATACGACGTGACCAAGTTGAGCTAAGCTTGGAACGTCATTCTTCGGTCCAGTACCCTCCACAGCCAGAGGTGGAGTTCGGCTTCCCGCAGGTGTGTTACTGTGGTTCACAGCCCCTACTTGTACCATCTCAGATTTGTCCAGGTAAGACAACATCAACTCTTTACTCTGGTTCAGAGCCCCACTTGTACTCAACATATCTAAACTTCGGTTTGTGATACAGGTCGCATGGTATACACCTGCGCGCACAGAGACGACGGAGAATGTCATGTTTGGAAGTGGTGGGATGTGGCGGTGATGGAAGAGATGAGAGCCAGAGATAGACATGTCCTTCAGCTCGCGGAGAAGGTAGATAACTTGTCCCTTATAAGTGACTATGAAACTGAGCAGAAGCTCATACGTCTAGAGAAGATTGTGTGTGAAAATGCTAAGGGGAAATCTGTTTTTAGTAATGGGTTCGAGTACATTTTAGGTGCAGTGGTTGTTGTAGTAATTGTAATAGGCGTGGGGATTATCCTTGTGTAATGTGTTGTAGTTGGATGTAATTGTAGGCAGTGGATTAAGCTCGGATGTATGTTTATGTATGTTTTTTCTCTACTTGTGCTCGGATGTATTTTGTTAACTTGACCTCGGATAATATTTGATAACTTGCATTTTATTCTAAGCACGTACAAAGTTGTATATTTTGTAAAATCTAAACTTGTATAATGTTGAATAACTTGGCTTTATATTGTTAAGTGTAAACTATAATACAAATGGCTTTAACATCAACAAGATCGACAACAAACATGACCATGACAAGGCTATAATGCAAACACATTTCTACCAAACAAACTCATGTCTTTCTTAGTTTCTATAATGACAAGGATGTAAGTTAGTTTCTTTCTACCAAACAAACACATGTCTTTCTTAGTCTACCAAGAAGTTAGTTTCTATCTACCAAACAAACACATTTTTCTTTTTATATACCAATAAATTAGTTTATACCTACCAAAGAAACACATTTTACTTTCTTTCTATCTAGAAATTAGGTGCATCACTTTGACACTATAAATAAGAGGCTTCTTTGATTACAACAATGCAAACAATCAACTTCTCTTTTAATTTCATAACATTTTTCTCTCTTACAAATTTTTTATGGCTTCTTCATCCCATTATCATTACCACCAAGATGATAATGATGATGTATTTGAAGACTTATTTGATTCTATTCCAGAACCAAAAGAGCGTAGAAGACGTAGTTATATCGAGCGATTCCGGGAAGATGGTCAAATGCAGCTCTGGAATGATTATTTTAGCGAGAATGCAACTTATCCGCAACATGTATTCCGGCGCCGGTTTCGAATGAACAAGACATTATTCTTGCATATTGTGCATCGTCTCGAATCAGAAGTGGAGTTTTTTCAACCAAAACAAGATGCAACCGGACGTTCTAGTCACACCGCACTCCAAAAATGTACCGCAGCAATTCGACAATTGGCATATGGTGTAGGAGCTGATGCAGTTGACGAATATGTCCGCATTGGTGCAACAACAGCTCGAAGTTGTTTGCACAATTTTGCCGCCGCAATAATCCACGTGTTTGGCGAAGAATACCTACGACGCCCAACACCAGAAGATCTCGAAAGACTACTATATTTTGGAGAACAACGTGGATTCCCTGGAATGATTGGAAGCATCGACTGTATGCATTGGGAGTGGAAGAATTGCCCCACTGCTTGGAGAGGAATGTATTCACGAGGAAAAGAAAAACCAACAATTGTTTTGGAGGCGGTTGCGTCACAAGACCTCTGGATATGGCACTCGTTTTTTGGAGCTCCAGGTACTATGAACGATCTTAATATTCTCGATCGATCACCCGTTTTTGATGACGTTATTAACGGAGTAGCCCCGCAAGTTAACTTCTATGTTAATGATAATCCATACCATTTGGCATATTATCTCACGGATGGTATTTATCCAAAATGGGCTACTTTTATTCAATCTATCCGTCTACCGCAAACTCAAAAGCATTCATTATTTGCTCAAAAGCAAGAAGCAGTGCGAAAAGATGTCGAGCGTGCCTTTGGAGTCCTACAAGCTAGGTTTGCCGTTGTTAGAAATCCATCTAACATATGGGATAAACAAAAAATAGGCAATATTATGAGAGCTTGTGTCATACTCCATAATATGATAGTCGAGAATGAACGATCATCAAAAACTCAGTACAACGAGGATGAATTTCAAGAAAGAGAACAGCCGGATACATTTACCGTGAATATGGAGTCACCTATCGGCAGTGCACTTCAACGTCGAAAGAACCTTCGGAATCGACAAACCCATCAAATTTTAAAAATGATTTGATTGAGCATATATGGACTAAATTTGGACATCTTCCAAATAACGAATAATTTATAAGTTTCTATTTGTATTGGAATAAATGTTTGTCTCTGTTTTTTTAAATGATGTTTGTATTTTCTTTTTCAACTTTGTAATTTTTTAAAGATTTCAATTTTAATGTTAATTTTAAAAAATATTAATATTTTAAACTAAGGGACAAGTAAAGTCCCACTAATAATCTACAAAAATTTGATTGTCCCTTACTTAAGTCCCTAAACATAAAAGGTAATTAAAAAATGCTAAGGGCCCTTGGTCAGAGTCCCACGGTTAACCATGCCCTAACATTCCTCTATCTGAGATGTATTTTCTGTAACTTTTGGTTTATATGTTGGGCCTGTATGAAGACAAATAAAAAAACTATTTGAACGAAATAAAGGAACGACCCGAACCGGCAGGCGTAGTGGTGGCCGAGACATTTGGCTCTTTAGTTAGGCTCGGTTCAATATTCATTGTTTTTCTATATATCAAGCTGTGAAGTAGAAACAGCTCGCTTTCTGGCTAGGGTTCTTAAAGTATCTCTCTTTTCGTAAACTAAAAGTTTCACACGGGTTTTAGGGTTTCTCAGTTCATCCGTACTAATGGGTGAGCAAATGGAAAAGAGATCCACATGGGTTTTAAAAAAGTTCTCATCTTTACCAGACGAGACATGCTACTCTCGCCCCTTCTCCGTCGCCGGGGTCAATTGGTAAACAGAGAGAAACGATTCACTAACGTGTTTTTTTGGTGGGATTTGATGCTTAAGGGGGGGTTTTGTTTTTTTTTTTTCGCACAGGCGCCTTGCTGCTTACTGCAAGGGAGACAAGAATGATCGTCACTTGTGCTTGTTTCTGGAGTTTGCAGACTCTGAATCTCTGCCACCTGGATGGACAAGAGACGTCAAGTTTAGCCTCATTCTCGTCACTAAGGCTTTTAGCAAATCAAACATAGTAATGCGTAAGCTCATGCCCCTGTCTTTTTCTCCATGTAGTTAGATTAGAATTTCTGTATCTGTAGACTGTAGAGTACAATTTTTATTTTCTTTCTCTGCTTCTGTTTGTTTTTGTGTGGCAGAAACGCAACGATGCTTCAGTGAGGAGATTGAGGGTTGGGGTTGTGATAAGTTTGTGTCACTTGCTAAACTTCGTGAGAGGAGTGAAGGATTTCTGGTGAATAACAAAATCATTATCCTCGCTGAACTACATGTACTTCTTCCAGCTGTTGTTGTTGTACCTCAGGAAACTGTCAAGAAGATTACTGAACCTCTTAGCAGCCAAGCTGATGATGCATCTGTCGGCAAATCTCAGAGGGATTCTTCTTGTGAGGTTACGGATTTAGATGATGATGAAGATGGCGGCTCATCTGAAGGGGGTTCTGATGATGATGATGATGATGGTCCTTTTGACGAGGTTACAGGTGATGATGGTGTTTCGTCTAAAGAGGTTGTGGATAGTGATGATGATTTATCTCCTTTGTCAGATGATGGAGGTGAGGAGGACATAAGTCTTTTGAACCAATTCAGTGCCTTGGAAGACGCTACTGACGCTACTGAGGTTTCCAATGATGATGCACCTAAAGACGATGTCGGTGATGAGGCTTCATCTCTTGTTTCGAATGATAGTGGTGCTAGAAACCGAACCTCTCTAGACCAAGTGAAGTCCCTGGAGGATGCCTCTCAGACATCTGTTTCTGAGACTGATAATAGTTTGATCACGAAGATTCAACCAACAAAGGAAACAATAGCTATCAATGGCTTTGACGTTTATTCTTCTCAGGTAAGAACTGGATTCATCTTCTATTTGTATTAGTGAGAAAGCTCTAATCTGAAATGTGAATTATCATTTTTTAATGGGGAAAACCTGTGCATATCTCTGGTTTATGTTCTTAAGTTTCACTCTCACAATATTGTTTCCAACATAGTTTCACCTTGTTTATGGCTAGCAGGTAGAGTCGGTGAGCTATATATTCAAAAGACACCCGGACATAGCATTAAACTTCCGTCCAAAGAACCAACAGATCAGAAGAGCTTACATGAATGAACTCCTTAATATCATCGAAGTTCTGTGCCAGTCACCAGAGAAGCTCTCTGAGGATGATCTGAGCAATGCTAACGACACACTGGCTGATCTGATTGATGTCGGTTTTAAACTGGATTGGCTGAAGATAAAGCTGGATGTGGTTTCTGAGAAG
Source organism: Brassica nigra (assembly GCA_016432835.1). NCBI lineage: Eukaryota > Viridiplantae > Streptophyta > Magnoliopsida > Brassicales > Brassicaceae > Brassica > Brassica nigra. The sequence continues at coordinate 7,997,788 of CM028246.1, read as the reverse complement.
AAGAAAGGTTAGTGAGGCTCGGCTACGAACAATGGAGGAACAGTTGCAGAAGCTGAAGCTAATGTTCTTGGATCTTGAAACTCAACTGCAGATGGAAAAGGCTGAGGCGTTGGCCGCAAGAGCTCCTCTCTCGTTCAATGATATTGTTTGCTGATTTTGCGAGGATTCTTGTAGACTTGTACATGAATCTTTTTTTTTTTCTTTTGATGTCTCGGGACAAGTCTTAAGCCCATAGTCTCCAAGTCTTTCGAGAAGACTAAGTAGAAAAATTAATTTGAAAAATTAGTATTCTATAACATTTTTGAAATTGAAGTGTATCTGATCGAGGATTTAAGTTTTGCAGGCAGGCGGGCAAGAACTGGGGCTTCATTTGGCTTCGTTGCTTGCAGGTGAGTAGCAGTGGCTCTTCGTAGACTTCTTTAATAGTCACCGGTCTTACCATTGATTAATATGCATTTATGGCAGAGTATCAAGTCACGAGGGTACTTGGACTGTTTGCATTCTCGAACATTACTCGAGATTCATTCATTTTTTTGGTTATTATATCTCTTGCAGGTCCGTCTTCCATATCTCCCTCGCCTGTCTTTGTTACTCTTCTGCAACACTGAATATTTCTCTCATAAATTACACATTGTTTCCAGATGTCAGCTTCGGTACCTAAAAATGATTTACCGAATAAGGCTGCAGATAATCAACTGATGTGGAAAGAGAGGCACAATCCTATGCACAAAGCCGAGAGAAACAACCGAGTAGGTACAGTTGCAGATGAAGAACCCCGCAAAACTTTGGAAATTAAAGGGTATCTTGAAAAAGTTGACCCCTCAAAACTTTGGAGAAATGTTGGAGCAAGTTAAAAGTGTCAACATCGACAAAGCTGTTACGCTTATTGGTCTAGTTACACAGATATTTGACAAAGCCTTGATGGAGCTTACCTTCGGTGAGATGTATGGAGATTTATGTTATCATCTGTCTGAGGCATTACCTGATTTCAATAAGGATGGTGAAAAGATTACCTTCAAAAGATTGCTTCTCGGTAAATGTCAGGAGGAATTCGAGAGAGGAGAGAAAGGAGCCAGTAGAGTTCTTGAAGTAGAAGAAACTGAGGAGCTAAGGGAAGAGAAGAGAATCAATGTTCGGAGGAGAAGGCTCGGTAATATTAGACTTATTGGTGAGTTATACAAGAAAAGGATGTTGACAGAGAAAATCATGCACGCTTGCATCCAGAAGTTGGTCGGGTATGATCAGGAGGATCCACATGAAGAGAACATAGAAGCTCTGTGTAAACTAATGAGTACGATAGGAGTTATGATCGATCATCACATAACTAAGGTTTTGGTGGTTTACTAGTATTATTTATTAGATAAATACAAAATAATAAAACTTTAATCCAAATTGGATTTGGAATAACACGTAAGGCTTAAAGCCCATTGCCCATAATAATAATTATTAGGGTTTGTGTGACTCGTGTATGCATATATATGTTATAAGGGATTTGATTATTATTAGTAGTTCAAGCCACCGGTAAAACCCTAATACGAAAAGACACTGAGGCTTGGAGTGCTAAAGAAATCTCGATTTGGTTTATTCATATACTCAGAAACCTTAACATCTAGATCTATTTCGGTACGAAATTCTAGACGTATTAATTCATAAGTTAATTTATAAATTGATATGAATTCTTACAAATACAACTCAGATCCAGTTGTAACTCCTATGGGTGCTCAGATTCATCCTCAGTCGGGCTGCGTTGGTGTGGGTGAGAGTCTCTTGAAGAACAAGCGAAGCAAAGGAAATTTAAGAGCATCTTGAACAAGTTGGCCCCACAAAAATTTGAGAAATTGTTGGAGCAAGTTAACATCCACAACGCTGTTACGCTTATTGGTGTAGTTTCACAGATATTTGACAAAGCCTTGAAGGAGCCTACCTTTGTTGAGATGTATGCAGATTTTATGTTTTCATCTGTCTGGGACGTTACCTGGTTTTAATTGGAACGGTGAAGAGATTACCTTCAAAAGATTGCTTCTCAAAAAATGTCGAGGAATTTGAGAGAGCAAAGAAAGAAGAGGAGGAAGCCAGTAGAGTTCCCGAAGAAGGACAAACCGAAGAGGAAAGGGAAGAGAAAAGACTCAATGATCGGAGGAGAATGCTATGTAATATTGGACTTATTGGTGAGTTATACAAGAAAAGGATATTGACTACGAAAATCATGCACGCATGCATCCAGAAGTTGCTCGGGGATGATCAGGAGGATCCACATGAAGAGAACATGGAAGCTCTGTGTAAACTAATCAGTACGATCGGATTTATGATCGATTATCACAGAGCTAAGGTCCATACGGATGCATATTTTAAGAGAATGAAAATGCTATCATGCAAACAAGAATTGTCTTCTAGGGTCAGGTTCATGTTGAAGGGAACAAATGCTATTAATGCCATGGATTTGAGAAAGAACAATTTGCAGAAGAGAATGAATGTTGAAGGCCAATTACAGATACAGTCGGATAACATTTGCTCTGGATATTATTACTTTTGGCTTGTATCTATACTTTTTTTTGTTTGCGTAAAATAAGGCTGCAGTTGCACTTTCGTAGCATGCATGCTTCCTTACTCCATTAGGTGTAAAAATTATATTTGGTGTTTCCAGCGTTTGTGTTTTATATTTGATAGAGCAATTTACATTCACACACTTCACGTTCCAAACACTCTCCAACATACTTTGAATTTTAGACACACGTTTATTAATCTACAATAACTTATTTACTTTTCAACCAAATCAACCAAACAAGTTCTCTCTTTCTCTCTTTAAATGATCATTTTTAAACATATACTCTTCATCTTTCACGAAGATATTACTTTTGGAATTTTCACATATATTTAAAATACCAAAAAAACTATTTATACATAATTTACAAAAAATATTATATGTAATAATTATCGTAATTAATATTAAAAATGAATTTAAACAGTCAAGTACCATTGAAAACACAAAACTACTATTTTACTCCTAGTTTCACTTTTTAATGTTATTTTTCTCTACTCTTGATAAATGAAAAATACCATTTACAAGTACCATGAAAACACAAAACTACTATTTTACTCTAAATTTCTCTTTTGAAAACACAAGAGTAGAAAAATAAAAAAGTGAAATTAGGAGTAAAGTTTTTCATTTGTCAAGAGTAGAAAAAATATTACTCTACATTTATAAAAATATCATAAATCCTTGAAGAAACTTAAAGAAGAAGGAAAAGGAAGAGAGAAGAAAAAGTAAGAGAAAGAGATTGAGAGAAAAAAAGGAAACATGTGATTGGTAGTTTAATTTAGTATATTATTACCTTTTTTTTTGCTTGAAAAATAAAGTAAATCGAAATAAAAAGTAGAAGGGGGACCCTCTGAACTCTTCTTCTTTCTTTTTACTATGCTCGAGTGACTTTACTTTGAGCTAGCTTCTTCTAAATGAATGCCAAGAAACTGTTAGCTTATCAGATTTCAGCTCCCTGAGGTGACCTTTTCTTCTCTGCTAAGCATATTTTGGTCTGCTATTCACCGGCTACCATCAGCAGCAGCAACAACCTCACCGATCTCTTCAGTATCCTCTAAACGCAGGTATTCAATCAATTCGATGACTTCTCAGTTTCTTTACGATTAGTGAGGCTCGAGGATTCTCCTGATGACATGAGAAAGTTTCAACCAACTTTTTTGGCAGTTTTAAGAAGCCTCAAGGATGGGCATCAGACTCGGGTGAATCTACCAGCTGTGAGTCATTCAGTTCCTAACAAGCACAATGGTCAGTCTCGCTCTCAAGGTATATGATCTTTGATCACAGGAAAGGTGTTTTTCAACACTGCTCCTTTTGGTTAGCTCACCCTTTTTTTATTATACTGTTAGTTGCAGTAGCGTCTGGTTGACCGGCCAATCCATCCAGTGGACAGCTATTCCAAAGGCTCCAACTTCGCAGTCTTCGTCAGATCCAGCAGCAGCTGTTTTTTCAAGGCCTCCCATCACATCCGAAGCATCAGGCTCAGGGACGACATAGTTATGCAACTCCAATGGGTGCTCAGATTCATCCTCAGTTGGGCCACGTGGATGTGGGTGTGGGTGAGTCTCGGCATACTCTGATATGAGCCGATTGTGATCTCGTAACCAGTGCCGTGTTTACACGTGAAGAAGAGAGAAAGAGAAGTAGCTAAGCTTCCTTTAACCCTTAAACGCTCTTAGAGATTAAGGTTAATTGTTGAAAATTCCCTCTTAATAAACCATAAAAAGCTATTTTATAGGTTACAACTACAAGAGATGATAACCTAAATTAAAAAGGAAAAATACTTTAAACTTAACTAAAAAAAGGGAAAAACACCAAACTCTTAATCTAATGCTAAAAGGGAAATCATTAAGGCCGTAGTTCCAACACCAAAACCATATCTCATATCATACTCCTATGCAGGTGATGCACAAAGCCGAGAGAAACAACCAAGTAGGTGCAGTTACAGATGAAGAACAAGCGAAACAAAGGCAGTTAAAGGGCATCTTAGAAAAGTTGACCCCGCAAAACTTTGGAGAAATGTTGGAGCAAGTTAAAAGTGTCAAAATCGACAAAGCTGTTACTCTTATTGGTCTAGTTACACAGATATTTGACAAAGCCTTGATGGAACCTACCTTCGGTGAGATGTATGCAGATTTATGTTATCATCTGTCTGGGGCGTTACCTGATTTCAATGAGGATGGTGAAAAGATTACCTTCAAAAGATTGCTTCTGGATAAATGTCAGGAGGAATTTGAGAGAGGAGAGAAAGAAGCCAGTAGAGTTGCTGAAGTAGAACAAACTGAGGAGGAAAGGGAGGAGAAGAGACTCAAGTTTCGGAGGAGAAGGCTCGGTAATATTAGACTTATTGGTGAGTTATACAAGAAAAGGATGTTGACTGAGAAAATCATGCACGCATGCATCCAGAAGTTGCTCGGGGATGATCAGGAAGATCCACAGGAAGAGAACATAGAAGCTCTGTGTGAACTAATGAGTACGATCGGAGTTATGATCGATCATCACAGAGCTAAGGTCCATATGGATGCATATTTTGAGAGAATGAAAATGCTATCATGCAAACAAGAATTGTCTTCCAGGGCCAGGTTCATGTTAATTAATGCCATCGATCTGAGAAAGAACAAATGGCAAGAGAGAATGAAAGTTGAAGGGCCAATTCCGGAAACAGTCGGAAATAAAGATTCTTGCGTCTTTCTCAAGGAAACAAATGAAAGCATGGATGTCAATGGGTTTCATGTTCTTCCTTCACAGGTAAGCATGCTGTATACATCTTGTTTACAAGACACATGTTCAATTTGTTCCTTTGTCTTTCACTTGCAGGTAGAATCTGTGAGGCGTCTGTTTGAGAGACATCCAGACATTGCAGTAGGTTTCCGTTCAAAGAACCAGCTTCTGAGGAATTCTTGCATGAATTCCCTTCTCAGCTTAATCGAGACACTGTGTCAACCACTCGAAGATCTCTCCAATGAAGATCTTGTTGGAGCAGACATCGCAGTGACTTATGTGAAAGATTTAGGCTTTAGTGTGGATTGGTTGGAGAAGAAGCTGGACGAAGTAAAAGAAAAGAAGAAGAAAGAGCTGTCTGGTTCTGCCATGCTTCAAGAAACAGAGGAAAGTTTGCTGAAGCTGAAGCGAAAGTGTGCAGAGCTTGAGGCTCTAGCTGAGGAGCAGAAGGCCGAGTTGTCGGCCACCAGAACTCCTCTCTCATTCGACGATGTTGTTTGATGACTTGAACAGCTCAAGCTGAGCTCTTAGACATTTGGTTTTCTACTATCTAAGTTTCTCCGTTGGTTTTCAAAATAAGAGACCATCTTGGTTTTAGTAAGTGGAGTTTTGAATCACAGTTTCATTTTGTTTGCCTCAGATTATATTTGTCACTCTTCACATACACAACAATCACACGATATAGCAACGACTCTGTTTCTTTATAACAAGACGTGCGAGAGAGGCTTTCCCACTTTACCGAGAGCCCAGTAGCAAAAGCTCCAACTCTACTAACCGAATATAACCAAAACTAGAATTATCTGTAACTTTTAATCAAATTTATATTTTAATGGATTTTAAAATTTTACTAAGTGTTATTCATTATATTATTTTGAGAAAACGATCTATTTCCCCACGAAAATTATGATATAGCACCAAATATTCATCAAAGTATGACCCCGTGTTATTTATCTCCGAAAACAAAGTTCGAAATCTATTTCTCTATCATTTTTGGTTTATTCACGATTTCTGAAAATCGAATTTAAAATCTTGAATCTCATATAATAAACCGATGAAAACTAAACCAAGATCAAAAAATACCCGACCAAACATAGATCTGGATCAAAACTGTAACCTGGTCCGACATTTAAACTTAAAATAGATCGGGTCTTAATCTGGTTAGTCATTGGATTAACATAGTTTACGGTTTGTTTAAAAACAGTAAACCACCATAAATCGATTTTATGGGGTTTTTAGATTTAGATCTTTATAGCTGTGGGGAAATTTTAATAAATTTTATATTGGTGGGGAAATAGGTTTCGAACTTTGTTTTCGGATAAAAATAGCACATGATAATACTTTGGTGAACATCTGGTGCTATATCATACTTCTCGTGGGAAAATAGATCGTCTTTCTTATTATTTTTAAATTTATTGTTAGAATTATTTATTGATGATCTTTATTTATAAATCTGTATTATTCAATCGTATCAATTTACAAATAAATTTAATTTTATATTAGATTGGTTGGATAAATAAATTTTTGTTATTTATAAATATTAATTAAAATTCACAGTTTTAGAATTAAATTTTATAGGTTATAATATAATTAAATTAACTAAACTGAATTTAAGAAATGACATGGTTTGGCTCGAATTTTTTTTTAATAAATACAAAGTATCTTTTCCATTTTTTTAATCAAAAAGTATCTTTTTCCATAAATTCGAATACAATCTCTCACTGGAGAGGGCGATTCCCTCTGTTTACTTAACCAGTTGTTAGGGTTTTATGTAATCATCTGATCATCCAAATCAGTTTTATAGGGTTTCTTCTGTTTTCATCGGCACTAAATTAAATGGGTGAGCAAATGGAAAGGAAATTCGCTTGGGTTTTGAAAAAGTTCTCCTCTTTGCAAGATGATGAATACTACTCTCGTCCCTTCTCAGTCGCCGGCTGCAACTGGTAACGATTTTACAAACATCTCTCGTCCAGTCCAGCTCGTCGTTGTGGAATTTAAATTTAACATGGGCTCTGTTTTTTAGGCGCCTTGTTACTTATCCCAAGGGACGAGAGGGTGATACTGATGGTTAGGGCAAGATTATCAGTGGTCCCGAGACAAAGTCCCTTAAGTTTTGTCGGTCCCTTAAATTTTTTTTTTTTGTCAGTTTTCGTGAAGGTCCGGCCCTTAATTAAGGGATTTTCCTTCTGTTTTTTCTTCGGTCTCTGTGTTTTTTCTTTAAAGAGCCTGTGTTAAGGCACCCCCTATAATCTTGCCTTTACTTGTCACTGTATCTTTAACTTGCGGATCCTGAGTCTTTGCCACCTGGATGGTCAAAAGAAGTCAACTTTACCCTTACCGTTGTGTTTAAGCGTTTCGGCAAATTGAACAAAGTATTAGGTGATTGTTTTTGCTTGGTGACCGACCTACAAGTTTGAGCAATTCTTGGTTCATTGTTACGGCTTGTTGTGTCATATTTGAGCTTAATGCCCTGTTTTTTCTTTATCTAGTAGTAGTGTCTCTCTAGCTGCTGTATAGAGTACATCACTTGTGCAAAGTTTTGATCTAGTAGTAGTGTCTCTGTAGCTGCTGTATAGAGTACATCACTTGTGCAAAGTTTTGATTTTTGAATATCTTTCTTCATTCCTTGTATGCTCGTTCTGATTAGAAAAAAAAAATCTTATGTTCTGTTTTTGTGGGGAAGGTGGTGGGCAATGTTGTTTCAATACAGAGGATACGAGTTGGGGTCATAATAAGTTCATTTCTCTTACCAAGCTTCATTCCAAGGGTAGAGGATTTCTGGTGAAGAACAAACTCACCATCGTCGCTGAACTGCATGTTTTTCCAGAGGAAAATGTGAGTATTGCTGCCCCTCTTAGCAGCAAAGATGAAACTCAAGCTGAAGAAAAAGCTGAGGATGCGGATTTAGTAGATGATGGCGCATCTCAAGAGGGTTCTGACGATGATGTTGACGGTACTTCTGACTGGGTTACAGATAACGATGGTTCTTCTGAAGAGGATGTGGAAAATTTTGATGTTTCATCTTCTTGTGGGGACATGAGTCCAAGTCCTCTCGACCAATCCAGTGCCTTGGAAGACGCTGAGACTGAGGTTTTCAATGAGTTTGACTTTTCTCCTTCTCAGGTAAGAACTGGTAATCCATCTTCTTCTATTGTTGTTAGAGAGAAAGCTCTAATCTGAAACTGAACCGTGACAGCATGTTCTATCATATGTCCACATCTCTTATTTTATGGGGCAAACCTTTCTTCTAGAAAACAAAGTCTCTGGTTTATGTTCATTTCACTTGTTAGGTCTTACTCTCGCAATCTTGTTTCCAACATAGTTTCACGCTGTTTAGTGGCTAACAGGTAGAATCAGTGAGCCACATATTCAGAAGACACCCGGACATAGCAATAGGATTCCGCCCAAGGAACGGACAGATCAGAAGAGCTTACATGAATGAACTCCTTAGCCTCATCGAGATGCTATGCCAGTCACCAGAGAAGCTATCCGAGGATGATCTGAGCGATGCTGATGACACACTGGCTGATCTGATTGATGTCGGTTTTAGATTGGATTGGCTGAAGACTAAGCTGAACGAAGTCGCTGAAAAGAAGAAGAAGAAAGAACAGACTAGTGGGGCGCGATTACGAACAATGGAGGAACAGTTGCGGAAGCTGAAGCTAATGTTCTTGGATCTTAGAACTCAGCTTCTGATGGAAAAGACCGAGGCTCTGGTGGCAAGGGCTCCTCTCTCCTTCAACGATGTTGTTTCCTGATTTGAGAGGATTCTTGTAGAATTGTAGGTGAATCTTGATGTCTTGATTGAGACAAGTGTTTTCAAGTTCATATTTTAATGTTCCTCTGTCATTTGATGACTTTTCCTGGCAGAATTGAAGTTTGGTTTTCTAATCTGTTTGAGTTCTTCAAATTACTGTTGTTGCTAGAGCGTGAGAACTCGGACACTCTCTTAATTGCTCTGTTTCCTCCTCTTAATTGCTCTGTTTCTTCAGAGTTAGACTCTCTCGGTGCCTTCTGGTACTTTTAGTAGTCTTAAAGGTTGTGCTGATCTTTGGATTGTGTGAACCTTATCATTATTCTCTTTATGTTTGTATAAAAGTACGGAGTTTCTTGATAATGAAGCAATCTACTTGGGAATATGGTTCGGTTTTATTTGGTTTAGCTTGGTTTGGTTTATCTCGGGTCTAAACCTATTTTTATAAATAATCATACAGAGTTTTGATTTCTCCTCCCTGCAACCCTAAACCCTACAAACAACTTTCTTGCGTGCTATTGTTTTGCTCGTTTCCAAAATCAGTTTATAGGGTTTTACTGTTGCTACTATTGGCTACTATTGTTCTCTATCTATAAACTTTCACCATATCAATGGATGGGCATATGAAGAAGAAACTAACTTGTGTTTTCAAACACTTCTGTTTGAAAGATGACGAGTGCCACTACTCTCTTCCCTTCAATTTCGCCGGCTGCGATTGGTAAATAAAGGAAACGATTACAGAGATTTTTGTAAATAAAGGTCCGTTTTCTGTAGTTTGATATTTGTTTTTGATGCAGGCGGCTTGTTGCTTTTCGCAAAAGAGATACGGATGGTGGCTACTTGTCCATGTATCTGGATCTCGCCCCTGGAACGCTGCCACCAGGATGGAGAAGAGACGTGAAGTTTAGCCTCACTCTTGTGACAAAGGGTTTGCCTAGTTTGAACAAAACATTAGGTGACTGTTCTGCATTTATGCTCCTTATCACTTTGTCATTTGGTTTTAACTTGTATGTACTGTCTTTTCTCTATGTTAAATCACTTGATGAAACATCTTCTTTTTTTTGTGTGATCATGACAGGAGGGCAAGGCTGTTTCGATGCAGAGAATAACAGTTGTGGCTTTGAAAAGTTCTTGCCTCTTTCCATACTTTGGAGATACCTCGATGGTTACAGACTCACTATCATCGCTGAACTAGACGTTATCCCAGCTATTGTGTTACCAGAGGAACCTGCGAACATTATTAAACCATCTCTGAGCTGCAACCTAGCTGATGATGCATCTGTCAGCAGATCTCAGGTGGACCAAGTGTCTTGTCAAGTGGAGCAAAAAACTGAGAACCCATCGAACCACGATCCAGATGTAAATGGTGTTACAGGAGTTAACACTGTGGCATCTGGTATTGCACTTAAGGAGATTCAACCTGTAAAGGAGACAACTGATGTCAATGGGTTTGAGGTTTTGTCTGCTCAGGTAATAATGCAACTTAAGCAGACTTGTGTTGTTCCAAATCTCTGGAGAATGCTCTTTCTCATTAGCTTTGTATATATATTTTCACCTCGCAGGTAGAATCTGTGAAGCTTATATTTGAAAGACACCCAGACATTGCTGTGGAGTTTAACGCAAAGAACCAACATCTCAGGAACGCATGTATGGCTTTCCTGCTAAGCTTAGTGGAGACGTTATGCCAGTCACTTGAGAAGCTCTCCAATGAAGATCTAGTGGAAGCAGACATTGCGCTGACATACTTGAAAGATGCTGGCTTTAAGGTGGATTGGCTGGAGAAGAAGCTAGACCAACTAAAAGACAAAAAGGAGGAAGAGCAGTCTTGTTTGGCTCGGCTCCAAGGAATTGAGGAAAATCTACAGAAACTGAAGCAGGCGTGTTCAGAGCTGGATGTTCTTGCGGAGGACGAGAAGGCAGACTTGTTAGCCACAAGAATTGCTCTGTCTTTCGATGATATTGTTTGATTGATGACTTAATTTGATTTATTAGGCATTTTGGTGTTCTGATATCTTAGTTTCTCCATTGGCTTCTAAGTAGGCATTGCCACAAAGGTTTTTGCTTCTAACATTTTTGTTCTCTTACTGAGTTTCTTGACGACCAAACTAAATAGATTTGCCTGAAACAGAGATCTTGGAGAGTTCATAGGCACTTGGAGTTGGAGTTCATCAACTAGATTTTGAAATGAGAATACGCTATATGTTAAAAGTTTGTCATGTTTTTTTTTTTTTTGTGACGCATTGAGTAGAGAGTGACGCTTGAAGAGCAGCATGCTTATCAATCTTGATTAATCTATACTAGGACTATCTGAGGCTTCATGGAACCTCCACATCAGCAGAATAAAAATTAAAAATAAGTAAATATACAATAGAGTAAAAATAGATAATAAGTAATATACCATATAAAAATAGAAATATTTGATTAAAATATATTTGAAAATATATATATAATAAAATAAATCATAAAGTAAACATACAATATAAGAAAAAATAGATAATAAGAAAATATACCATATAAATATATTACATTAAATATCTATTTGAAATTGTATGTAAAATCAATAAATATACAATATAAAAATTAAAATATTACATTAAACATCTATCTTAATAGTGCAATTTGATATAAAAGCAAAATAAATATAAACACTAAATATACAACATAAGAAAAAATAAATAATAAATATACAATTATCTGAGACTCCAGTTAGTGTCCACATAAATAAAAAAAATCTTTTTAAGAAAATTCACGTGGCATTATTACAAAAGAGTAAATATTAATATAACAAAAATAAATAATAAGTCAATATACAATATAAAAATAGAAATATTACATTCAACATCTATCTGATAAATTTATAATAAAATAGAAAATAAATAAATATACAATATAAAAATATAAATATCATATTAAACATCTAACGTAATATTATAATTTGATATACAAGTAAAAAAAATAGAATAAGTAAATATACAATATAAGAACAAATAAACAATAAGTAAATGCACAATATCAGAAATTGAAAAACTAAATTAAACATCTATCTAAAAATTCATGGGAAATTAATAATTAGCAAATATAGATTAAATCTATCTTAATATTAATAAGTAAATATACAATACAATATAAGGAAAAATCTCTATAATATTATTTGAGAAGTCAGTTTCTTTTGCGTCACGCTCACGATAACTCTCACGATGGTTGATTACATTGATACCCTTAATGAATTTAAAATATTATATTTAAATACTATTATTGATTTTTATTTAGTTTCCTTTTAAAATTTTCCAAATAACATATATAATAAAAAGAAATATTTATAAAGTGTAAAAGCAAATTTAAAACGAAAATATATGTATACATAATATGATTTCATTAAAAGGAAAATTTACAAAATAGTAATATTCCATTAAAACAATATTAATAACATAAAATATACTAATAAATACTTTCTTTATATTTATATTTTCACAGATATTCTTGATATTAGAAAAATAAATTTTGTTTCTTATAAAACATAATTTTAAACAGTACAACAATATATTTTCAAAGTAATAGAAATATTTTTTATATATCTATCTACTGTTTTAGTTGATTACATAAAATAATTAAGTAACATAAACTGATATATGTTTAATTAACTAAAATTAGTTTATAATTAGTACTATTGAAATGTTATTTATTTTTCTTATATTTAGTTAATTATAATATCTTTCAGTTAATTTACGGCAAAAATTATCCACAAATTATATTTTACTTATATAATATGATTTCTCAAATAAAATCACAATTATTTTACTGCTTATTTTTAAGAGATATTAAAAACTAAAATAAATTTTAACAATAAAAATATTTTGATCAAATAATTACAAAATATTTTAAAATAACATTGCACTATATACTTTAACGAGGTAGATATATTATATTTTATCATTGTTAAAATTTTATGTTTTCTTAATATTAAATTTTCTTTTAAATTTTATGTTTTTATGCTTGTGGAACTTAATATAACCATAATCAAATGGCATAAAATTATTTAGAATTTATAAAAATATTTTAATTATAGTAAATTGATATGTATTCATGACCTTCCAAAAAATATCAGTTACCTATGTATGTAACTTCCAATAGATCATCACTTTATTTTCTAATATCTTTAAAAAGACAATATTTAATTTGTATATATTATGAAAATAAATGAACATTTAACTATAAATAAAATTAATTTGACTTGACTTAATTATAATAAAAATAATTATACTTGGTTTGAATTTGAAAGAATATATGTAACTCAATATGCTCATAATAAGAGTTACTCGACTAATCCAACTTATATCTAAAATCATAGATTTAACTACAATAAGAAAATATAATTTTATGATAATAATAATTTATTTTTTAAATATAAATTATAGGATAACTCAAAACACATTAACAAATGAATATTAAAATATTAACCAACTGTTACAGGTTAGTTCTTTTGTAAAATTTATATATATGCATGAGACTTCAGAATGTTATCGTTATACTAATTTACGTAATTTGGAATCAAACACTTTAGTTTATTTTTTATTTCATTTTAAGCACAATATATCTTAAGTCATACATAATTTTCTAAAATATATTTACATATCGAAAGACAACAACCAACCTAAATGCAAATAAGAAAGTTAATCAAAATTGTAATATATTTAGAATAAAAAATATTATAGTTGAATTTAGAGAAATAGATACAATCCAATATAACCAAATGATAACTAAATCGACTGTAAAAACAACAAAGTTTACTAGATATAACATATTTAAAATTAAATGTCTAATTAAAGTAATATAATATTATTAATATATATAATGCATAAAATTATAAATTTTTAGAAATAAATTATTATAATATATATTTACTTTATAAATATTTATATCCGTGCATGAGCACGGAAAAATCACCTAGTCAGTAATAAGTTTATATGAAATAAAATGTTTACATTAAACATATATTATAATCTTATCATTTGATATAAAGCAATAAGTTTAGAATAAGTAAATATACAAAATAAGAAAAATATACAATAAGTAAAGGGATATATAATATAAAAATGTAAAAACTAAATTAAACATATATATGAAAATGTATAATAAAATAAATAATAATAAATATACAATATAAGAAATAAAAATATTACACTAAATATCTATCATAATATTAGATAAGTAAATATACAATATAAGAAATATACAATATAAGAAAAATAAAAGTAAGTATATATATGATATAAGAAATATAAAAGTACATTTAAACATTTATCTGAAAATGTATAGTAAAATAAATAATAACTGAATATACAATATAAAAAATAGAAATAATACATTAAACATTTATCGTAATTTTACCATTATAAAATCAAAATAACTCTGCGCGTAGAGCAGATTAGCCCTAGTACTTCAAAAAATTACTAAGCGGTTAGTTGTCACTAAACCGATTTTTAGAAAAAAATTGTTTAATTTCTGACCCCCTTTTACGGTTTAGGCAGATAGATAGAAGCTAGTGAAAAACATATGGTCAAGCTAGTTCGATTTTTTTTCCTGTCTAAAAGTTATTATAGCAAATGCTAATTTGAGTAATATTTTATATTTTTAGAGTTATTACAGCAAATGTTCCAATTAAATATTGTTTATCAAAAAATATGAACATAAAAATTGATATGATATATCGCATCATGAAAACCAAAATAAACTTTTGAAAAACAATCTATCTATCAGAAAATATGATTTGACAAATACACCTACAAGAGAAATCAATGATGAATTTCTAACCGAAATTTGGTTGGATGTTGCCAATACATCTATATCAAAACAATCTAATTCCACATTTTGACAATCAAAGTGCTTTCCCGCATAACAACGGTCTGTAGTCATTTTCATTGCCTATATGATCAAAGTTATCCAGATAAAGATAAATCTTTTCTTTGGTTAAAACCTCTGTTCAAAAACTCGCCCGAGGAGCCGATTACTCGTCCGAGAATACGGTACTCGGAGACCCACCGCGGCGAGTTGGTGATGATCGGTGGCGTTAAGCGTTGACCCGAATTTTGCCGGCTTTGACCGCTTAATCTAAGAAACTCGGCGAGTAAATCTGAAATCGGAGTTAAATTTTATAAACATTCATGCTCAAATCTTTTTATCCAACACAATCCACACGTCTTTTATTAAGATCTGTAAAGATTAGATCAAAACCAACGACAAAAATAATAGAAACAAGAGTGAAAGTGAAAAGCGTGTTAGAAAGTGTAATGGGGACGAGGAATTTGTCAGGCGAAAGGAGTGAAGAAGATAATGTCTCAAAATTACTTTATTATCATTTATTAAAAATGATTAAAAATATATTTAAAAATCATGAAGGAAGTTTGAAACCGCATTGGTTCAATACAAAATTGTTGCCAATGCCACTAACCCTGCGAAATTTATTTATTTAGAATACAAATTTAATATATATCTATATTATGTCTGTATAAAAGTCTAGATTCTCAATTAATTCACTAGGCACATACCAACCTCTCGATTCAGGCACAACATAATTTCAAATATGGTGTATAAATAAGATATTATATATAAAAAAATACAAAAATTCCTCTCCGCGTACTCCCCGATTTTTTTCCGATTTTTCAATAAATCGCTAGGCCCATAGACGCCGCACGCGTAGCGCCTAGCGAGTTTCCGAACAAGGGTTAAAACAGTTCCAGAAGAAATTCCTTCCGAAAATTTTGCTTTAGAACCCATCAAACAATCTACGGTAACTATAACAGTGAATATGGAAACAAAACGAATATATCTCTGATATCCCCAGAAATGTTAAAAGACGCCACCAAAGTAAAACCATAACTAGATTAGAATCTGCTTCATGCGCGATTAAGTTATATTTTTATAGTTAAACATTTGTTTTGTTTTATAGATTGTTTGAGTTTACCTTTTTTATCTTCTAGAATGAATGTATGTTGTCACTGGGTTCTAAAAGCCTAATATAAATCCATATATGTATATGGACTGTTTGAGTTCGAAGTTGCTCCATTTCTAGGTCTCCTTTGGTTTTCGTGATTATGAAGCAATCTCTTTAGGAATATGAACAGAGTTTGGCACTTGAAAAGACGCTTCAATGGGAGTGGCTCTACGTAGACTTCTTCAATAGTCATCCGTTTGTACACTTCACCAACTCGTAATTATAGCAGAGCATCAATTTACGAAGGATAAAAAACTGTTTGCATTCACTATTCGAGATTCATGCATTTCTCTTCATTTATATATATCTTTTGCAGGTAGAGAGTTTCCTCACAAAAACACAACTTCCTCACAGGTTTTGTAAGGTAAGCATAGTTTCTCCCTTGTCTTTCAGTCTTTGAAATCTAGGGTTACATAGAGATATTTTTCTGTTGAGCTTTCTGAATTTGTGTCGTTGTGTGTGTGATAATCAGACGAAGGGTCTTTTTTTTTCTATAGGTCTTGTATTTTCATTTCGAGGAATCCTTATTATGTCAATGGGGAAGCAAGTTGGCAAGAAGTTCGCTTGGGTGATAAAGAACTTCTCCTCATTGGAATGTGAGATCTGTTACTCTGCTCCTGTCCTGATAGGTGACCGCAAACGGTAAAAGTTAAGTTTCTTTTCCTCGCATGTTTTTGCCGGTCTAGATATATGCTATATCATCATCCACAGTTTTGATGACTTCTTTCTTCTTGTTTTCTTCAGGCGTCTTTATGCCTATCCCAAGGGAGACAATTGTCATTACTTGTCTCTGTATCTGGAAGTTGTTGACTGGAAATCATTGCCTCTGGATGGAGAAGATTTGTAAAATTTCGGCTATAAGTAGTCAAACAGTCTTACGACATAGACTTAGTAATGAAAGGTGATTCTTGTCATTTTGTTTAATGGTCCTTGTCAGTTAAATTTCAGCAACACACCGTGTAATATCACTCTAAGTTGTAAACTGATGTCTAGTTCACAAGGATTTTAGTTCAGGTAGAATTTTTTCTTACATGCTAATTTGACTACTGTTATGAATTCTTCAGAAACGCATCGCTGGTTTGATAAGAAGATTAATTTCGGGTTGAGGATTTCCATTGATTCCCCTTACCAAACTTCATGATGAAATGGAAGGTTTTCTGGAAGATGGAGATCTCATAGTTGTTGCTGAGGTAGATGTTCTTGAAGTTATTGGCACATTAGATGAACCAGACAAATCTAAAGAGGCAAGCAGTAATCTGAAAAATATTAATGGAGATGATGATTACATCAAAGTAGCTACATTTGGAATAGGTAGCATGGATATCAATGGCTTTCAAGTTCTTCCCTCACAGGTAATAATCTTGAGAATGGTGCAACCTTCTGTTACTTCAGAAGAAGCAAATGCCATATGTGTTATAATATGTTTCGTACATTTGTTTTACACTTGCAGGTAATATCTGTGAGACGTGTATTTGAAAGACATCCTTACATTGCATCCCGATTCTATCCAAAGAACCAACATGCGAGGAAGGCATGCATGAATGCTTTGCTCAGCTTAATTGAGACGCTGTGCCAGTCACTTGATGAGATCTCCAATAATTATATTGTGGAAGCAGACACTGCACTTGCATACTTGAAAGCTGAGCATTTCAATGTGGAATGGTTGGAGAAGAAGCTGGACTAAGTAAAAGAAAAGAAGGAGAAAGAGCAGTCCAGTTTGGTCAGGCTCCAAGAGATGGAGGATAATTTACTTGAACTGAAGCAAAAATGTTCAGACCTGGATGCTTTAGTGGAGAAGGAAGAGGCTGAGTTGTCGGCTATCAGAACTCCTCTGTCACTTGATGATGTTGTTTGATGTCTTTAGTTCTTAGTAGTTTGGTAGCTTCTGGCTTGTTTCAGTGACAAGAGGTCCTCTTGTTAGGTAATTGAATTTATGTCTAAGGTTTACACATTTCATGAATGAGCTATTACTGCTATTTTCTATCAAAAGTTTCGGTTATCAGTGAGATTTGGATAAATTAATCTACATCATGAACATGTATTCCTTTTCTTTGAGAAATTCTTAGGAACTTTTTATAGAAAGCTGTCACATTTTGCGACTCATTGAACAGAGATTGGCGCTTGAAGAGTGACACGAGCATGAACCTTGCTGGTAAAGTAATCCTCTCTGATGCATGAAAACAAAAGTAGCACTTGAAGACTTGTGGTCATGCAAGTTGACTCTAGCCTGTAGTAACACTTGTTTACTATTCGTAATAATGTCAAGAGTAGCAAGTCACGATGAGCCAAGACTACGCGTATTCACCGCAGTGGACTGACTCATAGGAAAGGAAATGGAGACTGACTATATAGACATGAATAATATTTCTTTTTTTTTTTAAAAAAAAGACATGACATGAGTCTTCTTTTGTCAACAAAAAGACATGAATAATATGCAGCATAATAATTTGGTGAGAAATAGAGTCTTCTGTTTTTAGTATAGTAAAAATTCTGTAAATTAATATTTGATAAATTAATAAACATAATAAATTAATAGTTTTTTTTCGATCCCAAATTGAATCGATTCAGAATATGAGAAAACTCGCTAAAATAGTATTTAATTTTTTAGAAGATCTCATTTAAATATAGAGTCCCACTAGTATCATAAAATAAAAAAAAATTATATAGTTTATGTAGGTATAAACAAAATATTATATTATTTGTTCTATATTCACAATATAATTATTTATATATTTTCCAGACACTTCAATATGTTTTGATAATATTTTGAACATTATATCTAAAATCACATTTAAATCGAAACATAATTTATATACATTTGTATGAAAATCTATTTAACTTAAGACTTTCTACTCATATGGTTTTATGATCATTTGAATCTTATTATAGCAAAATTTATGGTTTTAAACCCTTGATCATAATTTTTTTAATGTAGACTTTTAACAGTTTAAGTAATTTATTGTTGTTTTTGAAAATTCAAACATAACATATACAGAAATATAAATTTATTATCCGGTTAATGTGATAGCTTAATTTATTTTGATAATATATAATTAAAAAACGATAGAATATACACAAATTTCTATCAAAATGTTATTATTTAAAATCATTCATTGTTATATTATTTAATCATATTATGTAATTATGTAGTTTTTGTTTAAAAGAAAGAATATTTTTCGTAGATTACTAACTAATTTTATAGTTAGTTTAATTTAGTGAGAATAATATATGTTTAGATGGACTCGTTTATTTTTCTAAGAATTTTAAGAGTCAATATAATGATGACACATGACGTTGTTCACATACAATTAATATATAAAAGATGATTTGGTTTATCTCAGTCCAATTATCTCTAAAATGATTTAAATCTATGTAGTATTCTATTCTGGTTTAAGAAATACTAGTCTTTGACTCGCATATCCGTGCGAATAATATATACTATAACTATAAATTTATAAAAAATAGCATACTTTCTATTTTTTTGTTTATAATAAATTTTTATTTAACATTAAACTATTAAATGCAAAATTAACCAATGCACTAATTTAAACTAATATTTAAAAATTTAGTAACATTTTATTAGATTTTTCTCAGAGATTTTGATAATGTAAATAATTAAATAGATGTAATTGATAAAATGAATTACTATGACTTTCTTATGGTAAATAAAAATGGTATTTCTCTTTTAATAGAGAAGATTGGAAAAGAAAATTAGATTTTAATAAGTTTGAGAAATATTCATATTAAAAAACAAATGCTTTTAGTTTTAGAAACAATACCTATAAAAATAATTTTGGGGTTTATAAAACTATAAATATGGATCTAAGATTTTTAAATTATTCATTCACACAATCAATAAAATACTTAAACATATATTTGCCTCAACCAGTGTAGCTTTCTATCATTCCTTAAAGTTTGATTCTATTTGTCTTCATAACATAATTCTCTTTCCCTTCAACCCTAAACAAGTAATATTGATTTTTTTGTAATTTTAAACAAGTAATATTGTTGTGTGCAATTTGCGCTTTTCCGAGTCAGTTTCTAAGGTTTTGATGTCTCTTAATGGACTTAGCGCAAAAATTTTTGATTCGATTCGATAGGTCATTCGTTTCGATTTGATCTGAAAATTTGGAGATCCGTAAATTTTCATAGTTGTTAAAAACAAAACAAATCATAAATACTAAAAAAAAGTTGTGTTGGGTATCCACTCCACTCCACTCCAATTTTTATATAAATAGATGTGTATCTATAGTTAAATCTAGAATTTTAAATGTATAATTTTATATAATTATTATGTTAACATATAATTTATTAAGTTTATTTATATCTGATAAAATATTAAATTAAGAAAGGAATTTAATTTTTGTAAAAACTACAAATTTTATAAACTTTATGTTTTATTAAAATTTATGGAACATATAATTTCACTAATCTTTACTTTTTATTTTAAAATATTTTTCAAAACAATCTTGTAAAGTTTCTAAATTTACTTGTATCGAAGAAAATGGATGAAATATCAGTAATTATTCTTAAATATCTATAATTATCTGGATATTTGAAAAAACTGAATATCTATATTTTTATGAAGAAAAAAATCGATAAATATTTGTAAAATACAAAGTAAATCCAAATATTAAAAAAAAAAAAACTGTAGTATGACTTCATAGCCTGTTTAGTGAGGGTTGCTTGGTTAGCTGCTTTGGGCTTGTATTTTTTGTGTTTCAAAAAAAAGGAAAGCATCAAAAATAAATGGACCACAAGCTTTCCTTATGCTTTATAAACAGTCGAATATCTTATAAGAAGACTATCAATTATAATCATAATCAATATTTGATCAAAAAAAAAAAAAGAAAGCATAATCAATACATCAGCTATTCAGGTTTAAACCCTAAATCTCTCTTCTTTCTTTCCCCCAATTCTCTTCTCCTCTTTTAAATCTTCACCATATTAATGGATGGGCATACGAAGAGGAAACTCACTTGCGTTTTCAAAAGCTTGTGTTTGCAAGATGACGAGTGCCACTACTCTCCTCCCTTCAAGGTCGCCGACTGTGATTGGTAAATAAAGAAACGATTTCAAAGTGTTCTCGTCCGTTTTCTGGAGTTTAAAATTAGATTGATGTATGTTCTTTTTTTTTTTTGGTTACAGGCGTCTTGTTGCTTTTCGCAAAAGAGATACGGATGGTGGCTACTTGTCTATGTATCTGGAACTTGCCCCTGGAACGTTGCCACCGGGATGGAGAAGAGACGTGGAGTTTAGCCTCACTCCTGTGAAAAAGGGTTTGAGTAATTCGAACAAAACATTAGGTGATTTTACTATCTTTTCATTTCTGAGAAGTATGCAAATTTTAAGCTCTATGCTCCTATAACTTATCATCTCTGTATTTCCTGTATAAACTAATGAAAAGTCTGAATCTTTTTTTAACAACTTGTTGAAACATCTCTGTTTTTTTTTTGCTCTTGTTCTGTTTTATGGACATGACAGAAGGGCAAGGCTGTTTCGATGCGGTGAATAACAGTTGGGGCTTTGAAGAGTTCTTGCCTCTTTCAAAACTTTCGGAACATCTGATGGATTATAACCTCACCGTTATCGCTGAACTAGACGTTATGCCAGCTACTGTCTTACCAGAGGAACCTGTGAAGGAGACAACGGATGTCAATGGGTTTGAGGTTTTGTCTTGTCAGGTAATAATGCTACTTAAGGAGACTTGTGGTGTTGTTACCTTCACGTAAACGCTTTGTATAATCTGTTTTTGTTTTTAAATCTCAGGTAGAATCTGTGAAGCGTATATTTGAAAGACATCCAGACATTGCTGTGGAGTTTAATGCAAAGAACCAACATCTCAGGAACGCATGTATGACTTTCCTGCTAAGCTTAGTGGAAACGTTATGCCAGTCACTTGAGAAGCTCTCCACTGAAGATCTTGTGGAAGCAGACATTGCGCTGACATACTTGAAAGATGCAGGGTTTAAGGTGGATTGGCTGGAGAAGAAGCTAGACCAATTAAAAGACAAAAAGGAGAAAGAGCAGTCTTGTTTGGCTCGGCTCCAAGAAATCGAGGAAAATCTACAGAAACTGAAGCAGAAGTGTTCAGAGCTGGATCTTCTTGCGGAGGAGGAGAAGGCAGACTTGTTAGCCACAAGAATTGCTCTGTCTTTCGACGATATTGTTTGATTGATAAGTGATGACTTAATTTGATTTATTAGGCATGTTGGTGTTCTGATATCTTGGTTTTAAGTAGGAGGTGCTCTTGTAACTATGTCATTCTGTGGTTAAGTATATTGCCACAAAGGTTTTTGCTTCTAACAACTTTGTTCTCTTACTGAGTTTCTTGACGACCAAACTAAATAGATTTGCCTGAAACAGAGATCTTGGAGAGTTCATAGGCACTTGGAGTTGGAGTTCGTCAACTAGATTTTTAAATGAGAATACGGTATATGTAAAAAGTTATGTTTTTTTTTTTGTGTGAAATATTGAGCAGAGAGACTGACACTTCAATAGCAGCATGCTTATCAATCTTTGATTAATACTTCAAAAAAATAATAAGCTTACTTGCCAACTAAACTGATTTTTAGAAAAACTAGTTTCATTTCTGACCCCGTTTTACCGTCTATGCGCTAGGCAGATACCTAGAAGCTTCTGAAAAACAGACGGTCAAGCTAGTTCGATTTTTTTCTCCGTCTTAAAGTTCTTTATTCAGTAATGTCTATAAAACAATAACATAAAAGTCGATATAATGTGCAAACAATGACATAAAAGTTGATATGATGTATCGTATCAAGAAATCCAAACAGTCTATTGAAAAACAATCTAATATGATCTGACAAATACGCCTACAAAAGAAATCAATAAAAAGAAATCAATAAGGAATTCCAGACCAAAATTTAGTAGGATGTTGCTTATACACTAATATCAGAATGATCTTATTCTCAGAATGATCTTATTCTGTATTTTCGACAATCGAAGTGATTACCCCGCATAACAATAGAACTGTCCAAAAAAAAAATTCCTTCAAAAAAATTTACTCTAGAACTCGTCAAACAATTTGTGAAAATCAGAGCAAAACCGATATATCTTAGATTACAAAAGCTGGCGGAAAACGAAAACATATTGAAAGACACCACCAAATAAAACTATAATCTGAGAAAACAAGGAAGAAAAAACAATTGAAAAAGAAATTCGAATCCCGGTGCTAAGCCACTAGCACCGGTACACACAAAAAGGAATTTCTACCTAATTTCCTTTTTTTTCCCTCATTCTGATGGCTAGGGTACCACACTACCAGACAAAAAAGCATCTAGAAGTGCTAGTTCTATTTTTAGAACATTAATTTTATATGATTTTAACATTTATATAGAAATTATTTATTATTGATTTTATAATTTAGTTCAAATCATATGTACAATCAAATTAGGTATGTTTGGAAATCAATTTAAGTAACTTTTAAAATTTTGTCGGAGGATGCGTGGATTAACATAAATTAGTTTGAAAATCAATTTAGGTATGTTTATGATTGTTCAAATTGACAACAAAACAATAAATGGTAAAAGTTATGATAAGATAGTTCTAGTTAACAATTTTAAGGATATTTCTATTTTAAAATAAGATATATTAGTAAATTAAGAGCATCATTATCCTAGAGACCCTTAATTTATTTTTAATAGTATTTAAAGAAAAAATTTGGTTAAGAGACTATGTTAAGAACCTTAGTCATTTTATGTCTCCATTGCAAGTCTTTTATTTTAAGGTTCTTAAAAAAAATTATTAAACATTTTTATTAAAATTAAAACAAAGATGCCATATCATGCAACTAGAACAAATAAAAGATTTCATATTTTCAGTTCAAGAACAACAATTCCTCTTATAAACATGTCTTATTCATTCAAAGATTCGTACTTTGCATACATATGTTTGTATGTGTCTATATGTACCTGATTTGAAGAAGTGGCAGAATCACCATGGCTTGAATCAATAGGCTTCTCCACAGTAGCCATCACTATAACAAACAACCAGAAATTGAATTCAAACAACCTTTTAATATCCTTACAGAACTCTAAACTATTCTCCAACACAAACAAAAGCACAAGCGAGAGAGAGGAAGAGAAACCTTAAACAATAGAACAAAAACAGAGACTTTTTGAAAAAACAAGTTCAACTCATATCAACCGCAACTCAAACCAAGCTGGAAAACTTCCTCTTACTATATGTTTTTCAAGCACCCATCCATAGCAACATGACGAGAATTCAAATACAGCAGCATCAATCACCACAACAGCAACTATGAAGGAGGCCTTCAAATGTGGTTAACCACAATACTCTATACTCTTTTTACATTTAACATCCAAATCTATAATGAATATCAAGAAATGCTTCAAGCAAAAGGGTATTGGCGGTAAACTGCCCAGATAACAGCAGACACTATGCAAAAGGGACAAACGGCCAGAGTCAAGTATGAGACTGCAACCAAAACTGATATGGCTAATGCTCAGACTTAGACATACCAGATTGTTGTTTTCTCCTCTTTTCCTTTTTCTACTCTTATCTTGGCTAATCTCCTTCTCAGTCATCTTCATTAAGAGCTTAAAACCATCAGTTCAAAGAATAATAACAATCATGGAGGCAAGTTGTGAAAACCAAAAGTAACAAAGAAAACTAAATTTTACCTTCTATTGAGTTGAATCATTTCCCAAACCATTCTGTTTGCTCCTTGTCTCAGGTGTCTTCTCTGAAGATTGCTGTCCTTCAGTTTCAATCTCCAGTGGTGATGGTGTTACAACCGGAGCAAACATAGTTCACAACTCTCCGTTCACAAGTACAAGAAGATACTGAAACACCATTTACCATTTAATGATCCAACAAGGAGACAAGTATATATCAAGCAGAGGAACTTTAACAAGTACAAAAGTAGTGAAAACAGAAAACATGTGGAACTCACATCGACTTTCCATGCCCTGTTCTCCACTTTCATCTGCAGAATGCAAATGAAACAAATAGCAATCAGAAGGTAAATATCATCGCTCAATTCAATCGGAATATCCACGCCAAAACATTAAAGTACAAAACTTTACACTAAGGTTCGAACAAAAAGGGCGTACCAATTTCTTGAGATTTTGGGCGATTTCTTCATGAATGATGACCTTATCGAGCGATTTCGGCCTGTTCTTGTCGACCCACAACATGTTTCTCACCACCGGAGGAGCTTGGGGGAAGGCAATGGAGAAGTGGCGGAAAACAAGTGAATCGTCTTTCCTCTTCCTCTGCACCTTCCCAGGAAGAGAAATATAGCTCTATCATGCCGTCTCACCAAGTCTCGTTGCCGATGAGAGAGAAGAAAATTTCGTCGTCGTCGAGGATTCAAGAGAGAGAGAGAACCGGAGAAGGCCGAAAGACCAAAAACCTCTCCTCCATCTCCTCATGGTTCAACAGCTGTCCCATAAGAGACGTTCCTTGCAGAGCCAGAACAAGAGACGCCTCTTGTGTTTATTAGTGTTTTTGATTTATTTTTAATGCATAATTAACATAAGAAACCCCCTAAATACCAGCAATAAAGATGCTATAAGGTGTATTTAAGACATTACACGTTCCACTCTTTTTGGCTAGGGTTTAGTTTAAAATCGTATCTTTTCCATCTGTTGGTTATAAACCCTAATACAAGAGCGATCGAAACTGATCTGGAGTTTCGTTAACCATCTGATCATCCAAATCAGCTTTTAGGTTTCTTCTTTGTCATCGGGTACTAAATGGTTGAGCAAACGGAAAAGGAATTCGTTTGGGTTTTGAAAAACTTCCCTTCTTTGCAAGACGAGATATACTTCTCTCGTACCTTTGCCATCGCCGGCTACAATTGGTAACGAGCGAAACTATTCACAAGGATGATCCTGAGACTTTGCCACCAGGATGGAGAAGAGACGTCAAGTTTACCCTCACCGTTGTGTCTAAGCGTCGGGGAAAATCGAACAAAGTATTAGGTGATTGTTTTTGCCTATCGATTTTACTCACTGAAACACACGTACGTGGTATGCTCTTTTCTTTTCGTCTCTTTTTTTTTTGTGTCAGGTGGGCTTGGTTGTCTCGATACAAAGCATACTGTTTTGGGTTTTGATAAGTTTGTGTCCCGTACCAAGCTTCATGCCAAGGGTGGAGGATTTCTGGTGAAGAACAAACTTACCATCGTCGCTGAACTGCATGTACTTCCAGCTGTTGTTGTTGTACCCGAGGAAAACGTGAGTATTACTCGACCTCTTAGCAGCAAAGATGAAAATCAAGTTGATGATGGCGCACCTGAAGAGGATTCTGATGATGACGAGGGTACAGATGAGTTTGAAGAGGCTTCATCTCTTGTTTTGAATAATAGTGCTAGCAACGGAACAATATAAACAATAGATGTCAATGGGTTTGACGTTTTTACTTCTCGGGTAATAATGGAACTTAATAAGGAGACTTGTGTTGTTGTTACCTTAGCGTAAATGCTTCCCAAATCTCTGAAGCATGTTCTATCTCATTAATTAGCTTTGTATATCTGTTTTTCACCTCGCAGGTAGAATCTGTGAAGCTTATATTCGAAAGACACCCAGACATTGCTGTGGGGTTCAACGCAAAGAACCGACGTCTCAGGAACGTATGTATGAGTTTCCTGTTAGGTATACTGGACACGTTATGCCAGTCACTTGAGAAGCTGTCTAATGAAGATCTTGTGGAAGCAGACATTGCTCTCACTCTACTGAAATGGAAGGAACACTGTTCAGCGCTGCAGACTCTTGCGGAGGAGGAGAAGGCAGATTTGTCAGCCATCAGAACTGCTCTGTCTTTCGATGATCTTGTTTGATTTGAATGACTTGATTTCTTAGGCATTTTGGTGTTCTGATATCTTATTATTATCTTTAGAAAGTAAGTAGGAGGTCCTCTTGTAACTATGACATTATTTGGTAAAGTTTATTGCCACAACGTTTTTTCTTCTAACAACTTTGTTCTCTTACTGAGTTTTCTTGACGACCAAACTAAATAGATGTGCCTGAAACAGAGATCTTGGAGAGTTCTTAGGCACTTGGTGTTGGAGTTCATCAACTAGATTTTGAAATGAGAATACGGCATATGTAAAAAGTTTGTCTGAGCATAAAGTGCACTTGAAGGCCGCATGGTTATCATTTTGATTTGAACAAGTAAAAAACAGAGTGTGGTAACTTGAAGAGTCGTGGTTAAGCGCTGGCTCTAGCAAGATTCCTTAAATATTCATCCATTTACCAATAATTTTTAATGATGGCAGAGTATCACCAAGTCACGATGCGTCATTTAGAAGTTAGAACGTTCATATCTTCTCCATATATATAAAGTGACACTCGGTCTCTAAGGTGTTTTATATTCTCATGTTTATTGCATCTTGATTCTGAGTAATCTTTTAAAAGCAATGGCGAAGGCAGTCTATAAGAAGTTTAATTGGGTAATAAAGGAGTTCTCGTTGCAATCTGAGAAGTGTTATTCTGTTCCAGTTTTGATCAGCGACTGCAAATGGTAAAAAAAAAAAGTTGACCTTCTCGTCTATATAGATTTAAGAATGGTTTTTGTGACTCTGTTCGTTTGGTTTTATTGCAGGCGTCTTATTGCCTTTCACAAAGGAATCAATGGTGATTACTTGTCTCTCTATCTGGACGCTACTGATTCTGAATCACTGCCTTGTGGATGGAGAAGATATGTGAAACTGAAACTTACTTTAGTGAATCAACTTTCTCCAAAACTCTCAGTGGTGAAAGGTTAATGTTTACCAATCTCTTCTCACCTGTTGATACAAACGTATTTGGTGGAGTCTTTTCATATAACCGCTCTCATTTCTTGATTCCATTTTGGTTAGGATTGCAAGACATTCTTTTCCTGTCTTCTTAACAACTGATTTACTTCTGGTTGTAAGACCATATAATGAGATGTATTCTTTTCTTCTGTTCTGTTTGTGTATATGGCAGAAGGGCAGAGGTGGTTCGATGCAAGTAGTAACAAGGGGGCTTTTGAAGATTTCATACCCCTTTTAAAACTTCGCTCTAGAGATGAAGGATTTCTGGTGGATGACAAACTTTTTATTGTTGCCCAACTACACGTTAGTCCAGAGGAAACTGCGGATCTTCTTGAATGCCAAGAAGGAAACCAAGCTGCTGATGCATCTTCCAGAAACTCTCAGGAGGACTCTACTTGTCAAGAGGTGCAAAACTCTGAGAATGCTGCATCTCAAGAGAAAGTAGACTATAATGTCTCTCAGAATATTCCCTGTGTCGATGCATCTAAAGAGGGTTTGGATGTTGATGGTGCATCTGAAGAGGGCTCAGATGATGATGGACCTAAAGAAGGTAAAATTGATGATGTTGCTTCATCTCTTGTTACTGAAGATGGAAGTATGTTAAAAGGTCCCTTGAACCAATCAGTAGGGAACTGTGGTATGAGGTGTAATAATGTGGTATCTGAGACTGGGGTTTCCAGTGTGGATTATGATGATGCGGCTAAAGATGCTGTAATTGAAAATGAGCAGGGTGATGGTAATGCTTCATCTCAGAGAGTAGAGGATATTGGTGATATGAAGTGTAACAAGGTAGCATCTGTTACAGAGGCTTCCAATGATATTCTCAAGGAGGTTCAACCAATAAAGGAAACAAAAGATGTTAACGGTTTTCAGGTTTTATCTTCACAGGTAAGAATGGTGAATATTTCAACTCTTGCTTGAAACTAAAATGTGACTAGCCTGTCTGGTTTTGTTTTCAAGTTTTAACTCTCGCAATCATGTTCCAGTACAGTTTACATTGTTCTCACTTTTTCAGGTAGAATTGGTGAATCATATCTTCAAAAGACACCCGGACATAGCGTTATGCTTCCGTCCAAAGAACAAAGAGATCAGAAGAGCTTACATGAACGAACTCCTTAGCCTCATCGACATGTTGTGCCAGTCACCAGAGAAACTTTCCGAGGATGACCTGAGCAATGCTGATGACACACTGGCTGACCTGATTGATGTCGGTTTTAAATTGGATTGGCTGAAGATAAAGCTGAATGAGGTTTCTGAGAAGAAGAAGAAGGAAAAGGGTAGTGGGGCGCGGCTACAAACAATGGAGGAACAGTTGCAGAAGCTGAAGCTAATGTTCGTGGATCTTGAAACCCAGGTGCAGATGGAAAAGGCTGAGGCGTTGACCGCAAGAGCTACTCTCTCGTTCAACGATGTTGTTTGCTGATTTGCTGAGTATGAGACTGCTTTTGATTGTGTTTAAACTTATATTATTCCTCCCTTCTATATTAAACTATATTTTCACCCACCAAGTCCTGGAGGATCAAATAGTTAATCTAGCTCGGACCAGTTTCTGCATGGGAATCAACTATTGTGATATCAATAAACATACATACAACCAAATCCATTCATCGTTCCTGTTCTCTGTTCAACTTACACGACAGGGATGTTTCTTTTCTTTTTTTCTGCTGGCTTGGAGTGCAATCATTTAACCAGACATCCTATACTCTTCAACCTATTGGACACTGTTAGCTTGTCAAAAGCTGTAAGCGTAGTATTCATGTTTTATACATTTAAATTTCAAAAAACCAAGTAATGATTTTCTCACTGTGTTTTCTCTTCCTTTCTCTTGGAGTTTGCGTTCAAGAGATTGAAAAATGGTGATTTGTTTTTTTTTTTTTTATTCTGGTCCATTTGTAGCTGGTGAATGCAAATGGTAAGGGTTTCAAGTGTTTTTGTCCATGTAGATATTAGGTTATATACTGGCTGATTCTTTTGTTCGTGCAGGTGTCTTGTTCTTATTTGATCAAGTATGTGTTGTGTGTTGTTTCTGGATCAGCCTTGAACTTTTCTTGTTGTTCACGGCATAGTTCTTGTTCTATTTTGATCATGTGTGTTTTGGGATCAGTCTTGAACTTTCTACTGTTCACGCATTGTTCTTTTGCTATATTGATCAAGTCTGTGTTGTGTTTGTTCTTGGATCAGTCTTGAACTTTTCTTGTTGTTCACGCATTGTTCTATTTGATATTTTACATTAACTATTTGTATGCAACGTTACAGAAACAGAGCACTGCTGTGCTTCCTCTTTTCAAACTTCATGAGAATGATGGTAGATTTGTTTTTTAAGTTAGTGGCACAGTTGATGATGGTGCTCCTAAGACTAATGATCTGCTCAAGAATACTTCACCTGGGAGCAATGCCAATGGGAGTAAATATGAATGTAAACAGAGAGAATAGACTTTACTGAATAATACTTTCAACTTGTATTCAATGAAAGGGTTTACAACTCTATAAATAGAGTAACAAGAAGGATCTAGATCGATTGAATATACAGCTGTTAATAGAGACAAAGACTAGCCAGCACATAAAGTGAAGAGAGGACTAAAACGGTTCTGGATTAGGTGGCTCTGCTTTGCCGTACTCATCTCCTCTGTTCTGCAAACAGACAAAGGTGAAGAAGACCGTTGATGTTCAGACGAGATGGGCTTCACTTGGGCTTTCATATTTGAATCTTTATGGGCTGGACTCACAGTAAACAGGTGTGAAAGCTGAAGTAGTGTCTTCATGTCTCCAAAGATTTAATGTTTCATGTACATCTGTTTTCTCCTTGCAGGTTGAACATTCTGTAAAGACCCCTCCAAAGAGAAAACGTTGGTGGATAGCTTTCTGCGTTTTTTTTCTTCTAATCCTGCCTTTGTTGGGAGAGTTGGCTCAGGATTTTTTTCTTTTTTTGAACACATTAAAAAAACAATTGGCGATTTTAAAACCCAATCCAAACATTTAACCGGACTATTTCTAGATATATCGGATCATAGGGTCGACTCTAAACAAATTTGAGGATGGTGATATCAAGTGTAATAAAGTAGCATCTGTTACTTAGGATTCCAATGATTTTCCCAAGGACGTTCAAATAGTAATGGAAACCAAAGATGTTAACGGTTTTCAGGTGTTTTCTTCACAGGTAAAAATGGTGAATCTCTCTGGTTTTGTTTTCAGGTTTCAGTCTACACACTCATGTTCCATTACAGTTTTACATTGTTCTCACTTTTGCAGGTAGGATCAGTGAGCCATATATTCAAAAGACACCCGGACATAGCATAGCATTAGGCTTCCGTCCAAAGAACCAAGAGATCAGAAGAGCTTACATGAATGAACTCCTTAGCCTCATCGACATGCTGTGCCAGTCACCAGAGAAGCTCTCTGATGACACACTGGCTGATCTGATTGATGTTGGTTTTAAGTTGGATTGGCTGAAGATAAAACTGAATGAGGTTACTGAGAAGAAGAAGAAGAAAGAACAGATTAGTGGGGATCGGCTACAAACAATGGAGGAACAGTTGCAGAGGCTGAAGCTGATGTTCTTGAATCTCGAAACTCAGCTGGAGAAGGAAAAGGAACAGGCTTTGGCTGCAAGAGCTCCTCTCTCGTTCAACGATGTTGTTTGCTGATTTGCGAGTATGAGACTGCTATTAATTATCTTTTATCTATAATATTCCTCCCTTCTTTGTTTCTTCAACCACTACTGAGTCTACTCTTTAACCTCTTGGACTCTGTTAGTTTTCTAGATTAATTTGCTCCAGCGTGCGATTTGAGTGGAAGCTTTATTAATTTGGGTCTGTGCTTTTTATTTTCTCAATGTAAAGCTGAATGATGATGGTTCGACGTCTAGTGATTTTCACAGAAAACTCCAGCTGAGTTTGCGGACGTTATTGAGTTTTCTCGTCCTTCCTTCACTTTGAGTAATCAAACTGGAAATGATTTTTCAGGAACTGGATTTGTATGTTGTGTTTCTTATTTAGGTCTCTGAAACCTTATATGCTCCGGCACTAAATCATCGTGTTTTTCAACACTTTGAGAATATTTGAAGTGTATATGTGAAAGTCACCCAAACATTGCATCACCCTACAAGTGTATATGGATGCGGTTCACCACCTCTCAGGACCAATCAAAATGTCACCTAAATTATTAATTAAAAAATATTATTATTTTAAAAAAAATCTAAAATAATTGAATAAAAAAGAAAATAATGCTAATTGGTAAGATGTGTGGGACTAAACCTAATTCATATTCCCGCACCTCTTTCAAGATGCATGTTATGTTTTTCTTTTAGTATCTATCTAAGAACCTCAAGAGCATTGTGGAACTCTCCTTTTGGCTCCGTAAGTATCTTTTTTTCTCTGCATCTATATTTGTTTGAATCTCAACTATACGCTACGCATTGATCCTCTGGTTTCTCACCATCAAATATTGAAGAACGCCCATAACTTGTAAATTATTATGTTTTTTTTTATCTAGTTGTCTCTAGGGTTTTTCTTCTATTCATGTTTTGCTAGTTGATTGCATGCAGAGGAATCATGGGGAAGCCTTTAAGAAAGAAGATCACTTGGGCGGTTAAGAATTTCTCCTCTTTGCGATATGAGAAACTTCATTCTGATCCATTTGTAGCCGGTGGATGCAAATGGTAAGGGTTTCAAGTTGTTTTCGTCCATGTAGATTTTAGGTTATATACTCCACATACAGTAGTGTTAGCTGATTCTTTGGTTCGTGCAGGCGTCTTTGTGCCTATCCTAAGGGTAATAACGTTGACTACCTGTTTCTGTTTCTTGAAGTCGCTGACTATAAATCTTTGCCATCTGGATGGAGAAGACAAGCCCGATATCTCCTAAACATAGTAAACCAAAGTTCCTCAAAACGTTCCAGACAAAATGGTGATTGTCTCTTCCCATTGCTCGCTTAGCAAGTGTTCCTCCTCTCCAAGTCACTTGATTTTTCAGTTGTGAATCTTGTTTGGTTTAAAATTTTTTATAGTGATGTCATGTCGTGTAAGGCTCTCGTCTTGGTTCTCAAGGTCAAGGGTGTTTTGTGTTGGGTGGTTTAGATTAGTTTTGAAGTTGTGAACATTGTTGTTCAGTCCACATGAGAGTACTTATTACAAATGACTTTATTGAATGAAAATGAACTGATTTCTGTGTATTAATTTCTCAGATGCAGAAAAGTGGTTTGATGAGAAGTCTCCCCGTTGGGGTCGTCTCTCTATGTTTCCCCTTAATGAAATTCAAGCCAAAGAGAGTGGGTTCCTGGTAAACGGAGAACTCAAAATTGTTGCTGAGATAGAGGTTCTTGAAGTGATCGGCAAGTTAGATGTAGCAGAGGAAGCTTCAACAATGACAGAAACCATGGTTGTTAATGGCTTTCAACTTCTTCCTTCACAGGTTAGATATTTTAGCAACGCTACAAACTTTGCGTTTAAGTTATTTAGATTACTATGTATTTCATAGTAAGGTTTTATTTAGGTTCTTTATCTGTTTTGTTATCACTCTCAGGTTGACTTTGTGAGCCATTTGTTTGAAAGACACCCAGAGATTTCATCTGAGTTCCATACAGAGAACCCAAATCTTAGGACTGGTTACATGAGCTTGCTACTTAGTCTCATTGAGACTCTACGCCAGCCGCCTCACGAGCTCTTGAAAACTGATCTGGCAAAGGCACATGCCGCACTGGGATCACTAACTAACGCTGGATTTAAGTTGTATTGGCTGGAGAAGAAACTTGATGAGTTGTCGGAAAAGAAGGAGAAAGAGGAGGCTGGTGAGTTTCAAATGCGAGAAATTGAAGAAGAGTTGAAAGGTTTGAAACAGAAGTGCTTACACCTGGAAGTTCAGTTGCAGAAACAAAAATCAGTGGTGTCGGCTGCAAAAGCTCCTCTCTCGTTTGATGATGTTATTTAATGTTCTTAAGCGTTTGGAGTTTTTGTTTGGTGTTCTGGTGTCTCTTCGTTTGCAATCTTGGTTTTGTGATGTTGTTTGGGTAAAGAAGTCATGTTTCTTAACATCTGCAGTGTTGTATCCCATGGTTTTTGTGAACAAACGGTTTAATCTAGGTTACTTTTAAGACAATAATTTCTCTGTGCCTGAACAAAATGTGGTAGATTAGAAAAACCCCTTCTTAGAAAGCTGGAAAAGATATATGTTAATGCCTGTTTTATCCTTTTTCATGCACTTGCCGTTTGATTCTCACTATATCAATGTACATTTTTCATCTTGCATCATTGTAGAATAGCATTTGGTTTTTTTTTTTTTGAAGGCTTTCTACTTCAAATTAAAAGTAAAACTTACAAGCCATCAAAGATTTAGAAAGATAGCAACAAGAAGCTATTACGTTTAGGTGTTTTTTTAATCAGAATATAACCTTATAAGGATATTTTATCCTATTTAGTGTTAATACAATCTAAATTTTGCATACAAAGTTTCATAAAGAACATCAACATACTCCCTCTATCCCATTTTAAGTGGGTTTTTAGGGTTATTCTTTTGTCCTATTTTAAGTGATGTTCTCTTTATTCTAGATACAATTTATTGTTGTTTGAAAATTTTGACCAACTACAAAATACTACATCTTTTTTTTATTGGTTGAATTAGTTTAATTTAATACTAATACATAAAAATTTGTATTTTCTTAATATTTGTGCAAAAACCTAAAACACCACTTAAAGTGGGACAGAGGGAGTACTAAACTGTCTTTGTAAGATGATGACAGAGTATCCACTTCTAAAATTAAATTTGTTTTAGATTTATACGATTTTATATCATTAGGATCTATAAGCATAAAGTACTACCCAAGAATAAATGATCAATAGTTTTCTCTAACCATGAAGATTCATATGAACAGAGCGTGACATTTAAAGACTCGAGGAGGACGATAGACTGGCTCGAGGAACGTAGACGCTCTTGGCATTTATGGCAGAGTGTTAATCAAGTCAAGACTGTTCGTGTTCCTGCTCGTTTTCTTTGAGATGCTTTCATTTTCTTTATATATAGATAAGTCTTAGGATAAGTCTTAACTATATTGAGATAATCATGTATTAATCCTAGTCCTTGTCTACAAAGGTCGATCTTCTTGTATAAGTACTGAGCATTTTGCTATTCTAATGGACAACACAAATTACTTCTTTAAACGGTTATATGGTATCAGAGCAAAAGATCCATCAACCCTAATTTCTTTCTTTTTCTTCATTGACAAGAAACATGGCGGACACTAGGTCTTCTATATCTTCTTCGAATATACCTGCTACTACTTCTTCTACTACTTCTGCTACTGATCCTTTGGGAATCTATTACTTACACCCATCTGATAACCCAGGAGCTTTGATAACATCTGTTCTGCTTCGTGGTGATAATTATACGGAATGGGATACCGAGCTTTCAAATTCAATTCAAGCTAAGCGGAAACTGGGTTTCATTGATGGAACCATACAGAAACCTACGACGGAACCAGATCTATCCAGATGGGCAGCTACAAATTCGATGTTGGTCGGCTGGATAAGAACATCTATAGATCCGAAGATTCGTTCTACAGTGTCTTTTGTTCCAGACGCCTATAAACTATGGGACAATCTTCAACGCCGTTTTTCAGTTAAGAACGGTGTCAGGATCCATCAACTACGCGACGAAATCAATACATGTCAACAGAATGGCCAGACGGTGATTGAATACTTCGGCAGACTATCAAAACTATGGGAAGAACTCGACAATCTCAAATCTCCTCTTTCGTGTTCGTGTGATGCAGCAGCAGAAATTGAGAAAGAAAGAGAAGAAATACGTGTTCACAAGTTTCTTTTTGGCCTTGATGAATCGCGATTTCAAAACATTCGATCACAGATTATTGATGAGGATCCTTTACCGGATTTAAACAATGTTTACTCTAGAGTAATCCGCGAAGAGCAACATAACAACTCTGCACGATCTAAGGATTTGAAAACAGAGGCAATTGGCTTCCTTGCTCAAACCGACAACTCTCCAGTTGATTCTGTTCAACCTGCAGCAGTAACAACTCGCTTCCGCGATCCTAATAGAACATGTACGCATTGCTCTCGAAAAGGACATGACAAATCCGAATGCTTTCTACTTCATGGGTTCCCCGACTGGTGGTATGAACAGAAAAACACGTCTGGTTCTTCTTCGTCTTCTTCTTCTGGTTCATCTCAGCGAGGTCGAGGAGGAAGGTACTCCAGCAATAGCAACCGTGGTCGTGGGCGCTCTAACTCCTCAAGAGCTGTTTCACACAATAGTGCTTCATCAAACTCGGCCAATCAACTCAGTGATCCCATCAGACAGATAACTCAACTACTACAACTTCTTCAGAACTCGAAATCAACCATCTCGACGGAGAAACTATCTGGTAAACCTACCCTTAAAGATGTCATTATTGACACGGGTGCCTCTCATCATATGACAGGAGACATCTCTTTACTTACGAATGTGGTTGATATTTTGCCTTCTTCGGTCAAGTTTCCCAATGGCCGTGGATCGCAAGCTAGCAAAAAGGGCACGTTAGTGCTTAGTGAACATTACTTCTTGACTGATGTTCTATATGTTCCAGACTTTAATTGCACACTTATCTCTGTGTCGCGTTTACTGAAGCAAACTGGGTGCATTGCTATCTTTACTGACACTATATGTGTATTGCAGGACCGTTTTACGAAGACCCTGATTGGAACGGGTGAAGAACGTGAGGGGGTCTACTATTTTAAGGGGGTTACAGCCGCACGAGTACATCGAACTGAGTTAAGGAATGCTTCAACATCAGAACTA
This sequence comes from Brassica nigra, assembly GCA_016432835.1. Classification (NCBI taxonomy): domain Eukaryota; kingdom Viridiplantae; phylum Streptophyta; class Magnoliopsida; order Brassicales; family Brassicaceae; genus Brassica; species Brassica nigra. The sequence goes on along the minus strand of CM028246.1, from coordinate 7,961,221 downwards.
TGGCATCGACGGCTAGGACACCCATCTTATAGGGTTTTATCGGCTTTACCTGTTTTAGATAAAATGGTGTTTGATTCAGAACAAGCTGCGTCTTGTGAGATTTATTTTCGTGCTAAGCAAACACGACAAGTTTTTAACGAAAGTTTAAATAAAGCTTATGCGCCTCTTTCTTTAATACACTGTGATGTGTGGGGACCCTATCGGACTACCTCTTCTTTTGGTGCGAGATATTTTCTTACTATAGTCGATGATTTTTCCAGGGCAGTCTGGACTTATTTGATGTTAGAAAAATCAGAGGTTGCCCAGTTGCTTCGTGAGTTTATTGCTTTGGCCAAACGGCAATTTGGGAAACAAGTTCAAACAATTCGTACAGATAATGGATCCGAATTTCTGGTTCTCAAGTCATTTTTCAGACAACTCGGCATTGAACATCAGACTTCTTGTGTGGATACTCCTCAACAGAACGGACGCGTTGAAAGGAAACATCGTCATATCTTAAACGTGGCTAGAGCATGCTTGTTTCAAGCGCGTCTCCCTGTCTCATTCTGGGGTGAGAGTATCCTCACAGCGGCTCATCTTATTAACCGCACGCCTTCACAAGTTCTACGGGGAAAACACCCTATGAGGTCTTATTTGGCAAGAAACCGGACTTTGATAAGCTACGCGTCTTTGGCTGTCTCTGCTACTCTCATCGCAGGGATCGGGACAAGGACAAGTTCAGTGATCGCAGTAGAAAGTGCATATTTGTTGGATATCTGTATGGAAAGAAGGCATGGCGCTTGTACGACCTTGATACACACGAGTTTTTCGTCAGCAGAGATGTTGTATTCTCTGAACAAAAGTTTCCGGGTGTTGCATCTACTGATTATGTCTCACCACCACTCAATACGTCTGATCCTAGCATTGATGATTGGTTTATTACCACCTTCTGACTTAAGGGGGAGCACTACCTCTTTTCCGGTTGAGAATCTTGTTGATTCTTCCACTCAATCTCCTCCGGACCCGTCTTCTACTACTCCTGTAGCTCAGGCTCCGCCTTCTACGCCTACGTCAGCGCCTGAATCAGCATCATCATCTCTGTCTGATGAGGTCGTACCACTCTCACCTCCTCATGCACCTCCTGTGAACTCCGAGTTTGCCCCATCTGGATCTCCTGGAATTCCAGAAATACTGGGCCGTGGTCAGCGACATAAGACACCTTCGATTCTCTTGAAAGACTATGTTACTCACTTTGCTACGACAACCCCCCCTCACGTTCTCTCTCATCCTGATCAAGGGTCCTTACTAATGGTCAAAGGTATGACTCCATATCCTATATCAAGTTATGTGTCTGATCATGTGTTCTCAGATTCACATAAAGCTTTCATGGCGGCCATTTTGGATGATGATGTTCCTAAGAGTTTCAAAGAAGCTGTTAAACATAAAGTATGGAATGATGCTATGTTCAAGGAGGTGGATGCGTTTGAAATAACTGACACTTGGGAGGTCTCTACTCTTCCACCTGGAAAGAAGCCTCTCGGAAACATGTGGATTTATTCTAACAAATACAATGAATTTGGTGAGGTTGAACGCAAGAAGGCTCGCTTGGTTGTTCTTGGTAATAATCAGACAGAGGGTGAAGATTTTTCTGATACATTTGCACCAATAGCTAAATTAACAACTGTCCGTATTATTCTCAAACTTGCTGCAATGAAAAACTGGATCGTTCACCAAATGGATGTTAGCAACACATTCTTACATGGTGACCTCGACCAAGAAATTTATATGAAGCTGCCGCTAGGATTTACTTGTTCTGATCCTACCAAAGTCTTGCGGTTGAAGAAATCCCTTTATGGCTTACGCCAGGCCCCGCGCTGTTGGTACTCGAAACTTGAAAAGGTGACCAATCCACTAATCACCAATATATTGAGATCTCAATATAATGTTCGAAGCTAAAGCCAATTGATTTTAAGTTGGAAGTCTATAATTAAACCCGAATCTAACATGGTATCAGAGCCCAGATCCTAAATACCCTAAACCCCTAATTAATATTAACCCTTCCGACCGGGTTTATAGGTCGTACTTAACCCTACCCGACCTTAATCCAATATTAGGGATATTATATCCCTACCGGGTTTATAGGTCGTATAATATTGGATTAGTCTTAACTATATTGAGATAATCATGTATTAATCCTAGTCCTTATCTACAAAGGTCGATCTTCTTGTATAAGTACTGAGCGTTTTGCTATTCTAATGGACAACAAATTACTTCTTTAAACGGTTATATGAAGAAACCTTAGTACAGAAACAGATACCTTTGTCGACTCTGTAAGTGTCTTACAACATGTTCGTCTCCATTGCTTTTCTCTAACACAGTAACACTTTAGGTTAATCATCAACTAGGAATTGATTCTCTGGTTTATCTTCTTCACCCACTATCCCTTTGATGAGAAAGGATTTATCCAATCAATGTTCAGCCTTCTTTCTTTTTAGATTATTGCTGTGAGCATGCATCATAATCTTTGTATCTATGCGTCTGTGAAGGATCATCTACCTTAGCCATTGATGCTTCATATATTTCTTTTATATATCTGTTTCTAGTTTTTTTTTTTTTGATGAAAATCTGTTTCTAGTTCTATTACTGCTAGACCGTGATAGTAATAAATGGTCTTCTCTTCTTCATTTTCTTGCAGTTTGTGCTCAAGAGATTCCTGTTGTAACAATGGTGGACTGGAGTGATTTTTATGACGATTACGATGAGAATTGGGATGTTGATTACTTCAGTGATGGCTACTCATACGAATGGGATTATGATTATGATGATACTTATGGAGATGAGACAAGTGACTTATATGGATATTCTTTTGCACAGAACTCGAGTGATGGCTATGGATATGACTTGGTTTCAGATCATAGTGATACTTCTGACGATGACACAAGTGACAGCTATGAATCCGAAGAGGATTCTGATTCTGATTCTGATTCTGATTCTGATGATTCTGATGATGATGATGATGATGATGATGATGATGATGATGATGATGATGATCATGATGAGGATTCATACGGAGAGTGGAATCATCGTGATGATAATGGTTCCGAGGCCCATAGTGATTTCTCTGCATATGAAGTTGATTGGGATTATGATGATACTTATTATTCAGAAGAAGACTTTGGCGATTTCTGTGACTATGACTAGGGTTACATACTGAAGCCAAGGTAGAGAAAGGAAAAGGTCGTGAAGATCAAGTCTCTAAAAAAAGTGTTCAAGTTCTTTATGCATTTTCACATCTTAGTGTATGTTGCTTTCGTTGTTTCTCTTAATCACAATTTGCTCCTAAATAAGAAAAGTATTTCTCTAAATTAAAAGTTTAATTAGGTGATTTTTCCGTGCTCATGCATGGACATAAATATTTATAAAATAAATATATTATAATAATTGATTAATATTTACTTTTAGTTTTAAATTAATTTATAATTTGTATGTATAATTTATATTAATAATATTATATTACTTTAATTATACATATAATTTTGATATTTTATATCTAATTGGTTTTGTTGTTTTTACAGTCGATTTAGTTATCATTTGGACATATATTGAATTCCATCTATTTCTTTGAATTCAATTATAATATTTTTTGTTCTAAATATATTATTTTTTAATTAATTTTCTTATTTGCATTTATGTTGATTGTTTTCTTATATATGTAAGTATAATTTAGTAAGATTATGTATAACTTAAGATATATTGTGCTTAGAATGAAAAAAAATAAACTAAGGTGTCTGATTCCAAATTACATAAATTAATATAATGATAACATTTTAAAGCCTCGTGCATATATGTAAATTTTACAAAAGAACTAAATTATTACAGTGAGTTAATATTTTATTTTTTATTTGCTAATATTTTTTAAGTCATACTATAATTTTAATTTATAAAATAAATATATTATTAATTATATATTCTTATAAAATAAATAAATTATATATTCTAATTTTAGTTAAATCTATGATTTTAGATATAAGTTGGATTAGTCGAGTCACTCATGTTGTAGTTATTTGATCAAAGATGTTTATTGTTAAAATTTATTTTTAGTTTTTTAATCTCTTAAAATATGCAGTAAAAATGTAATTGTTTTGAGAAATTATATTTTATAAGTAAAATATAATTTATATTTTTCTGTATTTGTAAGATATTATAGTCAACTAAATATATGAAAAAAACATTTCAATAATACTAATTATAAATTACTTTTTGTCAATTAAACATATATCAGTTTATGTTACTTAATTATATTATGTAGTAATCTAAGAAAATAGACAGATAATCTAATTCTATTACTTTGAAATATATTTATTTGTATTGTGTAAAATTATGTTTTAAAAGAATTTTTTTTCTAATATCAAGATCATCTGTGTGAATGTTTTTTTTATGAAACCATATTATATACAAATATTGTTTTCGACTAAGAAGATATAGATACAAGGAAAATATTTTATTACTTAAAATTATATTTTATGTTAGTGAAAATATATTTTAAATGAAATATTACTATTCTGTGAACTTTCATTTTTTATGAAATCATATTATATATACATATATTTTCGTTTTAAATTAGTTTTAAACTTTATAAATGTTTCCTTTTTATTTTATATTGTTATTTGGAAAATTTTTAAAAGGAAATAATATTGTTTTAATGTAATTTTAATTCATTAAGGTATCATAAGTCAACCACCGTGAGAATAAACGAGAATCGACACCTAGGAAAGTGACTTCTTAAATAATATTATAGAGATAGTAATATATTATATTTCTTTTAATTTATATCTAACTTGTCCTATATATCCCTGATAAAAAAAAGATAAACAACATCCCTTAACTTTGAAATATAACAAAGCCTCAAATAATTTTTCATTTTAATTTTTTTTTATAAATAATATTTAGAAGTTGTGTTTCGAAAAATTGCTTAAACTAAAAAAGAATACTATTAAGAAATTTGCTTAATTATATGGTAAATGTAAATATCTACTTTGATACGATAGCTGGTTTATTCAGTAACGTATCTATTATTTTCTATTTTTGATAGGATTGAAAAATCTAGGCAGATATCCATAGCATTCATCATAAGCCTACTAAAAACCAATTTTAACTTAAAATCCAAATTAAACCCTAGATAGGTTGTTGTTTGAGCTTCCTGCTCAAGATTGTTGTTTGGTTCTCTGATCGATAACAGGTGCGTGCTACTCGTGTTCTAGGGTTTTTCTTGTATTCATGTTCTGCTTGTTTGATTGTAGATGAAGCAATTTTGAAAAAAAAATAACTTGGGCGAATTTAAGACAACTGAATATAGGGAATATGATTTTAGACAAGGAGATGGAGACTGATTCTTGATCCCAGGATTGAGTGAATCTTATAAGGAAATTTTTTTAAGATGTCTATTGTCTTGTAATGGTTGGAGTCCCTTGGTTTTAATGAACAGAATAGTTTAAGCTCTGTTACTTGGTTGAAAAGTAATTGATTTTATGTCTGAACAGTGTGGTGAAGATCCTCCGTCCTCTTATGTGTTGAGTTAGGCACTTAGAGTTCATTGCCTTGGTTTTGCTTTTTCTATTTCATAGGTTGTCATGTCACATTTTTGTTGAAATAAAAGTGAATCTTCTTGCTACAAACAGAGACAGCATTGGAAGAGTCGTGAACAGTCTCACTTCAATGGCAAAGCGAGTTGATAATAAGTTCGTCTGGGTGATAAAGAACTTTTCCTCTTTGCGTGAGAAGCTTTATTCTACTCCAGTCCAGATCGGTGACTGCAAATGGTAAAATAATACTTCTAACGTTCCATGGTTTTTGGTTTGGTCGGTGATTTATTCCTTTGTTTTTGGTTGGTGATTCGTTTTTTCTCATTTTCTTCAGGCGTCTAGCTGTCTATCCCAAGGGAGCATTTAACATTGATCACTTATCTCTGTTTCTGGAAATTGCTGATTGTGAATCATTACCTTTTGGATGGAGAAGATTCGTAAAAGTTGGGCTAACTATAGTAGGACAAGTTTCAGAAGAACCCTCAGTACTTAAAGGTGATTCTTACTTACTCATGGGTTCGTGTATTTTTTGTGTATATGATATGAATCATATATTTGTCTGTAAGAGTTGTATGAGTGCTTAGTTCTGTAAGGCTTTTTACCAAGTTGCAAACACAGACGTGTTCATGCAGTACTGTAATTTACATGTTATGGAATCCGTACAGAAGCACATCGGTGGTTTGATCAAAAGCATTCCGACTGGGGTTTTCGATTTATGATTCCCTATACCAAAATCCATGACAAAAAGGAAGGATACCTTGTAAACGACGAACTCATGGTAGTGGCCGAGATAGACGTTCTTCAAGTTGTTGGCACCTCAGAGAAATCTGAAGAGACAAATCCTCTGAGTAACGTAAAGGTAAGTGAGTTTTAATGACTTTGGTTTTTGATTTTAATTAATGTATGCTGCACTTTGCAATAGATGTTGTATTCTGTTTTTAGGTCTTTCTCATATTGTACTTCTGTCTATATATATGTCTCTAATAGCGGGTAAAATATGTGAGCTCGGCACAAGAAAGTGTAGTAGAGTTTCGTGCAAGGAACCAACATCTGAAGACTGCATGCACAAATGTCTTGCTCAGCCTAACTCAGACGCTTTGCCAAACACCTCAGGAGCTTTCCATCGATGATCTGGTGGAAGCAGAGAAAGCACTGGCTTACATGAAAGATTCTGGCTTGGAGTTGGATTGGTTGGAGAAGAAGCTTAAGGAAGTAAAGGAAAAGAAGTAAAGCAGACTGGTTGAAGTAGAAGGGGAAAAAAAAATAACAGGTTGAGTTACAACTCATAAACTGAAAAACAAATTTTCATATGAATTGGTTTAAGCTTGTTTAATTCGATTTAATAGGCTTGAACTCAGTTTGGATTGGTTTTATTTGATATTTTCTCCTTTCATTTTTTGAATATATAATTATCAATATTGGTTTTGCAAGACAAATAAGTAGATTATGTAGTTGTTCTTGGTTTTTAATTGTGACCTGATGTCTTGACTTCCAACGCATTGTTTTGAGGGTTTCCTTGTTACTTGATGTCCTGGTCTGCTCGTTCTTCAATTGTTACATTGATGAGGAAGTTTCCACAATCTCTCTACTCTTCTTAAAACTTTTGAGGTCTTTGATGAAAATAATAGTCTTGACTCAGGAATTTTACAAAAAGAAAAAAAAGGAATGGTCAGGAATAGAAAGAGTCGCGTCCAAAAAAGTGGCTTGACGTCCAAGCTATATATATCTACCGATGTTAACATTACTAGTTCATAATTATGGCAAAATTATCAAGTTACGATGAGCCAGTATCGTTCATTACTCTTTCTATTCTACATATGTGTAATATAAAATTCTCTTATATATAATCGGTTTCTAAACTTCTAAGGTTTTCCGTCTCTCAAACGAGACAAATGGAGAAGGAAGTTGATAAGAAGTTCACTTGGATGATAAAGAATTTTTCTTCTTTGCAATATGAGAAAATATTTTAAGATAAATTGGTCGTAGGTGGCTGCAAATGGTAAGGTTTTCAAGTGTTTTCATTCATATGCAGTGATATCCTCCACAGCTTTGCTTAGTTAGTTCTTTTTATTCATTTTTCCTGCAGGCAAGTTAGTGAATATCCCAAAGGATCCAAGGGTGATAACGTTTTTGTCGTTGTATCTGAAAGTCGCCGATTATGGATCAGTGCCATCTGGATGGAGACGACACACACGATATCGCCTCACTGTTGCAAATCAACTTTCTGAGAAACTCTCCCGGCAATATGGTAAATGCTTCCTCGTACTGCGTTACTGCTCCGTTTGAGAAACTTACTGTCTACAATTTTTTTTTAATGGTAGTATCATAAACATAAGATAATGAGTTGAATGGTGACAAACCCATTTATTTCATCACATCTTCTCGTAATTTGGACGTTCAAATTTTACGAATGTTTCAGCTTGGGTTTCTTTATTTCGTTGTCAAGTCTCATGTGTTTACTAGAATTATATGTTGCTCAAAGGTTATTAGCATATTTCATGTGGTTATTTACAGAAGTAGAACACTGGTTTGATGAGAAGTCTTTCAGCTGGGGTTTTCCATCCATGCTTTTCCCTTGATGTAATCTATGCCAAAGATAGTGGGTTTCTGGTAAATGGCAAACTCAAAACTGTTGTCGAGATAGATATTCTTGAAATCATTGGCAAAGTAGACATTAATGGGTTTCTACTTCTTTCTTCACAGGTAAAAATTTAAGAACGTTACACATTTGTTAGATATTTCAGCAGTGAAAACCTGATTTATTTAACTTGTATAACAAGGTGCTTTTGTATTTCTGTTTTCACCCTCAGGTGGAAATTGTGAGCCGTATGTTTGAAAAACACCCAGAGACTGCTTCAGAAGTCTATTCAGACAATCCAAGTCTTAAGACAGGTTACATGAATTTGCTACTCGGTTTGATTGAAATGCTGTGCCAGTGGCCTAACAAGTGTCAATAATGAAGAAGAAAGCGAAAGACTGAGATTCGTAGGCAAGAAATTGAAAAAGAGTTGAAAGCTGTGAAGCATAAATGCTCAGATCTCAAAGCTCATGCTGGAGAAAGAGAAATCAGAGGCATTGGCTGCAAAAACTTCTATCTCGTTCGATGATATTATTTAAGGATCTTGAGTTACTTGACACTTAAAGTTTGTTCTTATTTGGTTACTTTGTTTGAAAGAAGTTATTTGTTATGTTGTTTGTTCTTATTTGGTAATGCAATTGTTGTTTTGATGAAGTCACCGGTGATTTTAGGCGAAGCTCTTCTTATTTCTTAATATATGTTGCGTTGGTTTTGAAAGATAAACCATAAGTTGAAACTGGATTAGAGCTTTATACCTCTCTCTTCTTTATTGAAATTCAAAATGTTAATTATCCCTCTTTGGCACTAATTAAAATTTACAGTATTACTTTATGCATTCTTATTACAATTATTAATTAACATGCACAAGGGATGTGTTTATTTTTAATTTATAATACACGTATACTAACTTATGGAATCGAGAATGCACATACTCCAAGTAACACTGGGAGGGATATTAACATGCACAAGCGATTCTCATTCCTGTTGTATACGTAATCTTGACGATTAGCATTCAGTTAGTTAATGTGGCTAAGGAACTCAGAAAGTCTTTTATTTCGATATACTAACGCACATGCTCCAAAGTTTGTTTGACAAGTTCATTTTTAAATTTTATAAAAAAATCATTAATTGGTTATATTTACATTGGAGAGGGCCTATGCAACTCCTATTGGTTACAAGGCCCGAGATTGCTGTATTTGAGTCCAAAAAAAATGTGTTGCGTCACTCATGTTCTAGGTTTTTCTTCTCTCTACCAAGATCAATGGAGAAGAAAGTTGATAAGAAGTTCACTTGGGTGATAAAGGATTTCTCTTCTTTGCAATCTGAGAAAATATTTTCAGATAAATTTGTCGTCAGTGGCTGCAAATGGTATAAGGTTTTCAAGTGTTTTCGTTAATACCCTTCACAAATTTGCTTAATTTGTTTTTCCTGCAGGTATATTAGTGCATATCCCAAAGGATACAAGGTTGATAACTTTCTGTCATTGTATCTGGAAGTCCCCGATTATGGATCATTGCCATCTGGTTGGAGAAGAAACACACGATATCGCCTCATTGTTGTAAATCAACGTTCTGAGAAACTCTCCCGGCAACTTGGTAATATATCCTCGTACTGGCGGTCTAAAAGATTATTATTTTCTTATTACTAGCTATATTTCTTAAGGTTGAACATTGTTGTTCAGTCCACATAAGCATATACATTTCATTGTAATTCTATATAAGAAGAATAATAGTTTGTGGTTTTACAGAAGTTACAACACTGGTTTGATGAGAAGTCTTGCAGCTGGGTTTTCCATCCATGCTTTCCCTTGGTGAAATCCATGCCAAAGATGGCGGGTTTCTGGTAAATGGGGAGCTCAAGATTGTTGTCGAGATAGATCTTCTTGAAATAATTGGCAAAGTAGAGGTTAATGGGTTTCATCTTCTTTCTTCACAGGTAATAATTTAAGGATGTTGTAAATTTGTGTGTAGAAATTTCAGCAACGAGTGAAAACCTGATATACTTATGTGTAACAAGGTTCTTTTTGTTGTCTCGGTACTACCTTTAATATATAAATATTAAACTTTGTCTTGGGTATGAATGGTGACTAGGGAACGACGGGGAATAATGCATTCCTCAACATTCCTAAAAAAATTCACCATTCACAAGGAATAAATTTTCCTTCTCATTCCCTCTCATTCCTTTTTTTGTAGAGAAATAAAGAACAAAAATATTCCTTGTTAAATTTGAGGAGGAACAACCATTCCTTTTCATTCCTGCCATTTTATTCCTCTATATTCCTTTCCTATTCATTCCTTTTGTTACCAGAATAGTCACCAGTCGGATCCAAATGTTTTCACTCTCAGGTGGAAAACGTGAGCCGTATGTTTGAAAAACACCCAGAGACTGTTTCTGAAGTCCATCTAAAGAACCCTAACATTAGGACAGGTTACATGAATTTGCTACTCAGCCTGATTGATACTTTTCGCCAGTCGCCTCAAGAGCTCCTTAAGGATGATCTGGACGAGGCGCATTATGCACTGGAATGCTTGACTGATGCTGGATTTAAGTTGGACTGGTTGGAGAAGAAAATTTCTCGAGTATCACAAATGAAGGAGAAAGCGAAAGATGGTGAGATTCGTAGGCAAGAGATTGAGATAGAGTTGAAAGATCTGAAGCAGAAGTGCTTAGACGTGGAGGCTCAACTGGAGAAGGAGAAGTCAAAGGCGCTGGCTGCAAAAACTCCTATCTCATTTGATGATATTATAGAATGATCTGGAGTCATTAGACACTTGAAGTTTGTTCTTATTTGATGTTAGACGAAGCTCTGCTTAGCACATGCTGCGTTGTACTTGTATCACTTGAAAAAGTCTTTTATTTTATCTTTCCATATGTGCTTACTTGAACCAAGTAACAAATATGTTTCAGTTTGTATCATTATTTATTTCTAAAATACTTCTTTTCTTTTTCCGATATCTTGGATTTGACCAATCCTTGAATATGGTGAAGGATTGAGAGAACCTTATAAAGAAATTTTAAGATGTCTATTTCTTTTCTTTTTTTTTTTAATTAAAGTTATATGTATTAAAATCCAAACCGGTTAAAACCGGGATATAAGAGTCTATTACAAGCATGAATTAAATCAAAATGGTGGTGGAGTCCCTTGGTTTCAATGAAGAAGAAATGTTTTAAGCTAGATTACTTGGTTCGAAAGTAATTGCTTTTGTGTGTGAACAGAATGTGCCAATGTGGTTTTGCTAGAGTTCACTGACTTGGTTTTGCTTTTCTATTTCATAGACTGTCATGTCATATTTTTTTTTTGAAAAAAGTACTATTACTATTATGAATCGTTGTTAAATAAAAGCGAATCTCTCTTGCTACGAACATAGAATGCATTTGAAGAGTCGCGATCAATAGAGAGGATCGAGAACTTTTTTAGCAATTATTAATTCGTAGTTATGACAAAATATCAGTGTACTCATACATTAGGTCAAGACTGTTCGCATTCCTACTCGTTTATTCAAGATGCCCTTCAAAACTTTTTTTAAAGTCGCCATTAATTATTCATATTAGAATTTCAAAAATTTTAAGTATCTTTTCTCACTCCTATGGCAAAGCAAGTTGGTCACAAGTTCGCCTGGGTAATCAAAGACTTTTCCTCTTTACGTGAGAAGTGTTATTCTACTCCAGTCCAGATTGGTGATTGCAAATGGTAAAAAAATACTTCTAGCTGCTCTATGGTTTTGCTTAGTGATTTGTTTCTTCGCATGTTCTTCAGGCGTCTTTGTGTCTATCCCAAGGGAATATTTAACAATGACCACTTATCTCTGTTTCTTGGAATCGCTGACGCTGACTGTGAGTCACTGCCTTTTGGATGGAGAAGATTGATAAAATTTCGGCTAACAATAGCAAAACAAGTTGCGGGAGGAGGACCCTCAGTACTGAAAGGTGATTCTTACTTCACTCTACTATTTATTTATTTTTTTCATTTTATTCATCCATGGCAAAACGAACGTGTATTTTATGCATCTTTTACTCATGGGTCTTGTTATGATATGAATCATATGATGTCTGCACTGTACGAGTTCTGTAATTGATTCGATGTAACAGGGCGTTCATTCAGTTCTATAATTCAATTTTGGTTTATTGTCATGAAATTCTACAGAAGCACATAGCTGGTTTGATCAAAACAATGCCCATTGGGGTTTTCGATCTATGATTCCCTTTATCAAAATCCATGACAAAAACGAAGGATTCCTTGTAAACGACGAACTCATGATAGGAGCCGAGGTAGATGTTCTTCAAGTTGTTGGAACCTCAGAGAAACCTGAAGAGACAAATCCTCTGAGCCAGGTATATGTAACATACTGATGTCAGTGGGTTTTACGTTTTAGTTTCTTCTTTAATGACTTTAGTTTTCAGGTCTTTATCATACGATACTCCTGTGTATGTCTCAATTAGCAGGTAGAATCTGTGAGCTCGATCCAAGACAGTGTAGTAGAATTTCGTGCAAGGAACCAACATCTGAAGACTGCATGCACAAATGTCTTGCTCAGCCTTACTCAGACTCTTTGCCAAACACCTCAGGAACTTTCTGCTGACGATCTGGTCGAAGCAGAGAAAGTACTGGCTTACATGAAAGGTACTGGCTTGGAGGTGGAGTGGTTGGTGAAGAAGCTTAATGAAGTGAAGGAAAAGAAGCAAGAGCAGTCTGGTTAAGTAAAAGGGAAAAAAAAAAACAGGCTGAGTTACTTATACAAGTTACAACTCGTAATCTGAAAAACAAATTTCATATGAATTGGTTTAAAGCTTGTTTGATTCGGTTCGATATGCTTGAACTCAGTTTAGTTTGGTTTAATTTGATTCTTTTCCCTTCAGTTTTGGAGAATATAATTAAGTTGCACCAATATTGGTTTTGAAAGACAACCCTGATGTAGAAACTGGAATAGATTCTGTTGTGCTCGGTTTCAAGGTTTCAACCTTGAGAATTTAATCAAGGTTTTTCTTTTTTTTGAAACATAATATAATCAAGGTTTATTTCTAGGTTTTGAAAGACAACCATGGTATTCATCTGAGAGTTTCTTACTTGATGTTCTGGTCTGCTCTCGTTCTTTAATTGTTACATTGATGAACTACGGAGGAAGTTTCCACAACTTCTCTACTTTATAGAAACCTCTTAGGTCAAGAATAAGAAGATTCGCGTCCAAAACATGTGGCTTGACGTCCACGCTATAAATATCCAATCGATGTTAGATAAAATTTTCTAAATACAGAGCTTTCTACCTAACTCTACAATATATATCTTCTTACGAAAATTTGAAATGTTAATTATCCCACTCTTTGAAACTAACTTTTACAATATCGTTTCCCTAATTTATTTATTTTCGTAACTTGCTATGTGATCATATATAAATAACATTGCATATGTATACGTAAACTAATATATGGAATCCAGAATGCACATGGTCGAAGTAACCCTAGGAGGAAATGAAAGCGATTCTCATTCGTGCATAGTGTACCAATCTTCACGATTACAATTCAATGGATTAAGATGGCTTTCAAACTCATCATAAAGTTATACCTACATTGGAGAATATCTGTAGTTTGCGTAAATCATCGATGAAGAGTTTAGGAATATTGGAATCTTAATATCAAATCGCTTATATATTTGATTATCTAAGTCCAAATAATTGTGTCGAGAGCCGCTCAGGTTCTAGGGTTTTCAGTTTCTCCACCGTGATCAATGGAGAAGAAGTTTGATAAGAAGTTCACTTGGGTGATCAAAGATTTCTCTTCATTGAAATCAAAGAATATATTGTCAGATATTTTCGTCGTCCGTGGCTGCAAATGGTAAAGGTTTTCCAAGTGTCTTCATCCATATATATCCACAGTTTTGCTTAAATTTTATATTCTTTTTTTCTTGCAGGCGACTTAATGCATATCCTAAAGGAAACAAGGGTCATAACCATCTGTCTTTGTTTCTGGAAGTCGCCGGTTATGGATCATTGCCATCCGGATGGAGAAGACACGTACGATATCGCCTCATTGTTGTAAATCAACGTTCGGAGACACTCTCCCGGCAACTTGGTAAAAATTTCCATTCCTCGTACGTACTGGTCCTTTTGCAACAGTTCCTGTCTCCAAATTATTTTCAATGGCAATATCATATATATATATATAATAAAGAGTTCGACGGTAACAATCCCATATAACATGTTTCATCCACTACTGGTTCTAGACAAAACTTGATGAAACATTGTCTTGGTTCTCAAATTTTTAAGAGCTAACTAATGTGTTTTATGGTGCCAAAAATATGAAATTTTTATGACCCCATAAATATGAAGGACGCCCTGCTTTCATCACATCTTCCAACGATTCGAACTTTTAAATTTAAAATCTCTCAGTTTGGGTTCCACTACATCGTCAAAGTCTCTTTCTTTACTGAAATTCTATGTTGTCCAAGCCCAAGGGTGTCTGCGTTGAGTTGTTTTAGATTAGTTTCAATGTAAGTTTTGAACATTATTGTTCAATCTACATAAGCATATTTCATGTAATTCTTTTTTATTTTTTTTTTGAACTTTTGATTATTTCATGTAATTCTTTATTAGATGAATAATGATTTGTGGTTTTACAGAAGTACAAAACTGGTTTGATGAGAAGTCTGACAACTGGGGTTTTTCATCCATGCTTTCTCTTGATGAAATTAATGCCAAAGATAGTGGGTTCCTGGTAAATGGGGAGCTCAAAATTGTTGTCGAGATAGATATTCTTGAAATTATTGGCAAAGTTGACGTTAATGAGTTTCACCTTCTTTCTTCACAGGTAAGAATTTAAGAATATTTTAAAAAAATTTGTAGAAACTTCACCAAAGAGTGAAAGCCTAATGTGTTAACTTGTATAACAAGTAATTTTATGGTGTCTCGGGATATATAGATTCTACTTTGTCTTTATGTTTTCACTCTCAGGTGGAATCTGTGAGCCGTATGTTTGAAAAGCATCCAGAAACTGCTTCTGAAGTCCATCTAAAGAACCCAAATCTCAGGACAGGTTACATGAGTTTGCTACTCAGTCTGATAGATACTCTGTGTCAGTCGCCTCACAAGCTCCACAAGGATGATCTGAATGAAGCGTATTATGCACTGGAATCCTTGACTGATGCTGGTTTTAGGTTGGATTGGTTGGAGAAAAAAATTTCTCAAGTGTCAGAAAGGAAGGAGAAAGAGAAAGATGGTGAGATTCGTAGGCAAGAAATTGAAAAAGAGTTGAAAGATTTGAAGGAGAAGTGCTCAGATCTTGAAGCTCAGCTGGAGAAGGAGAAGTCAGAGGCGTTGGCTGCTAAAACACCTATCTCATTTGATGATATTATCCAATAATCTCGAGTTATTAAACACTTGAAGTTTTTTTTTTTTTGTTCAAATTAGACACTTGAAGTTTAATTCTTCTTTATATTAAAAAAAATATGTTCTTATTTGGTCTTGCAACTTTGTTTGAATGAAGTCACCGGTGATTTTAGCTAGGGAAAGCCCTGCTTCTTAACACATGCTGCGTTGTACTTGTATCTTTTTTTTTTAAGAATGTTAAATTAAATTCAAACAAAAAGCTGTTTTACACTTTGGGTTACATTGGATTGAAAATTTTCTTAAATCAGATAGAAGCTTTAAGAAAACTATCTCGTAGCAAACCATAAGACGCGGTGTACTTTTATCACTTGAAAAGGTCTTTTATTTTTTTAATCTTTCTATATGTGCTTACTTGGGAATCAAGAATCAAATATGTTTGAGGATGTATTATTGTTTATTTCAAAAATGCCTGCTTTTTCTAGATAGTCACTCTATGCACATACCTAGAATATGCTGAAGGATTGAGTGAACCTCATAAGGGAATTCTAAGATGTCTATTGTCTAGCATGTAATGGTGGGGTCCCTTGATTTCATTGAACAAAACGGTTTAAGCTAGGTTACTTGGTTGGAAAGTAATTTCTTTTGTGTCTGAACAGAGTGGTGAAGATCCTCCCTCCTCTAATGTGTTGAGTTGGTCACTTTAGAGTTCACTGACTTGTTTTTCGGTTATATTACATAAGTTCTGAAGGAAAAAAAAAGGCTGATTACACAAGTTACAAATTATAAATTGAAAAACAAATTTTCTTATGAACTGTTTAAGCTTTGTTTAATTCGATTTAAGATGCTTGAATTCACTTGGTTTGGTTTGGTTTAATTTGCCTCCCTTAATTTCTGATTATATAACTAAGTTTCAGCAATATTGGTTTTGCAAGGAAAAACCATAAATAGAAACTGGATTGGATTATGTTGTTGTGCTCGGTTTTAAGGTTTCTAAGAGATTACTCTCTCATTTGATGTTGGTATTTGATGACTTGACCTCCAAGGCATTCAGTTAAAGGTTGGGTCTGCGGAAACCAAGTAAAACCAAATAAGTAAATTGTCATTAGGTTTGGTGAGGAAGCTTCAGAAGTTTAAAACATGCTTAAGGAATCTTTATATGGGATTTCTCGAGTTTCTTCACCAAACAGGACATTTAATTACGGTCTTCTTATCTGTTTTGGTTAAAAATCACCAGACCTAATTCACTCTGCAATACTTTTCTTAATTGGTTCTCAAAGACTCGACTTTTTCATATAATACCACAATGATTGCTAGTTGGACTTCCTTACTTGGAATCTTCATTGTCTGATAACGAAACTTTTTAAATATTGGTTTTGCATTCCCGTTCTTTCTTTGTTTAGGCTACCATCATCTCATAGTCAATTTGTAATCACTTAATATATAAGTCAATGTGTTCTTAGTTAACAAGAAATAATTGATACTTAGAGAAAAATTAGTTTCCTTAATCCTTTTATAAACCACTTTTTAAAATTAAAAAAAAAAACTAACTTTTAGTGATAAAACACTCTATTATTTTTAAATTGAAAGAAATTCCATCAACTAATTTTTAAAACGTTTCTAACCCTTTAACTTAGAAACCGTCAATATATGTAACTTTCCATCACAGAATTGTAAGTCGAGGATGACAGACATCAATGGTTTGTAAGCTGATGGATTAAATATTAAAAAATCAATTGAAGAATTCTCTTCCAATTCAAAATTAGCTGAGGTGTTTTATCACTATAAAAATCTTCTCATTAACTGGCTATACATATTTACATTGGAGAGTCGATGCAAATCCTATTTGTTATAATTTAGGGATGAGATTGTTGTATCTGAGTCCAAAATATTAGGTTGAACTGTTGGATAATTTCCAAGACTTTTAGAAAAAGTTAACATATTAAAAAGTGTTTACTATGTTAGAAGATAAACACAAAAAAAATCTAATAAAATAGGAAATTTATTATTTAGATTGGGTTTGCGTTTCCATAATTCACATATAAAAAAGAAAATTTTTAAAGCAATAAGATAAGTTGTTATTTATAATTCTTTGTGTTTCCATCTATATTATTATTTACGAAGTGATTTGGCTTATGTGTCAGTTTTTCCATGATTTTAGCTAATTTTGATGATTTGTCATTATTTATTGTTTATTTGTCATATTTTCCATAATTTTACTTAATTTACTTATTTGTTATGTTTTTAATAATTTTAATTTTATTTATTTATCATATTCTCCATAATTTAGGCTATTTATATATTTATCGTAACCTTAATAATTTTAATTGGTAATTTTATTTATTTGACATATTTTAAAATAATTTCAGTTTTGAATAAATGTCATGTTATCTATGATTTTAGGTTATTTTATTTACTTATATTTTATTAGTGTTACATGCTTATTTGTTATATTCTATGATTTAGATTGAATCATTAGTTTTAATAAATAACTTTTGAATTGTTATTTTTAAACATTTTTAGTTATAACTTAATAAATATTTTCATTATAATCAAGGATAATTATGTCTAATGAGCATTACCAAATTTTAAAAACAATTTTATATATTTGTTCATATTATGTTTATTTTAGTAATAATATTAAATTTACGAAGTGATTTGGTTTATGTGTCAGTTTTCCATGATTTTAGCTAATTTTGATGATTTGTCATTATTTATTGTTTATTTGTCATATTTTCCATAATTTTACTTAATTTACTTATTTGTTATGTTTTTAATAATTTTAATTTTATTTATTTATAATATTCTCCATAATTTAGGCTATTTATATATTTATCGTAACCTTAATAATTTTAATTGGTAATTTTATTTATTTGACATATTTTAAAATAATTTCAGTTTTGAATAAGTGTCATGTTATCTATGATTTTAGGTTATTTTATTTACTTATATTTTATTAGTGTTAAATGCTTATTTGTTATATTCTATGATTTAGATTGAATCATTAGTTTTAATAAATAACTTTTGAATTGTTATTTTTAAACATTTTAGTTATAACTTAATAAATATTTTCATTATAATCAAGGATAATTATGTCTAATGAGCATTACCAAATTTTAAAACAATTTTATATATTTGTTCATCTTATGTTTACTTTAGTAATATTAAATCATTTAATGTTTTTAATTATTATTTATAAAAATAATCTTTCTTCTCTTTTATATTACCAAATCATCTTTCCAATAAATAAAATCGAGCCCAAGTAATACAATTCTTACTATTATAATTTAAAAATCTAACTTTTAGATATATATAATTTATTAATTTTAGTTTAAAAATTATAATTAAATAGAAATATTTTTTGATTACTATAGATTTTGTTAATATGTGTCATTATAAAATCTGATGACTAGAAAAATTCAAATAAAATGCAATTAAGACTTTGATGAAGAGGGTTTAATTTCATAGGGTTTCATGATAATTGATAATTATGGTTTAATTCATAAATTTATATTTATGTTATTTTAAAATATTAATACATTTTCGTTAGGTTATTATGACGATGATATTTTTTACATGTTTGTTTTGATGATAGAATAAATAAATGTTTTGCCAAAAAATTATCCATGTTGATTTATAATAAAAAGGTAGATTATATTTTCAGATTCATTAATATTTGAAACTTATTACTAATTTAGATTGATGTTAAAAAATTATATTAAAAATTGAGTTAATTGGATATATATTATTCCGCACAAGCGTAAGGTGCGGGTCATTATCTAGTTGACTATAATTCTTTGTGTTTTCATAGACTATCATGAGCGACTCGGGTTCTAGGGTTTCTTTCTCCCCACCGAGATCAATGGAGAAGAAAGTTGATAAGACATTCGCTTGAGTAATACACAACTTCTCTTCTTTGCAATCTGAGAAAACATTTTCAAAAGAATTTGTCGTCGCGCGGTGGCTGCGAATGGTAAAGGTTTTCAGTCATACAGTGATATCCTCCACAGTTCTTTTTTTTTGTTGTATCCTCCACATGTCGTCTTAATTCTTTTATTCATTTTTCCTGCAGGCAACTTAGTGCATATCCCAAAGGATCCAAGGGTGATAACGTATTGTCTTTGTATCTGGGTGTTGCCAATTATGGATCATTGCCATCTGGATGGAGAAGACACGCACGATTTCGCCTCACTGTTGTAAATCACCGTTCGGACACACTCTCCCGGCAATATGGTAAAAGTTTTCCATTCCTCGTACTGGTCCTTTGGAAATAGTTCCTGTCTAAATTATTTCAATGGCAATATCATATCATATCATATCATATATACACACAGTGCCAAATAACATTTTTCATGGCATTGTTACCGTTTCATATAATTAATTCAGGCGTTTAAGTTTTGCGAATCTTTCAGTTAATAGCTTTCATTACTTCGCCTAAGTCTCTTTTGTTTCTGGAATTCTATGTTTGAGTCCATATTTTGACCATTGTTGTTCAATCCACATAAGCATATTTCATTTAGTTGTTTATTAGAGAATGAATAATGGTTTATTGTTTTCCAGAATTTTTTTTTAAAATTGTTTTACAGAATTTCAAAGCTGGTTTGATGAGAAGTCTAATAGCTGGGGGTTTCGATCCATGATTTCTCTTGATGAAATTCGTGCCAACGGGTTCCTGGTAAATGGAGACGTCAAGATTGTTGTCAAGATTGTTGTCGAGATTGATCTTCTTGAAATTATTGGAAAAGTAAAGGTAACAACTTCTTTCTTCACAGGTAATAATTAATGTTATGAATTTGTGTGTAGAAATTTTTACAACGAGTGAAAATCCCATGTGCATAACAAGGTGGTTTATATTTATGTTTTCACTTTCAGGTGGAATACGTGAGCCGTATGTTTGAAAAACACCCAGAGACTGCTTCTGAAGTCCATATAAAGAACCCAAATCTTAGGACAGGTTACATGAATTTGCTACTCAGCCTGATTGATAATTTGCGCCAGCCGCCTCACGAGCTCCCTAACGATGATCTGGACGAGGCCCGATATGCACTTGAATCCTTGACTGATGCTGGTTTTAAGTTGGATTGGTTGGAGAAGAAAATTCCGCAAGTGTTAGAAGGGAAGGAGTAAGAAAAGATCGTGAGATTAGGCAAGAGATTGAGAAAGAGTTGTAAGATTTGAAGCAGAAGTGATTAGATGTGGAAGCTCAGCTGGAGAAGGAGAAGTCAGAGGCGTTGGCTGCAAAAGCTCCCTTCTCATTCGATGATATTATTCAATGATCTTGATTTATTAGAATTTTGACACTTGAATTTTGTTCTTATTTGGTTTTGCATTGTGTCGCTTCATGAAAATGATTGAAACTCTTTTTATTTTAGCTCTCCTTGTGTGCATGCATACTTGCTAACCAAGTAACAAATATGTGTCAGGTTGCATTATTATTTAGTTCTAAAAGTGACTTCTTTTACGATGGCCCTTTTATCTTTCGTTTATTTTTATTTATAACGTTAATTAAAAAGTTTTTCTTAATGTGGGCCTTTAATTCTTGGGTTTAGGACCCCACCTCAATGAGCAGTTAACCTTGGGATCAAAAGTTAGAATCCAGAACGCGTATGCTTCAAGTAAACCCTAGGAGTAGGGAGCTAAAGCGATTCGCATCCCCAGCAGTGTGAGTAATTCCAAAGGATACGCAATATGCCAAGAATATTCTTACAGTAGCAATCAAACTCATAAAGGCTTCTGTTCCATGTTCGAATCTTAATCTTAATTTCAGTAAGGTTTTTCTTCTCTTCAAGGGCCTCATCACATTCTCTTATAGTTCGATTTATTAGGAATCATCTTCGTAAGTGTCAATGGGGAAGCAATTTAATAAGAAGATCACTTGGGTGATCAAGAATTTCTCCTCTTTGAAATCTGAGAAATTTTGTTCTGATCGTTTCGTCGTCGATGGCTGCAAATGGTAAGAAGATAATTTTGTCTTCTAATATCCTTTTCCAAGTTATATTTACGGGATTTTTTTTTAATGTTTACGGGATATTCTCTTCCGTTTTAGGGATTTATTTTATTTTTGTTTGCTGTTGCACATGCAGGTATCTTTTTACATATCCCAAAAGGAAAAAATAACAATGATCACTTGTCTCTGTATCTGGAAGTCGACAGTCATGGTGGATCATTGCCTACTGGATGGAGAAGACACGCACAAGTTTCATTTACCATATTAAATCAACGTTCAAAAAAACTCTCTATGAAACAAGGCAAGAGCATCATCTCCAACTCATCTCCATTTTTTTTCTACTAATATAAGAATTCTATTATAAGTTTGGTTTTGCTCCAATATATACATGTATAATCAGATTTTTCTATACAGAAAATATAGATGAATGTTATTTTTGACTCTTAAGAGGCATATTTATTGTAGTAAAATCATTTTTATAATAGAGTTTTTAGTAGGAATAGTAAAACTCTATGTATTTGGATGAGTTCCTGTCTCCAGTTTCTTTTTTGTGATTTGAAATATGAATGTTAAGATATGGAAAATTTATTACGAAATTGTGCAAAAGATAGTTATGGCTTGAGTTTTATTTATTGTCAATGCTTCTGTTGGGTAGTTTTATAGATTAGTATTTTAATTGTTTCTTTGCCAATATCCCCGAAAGCTAGTCCTTTATTCGATGTAAATGAACTGATTAGATGAGTTTTGTTTTGTGAATTTACAGAACTACGACAGTGGTTTGAGCAGAAGAGTCCCAATTGGGGTCGAGTATCCATGCTGCCTCTTAATGAGCTCCACGCCAAAGATTCCGGATTTCTTGTAAACGGGGATCTCAAAATTTTGGTTGAGATAGATGTTCTTGAAGTTGTTGGCAGATTAGATGTGACAGAAGAAACTTCAACAATAATAGAAACGATGGATGTTAATGGGTTTCAGATTCTTCCTTCACATGTAAGTGTTGTGTAGAGCTTCAAGCCACGAGAAAGAACATAAAGTTGAGGCCTTAATGGTCTCCCAAAACTTTTTTAATCTGATATGGTTTTATATGTCACAGGCAGAATCTGTGAGCCGTATGTTTGAAAGACACTCGGAGCTTGCATCTGAGTTCCGACCAAAGAACCCAAATCTTAGGACAGCTTACATAAGTTTTCTACTCAGTCTGATTGAGACTATGTGCCAGTCGCCGCAGGATCTTTCCCAGGATGATCTGTCTGATGCTTATGCTGCAATGGGATTCATGAGAGATGCTGGATTTAAGCTGGATTGGTTGGATAAGAAGCTTGATGAGGTGTCAGAGAAAAAGAAGAATGTGAAATCTTCTGAGGCTGGGCTGCAAGAAATGGAGGAAGATTTGAGGGACTTGAAGCTGAAGTATTCAGCCAAGGAAGCTCTAGTGCAGAAAGAGAGGGTGAAGATGTCGGCTGCAAAAGCTCCTCTCTCATTTGATGATGTTGTTTAATGTTCTTGAGATCTTGAAGCACTTGGGAGTTTGGTTCTGGTTTGTTCCTGAGAGAACTCTTAAGAGGGACTCATCATCACTAGTGACTTAAAATTTCCACAAAAGTTCTTTAAGTCTGTCAAGGGATTGAGATTGACCATAGAATATATAATCGAAGATAAGATAAAAGTTATAAACTACAAAACAGTTACTATGTTTATTATAACTAATTCATCAGGATGAATTAATTGCATATGAAAGCGATGACGTGTGAATCAAGTAACAACAAAGTTTGTTTTTTTCTGGTTATGGTAATGTTTGATAACAGAAGATATTTGCTCATTTTATCAAATCATCAAGTTTTGCCTTGTTTCTGTCCACAGCTATTTTTTTTCTTTGACTTGTGAGACTTTCAGCTTTCAAACTCCAATATAGAAAGAGAAAAAGCCAAACTAGAAGTTACCAAGGAACCATGCATAGCACTAAATAGGGAGCCGCCGAATACACCAGCTACACCTAACATGTGAAATGGGTGCATAAGAATGTTGTGCTCAGCTTGGAATACAATCATAAAGTTGAAAGTACCAGAGATTCCTAGAGGCATACCATCAGAAAAACTTCCTTGACCAATTGGGTAGATCAAGAAAACAGCAGTAGCAGCTGCAACAGGAGCTGAATATGCAACAGCAATCCAAGGACGCATACCCAGACGGAAACTAAGTTCCCACTCACGACCCATATAACAAAAAGTAAGTTTATTTTAGGTGAAATGATTTGAGATAATTTTTCTAAAAGCCAACACTTCGTGCCGTTTCTTTGTGCGCTTGGTAGACATGTGTGTCGGTTTAACAAAACATAAACGAATAGTTTTCAACATTTTTTTCTACTGGACGGACTTTCGGTCCAGTCAATCTCACTTAAACATTGCCATAAGTCTAATAGTCCTCATCCTTTTTTGGTTTAAGTTTTTCAATTTTCAGTTTATCGAATATAGATTATATGAAACTGTTCAAATTCTATGAAATTCGATTCAGCTTCGGTTAAATTACTTCGGTTTGAAACCAATGTAAGACTTGATCCTATTTTTCTGTCATTTCCGTAAGACAACAATGTGTGTCGTTTCTTTCTACGCTTGCTAGACAACGTGTCAGTTTAACAAAACGTAAGCAAAGCTTTCAAGAGTTTTCAACATTTTTATTTTTAGTGGGCCGGCCTTTTCGGCCCTAAGTCAAAATCATTAAAACAACAGCGCCATCATTCGTCTTCCTCCTCGTATATATTTCCTCTTGCGCATGCCATAATCTCAGTTTCTTATGAGAGCTTCGCCTTCGTGAACGTTAGATCCTTCTACTCATTTATTTCTTATACTCTGTACGTCATGTCGATTCTGATAACCTGTTAAAATTTTAAAATAAAAGAGTGTGTACAAGCTTCTAAAATCTCGAAATTAGGGTTTTTTTTTCTGATCAAAATCGTTGCTTGAAAAAAAAAAAATTGTTGCTTGATTAGGAATCTCCTTCAAGATCAATGGGGGAGCTGGAAGTTGATAACCAGTTCACTTGGGTGATTAGTAACTTCTCCTCTCTGCAATTCAGGAAAGTTTATTCTGATGTGTTCACTGTCGGTGGCTGTAAATGGTGGGGAAGATTGCTACTTTTCTACTGATTTCGTCTCTTTATGTATTTATTTTAGTGGGGTTTTTTTTCTTTTTCTTCACGAAGGCAACTTCTTGCTTTTCCCAAAGGAGACGGTGTAAAGTGTTTGTCTCTGTATCTGGACGTTGCTAGTAGTCAATCATTGCCCTATGGATGGAGAAGACGTGCAGAACTGGGCTTACATGTAGTGAATCAATTTTCTGAAGAACTCTCCCAGTATAAAGGTGAATACTTATATTTGTTTGCGAACAGTTGTCTCCAAACTAGTATATGTGAGTGACGGTATGATATATATATATATATACTAATCATTTAGACAAGTAATAATGCTATTGAACTGGAGGGTGTTTGAGCTTGGTTGGTTTAGATTTGGTTTCATAGTTTACGCTCCCAGTTAATTGTTAACAGAGATGTTTGCTACTCTTGGAGTATAGCTCATGTATGTCTTGATTTGATTTGATGTGAAGTCAATGATAAGATGTTAATTTTTTTTTTTAACAGTTACAGAGCACTGGTTTGATGCGAGTGACTCCCACTTTGGTTTTCCATCAATGCTTCCACTTGACGAAATTTATGATGAAGATGGTGGATTTCTGGTAGACGGAGACCTCATGATTGTTGCTGAGGTCCACGTTCTTGAGGTTATTGGAAAACTAGATGTACCAGACGAAACTGAAGAGGAAACCGAATATTTGAGCAAGGTAGAAGAGGAAGATGGTGGTGTGGAGGCTATTGATTTTCTTCATTCAACGGAGGTCAACGGCTTTCAAGTTCTTCATTCACAGGTAATGGTGCCAACGTTTTTGTTACTCACAGGACAAAGATGTGGTTTTCTGTTTTGTATATGTATGTGTGAGTTGTAGAATCTTGAGGGAAACTGTAACATTGGAGTATGATGTGGTTTGATTTGAGTGTTTTGTTTAAGGTTTTACGTTATTCATCGTCTTTTTTAACTTGCAGGTGGAATCTGTGAGCCGTATATTTGAAATACACCCTGATATTGCATCACAGTTCCGTCCAAAGAATCAGCATCTGAGGACAGCTTACATCAACGTCCTCCTCAGCCTAATCAAGACGCTGTGCCAGTCTACTCGGGAGCTCTCCAAGGATGATCTGAATGACGCATATGCTTCTCTTGCGTACTTGACAGACGCAGGGTTGAATTTAGATTGGTTAGAAGAGAAATTGGAAGAGATGACAGAAAAGAAGGAGAAGCATGGAGCTGGTGAGAAAAGGATGCAAGAGTAGAGGAAGAGTTGAAGGATCTGAAGCAGAAGTTCTCAAACCTGGAAGCTGAGCTGAAGAAGGAGAAAGCAAATGTGTCTGTGGCCAGAGCTCCTCTATCATTTTATGATGTTGTTTGATAGGGTTTAAGTTTGTGTTCTAAGTCTGCTTGGATTTTTTTGTTCTGTTTGGTTTTCTAGTCTGTGCTCGTGTGTGTCTTGGTTTCTATTTGGTAGTCGTCTTCGAACTCCGGAAGACAAATCATCCGCATCTTGCAAAGCAGTAATTTTGTGGTTGAGGATTCGTTAGGCTACTTTAATGCACGTATGTTTCTTGATGGATAAGCAAAGTCATTGGTGTCTGAGAAACAGAGTGGAACACGGAAGAGTCGGGTCTTTATAGGTTTCTATAAGATTTTGACATATGTTAGAATTCTATCATGTAGATGCTCATCTTCGATATTTTCAGTTTTTCTTTTATCTTTTTTTAAATATATATTTTTTTCAAATTCGGTCCTAAATAATATAACTTCCTGTGAATCATTGACATGTTAGAAGAAGCTTAAAAGCCTAAGCAATTTACATTCCTTGTCTGTGTGTGTATTCATAACCAGTGTCTCTTTTCACATGATTCTAAGTGGTAATTTGAACCAATTATCTTAGCTTTATTGCTCTTTAGGTTTCCTTGATTGCAATGTGTTTCTTGATGGAGAAGTACATATCTCTGGGTGTCTGAACAGAGCATAGAGTCAAATTTTCAAAGAAGTAGCTTGACGTGTGACGCCATTAATATTCATATGTTAGATAATTATGACTAGGGGAATTAAGTTACGATTAGCTCATGTTCATTTGGGATGCATGCATCTTCTTTAATATATATAGTTCAGTTACAAGAAGACAATCCTCAGACACACAAAACTCCATTTGCCTAATCTGCAAGTAAAGCTTCTCTGTGTCAAGAAAAACTCAGCACGTATCATGTGGAACGGTGATGGAACAGTGGAGTTCAATGGCTTTCGAGTTCTCTATTCAGAGGTAAGAACACTTATTATTAACACTTAACAATGATCACTTTGGACCTTTGGTTGGTGTGTTTTCTACATCAGACTTGTTCTCAGGTAGAGTATGTGAGAAGAATCTTTGAAAGACACCCAGAAACCGCATCGAATCTTCGTCCAAAGAACCAGTTAGTGAAGAATGCGTACATGAACACCCTCCTCGACCTCATCGACATAACTTGCTTAGCTCCTCAGGAGCTCACGGAGGAGGAACTTAGAGATGCTGAGAACACGCTTTTGGATCTGGTAGGGGTAGGTTTCGAGTTGGATTGGCTGAAGAGGAAACTGGAAGAGCTTTGCGTGAAGAAGAAGAAAATAGAAGCACGCGGTGCACGCATGAGAGAACTCGACAGAATGATTGTGGAACAGAGACAGGTGTTGCTTGAGCTTGAAGTCGAACTGAAGAATGAAGAGAACGAGGCTGTTTCCGACAGTGCTCGTCTTGGTTTCGACGATGTTGTTTGAACCAAACTCAAACAGTGAAGAAGCCTAGATGTTTTTAGGTTTCTTCTCACGTGCTCAAGTATATGTGGCTTTAACTCATTACAAGAATGATTGAATAAAAGGACCAATGGTCAAGATCTTTTGTACTTTTAACTTTTTTTTTGGTAGTACTCTAGCCCACATCAAGAAGTGTCAGAAAGGAGGGAGAGAGAGAAAGATGGTGAGATTCGTAGGCAAGAAACTGAAAAAGAGTTGAAAGATGTGAAGCAGAAATTTGAAAGACAAAAAACCATAAGTAGAAAATCTTATTTTCGGAAAATCTTATTCGTAAAACAAAATAATTAATCATACTTTACTTTATACTCTCTCTCTTTCATAAAAAGTACTTCCTCCGTTTCTAATTAATCTAAGTTTTAGAAAAAAAATTATTTCAAAAAGATGTATCTTTTATCTTTTCAATGCAATTTTTAATAAATAATAATAATAAATTGTTGATTTCAAGAAAACTAATTGTACTCCCTCCGTTCGTTTACAATTGACGTTTTACGTCTCTGCACGTAAATTAAGAAATTTGATGCAATGTCTTTTTTTTAATCTCTTTTCATTAGTGTTTAATGCTAACTTCGTATCAGTATCATATTATAATTATAAGGGTAAGAAAAGTCATTTTTTATCATAAGTTGTATTGATTTCTGTAAACGTCAATTATATTGACACAAGAAAAATGTAGTAGAAAGTCAATTATAAACGAACGGAGGGAGTATTTACTAAATTTTGATTGGTTTAAAGTTATGGGAAAATGTTAATCACAATACATTTAATACTTTGATTTAATATATTTTATTAATAAGTGTGTAAAACCCAAAAATATGGATTAATTTGAAAGAGAGGGGGTATCATTTAAACACTTTTTAGGCATATTAAAAAATTAATTATATATACTAATGTATCATCATTAAATGTATAAATATTTAAATGAAAATGATTTAAATAAATATCGGTTAGTTAAAAGGATAACAAAGAGATTATGTATAAAAACTGCATTGGAAATATAGAATGACATTTTGAAACAAGAAAAAATGCTAGAATGATACTTATTACTCCCTCTGTCCCACTTTAAGTGGTGTTTTAGATTTTTTATTTTGTCCCATTTTAAGTGATGTTCTCACAAATCTAGATAGAATTTAATATCATTTCAATTTTGTGACCAATTAAAAAATATTGTATCATTTTCTTATTGGTTGAATTAGTTTCATTTAATGATAATTTTATGTTACCAAGATAAATTACATAAAATTGTGTACTTTCTTAATCCATGTGCAAAAACCTTAAAATCCACTTATAGTGGGACAGAGGGAGTAAGAAATAGAGGAAGTATGTGTTTATTAATTTATATACATATACTAATCCAAGGAATCCAAATGCACATACTCCAAGTAACACTGAGAGTCTGAGAGGAAATGAAAGCGATTCTCATTCCTGTTGTATGAGTAATCTTGACGATTAACATTCAGTAAGTTAATGTCGCTATGGAACTCATAAAGTCTTTTGATTTCCAAATACTAATGCACATGCTCCAAAGTTGGTTTGACAAGTTAATTTTTAAAAATTTACAAAAAAAACCCATTAATTGGTTATATTTACATTGGAGAGTCTATGCAACTCCTATTGACTACAAGGGCCCGAGAATGCTGTATCTGAGTCCAAAAAATTGTGTTGTCACTCAGGTTCTAGGTTTTTCTAGTCTCTCTACCGAGATCAATGGAGAAGAAAGTTGATAAGAAGTTCACTTGGGTGATAAAGGATTTCTCTTCTTTGCAATCCGAGAAAATATTTTCAGATAAATTTGTCGTCACTTCATAAAAGTTACTGAAACTCTTTTTATTTTAGCTCTCCTTGTGTGCATACTCGCGAACCAAGTAACAAATATGTTTCAGGTTGCATTATTATTTAGTTCTAGAATGACTTCTTTGTTCGGATGAATTAATCTTTATCTTAACTTGTCTTTAGCCGACGCCGTTTGCATTTCTGAACCGTGCAAGTCATGAGACGGAGAGCGGGATCATGGTCCTTGATAGCTCAAGCGTCAGTATTGCTATACAATCATTTCATGTGTCTTCTTATTAACTCATCTTAAAAAGGAAATTTCATATCTATGCATCTTTTGAGATGAAAGAAAGAAGAACCAGTCGAGTTAATCCTACGACAAATATATAATAGTACTGTCTCAAGATTACAATTACGCAAACACCTTTCAGTTTTCAGTTCTATTTTATTTTTTATTTTTTGAATATAAAAATAAAAAAAATAAAAGCTTAGCTTGTGTGACAATTTTTTATAGACTTGGTTACGTAAACAATTAAAAAGTATATATTTTTACTTTACTCTTTTTTATTATTTTATTTTTGTTTGTTTTAAAAGCGTTCATTAAAAGTTTATTTTTAAATTATTTATTTAATTATTGTGATCGAAATCCCCATATTAATGGAAGCAAGGTTACACAGTGGAGGTGCTTTTGTCATCAGAGATCATACAGGTAACGTTCTACATATGCGCGCGAGGCTTTCACATTCTCACCTAACAGGCTGATAGCAGAACTTCGTTGCCTGGAGTGGGCGTTACAAAGTATGAAGGATCTAGGTTATCAGGAGATAATCATTGATTCTGATTTACTTGATCTTTTGGATGTTGTTAAGAGAACTTTGGAGTGGCCTCGGTTCCGCATTATTCTCCAACGTATCAGAAGTCTGTGTATGCAGTTCTCTTCTATAGTTTTTGAATCCGAGTATTTGGATTCCAACCGAATAGCAAGAGAAATTGCGAAAAAGTGTACTCAGAGATGGACGTTTTCAATTATACTTGCCACTAGGGGAACCTGCTTGGTTGCACCAACTCATCAGCAGAGAAGCTGTTCTTTCTTGCTCATAGATCTTTATTTTAAAGTTGAGCGGTTATTCTTTTCTCTGTTCTAACAAACTCTGTTTTTTTTCTCTTGGATTTTATCATCGCAGACGTTAAAAAAAAATGAGAGCAACCCCAATGGTAGTTTTTTTTACCTTGGAATTCTCAAGTTAGTTACATATTAGTGTATGTATATACAATAATTAGTATTTAGTTAAGAGTATATACTAAAATTTTTGGAAAACCAATCAATAATATTCATTTGACATATTATTGGTTAGGTTTTCAAAATTTTTAGTATACTTTGAATTAAATACTACTATTGGAGTTGCTGTAGCCGTGAGTTAACCTTCTTTTTTTTTGAAACACTCCGTGAGTTAACCTTGGGATCAAAAGTTAGAATCTAGAATGAGTATTCTCCAAGTAACCCTAGGAGGAGGAAGCTAAAGCGATTCGCATCCCAGTGTACGTAATCCAAAGGATATGCATTCTGTAAAGAATAATTTTCACAGCAGCAGTCAAACTCATAAAGACTTCGATCCATATTGGAATCTTAATTTCAGTTTCAATAGTTTTTTTTTTCTTCTCTTCAAGTTGCAAGAGCAAGGCCTCATCACGTTCTCTTCATTTTCTTGATAGTTCGATTGTATAGAATCTATGGGGAAGCCATCTAATAAGAAGATAACTTGGGTTATCAAGAATTTCTCCTCTTTGAAATCTGAGGAATTTTGTTCTGATAAATTCGTGGTCGGTGGCTGCAAATGGTAAAGAGGATAATTACGTTTTGTCTTGTAATGTCGTCGTCCAATTTTGGTTTAGGGTATATTCTCTTCCGTTCCGTTTTAGTGATTTCTTTTATTCGTGTTTGCTGGTGCACATGTAGGTATCTTTCTGCATATCCCAAGGCAAATAATAACAACAATGGTCACTTGTCTCTGTTTCTAGAAGTCGACAATCATGGATCATTGCCTATTGGATGGAGAAGACACGTAAAATTTCAATTGACCGTATCAAATCAACGTTCGAAAAAACTTTCAGTAAAAAATAATGGTAAAAGCATCGACTACTCATCTCTATATTTTTTTTTTAGAAAAACAGAAGAATTCTATTATAGAATGGATTTACTCCAATATATGCATGTATACATGATTTTTCTTTAGGAAAATATAAATATAGATGAATGTTATTTTCAACTCTAAACGCATCTAAAACTCATTTTTATAATAGAGTTTTTAATAAGAAAATAGAGAGGTGACCTGGAAATAATCTAAATATTTGGATGAATTCATGTTTCCACTTCTTTTGACGCTGTGCAAAGCTAATTATTGCTTGAGTTCTATGTATCCACAGGAGCTAGTTCTTTATTCAATGTAAATGAACTAATTAGATGAATTATTTTTTGTGATTTTACAGAATCCCAACAGTGGTTTGAGCAGAAGAGTCCCAGTTGGGGTCGAGCATCCATGCTTCCTCTTAATGATCTCCACGCCAAAGATTCCGGATTTCTTGTAAATGGGGATCTCATAATTTTGGTTGAGATAGATGTTCTTGAAGTTATTGGCAAATTAGATGTGTCAGAGGAAACTTCAACAATAATAGAAACAATGGATGTTAATGGGTTTCAGATTATTCCTTCACATGTAAGTGTTGTGTAGAGTTTTAAGCCACGAGAAAGAACATAATGCTGATCCCTTAATGGTCTCCCAAAACTATTTTAATCTGATATGGTTTTACATTTCGCAGGCAGAATCTGTGAGCCGTATGTTTGAAAGACACTCGGAGCTTGCATCTGAGTTCCGACCAAAGAACCCAAATCTAAGGACAGCTTACATAAGTTTTCTACTCAGTCTGATTGAGACTATGTGCCAGTCTCCACAGGAGCTCTCCCAGGATGATCTGTCTGATGCTTATGCTGCAATGGGATTCATGAGAGATGCTGGATTTAAGCTGGATTGGTTGGAGAAGAAGCTTGATGAGGTGTCAGAGAGAAAGAAGAATGAGAAATCTTCCGAGGCTGGGCTGCAAGAAATGGAGGAAGATTTGAGGAACTTGAAGCGAAAGTGTTCAGACATAGAAGCTCTAGTGAAGAAAGAGAAGGTGAAGATGTCGGCTGCAAAAGCTCCTCTCTCATTTGATGATGTTGTTTAATGTTACTGAGATCTTAAAGCACTTGAAATTTGGTTCTGGTTTGTTCCCGAGAGAACTCTTAAAAGAGACTCATGATTTGAAAATTTCACAACGGTTGTAAATATAGCTCTTTTTAATTTTATAGGATTGATCATAGAATATACGATCTCTAAGATATGGAAAAGATAAGATAAACTATCAAAAAGTTTCAATATTTATCATATGAAAATGATGACGTGTGAACCATACAACTGAGTTTGGGGTATTTCCTGTTATGGGAATGTTTGAGTTTTAGGATTTTTCTTGTTTCTATCCATTTACTCAGTGCCTTCATGAAAAAGAATATGTTGCCATTTTGTTCATATTCGTTCATGCTATTAAATATTAAGGATGACTGTAATATCTTAATTTTGTGTTATGTTGTTAAGAAGGTCAATCATCAAGTATTAAACATCAAGTTTTGCCTTGTTTATGTCCATGGCTATTTGCTTACTTTGACATATATATTGTTGAAAAACATCCAGCTTTCAAACTCCAGTGTAGGAAGAGGAAAAGCCAGAGGATTTAGAAGTTTCTGAAAGACAACACTGCATGAAGTTTCTTTCTGACGTAAAAAAAAAAAAAAACAAACACTGCATGACGTTTCTTTCTGCGCTTGCTAGACAGTGTGTCGGTTTAACAAAACGTAACTACGATTCTCAATATTTTTCTTAAGGACCGGTATTGCCTAAGTCAATCTCACTTGAACAATGCCATTAGTCTAATAGTCCTAGTCCTAGTCCTAGTCCTAGTCCTAGTACTACTCCTAGATGCTCGTTGTTTTTTCAGTTTTTCGCATGCAGATATATAAAAGCCGTTTAAACATCCAATTTTTTGTCTGTCATTTCCAAAAGACAGTACTGCGTGTCGTTTCTTTCTCTGCGTGCTAAACAACGTGTCAGTTTAACAAGAAGTAAACAAAACTTTTTTAAGAGTTTTCAACATTTTATTTATAGCGGGCCGGTCTTTTCGGCCCAAGAAAATATCACTAAAACAACAGTGCCGATTCGTCTTCGTCCCCGTTTTATAATCTCTCGCGCATGCGACCATCTCTGTTTCATATTAGAGCTTCGCCTTCGCGAACGTAACCCAAACGATTTTCGCTTCCACGGGTTTCTGTCAGAGGTAGTCCCTTTTACATACTGATTCTTATAATCTGTTCGTCATGTATATTCTGATAATCTGTAAAAAATTTGAGTTTTAAGTGTTATACAAGCTTACAGAATCTCGAAATTAGGGTTTTATGGTCGAAATCGTTGCTTGATTGTTCGATTTACAAATTTATAGGAGTCTCTATCAAGATCAATGGGGGAGCTGGAAGTTGATAACAAGTTCACTTAGGTGTTTAGGAACTTCTCCTCTCTGCAATCCGGGAAAGTTTATTCCGATGAGTTCGTTGCTGGTGGCTGTAAATGGTAGGAAAAGATTGCTACTTTTCTATTACTTTCGTACATTTATGTATTTATTATTTTATTTCTCATTTTTTCTTTTTGTCTCTGTTTTTTTTTCTTGAAGGCGTCTTCTTGCTTTTCCTAAAGGAAATGGTGTAAAGTGTTTGTCTCTGTATCTGGACGTTGCTGGTAGTCAATCATTGCCCTATGGATGGAGAAGACGTGCAGAACTGGAATTAAGTGTAGTGAATCAAGTTTCTGAAGAACTCTCCCAAACTAAAGGTGATTGTTTCTAGTGACAACTGATAACTGACAGTTTGATATATACCCAAAATAATCATTTAGACAGTAACAATGTTATTGAACTGGAGTTCTATGTTGCTAAAGCGTATCTGACCTTTTGGTTGATTTAGATTTTGGTTTCATAGTTTATGCTCCTAGTTCATTGTTAACAGGGATGCTCACTATTTTGGAGTATAGTTCATGTATGGCTTGATTTGATTTGATTTGATTTGATATGATATGAAGTCAATGATAAGATGTAGGTTTTTTTAACAGTTACATACCACTGCTTTGACGAAAAGGACTTCGACTGGGGTTTTACGTCAATGCTTCCATTTGACCAAATTTATGATAAAGATGGTGGATTCCTGGTAAACGGAGACCTCAAAGATTGTTGCTGAGGTTTGTGTTCTTGAAGTTATTGGAAAACTAGATGTACCGGATGAAATTGGAGAGGAATCCGAATCAGTGAACATGTTAGAGGAAGATGATGGTGCGGAGTCTAATGATTTACCTGAGGTTTCAGTAAATGAAAGCACGGACGTCAATGGCTTTCAAGTCCTTCCTTCACAGGTATTAAATCAATAATGGTGCCAACGTTTTTGTTGCTTTTTTACTCGCAGGAAGAAGATGTGCTTTTCTGTTTTGTAAATAGCTGCTGAAGTATTAGAAGATCACACATAAATTCAGTGAACATAATAAGAAGAAGAAAAAAGTTTCTTGATATATGTGTCTGTGTGAGTTGCAGAATATGAGGGAAACTGGAATAATGGAGTATTTTGTGGTTTGCTTTGAGTGTTTTAAAGTCTCTGATACTGCCCCATGAATGTTAGGTTTTACATTATTCATCTTTTTTTAACTTGCAGGTGGAAATCATGAGCCGTATATTTGAAAGACACCCTGACATTGCATCAAAGTTCCGTCCAAAAAATGAGCATGTAAGGACAGCTTACATCAACGTCCTCCTCAGCCTGATTAAGACGCTGTGTCAGTCGACTCAGGAACTCTCCAAGGATGATCTGACAGACGCATATGCTTCTCTCGGATATTTGACAAACGCAGGGCTGAGTTTAGATTGGTTGAAAGAGAAATTGGAAGAAATGTCAGAAAAGAAGGAAAAGGAAGAAGCTGGTGAGAAAAGGATGCAAGAGATAGAGGAAGAGTTGAAGGATTTGAAGCAGAAGTGCTTAAACCTTGAAGCTGAGCTGGAGAAGGAGAAAACAGATGTGTCTGTAGCCAGAGCTCCCCTTTCATTCGATGATGTTGTTTGATGGGTTCAAGTTGGTGTTCTAAGTCACTTGGATTTTAGTTCTGTTTGGTTTTCTAGTCTCAGCAATGATCTTAGCCTTAGGACTCTATAGGTTGCTTTAATTGCAATGTATTTCTTGACGGAAAAGTAACTATCTTTTGATGTCTGAACAGAGCATATAGTCATTTCCCAAAGAAGAAGCCAGACGTGTCACGCCATTAATAGTAATCTGTTAGATAATTATAACTAGGTAATGTATTAAGTTACGATTAGCTCACGTTCATTTGGGATACATGCATCTTCTTTAATATATATTTCAGTTACAAGAGACAATCCTCAAACACACGAAACTCACAGTTGCTGAATCTGCAAGTAAAGCTTCTTCTCTGTATCAAGAAAAAGTCAGCTCGTATCAATGTGGAACGGCGATGGAACAGTGGAGTTCAATGGCTTTCGAGTTCTCTATTCAGAGGTAAGAAGACTTATTATTTCACTTAACAGTGATGATCACTTTGGTTGTATTTTTTTACATCAGACTTGTTCACAGGTAGAGTATGTAAGAAGAATCTTTGAAAGACACCCTGAAACCGCAATGAATCTTCGTCAAAAAAACCAGTTGGTGAAGAATGCGTACATGAACACCCTCCTCGACCTCATCGACATAACTTGCTTAGCTCCTCAAGAGCTCACTGAAGAGGAGCTAAGAGATGCTGAGAACACGCTTATGGATTTGGTAGGGGTAGGTTTCGAGTTGGATTGGTTGAAGAGCAAACTTGAAGAGCTTTGCGTGAGGAAGAAGAAAATGGAAGCACGTGGTGCACGCATGAGAGAACTCGACAGAATGATCGTAGAACAGAGACAAGTGTTGCTTGAGCTTGAAGTTGAACTTAAGAATGAAGAGAACGAGGCTGTTTCCGACAGTGCTCGTCGTGGTTTCGAGGATGTTGTTTGAACCAAACGCACCCAGTGAAGAAGCCTAGATGTTTTTAGGCTTCCACTCACGTGGTTAAGAATATCTGGCGTTATTTATATGTATTTTGGTCTGTTTGTTGCTGAGTTCTTTCTAGGCTTATGTATCGCACCGTGTGAGTTTCTTGATGGAAAAGTAAACAGTAATGTCCTGAATTGGTGTTTTTTTTAAAAAAAAACTCTCTTTACTATCCGTATGCCACTCTGTAACAACCTGTGTTGAATCTGATATGTTGGTGCTCTGCACTAAGCACAGGCCAGACTTTCTTTTCTGAAATCGCACTTATGAGTTCCTTGGAATCTGACTCAAACAGGCCAAACTGAACCTTTTTATGATTGACAACGGTACTATCCTGGAAGAGTCTGATTCTGGGCAGTCTACAAAACTGTGTAGAGGCTAGCATACAAAGACTGACATTTCCAAGGAAGAGCTGGAACAGAGGAGATAGCCCATGAAAGTCAAGCATACAGGGGCATTGAATCTTTTGATAGATGTCTCTGATCCAAGTTCACTGCCACTGCTAGACAATTAATTACTCAAACATTTCCTCAGTACGTGATGGACATTGTAATTTGTTTCCTTGGTCTTTTTAAGATTTCACAAATTTTATACCCTACTAAATTATTTTTTACTCTCGATTAAATTGTTCTTGATTAACCATTGGTTCAATTCTCTACCGTTCTATGTTTGTTTCTCAACGCACAAGTAGAAGACATCGATATTTATTCACTGGTAAACTAAATATGGTTCCATCTCATAGCTTTTTGCTTTGAATATTCATATTTGATATTAGATAAGACCCTCTCGGTGAATAGACTTTGGATGAACAGGTGACTAAAGACATGTGGCCAAAACATCAAAATTTGGCTACATCCAAACACGTTTATGTTCTAACAAACACTAATCCGAATCCAAAAGCTTGATAATTTTCAAGTCTATGAGAAAATATGATCGACTAACATCACCTCAGGTTAACATATATACTTGGCCTAACATGTCACAAGAAACGAATTAAAAAACAGAGGTCTGGAGTGAAGAGAACGGGATCAGATAGAGCTAATACGTAAGATGCCATCATCTCGGCTATCAAACCAATAGGGAACAATAAAGTTCAACATTCATCATTCCATTCTCTTTCTCTCCAACCCTCTTTTGTGATCCATAAGAAACACACAAAAAAAAAAACAAATTGACTAATAAACTCAGAGGAGAAGGAAAAGATCAGATAGAGCTAATACGTAAGATGCCATCATCTCGGCGAATCAAACCAATAGGGAACATAAATAGTTCAATCATCATATCTCTCTCTCTTTCTCCTCTTTCTAAATTATCTTCAAAAACCTCATAAAAAAAAAATCGATCCTTTTATTTTAAACGGGATTAACAAGACTACAACAACTAAACGAACACACAAAGCTCGAAACTTGAAATCTAAAATCTCAATGGGGATTAAAACAGAGCCGTCGTGATTTTGAGTCAGGATATAAGCCTATTTATACATCTATAAACTTAGGGCTTCCTCTTCAACAGACGTAAATAACCCCAGCTGTTTTCTTTTATTAACAAACTATAATGGGCTACGAAATGGGCTACTGTTTGTAACCGTGAAGCTTTTTTATGGGCCGAAAAATCAAACTAACTAAGCTCTCTGTCTCCTTCTTCACAAGCTTATGTATGTTTGGTCTTGGTGCAACGTTCTCGTTCTTTTGATTCTTTTTCTTTCAGTTGGTGGGTCGTTATAGTGGTGGTACCTTGGAAAGAGGTGTTATAGAAAGAACAGGTTCAAAATCAAGATCAATTCCTTTTTAAAATCCTGCTGCCGCTGCCTATAGGCGAGTGACCACTGAACGATAAGAACAAAGCCACCAAACCCCTCTAGAGCCCAAACCTCCATTGTTTTTCCTACCCCCCAGAGGGAAAGGTCCTTCCCTTCTGGACCGGCGACGAGTTATCAGTATTGGAAACGTCTTCAGTTCTTTGATCCATTCTGTAATTTTACAATAGAAAAGTAAATTTTCTTAAAATTTACATCATTTTGATTTGTGTTAACCAACTGTTATGCATCATGTCCCACATCAATCTATCTTTTTAAAAAGAATTATCCAATTTGTGTGTGCATTACATAACATCATGGTGGAGAGGTAGCTCACAGGCACGAGTAGAGTTGGGTTTTATACATCAACCAAATGGTAGAAATTAGAAGACGTGCAAATCATTCCCTTTCTTTAACAATGGAAAGCGACAATCTTATCTTAACCTTAAACTCAATACAGAGAACTATAACAATCATACATAAACAAGATGCCAAGAAGCGGTCCAATCTCTCTGTGTATCAAAAGGTTCGCTTGCTGCAACAGCTTGTGTTCCTTTGTTGGTAAATGATCAAAGAATGGTTAAGAAAGATCCTTACGCATTCTTAATGAACAAGCGGGTCTTGAGTGAAAAAGAACTGCCAAAAAACAGGTTTCGTTACAGATTCACCGAGGGCAAGAGTTTTGAGACCAAAGTATTTACCTCAAATGATTTGCCGGAATTTTCAAATTCCAGCATGCTCAATGCAACTTCACAGCTTTGCGAAACAATCGGCTCAGGGTCCCTTGAGAATTCCAGTAGCAACGCGATGCTCTGCTCATCTGAAAAAGAAACGAACAGTGCAAGATAGTAAGTAAAAGTTGTCATAGTTCATGCGATGAATTGCATTTCAAGAAAGATACCTGCAATAGAACCAAGCGCTTCTGCAGCCTCGTGTCTAACCATCGGGTGCTCATTCACATCTCTCAGTATTTTGCTTAGAGTAGCTAATGCAGCTTTATTTTGCAATTGCCCCAAGACATAAGCAACCTACACAAATCGTATCAACAACCATAAATTCAGTTTTGTTTTAGAGAACAATGAAACAAAGATTCAAGATAAAAAGATCTTAACACACACTGGACTATCTTTTTGAAAGAAGTCCTCACTAGCAACCAATGACTATACTGAAAGTATCCACAAGAAAGAAACTTGACAAACCTCATGACGTAGAAGGGCACTATTAGCACTCAAAGAATCAACAATAGCAGAAACAGCTTCCTCTCCACCATGATTCCTTAGAGCGAAAAGAGCAGCATATCTCTCATACATGCCTTTTGTTTCATCCATAAGAATCTCCCTGTGCAATTCAATGATCTTAATCAAATAACCTGTCACAAACTGGATAATAATCTTCTATAAGTTGTTGAGTTGGTCAAGCTTAGAAGAACCTCAGTTGATGTACAGAGGAGAAAGCAGCAGCTGGAGCCGCTGGGTCAACAGACATGAAAGGTGATCTCTCGGTCGTGTCTGACTCCTTCTTCTCCGCATCAACAACACTACTCAACTCTTCAATCCTTTTGAGAGCTAACTCGCATGTTTCCCGAACCTCCTGAGCTGGATCAAAGACCAAGCTTTTCTTCAATATCTCAGCATTACCCGCTAAACCAATGGCTCCAAGAGCTTCTGCTGCCTGTTAACACAACATCGCATCAGCAACATAAACTGATACAGAAGAAACAATTGAATCTAGCACAAGGATCAATCAGCTATACTCAACTCATGGCGTACTATAGGATGCAAAGACATGTCATTAAGAACCGACTCTAGAGCTGGAACTGCTTCAGCATCTTGCATCTGTCCCAACGCAAACGCAGCTTCATGTGCCAACAAGTTGGATGAGTCTCTGGATGCTGCAGGAGAAAGGAAAGTCAAAGCTTGAATCTTTACAATGTTGTTTTGCATATTCAATACAAGAGAGTCAACACAAACACACTCAAATAATATTTCAAATGTTATACTCAAAAGTAACAATCTTTTTGGTTCGTCCTCGTGCAAATGAAACTGAAAGAAGCAGAGAGAGAGCAGAAGAGATTGAACAAACCGAGGATTAGAGCGTTGCGAGGACCAGGGCCTTTCAAGTTGCGGAGAGAGAAGAGAGCTCTGAATCGCTCTGAGATCGGCTGCGACTGGTCTAACAATAGCTCGCAGAGAAACTTCTCCGAGTTACTTACTCCGCCGTCATCCGTCGGTGAAGCTGATCCCTTAGCTGCCATCACAAAAAATCTGTTTGATCGGCGGTTAAAAGACGACGGAGTAACAGAGCCGAGGACTAGGGTTTTTGTATACAAGAGGAGGAGAGAATCCGATTCGTGAGAAAAGAGGAAAAGACGCGGGACCTATTCCCGTAATAACCAAATTTATTGTTTGCTCCAATAATAATCTTATAATTGTAAATTGACCCCGTAGTTCGTATAAGTTATCTCTTTTATCCGTAATCCAATTCGTAAATTATAAGAAATGTGCGGGACTAGTTTCGGTAATAAACAAATTTATGATCTGCTCCAATACTAATCTCATAATTGTAATTCAACCCATAGTTTCTATTATCCCCCGCGAAAGCTTAACATTTGTCGTCTATCTGTTGAGTGTTGGATTCGCTGTGAAGAGATTAACCAGAGCGACGTTTCAACCGTTTTATTCCTCAATTCGCAGATCCTGAAGGTGATCGATATCTAGCTGGAATCATCTCGAGAATTCTCGATTGATCGATGAATCCTAGAAGGTTAGATCCACAAACTCCAGATTTTTCTATTCGATTTGGGAAGTAAAAATGATCTGGCGAGTCATATGATTGTAAATGCTTTCATGAGCTGTGTAATTCGTACATTAGGATTCATCGGGCGAATCTGAAGATACAGATATCGATATTGTAGGACTGTTGCTCTGTATAGATCACTCCAGATTCGTGTAGTTTAGTATTTGGTTATATTGTTCAAAATCTGGATCTGAAATTAGCTGCGATTGAAGCTGTAAGAAGAGGTAAGTTTAATACTTGCTAATGACTCATGGTGTTTGCATAAGCTTTTGAGTTTTCGAGTGATCCGAGTGGAAGATGGTAACTGTTCCGTTTCTGAGGTCTGATGTTGTGTGTGTGGGGTTTTGCAGGGAGCCTCGTGGTGGAAGAAGCGCGCTCTTTGATGGCATTGAAGAGGGAGGAATCAGAGCTGCTTCTTCTTACACCTCTCATGAAATCAATGAGCATGAGAATGAGCGTGCCTTGGAAGGGTTGCAAGACAGAGTCATTCTCTTGAAACGTGTAAGCCTCTCTCATTTCTTCTGATTCATGTTCAGACTTGTGTTCTGTCAGTGTGAATGAAATTTGCAAGCATGATAAACAAAGTTTTTGTAGGTGGAACAAAGCATGTTAAACGTAATAGTAACATACTATTGCAATACATTTGAGACAAGGCCCCATAGTTGTAGTATAGAAACCCTATCATAGGTTCTGCCATGTTCAACTTTTGTTCTCTCTGTGTATATGAAATTTGTGAGCATAATATCACATCAACCATGAACGATCAACAAAGCTTTGTAGATGGAACAAAGCATGATAAACGTAGTGGTAGCATACTATTGCAATACATTTGAGACGA
Source organism: Brassica nigra (assembly GCA_016432835.1). Taxonomy (NCBI): domain Eukaryota; kingdom Viridiplantae; phylum Streptophyta; class Magnoliopsida; order Brassicales; family Brassicaceae; genus Brassica; species Brassica nigra. The sequence continues at coordinate 7,919,556 of CM028246.1, read as the reverse complement.
GTACCCATAGTTTCAACAGTTCTTGTTTGACATTGTTGTTACATGTAAGTTGGACTCTATATGATTCTGATTTGTCTCTTTTTCATCAACAGCTTTCTGGTGATATAAACGAAGAGGTAGATGCTCATAACCGCATGCTTGACAGAATGGTATTTCCCTACCTTTTCTTCTATTTTTTTCTTCACGTTTTGGCTCAGAGATATGCCATTGTTACTGAGCATTCTGCAATGTTTCTAATATGTTGTAGGGTAATGATATGGATTCGTCAAGGGGAATTCTCTCAGGAACCATGGACCGGTTTAAAACAGTAAATATTTCCCTTTCCCTAGCTTCACTATGTGTTGCAAATGGGAATTGTAGAGTCTCTAAGCTGTTGAATTGAATCATTGCAGGTGTTTGAAACAAAATCAAGCCGAAGAATGCTGACACTCGTGGCATCGTTTGTGGCTTTATTTCTAGTCATTTACTATCTTACTCGTTAGAATTGGCAAACCAGAGTACTCTAAACATCCATCCATTGACCTTGTGATATTTCCAGTATCTATGTTGCCTCATGCATGTGTAACGAATGATATGCCTCCAGTGTTATAGTATGATCTAGTGCATATGATTTTATACTGTTTCTTACTTCATTGTGTAATAGCTACTACATTAAAGAAACTGGAGCAACGAGGCTATGAAAAAGTCGAATATTTTCAATTTTCCGTAAATTCCCTAATGGAATGGGCAAAAACTCATGCACCAGCCGGGAATCGAACCCGGGTCTGTACCGTGGCAGGGTACTATTCTACCACTAGACCACTGGTGCTTGTTGAACATAATCAACAGACATTATTTATCATTTATTAACACAGCCTGCCTTATTATTATTATTTTCTTGTTCACAACCTGCCTTATTTTATTCGTGAATCTACAAAGGGCTTTCAAACTCGTAAGAAAGCAAATGAATCATTCTAGAATTACGTAGCAATTGTATTAGCTGAAGAAACAAACATAGCTTTTGTATGCATTAAACAAAGAACCTGAACTAATTGCAAACACTAAAACATTTGCCCTCTGGCACAACAATGAAATAAAATTATCAGCATTTCAAAATATCTGCTGAAGAGATCAAATCGGTGGTGCATAATCAAAAGTAATCTTCAAACCCCCTTTCCTTATCATTGTCATAGTTCTCTGTTCCTGCGATATCAGTGTTCTACGGAATGAGAAGATGGATGATTCCATTCTATTAACAATGTATACCTTGTGCAAATTTTTATTATATTAAGGTCGATTTAGAGGCTAGTGCAACCATAAAAATAGATCAAACATCTATACTTCTAGGTGAAGAAACTAACCAAGTGTTTTCACTTTGGAAAACAATCCATTTTGTTGTGTACTCTAATAATCTATACTGTACCCATTTCGTTTCATATACATGTGATTATAGTGCTATTACCACTGACCTTTGGCTTCTGTGGTTGATAGATCTTGAACAATGACTTGAAGATTTGAATTATCTGCAGAAGAAGTAGATGGAGCCGGAAAAGTGAAATCGGAATCACTTGATGAAGCTTCAGAGTTCTCAGAGCTGTCAGCAAGATCATCACGTACAACTGGCACAGTAGCCATCGTTGAAGACATAGATGGAGATCTTAAGATGGACTTCAGTTGCGAGAATTGGTCCGACATAGAATATAACAACCTGGAATACACTAAACAAGACTTAGCATCAGGAAATGTACACCTAAAACCATATATTAAGTTTTCCACTAAGACAGTCAACTATTATTTTTGATGGAAGATAGATCTAAGATTATCTCTGGTTGTCGTAAAAATTACTGATCAATAATACCTGTTCAAAGAGTCTTGTAGTTGGTAAACTCTTCTTTCTGTTTCTTCTAATCTTTTGCGTCTTCTCTCACCAAGTTCTCTGGCTTCAGCACATTTTCTTTCGGAAATGTCAGCTCTTTGTTTCTCAACTACCAACAAGGCCTGAAGAGTATAATAAACAGAACATCATGATAATCTGGAGATAGCTGGCATTCCATGTCTAGAAGCTGTTCAAAAATGTTGGTGGGCATAGAAACATTACCTTCAACATCTCAACTTCGGCAGTGAGGGACTCAATTTCTGTATCACGAATAGGATTCGTTACGTGGCTTACAACAGAAAAGTTGTTGTAAGGCTTCTCTGATTCGAGAACAATGGACTTTTCAGTTCCATCTTCTGTTAAGATGGAATGGTCTGAATGGAGAACAAAGGATTTTTCAGTTCCATCATCTGCTTGGATAGAACGTTTTGTCTGTCTTTCATGCTCTATCTCTTCATCACCACTTTGTTCTGAAGGCATTACAAAGGACTTATCAAGTCCACTATCTGCTCGGACGAAAATTTTCGGATATTGTTCGTCTCCAGTCTCCGCATCATCACTTGACATATCAACTGCCTCTTCCACTCTATTGGAAAGTTCCACCTCTCTTTCATGTTCTGTCTCTTTCTTTTTGTCAGCCTACACCCATGTTTTAATATCAATACTTCTTCCTCTAATGAGAAGAGCCATGTTCTATTTCTCTCTAGATACTGCATAGATCTAGAATACCTGATTTGACTGTCCCAACTGTTTTCTGGCAATTCTTCCTCTGAGTTTACTTTGATAAACAAGAGAAGCTTTTTTCAGTTTCTTGTAGTCAGATATAGCACTGTAACCACGCCAGTACGCCTGCAAGTTTCTTAGAGTTATTAAGTCATTTCTGTTTCTTGAGATAGAATGATTCCTTAAGAATTTGTTAAGTAGGAGACAGAGTAGAGAGAAAAGGACCTGGATGACAGTTGCTGCCTTAGACTTCAATTTAAAACGGAACTCATGGCGTGCAACCATTGTCCGCACTCCACTTTGCAAGGTGACTGCCGAAGATTTGGTCTTTCCATACTCTTTCTTTGCAACCTGTCTACGTAAGTTTTTCTGTATTTTGATGGCAGCTTCCTCCCTTCTCATGTGCCTGCATATGTTTCCTGCAATATTTCCTACAATACGAAAGAGAGACTTTATCAGCATTACTTATTTCCTGAGCATGTCAATGGAAACATAACGGAAAAATAAAAGCTAAATGAAACCATAAAAGTCATACTCACTTCTCCAATTAGCCTGTATTTGAACTGAAGCCCTCCGCATGAGAACATATCGCTCTCTTGTCAGACGAGTTCTAACTTGCCCTTGAATCATCCTCGCTGCTTCGCCGAGCACTCTTGTTCTGTGTGCATCTAGCTCAGCCATCTGACCAGCTCTCAGGAAAACTTTACTTTTTCCAATCTGCAGGTTAGATATGATATCAACACGCTACCTAGGGGAATATGCTATCTGAGACACTCAAATTCCATAGCATACTGAAAGTTTGAGAAGCATTCAATTCATGCAAAACTGGGATTCCTTTCAACTTCCTTGGAACCTTACCTGGTAACCTGTGAGCCCCTTTTTCTCCAGAATCCACTTGCATGCAACATCTGCTTCGTACCTGCTTACAGTGTAAGGTAAGGAAACTGGGATAACAAACTCCAGGAGCAATAAGGCAGACAAGGGCAGAAGAAAGTTCAAGCTTGACGGGTAGAACTGATACATACTCTCCTTTCAGAATCTCCGGAGCAAGAATGATAAATCGATTCAAGAATTCAATGAAAGTCCTATTTGTTGGATATCCAGCGCATTTCACTCTGATGGCCTCAAGAACACCCTGCATAAGACAAATATCATAAAACACCTCAAGACATCATCAAAACACGTTAATATGAACAATTAAAATGAAACACTGACCCCAGAGCGTAACTGATGCAAGACATTGGCATTGTCAAACACGGTTGGCTGCAACAAATTGTTTGGCTTCACACATCTGATGTAGTGCGGTTCCGTATAGTTCAGCGTCTCCATCAGCTGTTGCAATTGTAGCTGTACCAATTACTTAAACATATCAGCCCATACAGATGATGAATGTGGCATCAAAAGTTCAAAAACAATTCCTATGTAAGGCCCAATCATCCAGTCCTACTTATTAGTTAGAGCAAAGTCTCAATGGATTTGCAGAAAAGTCACCTTGAAACGAGCGCCAATGGAGGAAAACTTAGATTTGCTACTCTCTTTAGGAAGAGGAGGAAAAAGGCCTGACACAAAAGAACACTTGGAAGCATTTAACAAATCCTGATGCTCGGCAACAACATAGTCTTTGTTTTTGTCTAAAAATTGATCGGACTGGTATCGAACCTGAAAAAAGAAACATGTAAAGACAACTTAAAGATCATAATAATATCTACTTTTAGTTCTGAAAGAAGCAGTGTGTGAAATGCAGCTTACATCCCCTGCATAATGAACTAATGTAAAATCTGATCGAGTCAATTTTGGTTTTATGAAGCGCTTATGATCCCTGAATGTTTGATACAGCTTCTCAGCAAATGTTTCAGGAGTTGATTTGGGTAGCATGCTGCAGAGAGAATAAACGTTTTATGTATAACACATAATTATAGTGGTTGGAGACGAAACACTAAAGTACAGCTGCAGGTAGAGAAAGTTTTACTATACCATGCTTCATCTAGAAGAGCAATAATACCACCGGGCTTCTGAAAAAGATTGAAATCAATGTTTCAGAAAGAAAAAAAACGCAGCACGAAGTAATGGAAATAACAGACCAATACATGAATAAAAAAGGCCCGCTACTTCTTGTGCTTTCAAGGCAGAACAATGCATAGTGATTTAAGACACGTGAGCATACATGAAGACAGATAAAACTCTTGAATGCTTCATGAATCTTTCAGGTTTAGCAAGGAAAGATATTCAACGCTACAAGTGAAAGCACTTTCGATAATCACATAGGTTGAGATGTAGGATAATGTACTCTGGATGTTGCCAGAAATGCTCTCTAAAGTGGATTTCTACTGTCCAATCGCACACATCAAAATATGAACCTGTCTTTATAAAACAGACAAAAGGATAAAACAAACCTTTTCAATCAGATCCACGACTTCTTGATTATCAACAAACTCCACGTAGCTCCAATCTATTTCTTCTTTCTCATACTCACCTTGTTCCATTTTGAATACATGCTGTACCATATTAATGATTTTAGATTAACTAACAGATCTTGAGCCAAATCAGCAGCCATAACCTGCTGGCCTTATACCTGGTTGAAATGCTGTTGCAGCTTTTCATTCGTGTAATTAATACAGAATTGTTCAAAACTGCATGGACAATATAAACAAGTCAGTGATCAGCTGAATTAGAGGTTAGAATATTAGGTGATGTACAGATATCTCTTTAAGTCCTGGAAACTTATACAAAGACATCATTTCCTAAGGTCGTAGATTTGGAGAAAGTAATGTGGTTTATCATATCTCATCTCAGAGTAAATGAATTGGAAATTCATCTATTAGATTCGAGGACACTTGGTGTATTTTGACAATTAAGATAATCACCCCTGTAGAGTGAGCCATGTATGCTCTCGGCCATCACCTGTTGGCTTTAAAGCTCTCAAAACCATAAATGTCAAGGACTCCGATCAAGCGCCTAGAGTTAGAATCTTGGCCGATAGATATATTTATTTTGTTCACCAACCTGGAAAATAATAATGAGTCCTGGCTTAGCAGACGTCCCCTTAGTGGCATGTGAAAAGCAAAAAATAGACATTTGAACATTGACATAGAAAATTACCAATCAAAAAGTCTAGAGTATATTGTCTTTGCTAAACCATCCCTACTAACGGCAGCGCCAAGAGGATCAAGACTTCTTTTGATAACTTCTTCTGGGGTCACCATAATACGCTTACACAAAGCATCTTCTAAGGAATGAGAATCACACCTAAAATAACAAGTTGTAAATACATGCATTACAAGAACCAGAATTTAGTTGGAGAAGTAGAAGAGCTATATAATACATGAGCAATTCTGACGTCATCTGGAGATGAAACATTGACTGTTCATCTTTTAGAGATGATGAATCAGCATCTTCTCCTTTGCAAAATTCAATATTTCCAAGATGGAGAATGGCAGCCACAATTCTGAAAATTGCATCCTGAGGAGACAAAAGAAGATAAGTTGTTCCTATATAGCAATCAACTGGTGATAGGAAACTGCAAAGAAGAGTTTGCAAACCTGTTCTTTTTCACTTATTCCAACAACATCCATAGCTTTTCTAGTAGCAAGATACTCCTCCGCATCATTTACACCATCAAGTTCGAAGCAGCTAGATTGGTTAAGATAGCGAAATGACTTAGGGTCCCCCAATTTAAATCTCTCAACATCCTGCAAAATTTAATATCATTATCACTTCAGAGATTCATCCGATTATAGGTAGGGACAACTTAGATGGAACTACCTCTGGAGGAGCAGCACACAGGAGGTAAAAGCAGTGATAGTTACGCTCAGGATCTGAAACTTGGCAAACACGAGACCTCTCCAAGAGGTAGGTTCTGATGGCTGCCCCAGATATTCGACCAATGTCATCAAACTGAATCTCCACAAACTTCCCAAAACGACTGCAACAAGAAAAGGCATTAACATCCACCAACAGCAGGTAAAAGAGAGAGGAGGACAACCAAAGTGAAAGAAGGAGAAAAATGGAAGCATTCAGTAACTCTACCTGGAATTGTTGTTCTTAACCGTCTTTGCATTTCCAAATGCCTCGAGAACTGGATTTGACTGTAACATGATCCAATCGCCATAGAGAAATAGATCCAAAACCAAAAGAAGAGACCAAGTGGAATCACATAATGAGAAAGGTACAATCTAAGGATGTCAATGCAGGGATATATCTCAAGACTGTATACTCAAGACTCAAGAAAGCCTAACAAACAAAAATGTCTAGTTTTCTAAAGCAGGTAAAGAGGAAAAAGTCTTCCGACATAGCCTTAAAATTTCTTACAGCTCATCACAACTTACTTCTAAAACTTGGTTTTCAACAGTCCTTCCTTCACCTGCAGTATGCCCTCCAAAGAATGCAAGGTAACGCATGAGCACCTTAGTCGTTTCCGTCTTTCCAGAACCACTTTCACCACTGACCAATATACATTTATTCCTGCCCTCATTGATCATTTCCCTGTTGCAAATTTTCTCAAACCAATAAACAAAACACTTCTGACACTCTTATAGAAAAAAAAAATGATAGAAATGAACAAACAAAGACTCGTAATCACCTATATGCAATGCCACCAATTGCAAAAACATGAGGACTCAGCTCTTTGAACGAGGCTTCCTTGTACTTTTCCATAACCTCAACATCATAAAGATGCGGGAGTCCTTGAAAGGGATTGACAGCAATAAGAATGTTTCCTGTATAAGTCTGTCATGATGTCAAGATATTATAACAGACTCGCTCTATTACTGCGTTTTTACCAAGGAACAGAATGAAAAAAAAAAAAATTGGTTTGCAACCAGAAATGAAATATTCTTACATAAATTTCATTCAGCCCATATCTGATAGCCAAGTTCTCGAGAACTGCAGGCTCGTGCAGATAAGACAATCGTGTCATGTCCTCTACTCCCTCTGAAGGAGCTTCATCGTCTTTTATATAGAGTTTTGATAAATTAGCAGTAACCTGATATCGAGTAAAAGGAATCAGAAGTGTGAAAAGCAAAACAACACCAGCAAGATCCAGAAATAGCAGTATTAATGAACTAAAGCATATAGTTGTGTATGAAGCTCCCAATCAGTGGGTTTTTTGTATCAAACGACAACCAACATTTTTCCCATATTCTTAAAAACAAATAGTATAACAAGAAGAAAGATAAAACCATATCCATGCGGAAATAGTTAGATATTCAGTGTGCATTAACATGACAGACTAATATTTGTGAAACAATCCCATGACCCTTACTCTAACATGACAAAGAACTGCAAAAAAACAACTTTCATTGAAGATCACTGGAAGCAATATAAGCTACAAGAGCAGTAAAGAGAAAGTGTTTTTTTTTGTTGTTGTTTACCTCTCTGTCATCATGGGTTTTAACAGTAGCTTCGTCACCCTTAATATCAACAACAACGCCATCAATCCACGCCACTTCTGGGTCTTCCACCCATACATGAGAATCCACCATTATGTTTTCACCCATCCCGTCAGAATCCTCCTATAAGCCCCCACAAGCTATCAGCGGATGCCAAGTCTATATACACAGATCATTCTTGTGTTCACACAAAATCTCTTCCCACAATAAATCGAAAACCATTCTCGCACTGTAACTACATAGCCGCGATGAATCTAATGGAAGCTAAAAAAGCCCATGAGATGAGTACCTGTGTACGAAGCTCCCTCTTGAGCGGTTCCGATCAACTGAACTATAAGACTTTTCAAGAAGACGAATCTCAGAAGAAATTGGCGAAGCTCGAATTTGAAGAACTTGATGATCGCTTGCTCTTCTGGATTCAAACGCGAAGTTTGGAAAAATGATTTTTTTTTTCTTTCGCATGGTGTATGATCGGTTGAGGAGAGTGATACAGAAACTCCCCTTCGATTTCGCCATTCTTGTGGACGCCATTCTCTTCGTCTCTCTCTTTTCTCTTTCCCTCCCATTTTTAACGGAAGAGACTTTCACTTTGCAAAAACACCAGCATACCCGTTACCTTACTGACCCGGGATTATGACCCGACCGGCCAGAGAATCCGAACCATGATTCGAATCTAGGAAATTTATAATTTTCCGAGAAACTTAATATCCAAAATTTCTAAAATTTATTGCCGGGCAAGTTCTCTGATTATGGTTTTGTCCTATCTTTTTATATTTTGTTGTCTGATTTTCAAATCCTAATCAGGGTCTTAAAGAAAACTTACGGTTCAATACGTGATTTACATAAAGCATAAGGGTTTAATTTGCAATTTGTTAAGTGTAATCTAGAGAAGGGGTATAATAGTAATTTACGGAAATTCAATCCATTTACAAGTCCTCCCACCCCCACTAATCGACGATCTTCTTCTCTCTCTTTCGCAGCCGCCACTCGCCGCCGCGATTCTCGTCGTCGGAGGCTTCGTCTCCTCCCCCACTTCATCCACAGTGTTTCTCGATAAATTTCTGTGTTTACTCATCTCCGAGCTCGATACGCCATGACCATTTTCTCAGTTCAGTCCACCATCCTCACCCGAGCTTCCGTCGCTCTTCTCTCTAGCAACGGGCTCAAACGCTTTTCTTTCGCCTCTTCGTTCTCCTCCAACGCTCTATACTCTCCACCTCTCCCCAAAACGAAGAAGCGACGCTTCCCCATAGTCTCTGCCGTTGATATCGGCGGCGTCACTATCGCTAGAAATGGTTCCTACTGATTTACAGAATCGTTATTAGATTTTATAACTCATGAAGAAGTTGAATGTTAAACCTTTTTGTTTGCAGATGTGGTGAGAGATGATGATCCTACCAACAATGTCCCAGACTCCATCTTCTCTAAACTAGGAATGCAGCTACACAGAAGAGATAAGCATCCTATTGGGATCATAAAGAATGCTATCTACGACTACTTCTACTCCAACTACGCTAAAAAGTTTGAGACTTTCGAAGACCTTTCACCCATTGTTACCACCAAGCAAGTGAGTGTACTTTCCCCTTACTCAAAGCTTGCATCTTTACCTGAAAATAAACTTTCCTTTTTGGTGACAGAACTTTGATGATGTGCTGGTCCCTGCTGATCATGTAAGCAGAAGCCTTAACGACACATACTATGTAGATTCCCAAACTGTTTTGAGATGCCATACAAGTGCTCACCAAGCTGAGCTGTTGAGGGACGGTCATAGACGTTTCCTTGTTACTGGAGATGTTTACCGTAGAGATTCTATCGATTCTACTCATTATCCGGTTTTCCATCAGGTGGGTCTACTCTCGAGGTCCCTTTGCGTTTTTTTCCATCATTCATGTGTTTCTTATACTTGATATTTATGGTTTTTCTAAAATCTAATGCAGATGGAAGGCTTTTGTGTCTTTTCTCCTGAGGACTGGAACGAGTCTGGCAAGGATTCCACGTTATATGCTGCTGAGGATTTAAAGAAGTGTCTAGAGGGTTTGGCACGTCACTTGTTTGGTAAGCTAAGATCCATCTATTCAACAATCTACGGAAGTAATCTTCAGATAGTTCGCAGTACTTCTTTGGGAGTTTTATATAGGATGATTATAGAATCGACTTTAGAATGAAGATGCAGATAGCTAGATGAAACGAATTAACATTAAACAAGCTCGTGAATCTGTTACCTCTTCGATTTAAGCTTTCTTTGGCTGCCAGGTGCTGTGGAGATGAGATGGGTTGATACATATTTTCCATTTACTGAGCCGTCTTTCGAGCTTGAGATATATTTTAAGGTAGTCTTTTCCCATCTTATACATTTCTCATAAGAATACTTGCTTTGCTTCAAAGAGACATACCTTTTTGTGTAGTCTCTCACACAAATACTGGAAGTGTGTTTTGGCTACCAATCTTAACAACCATTATCTGGTTATTGATTCAGGAAGACTGGCTAGAGGTTTTGGGCTGTGGGGTGACAGAGCAAAGGATTTTGAAGCAGAGTGGATTAGAAAACAATGTTGCTTGGGCCTTTGGACTTGGATTAGAACGACTTGCTATGGTTTTGTTTGACATCCCTGATATAAGACTTTTCTGGTCAGACGATGAACGGTTTACCTCCCAGGTGATTGACAACTTACAAAATTGGATGATGAAGTTTACCCTCTCAAACTTTTGAGTTCTTTTCTCACACCAATGTCTATTGATGTTATGTGCAGTTTGGAAAAGGAGAGCTTGGAGTCAAATTCAAGCCATTCTCAAAGGTAAAACAGTTTTTCTCTCTTCATGTCTATCAGTCAAAGACGCATTTGTCCTGTTAGTTTTGACGGTGCTAAACAAAACATTGTTTTGCAGTATCCTCCTTGTTATAAGGACATTAGTTTCTGGATAAGTGAATCATTCACAGAGAATAACTTTTGTGAAGTTGTGAGAGGAATCGCTGGGGATCTTGTTGAAGAGGTACATAACTTATCTTTTGATTGGTATTTGGTTGAGAAAGAATGCTAAATCTCTATATCTCTGCTTTACTTGTATCATCATCATGTTCTTCGGAGTGATTGTTTATAGCGTTTTACAAATTTGATTCACAGGTGAAGTTGATAGACAGTTTCACCAATAAGAAAGGGATGACGAGTCACTGTTACAGAATTGTGTTCCGTTCCATGGAGCGTTCTCTTACAGACGAGGAGGTCAATGATCTACAGGTAATCATTAGTGCTTCTCCTTTTCATCATTGATACACCAAAAAAGAAGACAATTAAACTTGTTAACAACTCGAAACCTTTTGTAGCTAAAAGACACTCTCCATATAACCATAAGAAGGTTCGTAATTAGGAATGTTGCATTGGGCTCATTGTTTGTTAGTGTTAAAAGTGGTTATGTTTTTCCAAATGCAGAGTAAGGTGCGTGATGAGGTGCAGAGGAAGCTGAATGTTGAGCTGAGATGATTTTTGTTGAATACTAGAGTTGTTGCAGATGATGATGAACTACATTTCAGGTTTTCTTACATTGTAACTCCTACATGAATTTGTTTTCTTGTGGGAAAATTATACTACCCTCGAATAAAATACATGTACATTGTTTTCATTCGAAAGGAAAGGAAATGAAGTATCGTTATAATATTGATGCAAACAAGCTGAAGCAACGAGTTGCTTAATGATCCAACATTACAAGCTACATCTTTCGTTCAAAACTGTTTCACCTTTGCCTCGACAAGAGCTTGTTTGCTGTATGGCAGTCATCAAGTGTTAACCAGTTAAGGGTTGATCTTATTAAGTGTATTCGCGTATGTATAGCTTGAAAACGAAACAAAAAGCTTCCGGAACCTGCACGATCACAATAACAACAACAAAACGAAGTTTTCATCTTCAGTTCTTATCGTGCTTCACAATCATCATGGTAAGCGATAAGAACATAGCTCATATTTGGGGAATGAAACATACCAAACCCATTGGCTTAAATGTTGTGCCATTGCTTCATAGCTTTTCAAAGGCTGCTCGTTGATGATGATTGCCTTGCTCGGATGTCTTTTGGAGGATAAAAGTGACAACCAAATGTCAATAGGTCCACTGTACTTGCGAAAGATATTAAGACTCACCTGATGTACAAAACCATGTAAATATTTTAGCTGAATAGAATTGATAATAGGAGCTTGAAGATACGTTTTGAGAGTAAAACTTACGAGTTCCCAAACTTTGATATTTCTTTCTGAATTAGTCTTCAAGAACTTCCTGCATAGACAACAGTCATGAGGAAGGATTTCTCGGTTTCAGGACTGAAGATGGATATAAACAAGGTCTTAACGTACAATACTCCATGGCGCACATCACGGTGATTGCAATGACCCGAAACACCATAGTTGTCAAATGTTACGATCTGAAAGCAGTACATGGAGAATAAGGTGGAAAAATATTCCAACTGTCTATCTTGATGAGTGTCTTTAACTATGATTCAGGAGCCAAGTCATACCGTCTGAATATCGTGATTACTGACTTCTTCACCAATGATCTTTGCTAACAAATCATGGCTCCATACTCGCCCAAAACCATCCTGAGAGAGAAAATAATGTACTCAGTGCCCTCAAAACGAATAGGTGAATGAAAAGATATACATGTGCTGAGGAGATATAATAACACTGACCTGTAAATCTGGATGGTCCAGAACTTTTAACTGTTGAAGAGGAACCTGCATCACATATATATATATATTAGCAAACACCTTCTTCACTGCAATAACAAGTAAGACTATAATAGATCCCTTCTTTGAAAATTTCTGATATACCCTGAGCACTGCACACGCCTGATGCAGCTCATTTTTCCTAATGCTTCCCATACCATCAGCATTACCTGAAACAGTCCAAAATGAAATTGTTTCAGGACTTATGTTGCCTTCTGGCTATTTGGACAATCATTTTACCAACTCCACAACTCTGAAAAGGAAAGTAGTGCACCAATCTAGAAAGTACCAGTAGAGAAGCATAACATGTGAAGGTTGTAGCCATTGGAAGCTAAGTAGTTTATTGTTGGAGAAAAGAACCTGTCAACAACGTAAAAAGCATAATCTCTCAGTCCAACACAAACAAAAAAAAACAATCTTGAAAACATTTCATTGATTCCAACAACAGAGAGAAATAGAGATACATCCTCAAATCTTACATTGACTCATCATCAGGATGTGCGATGACGAACAACACATTTTTCTTGTTACCTGAAGTCCAAGAAAATGAGATATCATCAAATTTTTGCATAAAACTAAGCACTAAAGGGAAGAAAGTAAGATCCTTGCCATCATTAAGAACCGCAGCATTGGAACTAGACGTTGCTCCAAAGAAAACTTTGAATACAGAAGCGATCCAGATAACAACCAGAGAGAGAGCAACCACCAGCCATGCCATCTGACAACATGAATGATACTGAATCAATACAAATGTTACAGTATACTCCGCAGAGATAGTGTGATTAATGAATAAACAGTGATCAAGTCCATAGTTAAGTGCTTCTTGCTGAATTCAATTCATCCAACTTAAGAAACGGTAAAGATCAGCGTGTATTTATAGAAGATATGCTTCTGTATAAGTTGATTTGACTCGTTTCAGATGAGTAGATCAGGAACATTCTCATATTCGAATGGATTTGATCGAAGGAGAATCAAAGACTGAAACGTAAAATCAACGAAGAGAACCTGTAGAATCTGTTTCAAGTAGGTTGAACAAAGACTTGGCGGCGTCGGAGGCTGTTCGACGACGACGCGGCGGCGTATGAGGCTGGGCGACGGCGAGAAGGATGAAGAAGAAGAAAGTTGTAACCCGACGAGATATTGCGAAATTATTCAATATTGGGCTTTGACGGCCCAGTTTCGGCCCATGTTATTGGTGATTTTAAGCGAATTGTATTACTTATTTGTTTAGTTCAGAAAAACACATGAATATTGTTTTTTATTTTTTTGCAAATAAATATTGTTTTTTATTGTAAGAAGTTCAAGGCCAAAAACTCATAATCTCTTTAGGTTAGTTACAAGAGTCTGTTATATCTTTTTCATCTTTTTTCTTTTATCAACCTTCATCTCTCTTATTAAAACAAGGACTTGACTTTTTTATAAATTTTTAAATTAAATACATCTTTCTACTTTATAGTTAAACCTACCTTAAATCACAAATACTCTTTTTCATATTACTATTCATGTTTTCAAACAAACATTATATCTCATTTCTTTAATAATTTTAACAATTTCTTTCAAATAATTTTGATAAATTAAATAATTCAAAAAAGTTAAAATAATTTATAAAACAAAAAAATGTGTAGAACTTATTTTTGCAGATTTAGATACTAAAAAAACATTTCAGTCAATAACAAATCAATTAAATTAACAAATTATTTTATTTATATTTCCTAAATAATGGTTATTTAATTTATTTTAAGTAATACAGTAATTCAATAATAGCCATTATATGAAAATATATATATAAACACTATACATTGAAAATAACTACACTGTACAATAAATATAATAACAAAATAATTATGAAAAAAGTTCAAAATATATATTATCTGAAGAAAAATACTTAACACTAATTGTAAACAACAAATTTAAACCGATTATAATATAAACTAAATTATTAACAAGAAAAATTACACAAAACAATTATAACAAAGTTAATAAAGCTATATTAAAGATTAGTATGATCAAAACATATTTATAGTTTTTAATTATTTTATACTTATATCAAAATTTGTAAAAACATAATAATTTCACAAAATTGCAAAACAGTGATCTTTAAAGTTTGGATTAAAGATGACAAATTATGAAACTATAGCAGTTTAATTAAAATTAGAATACATATTGGTCATATGTCGGTTCAATCGATTAGTCTTGGGTTTTAGTGATTTTTACAGGTTTTAAATATGAATATTTTAAAAACTTAAACAAAATTATCGGATCAATATTAACCAATTTGACCACGGGTCCTGGTCGAAGTTAAAAGCACTGATTTAAATGTAAAACTATTTGAAATACACTAAAATTCTACAAATTAACAAAATATTTATTAAATTATTAACAAAATTGTTTTATCATAAAATATTCCGCACTTGCAAAATACGGATCAAGATCTAGTAGCTATCAAGACTTAAACATGGTATTTTCATCATTAGAGTAACTCTGTCGATAGTTTTAGGAAAAAATTCTTAGCATTTAAAATAATAATATTAATAAATTACGAAAGAGAATGCTCAAAAGTTCTCAACATAAATAATTTGATTGAGGGAAAATAAATATTTTAACTGTTTTTAAAAAATACATATATAAATAATTATAATATTAATATTTGTATTTTAGAAACTTACATGGTCTCTAATAGTAGATGGAAGTGCTCTTAGAACAGAGTACTTTATTAATAGAGATATCAGTTCAGGGTTTTCTAGTATTGTTTCGGCATTTACGTTTCAGTTCAGAAACTGAAAATTTTGTAGATGATGAGTTCACGAATTTAGCTTAAAACTACTTTACTTTATCTAATTGGATCATTAGGACCATGAAGTTCAAAATATTCCCGACAGATCAAACTGTGTTCACGTTAATTATGATCTCCCCATATATCCTATTATATACAAACTGCCTTTTGTTATTATTCATTCAGATCAAAGCTTCTTCAATTAACCGACTCACCGTAACATGCATAATCATTAGTCACAAGTTGAACTATACTAAAATTTGATGCTTTTCTTCTCTTGTATATATATATATATATATTCCATTGGCTGTGAATGTTTAGTTTCCGTATAAAAATATTTCAGTTGAGGAATAACTATATAATATCATTTTATAAATTAATAATCACATAAATAACTAATTTATATTTTTAACTAGTTATATTTTACAAATTACTTTATTAAAAGTTAATTTATGTTTATGATAAATTTATCGATTAAAATTTCTTTAATGCTATTTTAAAGATAAATTAATAATTCTAGAAATGTAAAATATGATCATCCTAAAATTATTAGTGTATAAAGTCTTTTTACATTTGTGTAACTTTAGTTTATATATGTTGATATCACAATAAGGATTTGAATGGAAGTGCACTTTAAATACAAAATAGATACAGTTCATTTATAAAGAAGAGTAAACAGTATTTGTTAACCATTCACCATTTTAAATGCATAACTAAAAAAATCATTAAAAATTAAATGATCTGAAAAAGATAAATCTAACAATATTAAAAGGAGAATATGGTGAGTTTTTAAGCTGTCCACGTCAGCATTAAAAATCAGCCAATTATGTGCTTCTGTTTTGTCACCTCACATTTCTTTGTCGACATGGGCCAAATGTATTAGGCTTTTCAAAAATACGTTTGTATTCCATCTGAGACCCATGTTAAGCTTTGTGTTTCAATCGTCATCCGAAGAAATCCACGGTTTTTTTTAATAGTCTCTGACGATTCCCCTCCATAACCATCGTTTCCACTCTCTCCAAATCTCCCTTACTTTGCAATAACTACCCACTCTGAATAATTGATTTATGTTCTTTACACCTTCATTTAAATCGTACAATTTCTTCGATTTCAGGATCGGTAACTGCACTCTTCCACAATTTCCACTACCTCCATATATATATATATATATATATATATATATATAAGCTGATGCATTCTTCCACATTCGGACTTTTCCTCACAGTAGGTCTCCGCCAGCTGGAATGTGTGGCTAAGCAACGTCTCCGGCGAAGCTATCTAAAGCCGGAGGGTCCAGTTTTGATCGTAACTTACGACATTTAAAGTTTCAATAAATTCTCATTGAGATTTTATTTCCATGGAGCTTTTATTGATTTCATGTCAGAAATCTAGAGATTGTTTCAAATTTTTTTCTTTTAATAATCTAATATTGTCTTCTCTCTATTTGGTACTCCGGCAACAGAAAATGGTAACGGACGAGAAGAAGGCACTTACCATCATGGTTAGACTTTTGAATTTTTTATAATTCAGTAGTTTCAATTGATCCTTACAATTATAGGACTGTGTTGATCTAATCTAATTTTTCACCTTCTTCTGTTACTATTCTATCTACTTTAGGTGAACGTGCAAGAGCAAGAGCCGATGGTTTTCATGGATTCCAGAGGTTATACGAGCGAGAAAGTACAAGAGCTTAGAAGCTGAGTATCCAAAGTTTTTGTAAGCCATACCGATGAAAAAGAAAAGTGAACCCTTGGAGGTTCTCTCTATAGTTTCTTCTCTTCTTCGGTTCCTAAAAGCTACATACTAATGCATTTAGTTTACACAAATAAGAAAATTAAATAAAAATCGGCTGTGACCTGAGATAAAAGCTTATTGCAATTTGCAAATGGTCTAATGTGTACATTCGTGTGTTGTTTCTTTAAGCATGATAAGCTGGAGAAAATGAAGCTCCGACATGATTACCATATCTTATGCCACTCCAATCTCATAGGCACTGCCACTGCCGATAGTCCATGTATACCTTTCTCTCACACTTACATTCTTTGTCTGTGGTATGTTTTTGTTGTATATGGCGCCATTAGGTTTTGCTATAGGAGGAAATATTCATATTTTAATCATGAACTTTAGAATTCATAGTTTTGTTCTATCAGGTTGTGCTTAAGATGTTGCAGAGATGGGGATTTTGAAAAGATATCTAAGTTCATCGAGGTAGAGAGAACAGATAAACTTACTGCTTGAAATAAAAATGATTCAATTTGTGGATTAGTGATGAGTCTTTCCATCAATATTCTTATTCTCATCCTTTTAATGTCTTAGGAAGATGAAGATACATGGTTTTGGACCCTGTGTCTACAAAAAAACAGTGATCTACATCTCAATTCACCAAAAAATTGCAGATGAAGTATCGTCCAATGTTGGAAGGGATATATCAATCGAGGTATGCTATATCTAATAGTTCGGTCTTTTACTATAAACTGACGCACACCTTTTCGGTTTAGTGAAAAAAATTCCATGTTTTCTTGAAGCATATATGGTTTACAGGTATATTATGATGTCTACAGATAGCTGTTACAATCGAGAAGGTAGCTCTCTCTTTGACATAATCTTTTTCCAAATGTTGATATTTACTTTGGTCTAACGTACATGTTAAAGTTTGACTCTCATCTTCAGTGTTCATCACTTCCTCTCAATGCCCTCATCAAAATATGGAAAGTTGGAGTATCTAGACATGGCAACGGGATTTCCACCAGAATTTTAAACAGGCATATTTGGTATACCTTGGCTGGATACTTATCCCATTGGAAGGAATGATTGGGTGCGCCTGACACCAATATCATGTGATCACAATAGTTTAGTTTATTTCCAAGAACTTACATTTTAATATTTTTGTTTGGAGCAGTTTGAAACTCGAGTGGCTCATGGATATGGAGTGCGTGCATGCATGCAGGTGTACGTTGGCGTGTGGTTAAGGCATTATACTCACCGGTGAAAGAGAGACATGCCAGATTAACTGAACGAGACAGATAAATTGGGTGAATTCAAGTGCATCACACCTTAAATAATAAAAGGGATTGTGTTATCTGGTCAAAGACAAATACAAAAGGGTCAAGAAACTAACCAAATGAGCTGTAGAAAGAAAAACATAGAAAACGTGGAACTTCATCAACCGAAAGCTCTCCAAGTGCTCATATAGATAGAAAGACTATTAATCTGATAGAAGGTGATTTAATTGTACTCCTCGACAAAAGTTACAAGGTTATATAAATGAAAATATTTATATTATGCTAGCTTATAACTTTTTTTGAATGAAAATCCTAGCTTATAATTAATTTAGTACCAAAAAGTTATAGGTTTACTAACCAAACTAATGAATCACCGAAACTGCTCTAAGAAAACGATTCGATCAGTTTTTTTTTCTTTTTTTGTCGACAATTGGATCAGTTCAAACCTAGGTCATTAGTCATTACTCATCGCTGCAATAAGTTTCATTCCTGTTTTTATTTGCATTTTTCATTAACACTACATACTTTAGGTTCCTTTCTCTTGGTTTATCATATATATACATATATACTCTAATAATATTTTGTAAAATGAGACTATATATATATTATTTATGGTAGTAACATATGTACCTCTAATTATAACAAAATACATAGTAAAATAAGTAGTATATATATATCCGAGATGCCATTACTGAAACAAAAAGCTGATATATTAATAAGAAGACTGTTTGTGTTGTGATATTGTCAACATAATTGAGAAAATTACCAAAGATGGGTAAAAAATCGTAAAACAAATATGGGTGTTGATAAAGTTGTAATGATGTATTCAGGGTTGACATTTCTTAGAAATTAAATGAGAAGTTTTAAGTTTTTGTGCCTGCAGTTATGAACCTAGCATGTTTTTATGAAGTAAGTTTTTTTTTGTCAAAAAATTTTCATTCATTTGAAAGAGTCCACTGGGCTATTACATTTGCTAGAAGCAAACTTCGGCTTTTCTTAAGTTGAATCCAGAACCAGAAAATTGCAAAACTCTAGACTACACTTTCTGAATACTTTTCCTAGATTTATAAAAGCAAAGATTGATTTCGTCCAGCAAAAGAGATTGAGGATGACCATCAGAGAAGATGAAAACCCAAGGAGATAGCCGGAATCTGAATTACCCAGAGAGTATATGAACATTATTTGAAACACCACAAAATACATCGCCTTGCGTATATCCAAATCGGATATAACGAAGGAAAAGTCCGCAGACGGAAGTAAGATCGGACTAAGCCGAAGAGCCGATCAAATATCTAGAAAAAAGAAAGGTGACCGGCGGTGGTGAAACTACTGGTCGCGTACACCAAATTATTTTTTTGAAAACTCTATTAGAGAGAAGATAGAGAAAACTAGAGAAAGAGTATATTAGTTTCAAAATAATCAAGTTGAAGTAAGTTAACATAGAATGCACTCATGTTAAGATATTTTATAGTAATATTAGCACAAAGAAAATAGAAAATTTTCATTCAGTTTTTAAAACTTAATCGAGCGAACTTTGTTAATCATCAAAACTATTATCATTTAGAATAATTATTGAAAGTAGTAAGACAGATTTAAAATACTATATATTTTTAACAAAAAGTAATATATTTATCTGAAATGAGATCTAAATACTCTTCAAATGAATAATTAGCGAAAATCATATGATGTGTAGATATAATAGATGCACAAAGTTAAGTTCTATTTTTTGTTCAAAAGTTAAGTTCATTAATTCAAAGAATTATAGCGAAAAGTCTCAATTATCATTAATTATTTATTATTTTAGTCATTTTACGATTTTTTAAACTGGTGCAAACAATTTTTAAATAAAAATAATAATAATGAAAAATTATAACAGATAATCCGCGCGTAGCGCGGAAAAAAGATCTAGTGCTACTAATAAATTATTGATCCGCATGTAAGGAAAAAAATGGGCTAAACATTTAAAGGTGACCCAATGCATGAAGATTTAATTATTTTTAGTAATTATTTATAAATAGTTTATTTTATTAATTCAATTCATTTACTTCCAAACCAAACAAACAAAAGAATCCTTAAATGTAAGATTTAATAGTTTTGTTTTGTGATATAATTTATCTTAAAAAATCCATATAAGAAATAATATAAATATATGTTATAAAAAATAAATTAAATTATAATATATAACAAAACCATAATTTTATATATTCTGTTTGTAATAAATATTCATACATGTTATTTTGTATAATCTAAATGTTCTTACTCACTAAAAACATATATAATATTTACATTGATAGAAAAAAATATTATAGTATATTTATTTTATTACTCACTAAAAATCATATATAATATTTACATTGATAGTAAAACATTAATATTATAGTCGTATAAATAAAATCACTAAAACATGTTTATGAATTATTTTTAATAATTTTCTATATATTGTAGTTTAATGAATTCATATATGTTATTTGATGATTTATAGTTTATTATTTATACTTAAGAACTGGTATTTTTAGTTTAGTTATTTAATTTACATCATTTGTATTTAACATTCCAAATATGATAATTTAGTAAATTTGTTTGATAAACATCAGCTGCATTTTTCTGCATAATCTGTTTCATTTGCATTTATTATAGTTAAATTTTCTTCGTCTGTTTGATCTATATATTTTATGTGTCACCATCCATTTGATCAAAAAACTGCAGATCAATACCCAGTTATCTTAAAATAAACAAGTAATAGAGACATTCATTATATAATAAAAGTGTGATTTTCTTGAGAAAAAAAGAAAAGAAAAGAAAAGAGAATTGTGATGAGAGTAATTAAAAATAATTTGGATGGGAGAAATGTGCAGACTTGCAGTGTTGTGATATATGTAGATGTCAGCGAAAACATGTACGAATCGTTACGGAAGATTCAGTATGTTTTTCCCCCAATAATATGGGCTGGAAATTAGTTGAGCTACATTTTTCTATTAATAGTTTTATCACATCAAATTATTTTACTTTGTTGTTCTTTTTTTTTTGAAACTCTTTTTTTGAAATATGAATTTCTTTTATTTCGTTTTTATTCACGTCTGCTCATTTTAGACGAAAGACCCCGCTAGGATTTATTTTTTGAACTACTAACAGATAGTAAAACTGGTCTGGTAAGATAGCTACCCTAAGAATATTCAATAACAAAAAAAGTTTTGGCAATAATTAGTTACCCTTTACTAAAACCGAGTTATCTTCTTTTATAACAAAGAAAAAAGCAGTTTGGTGTGATGAATACTTAAGCCTATGCTAATAACTTTAACTAATACTCTGTCACATTTAGTTTTGTCTTGTCAGATATTCCGATTCTCGATACTCAATCATTTGGATGGTTTCAAGATATTATTAAGCTAAATCCAATTTTGAAATTTGTCTAAATCTAATTTTGAAAATTGTGCATTTGTATTTTCATTTCTCCATGATACTTGGAAATAACACCCCTCCCCCCACCCTCCCTTCGTTATTATTTCTAATCAACCAATTATATTTCTAAAAGATGGATTCGTCTAAACGAATGTGAATAACTCACTTGCTTGAGAGTATTTGTTTTACGTAGGATATGATGTTTATCTTTCATTTTTAAATATAAGTATCTGTCAGGAGTAACTAGTTTTGTTGGTATATTCAACTCATTTTATTTGTGTGATTAAAAATCACAAATAATAACGTTTAAAGAAACATTTAATGGTCTTAAATGATAAATACGGACCACGGTATGCTATTATATATTATTATGCATGGAACGTATAAAACAATATATATGTGCATATATATGCACATGTGAAGCAGAATTGGATGGATTGAGAATGAGAGGACAAGCACATGGAAGCACACTTGCATGAACATGTTTGTATTCACAGGCAAGCCACTTTCAATTTTATACATTAAATTGTAAGTTGCAAACATCACTATACTCCAACATTAATTCTTTAACTATGGCATAATTTACTTTTGTTGTACCGGTATTTATAAATATATATATAAACTTTTCGAAAGAGGGGTTTTATAAGTTTAATCTGAATAACAGTATCCTTGCAAAAATAACAATAACAGTTTTCTCTATGGTTAGATTACCCACTATCTTTTTTTCTATTTCTTTTTAATTAATCTGAGAGTATATCTCGTACTTATAAAATGACCCAAACTAATCTCTAAAAGAAATTTCTTACAAAAAAAAAATCTTACAATCTTGACTTACATATTATTCTTTTACCTTTTAATCTTATATTTCATATGATCAACACATTTATACCTCTTTCTAAACTAATCATATGATTAGCAAATATTGTATATATATACTTAACTTTTCCACTAATTGTTTAGACAAATATTTTCCTAAACAAAAAAAGCTTTAAATTCGTGGTCAAATTTGCCTATAAGCCATTCTTCATGCAGTATTTTGATTATAATGATATTTCAATTTCTGTAACTTCTCGTTCAATGTTGTTGTTGTTGCTGCAGGCTTGTTGTAGAAATTTGAAGATTGGTCTTATGTATAAAATTTTAGAGAATATTCCTAGAATACTTTGTTAGAAGACAACCACTACTGTTTGGGTTGTTTTGAGTAAATTGTGTACTAACAATAAAAAATTAATTGTATGTGTCATTAACAATATCTATACTATTAAAGCAATAGTTTGCGCCTCTAAAAATTTAGAACAAAGTAACACTTATATGTAATAAAAAGAAATATTTAAATAAATACATAGATTTTTTTAGTTACTTACATATTAGCACATAAATATTGTACGATAAAACCTTATTGCAAAAACAATGCTGCCAATAAAGAGGAGAGATTGAACTGAAAAGAAGCTTAGACTTTAAAAACTCCAAGATATATCGAACCAAGTTCTTACATAATTTTTTGTTATATAATTAACAATTAATTTGATACAAATTTGTATTTTTAAGGTTCCTATATTTATTATCATTACAATTATAACATACATAGTAGCTTCAATCAGATAAATTATCTTCTGTTTCTAAGAACAAATAATACAAGGGTTGGCCTACATGGGGCATTGGTTTGGGGACAAAGCAAATTAGAGAGGGAGAGGCATCACAAGTCACAAAATATTATAGCAAAAAAAAAAAAGCAAAGCACATGTGCTGACACATGAACATGGTTCCCTTCTTCAACTCTTTTCTTTTGCTCTTTCAACAGCTCATCTCTCTCTATCTCCCACTCTTCCACTACTCTCAGCCTCCCACCTATTCATTCTTTCTATTTCCTTTTTTTCTTTGGTCTAAAATCATTTTTTCTTTCTATTTCCTTTGTAATTGATTATAACTCTTGCTTCCTTAAATTATCATTGCACTGCCATCGATTCACAGTGCTGATTAATCTTCTTCTTATTTTGATTGTTAATAGTAAGAGATCGAGCTAACTTACATATATATTCATGCTTCTCTACATTAACTAATTGTACATGTGAAGGACAAAAAGAGATATGTATTAATTATATTGGACTATTCTTCTTTGTCATTTGATTCAGTGGCCACTCTTATGCTATCAACTCATTAATGTCCATACAAAGTTATTTTTTTTTTTTTTGAATATATGTTAAATTTATTCAAAAGAAAAACTACTTTTTTACATCAAGTGTAGACTGTTTTTTGAAAAAACTATAACTTAATTGTTGCCCAAGTCTCTTATCTTGTGGCAAGCCACAATGTTAGAGCTCCTGTGTACTTCGGAACTTCCATTTGTCTCAGTAAGAGGCATCTGTTTTTGATGTGCCTATCTATCATCTTCACCAGGGGACCTGCCATGATGGGTTGGCTACCATGGCGTCGCTTCGTTTAGTTAGCCATCTGAAGAGAGTCACTTGCAGTGTGTATCGAGTGAGAAATCTTTCCAGCAAATCTCCATTGTTATCCATTATCAATACCATCAGTTCCGACCACAGAGTAGTGAAAGAGCTCCGAAGCAGACCCCGGACCAGTTTAGACCAAACCTCTGCTGAGTAGCTACATTCGAAAAAGAGATGGTCTCTTGATAAAGTGGTCACTCTTAAACTTGTGTCAACCATATACGACTGACATGGTAGCATTTATAACTGATAGATATGAATCTATAGATTAGAAAAAAACGCAGTTGCGGTAATATTCAAATCACACGTAACATAAAATGGATAAAGTGCCGACTTGAAACCATGTTTAAGGCGTGTAAACATATTACTGTATGTAAATATTTTGCATGGAGACCACTTGATCATATTTTGGTTCCCGCTCAGATCTTGCATATCGATAGAGAGCAAATACTAGCGTACGGTAGCATTGGCGAAGTGTCAGCTCCGAGCCTGGCTCCGAGGACGGCCAGGGATCAAGTGTTCAAGACGGAGGAAGGATGAGGGAAAAGCTGGAGCATGTAGAAGAGAGAAACATAATTAACCCAGAGTTTTTAAGATATGATTTTTAGGGAAATATAAGAAACTGTTTCTTAACTTTTAACTTAAAAAACTAAGAATCGGTTCTTAGACCACCCGCAACGCGGGGATTTAATCCATCCTTAGCACAAATTCTTAGTGCTTTTTGATAATAATAACAATATAATACAGAACATAACTAAGAATTAATCCTTAGTTAAGGATTAAAAGGACAAAGTCCTTAGTGTGCTGGCGCAACCGGATTGGCTCGAGAATAGGGTTTGGTTTGGTCGGGGGAGAGAAAAAACACGGGAGGAAAATCACTTTCGCGAGAAGTCGAAAAAAAAAACATAGACGAAAGAGAGGCGATAAGAGAGGCGATATCCGATCGTGATTGTTGAAGGTAAATCGGAGCTTTCTGTTTAATTTTATTCTTTCTCGTGTTGACGGACTCGGATTTCATCACGTTTAAGGGTTCGATAGATGTGTTTTAATCGATTTAGGGTTTCGAATCGGATTGGAAATTAAAATCGAATTAGGGATTTTTTCTGGGTTAGCTTTTTTCTTCTTTTCTAATCGTTTTTTTTGTTATCATCGCGATTAGAGGTTTGGGATTGGGTTCACAATCGATTTAGGGTATTGGTCTGAATTTGAATTTATTTATTTTTTTAAATCGAAGTTGTCTGCGTTTGATACTTTGTGTATGAGTTCACATCGGTTTTATAGAAAAGTCTATGTATGGATTGGTGTTCCTAATCTTGTTTTCTGTTTAGGTGGTTTGATCTTACGGTTTGAAAACCGATTTGTCATTAGGTTTTCGATCGTGTTCTTGCTTTTCTTGTTCTCTGTTTAGCTCCTTCGTTCTTATCGTTTGAAAATCGATTTCTCTTACAACGTCTATGTATTTTTAGTGGATTTATACCAGTGTTCAAACTATATGTTAGTAAAATTTGTATGTTTACATCTTGTAATAAATAAAAACAAATTTGAACTTTTTTTTTAATTCTTAAGGACTCCAATTACGAAAACACCATTGGACACAAATAACAAAATGAGTCCTTAACTATTCTAAAAGTAAAAAATATTGATTTTAAAATCCTAAGGATTCCACCCGCAAGAACACCATTGCGGGTGCTCTTAAAAACTTTATTTAAGAACCGATTTTTAGTTTTTTTAGTTAAAAATTAAGAAACAGTGTTTTATATTTTCCTACAAACTTCACCCTAAGAACTCAAGGTTAATCATGTCTTAATGTTTCTAAAGGGTGATTATTATAATCAAACAAATTAAGAGAAGAGGGGTTCACTAAGAGCACGTGCTGCGTGCTGCTTCTCCATTTTCTCTTAAGACCTCAAAGCTTTTTTCTTACCAGACAGCTGTTTCATAGCTGTCTGATCTCTCTCCCTCCATGTGACCCTAAGCCTTTGAGATCGAATCCATATATAATTAATTTTAGCTTTTTCTATTATAAAATTATCTTATCTTATGCATCCTCTCTCTCTATATCTCTTACTTCTGTTTTGTATAACTACTCGTTGTTATACATAGCCATTTTAGTTACTCTTGTTCGTTTCTCATTCCTCCTCTCTCTCATTCTTGAAACTCCCATAAATAAAAAGTTTTTTTTTTTTGTGTGCGCCATTACATCTCATTAATGGCACAACTCCCTCCAAAAATCCCAACCATGACGACGACTACGACGCCGCATTGGCCTGACTTTTCATCCCAAAAACTACCTTCCATCGCCGCAACAGCCGCCGCAACCGCAGCAACCGCGGGACAACAGAACCCTTCTTGGATGGACGATTTTCTCGACTTCTCAGCGACTCGTCGTGGGACACACCGGCGTTCAATAAGCGACTCCATTGCGTTCCTAGAAACTCCTTCCTCAGGCGTAGGAAGCCACCACTTCGACAGGTTCGACGATGAGCAGTTCATGTCAATGTTCAACGACGACGTACACCAAAACCACAATAACCAACACAACAACGTGGGTCACACGCGTTCTTCTTCCAATACATCCACGCCGTCCAGCGACGATGACAACAAAGAACCACCACCGTCCGATCATAATCACATGGACATCACACCTGATCCCAGCAACGTCGCCGGTAACGATAACAACGAAACAGACGAGGTTCAAAGCCAATGCAAGACTGAACCACAGGATGGTCCATCGTTAGATCAAGACTCCGGTGGAAGCTCCGGTAATCGGATTCACGACCCTAAAAGGGTAAAAAGGTAAGTTAATCATTTGTTGTTAAATTACTATTCCCGGAAGGAAAAAAAATATCAAGGTCATGCATGCACGTACCATTATAATATACAATTCGTTTGTTATATAAAAATAGCGTCACGTCGATAACAATAAATTTGTTTTGTTTTTTTCTGCTGAAATTTTCTACAGAATTTTAGCAAATAGGCAATCAGCACAGAGATCAAGGGTGAGAAAACTGCAATACATATCAGAGCTTGAACGAAGCGTTACTTCACTGCAGGTAAAATTTGACACACGTATATAAATGCACCATAACATGTTATAGATAATCAATTAAATAATACTGATTTCTAATTAAAATTTGTGGAATGAAGACGGAAGTTTCAGTGTTATCGCCACGAGTTGCGTTTTTGGATCACCAGCGACTGCTTCTCAACGTCGACAATAGCGCAATCAAGCAACGTATCGCCGCTTTAGCACAAGACAAAATTTTCAAAGACGGTAATTTTCCTATTTTAACTTCCAAATTCTATGATTACATGATTTTTAACAAACAAAATAAAATTTAATATAGAGAAAATGTCAGGGAAATAATAAAATTACAGAATATGTGTATCTTATAACTACTATTCCTGCCACTATTTTTACTCCATGTATTTGATTATCACTGACAATATATATAGGCTCGACCAAATCATTATTCTTTAGCAATACGACTATACAGAGAAGTGCTTGCGGCAATGCATGCTTCATAATTTACAAAATTACATGAAATATAATATATGTTCAAATCATGAATAACTTTAGCTAGTAATTGTTTTTTCATTTCTTAATTCTACGGGTGTGTATACTCCTTGCTAATTATTATATAATATGGGTTTAGCCACCATAGATGATATAGATCACATCACATGGTTGATAAATAACAGCCTGATTAATAAGCTAGAACAACTGTCCATGTGTGCACATATGACATAAGTAAACAAAAACATGTGAGTACTCATTAAACATGTAGGTTTATTGATAATCATAACAATGATTGTAAATTTAATAATTTCAGCTCACCAAGAAGCATTGAAGAGAGAAATAGAGAGACTTCGACAAGTATATCATCAACAGAGCCTCAAGAAGATGGAGAATAATGTCTCCGACCAATCTCCGGCCGATATCAAACCGTCCGTTGAGAAAGAGCAGCTCCTCAATGCCTAAAGCTGGTTCATTCATTAAGATCTTATATCTTTATCGTGAAATAATTCTTGACTATAAAACCTCTTTGTGTCAAGAAGTTATTTTATCAAAGAAAAAGACATTTTTATTAAACCCAATCACATTTTTTAAGTTGTGATGACTTTGCTTTTGATGTATCTGAATTTTTTTTTTCTCTAATGGATTGGGAGGGGGAACTGGGAAAGATATGTAAAAAGAACTTAGCTGATTTGTTGTTTATTAAATATTTTGCTCGAGTGTCTAATTAAGCATTATATTGTGTGCTAATTGATATTGTTTCTAATATTTTTTTCATCAGTTTCTTGACAAACTTGGGGTAATCGAATAATTAAAGATTCTTTTTTTTTTTGTGTGTGTCACATGCATGGATCACATTTTGATGTGTGCCAAGCATCCACATAATACAAGATATTAATTTATACTTGGTTCTATTGACATAAAACACCCACAGTTTTAAGATTTATATTTGAAGTGACTGAAAGCAATTTCACATTCCTCAAACTCACATATGAAATCGTTTCATTATAAGAATACAATCAAGTAATATTATAATGATTTTGACAACAAAGAAAAACAAGTAAGAATGTGTGTATTGTAGAATGTTACTTCCTTACGTAGATGTAGATGATCTCATATAGAATCTAGATGGTAAGAGTTACTCCAGCAAGGAGTTCTAATAGTTATCTAATGTTTATTTTTAAAAGCAAAAAATTACAAAATTAGGAGAGAAGCTAACAATAAGTTCTCAAATTAGAATTTTGAAGAGACTCATAAGAACTTTTTCTTCCACTTGGCAGCATTCAATTCGACTAATTGTTTAATTTTAATTAAAATTTCATTATTAATTTACAATTACTAAAATAATGATATTTTGATGTTAAGAATCTCATTTTGAGAACCTATCCAATAATGTTGCTCTAATACATTCATATATCTCATATACAATTTACAACACATGTTGCCCAAAACAATAATTTACAAACACATACCGAATAGTATTAATGGTGAAGATTACAGAGAAAAAAGATATTGGTGAACCTTTTATTTTGTTCCAATCAAAGCCTTTTGGAGAAATTAGGTCAAAGGGGTCAAATCTGAAAATGTGGGGTGAAAAAAGGAAGAAAAAAAAGGAAGAACGTGGAGACATCTGAGGCTAAGCTGTAAGTTCACGTGCTATGTTCCTTGGGCTGGACCACGATGGTCTCGCTACATGATTGGCTTTGTCTCCCACTGTATTTTAATTAACAATGATAAATAACGTTTGATCAATGCAATTTATCTTTCAAGTAATTTCCAAAGTAGAATGAGACGGTCGAGTATAAAACGGAGGAAAAAAAATAAAGTTACAGAGAAAGCTCCAAAGATAGGAAGATTAATTTAAGTGTTAAAATAAGAAAAAATGAAGAGGATAATTTAAAAAAGACAGAGGTTTAGTGACTTGTGGTGCTGTGTTGGATATGTATGAAGATATTCAGTTTCAATGTTTGGACTCGTATGTCAGTGCCAATACCAAGGCCTTCCTCTCATTGCGTCTTCTTATTTATTTTACTCGTGTCAATCCTCTCATTGAGTCTAAAATACATATTTACACTTTTATGTGTGTTTAATCTTTATACTACAAAAAGAAGTTAGTTAACATTTTTCTGTTATCTTCTTTACATTCTTCATTTGTTAAGAACAATTTTAATGATATATCATCTCCTCTTTCAACATTAAAATGAAATGAAAAGAGACAAAATCGATTTTAAAACGAAAAACTTAGAAAATAACTGAAATATTCTAATACTAGTTATCATTCTAAAAATGGTACAATCTTATTTATAATTCAATTATATCATTGAAGTATAATATAATTGGAGCTTATTTTATATAAAATATCCCCTACACATTTCTACATTTGACTTTAAATGTTTATATAAAAGACATTCTTTTTCCACTACCTCTATTTCCTCTATTTTATCGAAAAAAATAAAAGAACATATCCAAGAATGAATCAATTAGAACTGATATGTATACTACCGACCAGCAGACCAGGCACGCACTCCGAAACACCAGGAATCTGACAAATATTTTAACGGATTTGAAGATGTTTAGCACTATCTAGCAAGTCTCAAAGATGACTAAATGTTGATGCAATGTAGTGCTAATTAAGACTGGCACTGGTCACAACCGTTGATTACATATCCTAGAACGAGATTAAAAGAGATTCAAATCAACATTGTCTACATCATACAAAACGAAGCTAAAATAATATATGCTCCAATGATCTTCAAAAGCTTCACTGATTTGCAGAAACCTGCAAGGAAAGGAAAAAACAATATAAAATTAAACTGGACATTTGAGTAAAAGAGAGTAGTAAAGTACCTTAAGAGCTTCTCATGTCTCTTCTGTACCAGCAGCAGCAGCAACAGCAACTTCAGGAGTCTCATCATTCTTGCTTTCAGAAAGTGTTTCTCTACAGATCTTCACTTCATTTTCAACCTCGATCAATCTCTCGTTTAGCAACTCTACAGCATCCATATGCCCTTGAAATACTTGAAGACAATCACTTCCAAACTCCTCGATCTGTCTCTCTATCCGAGCACGTGTCATCCTGTCTTCCGCTTCTCGCTTCAATCTCAGCTTTTCAATTTCACCAATGCTCAGAACTAAACCTCCAGAGCCTTTTACATCTTTGTACACCGGTTTTTCATCGCGCAAAGGGCAGCGTTTCCTGTGCTCAGCTGATGCCTTTTTGGTTTCTTTCAAGGCCTTCCTATACCCTTCTAACACACTTGTCATCATCCGTAGCTCGCTCTCAAGCCTATAGATCATTAAGTCTTTTCTCTGTTGCTCCTCGTACTTGCTTCTTTCGAGATCATGAATCATTTCATCTTTCCTTTGCAGCTCACTCATCATATACTCCTGGTTCATCTCAGACTGTGCACGCTCTCGCTCTTTTTGAGCACATGACATCCTAGCTTTCTCAGCCCACAACGCAATCTGATCCATGCAAACCTCAACTGGAGGTGGTTTTTCATCCCAAGTTGGTTCCTCTGTCCTCAACCTCTTACTGTCAGGGTTGTGATAGGACATATCATTCTCATGATCAATCTGCCTCTTGTTGTTGGTATTACTACCTGAACCCATAGCCATATGCATGTCAACCCTAGAAGCAAGGAAGTGACCACCAGTTGAGTTGCCATGCATCTGTAACCCAGAGGCATAACGCAAGGGAGATGCATCTCCTAAGATGAGATTCTCTTGGCCAACTCCGTGAAGAGAGTCCCCATTTGGGAAAAAGGGAAACCCTCCTTCATGCGTTTCTTTATCTTCCTCAGTTTCCTCTTCCTCAAGATCTTCAATCTCTTCGTCTTCTCCCATTTCCATGGGCCCTTCTATGTTGTTCTCTTCGTCTCCTTCTGTAGCAATACTAAGATCACAGTGGCGAAGGAAATGGGAAGTACCAGCATTCCATGACCACTTTTCATCCTCTTCCTTCTTATTTTCCTCAACATCCATTGGCTGCTCCTCAACAGGACCTTGCTGCTGCTCCTCAGCGACCATTTCAGACACAGTCTCTTGCCCGAGATTCAGTTCAATCATATGTTCTTCCACATGAGTCTCTTCTTCCTTTGAGTCAATGGCACAATCACCTCTCCCTAACTCTGTAGCACCAACATCTTCCTCCTCCTTAACCTCCAAACAATCTTCCTTTGGAGACTTCACCATAAACTCAACCTCCTTAACATCATCCACTTTAGATTCTTCCCTCGGTAAATCTTCTTTTGGAGACTTCACAATAAACTCAACCTCCTTAACATCATCCACTTTAGATTCTTCCCTCGGTAAATCTTCTTTTGGAGACTTCACAATAAACTCAACCTCCTTAACATCATCCACTTTAGATTCTTCCCTCGGTAAATCTTCTTTTGGAGACTTTACCACAAACTCAACCTCCTTAACATCATCCTCCTCATCATCAACTTTAGATTCTTCCTTTAGCAAATCTTCTTTCTGGCTTCTAATCAACAGCTGCAGATGAGAAGCAAAGAAACAATCACCAAGCGGAGGATCAGCTTTAAGCTCTTTCTCAACCATGAACCAAAGCAGTGCAGCCCAATCAAGCTTCTCCAAATTCTTCTCCTTCACATCCTTTCCCCATTCAACCACCTCCACAGGCATTATCCACATATCATCAGTATGCAGCAGAACCCAAGTCTCCAAAATCTCATCAACAAACTTAGCAGACTCATCCGTCTCCAGAACTTCCCTCTCCTCATCAGTAATCACAATGTCTTTCTTCTTAGGCAACTTCAAAGCTCGGGCCAGATCAGCACGTGTCACGTTAACCCTCGCCCCGTTCACATAACTACACCTCCCCTCTGGACTGTAATAAGCCACGAGGTTCGCCACAAGATCCTGACGGATGTTCTGGTCGAACTCCAAGTGAAGAAACTCCCAGATCCCTAACGTCTTCAGTAACTTCTCGTGGCGAGCAAAGTCTAGGGCTTTGCAGGGGACGAAAGGTATGGGCTTTAGGGTTTTCAAGAGTACCTCGAGCTTCTCCCTTGACTTCTCTTGCTGCTTACGTTTCTTTAGAAGCCCTTTCTTACGCTTCCCCCCACCACCTCCGCGGCGGTAAATGGAAGAGGTTACGGCTTGTGCGGCGTCTGTGTCGTCCTCTTCGTTCTTGCTTTCTTCGATCGATGGATCTGGTTGCTGCTGATCTACGGCGTCGGAAACCTCGAGATCTCTCTGCGTTGGTTCTGGATTTAGGGTTTCGCTTCCTTGCTCTACGGTGGGTTTCTGGGTTGGAGTAGGGTTCGGTGGAAGAGTTTCTGGGTCTGTAACTGGATCTCGAGATGGATCGGTGGGATCTGACGGCGAAGCCATGGCTGACTTTTTTTTTTTTTCCTCCGGGGAAGATACAATGAGTTCTCTCTTTCTCGGTCGCGACGACAAAGTTTCAAAGTGTTTCACGATGAAACTAGTGACACGTCATTAATCCGAGCAAACTCGAATTATTGGAAGTTAGAGAGTCCAGCTCCTCATGTGGTCCCCATTATATTCCTTTACCTCTTTTTAATGGGCCGAAAATCGCAAGAGATGCCCAAATCTAAAATCCAAAAATTACATAGTACACCATACTTTTCGCTCTTTCGCGAGAAAATCCCAAATGGTCTCTCAATTACTCTGACAGTAAAGCCATTGCTGTTTTTTTCCTTAGGAAAAGCTAACATCACAAAAAATATTCGTTTTTAGACGACAGTGAAGCCAGGTCGGTTTGTTTTTAATTTAGCCAATCACAAAAAGACACATCATTAATCTGAGTCTAACTTCCATTCCTTAACCTCGTTTAAATGGGCCGAAAGTTCTAAAAGAATCCCAAATAATTAATCGCTAGAAACCAAAAACTGCATAAAAAGTCCAAAAAAGTCTCACTCTCCTCTCCTCTCCTCTCCTCTCACTGCATCGTCACTGTTAGATCTTCCAGCTTCCTGAAACCTTTAACGGTAACTTTCTGGCGAATCAGCGACTATAAAACTCTGTTAACCTTCTTCGTAACGACGCTCACTTGCTTCATCTTCCCCTACTCTTCTTCCTCTCTCTCTCTCTCTCTGCCGAAACGATTATGTCTCTCCCCAAGTGTTTCCACCTTTATCTCTCTCTCCTCGCCGCGACGGCGACAATGTTGATAGCCGTTGCGGATGCACAGGCCGGGGGTCAAGTGCTGCAGGCGGAGCTCTGGTGCGTAGCGAAGAACAACGCGGAGGATTCGTCGCTACAGACGGCGATCGATTGGGCTTGTGGACAAGGCGGCGCCGATTGCGGTCCGATCCAGCAGGGTGGAACCTGCAACGACCCGACGGATATCCAGAAGATGGCTTCGTACGTGTTCAACAACTACTACTTGAAGAACGGATTGGCCGACGAGGCTTGTAATTTCAATAACAACGCTGCTCTCACTTCCATCAATCCCAGTAAAGTCTCCCCTTTTACATTGAATCTCGATCTTTAATTTCGGAAACTCGAGTTTCAGATTCAAAGTTGGTACCTTTCTTGCGGCTTGTTGAAGTTGTTTCTCGTGTGTGTGTGTGTGTGTTTTCAGGTCAAGGAACTTGCAGATACCCTTCGAGGTATGGTGTTTGAGTTTTTTTTAGTGTTGTGATGATTATTTATTAAGTTTTTTAGTGTTGTGATGTGAAAGATAGTTTGGTGATTCGGATTCTTGAAGTTTCCTTTTTTATGCTCAGCAATTTCCTTAAGAAGAGCAAATCTTGTTTTGTTAAGAATGAACCGAATGAATGTGTACTTGTGGGATTCTTTTGTGCTACTTTGTTCTCTGGTGATTCACATCTATAGCTTGTCTCATTTTCTCTGTATTCTTATGTAACTCAAGAATACTCTGTTAATCTCGTGGATGTGCAGTAAGAGATTGAGCAATGGTCGAGTCGCGGATGACACTTCAATGGGTGCGGGACACGCAGATATGAGCCGTGGCAGACGGGTTTCCAGCACTTGGATCTTGTTGGCCTTCATCGGTTTCAGCAGCATATTGATGGTGACACGGATGATTCATGTTTAGGCCACACCGCAGATTGCTCGTCGTGATGATGATTAAAAAAGCGCTATTTTGATCTCTGCCAAAGTACCTAGATAAGTCCTAATATCTAATTGTCTGCCATCTTTTGATTTCGTGTCCTTCCAATTCATCACACTTGCAGTGTGTGTTTCGGCATGTTTTTTGTAGTTTCAGTTGTAATGTGTACTGATATTTCTCTTTGTCGACGAATATTTAATGTTATCAAGCTGATACATTGATCTGAAATTCGCGAAATACAAAGATTAATAGACTGTTAATATGTAGATGATCTAGCACCGATACTCCACCAAAAGACACTTGAAAAAGCAAAGAAACTTGAATGGCGTTTCCTTGTGTGTTCAATCGAGATAGTTCTAATCTACATACCATTTACTAGATAGATGTCAAACGAGTGTACAAAACCAAAATTATAATGGGCTTCTAGTCTTTCTGCAACAGTATCACCTGCGTGACTCTGCTCAGCCCAACAAGAGACTCAGGAGTTCATCACGGTTGGTGGAAAGTACATGAAAGTGACAAGTAAGCATTGACAGAGAGACGACTGAGTTGACTTCATTATCTTTTACATCTTCTCTCAGGGAAAGAAAGTTACAGAGATTGAGGAAGAAACAACAATCCACACATGAATCATCGGAGGAGTAAATACGTGAGGTAGCTTCTTCGAATTTTAGTTAGCTTCTTATATATTATTTTGTGCGAGGAGTTGTTGTTTTCGTAGTGAGCTCTTGTTGATGCAGGTTTGATAGGGGCACTGTAGTGAGACCTTCAACACTATCTATCAAGAGTGTTATTAGAGGATGGTTGGAGAAAATGTTCAGGAAGATGACAAGTCTTGAAAACTGGAGGAAGACTGTCCTGTCCTGTTCGTTTGCGTGCTTGCTTTAGCCTTTGATCCTTTGTTTTTCTTTATCCCTGTGATTGATTCTCATAAATTCTGCTTCACTTTTGACAAAAAGCTTGGTGCAGCAGTCTGTGTCCTTCGTACCTTTATTGACTTATTCTATGTAATTCACATCATTTTTCATTTTATAACTGAGCTCGTTGCTCCTCGTTCTCAAGCGTCATTAAGAGGCGAGTTAATTGTGCATTCTAAGGCTATAAGGAAAAGACTTTTCTTTTTCTACTTTACTGTTGACATTGTTTCTGTTCTCCCCATTCCTCAGGTGTGTTTGTGTTTGTGTTTGTGTGTTCTCTTCCTTATGACATCACTAGCTCTAGTTTTCAACAACATCAGACTGATTGATTAGAGATCTCGCAGGTGGTGGTTCTTACTCTCGTTTCAAGAAAGCAAATGACGTCAGTGGTGTCGAAGGAGATACTAAAATGGGTTATGTTTTGTCAATATATACCGAGAAGCATCCGTATCTATCCGATTTTCAAAGAAGTGACAAGAGCTTCTGGTACAGTAGCTCAAACGAAGTGGGTTGGAGCTGCTTTAAACCTTTTCCTTTACTTGCTTCCGAGTCATGTAAGCAGCAAGTGCTTCTTTCCCCCTTATTCACACTGCATTTGCTTTGTTATAAACCATATATGATCGATTGTTTGTTGGCCAGGTGATTGGGGCTTTCTGGTACTTGAGTGCAATTGAAAAGAAAGACACATGTTGGCGTGAAGCGTGTGCAAAGATATCAGGATGTAACTTAGTAAATCACTTATGTGCACAAGGTGGTGATGGAGACAACAGTCGTTTCCTGAACAGTTCATGCCCATTAATAGACCCTGAGCAAATCACAAACTCTACAGTTTTTAACTTTGGTATGTACATTGATGCATTGAAATCTGGGGTGGTAGAGTCAAGAAATTTTCCAAGGAAGCTCTTGTACTGCTTTTGGTGGGGACTCCGAAATCTTAGGTTTGGTTACATATAAACTCTCAGAGCTTCAACAATTATTTATCAATGTTCAAGAAATTATTAGGCGGTAATTATGTTTGATTATTCATTAGACTGGCCACTAGACCGATTATTTGAATATTTATGCCGATTTTTTTTTGAGAAATATGTTCTAGAAAGTCGTTTCGTTTAGAAGACTGCTATTTTAAGTATCATGGTTACAACCAGATTTTCTTGAACAATTACAGTGCTTTGGGACAAAACCTAGAGACAAGCAACTCCGAAGGGGAGATACTTTTTGCTATCATCATTTGTGTCTCTGGTTTACTCTTGTTTGCTGTGCTCATTGGAAATGTTCAGGTAATAGACTCATTAACACCTCGTCACAAAGATATTGATCGTTGTATATATCTGAATTCTTTCAGTGGTGATCACAGAAGTACTTGCAACCAACTACTATAAGAGTAGATGAATGGGAGGAGAAGAAGAGAGACACAGAAAAATGGATGTCCTATAGGAAGCTACCAGAGAATATAAAGGAACGCATTAGGAAATACGAAGATTATAAATGGCAAGAAACCAGAGGCACAGAAGAGGAAGCTCTTCTTCGTAGCCTTCCAAAAGACATTAGGCTCGAAACCAAACGCCATTTTTACATGAAGTTATTGAAGCGTGTAAGATCCCATAGTCGTGCATATCTAGCTGTTTCACATATAGTTTTTTTTAAAGCATATGTAGCTTTTTTTTTTGAGCTTTCAGGTTCCTTGGCTCTCCTTCATGGATGATGGTTGGCTACTAGAAGCACTGTGCGATAGGGTGAAGCCTGTGTTCTACTCGGAAAATAGCTTCATAGTGCGAAAAGGTGACCCTGTTGAGGAAATGCTTATTGTAACGAGAGGCGAACTGATCAGCGTAACAGAACCTTGTGAAATAGATTCTGGTTCCTACATTCGTCTCATAAAAGGTGACATATGTGGAGATCTTCTCTTCTGGGTTCTAGATCCTCATCCTTCTTCTCGCCTTCCCACCTCAAACAGAACCGTATATACTGTTACCGATGTTGAAGGCTTTATACTCTTGCCTGATGATGTTAAGTTTGTAGCTTCCCATTTGAATCGCTTACATAGCGTCAAACTCAAACGCATGTTCAGGTAATGCTTCAAACCCTAAATACTTGTTTTTTTAAAATAAAAAATTAAAAAAAAAAACTCAATAAGTAAATCACAGGACTTAGTTCCCCTTCTTGGTAATGTTTTTGTAGATACTATTCAGTGTCGTGGCGATCATGGGGAGCATGCTACATACAGGCATCATGGAGAGCCCATTGCCGAAGGAAGGATTCTACAATCTTACGCGCCAAAAAGCACAAACAACAATTTCAACAAGACACACAACTCAATCTGGGAGCAACACTCTGTGTGTTGAGGTTTGTCTCTAAAGCTTTGCGAAATCGACAGGATGATTCAGCGGAGTGTTCCGGATTCTCACAGATGTTACCTCTAGTACCTCACAAACCAGCCGATCCCGAGTTATCAAAGGAGGAAGCATAGTGTTAAACCAAACGTGATTTGCTCTTCTGTAGTAATTGTTATCCACTGGTATTCACTAAGTGGTCGTGTGTAATTTAGTAAGAAAAAAAACTTGTCAGCAAACTTCGAATTAGAAACTGTTTGTCAAAAACAAGAATCATGGAAAAACTTAGAATTATGTTTCTTGTTAAAGTCTGCTAAAAATTAGTTTAAAACTGAAATAGCTACAAGAAGTTATACATGATATAATACATATCAAATAAGATTTACACGAAGGTGTACATGACCAGAGACTTCAATGGGCCGGGAGAGAGTTACTAGTCATGTATCAAATATGATTCACTTCTTATTACCCGTGGACATTCGGATACCCATTTAAATCTATGTCAGTTCTTTCAGGTATCGGGTTATTCAGGTTTTGAAATTAGTTATCATTCAAATATAATTTTGAGTTGGGTTCAGTGTGGATGGGGGTTTGGATGGGTAACTTTCTTTGAGACCAGAGCCAAAAACCAACAAGAGTCACAATCCTTCCGGAAACAAGATCTTTTTAGATTGTGTCCGATTCCAAAAGTGCTTTCCAGATGTTTTCTATTAACATTATCGTCTCTTTGGAAAAAGCATATCCATGAAATTCAGGAGGCTATCCATTCTATTAAACGATCTGACAATATACAAACTACATTTCGGATGAAGTTTATTCACTTAAAGATCTCTTCTTCATCACCAAACTGTACATGTATGAAGTATTTTTCCAGTATTTTGTAACAATCATCATATTAACAACTGATATAATTTCTCCCATCGTTTTAAGCATTTGTTGCCATTGATGACCATAATCAATTGACTGAAAATGATAATGACTGAGCCATACCCTTTTGCCTGCCTGATTATCACTTCTGAAAAATCAGGAGAAATTATATCAGCTGCCCCCTCCCACAGCACATAAAATCAAAGTCATTATCATTTTCTATAAAATTTTGATAGAACATATTTTTATAAATAAAATAATGATAATTTATCTAAAAAGCTAGAAATGTGAAAGCCTTAAGGTTTTAAGAATGATTTTTGCTTTGCTTGATTTGAAACGCCAAACTGGTCCTTCGGATATGAATATTTTGTCTATCCCTACATTTGGTCCTTGAAAAAACCCATCGGAGTTGGATTGGTTTTGCAAATATAACAGTACTGTTTTTCCACTTAGAATTTGATTGGTATAATTAAACAGTCCCATTTATTTCTATATCACCAAATTCACGGTAATTAAATTTTAATAATTTTTAAAAAATCATAGTTCTTGAAATAACCTATAGCTGTACAGGTGTTTTGTAGAACCAAATATCCATATTAATTTTTTGAACTTTCCATAAAATTCTACAGCAATAAAATTTACAGATTTTATTCTTCATCAAAAAATTTAAAGCACCAGTCCGACCCTTAGAACAGTGATAAAGTTATGTCTCTTGTTCTTTCTTTTTAAAAAAGATATGTCTTGTTTCGCTATAATGGTATGCCGTATATTTGGGTCTATAAGTTTGAGTTTCAAAAATAGTCTCTTAGAGCACCTTTAACATTGAGTTCTAATGACAATATCTAACATTGCATTAAATGAGAAATATATAAAAAAGAAGAGAGAGAATGTTGAAAAATTCTAAAACCACACGTTTTAAGAACTGGTATATAAGAGCATGTTCAACGCATGCACGGTTTCATAGGTAGGTTTTTGAATTTTTTTTTGTCTGATTAAAAAAATTAATTAAAAAAGAATTAATCACGGACCATCACGTGTTGGTGGGGCCCGCGAACAGTCCAAACCACCCCAAAACTTGGTCCTTACAGAAGAGGAGGAATAGGCAATTTTTAAAAAGTGAGTGAGATCCACTAATTTTTTTAATTGTTCTTTTGCTAAAACCCAAGACTGAGCCGGGGTTAATGGTGCTCTAACATTTTTTGTTATTTTATTACTGGTTCATATTTTCCATTTAGATATGTGATTTAATTTGTTAACAAGATAATAACACTTTATTTGTTAGATATCTTTTAGAATATCCAAACCGATGGACAATACAAAACTAATGTTTTAATTATTGACATTGATTGTTTATATACTATAAAGTTAGAATCTGGAGTATCTAACTATAGGCCTGAGACTTATTATTCGAGATCCGGATTCGATCCGAGATCCGATCCGGATCCGCTCCAAAAATCCGGATATCCG
Organism: Brassica nigra; assembly: GCA_016432835.1. Lineage (NCBI taxonomy): Eukaryota > Viridiplantae > Streptophyta > Magnoliopsida > Brassicales > Brassicaceae > Brassica > Brassica nigra. The sequence goes on along the minus strand of CM028246.1, from coordinate 7,879,096 downwards.
GAGTGGCCGGATCCGGATAGTAAAATGTTGGATCCGTCAAAATCGGATCCAGATCCGGATATCTAAATTTTTTAGTCTGGATATCCGGATCCGTAATTTTCATTAATAATTATTTTAAAATAGTAATACCTATATATAAAAACCAATTTTATTTATTATATTACCATTTTTATAATAGTATATATAAATTTTATATAAAATTTATAGTAGCATACATAAAAATAATTAAAAATTATATATACTTTTATTTTTAAAATTATTGTTAATATTTTATATAATTTAATATTATTTTTTATTTATTTTAAGGTTCCAAATCCGAATCCGGATATCCGCCGGATATTACAATTTTTAGAAGGATATCCGACACCCGGATACCCGAGAACCCCGGATCCGGATAAGGATAGTAAAATCATGGATCCGTCGGATAAGGATCCGGATCCGGATACCTCAAAATATCCCGGATACCCGATCCGTTCTACCCCTATCTAACTACGAAAGAGAAATGTGGTCATATATTCTTTAACTTTGCTTGCATTTGTTGTATAATAATCTTATCTGCCAATAATATGCGACTTGTAGAAATAAATTTTACCATATGTTGATGTATATTATAGCTTGTGAGGTTACAGTGTCATGAATGATACAAGATATGCTTGTCCCTCGGAATCTCTGTCTTTAATTTTATCTTCATGTTGATGCAGATTTGTTACGTATTAATGATTAAATGTATTGTGATTGATTATAAGAGCATGTCTATTGGAGGTTTACACCCAAGGTTCACACAATTTTCAAGGGAAAAAAACAATATAATAATACAAATTTTGTGAACCTCGATCGCGGGGAGTCGCCGATAAGGGACGGATTCACTACTGTTTCGTAGGTCCCACACCACGTGGCGTCCTGCGATTGATATCTTTATTAAATTTTTTTTTAAAGAAAAATCAAACGAAAAAAAAAATAAAATAATCAAAAGTATAAAATCCTGAATCGAACCCCAAGGTTCACCAATATGCATGTTCTGAGCTATGTAGCTAACTCAATCCCGTCCGTATATGATTGGTCTTGCGGTTTTACAAACCAGGTCTCGTTGGACTCTGATTCTATTATATGTGATGGCCACAATTAATATACTCAATAGTATTTTTACAATTTAAGAGATCTCTCACAGGGAACAACGTATAAGATAATAACTAGATTTTGACCCGTGCACCCGCACGGGTGTTTGCTTTCTCTTTTAAATAAATATATATTTGTCGTAAGCAGTGTTTTGAAACCCGATCCGGATCCGCGTTGAACTGGTAACCCCGATGACCCAAAATAAATACAATTCGGGTTTTGTGAAAGAAAAAAACAAAATTTAAAACCCAATAAAATCCACAAAAAACACTAACCCGGAACCTAGTACCGGTTGAATCAATGTATAACTTCTTTTTAGTTTTTAATTATTTTTAGAATTTTTTATATATACTCTAAATTTTTGTAAATATTGGTTGTAAGTAGAAAGTGTTATATTATTATTGTGTATTAAATGTTATTTTGTTTTTCTTATAAATATAATATAATATTACACATATTATTTTTCAAAAGTATGTTACTATTTATGTTTCATGTCACTATTATATTTCATATATGTATCATTATATAATTAATTGTATTTTATATGTACCATCATATAAGTAATCATATAATTAATAGTATTTTATCGTACTATCATATAAATAATCATATATATTATATTTTAAAACTTAATGTAAAATATAAAACCATAATTTAAGTTTGTGTTTTAAATTGGGTTTTGAATTACATTTTCTATATATATATTTAAAACATTTTTATAATGTTAATGGAAAACATTTTAGTAAAAATCAAATTTTTAATATATGTATATTTTTAATCAACTTTTTGATATAAATTAATTTTAAATTAATATTTTGATTTGAACTATGTATATAGAGTTTAATTTTTTTAATGATTATTTAGACAAAACATGTTTTTATATAATTAGATTGAGTCATTTTTATATATTTTAAATTTGGCCCACATATATAGTCTCTCATATTATAATGGACTTCTAATTGTTCTTAATAGCATAAGCCCATTACTGTTTTTTTCCTGCTATCTATGTTTCCAAACACCATTATATTTCTTTTTATTACTATTCATGTTTCCAAACAAATCTAAAAGGTACTTCTACTTTAATAAGATAGATATAAACGTGTCTACAAAAATACGATTATAATACATTATACAATTTTTTTGCCTGAGAGTATAATTTAACCTTAATCTGATCGTATCTAACTAAATAAACACATTTCTTATTGCTTTTTATTTTTTACCAAGTTACTAAGAGCATCTCCAACGGTTTGCTTTATTTTTTGCTTAAAAAGTTCACTTTATTCAAAATGAAGCAAAAAATGAAGCACATCTTCTCCAATTGTTTGTTTCATTTCTTTCTTGTAAAAAGAATATTCCAAGTATATTTCATGTGCACTTTCTCAGTAATTATTAGTAACACCTTATACTTTTTAAATATTTAATATTTTTATCCAATTGTTTTGTTTTAACAATAATCCAACACAATTATTATTTAATATAAATTAATTATCATATAAAAAAATTATTATATAACATGAATAAACAAACACAGAACACCATATTTTGTAAAGAAAACATCTTATATATATTTTTTTTATTAAAATGATTAAAAAAAGTGTTTAGAAATAAAATGTGAGCTTATTTATCTTTCATTATTTTAAATTATTTAAAAGTTCTTAAAATGAATATTCTCATGTTTTTCAATATAAATATCTAATTAGATGATAAAACTTTGAAATTAATTGGATAATATTAACATATATATTTCATTTCGGAAACAGACAGATAAGAACAAATAAAGCTTAAGGACCAATTTATAATTTAGAAAGTTCTGCTTCAAAAAATGAAGCACCATTAGAGCAAAATTTGCTTCAAAATAAAGTAAAAATTGGAAAATGAAGCATCATTGGAGATGGTCTAAGTTGGTAAAAAAACTATAGAATACGACCGACTTTCTCTCTCATGAGACTTTTTAGGCGATAAGGGTTTCTTCCGTATCTCCGCCGTCTGCTGGCCTTTCGCCGGTGATCGAGAATTCTCCCTCCTTCTTTCTCACTTCAAAGCGCTCTCTTTCTGTTCCCATGGATCTGGTTCTCCCTGTTCGTGATTCATCCAAGATACCTCGATACCTCCGTCGATTCCTTTGGCAAAAGCTTCATCATATGCCGAAAGATTTAAATCGTCTCTCAGAAATCTCCAGAAAATATCGGACCCGACGTTTTTGGAAGATGGTACTCTAGTGGTTCTGGCATCGCCAGAAGTTCTTCTACAGACGACGGAGACATGGAAAGATCATATTGTTGCTCAATTTCATGGAACTCTATCAGTTCGGGACAAGATCTACACTGACCTAAATCTGGTCTCGGGTAAATTCGGCAATATCAGTCTCCACAAAGCCTCAGATACCTCCTGTCTCATTTACATTCTGTCTGTTCAAACAACGGAATGGGCCTTACAGGTGGGATATTGGCAAGCTGATCACTGTGCGTTTACGGTTTTTCCTTGGCCGATAGATGGAAACTTTGACTCTCTGGAATTAAAATCTGCTCCTACTTAGGTGGTCTTGAAGAATGTTCCGCCTCAGTTATACTCTTTGAAAGGTATCAATGTTTTGGCAAGTGCTATTGGGGAACTCCTGCATACAGAAAAATCCAGACTTGAGTCGTATCTCTTTGGGGATACTAAAGTGAAAATCGAGATTACGTTGGATCATCCGCCACCGAAACTGTGATTGTCAGGGATACTGCTGGAAACTCAGTGAGTATCGACGTTCTCTATCCGAGTTTACCACCGAAGTGATGTAACTGTGGAAAATTTGGCCATCTCCTTTATAGGTGCCCGAAACCTCTTGTAAAAAAAGGATATACGGTAACCTACTTAAAGCTCGTAAACAGAAAAACAAAGCTCAGATAGTGGCAACCTCGACTAACATTGACTTGGAAGGTAATAAAGATGAGACTGGAACCTCAAATTTAGCTGTTTTCCCTCCACAGCTTGAAGAGGAGGCTAGGTCGCATTCAGACTCTGGAATTCCTGATCAGCTCCCGGAAAAAGTTGAGGAGAAGAGTCGTGCTTCTTCGAGGAAGTCCAGGAGAAGAAACAGATCCCGTTCAAGAGTAAGAGGTCTCAGTGCTTCTTGGGTTAAGACTCCGATCCAGCTACCTTATGTAGTAAACTCAGTTGCAGAAAATGTCGTAGTCATCCCGTCGGTTCAGACAAAGGATGATGTTGGTGAAAACAGTGTAGTGAAGGAGTCGCCCACTTCTAAGGAAGAGCCTAAGACTGATACAGTGGATGACCTTCCTTGGATCACTAAACATTCGAAATGGGCGCGTATAGCGATAAGGCAAGAAGAGTTATGGAAAGCCAGTATCAGTAAAACTCCTCCGAAAAATCAGTCTCCTTTCTTCGCTGGGGCATTGCCTCGGTGAGGAAATGCTAATCTCTGTTCCAGCCATAAAAATTTGTATATATAAAGACATTTGTATGGAATATTAGAGGCTTAAATAATTCTGATCGGCAAAGAAATTTTTCGTCGTTGGATGCAGTTAAATAACGTTTCAGTTGGAGCGTTTGTGGAGACTCATCTTGAGGAGGAGAACATATCTTCAATTCCTCAATGGGTTTCTTCCACGGTGGAAGTTTGATTCGAATGTTTGTCAAGTTCCTGGTGGGAGAATTATTGTGGTTTGGGAGCCTAATGTCTCGCTTTTAGTGCTTAAAAGGTCGGAGCAAGTGATGCTGGGTAGTGTGTTGGATGCAGTGTCGGGGTCTCAATTGTTCTGGCGTTTGTATATGCGTATAATACAGTGGTGCAGCGTCAGTGCTTATGACAGAAAATTGTGGAAATAAGCAATCGTCATCTAGTGAAGGCCATGCCTTTACTTATTTTGGGTGATTTTAATCAATTTTTGACAGCTTCGGAGAATTTCTCGATCTCTCCTTTTACTCTTCCGGTCTAAGGAATTAGGGAATTCCAGGAGTGTTTGCAGGAAACTGATTTAACGGATGTGGAAGGAAGAGGTGGTTTTTATACTTGGTCGAATGGGCGTCCAGAGGATCCTATTCTTCGGAAATTGGACAGAGTGTTAGGGAATGAACAATGGAGGGTCAGTTATCCCGATGTAGTCGCATCGTTTCAGGCACAAGGGGATTCTGATCACTCTCCATGTGTGGTGGATATGGTACCGAATGAGGATCATCGTAAAGCTCGCTTCATATATTATTTCTTTTTGGCTTCTCACCCGAAGTTCTTGGAATCTACCAGAGCTGTTTGGGAAGAAGTAATCCCAGTGGGATCGCATCTCTTCTCGTTAAGGAAAAGAATGAAGAAGGTCAAAGCTGCTTGTAGACTTCTCAATAGAGAAGGGTTTGGAAACATTCAACAGAGAGTGAAGGATGTTTGGGCTAGGCTACAGGAAATTGAGTTGGAGTTGTTGACTTCTCCGTCGCAAGCACTTTTTCGAGAGGAGTTTTTTGCAAGAAGAAATTGGCAAACTAAGATTGCAGCCCAAGCTATTTTCTTTGATAGGCAGTCTCAGATAAGTTGGCTAGATGAAGGGGATGCCAACACAAATTTTTTTCATAAAATGGTGTTAGCATCAAACTCGGAACGCTATCCGATATCTATTGAAGGAGGCTAATGAGCAAATAAAGAATAAATCCAGATTATTGAGATGCTGGTTGCGTACTTTAAAAATATGTTGGGTTCAACATCTCTTAATGTTGTTCCGATGGATATTGAGGAGATTGGTAGATTGATGCACTATAGATGTTCTACGGCAGTTAAGGACATTCTGGCTGGAATTCCATCAGATAAAGAGATCACTAAAACTTTATTCAGCATTCCAAAAAATAAAGCTCCGGGATTTGACGGTTTCTCGGTGGAGTTTTATTGGGAAGCTGGTCGATAGTGGGTGAGCAGACCATTGCGGTAGTGAAGGAGTTTTATTTTTCATCGAGGCTTCAACGTTCGGTCAATGTTACTGCTATCTCCCTGGTACCAAAAATTCCAAGAGCAGGTAGATTATCTTTGTTCAGACCTATTGCTCTCTGTTCAACAGTTTATAAGGTGATTTCCAGAATCTTGAAGAAGAAATTGCAGCATGTTGTTTATGATGTTGTGCAGAGTAATCAGGTGGGATTTGTCAAAGGAAGGCTGCTTTGTGAGAATGTTCTTCTTTCTTCTGAGCTAGTATCTGGATTTCACATTCCGGGTCCGACTACTAGAGGGTTTTTGAAGGTGGATCTAACGAAAGCGTATGATAACCTCGACTGGGGTTTTGTTCTAAATGTGTTGAAAGTCATTGATCTGCCTCCGATTGTCATTGATTGGATTAAGGAGTGTGTAACAACCCCTTCGTATAACTTGGTCGTTAATGGAGAGCTTCATGGTTATTTTGTTAGAGTTGATTCACGCAGATCTATGTGGACCTATCTCACCTGCAACATCATCACTAAACCGATACATCTTCGTCTTGATAGATGATCACACAAGGTACATGTGGTCAATCTTGTTGAAAGAAAAGAATGAGGCGTGTGAGAGATTCAAGACATTTACAGCACTTGTTGAGAAGGATATTAACAAAGAAATTGCAACTCTAAGAACGGACAGAGGAGGAGAGTTCACTTCGAGAGAGTTCCAAGATTTCTGTAACAAGAAGGGAATCAGACGTCACTTAACAGCTCCCTATACCCCACAACAGAACGGCGTGGTAGAACGTAGAAACTGGACGTTGATGGAGTTGACAAGAAGCATCCTAAAGGCGATGAAAGTTCCAAACTATATGTGGGGAGAAGCAGTTCGTCACACCACATATCTAATTAATCGTGTGCCTACAAGAACTTTGAAAGATCAGACACCCTACGAGTGTCTAAAGAACAAGAAACCAAGCATTGCTCACCTCAAGGTTTTCGGCTGCATTGCTCATGCTAAAGTTGATTCAGGAAAACTGAGGAAGCTTGATGATCGATCAATGAAGCTTGTTCACCTAGGGATAGAACCAGGAACAAAGGCGTACTGTCTCTACAATCCGACTACAAGAAGAATTGTAGTAAGCCGTGATGTAGTATTTAATGAAGGAGAGTGTTGGAACTGGAAGGGAGGTGAAACTGAAGACAAGAATGAAGCTGGTATGTTCAGAATGACATGGGGAGATAGCATGGATAACGGACACGGTCCGTACCTGATCAGCTCGCAACAAAAAGAAGAAGAAACTACATATGGAGATACGATGCAAGCTGAATCTGGTTCCGATGCAGACAACACTGAACATAATGAACCTCAGCAGCCTAGAAGATCATCACGACAAGTAAGAGCTCCGAGTCACCTTGATGACTATGTTCTTCTAGCTGATCAAGAAATCGAAATACTCCTCCTTTCACTCGATGATGAGCCACGAACTTATCAAGAAGCAAAAGGCCTCGTTCAATGGACTAATGCCTGCAAAGATGAGATTGAATCAATCAAAAAGAATAAGACTTGGAACCTTGTTGATAAGCCACCTGGAGTGAAGATAATAGGTCTCAAGTGGATCTTTAAGATCAAGAGGAACGCAGACGGATCCATCAACAAGTTTAAAGCTCGTTTAGTTGCGAAGGGTTATGTACAAGAACAAGGAGTGGATTACGAGGAAGTTTTCGCTCCTGTTGCTCGACTGTAAATAATAAGGCTTCTGATAGGTATGGCTGCTACGAATGGATGGGAAATTCACCATCTTGACGTCAAGACGGCGTTCTTACATGGCGAGTTAACTGAAGCAGTATACATAACACAACCTGAAGGGTTTGAAAAGAAGGGAGAAGAGCACAAGGTTTTCAAACTTTCCAAAGCTCTATATGGCTTGAAACAAGCGCCAAGAGCTTGGAACACAAAGCTCAACAGGATCCTGATCGACATGAAATTCACAAAGTGCTCAAAAGAAAGCTCTGTATATCGAAAGAAGGAGGGAGACGAGCTTCTCATAGTTGCAATCTATGTAGATGATCTCTTTGTAATAGGAAATTCTGTGAGATCAATCATGAAGTTTAAAGAAGGAATGTCTAGGAAATTTGAGATGTCTGATCTCGGTAAGCTTACCTATTACCTAGGTATCGAGGTAAAACAGAGCTCAAAGGGAATAGAAATCAAGCAGGAAGCATACACAAGTCGAATACTAAAAGAAGCAGGGATGTTTGACTGCAACTCAAGTTCAATACCTATGGAGTTCGGGTTACAGTTGTCGAAATTAGAAGATGAAGGGGAAGTAGATGCAACTCTGTATCGAAGAAGGATAGGTTGTCTCCGGTATCTCATGCACACCAGACCTGATCTCGCCTTCTCCGTTGGACTCTTAAGCAGGTATATGAGGTCGCCAAGACAGCCACACGACAATGCCTTGAAGCAAGTTCTAAGGTACTTAAAGGGAACTCTTGGGAACGGCTTAGTGTTCAAGAAAGAAGGAACGAAGAAGCTTGTTGGTTTCAGCGACAGTAGTCACAACACCGATAAGGACGACGGGAAGAGTACTACTGGACACATGTTTTTCTACGGTGACACACCTGTAACGTGGTGTTCTCAGAAGCAGGAAACAGTGACTCTATCTTCCTGTGAATCCGAGTTCATGGCAGCTACAGAAGCAGCTAAGCAAGCTATCTGGCTTCAAGATCTTCTAAGTGAAATCACAGGAAAGGAGCAGGGAAAGACGATCATATATGTTGACAACAAGTCGGCTATATCCTTGGCCAAAAACCTTGTGTTTCGTCGAAGAAGTAAGCACATCCAGAAGAGGTTTCATTTCATCCGTGAATGTGTTGAAAAGGAGCAGATTGAAGTGGAGTTTGTGCGAGGTGAAGATCAGTGTGCAGACATTCTAACAAAGGCGTTGGCAAAGTTAAAATTCAACGATATGAAGAAGAAGATTGGGGTTCAAGACACAAGCAAGAGTGACTTGAAGCTTAGAAGGGAGAATGTTGGATAAGCTTCATGTAATGTTACTTGGACAACAAGTTATTCTAAGATAAGGATGAATAACTAAATAGAATTAGGATAAAGCTAAGACTCCTAAATCAATGTGTAATAGAATAAGTAAAGGGTTTCTATTACCTATATAAAGAGGCTAATGTACGATGTTCTCAAGCAAGAAAGTTAAGAGAGATTAATAAAACAAAGCAAGAAGTTTTATTAAGATTGTGTTTTGATCACTTTATTACATAAGCCTTAATATCTACCAAAACATGACAGGTAATCATAAATCTGAAGCTTCCGGAGGTTTAATAATTATCAAGAATGATTAGAATATCCATTCTAAATCTTTCTTACACAAGAAACGCTGATGAATCTAAGACGATCATCTTTTACCTCAAACAGTTCCCTTGCAGTTCATTGTCCAAGGACACCTATAATCTATAATCAGAAGAAAGAGATGGGAAGCAAAGAAGCTCGATACAGAAGGCACCCCTCAACAAACTAGATGCCTATACAAGTTTGCATCATCCCTAAAGTTGACCAACGAACCGAACGGTTAAATTAAAAGGCACGGTTCGTGAATTTTAAACCATTTTAACAATTGGACCGGTCAAACCGTGTAAAAATCTGAAGGCGTATTAGCCGGTTCAGCGAATAATTAACTTCCCACAAAGGTCCATGAACGCCCAATTATGGTGTCCTGCTTGCTCATTTGGTGTCTGTCTACCTACTTAGAAAATTCACGAATACTGACCCAAAAATAACAATCTGGTTCTCCATCCGGTTCAACGATCTAGTATAACAGTAGAAATCCATGTCGGCCTATAAAACCCACTTGTATGGGCCTTCACACAGGTTGATCTATAATTCAAAGGTTTTCAGGTTCTTTTTGCATCTAACTAACTAATTCTAATTTGTATTTCTGTTGTGACACACATGTGAGCATAACCCTAGACTAGTCTAGGGTTCAGAAACTTAGATTCATTCTGTGCTTTGAAATTACAACCATGTAACTTGCACGTGTGTCCTAGCCAATAATAAATTGCACTTGTAATTTACCAAGAAGACGAAACGTTTAGCAAAAAAAAAAAAGAGACGAAATCGTCAACGAGAAGCTCCTAATTATGGCGTGGATCAGACCAGCGTTGTTGATACTTAGGCATGGGGCAAGTACCAGGGTCTGTCTCTATCATCAACATCATTTTCTTTATTCCATTACAATATTTTATTAATTGATCCAAACGAAATTCAACAGAAATTCTCATATTCTATCTATAAAAACCAATCTTTTGTGTACCATCATTTGTCCTCTTCTTTGTTCATCATCTACACGCATTATCATTTCTACTGCAAATCATCTTTATAATCTTCTGTTGTTGTTTTTTTCATTCTAAGAGGTTTTCTTTTATCATTTTCAAGTTCAACCACTTGACTATTCATGTCTTTATGCTACGCTTATTTGACGATGATTTTACTAATACTTTTTCAGAAATAGAAGTCAATTCTATGGAAGCACCGTTGCTTTCATCAAACGATCACGAAGAAGTACACAAACCAAGCATAACAGGTTTGGTTTCTACAATGAAATCGAATTTCTTCGCGGGTTTACCTCGAAAACTTCGGTCTAAAATCGATCCGGAAGACCCTTTTCACATTGATTTCAACAAAGTCGTCGGTCTTACTAGAGGTAAGTATATATACACATCAAGGTGGTTTACTTTATAAGTTAGATCATAATTTTCTCACAAATATTATAAGGAAAACTCCTCTCTAAAACAATATTTTGACCTTTAAAAGACGAGAAGAAATACTACAAAGGACAATTGGCGACACTAAAATCTTTTGAGGAAGTAGAAAGTTTCATAGCTCGATCTGAAGGGTATGTAATCGATGAAAAAACAGAAGAAGAAGATCGAGCTGAGAGAGCTGCGCAAGAGATGGCCATGCAAATCTCTAATTGGGCTAACATATTTTTACTTGCTCTCAAGGTATATGACTTTCTGTTGACTTATTTTATACATTGACTCTTTGTTCATCAAATGTTTTATAATTTGTAGATATATGCTACGATAAAGAGTGGATCAATAGCAATTGCAGCATCAACACTCGACTCTTTGCTTGATCTAATGGCAGGAGGAATACTTTGGTTCACACATTTATCAATGAAAAACATAAATATTTACAAATATCCCATTGGAAAGCTTAGGGTGCAACCTGTTGGAATCATCATTTTTGCTGCGGTTATGGCCACTCTTGGTATATTTATTTGTACTTATATCAAAACTATTATATATTATAAGTTTCTTGATTAAAATGTAATATAAATTAATTAACTATATACATTTGTGTAGGGTTTCAAGTTCTGCTTGTGGCAGGTGAACAATTGATTGGAAATGAACCTCCAGAAAAAATGAGGCGTGACCAATTAGTTTGGTTATATTCAATCATGCTAAGTGCAACAGCTATTAAACTGGCTTTGTGGATCTACTGCAAAAGTTCGAGAAACCATATCGTCCGTGCATATGCAAAGGTACATATACATACATGTGCATGTAGTTTTACTATTTCATGTTAGATTAATTGAGGAGTTCTGATATAGGATCACCACTTTGATGTGGTGACGAACGTTCTTGGACTAATCTCGGCCGTTCTTGGGAATGCTTTCTATTGGTGGATCGATCCTTCTGGTGCTATTCTCTTAGCCATCTACACTATTATCAATTGGTCGGGGACTGTTATGGAAAATGCAGGTAACATTTCTAATTCAATGTTGTTAGTTTTATTTTTAATCTAATAAAATATATCATTTGAGTTTTCACTATCATTTTCTTGTATATATTTAGTCTCACTGATCGGACAGGCAGCTCCTCCAGAAGTTTTGCAGAAGTTGACATACTTAGTATTGCGACAAGTCGCGGATAATATTAAATGTGTTGATACTGTCCGCGCCTATACATTTGGTGTTCTTTACTTTGTCGAGGTTTGTTTATATATAGCTTAAGTATATTTATAAGTTATATATCAACTTCTGATTGCACTTGACCATAACATAATTCATCATTGCATCATAATAATATTTGGTTAATAATACATAATTAACTTTGCGTATTTTTATATATTCAGGTGGATATAGAACTCCCAGAAAATTTGCCATTAAAGGAAGCTCACGCAATTGGTGAATCTTTGCAAATAAAACTCGAAGAACTTCCAGAAGTGGAAAGAGCTTTTGTTCATCTCGATTTCGAGAGTCGTCACAAGCCTGAACACTCTGTTCTTTCTACAATTCCAAACGATTTGTAATAATATATATTTATATATGTGTGTGTTTTCTTGATTTTTATGTCTTTGTACTATCTAACATTTGTAGCTTGAGTTATTTACTGTTGAGTTTTTGCTTTAATAAACTTTTGGTTCATATGGAACTAGACGTTTTACGTTTATTTTCAAGTCATAAAAAATTATATGTAAATTGACATTTTATATAGTTGGCACTAACATAATAATATGTCACCAGGACCAAACATTTACAGGATTGAAAATATATTGGATAAATGAACACAGAAGTAAACCATCAAGCTAGTAAAGTGTTTTGGAAATTGGAACCACATTTCTTTGACTCCAATATGAGAGACCAGAGACGGATCTACATGCATTAGAGCAACCTTATTGGTTGATACTCAAATTAGATATCACAAAACAAAAAAATATTATCAGTTTAATCAGTTTTCATTTGAAAATTAATTTTTGTTTTATGTTTAAAGCAAATCCAATTAAGCAGAGACATGTGGACATGTATGGTTTTAAAATTTGTGTCAGAAGTTCGCCTCGAGAAACTTCTTCCCTTCTCTTTCATAATTTTTGTATTTTTGAATTTTCTTTTTCTTAGAAACTCTATCTAGAAACGATTAATGAATATGCTGTAATGGTAGATCAGCTGACACCCTTAAATTACAAATACTGAATATTGATATATTTTTAATATTCCATAGCCATGATGTAATCCCTTTGATGACTCTCCTAAGTTGTGGTTCGAGACCATAGTGACACCATAATTTTTTTTGTTTTTTCTGAATCTAAAGCTCATTTAATTTTTGACCCAGTATTAAAAGATAATGGTAGGTTAGTTGACACCCATAAATTATAAATAATTACTAAGACAAATAATTTCTACAGAAAAGAAACAGAATATATGCAATATCAACATTTCAAAATTAAATAATACTTATAATATTTTCAAATATATTCAGTTATTTATTAATTTAACATCAAGAATGGATGTGATACCAAAAGAAATGTCACAAAATAATGGTTTATATTATTTGTCTATGTCTAACATTTGTAATTGATTTGCAAGAAAAAAATTGTACAATGTTTGAAAATACATAACTCAAACTACTAAATGTTTATTAAAAGGGAGGTTAATCTTCTTTGGTTAGAGTTGGTACCTTTTGGATCTTGAACCTATTAACATTGATTCAGCTCCTGTCAGAGATATGAGCTCAATTGATAACTCAGCAACTTACTGGTGATATGCGACATAAAAAATTCTTTAAATAGAAATTTGTTAATTATTTCAAAAGAAGTTACTAAAATTTATTACCATCTATTTAGTCAGTATATTATATTTGAGTTTACGCAGAGTTAGAATCGTGTTCTAGTTGTAATACATAGTAATTTTCTTATGTTTTTTGTAAAAAAAAAAGAAGCAATTTCCTTATGTTGTAGTGCTTTTATATGATTTGATATATGTATTTATCATGATGAAATCTTATTTAATTTAACTGATCAAAATAAATTTGACGTGTATGAAATAATTGTCAACCGTGAATCTTGCCAAAGATTTAGAAAATACTTTAAGATCTTATTAGTTTGTTATTAAGTCTTCATGAATAATTTAGATAACCTTACAGTTTTAACAATACGATGTCAAAAAAAACTGTAAACACTACACATTAATCTTCACAAATCATACTCAGCCAATAGGATTAATCCAATACTCTAATTATCTTTGGTCAAAATAAACAACCTTAAGAATTTCTACTAATACCTAAATAATTTCTACAGAAAAAAAAAAGAATATATGCAATATCAACATTTCAAAATTAAATAATACTTATAACATTTTCAAATATATTCAGTTATTTATTAATCTAACATCAAGAATGGATATGATACTAAAAGAAATGTCGCAAAAATGACAGTTTATATTATTTGTTTATGTCTAACATTTGTCAAGGATTTGCAAGAAAAAAATTGTACAATGTTTGAAAATACATAACTCAAACTACTAAATGTTTATTTAAAGTGAGGTTAATCTTCTTTGGTTACCGGTATATTATTCGATCTTGAACCTACTAAGGTAAACTTTCTCTGACGTTGATTCAACTCATGTTAGAGATATGAGTTCAGTTGATAACTCAGCAGCTTATTGGTGATATGTGAAAAAAAAATCTTTAAATGGAACTTTGTTAATTATTTTAAAAGAGATTACTAAAATTTACTTAGAAATATTATTTCTTTCTTATCGTTGAGAATTACGTCTGTGCTTCGCAATGATAACACACTCCTAGTAATAAGAATATTCAAACTCATTTTATATTTGTTTCTATAGTAATATATAAAAGTAAAATTATTCTAACCCATTTTTATTCTATTTTTCTCTGTATATAGTAGAAAATCAATTATCTATTCTTTACACTACATTTAAAACTTGTATTTTAGATAAATACATTAAAATAAATATATCTCTATTATAGAATTTCTCAATTTTTGGAAAAATTAGCAAGATGTCCAAGATAAGATATGATCTCAGGAAAGTCTTTGATACACATAGAAAATGATAAATGTTGGGAGATTTAGAACAAGAACTAACCAATGCTGTGCAAGTCCTTTTGTTATTTCATGTTTTGGACTTGTTGTCACCTGCATAACATTTCTCCTCTCTTCAAATCTTCAAGCTTTTTTAGTGTGTCTTTGTGAATTTGGCTTATTCTTGTTTAATTCAAATGTATCTCAGCAATAAAGAGTTCTTGTCTACTTCCTGTGGACACTGACATATGTAGACTAAGTTCCAACGATGCTCTTAGATCACATTTGTAAACACAAAAAGGTGCACCACACTGTTTAGGTCATGGTTTTCCAACAAGTACGTAGCCAAAATCAGGTCTTACTTCCCTACATTCCCTGTCTGAAATCACAAAAACCCAACAGAAAGAAACCAAAAAGAGTACAGAGATAATAGGATTCTTAAAGCCACAAATAGTAACAATGGCTCTCTCCAGAATGATTCATCGTGGAAGAATACCATCATCATCATCATCTCATCTTCACCCCCATTGGAGAAGAATCCATTATAGCTCTCCATGAGGCTTCTTATGTACATCAATTCTTTGTTTGCTTCGTCTCGGTTTACTCTTCTTTCCAGATTCGACCGGTCACCCTCAACTTGAGTTCTTGCCTATCACCTCCAGAGAAGTAGAGTGCGAGGTTTCTAGGGATGATGAGACCGTCTTGACTGTCCCTGACTTTCCTGTGACTGTCACGGATGCTTCTAGGGATCCCTTGCCATGTTAGTTTACGTCCATGAGCTCCCACTTCCAAGCTGTAACTGAACTTCTTTGCCTCGTTTTCATCTCCCATGAAACGAAGAAACGCCATGTAAACTGGAGCCATCCCTAGCTGGAAAGCCTCGAAGTGTAAACAGAACTGTCTCCCAAAACAGTTGAACACCTGAAAACAAAATCAAAGTAACTTAAGAGTGTAACATGAATCAATAGTGATAGATAACTACAATGTTATTACCGTAAGCATCCATGTAGCATTTTCGACTTCATGTGGGTTTGATTTAACATAACGGTGGTTGAATGTGCAACCGTCATGCATATCGACTTTATGATCATCTTTCAGATGAACAACAAGCGTGGGGATATCACCTGTAACTGAACACTCAGAGCCAGCGTAAGGGCAAGCGTAAGGCCTAAACCTGCAGTGCTGCTCGTGCTTAAGCTTGCTGTAGTAAGGGAAAATGTCATGGCACCCCAAACTTTGGTACCGGCATGGAACTTCCAAGGACTCTGCAACTTTCTCAAGAGCTAAGCATCTTATGTTACCAAGCTCGTAGCGACACGTAGGACAAGTGTTCTGCACTCTTGCTTTGCAGTTTGAACATAAGGTGTGGCCATTCGGACACTGTAGACATAAGAAAAAACCGTTGAACTTTGCAATTACAAATGTTTCAAGGGAGAAGAAAAGTGACAGACCTGATGAATTGGAGGGTACATTAGATTAGTACACACTGGACATTCAAGAAGCTCGTAGACACCATTGTTTGAATGCATCCCATATTTTCCAACTCCTGCTCCCCCTGACTTTGTAGGTCTGCTATTAGTATTACTATGAACTTCGGCTTTCGCCATTTTAACCTCGTAATCCATTCCTGTTGAAGTAGATTCAAGGACTTCTTTCAAAGCACTGCCTCCAGGAGCCATGGTGAGTCAAATGAGATGCCCTTGTATCGCACTTGTGGTAAGATGATTTGCTCCTTTTGGATCTATTTGTTATTCTGCAGGAGGGAGAAAAGGAACAAGGTCAAAACAATAAGCTTATATGATTCACATGTAAAACTTAGCAATCATATCAAATTAACTTGATAAAGGCAGATACTTAGTTCACTTGATCAAGTCTTTTTACTTTATTTATGGATTTGTAACCTTCCCAAGGAACAAAAACAATTCAAAAGAAAACAAACAATTGGAGCAAAACATTAAATGCACTTTCAGATAGGTACCAAAGCACAAGGCCTAAAGCTATGAACAATGCTAGTAAAAGCTAGACTTTTGAACATTCCAATGACTTCAACTGTTAACAGTAATCAATTGCAGAACTATCAAACATCAATACTGACCATTCTTTTCAATCGTAGCAAGCATAATAATGGATCTAACTAGAACCAAAAAAAAAAAAAGTAAACTAAGGGCAGATACTTAGTTCACTTGATCAAGTTTGAGGAACAAAAACAATTCAAAAGTAAACAAATAGTTGGACCAAAACATTAAATGCACTTTCAGATAGGCACTAAAAGAATAGGCCTCACAAACTATGAACAATGCTAAAAGCTAGAGAGACCTTTGCAACATTCCAATGACTTCAACTGTTAACAGTAATCAATCGAAAATCCAAACATCAGTTGAGAAAACACAAACAAACACAAAAAAAAAACTTATCTCTCTGCAGAACATTCTTTTCAATCTAACCAGACAGAGAAACATAAGAATGGATCTAACTAGAACAAGAATTACAAATCTAACCAATGGCAGCCAACAACGAACGTGCAAGCAAGGTTTCAATTTTTGCAATTAACAAAAAAGAAATGTCTTTGATTCAAACCGGGTTTAAGCAAAGTCTACAGAAAACGGTGATCGAAAAAATGCAAACCTCAATATCATAAATCTCAACATTATATTTGTCCACATCCTATAAAGTTTCAAAGCCAACAAAAAATAGAGAAATGGTTTTCCCAAAAATTCGATCTTTTTTTTTTTTACATTTCGAGATATATATTTTTTCCCCACACGACGATGCAATATACCAACATAAATCATCGACCCGAGAATCCTGCCCATAAACCCAAATTTCGAAATTCGGTGATTCTCGATCTTTTTCCCCAATTTCAAAGAACAAAAAAAAAACTCAAAATTCAAAAAAAAAAGAGAGAGAGAGAAGAGGTTTGTTACCTGGAAACAAAACTCCAGACTTGGTGTTTAATGGTGTTTTGTTTGATTCCGATTCAAATCTACAGACAAGAAATCGATGGATTTTTGAAGGAAAACGAAATATTTTGAGGATTACCGAGAAAATGAAAAGAGACGGGAGGAGGCGGAGGAGGAAGAGGAGGGATGTGTCATGTCTTTCTTGAAAGCCTATTAATTGTGGTGGTCTCTTGTCTTTTTGTCTTTATTCCACTTTTTTAAAACACCGAATCACAATCCACGAAGGTGGTTCCCTTTTTTTTTAAGAAATGTATTAATCTCCGTTAATTACCATTATTTATTAAATTTTGTACTATATTCATAATTATTATTTTCTCCGTTTCTAAAAGATCCATGTTTTAGAAAAAAATTTGTTTCAAAAAAATACATACATTAATTAATGAAAAATTGTATATTTCCAAAAATATAATTGTATTTACTAAAATTTTTGTTGGTTCAAAATCATGGGGAATTGTTAATTAAGAAAAATAATACATTGATAAATAAAATTTTATGTTTTTTTAATAAGCGTAAAAAATCTAAAATGTAGATTTTTTAGAAAAAGAGAGAGAGTATTACTAATTTGATTATTATTATTCATTTGCGTTAGAACAACGTTCAATGCTCCATTTCTTTTTCTATTATTTTCCATACTTTTCATGTTTCAATTTTTTTTTTGATGTTTTAAATTTTTAACAGCCGGAGAACGAAAAATAAAATAAAATTTTATCGTATTACATACACTTAGGGATTTGGTTTCCCATACCACCATAACGCTTTTGCGGTTCTTTGTGATTGTTTGAAACAATCATGCAAACCGCTATAAATCGTTTCAAACCGCTCCGAACCTCTGAAAATTAAAAGCTGGCTCCAGCTAGCGTTTCTTGATTCTTGGTGGTGGCTAAATAAATATAAAATTATTTTCAATTTTTTTTCAAGTTTTAAAATTCAAAATTTTAAAATGAAAATATTATAAATAAAAATATAAAAAGATTTTATATATTAATTTAAATTCACAAAGTTTATCATAATTTGTTTTATAAAAACTTTAAACTAACTATTCATTAGACTTTTTATTAAAATTATAAATTTCAACTAATTTAAAAAATTAAATAAATAAGCATAATATTTTTATTAATCATATTATACTGACAAATATTATATTTTATTACAATAGTTTTTTAATATTTTTATAGTGTTATAATATGTTAATATTGGTAATTTATTATTAAACCGCTGCAATATCTTATAATCAACCAGTCACAAATATCCCGCAAACGCAACAATTTTCAAACATTGTAGTACTCATACAAAACGCTTAATAACGCTTGAAACCGCACCCACCCGCATCCGCAAACTCCCGCATCCGCAACCGCAACCGTTGCGTTTAAACCAGTCGGGCCCTTATACGTGGGTGCCATATGACTTGTGAGTAAAAACAAAAGAAGCAGTAAAATAGCAGGTAAACTAAAGACTTTGAAACCGGAGTCTCCAAAAGTCAACTTCAATCGATGAAATTACGAAAGTTAGACCAATTACGAAAATATCTAATAACCATTTTTAAAATTAACCACTATCTTATTGGCTCGAGTTCTTGCATCGAGTAGAGTGTCGACACTCGTGTTCCCGAACACACCATTTTAAGTTTTTAACTATATCACATCATCTTTTAAATTGCCAAGAGAGAATATAGTAAATTTAAAACAAGTTTTCTGTTCTAACCAGAACTATCGACAGGAAAATATAAAAAAATTAGATAATTTCTTTATCTAGTGACTAATTCAAAAGAACAATTGACGTGTCGGATGTTGCTGCGCGCATGTGACATGTACACTGCTCATACTATTCTGGATGTTTGTTCGAGGACAAAAAGTTAGGAGTTACGAACGTGAAGAAAAAGCAACATTTTTAAAGTAAATTATAAAAATTACCGTCGCCTGAGAGATTCGAACTCTCGCGGGGAAACCCCATGTACTTAGCAGGCACACGCCTTAACCACTCGGCCAAAGCGACTTGTTGACCATAAAACTAACAGAATAAATTAACTCTTTAAGAACATGAACTACCATTAGGAACATGTTTTGCTCTAAGAAGTTTATTGATTTATTATACATTTTTCTTGTCAACTTTAAATTCAAATACTTTTCTAACTATGATTTTAATATTTTAGATTCGACTAGCAATCAATACTATTAAAACTGAATGATATTTTTTGAGGTGTCCTCCTCTTTTTAAAGTAATTACAATATAATGCCACTGAATTTATTTAAATATATACTTTTAATTAAATCGGTATTTTCGGCAATCTTTTTATTCAAACTGCAACCACCTACATTACAGCTACGTAATGACATATGGGAATATTCCTTAGAGAAATAAAACGTATTCCATTACGTCATTTAAAATTTTTAGTAAAATAAAATTTTCAAAAGAGCAAATCCAGAACAATAGAATCTTATATTTAACTCTTGTTTTTAGGATTGATTTGTTTGTTACATAATACGAAAGAGTCTCGTGCTGAAGTTAAAAACAACCTCGAATCTTATATGTATGCTACCAAAGAGAAGGTGTTTGTGTGTGTGCTAATTTATATAGATCACTATCTCCGTTTCTTCATGTTTGTTTTGTTGTTATATAGTTTTCACTTTCTCTCTAATAGTGTGTCTTTAATTGGCATTCTACTCAAACACTCAATGCCTTGGTTTTATTTTGGTCCTTGAATAGGTAGAAACAACCTGAATTTTAAAATATTTGCACCTAATAAGAGCTCAAGGCGTTATTGTGACGTTTGATGAGGCAAGTATCAGTTTACTTTTGAACTATATATATACCATTGGGTTCCACATTGATGAGTGATAGCATCTGACACTAAGTGGTGTCTTGTGTGCCGTCAGGTTCAAGATTGGCTTTACATGGACGTTGAGGATGCTAATGCCAAAGAGTTTCAGGGGCTTGGTTGCTGAAAAGTAATTTCTTATAAAACATTTGATACATATTTTTGTACAGATCGGATGAGCTTACAACACAACCTGTAGCAGTTGAATACGCTCAAAAATACCTAACCGAAGTGAAGGAGGTACGCTGTGACTGACATTACATGATTTTTGTAGTAAAGCTAACACAGTTGAGTCTCAACCATGTTTGCAGATCATAAAAGAGTAGAAACTAACAAAACTTGGCTTTCAAAAGAAAAAATCAACGAGGTTGTTTTGTTCATCTAAGTTAAAACACACAGCTCTCTAAGAATTATTTGTGAGCTTCTGCTAAATTCTGTTGTTTTATTTAGGTCTCAGAGGAAGCAGATAAAGTAAAAGGTTGGTTGGAGAAGTATGAAGCTAAGTAGAAAAAGTGAGGGTTGCTTCATTTATCTTTTAATATCTTTAGAATTAGTGAGAGTTAACATGACAAAAATTTGTAACAGGAGTGCTATGTGGAGCAAGCAAGTGTTCACTTCAGATGAAGTGTACGCCAAAGTATTTACTCTGCAAGACAATATTAGTTTGATAAATAGTTAAAGTCCGCAAAAAGGGTTTTGTAAAGCTATATAATTAAAAGTTGGTATCAGAGGTTAGATTTTTTGCATCTCTCTTTTTGTTTGTGATATTTCGAAAACAGAATCTAAATATTTGATTATCAATACTAAAAGAAACTATCACATACAGTTGGTGTTTCTTCTTCGACTATATATGTATACTTAGTTATGTTACAAATGCATAAATTCAACTCTTCAAACAGATAGAACCATCTATATTTCACGGGGAGCAATGGTAAACGAAACCACCTGATTTACAATAGATTAATTGGTGGTAATATATACTTATAGAAAGAATACTATTAATGAAATCATCCGAGTTACAATAGATTAATTAATTGTAATATATACCTATAGAAAGAATACTAATAATAAATGGTTATATGAATATAATATTATTAACTACAAAAAAATGATGTGATACATAAAAAAAATTCATGTTTTACTTACAAAAAAATTTAAATATTTAAAATTCATTTTTATTTCAAACTTTGTCAGCCATGAAACTAAATTACCTAACTAACTTTTAAAACCAAATTATAACTTTGGCTAAAATTTAAGATAAATAATAAAAAAACTACAATAAATTATATTTTAAATCTAAAATAAATAAAAATACAAAATTATAATAGTTTATTAATAACATAAATACACTACTATTGTTTTATCAATAAACTTGATTTTCTCTATAACCATTTTCTTTAAATAACATATTAGTTTTTATCAAACTCTAAAAAATCACAAATCAAATAATTTATTTAATTTTATTTAGTATTTAAAATTATATGAGAAAATTAATTAAATTTTTGTAGAAATATTATCAGATTTTGTTTTTTGGTTTGAATCATCAAGTGTTGAGTCACGGGTTAATGATATGTTTTTATCCAAAAGCTTCTCGATCATAAACTTCAAACATCAAATATTTTAGACCAATATTAATTATATTTGATACATAATAAATATAATTATACAAAAGCGCAGATCAAAATCTAATTTGAGATTAAAGTATTAAAATAGACTCAAAATGTTGGCGTTTTGTGCATGTATAATCGAGTCATAAGAAACACATTTCAATGGACTGAGAATAGCCAGGTTCCATCAGAATAGAACTCCTGAAAAAAGATAAGGAACTTTTATTAAAAATACCATCCCTATTAAGAAAAATACAAAATCAAAATACAACAAACCAACAGGCAAGAAAATAAAAATACAGTTACAATCTTCATCTTCCTTCCCCATCATCATCATCTTCCACAGATTGAGAACTTCTGTTTCAAGTAAATCTCCTTCTTCTAGGCGGGCGAGAATCTGCACTGTCCACATCAGAAACCCTCGAGCCATTCTCATTCCTTCTCCTCGATGAAGATGTGGAAAGAGTCACCATGGAATCAATCTCAACAGCAGTATCCACTTGACTCTCAGAGTTTATAACAGCTGCAATGCTCGAGAAAGAGTCTCTATCATCCACCACAACAGGAGAATGGTGGTTTAGCTCTTGGTGGTTCCTCCCCAATGTATGGGTTCTAAAATACGCGTCTACAAGCCGCTCAGCAGAGCTCAATGCAGATGTGAAGTTCGAGATCCTTGCGACTCTGTGTGACTGTAACTGTCTCCGTATCAACAGAGGGTGGAATCTCGTGGTGGTCTCTCCTTCAAGATCAGGAGCAGCAATGTCCGGGTTTAGATTAACATCCTCTGATGCTGCTGCAATAGCTGCTGCTGCAGCACTAGCCTGATTCTGCTCTGATCTAACTCCTCTAGAAGTCATCAACCGGTTAAGAATCGAATTGGCTCGATCGTTCCCTCTTTCTGATGCCTCGCGGTTAGTAAAATCAGGGACAGGGGTTGAATCCCTCTCAAACCTATTCTGTATACGTCTAATCATCTCTTCCATTGGTATTGTAAAAGGAGACCTTTGAATAGTATTCCTCAAACTCTCAATGCGCCTTGCATGGGGTCTCATAGGGATCTTGGTATCTAAACACTCTTCAACTTCTCTTTTATGGTTTCCACGACCATATATCGGTGTCACGGTCTTGGGGGTCACCTCTCCCTTGCAGACCGGACATTCCTTAGCTTCCGAGATTTGTAACCATTGGAACAGGCAAGGCCAACAGTAAAGATGACCACAACATGTGAGAACCGGCTCCTTTGACAAATCCAAGCATATATTACAATCGAAGAAGTTACCATCGCTGCCACTGCTTTTCTCCACATCCGCTTTCTTCTCTGACACACCGTCTCCAATGGCCCCATCTCCGTTCTCACACATTTTCAGATCCTCATTGCCTCTTTCACTACCCTCGCCAGTCTGCAAAGCAGCTCCAGTTACAGGACTTCCCATCAACTGGTTCAGTTCTATAGCCATATGGGTTTCGGATAGAATTGGTATGGGGAGATTAAGCTGTCTGAACCGGGTCCTATGCCGAGTTCTGATCCTTGTCACAGCGTCCGAGGATCTCTCAGACGGCTCATTAGTCCAGTCAGCCAGATTCACAGTTTCATTTAGGGTCGGCTGGAGATCTGACTCAGGACCAGGCCCTAGATTCAAATCTAGGTTCATTGTGTCAGCTAACTCCTCACCCATCAATAAACAAAAACAAAAGGCTCTTGCTTTCACTTGTGGTAAACAAACGAAGTCTACTCCGTGGGATCTTTACTCTGCATAAAAGAGAAACAATGACCCAATATTAAGCTTACCCGATTCACAAGCTGCTTAGATAAAACTTCAAATAGGGTGAACAAAGAAAGCAACATCTCATAAAACAAATCAATATAGCTTTCTTTGTAGATAACACGGTTCATTCTAAACTAGACATACAAGAAACACCAAATATAACAGAACGTTTAGGAACAAGAGCACAAAGTCCAGACATTTGGAAGCTAAGAGGTCGTGCATCAGAAAAGCAAAAGGCCAAGTGAATTAACAAATATAGAAGTAAAGATCCGAACAAGAACACAAAGTCTAGACTTTTGAAAGCTAAGGCCAATTGAATCAACAAATGGGGAAGTAAAAGTTTCGAGCTTTACAATAGAGGAAGAGCTGATTCAAAATCCAAACAAACACAGAATCAGATGAAGAGATGTTTACCGTGAAAGCAATTAACAGGCGTGAGGAGTTGGTATATTCTCAGATTCAGGAAGAGACGATGAAGAAACCGAGTCTCTCTATGACCAAGTCGCTAATTACATGACAAAGAGCCCAGCCATTATTCCATTACTGAGCCAACCCCCAATCTGAAAACCCTAATTCGCAAATCCTCGCCTGAGAGATTCCCAACCTTCTAACAATCAAAAGAACCCAGATTGAGGAAAACCCAAGCTTTAAATTCTCGATCCAGAAACAATCAGCTGAGAAAAAAAAAAACCCGAAACCGATACAAATCTTACCCGAGCAAAATCTGGAGCTGGACGAGAGAGCAATCAACGACCTGGAGCTTGATTAAGTCGGTGAAAATCATGAGACCATGGTTGATCAATCAGCTAGAAGGCCAAGCTCAAAGCTTCAGCTGACGACGCCATGGAAACTCTCCCTTTTCACCTTTCGATTACGAACGAAACCGATTATTAGGTACCGTAATAGAAAGAGATTAGTGAAGGTCGTGGACCTCGTGGTTTTCCACCTCGTTTTCGCAGGTCAAACTTTATTTTAAAGCGAGTTTGGTCATTGCTTTAAAATGACAATTATACCCCCGAGATAGCGCCGCACCTTGAGTCTAAACAAGGGCATATATCGTCTCCAGCCTTCAAAACCATCTTGTTCTCTCTCTCCGTGAATCTCTGTTCTCGATCGATAACGACGACGACGAGCACCGCTCTAACTCCACCGGGAAACCAAAATCCGTCGTAGATCTTATCAGGATGAGTAACGAGCTTCTCGACATCGATCCTATCGACCTTCAATTCCCTTGTAAGCTCACTTATCCAATTTTATCCAACGATCTTCGCATGTCTTCCATCTTGTAGATCTGCCTTCTTCCGATTTAGTCTCATGTGTTTGATCGAACGATTTGTGATTCTCCTGTGTAGTTGAATTGAAGAAGCAGATCTCTTCGTCTCTGTATTTGGCTAACAAGACGGACGATTATGTCGCCTTCAAGGTGATATACAATTACAATTCGAAGATTCTCTAAGAGATTCCGTGTATCTTAGGGTTTCTGATGGTTAAATTTCTAGGTTAAAACGACGAATCCGAAGAAGTATTGTGTTAGGCCTAATACTGGCGTTGTTCTTCCGAGATCCTCTTCTGAAGTTCTAGGTTAGATCGTTTTCTCTGTTATTACGATCCTGCCAGGTGAAGAACTCACCTGTATTTGCGATGATGAGTTTGATTTGTTGTTGTCTTTGGAAACTTAGTGACCATGCAAGCGCAAAAGGAAGCTCCTGCTGATATGCAGTGCAAGGACAAGTTCTTGCTTCAGTGTGTTGTGGCTAGTCCCGGAGCCACTGCCAAGGAAGTTACTCCAGAGATGGTATTGGTTCAGCCTTTTTATGTTTTTGGCAAGTTTGGATTATGATTACTTAAACGCGTTGTTTTGTTTTGTGATGAGCGCTGCAGTTTAGCAAAGAGGCAGGGCATCGAGTTGAGGAGACTAAATTGAGAGTTGTCTATGTTGATCCACCACGGCCGCCTTCACCGGTTCATGAAGGATCGGAAGAGGGCTCTTCACCAAGAGCTTCTGTCTCAGACAGTGCGAACGTTTCTGATTTTACTGCTGTAAGTATAGACCTGCTCTGATTGAATAGCCTAGAAGTTAGAACCTTCAAGTGGAAATGGAGGGGTTTATATGGTAGGCGTTTCCTTTGGTAATCGTGTTGATTTTCTTGTTTGCATTCAGGCTCCAAGATTTAGCGTGGACAGGCTTGAACCTCAGGAAAACTCATCTGAGGTAAACTTTTTAATTTTTTGTATAATGCTTTCATGAACTGGCTTGCCTTGACGTGAGAAAGAGTGTATGAGTATTATACCATTACGGGACCTACATTGGTTTATCATCCAAAACTACATATTTATCTTTTCTGTTAGGTCTTTCTGGAGCTGTTTGTTCCTTCTTTAATGGCTCGCGTACTCTAGACCAAGAACCAGTCGTTCTGTTTATCACTGTAGAGAATCTTTACCTTGTTTGTAGTTTTGACCGATGTTATAGCTGTGGTCTAGAGGAAAATTGTTTCTTCTGCTGTAGTTTTAGCTTTTTACTATTCAGTTTATGAATTTGCAACGAACTTACTAGCTACTAATTGGCAAATACTGACCGTTGGAGTTAGGTGATATGGTCATTTTTCTGTTTCATGTATGATTTGACGTCTATCGGTTTGTGTGATTTCAGGCGAGAGCCCTCATCACAAGGCTCACCGAGGAAAAGAACTCTGCGCTTCAACTAAACCAAAAACTTCAACAAGAATTGGTAAGGAACTTTCACTTGATCCTTGTAATTTTTTTTAACTATTAATCCCTGCAATCTTTACGAGCACTTTCATAGCTAGTTTCCCTGGTTTTAGAGAAGCAGCTGTTTTTTTTTGTGTATTTTTAGTAGTAAGATTCTATAGCTTATCACTTGCGTTGGCCTTCACTTAATCCTTTGTATAGCTTTCATCCGACCAGTTTTGTGTATTTTTATGTTGCCTCCTTTTACTTACTCCATCATTTAAGATGTGGAATCGCTATAGAATTGCTCCTAGGATATCTCCACGAGTTGAAGAAATCAGTACCAAATTTGATTTAAAGTTTCTTCACTTTTGCAATTTCCAGTCATCTCTATATGTCAGACAAGCTTTGTTTGTTCAACGTCTGTTATCTTTTTGCCAAACATGAACTGCTCTGATAAGAAAGACACATGTATGATTGCAGGAGCAGTTGAAGCGTGAAAGCAAGAGGAGTCAGAGTGGTGGTGGAATCCCGTTTATGTACGTTCTTCTGGTGGGATTAATCGGTCTAATCTTGGGATACATCATGAAGAGGACATGATCACGTTGAATTGAAAGGAAAAAAAAAACAATGTTCCACAACCCACCCCACAAAGTCTCAAAAGTAGCTCGGACAAACCAAAAAGACATGAAAAAGAAAAATCAAATTGTGTCGGAAAGGACATTCAGTCTTCTCTCTTGTCTTGTCGTCGTCAGTTCACCTTTTGGTTGAATCTTGAACTTAGTTGCGTTAGAGAATTGTTAATTACGGTTTATCATAAGACTTAGAATTTTCATCCTTTTGTAATCCAGAAGACATTTTTTTCAGTGTGTTTTCTCCCCTCCACTAACTTCTTCTCGTCTTTGTTTGCGTCTATTATAGAAATAAATAAACATTTTCATCGAACAAGACTCTAGCAGGGTTCCCAACCTCTAATTCTATTTCTACCTCGCACGTCTACCAAGTATGTGATTCAGAGATTGTGTGTGCTCGGTTATATTTACCCTTATGCCCCCGCAATGTAAAGAGAAATGGTGCGGTGTTCAGTGTTGCCACTTGGTTCAATGTAATCGCCGGTTTTGTTTGACAGTTGGTGTTGCCACAAAAAGGCTGTGGTGTGGCTTGTGTATATGAATAATAATTTTAGTATTAGTTAAGTTAGTAACTCCATATATAAATATAATAACTATTCTTGATAAATTAGGTCGGACCATTTAACCTGGACCCGAAAATTTGAACCAGAACCGACTCAAAAATACATGATCTAAAACCAAAACAAAATTTACAGGTATCTATTAGGTTTAAAATTCTTTTATCCTGCCCGAATAGGCTTGACCCGATGATAACCGATTTATATCCAATTTAAAACATGAATATCCAAAACTATGAGTTTTTGTATTTTATTTTCTATATTTTATTTTATTATTTAGTTGAAATATTTTTTGTTAGTTGTTATTATTTTTGTAACATTTTCAAGTAATATAATGCTTAAATGTAAAATTTAAAGTTTAAAATGTTTTATTTTAGGTATTAATAGTTTATTTTAAGTTATTTTTAAAAATTATAGATATATATGATATATTTCGACTAGATTTGATCTGGTTTAGGTATTTCATGTCTTTTTCAGATCTTAAATATCCAAATCCGATCTGGATATGAAATACGTGTATTTTAATAATAGATCTGAACCGACCAATTACCGAAAAGAATCGAACCGAACCCAAACTAAAAATTTACAAATATCTATTGGATCTAAATATGTAAGATTCGAAGAACCTAAACCTGAAAGGAACCAAATCCGATCCTAATCCTAACTCGACCCGAAGATCTAAACCTAAGATAAATTATTAAGAACTCCTTTTGTTACAATAGAGTTTGACCTTATTATATACTATTACCCTGAAACTATTACATGATTGACGCCGAATTGCAATTATTTTGATGGTGATAGGTCTACCACCACTCCATTGATGCTGATCAGCCCAATTGCACCCACGTTTTTATTTTATTTGTACACATGCAAATATAGTCATGTTTCATGGCTCCATTAATCGGTACACATCTTCTAAAAATCCTGATATCAGCTACGAAAGCTAGAGAAACCTCAAATGTACGCGTTTGTGCAAACAAAATATTGAAGAGATTTAGAAAATGTAGTGAAATACTGAAAAAATATACTTTGTTTATTTTATCTCTATCGATTACATCATGACTACGTAGAGAGTAAAAGAACAATCTAGAATTGATCACAGCTCACCAGCCTTAACCACAAAATATATGATATATCAAATTAATATCTCACAGATTACAATTTCAATCTAAACCATATTAAATTTATACAAGCCCTTCTAAAACACAAAATTTAAGATTTTGAAAATTTACGATAGCAACAGTAATTGAAAATTAGTTTTAGAACCCTTAAATGCTCTATTAACAAAAGACAAGTGATACTATAAAATTGTTGATACCCCAATATTTAAATTCACAAATGATTTATTTTTGAGAAAAGGAGATCAGCAAAAAGGTGTATGAGATTAATTTCCAAAAATTAAAGTATAAAATAATTTATCATAAAATAAAATATATGTGTCACCAATCTTGAATACTTAGAACCCCTTCTTAGACATATAATATGTTATTATCAGAATTTTATTATATTTATGGTTATTTTAGAAAATAAGACAAAATATATGATTTTCATAATCCGTTAATTTTATTACGGTTAAGAATAATTAATACATGATACCAAAAAGTAATGGCAATGCATTAATAAATTTACCACATCATACGTTTTTAACAGTATCACTCTTTTTAGGTCAAAATTCACTGTATTACTCTATAAATAATGATTATTAACAAAAAGGATCAATGTAAGTTGTATGAGTTTAATTTAAGTACAAAAATATTTATTTATTTTAAATCAAATGATTTCACGTCAGATTAATGTCTCATCAATTTAACTATATATTTTGATTTAAAATAGTAAAAAATATTAATCATGCGTTCAAAATGAGATGTATTATCATTAACTCGTTTGTTAATAACTTAATACCAAATATAGCCTTGTGTTAGGCTCTTTAATCGATAAGGCAGTATAAGTTTTATATATATATTGATCAGTAGATAGCACTGAAAAATTGTAACTTGAAAGATTATCAATTGTGTTTCAAAAAAAAAAAAAAAGATTATCAATTATTTTGTTAAGTTAAAATCGCGAAAGAGAAACACACAAAATGCAAAACCTTTGTCCGATTCTTGGTCCCCGATGTCAATTCTGCCAATGTTCAGGAAAAGGATGTCAATCTCGTTTCCCAGGTAAAATTTATCTATTTATATAATATTTTTCACTCATGATACTCTAACGGTCAACTTAATACCTTATAACATGGATTGAGTTGCATGTTTTGTTCCAAACCGAGTTTCATTTTACTTGGAGTACCAAAAAAACATTGGATGTGTAAAAAACAGTAATAGTTAATGACAAATAGTAACAATTATTTGTAAATGTGTAACTCATGATTTAGATTTAGAAAAACAGTACCAAATTTGAAATCAAATGTAGTATAAATGAGGCTCGATAATGTTTGAACCTCTGTCTGTATGATATATTCAGATTTAATAATAAAGTACCCTTGATTCTTTCTCTTTGTGTAGAAGTTATTTTATTTTAGTAAAACTCTGAATTTTTTTTTAAACTCACTGAATCTATCTATGACTTAATTTAGATTGTATTAGGTGTTTTCCTATACCATGTGCAACAATAAAGATTATAATTTTAAATTACATTGTAAAATTTAAATTTGTTAATATTTAAATTTTACTATTTTCTTATCAATAATTTCATATATATTTAAATTTAGTTAAACACTAAATTATAAAAATTATTTATTTAAAATTATATTTAAGAAAGATGTATATATTTAAAATTATAATTGCAGATATATTTTTATCTATTTCTTTTGGTTAGAATATATTAAATCAACTTATATAAAATTAAGAACAATATTTTTGATATAAATTGTATAATTATCAAAAATTAAAACTAAATAGTATTTTTAAAATTTGTAGACATATAAAGAAAATTGATGATATTTTGACAAAAATTTATAATTTTAAAAGAAATTGTAGAAAGTTTTGAAATTTTAGTCATAAAATGGTAAAGTTATAAAAATATAACTAAATAATATTTAAAATTTTGTAAATTATTATTATATTCCTATTATTATATTATTTAATGTCATATTTAAATATATTTACTTTAGTGATGATTTACGAATTATTACCATACTTTAAGAAATCTATAAAAATATAAATCAACATTAAATGTAATTGTCCATGTAATATTTAACTATAAGCTATATTATCATTTTCGATATAACATATCTCACATTTTTAGTGAAAGTGATAGTAAAAATGATATATAAATAAAGTTAATGAAATGATCTAGCAAATAATGTCTAGAAGATTATATTTGGATTACATGACGTTAATTTATTTAGAATATTCATTCATCGTTTCTGATACATTTTATTATCTAAATAAATGTGATGATTAACCAAATCATCAAAGCTTAAACTTAGAAACTTCTTATTTTTAAGAAACTTCAAAAGCAAAAATAATGTTGATATTTTTATCCAAACATGTGTAGTATTGTAAGATAATTGATTTTATGTAGAAATCCTAATTGACAAATATGTTTCTACAAAAAATAATACCATATGCGGTACCAAAGAATAAATAACTGTAGTTGGTGTGTGCATGATTGAAGGTGGAGTGGCCAGAACTAAAATGAGTAAGTGAAATCAAAGCAAAGAGAAAGATAAGAAAGTGATAATCCACATGTAACTGCTTTTATTTATTCTGAAGGTGTTTATCTACCGGATATCAATTGTTGTAATCGTGCCATCCTTTGTGTTCCAATCAAAAACTATCCCAACGGTCCAGTCACCAATCGTCCTATTATCAGATAATCAATAAGTTTCAAAATAATTTAATTTTGTTTTTTTTGCTAAAAAAAGAAATAATTTCTTGTTTTCAAGTATTCTCCCGAATAAAAATAAATATGAATTATTTATATATTTTATCTTATATCACCAAGTTTATCTGGTTTGTTTATCAGATTCCGATCCAAAACAATCGTGTGTTGTTCTCTTTACGACTATCAGATTTATAGCTTTTCACATTTACTATTTTCTCTTAGCTGGACAAATGTCTTGGCAATTAAATCGAATCTAGCTTTTTTATTTATATATTTGTCTATATTTATGTGTCTTTCTAATTGTTAGAAGTAAAATTATTTTAGATAAAACCCCCGCGCATAGCACACGCACATACCTTATTTAGTCATAAATAATAGGCTGTTTTAAGATTGTGCACTATGTTTTAAAAAAAAATTAAGATATCATCTTATAATAATTGCAATATTTAAGATTTTTATAATTATAAATGTTCATTTTTAGCAAAAAAAAAATATAAATGTTCTTAATTTTCATTCATGTGTTTGTTAATGATCCTCTTGATGTGACTTAGGCCTTGATTGGCACAGCAAATGACAAAGCAATAGCAGTATGCTATAGAAGGCATGTCTGTGAATATCTCTCATAAATCTAGTCAATAAAGTGATTGACAAAGCGTTAAAGCATATGATTTATATATAAAACTATTTTAAAAATTACTATAAAATATATTATTTATTTATTTTTAAATTATATAGATATATTTATAATATAAATTAATTTATAACTTTATTCACAATAATAAATCATATTTATTTATATATATGTCATCTTTTGAATGTATAAATATTATTCTTTTAAATTTTTAAAATATATTTTACTCTTCAATAAAAATAAAATTTTCTTTTCTCAAAAATAAAAATAATTTAACAAATTAATATTTTATATTTAAAATAAAATTTTACTTTTAAAAATAAAATAAAAATATTTTAAAATAAAATAATGATTTATTTATTTGAATACTAAAATTTAATTAAAATTTTATTTTTCATAGATTGAAACTTATTTTGAAAATAAAATTTTTTAAAAGTAATATTTTATAAAATAAAATAAAAAAAGTATTTTTAAAAATAATAAAACTTATATTGTTTTTTAAGTAAAATTTATATTTTAGAAAATAAAAAATTATTTTATTTATTTTAAGAAAATAAAAAATTAAACATATTATTAAACAAAATAAATTAATTAATTTTTAATTTTTAATTATTTATATATTCTAAATGCAAATGCTCTTTCAAAAGCTTCATATGAGAGCATTTGATGAAGAGCATTTAGAGAGCATTTGCATCTTCTAAATGCTATCCTAAATGCTTTGGTAAAAATTGTTGATTGGATAATAAGAAGCATAATGCTCATGTTAATGTTCTACCAATCAAGCTCTTAGTGTTGACTTATGATCATGCATGAGTGTTATCGTTTAGTTTGCAAGTTAATGTATGATAAAACAGATTAATAATAGTATTATTTAGATATAATAGGATGGTATTTTTTTTTAAAGATAGTAATCTACTAAAATCGTCAAGTTATTTGTTATTAAACACATCAGTTGGAATATCTATTTGGAAGATCTTTATAACTTAATATTAATCACTTAATTTCCAAATATAGTAGACATTTGAACTAAAATTTATGATGAAAATGATTTTAAGAGTGTTATCAAATCTCAGTGGCACGAATTATCAATAATACATAAATTAAATGTTAATTTCATAATATACTTCTCTTGTGGATGGACATTTTAATTATGATTTGATTCGTTATTCGTTTGGATTCGATCTAAAAAATCCGGATATCCGTAAGTTTTCGAAGTAAATAAAATATTAAAATTCAATATCCGCTAAAAACGAAGCTAATCAATCCAAACTGCTCTGGATTTTATACAAATATATGCTATGTACAATTAAATATAAAAGTTTAAATGTATAATTTTATATAACTATTATTTTAACATATGAATTTATTAGTTTTATTTATAAAATTACTTATACAGTATTAAATGAAGATAGGAATATAAAATCTTTATAAAAACTATAATTCGTATAAAATTTATGTTTTATAAGAACATTTAATTAATTTTTAAAAATTTATGAAACCTATAGTTTCACTAATCTTTATTCTATATTCTATATTATATTAAAGATAGTTTTTGAAGACAAACATGTATGTTTTTTTCTAAATTTATTTGTATTGAACAAAGTAGATAAGATATCCGTAAATATCAGTAAATATTCGTAAATACCTGTAAATGTTTTTGGAAATTCGTATTTTTGTGAACCAAAATAAATCGAAAAATTACATTTCTGTAAAATTTAGAGTAAATCTCAAATATTTAAATTTATGGTAGTAGTCAATTTGCGCCCACCCCTACATGCAATAAATGGCTCCGCAGAAACAGACAAGTTCGATTTTCTTTTTGGTTTTATGTTTCAGTTTTTAGTTAGTAATTGTCCCATTTGCTATAAAATGGATAGAAACCAGAAAGAGGTCTACAAAAAAAAAACTAAAAAGAGGTCTTCAGAAAAGAAAGCTAATATTGTGTGGGGTTTATAGAGAATGCGTTGTTCCCAAGCAGACTTCAAGTTGAGTGAAAAAAAAAACAGAAAAGGTAGCTTAATTTATTTTTAAAGAACCCAGAAAACAGTATTAACGATAAAAAAAATAAAAAGAATAAATGATTAGAAAAGGAAGACATTGGTGGAGCCGTGGAGCAAGGCATCATAAGATGCAACCTGGTTTTGTAAGTAGCTTATAACCAAAAAAAATTACAAAGAAATTTAGCTCCAATAAATTTTAGAAAAATTAAACTGAAGCATACCACAACGTTTTGGTTATTTCTAATGTTTTAAATTTTTAAGAGTTTTACCTTTTATCACAACTATCTAAATGTTTAATCCATAATCTCGTTCGATCTAAATCATATGTATTGATAAGCATTCCTATTTACAATCAAAATATTAACTAGGTATAGTTTCATCATTTTTATTTAATTTAATTTTAACATTAATATTACTATAAATTAATAAATTACAGGATTAATTGTTTAAGTTTTTAACTTAGAGAGAAAAAAAAAATTATTACAACAAAGACGTATACATTACAGAAGTATAGTGCTTTACAAAAATTAGTTACATTACAGTAACACATCAGACTCAGAGCTTTCATCATGTTTTAAATAAGTAAATCCATGTTCAAAAAAGTAAGTATATCCGAACCCCCTTTTTTTGACATAAACCGAACTTAAGATTGTTACTACTACAGACTTAATAAATCACATAAAATAATCTATCTTTTTTTTGCTAAATAAAATAACTTATCTTTAATAAGAAAAAGTAGATGTAATGTTTCTAAGCACGTAGACGTAGTTGTGCATGAACCAGTGCTTCTCAATTAATTCCCAAAGAAAAAAATTGAAGCTTTCTTTGGCAGTCATGGAGACAAAAGTGTCTGTTGTCGGTTTGGCTCCATGTAAATTTACGTTATTATGTTTCTACTTCAAATTCTCGTATCTTATAGATGACGTATATGTCTTTTTAATTTTAAAGCTGTACGTAAAGCTGATGCTTTTCATATTGTCAAAAGCTGATAATTTCGAAATTAGGCAACCAAAACAAAAACATTTCATACAAAGTAACATGCAAACCTCGATCCGCTACTAGAGCCTAGAGGTGTCACAACCAAACTTTAAATATTAAAAAACAACTATCTTTTCTTTCGTTTATGTTTGCTCGAATTAACAGAACAAAATTTAACATTGTTTGGTAAAGAAACATTTAAAAGTGTTCTAGTGGTTAGGGGAGATGCTAATGGAGTAGATCATAGTAGTATACAGGGTTAATAAATGCATCGTTTGTTTTTTAATCCAGCCAACCTACGGAGTTACACGTTTCTAGCTACTACTATATGGATTACGGTCATGATTAAGAAACTATTAATTTTCTACACCGGCATCATAAAAGTAGATCGATATTAGTTTAATGAAGCGGTTGGTCGAAAATCAAGACCGTCCAATTTAGTTAACATATAAAAACGGAGATTATACAATATTAAGCACAAATGACTTTAGGACCATGTGACTTCACAAACAAAAGTCGTATTACAATAATGAACAGGTAGTATATCTTAAAGCTAAAAAGCTTATGAATACGTTTAATCACTACATTAGATCCTTACATTAGTATATGCAAACTGTACGCAAATTAAAGTCCTAACCTTTTCTATGACAGAAAAAAACAAACTTTATCATGGCCAAACATTAAAAGAAATCTGTTAGGTACCCGAGACGATTAAACAAACATTCAACCTTGGAAGCTCCAAAACCTAGTGATAAAGCCAATTAGCTATCCACTTCTGGTTTAGAATCTTTACTCTCTGTAGGAATGTGTTACAACAGTATCTTGCATGTACCCATGAGTAGTTCACTAATTCTGTATTACAGTACATTCTAAAGGCCTAATATAATTGTTTTTATTGATATATTACGTGTCTATAATTTTTTCAAAATACATGTAATGATGTATGTATAACCTTGACACTAGATTAGGCTCTTAAACAGAGTTTTCCACAAGTCTATTTCAAGTAAAAAGTTAGAACCAGACCAAGATTAATTAGTCCAAGTTAGTCTGTTTATACTCAAACTCAAATGTATAGACTCTTGAGGATTCTAAAAACAAATATTTCATTGGTTTGGAGTTTTGATCGAAAAACAACTATTAAGAAAAAAAACATATAAAAATATTTCAATCAATTATAAAATGCTGTGAAATATAAAACGATTTTCAATAATATTAAAACCGACTAAGAAATGTCAAACAAACACCAACCATTCTCTAAAACATCATGATTGAACATTTTAAAAACACTGGAATAAAACTCTCTCTTTTGAGATTTCTGTTTTTAGATAAGAGATATAAGTATAACCTCAAAAGAGCAAAATAAAATCTAAAAAGGAGATTTGTGATTATATTTATATCCTTACTTCCTTAAAATGTTAAACACCAAAGTTGAAACTAAGAACTTCACTGAACAACATAACAACATTCAAAGAAAATTAAATCATAAAAAAGAAAAACATTAAATTCATTTGGTTTCTTCTAACACTTCCAAGCAGAGACAGTAACAAGTTCTTTCCTTTGCCAACACATGACAAGTGAACCCTGTCGTCTCTCAACATGAAACCCTCTCACCGGATTCCTCTGCAACAAACACTCAGCCTGAGCCTCCGCCGTCTGACTCAAACCCACCGGAGAAAACCCACATTGTGCAAACAAGCTCCTCCACGGCGGTGATCTTTCGATCCAACGGTGTCGTTTCATCAACAGCTTCTCAATCGAAGGCTGCACCCAAAACCTCTCCACACTCTCATCCTCTCGGCTTTGATTGGCATCGAGAGACTCGAGCAGAGTGGTGTGGTACTGAAGCGCGTGGATCACAGCGTTAGGAAACGGCGCGTCGTTGCGGTCACACCCTCTGTCCGAGCAAACGACGACGTTTGGAGAGATCTGTTTGAGGAAACGGAGGATTAACGGAAGGTAACCGGAGACGACGGAGTTAACGGGAAGATTCACCGCGACTGCTTCTCTCTCCGACGAGCGGAGAGAGACAGGCCAATAAGCCGGGTTCAGAAGAAGCTCGAGGCTCAGCAGCTCGATCTCGAACGGAATCTTGACTTCTCCGGCGAAGCTTCTGAGATTCTCCTCGGTGAATCTGAGCTCGAACTCGTCGGAGACCGTTGAAGGAGGAGGAGCGAAGACCGTTAACTTCAGAGACGATGCTCTGTTTCTTCTCCTCGAAGCAAGCTCTTGCATTAACGATGACCATTGTCCTCCGTATCCGACGTCGAAGTCGATAATGTGGATCCGGTCAAAGCCTAGCTCGTCGTTGCACGACTCGAGAATCGATTGGTTGGCGGTGAAGTTGACGAATTGGAGAAACGGCGACGTTTCGGAGAAGGTTCTGTACGCAGCGATTCGAAGGATGAGATTCTCTGGTGAGATTAACGGTGGGGATGCGTTGTTGATGAGTGAGAGGAGAGATTCGGTTATGTGAGAAGCCGCTCTTTGAAACGGAGGGTTCTTCTTGTTGTTGTTGTAGCTGAGATGGTGATTGAGCCGCGCCAATATCCCTTGCGCGAGAGCGGTGTGGTCGCCGTTGCTATTGTTATTGTTTCCGATTAGCTCCGCCGCGTTGAACAGCTGCTCGATGATGACTGTTTGGTCATCGCCGGTCGGTCCCGGCGGCGGAACCGGAGCCAAAGAGGAAGAAGACGACGGGAGTTGTTGCTGGTGAAACTGAAACGGAAACTGGAATTGCTGCTGACGGCGAACGAGAGACGGGTCGTTACCCGGATCCGGATCCGGAAACAGGAAAACGGGTTGGTGAGATCCTGGGTTAAACCGTTTGGCCGGCGGAGATGACGGTGGGTTAGAGAACATCAACTCTTCCTGATACGGGAAGCTGCAAGATAGCAGAGGATTCGAATTCTCGCTCACCGGGACAGACCCGGATCCGAATCCGAAACCCGGGTCGAAGACACCGAAACCTGAACCCTGGTCCATGATAAGCCTTAAGATACTCTGTTCTTGACCTCCGTCGAGATCATCTAGACCCATCTGACGACATTTATCATCGCCGGCGGTTGTGTTAGCGGTGGCGGTGACGGTACCACCGCCGTGAGAGGAAGAGCGAGTCATGGTGGTGGTGGTTGAAGAGTGAGAAGCGAGAGGGCTAGGACTCCTTAAAGCGTCGAGAACAGACGTCGGCTCCGGTAAAACACCACCGACAACATAACCAAGATCTTGTTCTGCTCCGGTTTTGTCTTGGTTAAACCGGATTCTCTGAGGATCTGAATAGAGAGAAGAAACAACACCAAACACCCCCTCCCCTTGAAATCTTTCAAAGGATAAGGGCATCGCCTCAACACACAGTAAAAAGAACAAGACCTAGAGAGAGAGAGAGAGAGATCTCAAGAACCGGAAGACAACAAAAGAAGAAGAGAGAGAGAGAGAGGTTATGTTCAGAGGTTAAATGTACGGAAGATAGAAAGAAAACACATGCAAAGCTCAAAACTTGTAATTGGCGCCTCTGCTTTTTTTTCCCTTAAAATCACTTTTCTTTTCTTTTTTTCTCTGATGCTGTTTATGTGGATGCGTGCAATATTTAAAAAGCGCTCTTCATCAATGCTTGCTAAGCTTTCTTTCTCTCTCTCTCATTCTTCTATGTGTGGCTTGTGTCTCTGTAGATGTAGTTATCTACATATGTACCGTGCTCTCGTGACATCGTTGTCTAGTCTCTTCGCAAATGGAGCGCGTGACTCTACTCTCTCTCTGTTTTTTTTTTGGTTGTCACCACATTTGTCTTACTCTTTGAGTTTTGGACATAAGCTTTCAAATGCTTTGTTTCAGAATGTCGCCTTCTATAGTATTTATATAAATCACCCTTCCCACTTTCAAGTGGGTTAAATGGTTCTTATGTGGGCTCGACCGCAAACATTAAAAAGGTATTATAAATCTAGTTGCTCTGTAAAATATAAGCTTTGAGGATTTTAGGCTCTAATTCTATGTTGTTCAAAAAAAAAAGGCTCTAATTCTATTTACTTGTAAATTTCAAAGCAGCAGAGTAATAGTAGTTGATAAGCCTTTGTAGGGATTTTAAACTTGGTAAACTCAAATCGTCTTTACAAAAATCAGTAATTATATAAGAGTATTTAATAGAGAGAAAGAATGACAAAAATAGTGTATTCAACATATTTATTTCACCTTTAACATTGTATCATTAATTTTTTCCGTAAATTAAACAAATTATATAATAACTATTTAATTACTGTATCATATGTTGCTAGATACTTAGCCGGCTAAACTCAATCGGAGTTAAGAAAATATTAGTATTATAGTATTAAACAATTAAGCTTTTTCCTTTTGCAAAATTCAAATGTTTTCCCATTTTCACGTACTTTATACTTTTATATTTAAGTACTTGTAAAAATTATGAAAAAGGCGCGTAAAAAATCATTGATCAAAAAGACTTGAACAGTATTTTTTTTTCTAAATTACATATGCCGAGGAAGCAGAGCAAAAAGACGAAACTGACGCAGATGGTTCATTACCAGATTTCCAAATCTACCCTCTTAGACGCGTGAAAGTTCAAACAAGAGAGGGATATATTGGTAATTTATAGGGCAACAACTCTGGCAGGCGACTCTGACGGACCGGTGCTCTATTTGAGTGTCTCTCTGTGTGTGGCTTTTTGAAGATTTTCTTGAAAATATCGAGACATAATGTATCAACGGTTGATTCTTTGTCTAGATATAGATCCAGCGGCTCTAGATTGTGTTAAAAGCCGTGGGTTAAAAGTAGAGAATTCTTCACATTTTTTGTATTTTCTTATAACATTTATAATCCTGACTACAAAAATCTAAGATGGTGGTGGATTACTTTAACTCGTGATTTAGAAACTCGAAATCTTTATTTATAAAGAACTCAAAGTTGTTAATGATAACATGTGTTAGTTAAACTTAAATAACTTACATAATTTCATTGGGACTTTATGTCCACTCGTTTCACTTATGACGAATGCATGTTTTGAAAATGAGAATGATATGCTCAAAAACTTATATCTACATTTAAATAGTGAGTCGTTAATTATTATGTCTATATTGTCGAGCGTTAATAATACAGCTTGAACATTATATAATCGATGAACGTACACATTACAAAACATAAACGTAATAAACTACTTACATTAGGCATCAGATATTATTAAGGGCACTAAACAACATATTGGAAATCACTTGTTTTTAATTATAAAACAATTATTTGTTCTTGCCAACATAGATAAATTTTAAGTTTAAAAAAAAAACATAAATAAATTTAATCGCACGGTCCCGATATGTTGTTCACAATTTCTAAGAAAATTCGTGGTAATGAAGCACCTCGATGATATAACATCGATCACGCTAACATATTGTTTATTCCATAACAAGGAAAATAACATTATACAACCATAGCACACAACAAAATATAAATAACATCACTATCAATAAGTATTCAACTGGTCATATATACATAAGTTATTAAAAACAAGTGAAAATCATATAAGGAGATCTGCAGCTGGACTTCCAAGACAATATTGAAATTTATGGTTGCTTGTGTATGAATGTAAAGTATACATGGTTATTATGTTATTTTTGTGAATCAGTTTTAAATTAAGTTAATCATACGTTTATATCTTAAACTAGAAAAAAAATCAGAAAATTTATTATTGAGCATTGTCATTATGAGAGACATGGTTTATTTCCCAAGACAAACCACAAACCTCCATGTGAGTTTCCACCACTATTGTAACTCTGTCTTAAAACAAAATGTGAATGGCATTAAAATATTTTGTGCGTGTCTTTTTGTTAGTTTTAGCCTTTAGGATACAAATTACCAACTTGCTTATTCAATATTCAGGGCTGATGACTAGCTAAAGAAGGGTGAAGGGACACCACTAACGTGCCACTTGTGTAGATTTCAAGATATATAAATATACTACATTTCTTCTTCTTTTTTTGTAACACTTAATACTATATTTCTTCTGAATTTATATATCTGCGGTGAGTCACTATTATACATCACTTTTGTATTTTAAGAATGGAAAATTAATTATACAATTTTTTTAGTATTTTTATTTTTCGAAATGAAATATGATTGGTAAATCAATAAGAACAGGGCATACATATTCATATCGATATTATTATGTTTGGATTTATATGTTTATGGCAGAAAATATAACAGATACAGAAATACAATAATGGTTTCTTTTGTTAAGACAGCGACCAACACAACAATACAAGATGATCATCATCGATTAATACGTAAGGAAAACTTAATTACTATTGCTAAAATCTAGGGTTGGTTGACATATAAAATTGTAGGATGCATTATTACACACATTCTCCCTCTAATCATTTGGTAATGACGAAGAGTTCCTATAATACACTCCTTAATCTCAAGTTCATTTCTCATTTGTCGAATTAACTAATTACGTTTATTAATATCTCTATCGATAGACAAGACAAGTAGACAAACTATATGCTGGTTCCAAACTTATTTATTTCTGAATCATCCAAATGAATGAATAGCCACGAATATAAACGAAAACGTGATGATTTTGTATCAATTCATCTACATGCGTTCCTTCAAATGGGTGGTGCATGAGGGAGTTAAATAACGTACGTACATAGTATATTGGGGCATGGTCTATTGTAGGATGCTTATAGTAAACCAACCACAGGCCCATTTACAACTTGATTTGGTCCATCAAAGCTCAGTAATCCGTATTAACCGAGGTCAATGAGCCACC
Source organism: Brassica nigra (assembly GCA_016432835.1). NCBI lineage: Eukaryota > Viridiplantae > Streptophyta > Magnoliopsida > Brassicales > Brassicaceae > Brassica > Brassica nigra. The sequence goes on along the minus strand of CM028246.1, from coordinate 7,837,020 downwards.
ACATATAGTGACGCAAAAGAATGAGAAAAGGCTAATGAAGACGTGCAATCCACTACAAAAAGAAAAGTCTGAGGAAGAACAACAATAAAATTTAATTTGGTATTACTTTATTAAATACTAAATTAGTATAATACAGTATCTTAATTTGGTTTGATTTAATTAAACAAATCTGGTGCTAGTATTATATCACGTAGTTGTATTAACATTATAAAATACCGAAATTAAAAAGAAGAAAATTAAATAAACTGAATGATTTTGTTTGGGGAACAAGCTAAACTTACGTGTCTTGTTACTCGACACGTCAGCGAATATATAATGGCATATAGGTAAGAGTCCACGGTAGTTAATCATTATTATCCAATCATAGAAGTAACAAGAAAACAGATTACGTTTGTGACTTTCTCCACAAGAATCAAACATCTTCTTCCATTCAATCAAATCCTCTTTCTGTAAGTTTTCCAATTGATTTTGATTTGTTACATATTCTGTTCGATCTCTCCACAATCTATTCTGTTCGTATAGATTATCAGAAGTAAAGATGAATAAAGGCAGCAGCTTTAAGCTGGACAACGATTTCGGTTAGTCTTTCTTCTCTGATTCGATCTTTTTGTTATAAGCACATACATGAGAGTTGGTGTTCATATCTGTTTATGTGCAGAAAAGAGGAAAGCTGAAGCTGGAAGGATCACAGAGAAGTACCCTGACAGAATCCCGGTAAGCTCTGTTCTTTTAAGGGCTTCTTATGCTTTTATATCTATGTTCTGTATTAAATTGCACCAACATGATCATTAATCTTGGATTTGTATGTGCTGATCACAAGCTTCTCTTCTTGTTTTTTTTTTCCTCTGCTAATAGATAAAAAAGTCGAACTAGATTATATCCAGAAACCGAACATCAGATATATCTGATAATCCTATACTGCTTCAACCCTCTGTTTCTTCTTGAATATTTTGTGTACTTATCTTACGTTATAATGATCACTCAATTAATGGGGGATCGTGTGTATATTGCTGATCCCAAGTTTCTGACTTTGTGGCATTCATGTTGTTGTATGTTGTTGATCAGTAATCACAAGTTTCTCTTCTTTTTTTTGTCTGCTAATAGATAAAAGAATGAGAACTAGATTACACATTCAGACAACAGAACATTAGATTTGTCTGAGAATCTAATACTGTTTCTGCTTCAAGAGTTTGTTTACTATCTTACATTGTATTGATCACTTAATTAATGAATGGTGCGCGTTTTCTTGCAGGTGATTGTGGAAAAGGCTGAGAAAAGTGATATCCCAGACATTGACAAGAAAAAGTAAGTAAAGACTTTTGTTCCCATCTTAACTTCGAGATTTATAGTTTTATAAAATGTAGTTTCTGAATGGTCTATATATTGATTTGTTGCAGATACCTTGTGCCATCAGACCTAACAGTTGGGCAGTTTGTGTATGTGATTCGGAAGAGAATCAAACTAAGTGCAGAAAAAGCTATCTTCATATTCGTAGACAATGTCCTTCCTCCTACAGGAGAGATTATGTCACACGTCTATGAGGAGAAGAAAGACCAAGATGGCTTCCTCTACATCACTTACAGTGGCGAAAACACATTTGGTGCTTCCACAATCTAAACCTCCCTGATGTTCCCCTCTTTCAATTTGTGTATATAGTTCTAATAATAATTTATGGTTTCTATGTTCTTGCACTTGGTTAAAATGTATATAGACTAATATTGAAATATTCTCTTCCTTTGCATTATTAGTATTATCTTATACATTTTAAATAAATATCTTCTAAATTGTGTGCTTTGTCATGTTTAGTATATTTAAATAAGTATTTAACTTCTTCTATATGAGCCTTTCCCTATCTCTCCTTCACATTCATCCCAAAACATTCCTCAAAGACTTTATGGCTCCTACTGCTCTTGCAATTACAGCTCTTCTACTCACATGAGATTTTGGTTAATGTTGATTTAACTTATCAACTCAATGAAAGAAATAAATAACTCCAAAATAATTCAACTATAACAATTAACACATTATAATTTAAACACAAATTAAAAACTAAAACAAATCCATGATTAGTAACATTTTTGAGTTATATTCATAACTCAAACTTAATCAAGTGTAACTCATGTCACCAATCAGAACATTAATCTTATTTTCCTCACTTTTGGAACTTTCACAAAATGTCCACCGACTACTCTTAAACCCCCGAAGAAGGACCCGGCGGTTGAACCCACTTGTCCTACCGACACACTTAAGCTCAAACGCGTACCTATTGGGTTTAGTTAACATTGTTCTTGGCTCTCCACCAAAGACTGCTTGCTGTGCACTTCTTATGGGTCTTGCTAATCATGAAGCTGCGTTTCTCTTAAAACCAATTAATGTCTTGGTGATTAATCTTAATGCTCCTGTTTATCTGAGCTTTCTATTGAACAAGTGTGGTAAGAGGCTTCCAATGTGCTTGAAGATCTGAGATTTTAACGATTCTTTAAAGACCTCTCTTTGGTGTGCTTTGTTCTGTTACTTTCTATTGTTTTTGTAAGATAAACGCAAATCTCCAACCTTTGTTATTTCATATTGAATGGGGTTTGATTGTAAGGCTCGAACTTGTTAATGAAATGATCGTTTGATGTAATTGTTTAATATCTCTCCTATATCTCGAAAAAGGCTTGAATCAAAGCTTGAATTCTTGAAAGTAGAGTACAAGACGAAGTTTGTGACAAAAAAAAGAAGAGTACAAGACGAAGAACAATTTCAAAATGTAAACCAGTTGGACCAAAAAACTAAACTATACACATTAGTCTACCATTTGCTTTCTTGTATATGTACTTTTCTTTGCTGTGGGTTACTAAACTTACGATTAAATGATAGTTAAGCATAAGTTATTTGAAGTTTTTGAAATGTAGCATTGGTGTAGAATTAAGTCAAAGACTTATAACAACTAATACTACTTAGTTAATTCTGCTTGGGGTGTAAATACATTGTGCAAAGTTAATTATCCATACAAGTACAAATCGAAAGTAACATAAAAACCTCATTAATTAGCAAGAATTTGATTATAACAACAGAAGAAGACGCATGCATGCACATATAATATATATAAGTTCAAGAAATAAAAAGAAACCCAACTTTTGGGCAACATAAATCCTACAAACTGGATTTCAAATCCACAAATACTTGTCGCTTATATTTATCTTTAATAAGGAGTCATACCAACGTTAGCCGCAGGAGCATAGAACCCTTCTTTCATCCCCATGTTCTCCTCACCTTCCTATACACCAGTTTTAAAGATATGAACATAATAGATTCGAACTTTATTTTTATCGTGTGACGGGTAAAGAAACTGTATGCATTAAAACAAATAATGATTTTGTAAAGATATTTGTAAGATTATTTTGAAGATGTAGGGTATCTCGACAGAACAGATTAGAGTTTACCTGTTGGGGCATGTTGGTTTTCTTCACGGGTTGATTGTCTGGCATGAGCCCGAAGTGTATGTGGGGGAAGTGGGCCCACTGCATAAACAACATACGCACAAGACACATATCAACTTGTGTTGTAACCGGACAAAACTCTTTACTACTAATCTCAGCTATATATATTTTTCTAGAACCTGACACTTATACTGTTATACATATAATATATATAAACATGCGAGAGTGTATCGGCATAGAAAAATTAAACCCTAGTTTCCGCCTGCAATCTTAATTAGTCAAATTCAGTTTGAAGTTTAATGTCAGTGACTTAATTTCTCTAGAAAAGAAAGCAACAAAACCCTTGAGATTTTAGCAAAAAAAAGAAAAAACAAAACCCTTGAGATGTATACCACCATTGTGCCTTAAATGATAGCATTCTAGACGTTGAATTTACTGTCAAGCTAGGGGTTTGTTGTATATTTATATTTATATATGTATATATACTTATATATTGTGTATGTATGTGGATTTACAAATAGATATTGGACAGTTTTGGTTATTATTTAATTGACCAAGGGATATACTAACAGAGTTAATATGTATGTTTATGATTGTTTGGGATAAGAAAATTAAGGTTCTTACATTCTTGGCAGCAGCACTAAAGGCTTCTCTGTGGCTTATATCAGGATTACCAGCTTTGATACGTTGGATCTCCTCCCTACGAGAAAGACGTGACAAGGAATTATATTTATGTTTTTAATACTAATGTTATATATATACAATTAGGATTCGAATATAGATCAATGATGCATATATGATAGTAAAAAGTTAATTAAAACTCACTTGATGAATCGGTTATATGCGGATGGGACTCTCTGTCTTTTCTCTGGAGCTGGCAATGGCAAAATGCAACGGCAAAGACAAAGTAAAAAAACAAAAACTCAGACAGAGAGAGACAAACATTCATTAAAACTACTTTACATTTCTTTTGCTCTCTCTCTTTCTCAAACAGTTTCTCTCTCTCTAACCCATCACCACTTCATCATTTTTTAAAGACAATCCCATCTTTTAACATTTCTTTTTTTTATAACCCTTAAAATAATTTTAACATCTCTTTTTTTTTTTTTTTTGAAAAGAACATCTTTTTACATCTTTCATAGATTCTCTCTCTCTAGCTAGATTTCCGGGGGATCCAGGAATATATCTCCCCTTTTAAGTTATTTTACTCTTACAAGCGCTAGGAGGAATCAAGATGTATAGACAGACAATCAACACACACAAAAAGTCATTAATCAATGAATATGTTAAATATACAAAACATCTACTTTTTTGTCAAGCATACAAAACATCTATTTATAGTCTCTTTTCCATGCGTAATTCAAAGTTGCTAGGGTTTGAAACAAGATCCAAAGAAAATCTATGCCTGTCTTAATGGCGATTCATATAATTACTACCAAATTATAAATATGCAAATCAATTTTTTTTTTTCAAACCAAAGAGAAATGAGAGGAAAATATAGTCTCATACGGCGGTTAGCGGTTGGTGCTTTAGGAATCTCATGATGTTGTTGAAGATCCATGAAAGATGTTATGTCATTCACATTAGGATGTTGATTTATCATCATCATGTTTGATGGCGGCTCTCTCAGCTCCTCCTTCAATAACATTTAATATCCTTGAGGCTTGATATATACTAGAGGAGAGCCTATTTAAAAGAATAATTATTTAAACATTGTTAGATACCAAAATATTTTGGGGAGCGAAGTAAGATTGAGGACCAAGCTGGAGCTGGAGCTGGTTAGACGCTGGGAGGACAAGCGATCTCATGTTCACCGAAAGAAGATTGGTACAGCAGCCACATCGGACGGTTACGGTCTTGAACAAGCTTGTGTAGGGAACGCTAACCTATAAACACACAAGAGTGAAACAGTGAAAAATAGAAGCCCCCATTTATACATAGATCAGAAAAGGAGGAGTTCAAGAAGAGAAAATAAGAAAGTAAAGAAGAGTTTATATACCGCAAGAATAGTTTCGCAAAAGTTGCATTGGACATAGCAAAGATGTTCAGAAGGAGAGAGGTGCTCTTGTGAAAAAACAGCTGAGGAAGGAGATGACATAGACGACATAGACATTTTTTTTGTAAGAAGAAGAAAAAAGGATTTGGAAGTTGGAAGCAGATCTTCTTCTTTTTTGGAGTGTTTGGGGATGTGATTGATTGATGTGTATTTGACTGATCAGAGGATTCTTGATAAGGTTAAAATAAAAAACCCACCATTATCTGATCTTCTTGATTGTTGGGTTGCTGTGTATTATATACCACAAAGGAAGATATAGATAGAGAAGAAAAAAAGATATAGAGAGAGAAAGTGTTGAGCAAGGTAAGAGGAGGGTTAATAGCTCCTATGGTCTAGCTTAACTCTTATTCAGTAGAATTTGACTAAACCTAGTGATTTGTCTAAGGATCTTTTTTATCTTTTTTGGGGATTCTTAGATAGAATTTGCTTTCATAAGCAGCTTTAGATTCAAGTTAATTGTATCTCCTTGCCATTTCAATGAAATGAATTCACATTTTGACAAAGAAGGTAAGAGGAGGGCAAGAAAAAAGAAGATATTAGTGTGAGAGAGAAAAAAGAAAAAGCCTTCTTACTCTTTTTTTTTTGTAACACAAGCCTTCTTACTCTAGCCTCTAGGTTGTCTTCTAATAAGGTTTTGGTTTGGTATATTCTAAATACATTAAATAATAAAGCATAATATTTATAATAATAATTACACACCAGTTAAACACTGCAAATTGGTTCAAACGGCACGCATCACTTCTACACAACTAAAAATTCTCAATAATACAAGGTTTTGTGAATGGTCTTAAATTTACATTGCATGGCGTTTTGCTTTGTCAGTATTTTACTATTTTATACCTTGATGAACCCGGTAATTGTTTTTGTTTTCGTACCTTATAATCAAAGTGTGATATTTGATAAGTAGATCTTGACATCACTTCTTATTAAACCATTAATGTATACAAGCACTTATTATGTGCTGAAGTTATTAATATCCAAATTGTCTACATCTTATTTGGCTGACCATACGGTCTCAAGCTTAGTAGAAAACGTGTCTAAAAATCACATCATACTAATTAATTCCTCGTACCTTTAATATCTATGTGACCTTGTGGTCACAAGAAGTCAAGATTGATGGCGAAACCGTTTGAGGATGGGATCGCTTAAAGACGGACATTATTCCACCATCTGAATCACTTCAACCTTAATGTTGCAATCAAATTTGGGGCTTTCCAATTAAAAGGAAAACTCATTAAATTATGGCTTAGTATAAAATTTCCATTTATATAGGTACAAAAGAAAATCCACAACTTTGTTTAATAGTGACAAAAAAGATTCATGAGAAAAGTTTTATATTGATAGGCTAATACTTCTTTTGTTAAACAAACTTTTTGTTATTGTCAAATAATAATATATGCTAACTAAAACTTAGTTATCTAAAAATACTACTGAAACCGAAACTAAACTCGCAGTAAAAATTTGGTAAGCTTCTCATGGACATTTATGTGTATTTTTTCCCAGTGACCACTGACCACACAATATATTGTGCTCATTCGTTCCTCTAAAAAAGGACGAATGTCTGAAATACGTGAGCACCTTTTGACATTTTAATTTGACTTTGATCAATATAGCTATGATTGCTAAACTACAAGCCACTTCATCAGTATTCACAACTTAGATCTAAGGAGTACGTTGTATTGTGAACAAGGGACGATTCAGGCATATAGTAGACGATTTTACGAGCTTAGGGTCTTTGGATTTGCACGTGAACACACATATGTATATGTGTACACATGTAACGTAATGTGGTGTGTGTGTGTGTGTGTTTTTTTTGCGAAGAAATGAATCTTTTAAATAAATGGGATTAAAGAGAAAAGTTACAACAGTTTGCAATAGAATTCGCACTTCCCAACGGAGGGGGCGGCAGAGGTCGGGAAAGAAAGGGACGTGTGCATGGAAGTGATTAAGCGTCGCCTCATTCACCTGTTGTTGTCATTCCTTAATTACCACTGCTTAACTACTTTTTCTCGTTTCTCTATACAATTCCTTTTTTATTCTATTTATACTTCCATTTTAGAAATTATTAATTTCATATTATTGTGTCGTTAGTATGTGGAGAGAAACATGATGATCCATTTTTATTGATTGGTTATCATTACCCTTTTTAGTCTATGATTGTTTTTTCCTCATTTGAATATTGGGAATCATCCAAGTGTATACTTTCCGTGAAAGGGAGAGCAAACTAATTATACAAATGTAGTTAAAATTTTCAAGTATAAACTAAAACTGGCCGGTTATCAATGTTTTATTGTAGTATTTACATGTATCAAGTTTTTACTTATACTCTCTTTACAATTTGTACACATGTTTATATATCAAATTTTTTGTTTATGACACATCATATTATCAACCAGATCACAATTTAATCAAGGATTTTAAAAGAGAATCAACAAATATATTGTATAAATCTAACGAAATTCTTAAAGCGGCATGTATATGTACGTTTTTATAGAAGCACCATATTGGTGAAAGCCACAAGCAAAACTCCACACGTAATTAATTTCAAACTTACATATGTATTTTCATGTATTTCATTCTCATTTTAAGAATATTTGCCTAAGAAAATATCAACGCACACCTAGTTGCAAAATGATACTACTATCTATAGTTTTTTCGTTTGTTTGTATAGTCGTGTTTAACCAATTCTGTGTATGTCAACGATAATGATATTATATTGCAATTAGTCGTGTTAGATTGCGTAAATAACTGGAAAGATGTTATCCCAATCATGCATAATCATGAATCCGTATTACATACTAGCTCTCAACTGCAACTGGCCATGTATAATACATGGAAGCTTCCACTTGATGATTGTTATTTAATAGGGTCTAATATGGAAAACAGGAAAAGACAAGCTTCCTTCATTTAAGATATTAAGATTTTTTATCAGCGAATTAAAAAATGTGAAAAATTGTTCCACTCGATGATTGTTATTAATAGGTCGTTATTGGTTACGGCCGGCCAATACTTTATTCTGATTAGATGTATACATAATACATACTCGAAATTATTTTGCTTCCAACCAAAAGCACATGATTTTGTAAACTCAGCATCACTTAAACATTACATATAAAGAATCAAGCCTAAAAATATTGTTACTAATATCTGGTTGCCTAAACTGAACATGTAAGTAGTTATATAGGTGTTAGGTAAGGTCGACCAAAGACGAAATATAAAGGCGGAAGTTTTGAGTAATTAAGGCGTGTATATATAGTTTTCGGCTGTAATGAAGGAAAAGTTGGAAATGTTGGTCTGATCATACTTTCCTAGAATCGTAAAATGTTAGGGCTAGCCCACACTTTTGTCGCAATTTGGGCGATGAGAATGCTGAGATAGTACACACATGGCATGCATGTTTATGTATGTTGGAATTCTTATATGAAATGCAATATGTCTATTATAACATGCATACATGTACTGAGATCATAGGTGACATTGGCATTTCCTTGTTCTTTTCTATTCTGATTGGTTTAGAAAAACTATTGCCATAAACCCCCAATCTATTGTACTTACAATTAAATTGAATCAATAATTCACTCTCACCAAATCTAGCGCGCGCGCGCACACACACACAATATATGTATATATACAAATGCATGTTACGAAATAAGCAAGCATTAAAGCACACACATATTATCATGTACTCACATTTTTCACTGCTAACTTTATTTTTATGATGAAATCCATACTATTTCAGTTTAGTACGTATTAAGTTTTTTTTTAGATACTAAAGACTTTGAGAAAAGACTTCTTGAATCAATTAAAATACAAGGGATGAGTTTTTTTTTCAGCAATACAAGGATGATTTTTTTTTTGTCATCAATACAAGGGATGAGTTAAAAACTTAGAAATTGGCTGTTGCGCAGAGGGGAGGGGGAGGAAATAATGGCCTTTCAAAGTATAGTATTTAAATTAATTGTAAACATTTCTATACGCACATTCCTATAGACATACATAAATGTGTGTGAATAAAGCATTTACTTATTCTGTGCTTCAGAAAGGTATCAGATATGAAGACTAGAGGGTTTCTCCAGTTCTATTTTCTATCGTCTTTTCATACAAAACTACGAAATCTGAAAACCTATATTAAACATTATTTCCGAAAACATTTATAAACATATATTATTAATTAAAAAAAAAAACATTATTTCCGAAAACATTATGGATTTTGCAAGATTCCACTTTCTATTTCCTTCTTATATAATTGGTCTGAGTAAAATTAAAATAACAAGTCCTCGGATATCAAGGAAAGCCACACTGCTGGTAAAACAAAAAATTACGAGTGGATTCAAATTATTAAGTAAACAAAAGATAACGATGATTTCTTCTGAATGCCACATGTATGCATATATTATCTGATCGTATAAGTTATAATATATGGCTTCAACAATTCATGATCGATAATATATCGTTGATCCGTATTAATTATGAAGTTCTAATTTGTGTTCTTTTCTTATAAATAACTAGAAAAGCTAAACCCATTTATAGTTTCTTCTGACTTCTTAATCCGTTTTCCAAACCACATTCATTCTCAACTAATGAAAAAGTATAGATTTAACTTAGGTAGATATCGGGAAAAACATTCATTGAAATGATTAGTATACAAATTCCACTGTCTAGAAATATGTAGTTTTTTAAAAGATAAATTATTTAGATATTCATACTTTGATGAAAAAGAAGGTTAATCTTGGGGAAAATTGACAAAATAATCCTCAACTTTCAAAAATAAGCCAAAATAATCTCTAACTCACAAACACGCCATTTTAATCCTCAACTTCTAGTCAAACACGAATAAATCTCATACTTTCGTTGACCAAGCCATTTTAATCTCTTCAAAATTCAACCGTTTAGTACCGTTAATAATATTTAACGGTTGACTTTTAATAAGACCAAAATGGCTTGGTCAACAAAAATATGAGATTTTTTTGATTCAAAATTTAAAAGTTAATGATTAAAATTACTTACTTAGTATCTTAATTAAAAAAATTTGTTTTCTTTTTTCTTTAACAAGAAAAAGTGTAGTTTATCATATCAATTAGAATGACTGGCTTAATAAAATATGTTCAAATAAGCTTAATATTCTAAAACTAAACTCAAAACTAAAAATTAAAAAAAAATATTTAAAATACAATTATAATGTAAATTCAACTATAACATAAAGCAGTTAAGTGCATAAGTTCAACACAATTTGAAAAATAAACACAAAAGTTAAAGGTAAAACCCTAAACACATTTTTGTTAGAAGTATAATCACAAAAGTTAAAAGTAAAACCCTTTACCTATTTGCTTTGTTTCTTTTTCACTTGTTTCATACATCTTCTATCGAGTATATGTGATCATACTTCTAAAAAACATGCTTATGATTTTACCTTTACCTTTTATATTTATTTTTAAAATTGTGTTGAACTTAAGTACTTAATTATTTTATGTTCTATCTGAATTGACATTGTAAATTTATTTTAAATTAAGTATTTTTAATTAAAAAATGGTTTTTAATTCATTTTAAAATATTATATCTAAGTTTATTTGAACATGATTTTAAATCAGTCACTCTAATCGATATGTAAATCTACAATTTTGTTTTCAAGAAAAAGAAAAAACAACAAATTTTAATTTAGATAGTTTTAGGTAAGTAATTTAAATCCTTAACTTTTAAATTTTGAACCAAAAAAATCTTATAACTTTGTTGACCAAACCATTTTGGTCTCATTAAAAGTCAACCGTTAAATATGATTAACGGTACTAAACGTTTGAATTTTGAAGAGATTAAAATGGCTTGGTCAATGAAAGTATGAGATTTATTTGTGTTTGACTAGAAGTTGAGGGTTAAAATGGCGTGTTTGTGAGTTGGAGATTATTTTGGCTTATTTTCGAAAGTTGAGTATTATTTTGTCAATTTTCCCGTTAATCTTGTTAATTGCATACCGCAATTTTACTGCATGGAGTAGAAAAGATAATTTAAAGAAGAGTACGGAGTGGAGAGCCAGATAGAGAATAGGTAGGGCCACAGGGTGGAGTCATGTAGGCTAATAGACATAGCATGTTTATGGACTGTCCAGGCTCCTCAGCTCCGACCTATGGTCTATCTCTTTGTCTTTATGTCGCAGGCTTCTCTCTGCCACGTGCAATCTCTACTCTCACGTTTCTTTATTTAGGGCACAATGACATGCCAGAACTGGACAAACCTAAAGCCTTCTTTCTCTATGTATCTTTTCATAGTTCTTATTATTACTAATTGATAGTATAATAATTTTATCAAAACTTTAGTTGTTGCTTAATCATTGAAGCAGACATCTTCCTAAAGGACCAAAACCATTTTATGATGCTTAGTTAGTCACATCGGTTCATCCTATATTTTAGCTCAGCATGCCTGGATATGAGTTAACTAGATGAGTTCCGAATTCATCTCTCATTAGATTCAGGCTGTGAACATGTATACAAACTAATCATGTTTATGTTGGGATAAATGATGATTTATGAATACACATCGTCACCGATTAAAAATTCAAATTTAAAATTTGCCATTTAACTATATGTTTACATGTTTAAATTAATATTGTGTTTAAATCCATTAAACGCAATGCACGCTCTTTTTACAAATCCATTGAAATTTGCAACATTGTGAAACGTAAATGCGAAATGTAAATGAAAAACAAACACCACCAAGGTTTTGCGTTTGCAGTTACAATCTAATATCACAATTATATCAAGTAAACCAAAAGGAATTACATAGCGTGCGCGCGCACACACACACAAACAAACAAAACTATTTAGTATTTTAAACAGTCATACTTGACATACTAACAAATTAGTGAGTTGTAACAATTAAACATATAAGAAGAACAGTTTTATGAGTTTGATTTGTTCGTTTGAATCCCTGCTTCAGTAAGTTATCAAATATAGATGATGGTTCAATTTTTATCAGTACTATATACTATCCACCATATTATCATCATCTGTCTTCACATAAATTATAATGATTTTGTTTTCACTTTTAACCAAAAAGAGAAACTAAACCTCTTCTGATCCTTTCTAGTGTTTTATTGTCTTAAAGTTCGTAAGAGACGGTCTCCCATTGGGAAGCGTAGAATCTAACAAGCTTTTATTTCTAAAAAGCTTCTGATTCCTAGTCCTACATCCAGCCAAACGCTAAATTACAATCTCCTCGGAAAAACAGTATTCAAACCATAATTAGTTTTCGGGGTGGGCGTTCGGATACCCATTCGGGTTCGGTTCGGGTCTATTCGGGTTTCGGGTTTTCGGGGTCTAAGATTTCAGCCTCATTCGGGTATTTCTAAATTTCGGTTCGGGTTCGGTTCGGATCTTTGCGGGTTCGGTTCGGGTTCGGACAATCCATTTTAAATAATTTCTAAATTTTTTAAATTTATTATATACTTTAAATTTCTCAAAATCTATAACAAAGTAATATATTACATATAAATTTGAATAACATATGTCAAAATACATAAAACTAACATATAAGTTGGTTTGGTTTGCATATGTGGATAGAGAATCAAAAGATATTTCAAGTATTGTTGGTGTTGTAAGTATATATTTTAGCTATTTTAGACATATATTTTTTACTATTTGTATATATTTTCAAGTATTTTGGACAACTTAAAAGTATCTTATATATTTTGAATGTTTTCAGTATACATTAAATCTAAAAATAATTGATATATATAGTTATATAAATCTAGTTCAGATATATTCGGGTACCCAAAATATTTCGGTTCGGGTCGGATTCAGTTTCGGTTCTTTAAATACCAAAATTTTGAAATCATTCGGATATTTAATCAATTTCGGTTCGGGTTCGATACTACTTTTTTGGATCGGGTTCGGTTCGGTTTTTTGGATCCGAATTTTTTTTTCCAGTCCTAATTAGTTTGTCCAAAAAACAAACAAACAGATTTAGTATTACTAAACGAATCATATGTGGGGGCAACTCTAGTTACTTTCCTCGTCTAAGAGCATCTCCAATGTATTACTCCATAATTTACTCCAAAATGGTGCAACTCTAAAATGGAGTAGGGTTTTACTCCAATGTATTATTCCATTTTTTACTCCAAAAATAATATTTGTTAGAGTGCAACACCTTATACTTTATAAAATTTACTAATTAATCCCAACTATTTCATGTTTACAAAAAATTCTTAAAATATAATTTATTTGAATTAAACCTTTTTATTAAAAAATACAGAAATCATAAACATAAAATAAAAGACAATATATAAGTTGGTTCATTAATGAGCATTAGAATATTTTTCCCACAAATGATCAACTAATGTATTTCGTAATGAAAAATGAGCTTCTTTATCTTTGATCTTCTTAAATCGAGCAAGAAAATTTTGAAACCGAACATTTTCATCTTCTGCAATTTCGATATCTGGAGGTGGAGTTTTTCTTCCAAGTTCAATTGGTGCATCGAATTCACACTCATATGGAGATTCAAAAACAAAACCATGCACGGAAAAAAGAAAACAAAGTTTTGTTTTAGGATTTGAATTCCACACAAGATCGAATATCGTGCGTATATTCAAGCTCAGCAAGTGCAAATAATATAAAAGCGAAATACTGATTCACACGATCAACAAGCTCTTTCTCAGTTTTCTTTGGGAAATATTTTACCGGTCTTAGCGGATCCGGAAACGTTTTGCCGGATTATTAAATCATTTGTTTTATGTTATCTTTATTTTATATTATTCATGTTTTAATAGTGTTATATATTTTTATCTAAAATGTCTAAATAATGGGTTATTTCGTTTTTCATGTTATTATATCATTTTAACATAAAAATATAATTTAAATAAAAAATAAAAATATTAAAGATTTAAATGACCATTTTTAAATATAAAAAGTTCAACTCCAAAATGGAGTAATGAGTAAGATTACTCCATAAATGGAGTGGGGTTGAAGAAGATTTTATTCCAAAATGATATTTGGAATAGAAAATGGAGTAGAGTTGGAGATGCCCTAACCTATCTATATCTTTTACGACTACGAGACCACGTGCTATCTATATTTGGACATGATTAGAGATGTTACAGTCCACTAACCCGATTTAATCAGAGTTGCTTCTGATAGTTACACATCTGACTGATGTCAGGAGTTTTCAAGGCTCCTAAGGCAAATGTTGTAATATGAGTGAATGTCGAACCAGTTCTGAGGGAATTAAAGCACCAAGAATACAAGTACCTACTTAATCTAAGTGCAACCGATATTTTAGATGGTTTTAAGTTTCTACTTAATAATAGAATGCAAGAGCTGAACAATTAAACAGTAAATAAAATGACTTTCTTTAACAATAACAAAGGAGAATTCATGGGTATAAGAATTAGACCTCGGGTGATCAAGTTTCGAACTAAAGATGGCAAATGATCAATCAAACTATCAACCTTAAGCCTAGACACAATCTTAAACAAACTCTATGTCTAGATGAATGTTCATTTGCTAACACATTTCAAACATCAAATGTCTTTGGTTGAATAACATGAAAGCAATCATTACTAACAAATCTATTGGCTATCTTAACACCTTTAACAACAAATGTCTTTGGTAAAGTATGTTAAAAGCTTAGGAGAGTTGTCTCAGGCATTTCATTGAACACCTTGTGGGTGGGAAATGCCTAAAGATCAACTTTTGAGTGGCCAACTCAGAAGATGCATTATGAGCACTCTACTAGCAAGGAATAAGAATGATCTACACCTAAACATCTTAGATCTAGCCTAATCACCCCTTAATCTTCCTAACCCAAGAATTCAAATGGTGATTACTCACTAATCTCCATGATTCTTCCTAAACCCATATTGGATTTCAGATTAATCATGTAGATAGATGCAGAAAATAGATTAGAAATCAATAAGAACAATGAGAAGACAAGAATCAATAATCCCAAAAGATGAACTCTTTCAATAGGTTTTTGATGTTTTTTTCTTAGTGTCAAAGATAGATCAGTCTCCAATGGCTTACAGAGTACTTAAACTTAGGTTTTAGAAGAGTAAAACGTGCATAACAAATGACTAAAATGCCCTGATTAATGTTGAGTTTTGGGCTGAAGCGAACGAGTGACCAGGAGTCACTCGGAGGTCACTCGGGGATGACATCGGCAGCGAGTGACCAGGAGGGGTCACTGGGGTAGGTCACTCCAGGATGGTGTTGGCATGCGAGTGACCAGGAAGGGTCACTGGGGTAGGTCACTCGAGGATGATGTTGGCATCAGTGACCGGAAGGTCACGGGTAGGTCACTCTAGGATGGTGTTGGCAGGCGAGTGACCAGGCAGGGTCACTCCGGGAGGTCACTCTGGGGCTGCTTGTCTCTTGATCACTTTTATCACTTCTTTTGAGCCACAAATGCACCCAAATGTCTCTAAGAACTTCATGTGGTACTCAATACGATAAGGACTTATGTATGCAAAATGCAACCTAGGCATGGCTAAATCCTAGTCTAAATGATCAAGATGCACATGGATGATAAGGTAAAATATTGGAAATATGCAGGATATCAACTCCCCCAAACTTGTTCTTTTACTTGTCCACAAGTGAACTTTCTAGAACTCATAGGGAAAGATGTTTGAAGGTGGGAGCTCATAGCCAAAAGAAACACACTTAGCAATTAATCCAACATTTAAAACAACAAGATCATACCCTCTCTTATTATACTCTAGCTTCTCAAGGCCTATCTCATCTCTTTTGCCCCTACACTCACCATCATGCATTCACACAATCAAATCAGCCAACTCTCATGTTCATTAAGCACAACAACAAGTGAGTTCTTGCAAATGGTCAATTGGTCCAAATCATTTGGGTAAGGGAAGGCTTTTTATTCAAGTGAGTCAAGAGTTTCAAGACAAGTGATTTTCAAGGTGGTGCTCTCAAGACAAGTAGCCTTGACATTGCACATAATATATCTAAGAAAGGGATCAACTCATGCATACAATGCTCGGTCTCCATTGTTCTACCCTTTTCCCAAACATAAATGTTACACCTTCATTTCTCAATACCAAACCCAACTCACATCTCTCACCCAAAGTACTCAAGAATATTTCTCAACACAAAACTCTTTATTCAACAAGGGATTTACCAAATTTTATAGCCTCTTAACTGTACTAACTTGCTAGCCCCTTTCTTTATTCTCTTTTTTCTCTTTTTTTTTCTTTTCAGTCTTTTCTTTTCTCTTTTTTTTCTTTTTTTATATATATGGGGCCAAAGCTTTTCACAAACTTGAACTAGAGGCTTCTCTACTTATCCCATAAAGGTTACTCAATTAAGTACAAAGAGTTCATTCATTTCCTTCAACTTTTTTCAAATTCCAAAATCAAAATTTACAACACTCACCACCATCCTAATGCTAGACAATAGTGTGTCTAATCTAGCAAGAATGAAGACCAAGCATTGTCGCTCCCAATACTCTCAACATTATGTGCATGTAAGACTTTCGAAAAAGGCCTCACTCATCAATCAATGAAAGCTTAAAAGGAGTAAAGGGTTTTGGGAGTGGTATACCACTAGAGGTTGTCAAAGAGATTGGCATAAAAGATGTGACAACTCAAGTGTGTATAGCCATAATTCAGTACACAAGAGACCATGAGCAATATGCATTAACTTCATTCAGTTCAATTAAGATTGTAGTTGGCTTCAAAGACTGAGTTTCAGCAATCAATGAGTTTCAGGAAGAGTTTTCAAGGCTCGAAGCATACAAGTCTTTTAGAGGGTGCATAAACTACTCAGGTGCAAGGTGGTGTTCTTTACAAGGTATTTTAAATCATTGCTCCCAATGCAAGTGAATGAAACTTATATGCTCTAGACTCTCCTATCAATGCAAGTGATGCAAACTAAATGGCAATTTTTTTTTCTTTTGTATTTTTCGAATTTTTTTTTATATGAAATGCAAGACTCAATGCAAAAACATCAAAGCAAACATGATCAAATACTTGGTTAACTCCCCCAAACTTAAGTTACACAGTCTCTGTGTTGTTTAAGATGAGAGAGCTACCGAAAAGAAAAACTAGAATGCAATTGAAGCTAATATATACAAGGGAAAGGTGGAGTACCTTCTATGGGAAGTGAGTGGAGGCAGATGCCCCCTCATCGTCGTCCTCAGGTGGTAACTCTTCAAGGTGCTCATCAGCAGGTGTGTCCATCTCTTCAATGTAGAAGGCTTGTCCGAACACAGTTGGTTTCCTCATTTTATCCTTGATGTCAAAGTGGAGGATGTTCTCTTGACCCAAATGGAGGTCAATCTTGCCTTTCTTCACATTAACAATAGCTCCTGCTGTTGCTAAGAATGGCCTTCCTAGGATCAATGGGTCTTTAGCCTCCTCACCCATCTCAAGCACGATGAAGTCTGTAGGTATCTCATAACTTCCAATCTTCACAGGGAGGTCCTCTAAGATGCCCACAGGGTACTTCACTGAACGATCAGCCAACACCAGAGAGAGTCTACACTTCTTGTACTGATTGAATCCAAACTTCTTTGCAATAGATAAAGGCATCAAGCTGACACTAGCTCCCAAATCGCAGAGACATTTCTCAAATATCATAGGTCCAAGAGCACAAGGTAGTGTGAAGCATCCTGGATCCTCTAGCTTCTCTGGAACATCAAGCCTTTGGATGATGACACTGCACTCATGGGTAAGGATCATCATGCTTTCCATCTCCTTCTTCTTTGCTGCCACAACATCTTTCAGTTACTTGCTGTATTGAGGAATCAGCATGAAAGCATCAATGATGGGCATCGCGACTTGAGCTTCACTCATTTGCTTCTCAAACAGTGCTTTGTACTTCTCTAGCAGCTGCTTCTTGAATCTACCAGGGAATGGAAGTTTGGGTTCATAGGGAGGGGGAACGGAAGAATTATCATTTGCTGGAGTAACAACTTCACCATCTTTCACTGTTTTCTTCTCCTCTCCAGCCTTTCCTTTACCTTTTGCTTCCACAATCTTCTCCAAGATTTCATTATTGATCTTCTCATCAACAATTACCACTTCATCATCTATGTTGATAGCTACCTCCCCACCTTGTTTCTCAGCATCCTTGGTTTGAGCATTAGGTGGTAATTTCTTACCACTCCTGAGTGTAATAGCTTTCATGGTCTCTTTGGGGTTTTGGTCAGATTTTCCAGGTAGAGACCCTTGCTGGCGATTCTGGTGAGTGTTCATGGAAGCAAACTGATTCTCTAAATTCTTGACTGTAGAAGCAAGGTGTGAGAATTTGTTGTTCAGATTAGTGTAGCTCCCATCAATCTTGGAATGAAGGTTCTTCAACTCATAACCAACATGCTTCTCACTTCTAGTCTGAGACTCTAAGATTTGTTTCAGTAAAGTATCAGTGCTGCTCTCTTGAGGAGCAGAGGAACCAGGAGAGGGGTTTTGCTGAGGCTGATAGCTGCCTTGCTGGTTGTTTCTAGGCTGGGAACCACTCTGGTGGTTGTTGGAATAGAACTTCTGTTGGTAGTTGTTGTACTGAAAGTTGGGATCCTTTTTGTACCAGTTACCATTGCTATTGATGAAACACAATTCCTCTTGTCCTTCCAAACCCTCCACCTCATTGACAGTAGGAGGTATCTCCTGGTGTGGGTTACCAATAAAGTTCACTTGCGCTTGTGTGGCCTTATCAGCAAGGAGTGTGTCAATCTTCTCCTGTAGAGCCTTTATCTCATTCCTTGTTTGCTTGTCATCACCTCTACTGCCTCTGTCGTGGTCTCCACTGTAGACTGCATCACTCTTAACCATGTTGTCAACCAGAGCCTCTGCTTCTTCCTCAGTTCTTCCCAAAAAGAACCCATTACTAGCTGTGTCCAATCTGGCTCTGTACTTAGGAGTGCACCTCGTAGAATGTGCTTAGCAAGCTTTCCTTGGAGAATCCATGGTGTGGGCATTGAGCTTGATAGCCCTTGAATCTCTCCCAAGCTTCACTGAATCCTTCCAAGTTCTTCTGTTGGAAACTAGAAATCTCATTTCTTAGCTTTGCAGTTCTTGAAGTTGAGAAGAACTTCTCCAAGAAAGCTCTCTGCAGTCATCCGGTGGTGATGGAATCGCTTGGTAGAGACTTCTCCCAGGCGTGCCTTATCCCCAAAGAGAAAGGGAATAGCTTGAGCTTGAAAGCATCCTCGGACACTCCATTTGTTTTTGACAACCCACAGTAGCTGTCAAACCTGTCCAAGTGATCAAATGGGTCCTCTACAGCCAAGCCATGATACTTGTTGTTCTCGATCACGTTGAGGAGTCCTGATTTGATCTCAAAGTTGTTGGCCTCCACAGTGGGGCTCTGATTCCCAACCTATGCCCATGAATGTTAGGGCGGTCATAGGTTCCAATGGCTCGAGCTGGACGCTGTGGGTGTTGTGGCCCTTGTGGTGGAGGGTCGTCAGCACCTTGACCGTTCACATTTCCACCTTGTGGTAAGTTTTCCATGTCTGTATCCAACCTCTCAAAGTGAGCTGTTGCTCTTCGCTTGTCTCCTTCTTCTAGTTTCCCTTTCAAATGCTCTAATGTCTTCAACTCTTGGAACAAGGTTTGTTGTGCCTCTACTCCTCAAGTTCATACACCTGAAATGCCAAGGGAAATGAAGATGGAGAATCAGTAACAAGATAAAAGAAAAAACGACTTAGTCTCAAGCAAGTGACTAAATCTCAATGTTTAAATCTACTCAGAATTTGGCAACGGCGCCAATTTGATGTTAGGAGTTTTCAACGCCCTAAGGCAAATGTTGTAATATGAGTGAATGTCGAACCAGTTCGAGGGAATTAAAGCACCAAGAATACAAGTACCTACTTAATCTAAGTGCAACCGATATTTTAGATGGTTTTAAGTTTCTACTTAATAATAGAATGCAAGAGCTGAACAATTAAACAGTAAATAAAATGACTTTCTTTAACAATAACAAAGGAGAATTCATGGGTATAGGAATTAGACCTTGGGTGATCAAGTTTCGAACTAAAGATGGCAAATGATCAATCAAACTATCAACCTTAAGCCTGACACAATCTTAAACAAACTCTATGTCTAGATGAATGTTCATTTGCTAACACATTTCAAACATCAAATGTCTTTGGTTGAATAACATGAAAGCAATCATTACTAACAAGTCTATTGGCTATCTTAACACCTTTAACAACAAATGTCTTTGGTAAAGTATGTTAAAAGCTTAGGAGAGTTGTCTCAGGCATTTCATTGAACACCTTGTGGGTGGGAAATGCCTAAAGATCAACTTTTGAGTGGCCAACTCAGAAGATGCATTATGAGCACTCTACTAGCAAGGAATAAGAATGATATACACCTAAACATCTTAGATCTAGCCTAATCACCCCTTAATCTTCCTAACCCAAGAATTCAAATGGTGATTACTCACTAATCTCCATGATTCCTCCTAAACCCATATTGGATTTCAGATTAATCATGTAGATAGATGCAGAAAATAGATTAGAAATCAACAAGAACAATGAGAAGACAAGAATCAATAATCCCAAAAGATGAACTCTTTCAATAGGTTTTTGATGTTTTTTTCTTAGTGTCAAAGATAGATCAGCCTCCAATGGCTTACAGAGTACTTAAACTTAGGTTTTAGAAGAGTAAAACGTGCATAACAAATGACTAAAATGCCCCTGATTAATGTTGAGTTTTGGGCTGAAACGGAACACAGAGTGACCAGACAGGGTCACTCCAGGATGACATCGGCAGAAAGTGACCGGAGGGTCACTGGGTAGGTCACTCCAGGATGGTGTTGGCATGCGAGTGACCAGGAAGGGTCACTGGGGTAGGTCACTCCAGGATGATGTTGGCATGCGAGTGACCAGGAAGGGTCACTGGGGTAGGTCACTCTAGGATGGTGTTGGCAGTGACCAGTGCAGTCACTCCGGGTCACTCGGGCTGCTTGTCTCTTGATCACTTTTATCACTTCTTTTGAGCCACAAATGCACCCAAATGTCTCTAAGAACTTCATGTGGTACTCCAATACCTGATAAGGACTTATGTATGCAAAATGCAACATAGGCATGGCTAAATCATAGTCTAAATGATCAAGATGCACATGGATGATAAGGTAAAATATTGGAAATATGCAGGATATCACTGACCATTTTTCTAGAGTTGAAAGCCAACGTAATCCTAGCATAGTCGAATCTACCTAATACTTAGTTTTTGTTGTTGTCGGACTAATCAGCCCGGTTTGGCTCTGACAAATCTAAGTCGATACGAAGACTTTGGACCATTACAATATGTCTAAACCGGTATGAACCAATTTATTAATACTTGTTGAAACTATATGTAGGACATGGGTTGTAAAATACAATATAAGGTCTGTATCATCATCAGGGATGTGAGTCCCCACCCAAAAAGTAACGAGAGACATTTAGATTTTATAACCTGATCGGATGTAAACGTAGTCTGAAAGATCAATTCATGAGTTGGGTTATTTTTTGGTACTAGTGTTGTGGTCGAGAGGACCCAAAACAAAGGGATATGGACTCACAAATATCTAAAAACACACAGCATAGTGTTTACTGGACCACAATGTATGTAGTATGACCATTGAGTGTGGAGTAAGAAAAACAAGTATCTAGCTAATGTCACAAGGATGTTGATCTTTGATATTTAAGCTGTTTCATGATTAGGAGTTTTACATTAGAATATTATTACTTTTGGTGAAAGACTTCCATTGACGACCCCTAATGCGGATGACCTTATATCCTACAAACACGTAACAAAATGGCAAACGTACAAAAAGCAAGAAAAAAACATGAAAAAATCGATCCACGTATACAGAGGTTAGCTTGTTATTATAGTTTAGGTAATAAACACACTGTTTATTTTGAGAGCCAGTAGATGATTATAAACAAGGTACAAGCAGCAATCACAACGTAGAGGATAAGTGTGTCCCGAGAACGTCTCCTTCTTCTAATCGAGCCTATAAATGGAGAAGAAAAGCTGCTCAAGGATAACTAGTTAGCCTAGTTGAGAATATCATATAGAGGTTGAGCAGAGATATACCTAGTAAGCCAAGTATCACTGGGAACTTGTCTCCAAGATTTTTCACTTTCCCTTGAACATCCCAAAACAAAGATCGTTGAGAGTCAAGAACTGCTCTTGTCTTTTGAGCTTGACTAATGACTTCATCAATCTGCTGCCAAATTGATTCTAGAACGATTAGTATATTCTCCATGACATCATCTACATTACAAAGATATAACGTGAAGATTTACATAAATCCATGACTGCATGCAGAAAACATCTTAATTACATGGATTAAAGCTCTCTCCCTTAACACTTGCACACCTGGTGACATACTACCAGAAACCTGCAGAAGCATAGAAGACAGAACTATAAGACAATTGGATTCTTCGTACCTTATATTCACTTATGTCATCCCTGAGAGAAGTAAGAGCTCAGCATGTTCTCTCATCGAGTTTATATTTCCTTTTGTCCTTTGAAACTCCTACAAATTTACGTTGGAAAAAATGCATTATAGGTGAGAAGATAGATCTTATAACACGCATATAACTTCATACTAATGTGTATCTCTGTGCCTTGCAAGCTTTTGCGTAACAGAGGTTGTGGCTGCAGCACACCTACTCACTGAATCTCCATCTCCATGACTTCCATGATCCATCTCGACTCGTGTGGACAAAGGTTACTACGAAAGCTCCAAGAGCAAGTTTTGTCGAGACTTACTGAAACAACAAACAGATGACTCGCAAGATGTCTAAACAAACCTAACCACCAAAAGTGGAAGTCATGGCGACGTCCAAGGAGGAAGTTGTGGTCTTGTCTATAAAGCCAAAAATGTCAGTGTCTATTATAGCTTGTCGGAAACATAGCTCTGTCTGTTTGATGATCTTCTGGTCAGCCACTGAACCGTTCAAGAAAAAGACTAAAACAGAAGATAAGCAACCCCTATTGTTTCCAAGTAGATGCATAGAGGGAGAACAACCTCAGCAGCTAAAAAGGTAGGAAGCTGAAACGTTGGTTGATGGTCTACCTAGTAAGTGCTGGTATTCAAACGAGAGCTCTGAGCAGAACAAAAGTGATCAAGAAAATTAAGGGTGACAACAATAATGGCGGCTCAAAAAAGGAGAGTGCTGCAAATTTTCTTAGGAGAATGAAAAGGGCTTCTTCATCAGAAACTGTGCTAGAGGCAGTGATGGCTGATTCCTCTTATGAAAAGAGGACCTGAACAGAGGAGAAGTACAAGGAGGTTATGAAAAGAAGGCAGGTTCTTCTTATGCCCCCGAAGAAGCGTACAAAGGAGGTTATGAATTATTGATGATGTCAAAACCGACAAGTTAGAGTACTTGTTCACTTTCATTTGGGGTTTATGGTTGGTGTTTCTGTTCTTATTGGTGGCAATAAGTTTACACTTCCCAAGAGAAACAGAGTGTTTGAGAAAAAGCTCAAAAGAAATAAGAACAGAACACACAACTTTTTGGACGTGTGTCCAATTTCTCTCCAACATGACACGTTCGATGTTTTAGATGTATCATCACAAACACGTGTAGCTGATATTTGCTAAAGCTACACGTCTAAAAGTGTCTTGGAACTACTATATGGATGGATTATATAAATCATCACAAACATGATGTCTAAACAAACCTCACCACCAAAAGAATAATTACAGTCTTGTCTGAAAATCCAACAATGTCAATGTGTATTATAGCTTTGTCGAAAATTCCTTGCCAGTTAGTTAGATCATCTGCATCAGCCACTGAACCGTTCAAGAAAAAGACAAACAGTTTCAGAGGTGGAGGAGGAAGTAGAAGCCTCTTATACATATGAAGAACCTATTGCTTCCACGAATATCCGTAGAGGGAGAACAACCTCAGCAGACCTCAAACAAGAGCTATGAGCAGAAGAAAAGGGATGAAGAAAGGGAGGGTAACAATACAAGCGGTGGCTAAAAATAAAAGCACAGTGCCGCAAGTTTTCTTAGGAGAATGAAAAGAGCTTCTCCGGCTGAAACTGCTCTAGAGACGGTGAAGGCTCTGATTTCTCGGATGGAAAGAAAGAAGTAACACTAAGCAAGATGCAGGAAAGCCATCTGCTATTAAGGCATTGGAGTTTTTAACCTAGCAATCTCTCTGTATATTGCACTTGTACATTCTCTAATACAATATAGAGTTTTACTTTCTATATCTGCTAGGTCAGAAACAAACAACTGAAAACGGTAGTCTTGCAGAGAAAAACACAGTGTCTAAAAGAGAGGATAGCAGTGTAAAGAAGGCAGGTTCTTATGATCCCCCCACCCACAAAGAAGTGTGGAGTTAGTTTGAATCCAAGACCTATTATTAATCAAATGGAGCTTCAATATGAGTTGAAGAGAGTTTCATTTGAAAAGAGAAGCAAGAGCCTTGGATGGACAAAGAGAGTTTTAAGGATAAGCTTAAACCCTTAACTCAACGTGATCTCTCTCTCCGTTACGTATAAGATCATACGTTTGCAGGCTTGTCTCAGATGAGAGACAGAAAGCATGCTGGCATGTCACTACTTTGCGTGAAGGGTTAAAGGAGCAAGAGACAAAAGGAACCAAAGCTTAACTCTAGTTATGGTAGTAAAGGTTGACTCTATCTAAGGTTAGTTGTTGCTTTAGGCTAAAGCTCCAGCAGTATAAGAGCAAAGACAACAGGTCAGAGCTGTGTGCGAGTGAGAGAGCACCAAAGGGTGCGAACCTTAAAATGTTACAAAAATTAGTTATCCGCTGCCGGGTTTCGAACCCAGAAAGTCCTTCGAAGAAAGAGTTTTAACCAGTGTGCTACAGCAGATCTTATTCAATGCATACAGAAACTGGAAGGTAAACTTTTTATTTTTTAAAAAATTAAAATATTACAAAATTAGTTATCGGCTGCGGGCTTCAAACCCGGAAAGTCTTTAGAAGAAAGAGTTTTAACCAGTGTGCTACAGCAGATTTTATGGCAAAGAGTTACTCTTGAATGTATATAAATTAAAACATTCCGTAGAGAATAGTTCAAGTCATTGGTTTTTTGTAATGAAATAAGTAGTTTGGGTTTCTAGCAAATCTGATCAGATGTCCGCCAAAACCACCATCTAGATATCGAATATCTACACAACAAGTCTGGGACTAAGAAACGTTCCATAGTAGCTGTAGTTGATGAGTTTTATCGCCACCAATGGAGCTAATTAAAGAACACCAAAGATGAAATTAAGGGAGGCATGTAGACAAGAATTGGATTCTGAAACACAATAATGTCACGAAAGTGAAACTCAGAATCAAAATCTTACCTCAGAAGCAAGAGCGCCATGAATGCTGCAGAACAAATGAACAAAGGCATATCAAAACTGTACATTAATTAGACTTTAATTTATTGCCGAATAAAGTGAGCATAAGCTGAGTTATTCATCAGCCCTCATGATGATGCTTGTTCCCCGCTTCACCATCATGTTTCCCCGATACTAGAAAAGTTTGGGTATGTAGAGGTTATGGATTCAGATTATCAGTAGAGAAGCGAGCAATATGTAGCTGCTTGGCCGGTAAAACTTTTTTTTAGATTAGCTTGAGGTGCATAGGATGGAACTTAGGAGATACGTCGCATGATTCGAGTGGCTAAAGAGCTCAGACTGATTGAGTCTGAAACAGCATAGATCTGTTTTTTTTTTCGTCAGAGACAAGCAAAGGTTTACATATTTACTTCAGAAAGATAGAGAATCAAACAAGATGTACTTACCATATTCATGCGTACTTTTACTCTGACATATTCAATTATATGTATATGCTTGTATGAAATTATGTCTTATATTCTGATTCTCTTGCAATACTATTTTTTTTTACTTTTTTGAAGCCCTCATCTATTGAACAACCCATAAATGCTATGTTTGTGAAACAAACATGATAAAGAGAACGTTGGAACATAAGAATAGTTCATTTAAGCCCATCTTTGATTAACCAACCTTTACTTCTGAGCCGAAAATAGCTTGTGTGAGAGTTTGTCTCTGAGTTTCATTGAAAGGAGAAGACTTGTTTGACTCTCAAGCAATCAGAGTTTTGATTGAAGAGAACGCACAATGCCCAAAGAACAAGTCGAAGCCCATCTCGTTCAAGACATTAAAGAGAAGAAGCTGGCGCCAAAGTGTTTGTTTCTTCTTTGATGATGTACGTACGTTCTGTCTCGACAAAAGCATGCTTGATCAAAAGAGGATAGAGCAATGGACAGAAGGCAGAGATACAGAAGAGATGTAAAGCATTAGGGTTTGTAAGCTCAAGAGAGAGCTTCCTATAGTTGATTCTAGTGGATTCCGGGGTAATGAGCTCCCGGCGTGAGTAGGGTTTCACATCGTGACCCGAACACGTTAAATCTCCCTGTGTCTTTATCTTTCTTGCTCTGCTTTATCTTTCTTACAACAACTCTGTTTCTTCCTCACATGTTTCTTACACACGAGTGATAATCAATGTGAGAGAGAGTGCGGTTCGGTTTGGTAAATCTCGCGACTTAATCATGTCTAACCTTCACAAGAAACGTACAAGATAATGTTGTCATGCTTCTTCTTCATCGTCAACAACAACAACGTGAGGAGGAAGAGAAGCTTAGCTTGCTTCAACTTTAGTAGGGCTATTGCTGGACCAACCATCGGCATGATCTCTTCTTTCTGCAAGTTGCTTAGATCAATTTGAGCTCTAGCTTGTCTTATCTCTGCATCTTCTCCTGTTTTCATACTCAGACCGTGTCTTGCCATGCACCATGAGTCCCTCAAATTTTCTATGAAGACAGCTCGTGAGAAATATGACTAGAGAAAAAAAAAAGAAAAGTGTTACCTCTTTGAAGGCAGCTAGAACAGAGTCAATAGCTCTTCTTTGGTTGGAACTAGAACTAGCTGCTCTACTAGGAAGTGATTTTTCAGTAATTTTGTAAGCAGATCTAAGCTTACTTTGTCTCTTAATTCTCTGACTTCCATCAGAGTGAGCAGAGAAGATATTCAAGACATATCTCATCTTCTTGGGGACAAGTTTGAGATTCTCAATCTCTGCATCTCTACATCTCTTCCTGTGAGTGGTTAGATTGCTTTGTTTGTGGAATCTCTGTCCACAGATGCAGTGAAAGTTCCTATGGTCAATCCCACTAAACTTCTCAACTCCTTTTCTCTTCCTTACTGGATTGATGATTGGTTTTGTCTCCTTCCAATGATCTGTCAGTTCTTGTATGACCCTAGCCTTCCCATGAGAAGAAACGAGTAACACAATTACCTAACCAATAGAGAAGAAAAAGAGCTACAAGCGCTTACCATTGTTGAAGTTAAAACAATAAGCCTAAATTGTGCTTATTGTTTTCTCTTGTTCACTCACTCTTTTTGGGGTCTTCTGTATTTCGAGTTTGCGCACCACTGACAAATAATTAAGTCATTGTGCTTCATCTTGGCCAATGCTCTACCAGTTCTTGTATGACCTTATGTTGTATTGATGTGGTATCAGTATTGCCTTATTTTGTTATGTTTTCCAATGAAAGTATTGAAAATTTTATTTTTTGCGATCCAAATTAATATAGTTACTACAAGTGCAAGTGTTGTTCATATAATTCAATGAATTCACTTATAAAAATACATCTACAAGGGAAAACAGAAAATAATAATATCAACTATTCCAATAAAATGAACATCACTAATTGTAAAAGAATGGAGTCAATGAAAACAATTAGGTTAAGCTGAAAACTGTATGCAAATACAAGATTGAAACAAATGTTTTGGCTCAAAAACAGAAGTATGTCATATAATCAAAGCTTTTTTACTTCCACTATGTGATATCTCCCTTGTTTGACCTGTTTCCTCTTAGTTTTCTATTTCTAATATGTGATCATTTAGCTCAAATTAAAGGTTATTTTGCTACTTCAGTGTGTACTTTATCATAAGCAGATTTGATGATAATTATTAGAGTGTTCTGTTTTTAAGATCCATTTCTTAAGTCTTAAGTTATCAAGATTACTCAAACTCATGCTACGAAAACGCTTTTAAGTTGTGAATGAACAGAATAAGTGAGAACTAGAAGATATGATGAGCATGTTATTGGTTAAGAAAGAGTCTATGTAGACAAAAGAAAATTTGGCTAGAATTGTAATCAACTCATAGAAATAGACCATATTGCTCATATGGAAGATGAATAACGCCCATGTCGATTTGTTGGTATGAGACTTTTTCATATATATCAAGGTTTTAAAAATCGGTCTAGGCGGAAACTAGGCGCCCGTTTAGACGGCAATTCGGTCTATCCGAAATTGTTTTCTTGAAATCCGATTTATACGATTCAAATTAGTTTAAACTATTCTTTATCAGTTTAAATCGATTTAAATTAGTCTAAATATGTTAAATTATACAATAATGTTATTACAAATCCAAAAATTTGTATAATTCCTTTTGTTTTGTATATCTAATTTCGATAATTCATCAAAATAATTTTATAATTAAATTTAAAAACTAAGATATATCATATAAATGTACAATATATATAAAATCAATCAATAATTTGCTAACACCTAAGCCTTGCATAGACCCCGAATAAGTGACCTAGTCGCTAGTCCTCTATAAAGCGCCTAATTAACGCCTAACAATCTTTAGAACACTGATATATATATCATAGAAAATCAATACTATACATATTATATGCTAAGTATCAATTTGTAAATAAAACGAATATTTTCTTTAGATAATATATATTCTTCAAAATGTCATTGATAGTTTTGGAGCTGATTTGAGATCGATGAAACGCACATTGACATCCTTTAGATTATTTGAGGATGCAATATTGCATTTGGATCATGAAAATGACGGTCTTCGTAATGGCCTCTCTAGTAACTGCCTGTCTTCAAACGAAAGTTCTGAGCAGAATGAAAGGGATAAGTGGATAACAAACATGTAACAAGTAACAACACAAATGGTGGCTCAAAAAGGCAGAGTGCTGCAAGTTGTCTTAGGAGAATGAAAAGGGCTTTCTTCGTCTGAAACTGTACTAGAGACAGTGAAGGCTAATTCCTATAATGGAAAGAGAGGATCTGAACAGAGGAGAAGTAACAGTAAGCATAAAAACTCATGCAGGAAAAGCCATCTGCTGGTCAGAATCAAAAACCCTCTGCTAAAGAAGGAAGGTTCTGAGCTATTTCAACCAATCCTAACTTCTGTAGAATCAAGTAGTTGCTAGCAAGGCAATTAAGACAACCATTTTACAAAACAAGCTACTGGAATCATCATGTTGAACACTTCACACTGGCCCATTCTTCTCTAATTTCAGACAAAACATACCCTAAAAACTCTCCTCTTAGTGATTGTAACAAGTACTAAAGATGTCAATCAAACAAGTGCATAAGAGTGTTTTGATGAAACTCATCATTGCCCTGCACTCAGTCCCGTACGAGTTTAAAAGTTTGGCACTTCTCCATCTCTCCATACGATATCATCAGTAGGAATCTGCAATTAATCAGAGCTCCAGATCAAATATTACAGCTTAGAGTTTGACTTATAGTAAAGGAGATGATAACAGTTTTGTTTAGTAGTAGTACTTCTCTGAAATCTATCCAGCTTGACACACCATCCATCTCCATCGCATCCGGGTCTACACTCTCCAGGTGATGTATTTCCTGGACAAGTAGATCTCTTAGAACTAGCTCAAGGCCTATGGAAAACAAAGACATAAAGAGAGAAACGTTGAGAAGGGTTTAATTACATCTTTTGCGTTATACTCTTTGATCACAAAGTCTTCGAACTCCTCTTCAAAACACATTCTGACACTGACCCGTCTTCCAACTAAAGCCTCGGGGTTAACTCTGCCCCATCTTGAGCTAGGTGTAGTAACATACGTAGGAACCAAATTTGGCTTCCTTACAGACATGGTTAATAGCTTTGCGTTTGCTTCCTTCAACTCTGAAATAACCCTGAGGATATACACAAAGGAGAGGTCAAATATTGCAAAGTCAAATACTTTTGGATCAAAGTATATACCTTTGTTGATGGGCAATAAGATTTTCTAGAATGTTATTTTCAAAAGAGATGCGAGTTTCTTGAGCAATGTTAAACTCTTTCATCAGTTTCTCTATGAGATGAGTCCTCTTCTGAAGAAGAGAAGCACAAACGTTTAAGAACCGAATGAAAAAAAAAAAAAAAAAGAGAAGAGAGAAGAAGGTTTGAGTGTTACGTACGTTTCCTATTGTCAAGGTTTCAGCTCTGAAAGCAAGGAGAACAGAGTAAAAGGCTTTTCTTTTGAGATCTTCGAGTTTCTTTTTCTTGAACTCTTCTGTGAGTTTATCATCATCACTGCGATCATTAGACTCTGACAGAAACAAGATCAGTCGTTTCCGTCAACGGCAGATAGATAAAGAAAAGCAGAGGAATGCGGAAACCTCGCTATCTTAACCTAACTCGAGATCTCTGTGTTGTGGAGATTGTGATCGTAGTGAGTTTGAGAAGATACGTACCTGAGTGTTGATCTTTCTTATCCGCCATTTAAACAATCGTTAGAACAGAGGAAGCGTCGAACAATCTCTGGCGCAAGAATGTGTGTAGAGGTGAAGAAGAGAGTGTGAATATTTTGGGAGAAGAAGTTAGGGTTTGTGTAACTAACTTTTATGGCGGTTTCACTATTTTCAGGAGAGTTAAATTTTTTTTTTACGGCAGACTATTTTATTGATATCACAAATTGGGTTGTTTACATGAAACATAAGAGATAAACAACATATTTTTAAGAAGATAAGAGATAAACATAAGAGAGTTAATTTCTTTTGATCAACAAACAAGATAATTAATTAAAAGTGAGAAAATAAAATATTAGAATTAACTAAATTTTAACTAAAACTGTTAACTTAAATTTTGACTGGGTATATTTTTGGTGTATTTGCATTATAATAACCTTTTTGCATAAAAAATTACATGAAGCAAGATAGCTTTTTTTTTTTTGGAACGACCATGAAGCAAGATAGCTAATCATAGTTTTATAGTATGCATAATCTAGTAAAGACCATATGCAACACAAAATGGTAACTGAAATTGGTGGTCAAGATCTAACTATAAAAGAAAATTAAGAAAATGATATGAAAGCCTAGCTAGAGATAATATTAGCTTTCTATCGATCGAGAATTTAACTGGGAACCAAGTCTACATATCCCAGCTAAATTCTCGATTAACAAGATAGCTGATCATAATTTTTATAGTATGCATATCTAGTAAAGACCATAGGGAAATGAATCCACATGAAGTACATAGAACGTTAAAAGCTCATATGCAACACAAAATGTTAACTAAAATTGATGGTCAAGATCGAACTATATATAAAAGAAAATTTAAAAAGTGATATAAAATCCTAGAGATGAATGATAAGCTTCTTGTCGATCGGAATTTAACTGGGGCAGTTAAAAAAAAAAAAAAAATTAATTGGGAACCAGGTCTGCATGATTTTACTTGCATATTTTAAAGAAAATAATTGTCTTGACCCAAGTAAATGATACCTCACCAATTGACATTGTAGTTGTACATAAGTGGTCTCTTTGGATACGAGAGTCTAATAAGATGGCCCATTAGAAAAATATCTGATTCAAATCTTTGGACGACGCGGTTCACGCGGCTATTAGCTGTCTTTAATGACTCTCTTGTTATCCAACCAAAACGAGTGGAATGTTGAGACCACGCGACTAAAGTAGCGAGTGGGAGAAATCCGTATCCATGTTCAACGGGCTTAAGATCCATTTGAGTCAGTGAAAGTGGTGGAAGTGAGAGGAAAGCAATCATCTTTTTCTATATTTCAACGACACTTTCAACCAACACTTGTTGGGTCTTGTTGTTGTTCTGTTCTCTCTGTTTTGTTTTCATTGCTTCGACTCTTCTCTATTCTCTTTAGATCTCTTTCTTTAAAGTTCAGTCCTTTGGATTCTGATTCGATATCTTCTGCTTGGTTTTATCACTTTCTTTAGAATCTCAGCCTTTTCTTCTGATCTGGGTTTTCTCCTCTCTCTGTTTACTTTAGCTGTTTGGTTGCAGAAACTCGTGAGTGTAGATCAGTTGAAACCCCAATAAAGATTAGAAAACATAATTAGATAAACTTTTTTATAGGTTTTATTGGGGTTTTTGTCTCATTCTGAGAAATGGGTTCACAGGTGAGTCTTTGTCTCTGTCTCTCTCTCTCTCTGTTCTTGGTGGTAGTGAATCATGTGTTGACTGTTCTGAAGTTTGTAGTGATTATAAGGAAAAATAGAGCTTGTGGTTTTCTCTTTGGACTGTTCATGCAAGTAATTTCCATGGGTTGAGCTTGCTTGTAGCTTAGTTTGAGGTTACTACTTACTACTGAGTTCAAAGATATAGGTTTTGAAGAGATCAGATAATTCAATGTCTAGTAACTGAAGTGTTGTTTATACTTCTCTTTGTTAAAAAAAATCCTTTTTTTATGAAAAGAAGATTGTAATACGGAATTGTCAAATAAAGTTTTCAATGCATAACTTTAAAATCGCCAAATGAAGTCTCGCTTTTCTGGTTTATGATTGCACTTTGACACTGTTTATTCATTGCTTTTCACCTTTCCGGTATTGCACCTTAGCTTTCTTCAGACAATTTTGAGTGTGTTTTGAGTTTAACTTGCATTCATTGTTTTGTTGTTGTCTCTTTTCAGTGTTTGGATACTGCAGATTGTTAATGATGGACTGAAAAGAAACGACCTTTTCACCTGCAGGTTTCTTGTCTAGTTGCTTGAGGCTTTTGCTTTGGTAGAGTATTGAATCAGGAGTTATGAGAAGAGGTAGAGGGAAAGGAAAGAGGCAGAATGCTAGTACTAGAGAAGATCGTGGATGCGGTGAAGAAGAAGAAAAGATTCCAGCTTACAAGAGAAGAGGGAGGCCACAGAAGCCGGTGAAAGATGAAACCGAAGGAGAAGAAGAACAGATGGTGGAGAAGGATGATGATACAAACGGTTCAGTAACAAGTAAAGAAGATGTGACAGAGAATGGGAGGAAGAGGAAGAAAGCTGTAGAGTCTAAAGAGAGCAATGTGAGTGAAGAAGAGAATGGGTTAGGTTCAAAATCAAGCACAGATGATTCAGTGAAGTCATCATTGTCTATTGGGTTTAGACAAGTTGGGAGCAGAAGGAAGAACAAACCAAGACGAGCTGCAGAAGCTGTTGTTGAATGTCATGGATTTTGAAAAAGAGGTTCTTAAAATACTTTTGAAACCGCTTTTTGTCTTTTGGTGAACCACTTTTGTTGTTAGGACCCGAGTTTCATACATTGGAACTTTCATGGAGTTTTGAAACTCTTTATCCCTTGCGAACAGAGCAGAGCCTAAAATACTCTTTAATTGCCAATTGAAAATGAAACGTTTATGGCTTCTGCCTTCTATAAAAGTGGGGAAACACACAGTAAACAAAGTTTCAGAGTATGAAGAGCAGGCCCGGCCCTGATAGGAAGCTTTAGAAGCATGGACTTCCGGCCTTTGATATTATATATAGTTTTCGGCCAAATTTTTCAATAAAATTGTCTAGTGTAGTGGTGCCAAACGTATTATGTCATCGCTAACACCCTGGGTTTAAAACTTGGTAGTGTCACTTCCAGTCTTTTTATTTGAAATAGTTTCTGATCTTTGATAAGTCACGAACGGTACTGATGAAGAGTATAACGAGATGCTTACAAAATAATTTTTTATCCATAACAAAATATCTAGAAGATTTGTGAAATTGGCGTGATTAGGGGGCTTTAGGCTTTTTTCAGGTTTCTGAAAGAAAAAAAATCATTTTGCAAAACAAAAGAAAGGAACTAGATTGTTTACTAGATAAAGCAAAACACAAAAGGAATATAATCAAGAAAGTTGATACACACAGCCCAATGAAATTTCAAGTACACAGATTGTGATGGATACTGGATACATGACACCATAAATCGAACATCCCATACTCTCTTTTGAAAATAAAATTTTTGTTTCATTTATCAAGAAATTTATTACCATTGGATACTGTGAAAAAAGAACACCAAATCTGTATTTCAAAAAGATAAAAATTAAAGGAGAACAACAACTATATTTAGGAAAAAAAGCAGAAGTGAAAGTCTGACAGTGCCTAGGAACCAAGCTACTAGTTCCCTTTGAAATATATTTAGAAAAAAAAAAAGCAGAAGTGAGTTCTGAAAGTGTTCAAGAACCTACTAGTTCACTTTGAAGGAAGAGTCACATCCTTAGTTGAGTTCCAACACTCTCTGCTCTCTGCCCATAACTCTCTATTCTTTCTACTTTAGTAAACGTGATAAAATATTATTACTGTTCCTACTCTTTAATTAGTAATAATATAGTCAGCTAGCATATTTGGGGATACAACAAAATACAATCTAACCATCCATTTATAGGTCTGTGGTCAGTTTTGTATATACAAACTACAATAAAGGTTTTAGCATCATTAGGCTATTCAATTTTCATAGTTTTAAAAACCTAGTAGTAGTATTATATTTTATTTATTTAGTTTATAGAGTGCATAGCTTAGATTTTTTCATGGGAGTTCATGTTCCCTGGTCTCATTTAAGGATATCATTATGTACGTTAAAGAAGGAAGAATAAAGATGTATTCTCATCTCTTTTAATTTGTGTGTTATAATAATAAGTTCACTACTAGAAAACCACCAAAACGCACACCAACAATGCCCAAAACGCAAACGCTAATATTCCGTAGCTGTCGTGGCCTAGTATCAATCACTCTTGAGTGTCTCTTCTTTTGTCAGCTTCTCTCTCTCTCTCTTCTTTCTATCTTTTTAAAAGATAGCAACAACTGAAACCAGCAGAACCACCACATTTTCTTTCCTTTCTTCTCATTTGTCCTTTCTATTTCCAGGCTAAGTTCTTACATACAGAGAGGGAGAGAGAGATTAGCAAAAGCATCTCTTTCTCTGTCTGAGTAAGAGGAAACCAAAAACACTAACCATGGAGTTACTAATGGGTTCTGGTCAGGACCAGCCCCAGTCGGCTGGTTCCTCGTCTACACTAAGTGGTGGACTCAGGTTTGGTCAGAAGATCTACTTCGAGGATGGATCCGGAGCCGGGTTAAGCAAGAACCGTGCTAATAATACTGGTCGTAAGTCGATGACAGCTAGGTGCCAAGTGGAAGGTTGTAGAATGGATCTAAGCAATGCTAAAACTTATTACTCGAGGCACAAAGTTTGTTGTGTTCACTCTAAGTCATCTAAAGTCATTGTCTCTGGTCTTCACCAAAGGTTTTGCCAGCAATGTAGCAGGTTTTTGCTTCTTTCTTTTCTAACCCAAAGCTTTTAAACACTTTTTCTAGTCTTGTCCCCTTTTTGAGCTTTTGTATTGTTTGCTTTGGCTCTTAACGTCTTTGAAGAGTTCTTATGAATATAACTTTACAGCTAGTTATTATGTGATCTCTTGTCTCTTGTATCTGAAGATAATAATATGAATTATTATGTTGCTTTTTTCTCTTTACATCATTCAGGTTTCACCAGCTTTCTGAGTTTGACTTAGAGAAACGAAGTTGTAGAAGACGGCTCGCTTGTCACAACGAACGGCGAAGAAAGCCTCAAGCAACAACCACTCTCTTGACTTCTCATTACTCTAGCATCGCTCCATCTCTATATGGTTAGGTTTCTAAAACTTAGTTACTCTTTTCAGCTCAATGTGTCTTGAGAACAAGTTCTTGATTCTTGTTTTTGGTGAGACAGGGAATGCCATTAGAAGCGTTTTGGGAGATCCGACTTTGTGGTCGACCGCAAGAGGGTCTTCTGCACCGTGGCAGATTAACCCGGAAAGGGAAAGCCATCATCAGCTGATGAATATCATCTCATTTGGAAGCTCAAGCTTTACTAATAGCACAGACTCGAGCTGTGCTCTCTCTCTTCTGTCAAACTCAAACCGGAACCAGCAGGAACAACAACCACTACAGACAGCAACCAATGCATGGCGACCATCTTTAGATTTCGACTCCATTGTTGCTGATAGGGTGACAATGGCTCAGCCACCTCCCGTTTCAATCCAGAATCAGTACTTGAACCAAACTTGGGAGTTCATGTCAGGCGAAAAAAGCAACGCACATTGTATATCTCCTGTTTTGGGACTGAGCCAAATCTCTGAGCCAGTTGACTTTCAGACAAGCAATGGCGCCACAATGAGTGGAGTCGAGTTGAGTCTTCATCAGCAGGTCCTGAGGCAATACTTGGAGCCAGAGAACACAAGAGCTTATGACTCTTCCCATCAACATTTCAATTGGTCTCTTTGAGTCTTCTTCTCTTTCATTCTCCACAGAATTGTTCTTGAAGAGCCTTACCTGTGGAAGATTACTACTAAGACTCGATGATCTCAAGATCTTATCAAATTATATGTTCTATGCTACTTAAAATTAGACAATGATGCCAGAAAATGGCCTTTGATTTGGATATTATTTTAAGGTTTTGGTTCTTGATCGTTAAGCCATTTGTTTTCACACATTGTTTTGTTCCCATTCAACAGAAAGCACGTTTACTTAGTCCAAGAATCAGATCAAAACATCATCATCATTAACATATATTGTTAATCAAATCAGAGTTCCACAAGCTACATCCTTTTATCGCCCTACTATCTATGAAAGCATGAGTAATATGGCAATTAGCAATTCCTTCAGAGTGTATCTCTTCACCTACCTGCTTATGCAACTGCAGACTGTGTACATAACGAGGGAATATTCAACCTGACTTGAAGCTCCTGCAGACATGAATTGTGTTTTAAGAGCTTCCAAATCTATAGCACTGTGACTTATCTAGTGATCATCCTCATTAACTCCAGGGCAATTGGAAAGAAGAGCTTCACTCGTTTCATACTGATTCACACATGTAAAGAAACTTTGTCAGTATAACTTGAAACTAAGCACTGATGACAGAAGGCTTATGAACGCATTCAATTACCTGAAACCCACAAAAAGGGCAATACCGATGTTCATCCCTCAGTTTCATTAATATCTCCTGCAAGTCCTGCAACCAGTAAAAGCTAAAACAGTCACACACAAGAACATAAAAGAACAATGTTGAGAACTAGAGAACATACCTCTTCAGTGATCACCTCCTCTTCTTCCTCTTCTTCACCAACCTTACCATCTTCATCTCCCTCCTTTTTCTTCTCCGGAACAACTTCGACATTCTCAAGCTGATCAAGAGCAGCCTTAGCCTTCCTAAAGTTAATCACAACCCTCTTATTACGCCACTGAGACTTCTGCCTATCCCCAAAATCCTCCAACATTTCCTCAACTTTTCTCTTCTCATTCTCCGCCTCAACCCCTTCTCTTTTCTTCTTCTCCTTGTGTGGATCCTCTCTCCCCACACCGGCTCTGGATCTTCGAATATCCACGGTCACGGGCTCAGCCCTACCTGACCCTTCTTTACCAAGAGCAGTGCCTGGCTTGTAACCCATTTGCTTCAACAGCTTAAACCCTACGTTAGACTCTCCAATGGGAGTGTCTTCTATACGAGCTAATGTCTGTGCATCCTCTTCTATTTGGTTCCTCTCTTTCTCCAGTCTACGCCGCTCGTGCCAAGGGAGATTCTTTAGCTTCTTACGAGATGGTTCAACGGCTACAGTTTTCTTTTCAGATTCCTGAAAAAAGCATTCAGATGATAAAGTTGAAAACTTTGAAAAACAGGATTCCAAATCACACATTTTTGTCTAGGGTAAAGTTGAAGACTTTGAAAGTACCTTTCTTTTGGTTTTCTGCTTAAGTTCAGGTGGAATGAACTGAGATAGATCTCCCATGTAATCATCGTTCTCTTCTTCTTCTTCGTTTTTCGATGCTTCCCCTCCGAGCCCAGTCAAGTTTCTCGTCGAATCTGCCATTGCCGACGGAGCTTGACTGAGAGGATGGGACAGAAGGAGAAAGAGAATGAGAGTAATTGTTAATGGGCTTTATAATGAGGCCCAATAAGGATTATATGTATCTAACTTGGGCTTTCTCTGGCTCTGTTGTTTCCTTGCTGATGAAGGTGAACATCTAAAACAGAATCTGTTTTACTGTTTGCATCTCTCGCTTCTTTGAGTTCCCTAAGGCAAGTTAAGGGCTGTTCGTTTGGTTGCCGCAGGTACCGGCGGCAGCGGCAGCGTCAACATTCGGCGTCAACTCTGTTCGCTGACGCCCGCGAATTCAACGCCACGCCCTTGCCCTTAATTTTAAACCCGGTCTTACGAATCTCTCTCGTATCTCTCTCTCTCTCTCTCTCTCTCTCTCTCTCTCTCTCTCTCTCTCTCTCTCTCTCTCTCTCTCTCTCTCTCTCTCTCTCTCTTCTTCTCTTTGTTTTCACCTCCTTCACCTGATTCTGCTGCGAAAACAAGGGGTAAATGTTCGTAAACTTTATCAATTTCTTCTGCTTATAACCTAATTGATGAGTGTGTTGCAGAGTAAAACCGCCATTTCAAGCAGTGGTTTATGTTTAATTACAAGGCTATGGTGGTTTAAGATTTACCAGTTTAGGTTTAGCAATGGCACCGAGAGACATTGATTGGTTTATGGGTTTATGGGTTTATGGGTTCAAGTTAAAATGATAGCTTTATGGGTTTCTCTTTGTTGATGAAATGATGATAGCTTTATGGTTTATGGGTTTATGGGTTCAAGTTAAAAGAGCGTGTTGTTTTGTGTTGTTGTTTAAAACTTGTGCTCTGTTTTAATCTTTGATTGCTTCTCTGTGTTGTTGACTCACCATGATAATATTTATCATATCACTAACCCAAAAGTGGCCATTACTTGCTCGAATTTAAGGATCATAAAACACGTATTTCAAGTAGTTGTGTCGTCTGATATTTTTTTTTTCTGAACAAAGAATTTTATATTGTTTTAGATGTTTAGATGTTTGATGAAGTGATGAACTTTAATTTTTTTTTTCTGAACAAAGAATTTTATATTTTTTTCAGAGTATTTGAAGTCTTAATGCTTGTATGTGCATCTTTTCTGCAGGTTTTAGGCATTAAGTTCACTCTCTACTGTTCCTCTCACTCTTAAGATGTCGATGCCAAAAGATGTAAGTTTCTCTCACTGTCTTTAGGTTGTATGGAACTGCCTTTAGGTTGTATGGAACTGTCTTTAGGTCTTTTAGGTTGTATGCTTAAGGATCTGTGTCTTGCTTTGGTGTGTTTTAGAATTGGAAACCTGAGGAAACTAGATATTTTTTCCAACTCTACGCGGAAGAGAGAAAAAAAGGAAATAAGGTTGGTCAGCAAATGAATAAAGTGGGGAAAAAGAACATCATGGATGCGTTTGAGTTGAGGTTTAAGAAGGGATTTTCTGATTGGAAGAGGGACTACAAGAACAAGTACGACAGCAGAGAAAGAAATACATCAAGATTAAGATGCTGACTCAAAACAGGACAGGGCTTGGGTATGACAACCTGGGAAAAATTCTCATGTCGATGATTGGTGGAATGAACGTGAAAAGGTTAGTTTCACATTCTCTTATATGAACTTAGCTGTTAATTATTTCACATTATCCTATCACTGACTTACTTTTTTTGTTAAATAGGAATGTTCGGGATTAGAAGAAGCATACACAAAGAGATTGATAATATGGATATGTATGAAGCGGAATTCGTAGTGTAGTAGTAACTGGAGCTGAAGGATGGAGCTCAACATGGAGAAGCCAGTTTGACTTCTAGAGTGGGTGAAGATAATGGTGATGATGAAGTTGATTCTCAGCCAGCAGCAGAAACTCAAGCACCGAGGCAGAAACACAGCCACAAGCCCAGCCAAACTCAGCCAGCGACTCAGACTCATTCGGAAGTTCAAGAGCAAAAGAAGGCGTAGGAGAAGGACACAATTGTAGAAGCTTGTGTGAAACGAACTGAAGCTCTCGAGGTGAAAACAATATGGCAGCTGGATGTTGGAGCCAAGAAGCTTTTAGTATTGAAAATGTGTTGGAGATATTGTATGCTTTGCCTGAAGTGAGAGAATGGTCTCCACTATATGAAGCAGCGATGGAAGTTCTCATAGATAATGAAGGAAACCGAAGAGCTTTTGTAACAATGAAGACAGATGAAGCTAAAGTTAGGTTTCTAGAGCTTAGGACTAAGATAAAACGTGGTGATGACTAGTATGTGATCTTGATGGAACTAGTATGGAGCTTAGGACTAGTCTTTTGTGATCTTGCTGGAACTACTATGGAGTTTAGGATTATGCATCTTTTGTGATCTTGTTGGTTTGATCTTTGTATGAACTCTGCCTTTTGTGGCTTTATATATATATGCTCTTTTTTATTTTCTTTACTTGCTGTATTTATAATTGTGTAAAACAGGCTTGGACCATTTTGTTAGTAAAACAGGTTGCTTTCGTTGATCTTTACAAGTTCTTTTGGTGCTGATTATAATCTTATACATTGTTTTGTAGATGCTTGAAAGATGGATTTTGCAAGATGAAGATGGAGATTATGATGATGAACTTGGTTTATTTGATGTGCCTATTACTGAGAGATTGAGTCATAGAACGATCGAGGAGCGGATGGCGTCATGTTCAACAGCTTATGTATGAATCTGATCAGCGGTTACGACATTCTTCGCATGAATCGAAGACGTTTGAAGCTTTATGCAAGATGCTAGCTCAGCGATATGGATTGGAAGAGTCTCACCATGTCTACCTTGAAGAATCTGTTGCGATGTTTCTCGAGACTGTTGGTCAAGATAAGACGAAGCGGGATATTGCTGCGAGGTATCAAAGATCATTAGATACGGTACAAAGGAAGCTTGATGATGTCTTGAGTGCTATTCTCAAGTTTGCAGTGGATACATTAAGACCACAGGAAGGCGAGTTTGGAAGAGTAAGTCCTGTTTTGAGGAATGATGATCGGTATTGGCCTCATTTCAAAGATTGTATCGGAGCACTTGATGGAACGCATGTCCCGGTTCGTCCTCCAAGTCAAAATGCAGATGCATACAGAGGAAGCAAGATCCGACAATGAATGTTCTTGCTATATGTAACTTCGATATGAAGTTCATATATGCATATGTCGGTACTGGTAGAGCACATGATACGAAGGTTTTGACTCATTGTGCGAGAAACGAGGCTTCTTTTCCACATCCTCCTCCTGGAAAATATTATTTAGTTGACTCCGGATATCCGACCAGGACAGGGTATCTTGGTCCGCATCGTAATATGCGATATCATCTTGGTCAATTTGCTATAGGAGGACCACCTTAGTCTAGAGAGTTGTTTAACCGAAAGCATTCAGGTCTGCGATCGTGATTGAGAGGACATTTGGAGTATGGAAAGCAAAATGGAGGATGTTGGATCGTAAGCATCCAAAGTATGGTCTGGTCAAGTGGATTAAGATGGTGACAGCGACGATGGCACTACACAACTTCATCGTGATTCACATCGGAAGATCATGATTTTGTACAGGCAAAATGGTGATGATGGACAAGGAGAAAGAAGAAGCTGATTGTGGCGGTGATGAAGAAGAAGTGATGATGATGATGATGATGATGGTGGTGGTGGTGGTAGTGGTGGACATATTGTATATGAACCCACAGTGATAGAGCGATGGAAGATTTGCGATAACATCACAAATGAATATGGTAGAGTCGTTTACGTATTAAATGTTTGAGATTTGATTATATAAGTTGCTTATAACTTTAATTATCATATAAATGCAATATTTATTTAAGACTTGATGTATTTTTTATCAATCAACTTATGTAATATTTAGCTTTTATTTTTGATACATATTTTGAAGTATTATTTTTATAATTTAGCTTATGATATATTGTTACATTTGTATAATTGACCAAAAATTTATTACCAAGTAAACATAATATTTTAATTGATGTAAATATATTTAAACCACATTTTTATTTATTTAAATACAATTTACAAAATTAAAAAAAAAAAAAAAATAGCCACAACGTCTGACAAACGAACAACCCAAAAATCTGTTTCTGGCAGTGCCAACTTCCCGCCTTATAAACGAACAACAATCTGCGACAAGGCAAGGCGAAGCCATGTTAAACGAACAACAATTATCGTCATCGACGCT
Organism: Brassica nigra; assembly: GCA_016432835.1. Taxonomy (NCBI): domain Eukaryota; kingdom Viridiplantae; phylum Streptophyta; class Magnoliopsida; order Brassicales; family Brassicaceae; genus Brassica; species Brassica nigra. The sequence continues at coordinate 7,794,571 of CM028246.1, read as the reverse complement.
GCCGCTGCCGTCGACGCTGCCGCTGCCGCTACCGCCGAAACCTGCGGTAACCAAACGAACAGGGCTTTAGTACACATTTCCACTCTTCTTTCCCTTAAATGTCGCTGTTTCTGCAAATTTCATCTGCATACTCATCTTGTTGCATAGGATTAAGCTTTATCCGTACAAGAAATGATGGATCCCTCTGAAACGAGATATTTGGAAGAAGAGGATGGAACGATGATGAGGACAATCAAAGGTGATGCGACTGGTACCTCCCAGGACAAAAACATCCAAAAAAGAGTTTTGTTTTATATGTTATGACAGTTTAAGGAAGCCATCATGCTCCATCTAGAAGCGAGATTCTCAAAAGAGGACAAAAAACGAACGTCAAAAGGAACAAGGTTGAACAAGACCAAAGTAGAAACAAAGAAAATAATACTCTAAAGTAAAAGCTTTAGCGGAGTGTTCTGTGCAAGATAAGTTACGAGGTGCGTATAAGTTCCAAACTACAAATCAGAACGGTTTCTCATTTTTCTTCACTAGCAATTTGCCAAAATGATCGACAGAGCTCTACAGGAACGAGACATCTTCCACTTGGTTCATTATTTAGTCACCTTGTAGGCAGTACAGTTGCCTTATATTCCCACTTGCTGTCAAATATTCACACCAGAAACAATAGAGACAGAGTCAAAACCTAGTAATGCACATAAACTTGGGGATTGATTCCGAAAGTTCTTACCATAGAGCCAGTCTTTGAAATACACATGGAGTGCGCTTGATAGCTCCTTTTTCCGGTTTTCTTCCAGAGGCGTTTCTCTTAGCGATTGTCTTGTTTCTTCCAAGTTCTTTAGCTGATGAAAATCACAATTAAGAGAGTTAAGGAGATGCGAACAAGTGCTTCAATTATTATTTATTACTAAAGAAAAACATACGTTTTTCTGCTGAGCTGCCATATAAGCATCTGGCAATGGAAATGGATTGTCTTTAGTCGAACCAATCTCCTCGCCGCTGAACCAGTTTGGGATCTTCAACAGAGAAATTAATACCACAGGTAAACATGTGATTAGATGTTTCGTTAATAGCTTTCAACTGTTATTTTGGGTCAAACTGAGACAAGACAAATACCAAAAAGTTAATGAACTGGTCAGGGTCTACACAAGCAGCTGATTCAGCCTGTGCATCAGCAACACCGGCAGGATGGGACAGTGAATCATGTGGATCCACTGCTCCCAGAGCCAATGGTTTGTCCCATTTGTTGATCGTTGGCTCAACACCCACCTCACTCATGTGCTCCTCCAGATGAGAGTAATATGTATTATATGGAGCGACCTGGAATAAAATCAAACAGGTTTTAAGAAGCCTGTAATTACAGACGGTGTTTGTATTCTTAGTAGTAAAAGGAAACCTGCGACACCCTATAAAGCAAACATCAGACTAAAAAGGTATTTTTTAACCAATTTAATCATCAACGCCATAAATTAGTGAGGTGGCAAAACACCTAGAAAATGTTCTCATTAAACTCAGTTCACATGTCATGAAGAGCATATTAACCAAACTAAACTACTAAAAGTATATACTCTTCACTGATTTTAGCTTTATATCATAAAGGTAGTTGTGTATGCACTGTGGTGCAAGCTATAAAACTTGTAAATCAACACTGGATCTTAGAGAAAGAAGCTTCACCTGCAGCTTGTGGTTATCACCAACAATAAGTGGTCGCTGATTGACTCCCAAGAAGAATACACATTCACGGCAATTGGCGATGCACACTCGTTTGGAGGCTGCAATCACATGAACTCTCTCACAGTGCTCAACTCTTAATGCCTGAAAAAAAAAATCAGAAATAGATTAGCTGCATCTTTTAGTAAAAATCGGCAGATATTATAACCTGTTAAATGTTGCCTTAATAAGGACAATAAAGGTTGCTCAAAAAAACGGCAATAAAGATAAAGAGGAAAGGAGTGTTGTGTCCGTACCTTGCCAACAGCTCCCAGAACTATAGTCGTATCAGAACATCCATGCACAGTTGCATACCTCAATGGCGCTAAAAGATAAATAACAGAATCATGGCAATTGACAACCTGCAGAATGCACAAAACATTTAGTTGACATGAGTGCACAGAGAGACTACATGGACGCAAGTCATTTGGAGCAGGGAATAATCCAGTTATAATAAAACGCAAGTCATTTGTTCATAGCGAACCTTCACAGATCTACCCCTAAGATCAGAGGCCTGCTTAACAAGTGAAGTCTTGGAGACTCCTTCAATTAAACATGGGCCTCTACCACTAGGTGCAACCTTGTTCGGAGCAGCAGAAGCATCTGACATCGCATCATCTTGATCAGAAGCATTAGCAGGCCCGTTCTCTTTCCCAGAAATTCTCTCAGTAATGCCTTCTAAAGCGGAAGCTATGTTTTGCAGAAGCCAGTCATGCACTTGGGAAGCAGGGACTGGAACAGCGGGCATATCTGGATCAGAATTTGCAAAAAAGGGAGTAGCTTGGCTCAGTGGAGATACATCAGATCCCTTGTCACCAAACTGAACAAGAAAACCCAGGTGCTCAAAAGCCTCCATAGAGAGAACCTGAAGGATGTTAAACAAGTAAAACAGTTACTAGTTTGAACCATCATGAAATAAGAATCTAGCTGAGACTTGTGTTCTCTCTCATTCCGTCTAGAGAGACTAACATACCAATGATTCTTCTCCTTCTCCTTCCACAGGCTCTGCAAGGAGAGAAACGATGTTTGCTAAATGTTTTTGCAGATATGACAACTGATGAGCTTCATCATCTGCTTGCGATGGCATAAACCGACGGCTGTTGCTGCGAACAAGCTGCAAATGATGACAAGAAAATATAATTAGACCCATGTGACGGGAAAGTTTCTCATCGAAGAGCAATGACTAAACACTGACAAGAAAACTAGATGCTCTATTCAAAAAGACACAATAGACCAGCCCTACCACAAACAGGAGTGAGAACATGAGCGGAGACTGAAAGTCATATTACGAGAACACATATCGCATCATCACCAAATAAACCACGAGGATGGACCAACGATAATAAGGGAAAACAAAAAAAAAAGAAACAAAACTGAAACCACCAGATAACGCAGCAAGATGTCGACTATTTGATTTCAGCCTGGAAACTAAACATTTTCCCTAGAATCATCATAGAAATGGGACTAACCCCACTCCATATTTTACTGCAGAATGGAGTGGGAAATGGAGTAAACGAACAAACAAAAACGTCATTACTCCATTTAGGGATGGAGATGCCCTAACAATTAAGAGATTACTCCAAAAAGCATGTATCTTTGCACGTGTGTTTAAACACCAAGAGCAAGATAATAACTATCTTACACAGCAACATTAACATTAACATACTTATTACGAACATGTATTTGAAGCCATAAGTATATATCCATTTAGAATGCCAACATCTCCTCCACTAGGTTTATTACGAACATATATTCAAACATTATCAATTCAAAGAACCGCCAAAGCTTCAGGTACATCAAACCAAAAAACTTCAACTTGCATTGCCAAATTAGAGTTAATGTCAATGCAAATTGGAAAGGAAATGATTCTCTAATCCTGTTACTAGAGCTACCACGAACCAAATAGATCACTGAATATTTTACTAGATACACATTATATGATTAAAGGGCAACAAAAAAGTAAGAAACTTTGCCTGAATTGGCGACAACGCAGACAAGTACCCATCAAAAGCTGAAGTCGATGGCCACACATCAGCCACCGCCGCAGAATCCTTATGCGTCCGAGGGAGCAACTTCTTATACGATTGAATGTACAGAAACAAAACCAGATCCCTCAAATCAGCTCCCACGGAATCGACTTCCTCCGGTTTAGCCCTAACCAGAGGGTCAGACTCGGAATGGAGCACCGAGCCGAGAGTCTCGAGAACGAGACGCGCGTGGTCTTCGGAGATCTGGAGGATGTCGGCGATTGCGGTCGATCCGACGCGGTTATTAGAGGCGGCGTCGGTTAGCTTCTGCTTGACGGGAGCTAGGGTTTGGATCGGGTCGGTGAAGGCGAGCTTTTGGATCGGGAGGAGTCCGTGCTCGAAAGAGACGCGTCTTGGATGGATTAGTGGATTCGGATTCGGATTTGGTACCGGGTCGGGCGCTGAAGGCGGTAGTGATTCGTCAGTCATGGTTCGTCGTGAAGTTTGCAGATCTTTCTTTTGGGTGATGAATAATGGCATTGAAGAGGGAAGGGGAGAGAGAGTGAGTGTGATATAGTGCGCGCACGTGTATGGTAATTAATCTACGCCTTGTTTTTTTGGTCGTTGGATTTACGAGTATATTAACCTTGGATCCGAGGAATGCCACGTCAGACGAGCAATGAATGCATTTCGCATTTAATTTTTTTGGGTTCGTTTTATTTGCTCGGCAGCTATTATTGCATTTAGTTAGGGGATAAGAATTGTTACGAAAAGTAAAAGGTGATCAATTGATCATCATAGTTCATAAACTTATAGCTAGTAGTTTAAGAAAGAGACAATTAATACTTTATTACCTAAAAAATCATGTTGATAACAACACTGTGTTTATATATCTTCTCATTGTTGAAACTTTATGGTCTATGGAGGTTTATGGGAAAGAAAATGAAAAAAACTAAGTTTCAGCAGACCGGATCACAAAAAAGAACACATAACTGGCATTGCAAATTGCAATCTATAATTTTCCGTTTGTTTAATTAGTAAAAAATGTTCTTGAGACATCTAGTGGACACAATCAACTTTGGGAAGATTGGGTTACCATAATCAGTTAGACTAAGCTAACATTGTGTCTTAATAGTAAATCGTGGAGGTCACGAACAGTACGTTAGTACCTATTTAGCACAATGTACAGCATTGTTGCAGTCCAGATGTGAATGGTGACATGACTCGTTACAATAGCGTAATATTTTGATTAGGGTTGAGCATTTTATTCGTTAAATTTGATTTGATTCGTTATTCGTTTTGATTCGATCCGAAAAATCTGAATATCCGTAAGTCTTCGAAGCAAAGCAAATATTAAAAATCACTATCCGTTAAAAATGAAACAAATCACAAATACTAAAAAAATTAGAGACGAATATCCGATCCGCTCCAACTTTTATATAAATAGTTATATATCTATAGTTAAATAGAATTTTAATGTATAATCTTATAAAATTATATTTATAAAATGACTTATAAAAATGTAATATGAAGAAAACTATTTTAGTTAAATAGACCCGGATCCTGCTACCTATTTCAGAAATATTAGTCTTCAATATTTTTGTGCTGATCCAATCCAGATGGTCACTAAGCACAAACAATTCAAGGAACTTTGCTTGGCTAATGACAATCCTGAAGCCCATTACATCGAAGGATTACTTCAGTTCTTCCTCGAAGATAACATAGGCAACGGCCTTTATCATTTACGGCAATCGTCAAATGGGAACAATGAAAATGGTACGTATCTTTATGGGTTGTTAAATCTTGCTTTAGGTAAATATCGTAAGGGTAAGAAGTTTTTAGATAAATTCAATTGGCGCGACAATATCTCAACCTCCGACGATCATTGTTGGGAAAGAATCAAGAACTCACTACGTGATATCCGTATTGAATGGATGCATGACTACTATACGAACATGGTCAATCTTCAACCATGGCCCCACTGCCATCCTCAAGATAACATAGCTTTAATATGCAACAAATGTTACTACTACAAGAGGCTTAACCAGTTATATGAGTTTGCTATTAAAGATGACTAATAAAAGTAGTGATATGTGGTTTCTCTGTTTTTTCTATGCAATGTGTGTTTAAATTTGTATTTTGAGTTCTTTGTCTATGTAATCTACTTTGCTACTTTGTTTGTGGACTTGTGTTACATGTTTAAATGGAAATGTTGAATGCTTTTGATGAAGATGTATGTTCTTTAGACTGAAGCCTCTTTATGAAATCGTTTGTTTGAGAATATTATGTAAAAACCTGACTCGCTTGAACAAAGCCTCTGTATGAAATCATTAGTTTGATTTAGTATGTTTTTTGTAGAATTTAATTAAAACTAACAAAAACAATGCATATATAATAACAAAAAAACTTAAGATTGTTACTTTGGTGTTTTTTTTCTACCAAGTATTTCATTTCAATAAGATTGTTATTCTTTAGATTTACAGAAACGCATGAATTATGTGTGGTCATTTAAAACAATATCGAAATAAAGCCTCTGTTATATAACACTGACATCGCTGAGCCATATTTTAAAAGCATCTAAACTCAAACAATGTTCACCAGCATCTTAAATCAATGCTCCGTAATCTAAAACCAGGTTTCCGTAATCTAAAAACTTATTCTATACTGTCCTATTCTTTTCAAATTACTAACCGTATTATAACTCTGTTCTCCTGTAAACATTGAAGTCCTTTTTGCATCTTCATATCTGGTACTTGCTTCTCTCCATCTCTAATATCCTGCGTCAAATTTTTTAAAGCCAACTATATGAGCATATGTTGATTGTACTAAATGATGATCTACTTTTCCTACTTATGTTTACTAACTGATTAGTGTGCCTTCCCTTTGTTATAACTCATCTCTCTGTCACCTTCACCATGACTCTGCCTGAGATTTTCTATTTATCACTTTTTCCCCCGGTCCTGTCTCTTAAAAAAAAGTTGTTGTATCATCAAACTATTTTCGTCAACAGAATACTATAGATTAGAATTACTTTTTCATATAACAAAGATCTTAGATAGTGACGAACTCATGATAATTATAATGAACCATTCCGCGAACAAGTCAGAGCTTATAACGATTATTTATTAAGATGTCTCCATTATTAAACCGGGGACAAGTTTAAACTGCCCGATAGAAAGCTCTTCGCATGAATCCCTTAGACCATTGAAAAAAAAATCAGAACACATAATATAAAACAATGAATCGTAGCAAACAAATTACAACCAAAATCTACAAAATCTTACGCTTTTGTTGATATATTTTGATGTTGTCAATAGATCTACCCTCTATCATCCTTCGAGAGAGAAATTCACCCACCTTTTAGGAACACATCGATACAAGACCTACGGCACCGTCAATCAGATCTGTAGAAGAAAAGGAACTTTCTACGGGAAAAAAAAGTCATCGAAACATAATTGTTTCTGTTTCTTTTCCCGGAAATAAAATTTGATATGGGCTTTCTTTAATGGCTAAAGCCCAATACGTTTTAATAAAATTTTGTTTCGTTTTAATTTGATATAGTTCACTATTTTTTGGTTAGATTTTCCATTTTGTGTAATTTTCAATTTATTTTTTCTGTTTATAAATAATTATATAAATTTAGATAAGCAGTACAATTATTTTCTTTTAAAATTTTTTACAAGCACGAAATATAGAGTATAGTTTGATGAAACACAGAAAATATAAATCCAAATACTCTATTATTTTACATTTAAGACTAAATCTCTAAAATTGTACACTAAATAAAAGGATTAAGGTTGACAAAAAATTAAAATCAAAACAAAAGGATGAATACTTTTATTAGAACTCAAGAACCTATCAAATTATTAACATGAATGATGTAGTACAACTAACCATAATATATTTTCAATAAATATTAATAAACTCTTTTCTTATTAAATTATTGACTACACACAATTTTGAAATAATTTAATAAAATACCCTAAATAAAACAAACATTTAATATTTAACAATTAATTGTATAATTTGCCAACTATAAGTACAAATAAAAACTCACACAAGAGAAAGAATACAACTAATAGACTTAAATTGGACACTAAAAACATGAAGAAGATACACTACATATCGCAACTCAATAGCCTGTCAAAAATGGTCACATAAATGATTTTGTCAACTAACAAAAACATAAAATTATGAAGAATATACATTCGTGCGGGCGCGCGGATCAAAAACTAGTTGTGTCTTAATAGTAAATTGTGGAGGCCACGAACAGTACGTTAGTACCCATTTAGCACAATGTACAACATGGTTGCAGTCCAGATGTGAATGGTGACATGACTCGTTACAATAGCGTAGTATTTTGAGTACCCATTTAGCAACACAACAGGATTGCATTCCAAATGTTAGTGGTGAATTGGTGATATGACTCGTTACAATTAATAGCATAGTATTTTGACAAGTGGTTACAATTTTTTAGCACACTGATTACGTTTTAATGGAGATTAAATAAAGTTTTATTTTAGCAACTTCGTTTTCTTATGACACTTCTCCGATTATTATTGAACTCAAAGATTGTGTAAATATAAAGAACTTATCTAAATAAGTTAAGTTTAACTTGGGAATCAAGTTATCTTCAAGTTTACTTTCAACAATTATTACCCTACAAGTTTTGATTGTAATCGTAGTTGGTATTAAATGGTGGATTGAAAATCACCAAGTCGAAGCTCAACAAATCCGAGCGCAGCATGAGCAACACGTTTAGTTTGCATGTATTATGAAGTTCTTTCTTTTCACCTTTCTAAACTACTAGTACTGTTACTGTTATCGTGTAAACCACTACCAAATACTTTAGGGCTTTATGATTCTTATATTATTTCCGAATACTTGGAGAAGAAGCATTCACTTATAGTCGCACATCGTAAAGATAAAACGACGAAAAAGAGAGAAAAAGACGGCCTCTTCGCAATAAAAGGTTCCAAGTATTAAGCATTAAAAAATCTAAAAAACTTAGGTGTTAACATGAGCAATGAGTAACATAGCAAACAAAATAAGTACAAACCGAATATTAAGAACGGGCAACGGTTAGAAACTCATATGGCGTGTAATAACTACTATAGATGCCCAATCCATGTTTCGTAGAATCATAGGAATAAATATATCGAACAAATGCTTAGTAAAAATAAATATATCGAACAAATAAAAATAGACATAGATATAGACATTTTGTCCGTATACCAATTTGGATTCATATAGCTTGGTTGCTAACTACTTATTTTTATTGCAAATTAGTTGTTGGAAAAAGATAGTCTTCTAGTTTCTTAAAAACAAGTCCGAAAGTGTTTGATGATTTGTATTTTCATTTTTCAAGTTATACCTAATCAAGTAAATACCTAACTTTCTAACTAAAAAAAAAGAAGAAGTAAATACCTAACTAGAAGAGTTCGCTTGCGTGTTTTAAACTTATAGTCCATCTTTAATCCATGCCTTTGTTTTTGTAATTTAACTTTTTTTACCAAGAACTGGTCAATAACAATGTATGAACCGAATGTTTTTATGTTTTAAACAAAACTAATGCAAATAAAACTCCTCGTTTTTTCTTGTTTTTGTTCTCCTAAAGACATCACGATGTTTTTTCTTTTGTAAAATAGTCTCTCTTTAATTTATATAAACAGAAAAGAATACATTTTGTAAAGAAGCAAAGGTAGTGACCAGCAAAGCACATGACAAGAGAGAAATCCTTTTCACAAGAGATGATAAGCACATGTCCTACATAAATACATATATATATATATAGATATATATATATATATATATATATATATATATATATATATATATATGGAATTATGATTGTAGACATTTAACGTAAATTGTGAAAACAAGAATCACATAGATAACAAAACATTTTGATTGTGACTGTTTTTCTTTATGAATGCAATCTCGCAACCTTTTTTGTCTGGTAAAGAAGTAATGATGCAACTTATAGAAATTTTTGTATCATTAATCCTTTTTACACAATATAGTGTTGTAAACCCCAATAATATTTTTTTTTTTTGGTCAAAAAACCCCAATAATATTTATTTTTATACTTGCTACAGCTTAATTAGTTCAACAAAGCAAAAAAAAAATTACTATAGGAAAACTAAACAATGTATAAAGTAATCATCTAATTCACGCAAGTTAAAACAAGGACATGACTACAAGGTAAATACGTCAACTACCACCGAAGAACCAAGAACCAATATAGATTCGAGTTCACAAACAAATTACCCATTGATAAATATTGGGCCATAAATAATTTTTTATCTAGCAAAAAAAAAAGTCAGGGTCCAGTCAATGCAGTCATACGGCTTTTTTGTATATATCAAAAACTTTTTTGTATATATCAAAACGAGAGGATGCAGAACATAGAGGAATCCAATGACTTCTGCTTCATCTACACTACCAGTTTTTTTATAAAAGAAAAAATCTGATTCTTGTGCCATAATTTAATCAGATAAACTTGCATTATACAAATAATCTGCGCTTTCAGATGATAATAACGAGGATTATTTCAGTTCAACTAATATTTTATTACGGAGAAAAGACGACCGCCGTTGAAAGACTACGTTTAAACCGTCGCCTCCTCTCCACACGTGTGAGATTCAAAACAGAGAGGTATGTCTTGCGTGATTTTACGTGGACCCCATACTCTACTGTATTATTATTAGTTTGAGATTTCTGTAAGAAAAAAAAGTGGAAACTGTAGAAAAAAGCAAAAGAGAAGAAGACAACAAACAAGTGAGCCACAAAAGCTTTCCCTTTTTTTTTTCCTCTCACTCCTCTTCAATGTTTCTCTCTCTACAAAAGAGAAGTTGCCCTTTCCTAGTAGCGCCTATCCTCCTCTGCCTTTACTAGTCGTCTCTAATTGTTTTTTTTTTCTCTTTTGTTATTTGGTTGAAAAAAACGAGGAAGAGGAAGAAGACTCTCTCTAGTCTTTGCTTATTCAAGATGGAGATTTCCTCGCCTGCGTAACTCTTCTCCTCACCCCAGAGATCTTGTTGTATAGTCCTTTTCCGAAGATCTAAGGTTTGTATAGTTAGATTTCAGTTTTTTACTGCATTTTTTCCGTGGATTTAGTTTCAGCATTCTAGATCTTTGTTAATGGTTGATTTATTTACTGTTTTTTTTCACTTTGTCCTTTTCTGTATTAAGTATCTCTCATTAATTCGAGGACAAAAAAATTGAAAGAAGAGATTTGTGAGTTTCAAAGTTTTTTTTTTGAAGTAAAAATCATCCGACAGCGTAACTCCTGCTCTCTGTAATGGTTTATGGTTTGTGTTTCCGATGTTTTTTTTTTTTAAAGTTGTGTTCTTTCGATATATAGTGAACTAAACGATGAATAAAGATTCACGATTTTGTGCCGTTAGATTCTGCTTCGGAGATGCTAACGAGGTTGTTTATGATCTAGAAAATGCGTTGCTTTATTCGAGATTCTTTTTTTTTTTAATTATTTTATTTTCCTGCATTTATCTCACTTTACTCTTTCTCTTGGCTTTTTAGTTCTTTAACTCTTCTTCAAATGGTGTTGTTTGTCACAGATCTAGTGCTTTGAAGTGGAGTAGTAGTAGCTGAAACACACAATCTCTGTAAGTCTAGTTATCTTTGTTATACCTTCTTTAGCTAGTGAATATGAATGTTTTTAATAAAAAGTGTTCCTTTCCCTGTTTGAACTGTGTAGGAGCGTTGTGTAGTGTGTTCTCGTGAGCAAGCATGATGCAGAGACCACCTCCTGAAGATTTCTCCCTGAAGGAGACGAGACCACATCTCGGCGGTGGAAAAGTCACCGGAGACAAGCTCACCAGCACTTATGACCTCGTCGAGCAGATGCAGTATCTCTACGTCCGTGTGGTCAAAGCCAAGGAGTTGCCCGGTAAAGACTTAACCGGAAGCTGCGACCCTTACGTCGAGGTTAAGCTAGGAAACTACAAAGGAACCACACGTCACTTCGAGAAGAAGTCCAACCCCGAGTGGAACCAAGTCTTCGCTTTCTCCAAAGACAGGATCCAAGCTACTTTCCTCGAAGCCACTGTCAAAGACAAGGACGTCGTGAAAGACGATTTGATCGGTCGTGTTGTGTTTGACTTGAACGAGGTGCCTAAGAGAGTTCCTCCCGACAGTCCTTTGGCGCCTCAGTGGTACAGGCTTGAGGGCAGTAAAGGAGAGAAAGTCAGAGGGGAGCTGATGCTTGCGGTTTGGTTCGGTACTCAAGCTGATGAAGCTTTCCCTGAAGCTTGGCACTCGGACGCTGCGACGGTTAGTGGAACCGACGCTCTTGCTAACATCCGCTCCAAGGTTTACCTCTCTCCCAAGCTTTGGTACCTAAGGGTTAACGTCATCGAGGCTCAGGATCTGATACCGAGTGATAAAGGGAGATACCCTGAGGTTTACGTGAAGGCTATAGTGGGGAACCAAGCGTTGAGGACGAGAGTCTCGCAGAGCAGGACTATTAATCCCATGTGGAATGAAGATTTGATGTTTGTTGCAGCTGAGCCGTTTGAGGAGCCTTTGATTTTAAGCGTTGAAGACAGAGTCGCTCCGAACAAAGATGAGGTGTTGGGGAGATGTGCGATCCCGTTGCAGTATCTGGACAGGAGGTTTGATCATAGGCCTGTGAACAGCAAGTGGTTTAACCTCGAGAAGCATATCATGGTCGATGGGGAGAAGAAAGAGATCAAGTTCGCTAGCAAGATTCACATGAGGATATGTTTGGAAGGAGGGTACCACGTTCTTGATGAGTCTACGCATTACAGCAGTGATCTTAGACCAACGGCTAAGCAGCTGTGGAAGCCTAACATCGGTGTGTTGGAGCTGGGGATACTGAATGCGACTGGTCTGATGCCTATGAAAGCTAAAGATGGTCGTGGAACCACGGATGCTTACTGTGTGGCGAAGTACGGACAGAAGTGGATTCGAACTCGGACTATCATCGACAGCTTTACACCGAGATGGAACGAGCAGTACACTTGGGAGGTTTTCGATCCGTGCACTGTTGTCACCGTTGGGGTTTTTGATAACTGCCATCTCCATGGAGGAGGTGAGAAGAACGGTGGAGCAAAAGATTCAAGAGTTGGGAAGGTGAGAATCCGTCTCTCTACTCTCGAGACTGATAGAGTCTACACACACTCATACCCTCTCTTGGTGCTTCATCCTAACGGAGTCAAAAAGATGGGAGAGATCCACTTAGCTGTAAGGTTCACTTGCTCTTCCTTGCTCAACATGATGCATATGTACTCACTCCCTCTGTTACCGAAGATGCATTACATCCATCCTTTAACGGTTAGCCAGCTTGATAACTTGAGGCACCAAGCGACTCAGATCGTGTCGATGAGGCTTACCAGAGCAGAGCCGCCTCTGAGGAAAGAAGTGGTTGAGTACATGCTTGATGTTGGTTCTCACATGTGGAGCATGAGGAGAAGCAAAGCGAACTTTTTCAGGATCATGGGGGTTTTGAGCGGGTTGATAGCAGTGGGGAAGTGGTTTGAACAGATCTGCAACTGGAAGAATCCAATCACAACAGTCTTGATCCATCTCCTGTTCATCATCCTTGTCCTCTACCCTGAGCTGATCTTGCCCACCATCTTCCTCTACCTCTTCCTTATCGGTGTTTGGTACTACCGCTGGAGACCGAGGCATCCTCCGCACATGGACACGCGTCTCTCTCACGCTGACTCGGCTCACCCTGACGAGCTTGATGAAGAGTTTGATACTTTCCCTACTTCGAGACCGTCTGATATTGTCAGGATGAGGTATGACAGGTTGAGGAGTATCGCTGGGAGGATTCAGACAGTTGTTGGTGATCTTGCAACGCAAGGAGAAAGGCTTCAGTCTCTGCTGAGCTGGCGTGATCCGCGTGCAACCGCGCTGTTTGTTTTGTTCTGTTTGATTGCTGCAGTTGTTCTCTATGTGACACCTTTCCAGGTTGTGGCGCTTCTCGTTGGGATCTATGTTCTGAGACATCCGAGGTTTAGGTACAGGCTACCGTCAGTGCCTCTCAATTTCTTCAGGAGGCTTCCTGCTAGAACTGATTGCATGCTCTGAGCTCAAAGAAGAACTGCCATCTCTCTCTCTCTGATCTTCCTTCCCATCTTGAAGAAACTTCCTCCAAGAGTTGTTAATTTGTTTTGTTTAAGTCTCGTGTCATGAATCTTTATCTTGGTGGTTATTATCATCTCTTATTTCGTTTATAACATTATCAAGACTTTTGTTTGATTGTAGTTAATCAGTCTCTGTGTGATTTTGATGTTCTTTGTTCTGGTTAGTTAGTTAACCAGTCTCTGCATCTCTGGTTTTTACAAGAACTCTCAAGTAGATCAAAGTAATTACAAAAAATCCTAAGTAGAACAAAGTTGTGTAATACATTAAAAAATTAGTTCTAAAGTGTTATTTGGTTCAACATGCACAAGATAGATCAGTGAGATGGGGAGGAATATGTATTACTATGCCAGCTATGTATACGAACAAATGAAAAACAGCCACAACTAATAGCAAAAAGATATGTTATGGGTCACTGTACAAGTACAACAAGTTTGGTATGTTAGTGCAACATGACATAAGGATAAGCTATAGAATCATTTTTATACCAAACGGTTTGATGATGGTTTAGAAAATTAGCTTAAATTATATTCTACCGAACTTTTCAAATATCAGTTTTGATCAGATACCAACCAAATCGATCGTGAGATGCTGCAGCACCCACCGCCATCAATACTAGGGAGAATAATTGAACGGAGGACAAGAAGTTAATGGGCCCTAAGATGAATTTATGGGCCACGTGAAAAAAGGGATACGTTATGGTAGGGAGAGAATCTTTTGGTAGGTTTTCATCGCGTAGGTTTCACGCTATCCATTGACTTTTTCTTTAAGCTGTTCTTCTTTTTTAAATTTAATTTTATTTATTTTAAAAAGAATAATTGACCGGTCAATTTAATTAAAGGAGCAAAGGAAGTAGGACGAAAGGACATTTATTCGCCGCGAAATCTGGACCGTACGATTATCCGACTACCGAAGGGGCAAATCTGTAACTTCACTTCTTCGTCTTCTTCGAGTTATATAGAGCGATAGAGAGGGAGATTGATTGGCGAGCTCTAGAGAGAGAGAGAGAGAGAGAGAGAGAGAGAGAGAAAAGCAGTGATTGATTGTTGAGAGAGAAGCAGAGATGGCTAGTGGAATCGCTCGTGGTCGTTTGGCGGAGGAGAGGAAGTCCTGGAGGAAGAATCATCCTCATGTTCGTATTTTTCTTCTATATACTCGTTCAATTTCAAATTTTGATCCTTGGGCATGTGTTTGTGGTTATCTGATTGTGCTTTTTGATTGTGAAATTAGGGTTTTGTGGCGAAGCCGGAGACTGGGCCTGATGGGTCGGTGAATCTAATGGTGTGGCATTGCACTATCCCTGGTAAAGCCGGTGTAAGTGTATTAAACAGCTTTGACAAACGTGAGATTAGGGTCCATCGTTGTTCTTATACTGCGTTTACTTATGTGTGTCAGATTCTGATTACTAGTAGAAACAAATTGTGAAGTGAGGGTTCATTGGTTTTGTTAATATCTATGGTTTTGTACTGTTAAGTCTCTGGTGTTCATTTTCTGATGCGTTACGTCTTTAAAGTTCTTCCCTTTCTTATTTGTAATTGCTGTTTGTTTCTTATTTTGCTTTCACATATAACAATTGAAAGATAGTTCCTTTTTTTTTGTTTATGGTTAGGAGAAAGAGTTGTTTATCTTTTAGTTTTGATGTTCTAAACTGGTATATAAAAATTTATTCGTGAGGATGTCATAGAATTTGAACTTCTGCTTAGCTTTTGGACCTGGTTCAGCGCTAATCATTCTTTTAGTATGATGCATAGCTAAGTTCTTCCCTTTCTTCTCTGTGATTCATGTTTTGTTTCTCGTATCTCGTTTATTCTTTTGCCTTAACATATAAGAATGGAAGTTTATGTATTTGTAAATGCTTGTTAGGAGAAAGTGTTGTTTTTTTCTTCTTCTTTGCTTTTGATGTCTGAACTGGTGTATAAAAATGTGTTTATGAAAATGTCATAGAATTTGAACTCTGATGTGTATCTTTCTTAGCTTTTCGACCTGGTTTTATCGTTAATCATTCTTTTAGTATTATACATAGCTACGTTAACAATACACTGCAGACTGATTGTGAAGGTGAATTCTTTGTGAATGTTTGTAGCTGGTTTATCTTCACTTGTGATGTTCTTGATTTCGTGCTAATAAATTTTGGTCTTGAAATGACATTGAATCTGAACCTTACGTTCTTGATTTTAAGATATAATTTGTTTTTAAAAAAAAAAATATCTGCAACATGGTTGGTTAATACGAGTGCTTGCTAGTGTTATTCTTGAACCATCTTGAATTTACTTGACACCGCAGACTGATTGGGAAGGTGGGTTCTTTCCATTAACGATGCACTTCAGCGAGGACTATCCGAGCAAGCCTCCCAAATGCAAATTCCCACAAGGCTTTTTCCACCCTAATGTCTATCCATCAGGAACAGTCTGTCTCTCAATCCTTAACGAGGATTCCGTAAGTACTCTTTTCTTTTGTATTTCTCCTTGACCAAATCATCATCTTCAAGTTCTCTGTTGATATGGTTATGTTGATAGGGATGGAGACCAGCCATCACAGTGAAGCAGATTCTGATCGGTATTCAGGATTTACTTGACACGCCTAATCCCGCTGACCCTGCACAGACTGATGGTTATCATCTCTTCATTCAGGTACACTCTCAGCAACAAACAACTCTACAAACGCTTATGGCAGCATGGTTTCTGATTCAATTTTGATTTAAAAAAATATGCAGGATGCAGTTGAGTACAAGAAAAGGGTTAAGCTGCAGTCCAAGCAGTATCCTCCCATTGTGTAGCAACCTTCGAAGGGAAACACCAAATCTGATGACAAACCTCTGAATCTTTTGTGGTCTTTGTGTCTTTGTAATTGTGTTTAAATGTCACCAGTTGAATTAAAACTCCTCATTTTGCCACCTTTGAGACACTACTAGAATCTCTATTATTTTCGGAAAAAACAGAATCATCTTTTTTTTTCTCCCTATTAACTGTTAATATTCTTGGTACTGATTCAGGTGGTGTTTGCTTCAATATATTATACATTAATTATGTTCTCTGGTCCATTTCTAACCAAGTTCAACTTGTGATGTCTTAATTCTCAGCACAAGCGAAATATTTTAATTTTGGAATGAAAACTACTTCTAAAACTTGCAAGTCAAATCTCTTTGTATTTTGCACATTAAAAGCAACTCAATAATCAAGCAATCAAATTCCGCATTCTAGTCTAACAACCTAGCAATCCTTTTCTATCAACCTAACAATTTGTTTCCATCTTTACTTAGCCATTCTCCTATTACTTATCAGTTTTCATGCGTCTGAAATTAACAACCTAACATCATGCATTTACTTTAGCATTTCCTAACATTCGATCCGAAGGTCCATAATGGCCGAAGCCAACATACACGGCCCGAAGCCAACCTGCGATTTGAAGGTCCATAACGGCCGAAGCCAACATACACGGCCCGAAACCAAAACATGATCATAACATTCTTACGGCCCAAAGCCCTTATTTTGATTCATTCATCTATTCATGTTCTTTCCTTAATTAGTTCATCCTTAGCCCATTTCTATAACGTTTTCCATTCAACATATCAATTATTTTCAAGATCAAATCTACGTTCGTTCATATAAACATATCAATTTATACATATCAACATCACACAAAATCTAACATGCAATTTTCTTAAGAACACAAAAACGTTCTTTGATCCTTAAGAGCCATTTCGAAGAACGAAGAACAAACCTTCCATAAATAATTACTCTAACACATAATCTTCATCCAAACAAGCCAACTATGACCAAAATACAAATTATTAAGTTACCACGAATCACACCCTCACTTTAGCTGAATCTCTAGGATTCGAAAACTATGAACTTCCTAGCGTTTCTGACGAAGAACTCTTTAGTTCCTCCTCGCTGAATCCCTCTTCTCGGACTTCTCTCTTTACCACCTCGATTCTTCTCTCTAACTTCTCTCTAATCTTTTTTTATGAATTGTGTGTGGTCCTGTTCGTTTCGTGAACTGGACGCGGCAACCAGACGCAGACGCGGGCCAATGTTCGTTTGGTGCGAAATAGGAGGTTAAGTTGGACGCGGCATCCAGATGTATTTTCCAAACTCATCTGAAATTTTCGGGATTTCTGGATGAGATTTTTTAATGCTTCCAGCTACATTAAACTCATCCAAAAGTACTAAAAGTCGGTAATACCCTTATTTTATCTTAAAAATTACAAAGTTTTGCCATTAATTTCTAAACCTAAAATTTGTCGCCGTCAACCTCTTAAGCCTAAAGCAAATCTGATCTCCTCTTCAACCTCTCTTCAACCTCTGATCTCTGAACCATGAAACTCTGATCAAGAACCCTAAATCTAGTCTTCTCTCTCGCAGCTCTCTCTCTCTCAGCTCTCTCTCTAGTCTCTCTCTCTCTCTCTCTCTCTCTCTCTCTCTCTCTCTCTCTCTCTCTCTCTCTCTCTCACGCAGTCTCTCTCTCGAAGTTTTCGTTGTTTTCATAACATTTAGTTCGTAACTTAGATACCTTTTGGAAATCTCATTTGTTTTGTTTTTTAGCATAAAATGGAGCTTTGAGTGGTCTCTCTTCAAGCTTTGGTCGGTGAGTTCTCGAAACAACAAGTTTCAAGCTTTCAAGCTTTCTCGCGTCTCGAACACATCTTCTCTGACCCATCTCGAACCCATCTCATCTCATCTCTCTCAGCTTAACCAGCGTGTCAAGAGGCTCAAGAACAAGGATTGATCATCGTTCTTTCTCTCGTCTCAGGTTTGCTGTTTGCTGTTTCAAGTGCTTTTGATTTGTGCGTTTGTTTTCTGGACAAGGGTTACTTTTATGTGCTTGTTTGATTGAGATTGAATTTTTATTGGGTCATTATATTTTCTTCATTGATTCATTGAAACCAGCGTTGGTACTTGATCCTATTGTCACACATTGTAATATTTTTGATGCTAATGATGTGTCCGAGTTAGTGTTTAGGATGCAATTTTGATAATCAGGTTGCTGTCTTGTTTTGAAATGAGTCATTAGAGAACGTGTTAGCTCCTTGCTTGCTGTCTTGTTGTGAAATGAGTCATTAAGACTGTGAACTAAATACTAACTCTGGTGCTTGCTTCATTCGTGTGTTATGTATGATGTGTGATGTATTTCTGCTTTTTCAGGTCTCAGGCTTGCAAGCTCAAGCCTCTCTCAAGCTCTCTCATCTCTCAAGCAATCTCTGCACCAGTATCTGAAAGCTTCAATGGCATCTGTCCCTGGAAATGATGTAAGTCTTTTTTTTTTTGGTGTTTCTGTGTTGCATTTAGTTAGTATTTAGTTTAGTCTTGACTTAGATAGTCTTCTTGTGTTGTTCATAGACTGTATTGTGGAGTGATGAGCAGACACGGTTTTTGCTTCAACTAAGAATTGAAGAAGAACAGAAAGGCAATATGAAAAATAAGGTTCTCCATGAAACTGCGAGACAGACAATTGCAGATAAGTTTTATGATACATTTGGGGTGAGGCATCCATGGATAAAGTTTAGGAACAAGTTTAACACTTGCAAGAAGCAATATGGAGCTATGAAAAGGTTGACTCACAACAGAACTGGCCTCGGATATCATCCAAATGGGTCAATAAACATGAGTGATGATTGGTGGGAGCGTTGTAAGGTATATACCAAACACTTTAGAATCTGTTAGCTAAACACTTTAAGTAGAAACATGAGTGATGATTGTTATTTGATTCCAGGAATGGCCTGGAGCTAAGAGATACAAAAATAAACCAGTGCCAAACACAGATCTAATGGAATATATTTTTAGTGGGGTTCATGTAAGTGGAGCAGAAGGATGGAGTGCTCAGCAAGGTGAAAATGAGTTAGACAATATGGAGGTAGAGAATGATGATGCTGCATCTGAAGCAAGGCCAACCAATCCTCCAGCAATGCAAACCAATACTGAACCAGATGCTCCCTCATCCTCCAATGGTCCACGAGGCTCCAATGCTCCACGAGCCTCTACTGTCCCAAAGCCTTCTCGGAAAAGGCGTGCAGAACAAGCAGCAGAGGTTATGAGAAGTAGTCTTCAATCACGTGATGAGATACTCTCTCACAAGAACCACCTAATAGAAAGCCATCCAGATTTGAGTTGCAGTCAGCTTAAGGCTATGAGAGTCTTGCATTCACTGTCTAGTATCAAAATGTGGTCTCCATTGTACAGAGCTGCCATGAAACATCTCAAGGAAGCTGCTACAAATCGACAGACATTCCTAAGCTATGAAGATGACGAGAACAAGATTATCTATTTGGAGGAAGAGACCGGGAAAAGCAGATATGACATATCTGGAGTTTGAGTCTGGTCTTCTCGTTTGAGTCTGGTCTTGTGTCTGGTCTTCTCGTTTGAGTCTTGTGTCTGGTCTTCTCGTTTGAGTCTTTATGTATGACAATGTGAAGCTTTCATGTTTATCTATGACATTTTCCATCTATGAATTATCTATGACATGTTTATCTATGACTTATGTTACCTTCATATGTATTGAATATGGCATGTTTATCTATGACTTAACATGTTTACTTGTTATTTTGCAGATATGCAACGAGACAACAGCATTAGATACATTTGCATTGCTAACTGAGGATGATGATATGGATGTGGAAGAAGAAGAGATCATGTATCATATGCTAGAAGATGTTTACGGAGTTACAAATCTTCCTCCTCTTCCTCGACAAATACTCAGAACAAACAGAGGTGGAGGTTGGCGCCATGTTCAGCGCCTTATGTTTGAGAGTGACAAGCAATGTTTTGACATCTTTAGGATGAATCAAGGCACTTTTATGCATCTGTGCTTTAGCTTCAACAACACTACAAACTTAAGGAATCACACAATGTCTATCATGAAGAGAGTGTGGCGATGTTTGTTGAAATGGTTGCACAAGATTTAACAGTTCGAGTTTTGGCTGAGAGATATCAACGTTCAGTGGATACGGTGAAAAGAAAACTAGATGAAGTTCTCTCTGTTCTATTAAAGCTTGCTGCAGACATCATTAAGCCATCAAGAGGAGAGTTTACTACTCCTAGTCCCGTTCTAAGAACGATGATAGGTAACATTTCTCTTCTCAAACCTACTCTTCATAATGAATGAATGATTAGTATGCTTTAGACTAGTTATCACTAGTGAATGATTAATATGCTTTAGACTAATGTGTGCCATAACTATATTGTATACTTCTGCCTTGTGTAAGCTCAATCTTTGTATCTTTATTTTTATTTTTAGGTACATGCCGTTTTTTGAAGACTGCATTGGTGCTTTGGACGGAACTCACTTACCTGTTCGTCCTCCGTCTGATAATCCAGAACCGTACAGAGGCAGGAAAGGAGAACCAACCATCAATGTTCTCGCAATATGCAATCTGAAGATGCGATTCATCTACGCGTACGTGGGAGTTCCTGGTAGAGCTCATGACACGAAAGTTCTTACACATTGTGCAAAACATGAACCCTTCTTCCCTCATCCACCTGATGGTAAGTACTATCTAGTTGACTCTGGTTATCCAACTAGAACCGGTTATCTAGGTCCGCATCGTAGAACTAGGTATCATGACCAGTTTTCTAGGGGAGGACCACCAACAAACTCTAGGGAACTGTTTAACCGGAGGCATGCTAGTTTACGTTCTGTGATTGAAAGAACATTTGGTGTTTGGAAAGCGAAGTGGAGGATTTTAGATAGAAAACATCCGAAGTATGATGTTAAAAAGTGGGTGAAGATTGTGACAGCAACTATGGCACTTCACAATTTTATTCGAGATTCATCTGATGAAGACCGTGATTTCACTCATTGGGAAACAGTAAGTGAGTATGAACATCATGGTGACCAAACAGTAGAAGAGCTTGAGCATACTCAATACCTTCCATCTGGTGATAGAGCAATGGAGATTCGACGTGATGCAATCACTGAAAGAATAGCAAGAGGAAGTCGACTTCCATATTAGCATATGAAGAGGTTTGTATTTGAGTTTTATTGCCTTGGTTAAAATGTCATTTGAGTTTTTAAAGTATTATTGTACTTGTTTCATGTTTGAGTGTTTTTTTGTTATTTTAAGACTTTAAGTTTCAAGTTTAATGTTTATTAATGTTATAAAACATGAAAAATTGAATTTGATATTTATTTTTATTTATGTCTATTTTATTTGCAGTTAAACATAATTTTTTTACAAGTTAAAACATAAAAATTGAATTTTTATATACATGTTTAGACCAAAAGGGAAGACAAGGAGTTTTTGGTCATTTGACATAAAACTCATCTGGATACAAAATACAGAAATACAAAACGAACATAACTGCATCTAGATACAATTTCCAGACTCATGATCCAAAATTTTCAGCATCGCGAACGAACGACATCTGATTGCTGCATCCAGTTACTGCGCGCGGATGCTGCGTCTGGAATTCTCATCCAGTTCACGAAACGAACAGGGCCTGTAAAGAATGAGAGCTCAATGGGTCCTTATATAGGATTTCCCAAGCTTTCTCACCAAGCCGTGCACTTAATGCCAGTTTCCTTATTTAGCTTGGTCAAAGATCACCATCAATGGGTTAACTTGATATCTTTGATTCTTTCTTTATCTGACTCCTGCAGATCCGACATTTCTTTTGTATTATCCTGCAATTATGTCTAATCAAACTTTTCTTACTTGAAACCCGCATTATCCAATAGCTGAACATTCTTTAATTGGTCTTGCGGTCTTGATCTTTCCGTAGGTATGCTTTGATCGTTCCATGATCAGTTTACCATCGTTCCGTCAGTTTCGAATTTAATCCATGAACTCACCTAAGATCTGACACTTAGTCAAAATACATCTTTATCCCCAATGTTTACGATTACAAGTGTTTCCACTCTTAAAAAAATACACTTCTTGTAGAATAAAACCTCTCGTGTTATATTATTTTCAAAATTAAAAATATGCTGGGAGCGGGTCGTTACACCTGGCCGCCAGGAAAATGCCATCCTAGAGGTCCAGGTTGGAGTCGAACTGTGCAATGAGTTATCAATCGTCTATGAGCCGATTTGGACTTACAGCTTATGGACGATGTGAGAAAGATCCTAAAGGCACTGGAGACATTTGTTGCTGTTATTATTAATTCTTCAGAAAATCTTATATAATAATATTACTATCAATAAAAACATGCTGTTCAAACACCAGACCTTACGCACCAAGAAGCGATGAAATCGATTTAAAAATTTAAACCATTTTCCAATTTTCTAATATTTGTATTCTTAACGTTTTTATTTGTTATTAGCATGAATGTTTGAATCGTTTGTTAAAAAAAAGAAGAATGTTTGAATCGTTGTCTATTTCATGTGCTGCAATGAACTATCAATCTGAGTTTTTCTTAACACTTGAACTAAGTTTCATAATCTTTTGAATTTAAGGATCCGACTGGTGACCATTCTGGTAACAAAAGAAATGAATAGAAAAGGAACGTTGAGGAATAAAATGGCAGGAATGAAAAAGAATGGTTGTTCCTCCTCAAATTTTACAAGGAATATTTTTGTTCTTTATTTCTCTACAAAAAAAGAAATGAGAGGGAATGAGAAGGAAAATTTATTCCTTGTGAATGGTGAATTTTTTTAGGAATGTTGAAGAATGCATTATTCCCCGTCATTCCCTGGTCACCATTCATACCCTAAGAGTGTTCAAATCAAAATACATAAAGCTTCCATTCTTAAATTATTTTTTGCGAATTGCCACTAAAAAGAAATTCAAAAAGCTTTCATTCTTCGATATACATTCATTGTTCGTGAAAAGTCAGAAAGCTGATGTAACCCCATTCATGGCATTAAGTACTGATAATAATATATGACTCACTATTAATTTTATTTTCAGTTTATTTATTTGAACAATAATAAAACGAAAAAAAGAAAAAAAAAGAATCAAATCCACGAAAATGGACTAAATATGTTATATACAGTATTAAAATTTTATAATCATGGGTTAAGCCCAAAAGGCCCAACTAATATCCATTAGGATCCAGCACAAAAAAAAAGTTTTTTTTCTTGGATTAAAAACCGTACCGCACCGTACGATAACCAAAACTGGTTTACAGCTCTCTCGCTCTATCGAACAGGGAAGTGTCTTCTTCTCCACTAGCTAACGTTGCTTTCGTCCCTACTCAAATTAGCCACGAAGTTTTTTTAAAAAAGTCTCTCAGACAAGACAGAGAAAGAAGAAAGAGAAAGAGAGTCTCTCTTAACAAACCAACAATACCTTCTTCTGGAAAGCTCTGTTAGAAAGAAAGAGTGAACTTCAATTCAGACTCTCTAACCGCTATTGACGTACCTCAAAGTTCAAACCTTTATCTACTCAAGCCTCGGTGTTGTTGTTGTTCGTGAGCTTCCGTTTATGGATCTGACCGGAGGATTTGGAGCTAGATCCAACGGCGGTGGGGAGACCCGGGAAGCTGCTACAGGGCTTGAATCGCTTCATCTCGGAGATGAATTTCGGCAAGATAACGTCGGTGGTGGGTTCACGGCGTTGCTTGAGCTTCCACCTACACAAGCCGTAAAGCTTCTCCATTTCGCTGATTCGCCTTCTTCTTCTTCTCAAGCGGCGGCCGTCACCGGAATAGCTCCACCGCCGCATCACTCTTACGGGACATTGGCTTTTCCTTCTAACTCAGCCCTCCTCATGGAGCGAGCAGCTCGTTTCTCCGGTGAGACTACGACGAGCTCAGTACCGTCAACCTCCAGCGTCAAAACCGAGCCTGCTGATGAGACCAATTCATCTCAAGCAGCGGTGAACAATCGATCTGGCAAGAGGAAAGATTCCGACAAGAAGGTGAGAGAGTCAGACACAAGTTTTGATTTTCTTTACATTCGATTTCCAGACAGTGATTGATTCATGTCCATAACATGTCTAGACTAAAAGCTCTACGACGAAAAAGAAGAAGAACGAAAGCTCTGAAGAGAACGAGAAGCTGCCTTATGTTCATGTTAGAGCTCGCCGTGGTCAAGCAACCGATAGCCATAGCTTAGCTGAACGAGTAACTTTTGCATCTCTCACAAAGTTTTATCTTTTCTTTTTTTAAATAATAATCAGCTGATTAATCACTAGCCATTGGATTACAGGCAAGAAGAGAGAAGATTAATGCACGAATGAAGCTGCTACAGGAACTTGTCCCAGGCTGTGATAAGGTTTGTCTCTCAGATATTAACGTGTGATCATTGGGTCTTCTTTTGGTACTTAACGACATACCCTAAAAGTTAAGAGTATATTATATAGTTTTCATGAAGAAAAGTGAATTTCTAGTGTGCTAAAGATCTCAACTTTATTATTTAAGCATCTCAATGGGGTACACACTTAGCTTTAAGGGTAAAACTAGTCACAGGGAGATGATTGGAGATGGATTTTATCGAATTCTTTTTTCCTCTTCTCACAAAGTGTGTCCATTGAGCTTTGATGAATTAGTCTATACTAATATAGAGAGCGACCTTATGAAGTGGGGATGCTAGCTGTAATGTGCCATTAAGGTTTTGGGTTGCGGAGACAGTTTTTGGTGGATCAAAGTGTGGGTTTTGGGGTCCCATCTTTTGATGATAAGTGGGAAAAGAAAGTTGCAAGCTTGGTGTGGAAGGGGTAGTATCGTCTCTAACACGTTAGGTTTCTAAGACAATGACTCTTCGAAGATCATTTACCAAAAAATGATATTGCTTTGCGTCCCACTCATACCTAATTAGTTGGAAACATGGATGTGACACTCCCCCTAGACAACTAATTTAATCGACTGATGTTAGAAGTTAGCTGCAATTATTGGTGAGATGGATGGAGATGATGTTATGCAAACATCAGTGTTTGTTAATTTTTGTGTATTAATTGGTGAGCTGTGAGGACTGGATTGATTGTTCCATGAACCACCACTAGAGTTACTTTTGAAACGTGGTAAAGTTTTAACTTTAGATTATAGGGTCATCCCTCTTGCCTGTTTCTTGGTGTATTCTCTCTTTGAAATATTGAATACTCTAAACAAATATGTAGCTGCTTTGGAAGGGAACTCTTGTTAGTGTGTACCTAATATGAATCCTAAGCTTAACAGAAAGTCTTTTGAGTTGCAGATTCAAGGTACAGCTTTGGTGCTGGATGAAATCATTAACCATGTCCAGTCTTTACAACGTCAAGTAGAGGTGAGACTTTCCGTGGTCCATTTTTTTTCTTTATACACCTGTATATACATTGTACAATAGCCTTAAAAGACACAGCCAAAAGGTCAACTCAAAACACAGTTTGGAAATTAATAGAATTGTGTGCCACAATCTCATCAAATTGTAACTTGTTTTTTTTCCACAGATGCTATCAATGAGACTTGCTTCAGTAAACCCCAGAATCGACTTCAATCTAGACACTATATTGGGTTCAGAAGTAAGTATCTTCTAATCTGACACAATACTTTAAGGCGCTTTTGATTATTTTTTCTACATAAGCATGTGTTTCTAATTTGAGTAACAATAGAAAACTATACCCTCTTTGAGTAACTTCTAGTTTATATCAACAAAAGGAGAAAACGTTTGGTTATTTATTGTTACAAGCATTAACTCAGACCGTTTTAGAGCAAGGCGTAGGAAGATCCACGTCTAGTTTTCTGAAGAAAACTCAGGGAAAATAAATGCACAACACACACCCCACGCACACTGTTCAAATTACAGTACACACAAACAGCTTAATGGACCACATTTTGTTCTGTAAACCTTTCTGTGCTTCTGTGACTTATGTCGTATGAGAGTATATTGATGAGCTTTGATAATTTAAAAAGATTTTTATTAATTTTATCCCTCAATAATTTATGTGGGTCTCTTCCAACATCCTGGTGTTTCATAGTTTTTCTTTTTTCACCAATCTAATCTCATAATCACCTGTGGATTCTATCTATAGTTAATAAATGCTCTCTCTCTTTCTTCTTACAGCTTGTACATTACATACCAATAAATAGCTAGGGTCCCTCTCATTTAAGCCTTGTTTTTTTTTGGCATAATAATAACACAGCAACAACAGTTTACTTCCTTGACTAGATGATCTCTATGAATTGATATCTTTTCCGGGGTTGGCTTCTTTTTTTAGAACGGTTCTTTAATGGATGGGAGCTTCAGCGGCACAGCAATGCAAGTTGTTTGGCCTCATCAAGTGATTGAGACAGAACAGTCCTCTCATCAACGGCAACTGCAACAACCGCAACAGTGGCCTTTTGATGTCTTGAACCAGCGGGCTTGGGGAAGAGAAGAGGATCAAGTTCATGGCAATGACTCTGCTAATTTGCACCCAAATCAGGTCAAAATGGAGTTGTAAGTTTGGGGGAAACAGTAGATTATGAATGCGTATATATATCGTGTAAGCTTTGTATACAAAGATGATTATTTTGTACTTTTACTAGAAACCCAAACTACTTTATTTCATGGCAAAGCCGATGACTTGAACTATTCTCTATGGAATGTTATAATTTATATAAATTCAAGTCTAACAACTAGACATAAGATCCGTTGTAGCACACTGGTTAAAACTATCTTGATGGAATTTCCGGGTTCGAATCCCGGCAGCGGAAAATTTATTTTTTATAATAATTTTATTTTTTGAAAAAAAGGAAAATTAGAATGTTATAATTTATATAAATTCAAGAATAACTACTAGATATAAGATCCGCTGTAGCATACTGGTTAAAACTATCTCATTGATGGAATTTCCGGGGTTCGAAACCCGGCGGTGGAAAATTTGTTTTTATAATAATTTTAATTTTTGAAAAGAGAAAAATTAGAATGTTATAAGTTATATAAATTTAAGAATAACTACTAGACATAAGATCAGCTGTAACACACTGGTTAAAACTATCTACATTGGTGGAATTTCCGGGTTCAAAGCCCGGCAGCGGATTTTAAGATCATCCGCTCTTGCTCTATCTCATAGCTCAGAAGCTTCACTCCACTGCTCGGCGAATTTCAAGGCTCTATATCCATGTTGGTGAACATCCAAGTCAAGGAAAGCGAGCAACCGTTGCTAGAAACACAGTCTCTAGTATCATTTTAGCTGCTAAATCTTGCGGAAGTGATGTTTCGATATAGCAAAACACACAATGTATCATTATGAGCGTATTAGCTTCTAAGTTACCAGTTGTTTTTTTTTTTAATTGTTTCTTATGAGTTATGATTCAGGTTGACGTTCTGGTTATCCAACATTATTGCGTTGAGGGAGATCATGTTCCAAGTCATTTGAAACAGACCTCTGTATCAAATCACTTTCGAATTGGCTCTATCACGCACGACTCTGTCCTATACGAGGGAGCCAGGCATGACTGTGGTTGCTTACCTATCTTGGCTAATATGATACTCATATTCTATATTATAAAGTTAAAGGAAGAGTTGTATAAGCTATTGGAATCTTATTTGTGGCCTGTCTTTTAACAGGTGATGGAGAAAGTGTATAGCTCGAGTTGACGTAGCAATGTTCAACGCTATACTCATGGATCATGTCTCCGATCCTATCATGATTACAAAGTTCTGCCTATCCCTACGAGGGTTAGCTTCCCTTATGCAGCTTCATCTGTTTCATACATTCTTCTATCATCAATCAATGTAGCAGAGGTAGAATTTCTAGGAACATGTCTGTGATCCAAAAAAGGATACACATGCGATGAGGAGCTGGAATCTTCTCTTACATTTGTTATCGACAATCGGTAGCATCAGTTTCAAGACACAACGTGAAGTTGAAACAGCAAGATGAGCATATAGGTGCATTGGTAGAATATGTACGACATGGGCTTCTTATGGAAGTGTGGTCTATGTAAGTGATTGTAAGCTAGAAATGTTGGAGACCTTTATAGTGAAGTCTTGTGTATTTTCATGATCAATGTGACAAAGGAACGAACAGATATATAATTAGTTAAGACTAGAACGTCCTCGTTTTGTCTTTGCTTATAGAAAGAAGGATTCTTCTATAGTCCCACATCGGTAAGATAGAGAGGCAGTAGTCATAAGCTTGCAGTACAGAAAGAACCCAAATCTACCTTACAATTACAAATCATACCTTTCTCGGCCTTTTGGCTAAGATCAAGTGTAGTACATGTTCTTATCAGTTTAATATCTGATGTGGTCCATCGGGTCCTATACAATATTAGGGTGCTAATCTTATGTTCTAAGTTCTAACGTTCTCTTTATCATGTTTGTTTCACAAACGTAGCATTTAAGGTTTGTTCCATGGACGAGGGCTTAAAAAGTAAAATAAGGTATTGCAGGAAAATCAAAATATAAGACATAATTTGAGTAACTTCCCAAGTATCTTAGAAGCATGATGGTGTAACGGGGAACAAGCATCATGATGATGAGGGCTGATGAATAACTCAGCTAATGCTCACTTTATTCGGTAATAAATTAAAGTCTAGTGTACAGTTTTGATATGGCTTTGTTCATTTGTTCTGCAGCCTTCATGGCGCTCTTGCTTCTGTGGTAAGATGTTCAAATTTCGCAGACATTATTGTGGTTCAGATTCCAATTCTTGTCTACATGTCTCCTTTTCACCTTTGGTGTTCTTTAGCTCCATTAGTGGCTATAAAACTCATCAGCTACAACTACTATGGAACGTTTCTTAGTCCCAGACTTGTAGATATTCGAGATCTAGATGGTGGTTTTGACGGACATCTGATCAGATTTGCTAGAATCCCAAACTATATATTTCATTACAAAACCAATGACTTACTATTCTCTACCGAATATCTTAATTTATATACATTCAAGAATAACCAATAGCTATAAGATCCGCTGTAGCACACTGGTTAAAACTCTTACATTGAAGGGCTTTCCGGGTTCGATGCCCGGCAGCGGAAAATTATTTTTCATTATAATTTCTTTATTATTTTTTTTAAATGATCGTCCCAGTTTCTGTAACCATTGAATAAGGTTGGACATTTGTGTTATAATTTTTTTTAAAAATGATCGTCCCAGTTTCTGTAACCATTGAATAAGGTTGGAAATTTGTGTTATTTATTTTCTGCTCTGTTCATGTCTTGTTTTAAGACCATCTGCTCTTTTCATGATGTCTCATAACTTGAAGAAGAGCTAAGAGAAGTTGCAGCTCAGGAGATCTCCCTCTATCTCAGCTCAGAAGCTTCACTCCACTGCTCGGCGAATTCCAAGACACTAATCTTTGTATGTTCCAACTTCCAACTATCTTTAACCATGTTTTTCCGCAAACGTAGCAACTTGATAGAATAGGGTTGAAAAGTAAAACAAGGCATTGTAGGAAAATCAAAATATATGACATATTACCATACAAACTTATTGTATATGTAAAAATTGTGATTATGAATATGAGAATAGGGGCTAGTGAAACGGTTAGCCCATGACGGTACTAAACGACATCGGATTCTCTATCATCCAGAAACATAACCTTTTGTGAGATTCATTTATCAGGTACATCTGTGATTCTCCATCTTTCTGAAGTAAACCTGTGAACTTGTTGTTTTTGAAGAAAAAAAAAACAGAACTCTGCTGTTTCAGATACAATCCCAAATGAGCATTCTTGGAACTTAACTATAGCTCATCTGACGTCTCCATATGCAGATTTCTCAATGAGTCTGAGCTCCTTAGCCACTTGAATCATGCTAGTCAACGGGTCTCCTAAGTCGCCTCCTATGCATCTCAACGCTAATCTAAAAAACTCCTTTACCGGCGAAGCAGCTACATTGCTCACGTCTCTACTAGTACCTGAATCCATAACCTCTGCATACCCAAACTTCCTCAGTATCTTAGAAACACGATGGTGAAGCGAGAAACTAGCATCATCATGAGGGGTGATGAATAACTCAGCTAATGCTCTCAGCATATCCCTAGACATAGAAAGCTCATCATCAACTTCCTTTACCTGCACAAGAGCTAGCATGAACGCTCCAAAGCTATGCATATCCGTCTTTGTGGTGACCTTACCGGTTGACCTGTATTCAGGATCAATGACCGGTACGTAACACACACCAAGTCCATGTGTTTGCTTTAATGTATTAGTCCTAAACTCCTGGTATTTCTGCAATGCATCATCATGAACAAACTTCTCTCCTTCGGGAATCGAGACACAGTTACAGAAGTTCCCAATCTTTGTGATTCCATTTCCATCTAAGAAGATGGTGAAAGGATCTAGACTCGAGTGGATAAAAGCCCTTGAGAACGCAGTGTGAAGGTAAGTCAAAGCGTTTGCGACCTCTCTTGCTATCTTTACCCTCCTCATGTTGCTGAGGTTAGATGCAACGAGTGGACCAAGAGTTATAATCTCTGCATACTCAAAAACCAAGACAGGAGGTGCGAACTCAAGACAGCATCCCAACAGCTTGAGGAAGTTCTTATGACCACTCACCATCGATGATATCGCTATGTCTCGACAAATCTCTTTCGTATCAAGTGTGTATTTCCCTTTCTTGATGAGAACAGGACGGTCATCGAGGATACCTTTATAGCAACGGTAATATACATCAATCCGGGAAGCGCGGTTACTTTGGGAGAAGTTATCTGTTGCTTTGATGATCTGATTAGAAGAGAAGTTCTTGATAGGATTACATTTTCCATCACAGCACTCAATGAGCTCCTTCAGAATCACCTCGCCATTCTCTTTGACGTTCCTCTGCCTTGTCTTGGCTCCAATTCGGTTTGTTCTCAACCGGTTCATCTTATAGACTCTGCACAGCTAATTTGTGGCTCTATTGATCCATTCTCAAACAGCTGACAAACAAAAGAGAGAATAGTTCTAGTCATTGGTTTTGCAAATGGAGAAAAGTAGATTGGGTTTCTAGCAAATGTTATCAGAATATCATATGTTCCCGACAACCACTGTCTAGATCTCGAATGTCTACATAACGAGACTTATCGCAACTAATGGAGCTAAAGAACACCAAAGTGCGGAGACATGCATGCAGACAAGAATTAGAATCTGAACCACAACAATGTCTACGAAGTTGAAATTCAGAATCAATATTGTACCTCAGAAGCAGAGTGCCATGAATGCTGCACAATAAGAGAACGAAGCCATACCAAAACAGTATATTAGATTTAAGCTTACTACTGAATAAAGTAGGTACGGTCGAAGAAGCGTGTTCACACGTTAGTCGGCTAAAGAAAAGAGTTGACTTTCAGGATCACCACACAATGAGTCGAAATGTGTTCACATTGGATTCAAAGTTACTATCTTTCGGTTACCCACACAATAACAACAAGTATGGCATCTTTATTCTTGACAAAACAAGTATCAACAAAAAATTAAAACACATTGAGACATTACTAGATTCCAAGAGGTTAGCAATCTTCAAGAACATATAAATTAAGGACCAATCAAGAGAGCTTCTCAATCAACTTGAGATCTTTAGCAACTTCAACCATACCACTCACTGGATCCTCATTCTTGTACCTTACACTGTTATACACCTCAAGGCTTCAGCTTGTGACTTGCTCACAACCATTCATCACCATCCAAAACACTCCATATCTCCTTATCAATCACCTCGTCGAACCCACCTTTTTACATCACCTCAGACACATGCAATATGCATAGGAGCCTCCCCTGGCGCGTCAAAGACAGCATCTCTTCCAGACAACAAAAATAACGAGGACTTAATCAAGAGAGTTTCTCAATCAACTTGAGCTCTTTAGCAACCTCAATCATACCACTCACCGGATCCTCATTCTTATACCTCACACACCTCAACGCTAACCTAAGAAACGCTTCAACCTGCGACTTCCTCACAACCAACTCATCCCCATCAGAAACACTCCACACCTCTCTATCAACAACCTCCTCAAACCCACCTCTCTCCATCACCTCAGCCACATGATCACTAAGCGACATAGGAGCTTCCCCCGGTCCTCCGTTAAACACGGCAGCTCTCCCAGACAACAAAACCAACATCACAACACCAAAGCTATAAACATCAACCTTCTCCGTAACTTTCATCGTCCAGTAATAATCCGGATCGACAAACCCGATCACACCCTTCACGTCGTCCTCCACAAACACCTCCCCTTCCGGAATCGCAACACAGAACCAGAAATCAGAAAGCTTCGCCGTCCAATTCTCATCGACAAAAATGTTCGTCGGGTTTATATTCCGGTGAATTATAGTCTCCGGAAACGCCGTGTGGAGATACGCCACGGAGCTGGCGACCTCCTTCGCGATCTTCAGCCTCGCTCTCCACGGCACAGGCTCACCGCTCGAGAGGCCTCCGTCTCTGTTCAGAGGTCCGTGTTCTGTGTACTCACAGACTAGTGATGGAAGCTCGAAGTCCAAGCAGCAGCCGAGAAGCTTGAGGGAGTTCTTGTGACCGCTCATCTGCGAGGATACGGAGATGTCGCGGTAGGCTTCGGTGAAGGACGAGAGGTTTTGGTTGGACCATTTCTTGATGGAGACTGGTCTGTCTTCGATTACGCCTCTGTACCAGGTGAAGTATCCCCAGCTGGAGATGATTTGGGTTTCCGAGAAGTTTTCGGTCGCTTTGAGGATCTGATCGGAGGTGAAGCAGCGGATCGGGTTGGTTTTTCCGTCGAAGGAAGCGATTAGCTCCGCTAGTAGAAGCCCTCCGTTCTTCAATTCCGATCTGATCGTCGTCGTCTTCTTCTTCTTCTTCGTGTTCTTGCCCATGATCGAAGCAGAGAGAGAGAATTGAGATTTCGTGATTTTGAATCTTCAGAACTAAAAAAAGATATTTTAATTTAACTAACGGAGTTTAATATATTAGACATTGAGTCGCTAAGTTTACGATGTTGATTCTACGACCCCGTTAAATATATTTCAATTTTAACACCACATATTTTATTTTATTGCCAATTTGATCTGATAAAGTTTCTATATCTATCTCTCAATCCTTGGAAGGAGAATCGTTTGGAGTATGCGATAGGAATTTGTATTCTCATGTTGAGCGTTAATTTCAGATCAGTCTCCGTTAGCGGTTATCATCAAGCAGAATTGGAACTTATGGTCTAAGAAGGAAAAAGATATCATGTGTTTTTTTTTTTTTTGCTAAATTATAAAGATATCATGGGGTTCTTGAATAACTAACGTAAGCATGCATCTTATTAAAGAGCTTATCACTGATTGTAACGGTAAATTAATATTATTCTCTTCTTCGCAAAGAGAATCTCTTGATAAGTATATCAAGAGATTCTCCACACATAAAGAAAAAATATATATATAGATATATAGATAAAGAAAACAGTACAACGACACTGTTTTCTACTCCTGTTTTTAATTTGGATGCTGTTTCGAGTTTGGTAGTTCTGTTTATACATGCAGAACATGGAGCTCTTGAGTGAGCGAGGACGTATCATGGTTTCTGCAACGGTTTTGATGCTGTGACCTTATCTCCACACGGCGTTCCCTAAATTCATCATACATAGAGATGTTATACCAACCAAATGTTTTTGGTCCAATGCAGAGTTTTGCCCAAAAAGTTTAAGTAATCTTAGAGGTCACATGATCGAGTGACACTTGGGATTAAGACGAAACTAATATTATAGTTTTGAATCCAGTTCAAAACTTCTTGGTATCCAAAAAAAAAATTTGAGTAAAATAAATAAATATAATGTTGTCTTGCGCGTTGATCTTTTTTGACCGCGTGTTGGACTTGGATGTTCATATTTTGAGATCCACTCGTTTACGTATTGATCAATCCGCGTGTTGGACTTGAATTTCTCTCTCAAAAATATTGCAGATTTTGCAATCTTAGACATCATTCGGCAGTGGAATGCTGGAGAAGGAAGAAGGAGAAAGAGAGAAAGTGGTTCCTCGAAAATGGAAGCATCTTTCTTCAGCAACTCATTGCAGACTGTAACGGCGTATCAAACCCTATTCGAATGTTCTCTTACGATCAAATATCCAAGGCCACAGATCACTTCGACCCCAAGTTTTATCTCCATGATATACCAGAAGCCTTCACCTACAAGGCAGTCATCGAAGGCAGATCTTAAACGATCAAGAGATTTACAGACAAATGGCATCAAATCCATCCAGTAGCGCCATACAACGATATCGTCTTGTTGTCTCGGGTAAGTAATTACAGTGGTTTCCTCAATCTCATGGGATGTTGTCTCGACTTTCCTTGTCCCGTGTTGGTGTTTGAAAACCTAGAATATAGATTTTTGAATGTTCGAGGAAGTATTGGTTGCGAGGACGCGCCTTTGTTACCTTGGAATGTTCGTTTGAAGATTGCCAAAGCGGTTGCTAGGGCTATATCTTCACACGGCCTTTCCTAGAATCATTATACAAAGAAATATCAATCTGTGTAATGTTTTGTTGAATAAGAATGTAACACCCGTCTCCTCCTCTCTCGAGAACAGGCGTGATACGTATCTAAAAAAAGCTGAATTAAACCAAAAGATAAAACCGGATAGAACACCAAAGCTTTTAATAAAAATAAATATAAAATAATAATTTGTTTAAATTCAATAATAAAAATAATTCGAATTGAAAAGTTTCATAAAACCGAAATAAAATCACAACGATTTCCAAGACACCAAATCGTCCAGATATCCGACTAACCATCATGCTCACCTGCAAAAAGAAGAAAGAGGGGTGAACGACTTTTCAAACAAGCCGCTCAGCGAAGACCAGACCAAAACCTCAACTCGACTGAATACTAACCCAGCCTCGTAAATCTAGGCCTAGACAAGCAACAAACACGGCATCTCAAAGAATCAAGAAATAACTCCAGAATACAAGAGCCCAGCTCTGTAACCTCGAAGCCTTGGCCAGGCACAACATGCAGGAACTCACCTCTGCCCCGCTGCACCATAGACCGGACTCCAACGTGCAGGAACTCACCTCTGCCCCGCTGAGCCTACTTCTATAGGGTAAGTGCCTATAGTCACCGCCCGTAGACGCTTGTCGATCTCTGGGATACGACGTGGATCGACTCAGCCGCCGTACCCCCACCAAAACTCTAACGTGCAGGAACTCACCTCTGCCCCGCTAAATCACAGGCCAAACTCCAACGTGCAGGAACTCACCTCTGCCCCGCTGAGCCATAGGCCAAACACCAACGTGCAGGAACTCACCTCTGCCCCGCTAAACCATAGGTCAAACTCCAACGTGCAGGAACTCACCTCTGCCCCGCTGAGTCTTCCTCACTACAAATATTACTATATATAAATGTCATCTCATTCATTTACATGCATTTATAAGTGTTCCGCAATTCTCAAACAATACCTGTTTAGTTCTATTCATTATTAAGCATATGGTTACTATGTTCAGTCAATCAATATCGTAACTACCTATGCTCGCAATAGCGACCAATAAGAAAAATACCCGCACATACACGTATATCGATAACATATATGTAACATCCCGAGTTGTGATATGTGGAAAGGCTTAAGAGAATTGATTTGGCTACCTATGTCACCAAAGTCGACTTACCTTTTCCGGAGCACATCCAGAAAGAACTCCAGAGTTAAGCGTGCTTGAACTGGAGTAGTGGAAGGATGAGTGACCTGTCGGGAAGTGATTCGCGATAGCGTGTGAGTGAGGCCAAAGCACGGGAAAAGGTCGGGTGGTGATTGCAGGGTCAGTAAACAATGATTTCGAACCTTTCGAAAATTTAACGACCGACCGTCGGATGGGATGGGGCCCACGGGCCGAGAGAGTGGGCGTGGGTGGCCCATTAGCCGTGGGCGGTCGGGGCGTTACAGTATATAAGCAAAAGACACCCGGTTGAATCAATATAGCTCAACTCGGGACATGAAAGACCTAGACCGAGATTAACACAAACTAACCTAGTAAACAGTAAATGTTGAAGCTTTGGGTGATCCTCACCTTTGCTATAAAGGAAGCCGGAAACGGATAAGAAAACACTGAGATAACTTGATCTCCAAGAAACTAGGATTCTCCATAGATCTTGAGTTCATCCCATGAACATGAATATAGATCGCCTTGGAAATGGCGAGTTGTGGTGAGTGCGACATGGATCTCCAGTGACATTCAACTCACGGCTGAACAGCTCACGCCCGCGGCGTAATACGGTGGCTCCGGCTTCGTGAGTCTTCTCTCCCGCTTGGCTTGATCACACATACACATGCAACACATGACCATGATGAACAAAGTAAATGGTGATGAGATAACGATGGTGGAACTCGACTTCCATGGCGACAACCAAAAGGAGAAGAAGAGAGATGACAGTGGCGGCTAGGTAAAATGAAGAAGAAGACACATGTATATAATTATATATACACGTGAGTATCAAGTGATGCAAAGATTTGGTCTTTGGTTTAAATAAAAAAAGAATTAAACCATGATTAGTTTACGGATGATTTGGTTCAGTCCAAATTAATTAAGGAGAAAATCAAACCAACCAGTTAAGAGAACCGGGTCGTTACAAAGAATGGGACAGCTAAGCTGACTGGTTTATCCAAGGCTGTAACACTCCCCGAGGGTAAAACGTGGACGGAAGAAGAGAATGTGTTTGGTACCTATGGATACATGGATCCTATTTATCTCTCGACGGATAAACTGACAGAATATTCAGATGTGTACAGTTTTGGAATCCTTATGTTGGTTCTTTTGATGGGAAAACCATCATATTGGGATGAATCTGATGGCAGGTCGGATCCTGAAATATTGCTTCTTGATTATGTGAGAGGGATCTGCAGGAGAGAGGAAAACCTGTTGAATTCGGAGGTGACTCGAACAGCATGAGGCCTGGTCAGATGACAATTTTTCTCGACTTGGCATTGAGATGCTGCGAGGAGAGGAATGAAGACAGGCCTAAGATGATCTCGGTGGCAAAAGAGATTAAGCTAATAGAAAAAAATATCACTTGATTGTTCTGTGGATGATCAGATTTTATATTTGAGATTATGTTCATACTAGGGTTCTGTATCACAGGATGAGCTAAAGGATGGTCAGATTTAAGATTTGAGATTATGCTCATCTTAGAGTTGGGTAATGTGTGTTGTGTATTTATGGTTTTTTTTTACCTTTTATGGTGTATTTCAGTAAAACTTTATTTCGATTAAGAAAGACTTGAATGAATGTAAATAAATCTATCTTTTAGTTCTGAAACCAGGCAGAACATGTGAGATGGTTTTCGTTTTCAGTAAAGTTGATGTTGAAACAAAGCGATGAAAGGAGATAGACGCAGAAACAAGGCAAGTCCAGTTATGGCAGTTTACTAGATGAAAGAGGATTTTATTTCTGAGGTGTTAAATGTTAGCCATTGGTTAAACTGCATACTTCTAAACTTTAAAGTTAAGATCAAACAAGAAAGAAAGGTTATTCAATTTAGCAATTTTTTTTTTACAAAATTAGTTGAAAATTAAAAATTTTTGTAATTATGTAAAATATTTTATACGAGATTTTTAGGTTTATTAAACATATGACTAAATATAGCTAAAATAAATTTATATCTAAAATTTATTTGTTTATAAAGAAAATAAAATATTATTTATAAAAAATAAAACAGTTAAAATTTGTATCCAATGCACCATCCACAAATGCAAGATTTTTTAAAAAATGAAGAAGAGAAAATTTATTCTTGAATTATTTTCTCAGTTTTATTAATAAACAAGTGAAATGGGAATAGGTAGGAAATGAAAAAGATTACATAAATAGTATTATTACATGATGAAGACATAGCTTAGTGCAAGTAGTAGCTGAATAGGGACACAAGGGAAGCCCCAACCAAAGAGCCAAGAGCCGGCAATGCAACCGAGGCGGCGGATGCGGGTCCTGGTGCCGGAGCTCCGGCTTCCTCAGTAGCCATGACAGCGGTCATGGAGGCAGCAGCGAAAAGCACACCGCAAGCAATCTTCTTCATCTCCATTGTTGAGACCTGAAAGGCTTTTTCTTCTTTTCACTTAGTTTTTTTTTGTGTGTGTTTTGAAGGTCTTGCAGGTCTGAGGAAAATGAATGGTGTTGATAAGGGATTTATATGTGTGGAACTTGTGTTATTTTTAGTAATATTTATTTATTTTAAGTCAAACTTAACTAATCACCGATGAATATGACTATAATCACGGTATGAAGAGTGGTAATATGTGGCTTAGATCTATTTTAGCGTTTCCGCTTGTATTTTCTTGTTACATGAACATGAATTACAATTTTTTCGATTTTGGTACAGGAAATTAAACTTGAGATCTTTGACGTATCCATAAGTTAATTAAATTAACGTAATTTTATACGTCATTAATGGATTGGTTTGATGAAAATTTGAGTTGAGTTAGACAAAAATAAATTATATCACCAGAATGGCAAAATCTAATGTTTAAGGATTAGAGATCTTACATCAGCGATGTTAGAGAATCTATGGATGGACCAGACCAGCAGAGAGTCAAAAGATGTTCTACTTGAAAAGAGTCTTCAGGCCCATTTTAGTTTCGATTTGGGTCAGAGACGGGAACTCTCTGATAATCTCATGCCGCATGAAATTATGGGGAAACGATTATTTCAAATATAGTTTGCTAAACAACATTTCAAATCAAAGTGATTCTCACTTGCCGGTTTATGAAGTTCTTGTTAGGAGGTGTTTCCTTGTTGTGCTAGGAGGAAGTGGTTTATCGGTGGTCTGGCCGGGGGCATTCCCGTTAAGCAGTTTCATGGATTCTCAAGAAGTTAGACATGTCTGTAAGTGTAGTTTATCATCGGTTGCTTGGAAGTTAGTTGCTTAGTTTAAAACTGTTGTTGTAAGCGCCCTAGTCTGTATCCTTGTGGGCTAATGCTTCCCCTTTGTGAGATTTTGTTTCCGGGGATAGTTTGTTGTCCGACGGCCTAGTTAACCACGGATAGTTTCTTCATCCTTTGGTGTTGTATTCCACTTTGGTAATAATAAACTCAGTGAGAAAAAAAAACAACATTTCAAATCTCTTCGAATAATAATTTATACTATTAAAACACAGAATCCCTACTAAAATTCTACCCTTGAATTTTCAAGTTAATTACAAAAGAATGCCATTCCCATATTTAAAAAAAATTTAAAATTTTTTTTGCCACTTATTAACAACCAATCAGCTTCGATTAGTGACCACTAAATGAAAGGAAAAAATGAACAAAATGAAAATGAAAATTTCATTTGAGGAATTAAAAAAATTAAAAATATGAATTTTTTTTCATTTTGTTCCCCATCAAAATTATAGAGAGAAATTTTTATTTGTAAATTCATTCCTCCATGAGGAATTTAGAGGAAAATAATTAATTTGACTAAAAATTCAATTTAATTGGTATAAATTTTGAGGAACAAAGAATTCACCATAATTTTTTTCCTTCAAAATGGTCACCAATTGGAGCCTAATTTTATCTCGACAAAACGCAAGGCACATCGAAGGAATTTATTATAATTTTCACTGTCTTTACTTAAGATTTATTCCTAATTATATGGGCTATTACATTGTTTGGATAAAGCGTAGCCTAACGACTATATATTTCACACAATAATGCATTAATTTCGTCATCACGTGATGTATGTCATCGTCTTTGTTTTCTGGTGAACGGACGTCATGTATTCTTATGCTGAGATAAGATGACAATGAAAAAATATCTAATAGTTTGAAATCACCATGAATCAATTGCGTTTTTTTTTTTGTAACTGATGTATCAATTGTTACATTTGTTAAAAACTCTATTGTAGTCTAAATCCGTCAAAACTAAACCTCAAAACGAAAACCCTAAACTATGTTTTTATTATAATTTTCGTAAATTCGAACATTTCTATCAACATATTAAGATTATTATCGAAATCTAAGCATTTTTAACAGATTTAGTAGCACCAAAAATATAGCAACTTCCTTAACTACACGATATTTATGTATTAGCATATATTGTCCATTTGTTGATACCGTTCGG
The DNA here is from genome assembly GCA_016432835.1 of Brassica nigra. Lineage (NCBI taxonomy): Eukaryota > Viridiplantae > Streptophyta > Magnoliopsida > Brassicales > Brassicaceae > Brassica > Brassica nigra. The sequence goes on along the minus strand of CM028246.1, from coordinate 7,753,975 downwards.
CTAACAATATATTCCTAAGCATATGTACATTAGGAATCGTATTAACTACAATATATATTAACTTTGGACAACATTTTAAGTATTAAGTCACGATTTAAATAGTATTGATTTAAGAATATTTCAATTGAATATGATAATTCATATTTTTATAGTAACTTGAAACTTTATGATCTCATTCAGAAAATAACTATCAATTATTAATTTCTACTTCCTGGCAATTTTAAAAGATACGGTATCACCAATAATATAGGAGTTGCCTAAACTACTAGATTATATTTCTATAATATACTATATTTATAATAAATTTTAAAAGAAAAAAAAAAAAAAGATTCCAAGCATTCCGATACTATACCTATCGTAACTTACAACACCATCATTCCAAGCAAAAAAGATTTACTCATTCTATTATGCAACCCACCTCTTTGAAAGTTTGAAAATGTGAAACTTTTCAAAACAAAATGAAAAGTTCACGTGAAAGTATTACACATTTTGGATGCAGAATAACCCCATCTTTTGAAAAACATTTGAAGTCATCTTATTAAATGAGAATCTAAGTTTCTATACCTGTCATAGCTTTAAAACACTACAAGGAAACATAACATTTTTTGACCAAAATTCTGACCACATAATTGGTCCAAAATATTTTCGACCACAAACTGACCATTTTATGATGATTAAGCGAAGTGGACAAAAGGTCGTCAAAAATTACTGTCCAACAAAACTGGTTACAAAAATGGTCAGAAATTTGTGACCAAGTCTTGACCAATTTAATATCATCAGAAAAATGGTCATAAAAAGATCAGAAAATGATCAGATTGTTTCTATTAAATTTAATCTTTCACTCTGTTTTGTGTAGTGGTCAGAAAATGGTCAAAAATATCATCAGATTTTACTTTTGTTTCAAAAATATCAACAATAGCAAGTTTTGCAGGTTCGAATGATTTATATGTAATGTGATGATAGGTAATGTGATGATATGTCATGTATGTTTAATCTTTAAATCATTAACCTTCCAAAATTAATAACACAGTTTACATGCTTTATTTAAAAAATAGGGTTGTGGAAGTTTACCTTTATCAATAAAAAATAATAAAGACTAAGCAATATTAAAACGATGTCGTGTGTGGTTTTGTATAAAGTCAAACATCTCTAACCTAATCTACATTTTCCTTACCTTCGTTGCTCACCTTCAGCGGCGCAGATCTCTTTGTTAAAATTGATTCTCAGGTGATGACTACTCAAGAGTTATTGGTAAGTGTTTCTTTTATTTGATTGGTATTTTTTCTATCACTTATAAGTTTAAACATTGTAAAGAATTTTTTTAAGTAAACTTCATTGAGTTAAAATTGATTTCTTACTTCCGCAGACAGAGAAAACTCCAGTTTCATGGTAAGTTAGTTTTCATAGTTATCATTTTTGGTTGTTTTTATACGATTCTCGTTTACAGGGTTACCCATTTGGATTTGGAACAATGCCAGAGACCCAGAAAGCACCTTCTGTTTCATGTCTAATTTGGACCAAGAAGCACAGTTACAGATTACAAACAAGAAGATAACTGTAGAAGATGAGAAGATTGCTATGCAGTTGATGTAGCAAGATTATGTATAAATTTATAGAACTGTTTGATATAGTTGATGACTCTACTTAAGAGTAATTCTGTAATAATTATTATGTCTGTGTTTTGTGGTTAAAACTATAGTAATGAGCATAGCTTTATTTGTTGTTCTTAAACTTTATTTCGGTACAATGCTAAAGTTATTTCAATGTTATTTATTTAGGTTTAAACTCTAAGCTATATTTGATTTAGTCATTTATATTTTAATTACAAATTTATTGATTAAAAAACTTAACTAAATAATTATATAAAATTATTAATAATTGGTTTAAAATCTTTCAGAAATAAATTATCATAAATTCATCAGAAAATGGTTAGAAATATTGTGACCACTTTCTGATAACATTTCTGATGACTTTGCTGACCATTAATAAGGTCAAAAATTATTGATCACTTTCTGACCAAAACTCATTTCTGACGGACGATTTTTGACGGTTATAAGTGGTCAGAAGTTGGACATAAAGGCATGTTTCTGACCATTTTCTGATGGATAAAGTGGTCAAAATTTGAACTATTTCTTGTAGTGAAAATGTGTATTTACTATTAAAAAATGAAAGTAAGATCTCTATTTATAAGGGATGCGAAATACATGTCTCGTGGAAAATACCTACCTGAAGAATAAATAAAGACTTTTACCCGTTGGAGCATTTGGTCGGTTCACAAATTTAAAGATTCCAAAAGTTGTTCAAATCGAAACCCACTTAAATCTGTCTTTTGTAGACTAAATATTATAAAGCCTATTTTTAAAAACAGTAACATAAATATTTGATCCAAAATTTTCTTTGTATTTCTATTCATCAAATATTAAAATCTCCTATGGGGAATGTATTTGGTATTATATTTATAAATGTAATAGTACAATAAATTATCAACACATTGAAAAATTTATTGAAAAACAACTTTTCAAAATTATTTTATATGACCTTAAATATACAAGTTTTTTAATCATGTCTCCACATCTATAAAAATTCATCTAGCATTAAACTCAACACAATTACAAAGTATTATTTATCAAATACTAAACACATAACTTTATAGTTAACAAATATTTATTTTGATATTTTTTAAAAGGAAACAAATCTCGCGCTTTCTACCTGAAAACAAATCTGCTTTTGAATAAATAAGAAAAGAAAACTCGGATTCATTTCAAAGCGAGAAAGTTGTATTTCAATACCTTTGATATCAATTTGAAATCCACATAAACGAAAACGTTAGTGATCGAATTTTGATTGGAATCCACATCCAATAATACATTTGGTCAAAATTTTCATTGTCATGGTTATAGTCTTAGAGGCTTATATCTCGTAAACAATTAATGATCAACATTCGTCACAGATACGTTACAACTTACAAGTTATAGCAATATCATTATCATGTACTCAAGATAACTTTCTATAAAAGAGTGTACACAATAAATCAATTGCTACATATATACAGTACTGCATATATAGATGATCCCCACCATGACGTGAAAGAAATTAAAGTGTTGCATGTGCATGCATCGGGTAAAAACAGATCAGTTTTGGAGCTGAAATTTAGGGTTCTGACTTACACTTCACCTCACCTTCGAATTGATTGCTTCCCTTTTGGAAGGTACTCCTTGTAATTGTGGTGTTCCTCATCATTCATAATCATAAACCCATCCCTCTCTTATTTGTCTTCCACATTAGTCTCGACGGGAACGTACCCTTTTCATATGAGTTCAGAGGTCAAAATTCTTAATTAAATGATCTTTATAATCGAAAATACTGATATTCATTAATCATCACCGCATGTATAGATACTGTGGACGTACATTTTCTTATAAGTAAATAGGATATGGATATTATCATGATAGTCAAGGCCTAAGCGTGTGAGAAGTGCATGGTGGAAAGATTTTTGTATGTAAATTGATAAAACGAAACTCTGTATTACAGCCACATGATTACTTTTCTAGTAAAATATTCCTGTCATATATTATAATTAAATTTTGAAAATATCCATTTACAAAATATATTTATAGCTCACATTTTTTTCAAAATGTAATTAATTAGGTAAATATCAAATAGTTCTTATAAAACTGAGTATATAATAGAACGTAAGCGAATACACCATACGAAAATAAAATCTGATCAATTGGCTGTTCTGTACATAACAATTAGAAATTCATCTATACTTTTGTTTGTATCAAAATGTAAATGAACAAAAACAAAAACAAAAACAAAAGAGGTATTGGAAAGGAGATAAAGACACATTTCACTTAAAGCATATTGTTGCAGAAAAGAAGAGAGAGTTGAAAATAAAAGACAAAAAGATGAGAATAAACAGGTAATTGAAAAAAACAGGAAAAAGTAATTAAGGCAGGGAGGGAGAGAGGATAACAGACCTGCTTATCAGAGTCTACTGTTCATAAAAGAAAGGGTACCTGAATGTAAATAGGGACCTTTACTGACAATTTACTTACGTTATGTGGTCCATTTTTTTGCTGTTGTCAAAATAAACATACACTACTATTAGAAAATGTGTAGTTAGAAGTTGACCAGAAAGCCTTCTCTTGATGTAACTGATACTCAGTCATCCAATCGCGTATCTAAAAAACTAAAGTATAATAAATTTGTTAGGTTCTCGTGATGATATTTGATCAAAACATCCAACAAAATCAGAGATGATTTTAATTTCTTTGGCTATTTCTTTTCCCTGGTATCATCTGCCCCTCCGTTCTGTGCTTAACATACACTGTGGTTGTGTGTGCTTGTCAGCTTTTGTATAGATGATAATATGAAACCTCTATTTAACTATTCAAAATAAGTGCCACTGAGATTAAACATAGAAAATATCATTTCCTTAAAAAAATTAAAATATCATTTACTTATTTTACATACACTCATTATAGATAAGATATATGATGATAAATTGGAAAAATATACAGATGTTGCAAAAGCGTTAATCTAGTCTCGTTTGATTTTTGTGTGGCTATAATTTCCTTACAATTAATTGTTTCAGCATTGTATGTATGAAAACTTAGTTTTGGAAGCTCCTCCTTAACGTGATTATAATTTCAATTTTCATTTCATTGTTTGTTCGTGTTTAAAGGTATAACATTACTAAAAAACAAACTCGATTGAAAAACTGTCTAGTAAAACTGCTTTTTGAACTTTTTTATTTCACCGGGATATATTCGCTGGTGAAAGAAACCCAACGCTACATACAACTTGGAGAATCTACAAGCATGATGATCAATTAGCTTTAAAAGGAGTAGAAAAAATAAAGTTGATCTTTTACCAAAAAAAAAAATAAAGTTGATCAAATAAAGAATATTGACAAAAGAACACGCTCGGACAATGATCACGAGCCAACGAAACCACATCTCTAACGATTATATAATATATTATATGTGTAGCAAGATTTTTTACAAAATATTTATATAATGTCTTCGCCAAATTGATCTTACTGTTAGATAAAAAAAACTGATCTTACTGTTTCAAAAAAAAAAGATCTTACTGTTGCTAATAGCATCATATGTTCAATACCGCCCGACTAATAAATGGAGGCAATTTTAACAAAAACTAAGAATTAAACCTGTTCTGAGCTTATAGTATATATATAATCTATTTTGATTTTATTATTATATTAAAATTTTATTTCAGTTTGACCTAATTATAAAAAATTTATATATGTAAATATTTGAATCTAATATATTGTAGTTATATGATAAAAGTAAGGTAATTGGTAAAGACCGTGAGAATTGTACATAACACCGTTTAAGTTCACGGTAGTAAATTCAAAAGCATCTAGCTTTATCAAAAAATTTATATTCACAACAATTTATAAAATATACGAATTTCTAAAGCTAATTATTTACATCTCAGTTTCGGGGCTTTCCAAAATAAAAAAGGAATTGTAAATATAAATTACCATATAAATTAAAAAATACTCTATCATTGGATTATTAAATCCAATGTATTAAAGTTACCTTTAATGAAATATATTTTAAGTATGTTCAAAAATTATAGAGTATCCCACATGGTTAAAGAGTTATGTTCAAAATAAAAACATAAATTGATAAATTAGATGTATTTGTAATGTTTCAAATATTTTTATATTATATATCTTGTTAGATCATTTCAAATTTAATGACCGCATTTTATCAGTAGATAAAACTAAAACTAAAAATTAATAGAATAGATAAAAAATAAATAGAGGTGACTATATAGTTAGAGAAAACAAATTCGAGTTGCTTTTCGTGTTATTGCAAAAATGAATTTCATAAACACAAAAAGATCTTAATATTTTACATAACTTAAAAAATAGATTATGGCCGGATCACAAAAAATACACTTACAAATAAAACAGTCATTAACTAAATTACATGCATGTATAGAAAAAAAAATATCTTATAAAGTTATATAAAGTTATAGCTAGGCGAATGAAGAATTTTGACAATAATTTGAATCTCAGTTTTACACCCTTCCCTTTATTTGGTGTCAAGGGAATGCCTTAAAAGGCACCATGCGACATACATATTATTATCGAGTCCCTCTTGTATTTTTATCCTTCTTTATATATATATATATTGAGAAATGTTGTTTTTACTAGTCGTTTATACAGTTATTCATGAGAATAATTATTAAATTTGTTTATTCCTTTTTTTGCTCTTGAGGGACCCGTGATTAATCATGAGTCAAGCTCAATTTTTTGGCCTCTTTCTCCCTTTTTCTTTTGCATGTTGGGGGCCTCCATGAAACAAAGTTGTCGAAAATCCCCCATAGCTACACTAATCTTCTTTATGTGCTACTAAATTATATTTTCCCTTTCAAAAAAAAAAAAATTCCCTTTCATGTACGATTTCGCTAGATCTTTACGTATCTGTTCTCCAGAAACGAGTACGTTTTAGAAAGTAACTTTTTTATTTAACATTTCTCAAAAAGAAAAAAAAAACTTCTCTACATATCAAAAAAGAATCCGACCCATGATGTAATCTCTCATAAACAGTGGTACGTACGCGTGTGTCTATTAAATTAAAATAAATGTGTGAGATTGAGATCTGAGCCACGGCAGACAAAGCTGTCTTCTTCAGATCAGCCTTGGAATATGAACAGTATAATTAAACAATGTCGAGTTATTAATTTAAACATTTGCATGTGTCGACGTGATCATAGGAAATTGTAAATTAAAAATTCGTTAAGTGAATTTATACTAGTAGAATATAGCTTCGGGATTTTAAAAAGCTGGATTTAAGGCGTTTACAGAAGTTCTTTCCAGACAAGAAAAATTGTCTACGTTAAAACAACCAATGTACAAACTTAGGTTTTATGAATGTACTAATATTATTATTAGTTCATTAATGCAACAGCATAATTACCGAACAAAGTGTCCAATGTTCATTTTCTCACCATTTCATTTAATTATTGTTTTAGATTTGTTCACATGACTAAAAATGTATTGGTATTTATATTTCAACCAATAGAAAAATATGCAGAAAATATGAAAAATTGAATAACATATAAAGTTAATAAATTTTGCATTAAAAATTTTAAACGAAACTTATTTTGAAAATGGAAATTTTACTATACAACAATAATTAAAATGAAATGTAAAGACTATAATATTGCTCGGATTTTAAAAATGCATTTAGATTTCAGTATCGAGATTCGAAAACCTTGTTACTAAAATATGTATATCACTAATTTCCATTTATTTTATGTTGCTGTTTGTGATTTGTATATTATAAATACAAACAACAACATAAGATAAAAATAAATGGAAATTAGTGATATGCATACATTTAACTGAATATAAGTTTGTAAGCAAAATACAATTAGAGATAGCAATGCTCTTAACTAATTAGTCGTAAATTTAATATTCAAAGTCTTAAAATCTAGCTAGCTACTAATATATGGTAAATTTCTATAACTATATTAAATCATGTTTCTGGATTAAGTCATGTTTTCAGTTTTACTTAAGGAAATGGTTTACAAACTATTGTACTTGTTTAAATACTTCACTATAAAACTATGAAATCCCAAAAAAAATATAAAGTGACAAAATTAAACTAGAGGGTATCTACGTATATAAAAACGTTAGGTTCACGTTTCTTCTAACTTGATTTATGGTAAGCGCCTACAGATATGTGGAGAGGTGTTGAGAAGATGAGAGGGGTCAAAGGAAGATAGTTAGGGATGGTCTATATATCCCAACAAAGGGGTAGGAAATTGATTGGTAATAAATGTTGTCTGAATTCTACATAATTTAAAGATGTGCGTTCAACTCGTTCAGTTTTTCTACTGTTTAATTACAGACTGTGACCAATGTAACAACATTCCATACACTATATTATTTGTATACATCGCTCCCTACAAAAAGTGGGCTTTGTGCATATTCTATTCGTAGATCACCGTATATTATGTATATTCTTTCTCCGGGCTTATTTTCATGAAAACTGATGCAAAACATTGCATACTTCATAAATCTTCGCATTTACTATATAGTCTAAGAAAACGTTTTCGTGTTATTTGAAGGTAAGACCAATATTGTAGAATGTAAAGATATTTTATAGTCTTGACTTTTACATAGATGTTGGTAAGTTGGTTATAAGATTAAATATACTTCCTGAGATATTAAAATGTAAAAAACTGCTTTAGAAAAGAATAATCATTTAATTATAATTTACATTAGACATACTATGATAATTCATATTATGTGTGTATTAAATTGAGGTAAAGGACTCGATTAGTATAACATTTTAGAATTGGTTCAAACTTCAAATACGTTAAAAAGAAACAAAAGATGTGTAAGTGTACCCTTGGATATGAAATTAATACAAAAGAAGCAAGCATGTGGGTTTTTAATTGGATGAGTTATGAAAGTTATGTCATTTGTGTGAGAGTGTGAGTAGATAGAGAGAGATGGTCAAAGAAAAATGAGATGTCAAATCAAATAACAGTAGTGAGAGAGAGAGAGGAAAAAAAATCAACCTTTGCTCCCAAATCTGCCCAACCCATGACACCCTTAGGGCTCCACTCTCTTCTCTTTTGTTTTTACCACCCTTCCTTCACATTACTTTTTGCCCCTTCTTCGCCCATTTATCATAATCTTTATGTACGTTCATACATCTGTATATACATGACTGCATGCATCCGTATGCATACACAGCACTAAAGGAATATTCACTGTTTACCGTAAAAGGAAATTAGGTCAATATCTATGTGTGTGTACGTATATGTATCAATCGAGAGATAATCATTTGGTTTCGAATTTTTAAGATAAAATATAAAAGTAAATCATGTATAGATAAAGAGGTGTAATGTTCCTTCCGAGCAAATTTGTCTCTCCACTAACAAAAAGCAGAAAAAGAGAGCATATTACAAAAGCTCTTTGCAGGAAGAAAAGCCTCTCTTTATCTTCGATCCTAGATACACAATCAGATCCAAATTGGATCTTGAATTCTAACATTACCACAAACTGACACACAACAAAAACTGTGACTACGATAACAAGAAAATCACTTGCAGTCCGGTAGTATACTTTGTTTAATTTCGTAGTAAGGTAAAATATCGGCTTTAATAGGCTGCATTTATGTTAACAAATGCAAAATTCTTGTGGTGATTATTTGTTCATGCATTAATCTGAACATCAGTACGTAAGACAATTTTATCGAAAAGAAAACAACAAAATTTTGACTAAAAGTAGAATTATATTTGCCAAAAGTTGACTGAATAACGTCAGTAGCCAGTACAATATATATTTCAACTAATTAATTGTTATATATTTAATTTGTTAGTTCTAAAATCTTGAAACATAATTATCTTAAAATATTCCAGTTTTCAAGGAACCAGTTAAAACACAACTTTTTCCACCCTGATCAATGAATAAATGAGTTTCTTCGAATTGGTGTTGCTGGTTAATTAGGGTATGACAGCCAATCTGTCAATATCATAACCAACACAAGGTATTTTGAAAAATATTAAAGTACTTTAACTGTTGATAATTAGAGCAGCCTAACTAAATACTTCAAATTATAGACTCATAAATATATATGTATTATAATATTTTCAACCATGTGACATACGTCTACCATCATCACATAATTTAAAACAAATAAAAGACGCATGATAATGTATATCTTGATACTTGATCATCCTAAGAAAGTTCAGCACTTGAGTAGTAATATTCTCGAGTGTCCATTCTCTCATTATTCTCCATGATGTCATTAGACAATCATGTAGCACTATTTAACCACTATTATAAAATAACTTTAAAGATAACTCCACCAGAAAACAACTATTTTTCAGAAAGAAAAAGATATAATCTATTATTACTCGAAATAAATCTTAGAAATATTCTTTATAATATAGAACACAGTATATCAAGAGAAAGATGCATGAATGAATGTATGTATAGCAAATACTCTACTACTAAATATAAGTCAAACGCTTATGATCTTATTCCTTCGAAAGGAAACGTAAATAAATGACAAATTAATATAAGTAAGCAAATATATACCGTGGGTAAGGGGATTTATACATTGCGAGGAAAACAGGGGAGAAAAGATTTGAAGATGTTCTCACTACTTGGTTTTCCACACGATTTAAAGTGGTAAAGATCCTACACAAACTCAAAAGAAGAAGCCCTTGATGTAACAATGGTTTTTTGAAGCATACAATCTTACATTCGTTCAAAAAAAGAAGTTATACATTGCCTTTTAATAACTTAAGTAAAACTAGAGATACAAGTTTTTAAAATTTCCAGGTGATCCTGATTTTTTTTATATCTATGATCAATTAGATGATATAGCTCTTACTCAGAAAAGTCTACTTCCATCAAAATTTGGTCCATAGATTTAGGTATTCTTAGAATTAATAAATATATACTGAATTACGAAGCATATACCAATTTATATACGCTATTTGGACCGCCTTGACTCATGATCATTTTCTAATTGCTCTACCTCAGAGGCAGTCTCATCTTCGTCATCAAATCCATCAATTCCATAAGCTCCATGGCCATTTCCAAACGCCTTGATGTGATCTTTCAGAGATCGCTTGTGCTTGAAATCAGATCCACAAATGCAATACCAAAGCTTACCACAATTCTTCTCATGTGTTCTCCAGTCCCCTCGGACTGCGAAAGCCTTTCCACATTTCCTACACATGAAGGGTTTGATTCCATGCTTCCTCTTGTAATGTGTTTGAAGTGTTCTGAAATCTTTGAGAGGCTTTGCCCTTGGATGGTCAATGTTGTTGCAACAGCCTGGTGCGCAGCAGTAGCACGGAAGCCTCAGCATTCCTGTTGGCTGCGTTCCTCTTAGAGATTCGGGTCCTTTTCTGTATTGTGATCCATGTCCCCACATATGCATCTGTAAACAAAATCGGGTATATTTATATAATCATGTAGGGTTTGAATAACTCATAGTATGTCATAGTAAACCCTTAATTAGATATTCAGGTCCTATTTTGTAATGTATGAGCCTTAATTGACGAATGTGTTTATTAGCCATTTTCGTAGTCTACTATATATATTATGGTTACTCAACTTACTCTAACCAGCATACATTGATTAATTTGCATATCAACCTTGAAGCATATGTAAAAAGACAAGAAGATTTTATGACAAGTATGTTATTCAAATGCTGAAATGTAAGAAAGTAATAAAATAGAAATAGATTTCATAAACTAAAAAAAAGAACTAAAAATAAGATATATAAATGCATGCTTCGGTAAACAAAAAATATCAAGGGTTTACTAAAATGCAAGATGATGCTTAGCTCATGTTCAATACAAGATCTTAGCAAGGTCATATGTAGAGCATATGAATCTATACATATATCTATGTATATTAATTGATAGAGCAATATAGTATGTAAAATCATACGAATACTGTTATTTTACACTTTGTACATTAAAAGACCCTCATACGAAAAAGGGATGATACGCTTGCCAATATTGTAAAAAACCAGCAAAGCAACATAGACTCTGAAAGTACTATAGACATAGAGAACATTTACTGCCTTGTTTAATCTCAGTCTCAGTCTTCACAATCTCATGTCTCTCGGTTCTTTATAATGCAATGATTTATTCATGCACCAGAGAGCAAAGACACCTTACCGATATTAAATGTGGAAACTTTTTTTTTTTTGTTTATTCGAGGAAACTTAGTGAGCATGTTGATTAACACATGGAAAAGAAAACGAATTCTTCAAAACATATGCATACATAAGTATACAAAGATTTAAATTAGAGAGAATTGTAAAAATTAAGAACCTGCATGTTGTTGTATCTGTTGAAGGTCTTGAAGCAAACAGGACAAGAGAACTGAGTAGGGCCAATAAGAATCTGAGAAGGAGTAGGGATCCAATATTGACCCTTGTTGAGTCTGCTGATTCTACATGCGCCGTCTCCGCCGACTGAATCTTCATCGTCATCTTCGCCTCCGCCGGTGACGTCGTGAGGGTAGTCGTTGTCGAGATCTTTCTGGTTGTTCATGTTCTCATCATGATGAGTAGTCCTCGAGGAAGAGGACATCATGACAAAAGAAGCCATCTCTTGAGTACAAGGGCTTGGAAGACCTATGTGAAGAGCAACGGTGATGTCATGGTCATCGTGATTATGATCATCTTGATGGTGATGATGATCGTAGTAGTCAACATCAATGGAGGTTGAAGTTGGTTCTTGGATTAGATGACCATGGTGGTCTTGTTGTTTGTTGGCGGGGCTGAGACTGAGGAGAGGGAGGGCTTCACGGAGAGGAGGGGAAGAAGGAGTAGTTGGTGGTGGTGTCGGACGGCAAAGGTCACCGGAGTGAGGGAGGAAGAAGAAGGGAGAGGGAGGAGGAGGAGGAGGTGGTGGGTTAGTGGAGAAATTAGGGTAATGGTGAAAGGGATTGGACTTGAACCAATCTGTGAAGAAATTGGAATAAGGATCAGTCATGAGGAAGAGAGAAAGAGAGAGAAGAGAATAGTTTTTACTCTTGTGGGATTCTTTATACAAGAAGACACAAGATGGAAATGGAGATGGAGATGAAGATGGAGACTGTGATGGGATGTGGAGAGAGAGAGAGAGAGAGATTTTTTTATTTGGATGAAAGAGAGAAAAATATATTATTAATTATGGAATGGTATTAGTTTTTGGTGCAACCCGAAGTGAAAACTAAAAACAAATACTCAAAAAATTGACAGGGGTAGTTATATACTTTATTGGTCCGAATTGCAACATGCCTAACAATTGCCGCGTCAATAGTAACAAAAACGTATAAACAAATATAAAATCTTTTGTTACTATTTACTAATAACTACGGTGCGGTGATGATTGACAATGTTTGGAGTCTAAATAGAACTAACGATTAGATGAATTATTTAGGATTTAGACGAAGTTAGATGTTAATGAATATTAGATATTTTAGTTTTTTGTGTCTAAGTATAAAATTATATTGATGAGTTTTAATATATAAAAAGAAAAACTAAACAAAATTTTAGATTTATACTAACATTATTACTTAATTAATTAAACGAATATATATATATATATATGTATTTATATATTTCTGCTCTTTTCACCTCTTAACTCAACGTGTGACAATTGCAAATAACATATGAAAATAACATGTGATTTCATTTTTTTCTCTTAAACAGTAAGAATTCAAACCTTTGATCCTTAATTCGGTTTGTGTATGTCTAATGGCTTGGTCATAACGGATGAAATACCATTTAACGAAGTAATTTTTTTTTGTTCCTATGCCATATTCAAATCTAAATTCACGTACTTTAATATGACCATGTTTTACAAAAAAAACCTCATGTTTTTTTGAAACGTCAAGTGAACCTTGGATAACAAAAATATGTTCTTTGAATTTCGTTTTTATCATATCGAAGGCACGCACGTACTAAAGTATTTCACATGTATATTATAATATACTTAAAACGTAAGTAAATATAACATGGATCATGGATAGCCATTCAGTACTAGGGCTAGGTAGGTTGAGAGTATATATGACAAACCAAAACAAACAAACATGCACCAAAGACAGTAATCGTTAACCAATATGACAAAACACAAAGATGCTCACACTTAATAAATTGGAATTTTTTAATTTATTTACTATACCTAGAATGAGTGAAACAGAATTTTATTTATATAAAATATAAGAACAAACATAAAGTATGTATTTGACAAAAATAGAAACACGAAAATACAATAAAGCATATGAGGTGCAGATACATCATACAAAGATAGTGTCACTGCTTATTAGAGATTGGCTCTCACCCCCAACGAATTTACTTATCTTAAAAATCCTTTCTCAGAACAAAATATTTTAATTAGTTTGAGACCTAAAATAGGTTTTAAAGAGGATAACTTAACAAATCAATGTTTATTTATGATGAATAATTTTTCACATTAAAATTTAAGATATAATTGTAGTTTTACCAAACCGTAATTTAGTTTAGAAAGGTATTTATATAACACTATAGTGAATAATTTTACAAGAGAAACAGACAACAAAAGGTATACACAATACCAATTATTTACTCATTACTGTTACTATTTTATTTTCAATAATAATTTTTATCAATAACTAATTTAATTCTTACAAGATTTAAACATCCAAACTGATGATGATATAGAATCTACAAAGATATTATCATAGAAATTTAATATGGCATTACGTACCAAACAATATTTCTTAAAATTTAATTGTATATAATATAAAGTAAATAATAATATTCAGATTAAAAAATAAATAAGATGAATAATATTTGAAAATTAATTACCCAAAAACAATATCAATAACGAAAAATTCAAAACCTAATGTTTCTTTGCTACAAAAAATAGTTATCTAGATTTTCTTGCTTCTTCTTTTGCCAAAAAAAATTCATTTTTTATTTTCAAAAAAAAATTAGGAACTTGCAGAAAAAACACATAAATTCAACATGAAGGAATGAATTCCTATTCAACAAGCGTAATCAACAACCAATTGAGGATGTTCGAAGGGCGTGGGATTCAAATGAAGAATAGCATCAAAATATTATTTTTCAGAATGCGAGGAATACTGGAAGTAAAATTAAATCGAGTTGTTGGGTTCTTCCTCCTACTGGCTGGTTGAAGTGTAATTTTGATTGTAGCTTTTCAAGAGATAATGAGTTTGCAGGGATTGGGTGGATAGTTAGGGATGATAAAGGTTGCTTTATTACTGCTGGATCGGCAAAAGTCAGGGGTTTAAGATCAAGTCTCGATGGTGAAGCTCATGCTTTTCTGTATGCATTACAGAATATTTGGATCAAAGGGTGGAGACATGTTTGGTTTGAAGGAGACAGTCTGATTTTAACAAAAATTATAAATTCTTCTGGTTGTTACACGGCGATTGGTAGTGCTTTGTCAGATATCAGGTATTGGATGGGATTATTACCTGAATGCTCTCTAGATCAGGTCAATCGTGAAAGAAATCAAGCTGCTGATATCTTGGCGAAGAAGGCTCAAGAAGTTAATCTTTCTGTTATTCATAATGTTCCTCCTTTATGGTTGATTAAGTTTTTGTATGAACCTTTCACGATTTAATTAATAAAAGTATGGTTGTTAAAAAAAAATCAACATGAAGGACCCAACCAAAACCCAATAAATCTAGTGGTTACAAACCCAAAATTAAACGGATACAAAATACTATGTTGGTCGGAAAATCCGCCAGAACAAAAACCCGACACATATGCTAAGGCAACCGCCCAACATAAGCCTAGAGACGCAGACCGAGAGTCACTGCCAACATCAGCAAGAGGGGAAGCGCAAACAACGAAAGATCATCAAGTAGGAAAAAAAGTCACATCACTTGGTGATCGGTTCTTTGGGTTAGAAACAAGAATCGGTTGCTAAATTTCCTTTGCACAACTGCTGAAATTTGAATCTGCCACTTCTACATTTAAGATAGGAGGTAGTTTTGTTGTAGAGTAATACTGTACAGACGTTTGTCTCATCCTTATTTGAAGTATAATATAAAAAGATAAAATAAATTGTTGAAAATATTAAAAATAAATTGTTAAAAATATACACGGGAGTTCAACAAATAAATAAACTTGCACCAAATTTTAGCAAAAAAAAAACAAATAAATAAAACTTGCTAATCAAGTAAGAGGACCGTAAAGAGAACTAAAATGCCTTCGCAATAATTCAGCTTTTAGGATTATGACGGTTTACTGTTAGTCTACAATCATGATTTATCTGATAAAAACATAAAAATATACTTTTGCTTCAGTTATATTTAGTTATAAATTATAACCCCCATTTTATTTTAGAAATTATTTATAATAGTATTAGAGGAAATAATTTAGGAGGAAAAAGAGAAGCAATTGCATTGGTGTACGCACCAATGGTCGGCTTTCCCTCAAAACGGTAAGATCATTGAATGTCCGAATCTCCACCGGAGATCCTGCCTCACTGTTCCTTTTCTTCTTCACCAGTACTTTACTCAACATCTATCTATACTTCTATATTAGACACACCAAAACAAACAGATTTTATCAAATCAATGAACGATGGAAGAAAGAAATATTTAATTTTTTGAACTTAAGCTTAACTATTGGTCGAACCAAAAAAAAAGGTTTTTGTCTCACATGAGTTATTCATCTCGTTGGGTAAACCAATTGTATGTTGTAAAGTTCAGTTAATTGATATTATATATGTTCTAGATTCGGATATGGACCTACATTACTAAATATCAATCGTAGTCTAGACTAATATTTTGATTTACAGTCTGACTGTTGACCATTCTAGGAACACTAGGAATAAAAGAAAAAAGAATGAAGAGGAATAAAATGATAGGAATAAGTATGAATGATTGTTCCTTTCTAAATTTGAATAATTTTATTCTATTATTCTCTAAAAAAAGAATCTGAAGAAATAAAAAGGAAAACTTATTCTTTATAAATGGTGCAATTTTATAGAAATCATAAGGAATTGAATGTTTTCTTCTCATTCTCTTTGTCACCAGTTAGATCTCATTCTCACACCAAAACGGCAAAACCCATTCAACCTTAGGCCATCTCCAACCCATTACACCATTTTGGTGTTAAAATTACACCGTTTTGGTGCAATTTTCACACCAAATATTTTGGTGTCTCCAACCCACTACATCAAATCTTACACCAAAAAGGAATCTTTATATAATATTATTAAATTAATTGTGTATCTTTTAATAATATGATAGATATAAATTATTTTATAACTAAAATCTATTTACTAAATTTTTAAAAAACTTAAATAAATAAAAGTAACATTTTATTTCAAATTCAGAAATTACAACAAAATGCAAATTACACACATTATTAAAAGAGAAAAAAAAACAAACTGACATTATTAAAGAAGAAAAAACAAACACATATTATTAAAAGTTAAAAAAAAACAGACATTATTAAAAAAAACATAGAAACAGTCTTAGATTAAGCTTTATAAAACCTTATAAAGCCTTATAAAACCTTATAAGGTCCTAACTTAATTCTCAAGTCTGGCAGATTAATTCTCAAGTCTGGCACCTCAACTATGTTTCATGTCAACACTCTCCCTCAAGCTTGACCATAGGAGATCCTTGGACAAGCTTGACCATAGGAGATCCTTGGATAAGGATCACTCTAGTAATTTTTCTCAATGGTTGAGTCTGCTCTTCTACCACTGCTTCTATCTTAGTGAAGTTAACAACAATCTTCCCGACTATTAGTTTAGTATTTGAATTAGTGTTTTAAATAATTATCTTTTCCTTTGTATTTTTATGTTTATGTTTTTCACTGCCATTTTATGTTTATTTAGTTTTAACTTTGTAATGTTGTTTTAATGTTTAATTTGAACTTTGTTATGCATTTTAAAATTAATTTTATATTTTTAGTATATTATATTAATTTATTTTTATATTAGTTAAAATAAAATACTAAAGTAAATACTTATATATTTATTTTGACATAAAATATTTAATATAACTAAAAACAGCAATTAAAATGATATATAATTAAACATAATTAAATAAGCCTCAAAAAACTTTTATTCTATTTGTTGTTTAAAAAAATGTTTTGGCGTTGCTACAGTTGCACGCCATATATGGTGCAAAACTGTAGTCGAAAAAAGAATTCCACCAAAATGCAGTTCTTTATGGTGTTAGGTTGGAGAGAGAAGACACCATTTTCCAAGTCATTATGATGTTATGCAGTCTGATTGGAGTTGCCCTTATATATACGAGTTGCCATTTATAAAATTTAATAACTATATTGAAGTTTTGATGATCAGGCATATACAAAAGTTCTGAGGATATTAAAAAACATCGTGATCTTATTGTTATACTAGTGTTTTTCCCTTTTCCTGATGACATAATTTGGTTTTAT
Organism: Brassica nigra; assembly: GCA_016432835.1. NCBI lineage: Eukaryota > Viridiplantae > Streptophyta > Magnoliopsida > Brassicales > Brassicaceae > Brassica > Brassica nigra. Next base: position 7,736,033 of record CM028246.1, on the reverse strand, counting down.
ATATTCATCATGACACTATATCTATGCAAGTAACGGACCAAATGTTCACGGAGAACATTTCATGTTCACTGGTGCAATAGTAATGCTGTTTCTTGGCAATATATGCAGGTTATGAACAGGCACGCCTTACATAAATTATGGACCCTGGGTTTAGATACTTCTTTCCCCCAAAATTATAACTATATTTTTGTGAATTCACAATTTAGGACTCTAATCTTTATATTATTTAACAAATTTAGACCTAATATTTTAAAGAATTTTTGTCAAAAGGCAAAGGACCCTGTTCCTGTGCACCTTGAGCACACCCCAAGAGCCGGCACTAATTATAAACATGAGTACTATTTTCATCAGTTTCCATGAATACTAGTTTAGATGGAACTTTTCATAAATACTCTATAAATTTTTTAAAAAGTCATTTAAAACTTACTAAATACAACATGCAAATTTTTGAAATATAGACTACATATTTTAAAATCCGGCAGTTAATAAATCTTAATTATTTTGTTACCAATTCATGTATTTAAATAACTGTTGGAAATAGTAATAGATAATTATTTGTGAATATTCTTTATGTCTTATAATATTCATTTTCCTTAGACCTAATATCCAATTATTATAAATATATTGAAAACCTCTTTCATTTTTTAAAACTTAGTTATGGATTTCATAATTAAAATCTCTAAAATCAAAAGGTTAAAATAACATGTATTTTGAAATTATGGTTCGAAAAAATAAAATATACAATCAAAGAAGAATCCATGCTCATATATAGTTCCATTAATAAAATATAAAATCAAATATAAAATATAAAATATAAAATCAAAGAAGAATCGACATCAAATATAGGACATATGACGTGATCAATACCCTTATATATATGGGCTTTTCAATGGTTTACTTATGTTTAAAATAGGTTCTAATGGACAATTCTCTGGTGTAATGGTTTAAACATATTCAAAGATGACGTCGAAGATGTCTTATGAGAAAACTGAAAGTGCAAAACGTTGTCGCTTGAGTTTTTTTTTAAACAATTGTCGCTTGAGTTGGCATTAATTTCTTTTTTAAAAAATAACAAATCTACACAATTTATGCAAACCATTATAATATAGTTTCATCAAAAAGCATAATAACATAACATTTATGAATTCTATGTTTTCTAATCAAAGGCTTATATTATTGGGTTGACTGCAGGTGAACTTTGGGTCAATAGTTTAAATAATTTCAATATTCAATTATAAATATCAATATTAAAAAATAAATAACCATGCTTAAAAATATAAGAAATATTTAAAATTTATTTTCTTTATTTTCCCATTTCACATAAAAATATAAAAGATAATTTAAACATTTTTGGTAACAAGTTGGAATTAAAACATATAAAAATACAATAATATTAAAATAAATAATTTTAAACATCTAATGCAAATATTGAAATTGACTTTTAAATTTTAAAAAGAGTATTTGCACTCTATACATTAACATTATAGCATAATTAGAGATATACACATATATAGTTTACATAGTTTTTGTCGAAATTTGTGTGACCATAAACCCCTATTTCACTTTGTTAAACCAAGTTTACAAAAAAGCTATTATGTTAGACAAGTTGAATTATTATTATTTTTTAGAATTTTTCTTCTGAATAAAGCTTTCTAAAATCTTCGTATATTTTTCTCTATTCCTCTAATATATTCAAGTATCTTCTTTTATTTCATATTTAATTACCAGTCATTTCCTCGATCAATTTTTTTCATACGATATGCAATCGTTAAGATTGTAATGCCTACCAGTGATGGTATAACCCCTCACAACCTTTCTTTGCTTTCAGGATATTTGCTATTGGTGAAAAATCTTTGGACATAAGGGTATCACAAACCTTCCTGTATCAGTAAAATATTAAACGCCGTTGATGAAGATGAAGTCGCAGTCATAAGAAATTCTCCATTTAGAAATCTTGTAGAAATTGCGGAGAAACAATTCTTCTTGGGCTTTTTTATCTTATGTTGTTTCCACCTTTGAATGTACATTTCAAGATCTTCTAAACTTTGCTGGTTATGTTTCCTCATCACTGGCGTTGTTGTTTCTTATTTTGTGTTATTTCATGATGTGATTGTGAACCTCTGTTGGATTAATCGATCGCGTCGGCGGTGATCGGAGATTAGCCGTGGCGAGGTGGAGCAAATCAGAGCGCCAAGGCGGACGACCGAATTTTTCCGCCTTGTCCACGTGTAATACGGCGTCGTTAATCCCACTCGGTTTATGCAACAAATCTTATAAAACTTTAAATCCAACTTAGATCTATAAAGTTTAAACTAAAATGATTAAATAGGTGAAAAAACGAGTGAAAAATTGTAAAAAAATGTGGAGGCAGCATTGTTTGAGCTTAAGAAAACGCAGGCTATAGGAAAAGAGACGATATCAAAATTACATGTTTGCCCCTCCTTGAAAGAAAAACAAAACTTCTTTATTGATATCCGAACAAGTCACTTGCCAAATGAGCTGAGAAAACATTCTGAATATTGATTACATATTTAAAGTTTATACATACACATATATGTAAAAGCTTAAAAACTAGGTCATGCTTAGAATTTATATATTTTTATAGTTGTATAACTTGTTAATAATATACTTTACGTGCTAAATATAATATTGAAAGTATCCAACAATTTAATTTAATACAATAAAGATTTTAGCCATGTATAATTTTAAGTATACCTTTGAATGTTCTTTTTAGACTGCTACCATAATTTATAGCATATCAAATTTTTATCATACATTTGCCTTATCTTCAATTAATATTTAAGGTTATTTAGTAACCTGCTAACTCACATATTAACATAATTTTTACTTTAATTTTCATTGATATTTTAGATTACTTTATGAAATTCACTATTATATTGCTAATATATCTAAAAATGTGTAACAATTTATTTATCCGCTATATATTATACATTTATATACATAGCATGTAACAAATAATAAATCACATATAATAGTGTTATTAATGTTGAACAATCTGTAGAACATAATCTCAAACAACATTATGTAACATATCCAAATTTAACGTTAGATACTTAGATTGTAAACACGTTTAATAGCCTGTAAATGTTGAACTATTTATAAAATATGATATCACAAATTTTTTGCCTCTCTCCCTATACAATTATTTTGCATGCAACGACTCAAAATTTTTTGCTGGGATTTTCTTTTTCCATGCAGCTCCTTGTGTCAGAATTATTAAGCTTCTTATTTTTTTTGTAACTGAAATTAAGCTTCTTATTTGCCAATTCTTATCTAGTAACTTTCACGTGTTTTGGGGGGAGGAGGGGAGAACAAACACTCTGTAATCATTACTAATCCTCGTATTATTTTTCCTATAAACCAAAAGGACTGTTTTGTAATTGCAAGTCTCCAAGTTGAATATTAAACCCCACCCAATTTGTTTCATGGGTAGTTACTTAATTAGTAACTTCTTTTAGTATTATGACCCAATTCACTCTTTTAAAAATAACAATTTAAACCAAATTGGATTATATATCGGTCACTCATCGATTCAACCGGTTAGCTTCGGTTTTTAGATATTTTTGCAGATTTTAAAATAATATATATTTTTAAAAATTAAACCCGCTTAGTATATGAGATCATTGGGTTTATCGGTTTGACCGCTAGTCTAATAAGTATAAAAATGCTTATTTAAATGCAAACATTTTTAAACAGAAAAAATTCTTTGAAATCAACAAAACATTTATAAAACTGTTAATTGGATTTTTTTTATAATAAAATATCCTGCAATTTGAAAGCGTGAATCAAAATAGTGTATATATATATTATAGAACTTTTGAAAGCGTGGATCAAAAATAGTATATATATATATATATATATTATAAAACTCAACTAGACCTTGATCTATGCGATCGCATGGGTATTTATTTTCTGTTTTTAGTTTTTTTATATTTGTATTAAATGATTTATTTGTAATATTTGATCATTAATTTAGATCGAAAATTAATATTTTGCAAATATAATAAAATTAAAATTTTAATAAAATATTCTGATATAAATTAAATTATCCTAATTAAAATAATATGGAGGTGGATCATAATGCTTTCAAATTTCAAATATTTGGAATTTTGGTCAACATAAATTTGTTAAAAAAATAATCACACTGTTATTGTTTATTCCTAGAACTTAACTCGTGACTGTCTGAAAATTTGTTTTCACGGTAATTTTTTTGTACTAAATGGCATATTATATATTCGTAAATTTAAATGTGTTACATGATTGTTTATATGACATTTTAAAACATAACAATTTTAATTATTATTTTAAATAATTATATTTTATGATTTTAAATGTCTATTATATCACATTGTATCATATAAACAAATCCAATATTTATAACTAATTGGGCTTATATATATGTATATATATGAAAACATTCTACTAATAACTTAATAGATTATTTTATATTTTATTTATATATTATATAAATTGATTATGATGTGTGCTTTTTTACTTTATTATTTATTACTAAAGAATATTGAAAATATTTAATATATTACTACGAATTCTATTATGAAATATATTTTAGTTTAGATTTGATTAAGGAAATCTATTATTTAAATTGAGAAAAGATATTAGATGCTTAAATCTATTATTTAAATTAGTAAAAGACAAACATATTTAAATATATGTTCAATAAATATCTTAGTAGCATTATAGTGTAAATAAGTAGTAAAATTAAAGGGTATTTCAATTTTGTATTTCTCTTTTAATAATATAGATTTATATGTCGGTCATGATATCATTAATTCTGTGTAGAACATTTATATTGCATGTGATCTTTCTTATTTAAAACAGTTCCATCGATACTACTAGTTAAGGTTTAAATAGTGATTCTGCTTGCTGAGGATAAAATGGTTGAACCACAATAAATACTAATGCAGTCTAAATGCAGTAAACATACTATTTTTTCTCTCTGGTGTTATATGGAGCTTGATTCTTGGGTCCCCTGTGATTCAGTGAAGACACCAAATTAACTAGTAGTCATTTTTCGTACAGTTCTTCCTTTGCTTGTTTTTTTTTTTTTGAACAAGCTTCCTTTCCTTGTTTATTCTAATTTTTATCTGTCATTTTTTTGGTTTTTCTTCTTTTGGTTTTATCTTATACTAAAACAGAAGTCATGACTTATTCATGTGTGATTTTTTTATTATTTGGACCACCCCTTCAAAAAATTACTTAAATGATTTTTTTGTATACATATTTGAATTATTCTAAACAAACAAATCAAATAGATATTCCCAGATTTTCTCTTAATTACATCCCAATAATTTTTTTTTAAATATTTTTATTTACAATATAAATATATATATTCGTATTTATTTAAAATATAAATGTATATATTGTTTTCACTTAAACAAACCTTTTAAATATTTTATTGATTTCATAATTATTTATAATATACATGTGTATTTCATTTTACTAAAATAAACCTTTTAAGTATCTAATTAATTTTTTAATTATATTAAACTCATGTACAATTTTGTATTAAATTTTTGATATTAGTTTAATATAATATTTTAATGTAGATTGATATTAATTACACTTAATGTAGGTTATTCAGTCAAAGATTTAAATTATACATATAATTCGATTAACATATATGTACGATCAAAACCTAAAATAAAAGTATAAAGGAAATTAATATCTAAGTTAATAGTAAGTTGAATGTAATTTGTCGTAAATATCACATAACATAAGATTTTAATCAGTGTTCATGTATTAATAAAAGAGATATCATTAACAATTTGAAACAAAAAAATAAATACATGTATACAAACTATAAAATTGTTGTGTTTGAAAATATATAATAAACTATTAATAATATGATAAATATTAGAACTATATACCACTAATCATGTAAATCAAATAGTTACATATATAAAAATAAAAATAATTATCTGCACTGTTATGCGGATGGAGATCTAGTAGGAAGTTATAGTGAAATTTGATGCGGTTAAAAGTGGATATAGTTCGAATATTTAAGATGGATTTGATAAAATGTTGGTGGGGACACTGGAAGAGAAATAGTGAGCTACTAAATATTATTGGGACAATTCAAATTTAAAGTGTACTACAAAGTACAAACTATAGGCTTCACTAGTGTGTATATTAGCTACTCTTTTGATATTAATCATATTATTATGCTTATATATACATATACATGATCGCACACAACTCTCATTCGTTATGATAGATAGGATATTTGATCATTTATGCTAATCATATTTAATATAATCGTATTTAATATATCTAAAAACATCGCAGTTATTTCGTCAAATTTCCAACCTTTTCTTTTTTTCTAAAAAAAATACTTTTTCTTTTTCTTTAAAGCAAAAGGGTTATTATTTTCATAAAAGGATGGGGAAAATGAGTGTAGCATTCAAATAAAGTTTAAATAAACCCTTTGGGCCACCTTTTCTTGTTAAGTGGGCACACATACGAGAAAATTAGTGAAATTCAAGAATGCAAGAAAGAATTTATCGAATGATCTTAAACATTAGCAAAGGAAAGAATTGCTGAATAACTAAATCTAAACTCAACTACTCCAATGATTTAAGTAAAACTTTTTGTATACTTTCATAAATTTTCATTTTTTTAATTTTTCATTCATCATTAGTTCCATATTAAACATCATTTTAAGACTGTATTTTTGAAAAACATGTTTCAAAAAACATCCTTTTAAGACATCATATGATATGATATTTTACGGCAATTGTTGTAACTATTTTGCAGAATAGTTAGGTATTTAATGACAGACTGATAGTTAATGGAAAGTCCGACCATGTATATAGAATCTGTTAATTTTTTTATTCAATTATTAAATTTCCATAATAAACTTGTTGAGAAAAACAAAGATATTATCATATTACGTGGATTCAAACAGTTAAATGTTTTCAACCAATTGAAAAAAATAAAAAGTGGGTCCATAAAGATGTATATCACCATTTCAAACAATGAGTTAAAGAAAGAAAGTGGTTGGTCTATATATATATATATATATAAATTATTTGTGGTTAATTTTTTAGAGAGTAAATTATTTTTAATTCATTATATATTAAAATTTATTATTTTTTGTATTCTATGAATAAAAGCTTGTTTCATTTGATTCACAATACAAAAAAAATTAATATATTTTTACTAGTTTTTTTTTAAATGGTGAGATGATATGGAGTATTAAAGGGTAAAAGGTTGGATGTTGAATTTACAAACCATTATACATAGTAATGAGTTTTGTTGGATACAAATTTTTTTTTTTTAACACACAAACTTGGTCATGGCAACAACATATAGACTTATAGTATAGTATTACATGTCCTTGAATGAGTTCCTTAATTTGATTCCCGCTCACTTTCTTTTTTTTTTTGTTTTGAATGAATGTTAAATTTTTATTCATCAAAAAACCTTTTTACATCATCTGCATACTTTGTATATATAAAATCCTCTCCAAGAAAACTCTAAAACTTATAAATTCTCACTCACTTTCAAGAACTGAGGTTGACTTGGAACTAGATTTTAGTTTTAACAATCAGATACGAGATAGAGTGATAGACGAAGGTACATGGTAAAATAGAGAGACAAATTTAATAACCAAGTTTTCTACTTCCAAATCAATCTCTAGAATCAAGTCCATAGAGAAATGCAAAAAGGTAAATATACTATTCATAAATACGCCGAGGGAAATCGATTTGGCTGTGATATATCGTTTCAGTCGTCATTTCTTTTGGTTGACGATCTGATGGTTGCTCGTCCACACTTTTCTGTAAATAAATTCTTTAACAAATAAAATAAATACGCAAACCTAAAGTTCTTTCGATACACCGTTCATTTGCTTACTTTGGATTTTTCTACGCCAAACTAGTTATGAGCCAGGTAGCTTATATGTGAGCTTACACCTTTGCCATACAATCTGCAATAACAACTATTTTGACGCACCGCAGCCTCATATATACTAGCAATTTTACGATCTCCACCCGAATAATACAAAACGTTTCATATACTTACGTACGTAGGCATGCTTTCATCGATGACCAAGGAAACATCATCTACTTTATATCATACAACATGATTACCACTTTTTTTTCTAAACATAAACTTATTTAGCACTTTTTTACAATTGATATATTTCAACAGCTTTCTATGCACATTGTTACCATCAATTGTTTCACCGTTTCAAAAATCTATGGAGTTAAACTAAACCGAACTGTGAGTACTCAGAATCCTAGAAACTCGGTTCAAAGTTGAAGATCCTCGATATGATCTTATAGGACAATTCTCTCATAAGATATTTTTTTTTAAAACACCTCTCAAAAGATAATAAAATAGGGTTTTCACTAAAAATATATAAGGAGGAAAATGATTAAATTTTTTTTCATTAGAAAGGTAAACGACTCTTCTATCCTTACTTTATAGATATATAAATAATTATTTACATAAATAAAAAATTAAAAATTATTGTTATTTTGAATAATACGCTTTTCAATTCAAACTTTTTTTGTTCTTTGATTTTTTTTTCAAATTTTCTTTTACAAAATTTTATTTTGGAATCCAAATTTTTTTTTTGAAACTATTTTTAAAATTTTATTTTAAATTGAAATATCAATTTATTTATTTTATAAATTCTACACTGCCCCAAAACTCCACCCTTCAAATCTAAATCTAAGTTAGTTAACCCTAGAAATAGAAATGTCTATTCACCTTTTTAATGAAATATTTTGATCATTTTGTGCTATATTTATGATTTAAAATATTTTTAGTGTAAATTTCTCTATATAATATATGCATCGTGGTAGTTATCTAAAAAGTAACAATAAATCAACTCATGATCATAGAAGGACATATGCATCGTGGTTAGTGTCTTATATCTACGATTCCGAATTCGTGGGTTAGTAAGTTCATTTGTGGGTCTACGTAACTCATATATCCCTAGCTCACTGATATATTAAATGGTAAATATTGAAGCGAATTTATCAAATATGAGTCTTGGGTTTGGGAAAGAAAAGATCAGTATTAGTGAATCATGCAAGCATTTTGCAGCGATGGAGGACATCGATTTGAGCGGGTTGAAACACATCTAATGCTAGATCTACTGAAGTGTTTATTATTTTATTTTTGTTTGAAAAGTGTTTATTATTTATAAATTCTTAAATCATATGTATAAACCAAGAAAACAAACTGAGGAAAAAAATAGTAATTAACAATCATGAGAACGCAGTGAATAAGTAAGTAACAACTTTAGAAAAAAGGAGCTATGGAGGGCAGTACGTAGTAAAAGAGTTGTCCGGATGTGACTGACTAAATTTACGAGGGGAGACTTTCAAAACAGCACGAGGGCCAATCTCAATTTTCCTAAATAATATTTATTGTGGAGGAGAGTTTTCATTTGCTTGTTGAAATGGGTCCAACATTCATATGTCAGGTTGTGCACTATGTTAGGTTGATGAAAACCAGAAAACATCTTTCTATGAGTAAAAGATTTCGACTATTATAATAGTCCATAGAAATAGGTTAACACTATATCATCCAATAGTTTCAGGACATAATCCAACACCGACAACAAAATTATTTAGGAAAATAAAACGGACCTAAATATTTAGACCGAAAACCCAAACACTTCCCTTTTAACAAAAATGAATAAATAAAAACATACTCCCTCTGTTCCTAAATATAAGATGTTTAGGACAAAACACACATATTAAGACAAAATTAATTTTTGTCTAGAAAGTAGAGTTAAAACAATAATTAATGATATTCAACCAATTATAGAATAGATGATTAAATATGATTGGTCACACAGTTTTTAATAAAATAAAAGTTACCTAGGAAAATAAAAACATCTTAAATATTGGAACATCAAAGTTTTTTAAAACATCCTACATTTAGGAACGGAAAGACTAGTTAGGTAGAAATACATAGTAAAGATTAATTGTGGGATATATCCATAAAATTATACTATAAATCTATCTTATTATTATTATATATTATTATATATATAAAGTAGGTTTGTGTTCTGCACACAGCCCCCACATCATTTTCTAGAATGGGGCAAATTGTACCACCTGGCACTTCCTAATTCTTCAACTCACGTTTTCTTAAAACATAAACTTTAGATCCATTAAAAATGCCCAAACAGATCCATCGAACCTCCAAATCCTTCACTTTTCATCTCCCCTTCCTCGCAAAAATATCAGATTTCGTGGATTCATAATAGAACCGTTTCTAATTGGAAGCGTCGGTGACAAAGTTCATCTCATCTACAATCAATGTCTCATGTGCTATATATATAGATCAATACTTTCCCCTCACTCTCCTTTGTTTTTGGGATTCCCAGTTCAAGCCATGAATGAAGAAGATAAATCAGTCCTTGCAAAACAAGCGTTCTAAAAGATAGTAACACCAATAACAGCTACAAAAGCCACCCACCAAAAGCCTCTTACCCCGCAAACAGGTTTGCTTGCTTTCGTCCTATCTTACCATCTGGAAAACTGATCGGCATGACTTTTTATTTTAAGTTCTTCATGAAAAGGAAGGGATAGGACAGATGAAAAGAGTACTGATTGCTTGACGGTAAACGGCAAAAACGGTGGGATTGAGACCTTCAATGGCCTATCAAACTCAGAGTGTGTACCATCAACACAACCAACATTCTCTTTTTTTTTGGATATGAAAATGGCTTTCCTTTCCTTACATCCCGCTGGACAAAAGGTCTGTAGACACCCTTAATTCCGGTTTTCTTTTTAGACTGAATTAATCAAAAAAAAGGGGAAACATATATCTATGTTAATCCGCTACTATTGTCACGTATGATGTTTATCTGAGAACTGCGTACTACCTCTGCTTTTCTTCTTATACAGGGACAGACAAGTGGATAGAAAGAACTTCCTAATTGTAAAAAACATGTGGCGAACTCTAGCTAACATAAAAGTTAGACGTTATCTGATATTTTTTGCTTTGTAGAAGAAATGATTTTGAGCTTCATTGCATATGCAATTGAAAGTGTGGCTAATATATCTTATTTGAAAGTGTGATGCATGAATTTGCATCATTCACAATTGTCCATCAACATAGCAAATTAAGAGTTCATCATTATGTATATTCGGTCAAGCTTTGTTTCCTCTTTCAGCTCTGCTCTCAAAAATTTGAAAGAAGATCGTGTTAAAAAGGTCTGCAACTGCCTTATTGTGAGCTCAATAATTATCTGCTTTCAAGTCTACCCTGCAATGCTTTCCGTTGCATAGATGGTTATTATTGATGATAGTTTCTCACAACATGTCTTCATGTGTTTGAAATATGTTTGCTTTAATACACTTCTATATTTATGGTTTTTTCTCCACTGGGGCACAAGACTCACAACTGAGAACTTCTTCGGTTTGTAACCATAAAAGGAAGGTGAACTTGAGCAAAACACTTACCACCTGCAGTCAGCTATTTTTGCTCATGCAGTGGTATGTGTTAGGACTGTCAACTGTTTCAACTATGAATCAAACTTAATGTTCTTCTCTTTTGTGCAGGTTGGATGTGAATATGACTGAGAGGAAAACAACCTCGAGATGGAAGTATTTGGCTTTACAATTACTACAAATAGTTGTTGAATTACTTCTCATCTCAGTTAATTTCAGGGATTCACCAATGATCTAATCAGCGACAAGGCATTACTCTTGAAAAAATGATAGGTTTTGTGTAAATTCATAGGTATAGGTGAAGACGATTCTTCTACGATGTCAAAATGCGTATGCTTTTTTATAAACGTGTAGCATCCACTTTTGCTCTTCCTCTAATATACAATATTAATTCAAAATTCTATTTTTGTTCTTAAAAAAAAGAACTGGAAGTAAGGGTGTCTACTAACCTTTTGTCCAGTGGGATGCAAGGAAAGTAAAGCCCTTTTCATATTCAAAAAAAGCACTGAGAGCCTCATCTCTGCTTTTGTTTAATTTACTTTTCGTTGGTTTTAACAATCACCAATCACACGTTTCAAAAACATTTAATAAAAATAAATTATTATATTAATTTGAAATTTATGTAATGCTTGAAAAAACTGTCTGAACATTCTGAAGTTTGTGATCGAGTGTCCACTGGCTAGGTGGTAGTCACAGTATACAGTGAAAAACACGATTTGCGTTTTTAAAGAAAAAACTTTTACAGCCAGTCGATATATAACTTAACGAACTCCAGGATAATAGCATGCTTACTTCTTTTGGTTTGCAGGTATCGTTGGGAAATTTTGGATAGTAAAACTATTTTCAACGAAGAGAACCTAAGCACTCACCGCAATATGGCTACCATAAAAATTAAAAGGTGTATCTCAAATATCTTACATTTTATGAACTTATCTAACTGTATCTTCATGTTTAGACATGAATAATAGTGGAAGTCTTCGTAAGTCAGAGTATTAAGCGTTTTGAGTCAGTGTATTTGACGGGCTTGCAATACTTCTTGATGAAAAATATGGCTGCCATGGATGTAAGAAGATTTGGTGAAATTGTTCCACTGTGCTTAAAATAGAATTTGTCGATTAAATAGAGAAGTTTACTAACCATTTATTGTTTTGAGCTAAAAAGCATATTTAGATTAATTGGATATTTCCAAATAAGGGTGGACAATCAAAAATTTTGTGATGAAACGTGCAAAATCTTCCATTATAACAAAATCAATATGGAAAACATCATACGAATTGTGTTTCTTATTTGAAAATACATCTTTCTGAGAGACCTTCAAACTAAAGTAACACATACAGCTCTCACCTCTATATTTAAAAATTCAACATGGTAATCTGAAAAATCTATCTATATACTCATTAATTATTTTACCAAAAATTGACACTTCACCCTTATTTTTTATAAAATTTATAAAATTTGAAACTTCTTCTATCTTTCTATTATATGAACTAAATGTATTAGTACAAGTTTAATTGTTCATAATTATTTTAATAATTAATAATATAAGTATGTTCTCTTAATAAAACATCAATTTTACTTTATGTTTAAATTCTAACTAAATTAACTTTGTAATGGCTATCAGTTTTTTATTCTATTTTTATTAAATCGATTAATAATAACCACTTATGGTATTCTACTTTGAACTAAACAACTTCAAAAAAAATAATACACTAATGATCGCTAACTACTATCAAATGGATTGGAAAAAAATATCATTTTCTTTCAATATATTTTATTTTTCTTATTTTTGAACATATTTTCTTTATCTTATTTTTGAACATATTTTCTTTAGTTAGACTATAAAATGAATTGTAAATTCATGTAAGAATACAACATACGAACCGGCCAGCCGAATACCACTAATATATATATATATTATTATAAAATACAGTTTTCTTCTTCCTGAGTCCTCCACGTCGTCTGCCAAGTCACAAATTCGGGCACTGCTGAGTATTAAACACAAAATACAACGCTTCTTCATTGTATTTTGTCTGGGCTTTTGAAAGTTAGGTGTCTGTTGGGCTTAAGTTCAGACTGTATTTCGGCCCAGTCAACCATTAATCTGTATACGTGAAAATATGTGTTCTTCGCTGCTCTTTGTTTGGCGGCGACGGACGATCGAGCTTCCTCACGATTTCAGAAACATATTATGTTATGGTCTTTACATGTTTAATTCCATTAATTCAGACGCCCACTACGACAATGCGTTGTTTGCGTCGGCGAGATCTGTGATATCGGGTATAAATAAATCAGTATTTCTATCTTGAAATCACGATCTCTTCATCTCTCTTATAGTATACTAATTCACTCTGTTCATCTTCTTCTCTGAGTTGAAACAGAAGATCGACATGATTTGGTCTCCACCATCGACGGTTGGCGAAATCAATCAAGACTTTGACCCAAACCTAGCTAAAAAGGTTTCCTTGATTCAGCCAGCCACTAACCCGATTGCCAAAGAGAGAGAAACAAAGAAAGGCCGATACATTCACAGAGAAGGCGAACCCTGAAGTAGAACAAGAATACAAAGAAGAGGAAGAGATACAATATTGTGAATTGCAAAGTAGTTGAATACGGATATGTAAGTTTCTTTAAGCTCTGATATTGTGTGTTTATGTTTCAGTCATGTAAATTGATGATGTCCTTCAAACTGTTTTGTTTCAGTAAAACAAAAGATAATGTTGGGGGTATTCCTTATCAGAGATGAAATTCGTAGCCACTTCAGCTAATTCTTTCAACGGCGAACTCCCTGCAACGCCCCTGATCATCTCTTGAGAACCTTTTACTCTAGCCTCTATCTCTTGAGTAGTATATTAACCGGATTGTAATATCTATCTTATCAGAGCTTGATCCCATGCGCGAGCATCACTCAGAGAAACGCATAGAAGATTGTAGAGATGGAAAATTGAGAAGATTTTGAAAGAAGACTCTTATCTCTAAATTATGATTATTCAATCTCCAAATCAAAATGAGAGAAGTTCTCTCAGAGAACCTTCTTCTTTCCAAGCTGGTAAACATCCTCTTCACAAAATCTGTATGAATGATGAACTAAAACTTGCTAATTTTCAGGGGAATATGAGTACATAAATTTGTTTAACTCACTGTATAATATATTTCTTAAACTGAGTAGAATTATGCTTTAGCGTGATGCGTATCCTTCATCTTTGTTTTTCTACTTATATATTATCATAGGTTATCTTCTTGATTGGGAAACACATATGTGTTATAGAATCTTACAGGTACATTGGGTTTTAGGTAAGTAACAAGTTCTTATAGGGATATATCATTCCCTATGTGCAGGATGGCCTTACTTTGGCTTGGAGATACAACCACAACGTTTTCATCTAGCTGTGTCACTTACGGACCACACCTTTAGAGTTGTTTCTTTATATGTTGGAGCTTGCAGACTCTTTTCCAGTTCCGTGGACAGTTCTATAACTGTAAGTAGTGACTGGGAAATTATATTCAGTGGATTTGCTTTATCACCTTCTAAATAAGTTTTCCATGGATCGTTGTTGTCTATTTTGCGTTATGTTTATTTGGAGAGTCATATTTAGATGTGTATGACATGGATATGCTACAACTTACATTATTTGTTTTCAAGAACACCAGCTAGCTTCGACGGATCTCGATCGGCTGCAAACTGCAAGCGACGTGTTCATCCTAATCGCTGTTGTCGTATTTTATGGGTTCTTGATCATTCCTTACCGCAGATTCATCACCGTCAAAGCCATTTTTTAACAATTTCACAGTGAGACGAATTCACCAGAATGGATTTGTACGGAAACAACATCTTAACTTATGTTTTCTTTTTTTGTCAATCTGGTTTATCTGTTCGGTACCGGCGTTTGTGTTATGGTAAAGGGCTTGGCGGGAGTTGCTTATGTGAAAAGAAGTCTGCATATCAATCTTTGAAGAAATACAACAATGTACAATTAGCTGAAGATCATGTAGCTCACTGCCAAGCCCGTGCGTTGGAGCGTTCACAGATTTGCAATCAGACTAGAACTGAGCTCTCTATTGACGATAAAGATAATATCTATGATTTTTAGAAGACTTATGAGGTAAGAATTTTGCAATTTCTTTAACCTTTGGTTCTGTGACTGTTCCTTGAAGCAAGTAATGTCTCTTCGGACAACTGGATTTATTCCTGACTGGGGTCATGCTAATGAATTTATCTCATTGTATAATGATGAGGACCAGATTGAAGCTTTAAGTTAGGACAGAGAAGCTTTAAGTTAGGACAGAGGGAAAGATGGAGGATACTTTTATGTTGATGAGAACTTTGTAGAAAATGTTAGATACAAGGATGTCAAGGTGCAGATCAAACATTAGTTTAACGTTTCAGGAATGTGAGCAAGATCAAATGCAAGACTTGAAAGAAAGAGTCAGCTATTGCAAGTGTGGAAATGGGCACACAGCTTCAAGACTCTATCCGTAAATGAAATCTTATCAGATGATATATTTCTCTCTACAAAAACAGAGATGGTGAAGCTTGAAGGGAAAAAAGAAAGAAGAAAAAAGGTTAGTTGTTAAAGAAAGAGAGATAATCTTCATTGTTTTCGAGTGAGAGGTGTGGAAGTAGAGAAGCTGAATGAGTGAGTTAAGATTTTAGTTCTATGATTAGAGAGTAATTGGAAGTTACACTGTTACAGAAAATCCAGAGAGCTACAGAAGCATGCAGATGGAAAAATATTGATTAAATGGCAAAATAGAGAGAAGTCACAGCTGTGCTTTGTTGTTATTATCAAAAAATTAACTTCGATTTTTGATAAGCGATACAAACAAATAATGCTCTTTATGCCATTACATATAAAAGTTAATTAGTGCAAGGAGATACAAAAAAAGTTTTAAAATAATGACATCACAAATTTCCAAATCAATAACTTTTTCTAATTAAATGTTAAATAAATTAGCTATTTGTCAAAACAGTAAAAATGTTTAACACATGAGATTAGGAAATGTGATCAAATCTTTCAGAAGCTATATATATCCTATCACCCTTATTAATCCCATCACAAAATGATTTAAATTATTTTTAAATGTTATATTTAATCACTTAGCTTGATTCAAATAAATTAAGAAAATAAGTCTACTCTGATTTTTGGTTTCATTTTTCAATATAAAATTATAAATATAAATTTATACATAAAATAAAATTGTATTCTTAGTGAAAAATTATATAAACAAATTAAACACGTTTAAATATTTTAAAAATCAAAATAAAATCACATCACATACGTATTTGTCTCATTTCAACCACCAAATAGAAAAAAAAATGTTGTTTCACAATACTAAAATATTGGATATTAACATTAACTAGAAAATATAGATAACGAGCGAATAATAAAAGTATAGTTAAATTAATTAAAATAAACATAGACTATCTCTGTATATTTAAATTAAGGAAATACAAGAAACTAGAAAATCGTAGAAATTGAGAATAAAGAAAATATTGTGAATAAAATAAAATAGTTACATTTTAAATGAATTGTTGTAATATAGTAACAAATATAATCGCTATTAAAAGAAATAGTAATTTGTAGTAAAAATAGTAAAAATTATAATTAAAATAAACTAAAAATATCATCAAAATTTAGAATATATTTATCTTTTATTCATTTGCTTACCCGTCTTACGGGCGAGTCCGACCCTAGTTTAATCTATATATTTGATGCAGTTATATTTGATGTAGGTGTAAGAATTAAATAGGAAAAAAAAATCGTAATCAGATCAAAAAGCAAAGATAAACATAATTGCTACAAAACAAATCAAATCAGATAAAAAAGTCACTAAGATGCAGCTATTGCCATCTACAAACGTTTTCTCAATATGTCGGCAGATACATCTATCCCTTTACGGGATATCATAAGGTCTAAAAAGAAACTTCGAATACTACAAATATTTTAAATTAGAGAAAATTGTGCTTCACGCTAGGGTTTGACACACAAATCAGACCTCTATTCTCTGTAACAAGTCAAAGCCACCCGTTCCCGAAAGCGCAGGCAAACCAAGACATATTCTAGCAGAGGGAGTTTCTAGCCAGTCCACTTCTCCATAGGTAGCTGCTTGGACAATAAACTTGGTGGCTGTTTCAAATGTCATTCTACAGAACGGAGAAGTTGATGTTGCAATCCCTCCCATACGGCTCATTGGACGGTATCCACCAGAAAAGGTCATGTAATCTGCTATGAGGTTCAAGTGTCTGATACTCACTGATATACCGTACGATTTGAAAACGTGGTTTATTTCCCTGATTATGGTCTCTCTTGCTGCTTCAACTCCAAATGTGTTGAGCATGTCGTGAATGCTGTTGCTGTATAAATACCTGACGTCAAGCTTATCTTGAAACTTCCAGATACCAGAGAAATCAACTCCTGATGCGTGGAGAGCTGGCCAGGCTTTCTTTTCCTCGTTGGAGACTTCTTCTCCATGGTATATTACTTGAGGATCACCACAGTTAGCCACTGTGCACCGTTCGATTCTCCCATAGTTCTGAATGTAAACCTTCTGTGCTGTTTTCTGAGCAATCGGAGCAAGTAACATATGAGGCTTCTTTTTAGGAAACTTGAAATGGACCTCAAATGTCTCTCCTTCGCATTTCACAAAGATATGTCTGTCCTTCTTACATTTAACAAATCTCTCTCTCTCTTCTTTTTTGGTGGTTGCTGAGTCTCTTCCTTGCTAACTTCTTCATTCTCATCCTCACTGTCCATCCCAGGGTTATCATTATCTACTCCACTAGTTGACAATGGTTCGTTCTTCTCATCTTCAGAGCTTTCCTCATAATCCTCCTCATCTGCTGCTTGCTTCTTCCGTTTCTCTGTATCAAGACCATCATCATCATCATCATCATCATCGTCACAATCATCATCACCATCATTATCATCATCATCATCATCATCATCCTCATCATCATTCTGCTTTCCCCTAGCAGAATCATCATTCTCCTTATATTTTCCAGCTTTTGGGTCTTTCTTAACCTTTATTATGCCCCTGATTCTACAGAGCATGTTCATGTGTTTCTTTATAGCATCTTCCAGCTTCCTCAAATACCTAACCTTCATCGTCCTTTGCCAATCCTCAACAGTAATATCAGTGTGCTTGGGATAATGCTCTGGCTTGTAAAGATTTATCTTAAGCTTCTGAATACTACAGACTCTACGCTTATAAACTGCGAATGGTAAAACGGATACTTCCATACTTTTAATAATATCTGCTACTGTAATCTTCCTTAATTTATCAGTAATATGGCTTGCATCATCCCTGCACAAACGTTATTTATCATCACAAAAGATACTTTCCTAGATTCTTTCTAAGAGAAGCTACTGCAAGTAAACCAACTTACTTTGTTTTACCCTTGAGCAAAGGGCAAGTCATGATGGGTGTCTTAATGTTTGCAGAAGCAGTCATCAAGATCTCTTGTAAACGTGGGATTCCGAGTGTCACGTTCATCTCTCCACGTCCAGCAAGATGGAAAGTATTCAACCTGTAAATTGACAGAAGCAAAAGAAAATTATAAGCAAATATTAAGACCAGAACATAAGAAAGGAATTATATAACTAACGTCATCTGTGTTGATGGCTCTCCTACAGATTGCGCAGCGAGTACACCTACAGGCTCCCCTGGCTGGGCAAGACTTGCAAAGAATTTTGATTTCACCAGCTTCAGTAGATCTTCTTGTCTCACCATTTTGGAAGCGATACGTTCATTCATAGGCATTGACTCTACAAACTTCTCAGCTCTCTTCTTAAGAGCAATAGGCAGATCAGTTATGTAACTACTGGATCCAGATAGCATGTCTTCACTGCATCTTTGAAGGATCATATCTTGATTCTGAAACAACAGCAAGTTAAATGAAGAATCACATGAGTTTCCCAGAAGCAGATAAGGAAAAGGCTTAACCATTTTGGAAGGAAAATGGAATGCTTACTAGTGTAAGTTCTTTGAATTTTTCAATGAAGCTGGAACTATGAACATCCACGCCATCTTCACCATATTGGAACTGAATGATGGAGCCATCAGCATCCCGGACAGTGCAATCATAATTGACTTTCAGGCTCTCGAGATTTTTCATCAAGCATCTCTGCAGATACCCACTACGTGATGTCTTCACTGCAGTATCAACTAACCTATAAAACAGAATGTCTAAGACGCTTAACATAAATATCATAGAGAACACAAAACAAGACTTTCAACAAAGTAAAAGTTTTACACAGAAACCATTTTCATAAGATTTATTCAAGAACAAAATGACACTTCAAAAAGAAGTAGCGCTACTTACCCTTCTCGTCCAGCCATACAATGAAAGTAATACTCTTGTGGCTTGAGACCACTGAGGAATCTATCACTAATAAAACCTCCAGCTCTAGGCGACCAGTCCCATGGATGGAAGCAAGGTAATGTCTTCCCAGAAACCATTCTTGGAACTCTTTTTCCTTCTAAATCTTGCTGGCCAAGGTGAGAAGAGATTTGTTGGAAGTTAACCTGCACAGAGTCGCCAACATGAGAAATAATAAATAGTGAAAATTACTTGCAGCACTAACAGGCTCCATTACAAATAAATACATCAAATTGGTGACAAGAACAACAACAAGCATACTGAAGAAAGACTCACCTTACTGCCCTTAGCCCCAGAGATTGTCATCAGAGATATACAATTCCTTCCAGGTGTTTTCAGCAACCCATCAGAGAGCAAATCGTTCATCACACCCTTGCCTGAACACTGGTTGAGTTCACTTACGATGCTCCTGTCCAAAGATGCCAAAGCAGGTTCCCCGTCCTCGTAAAGAATTCGCTCAATTCTGGATTTCATGTCCTGAGGATCTGCACCAAAGACAGTAATCTATGATGAGTTTAACTTGCTAAATACAATCTCCTTGCTTCATACAATACAAACAAATGACCATGTTGACAAGTATGCACATTAATGAAGTACACATACATACCTATCTGAGCATTAACATCAATGCCAAAGGTCTTACGGAGCACTTTTTCACCAACCCCTTCACATTCCTGAAGTTGCTTGGTCCTCTCTTCATCCACATCTTTCAAAATAATAAGATCATCAACTCCACAGGTGAAACCGTGAATCTGAAATCTGAAAGATGTTGAAACAAAGGTTCTTGATACAAAACTCTGTAACAAAATGGAAATAAATATCAACTTAATTTATGAACCTGAAGGAAGACCGTGAAGAGACGACTAAAAACAGAGAGCAGGTTTCCTGCAGCATTTGAACCATATAGCTCATGCACTGTATGAACCAACCCATAGTCCGCAAACTGAGCCTTGTCAATCACACCGCGGACAAATTCATTTTTCCTGATGAGGAGTTTATCTTCATCAAGATCATGTTTACATGACTTCTTTTTGTTGGATTCTCTTGATCTACATTTGAAGAAGTCAACAGGAAGTTTGGTAGTTTTCTCTACGCTGAATGGCGGATGACCTTTGGTTATCTCATTCAACACTGCAGTGATGACCTACAACATAACCAGAAAACTAGATTGGTTAGAGAATTATAAACTAAACAAAAAAAAAAGTAGCAGGAGTATAATGATAACCTGCTTTCCAGTCCAAAGCGGAACTGGTTTTAAAATAGCAGGCGTGACAGTCAACAGCTCTGCATTAGAAGCAGATTGTGTGACTTTCTTGCCAGATCGTCCAGAAAAAGAAGGCAGCACCGTGTCAGTCACGCCAGAACTGAAAAGAAGCTGATTGAATTCATCTTTGTCCAGAAAAGTGTCCCCTTTAGTGAGCAAAACCGAACTGACAATATGATCCTGTACAGTAAAATGCAAGGTGATGCATATGAATGAGTATGTGAAATGGATACAAGGGTTTTAAAGAAATAGCTAGGATATATATAGAACCTGGATTAAAGCTCGAAGTGGATCACCGTTAGAAGGCCTAGCATATTGGTTGTTGGCATTGACAATATTGTAGGCCTCAGCTCGTGAAATCTCATCTTGTGGAAAATGCACATTCATCTCATCCCCATCAAAATCTGCATTGTATGTACTGGAACCAAAGTAGTCAGTCTTGAGATACAAGAAAAAAACATGTGGAAAATCAACAAAGACATGGAAATGAGTGAGATATCTAATTATATATATATCCTTGGAGACTACCTGCAATTTGCATAGTGGAGACGAAGTGTCTTCTCCCCCTTAAGAACACGGACTATGTGAGCCATTATACTAGGTTTATGTAATGTTGGCTGCCATGACACCAAATAAAAGTTGGAAGTAAATAAACATTTAACGCTTAGTAAAAGACCACACATAATTTGAGAAGAAATAGAACAGTGTGTGCACACACCTGACGATTCACAAGGACGACGTCACCATCTTCCATATGTCGATAGACAGTTTTACATTCAAAGTCGATATCACAAGTCTTCCCAAGTTTTGTAGTGACTCCTCGTGAGGACAATAACTTGTTTGCAATTGCTATTCGTGCTTTTCTGGGGGTTGTTGCAAAAGTAACTCACAACTCAAAGTCAAATACAAAACTAACCTCTCCTTCTTTGTTGGAAATGGTTAGCTATATTCAACCCTACTTGTTCACATTATTCACGAAAATGCCATTAATTTATGTTTTTTTTTTTTTTCGAAAATGGCTCTTTTACTCTCTCAACCTCATCACCTTCACAAATTTACTTGATTGCCATTGCCATCAATACACCAACCACAACAAACTACCAATTTGGAGCTCTTAATGCCCCTTAATGCACCTAGTACGATTTACACTCTCTCTTCTCAATTGTTATGAACTAAAACAACTTCTCTCTCACTTTGCCTCAATATTCATCCAAAAAACTCAAGCTTTTGATTCAAAACTTTTTATGGTTGATAGAGCTATTGAAGCATACTATTCAACGTGGGTTACTTTCGTTTGAGGTTCTGGGTGGTTGGAGAAGACTCTGTGTGCTAAGGAAGTCATCTCACTAGTTTAAGGTAAGAAATTGAATTTTTTCCAATCGTTACGTAGAAGACTTACCCGTAAGTCTTCGGTCCAACGGACGACTTAACTAAAGTCGTCCGGCTTTGTTCTTTAAAAAAATCGTGAGAATACCTAGACGACTTACCAGTAAGTCGTCTAGAATAAACGGGTTAATTTTGCATTTGACCGAATTGTGTCAGATATTTGACTTTTTCTGGACGACTTAATGGTAAGTCGTCCCAAGGAAAACAAAATTTCAAATTTTATTAAATCTAGACGACTTAATCAGTCGTCCTTGGTTACTTTTGCAATTGGAAAATAAAACTTAAATATTTAACTTATCTCAGACGACTTACGGGGAAGTCGTCCTCGAAGACGACTTAGTTGAAAGTCTTCCAAGATAAGCAAAGTCGTCCAGATTTACTGGTAAGTCGTCCCAAGTCATCTGGTCAAACCTTGGTTATCTTGGACGACTTTCTCCTAAGTCATCTGCCAGGACGACTTTCGTAAAGTCGTCTGGGTAAAGTTAACTAACCGTAGAAGACCTACAATTAAGTCGCCTAGCTTCAATTAAATATTGTAATTTTGTTTACCGAGACGACTTACCCGTAAGTCGCCCAGAAAAGTCAAATATCGACACAATTAGTTCAAATGCAAACCTAACCCGTTTATCCTAGACAACTTCCTTGGACGACTTACTGTTTAGACGACTTACTACGACTTAATGGTAAGTCGTCCTAATTAAAATTCAATTGCAAAATGACTGTTTGGACGACTTACGTTTGTCAGACAACTTAGTTTAGTCGTCTGACGACTTATGTTAGTCGTCTAGAAGACTTACTTTTAGTCGACTTTGTTTAGTCGTCTGGCGACTTGTTTAGTCGTCGCCTTAATGTTTAGTCGTCTAGTCGTCACTTACTTTTAGTCGTCTTCTATGTTTACTAATGTGTTTTATTTTGAATTTTGCAGATGATGCGTCGGTTACGCAGTGTATGGGGAATGGTTGTTAAAAGATTGCTGTTGGGATTTTGTGGTTGATAATGCAAAGGAGCGAGAATGTTTTTTTGAGTGAAGGTTCGACGATGAACTTCTTGCAATGGCTCTAGAAGATTTTAACCGGACATGAGTACGAATGTGGAGATAACCTACTCATTACCAGCAGAAATGATGATGGCTCGGACACCCTTCCTATTCATGTTACAAGTGATAGACAAGTTAGAAACTTGCTCGAGATAACCAAAGCATAGTGTACGGCTTTGTGTATCGCCGTAGCAAGGTGCAAATGGTTTCAGATGATGAAGCTGATGAATGTTTTGAAGAGGATGATGATAATTTGGTTGAAGATGAAAATCATGATGGGGAGGAGGATGATGGGGAGGATGATGGGGAGGATGATGGGCAGGATGACGATGGGGAGGAGGATGATGGGGAGGAGGATGGTGATATCTCTATTAAAACTGAAGCGGACAAGAATGGTGAGGATTACAGTGTTTATGGAAAGGTTGAAGATGAGGATGAAGAAGATGATATATGTTTTGAAGAATTAAAACAGGAAGGTGGAAGATCGAATGGTAACAATATCTATGTCAACCAGAGTTTTGGTAGCAAGGATGCACCGCTTTCAACTGAGGTTGACAGCAGTGAGGCTTAAGTTCACCTTCAGAATATACAAGTCAACGAAAACTCTCCTTGTGACAACATGTCCGGTTAGTGGTTGTGAATGGAAGGTCGAGCAAGTGTGAAACATGGGACAGAAACGTTTTGGGTAACAAAGTATGTGGAAAACATACATGTTCAGTGGGAGATCGAATCGCTCAGGAGACACTGTACTCTAAGTATGTTGGTAGGCTTTTCATTGATCGTGTTGGAATCATTGATGGGTTGAATCAGCATATCACTATTGCAATGAAGAAGATGTTTAGCATGACTCTTGATTACACCACTTCATACAGAGCACTTTTATATGCACAAACATTGGTGAGAGGAACAGCAGAAGATGGGTATTCGCTGCCATCATATCTCGAGCAAATCTCCTTAGCAAATCCGATTCTATCACAGCTATAGAACTTGATTCTATGAATAGATTTAAGTATCTATTTCTCTCTTTTGGAGCTTCTATCAAAGGTTTTAGATATCGAGAAGGGTCATTGTGGTGGATGGGACTCACCTAAGTGGGAAGTATGGAGGTGTTATGCTAGTTGCAACCGCACAAGATGGGAATTTTCATATTTCCATTGGCTTTTGGGATCGTAGATGCTGAAGATGCACCTTCTTGGGAATGGTTTTCACAAAATTGGCTATTTGTGTATCGATGACCAGCCTCTAGTGATAGTCTCCGACCGCACTTGGCCATTAAAATGCGTGTGACAAGGTGTTTCCTTGGGCAACCCGAGGAATATGTTATTATCACCTTCAAGAAAACATTGTCAAAAATTTAAAGGAAACATCTCTTGTACTTGGTGAAAGGTGCTGCTTATGCTCATACGGTTTCAGATTTTGACCGTACATGGATGAGATACGGAGTGCAAATCCGGACCTTGCAACATATTTGGAGGATGCCGACGTCAGCCTATGGTCAAGGGTTCATTGCCAGGGGGACAGGTACAACATAAAACAAGCAACATCGCTGAATCTATTAATTCCGCACCGAGCGAGAGGATTTCGATTCAGTTCTGTTGGAGTTCATAAGGGAGAAGCTAGGAAAGTGGTTTTGGAAAAGGAGAGAAGATGCTTTGAGTCTCACTACTCAACATAGTCGGGGTGTTGAACACTTGCTTGCTGTTCGATCGAGATAGCAGATACGATGACGGTACAACCAATTGGCGGATGGCAATTCTTTGTGAAAGGTGGCAGAATGGACTGTGTGGTTGATTTGGAACATGGGAAATGTGATTGTGGTGTCTATGCAGTGGAGAAAATACCTTGCTCTCATGCTATAGCTGCTGGAGAATCTGTCGGTTTGCATATCAACACACTTGTATCTCCGGTGTACTCAAAGGATTTTCTGTTTGCAGGATACTCAGAGAATATATATCCTTGTAATGGACAACAAGTTGAGGAACGCACATGCCTTCCTCCGGAAGTAAAGCGTGGTCGGGAAGACAGAAGAAATCAAGATGGCAATCCTGGTTGGAGCTATCCAGGATGAGAGGACGTAAACCCAGGAAGCAACACAGAGCTTATAGATGCTCTGTGTGCAAGGAACCTGGCCATACGAAACCACAATGTAAGAATGACGAGGTTTAGTCTTCCGGCGACCTTCATTTAAGTCGTCCCGAAGGTCGTCCATTTAGTCGTCCGAGTTTTTATTCAAGAAGACCTTCAAGTTAGTCGTCCAGTGTTTAGTCTTCTAGACGACCTTCATTTAAGTCGCCCTGAAGGTCGTCCATTTAGTCGTCTAGAGTTGTTTTTATTCAAGAAGACCTTCAAGTTAGTCGTCCAGTGTTTAGTCTTCTAGACGACCTTCATTTAAGTCGTCGAAGGTCGTCCATTTAGTCGTCTAGAGTTGTTTTTATTCAAGAAGACCTTCAAGTTAGTCGTCCAGTGTTTAGTCTTCTAGACGACCTTCATTTAAGTCGTCCCGAAGGTCGTCCGTAAGGTCTTCATGGTCTTCATGTAATGAACTTATGTGTCAAAAAATCTATTATTAGTGTTTTATATTAGTTGAGTTGAGATGGTTGTAGATTAAGCACGAGAGTATGAAACAAATGATAACAAAGGGAACTGCACATAAGATTACAAAAGTTTACAAATACAAAAGGTTACTGCACAAAATATCAAGTTTATATACAAAGGTTACAAATACATTGGCTACAGCCTGATCTATCTGTCATCACCATATGCACCATAGTTTTCATCGCCATCCCTGTTTTCCCACGATGCACGCAGGCAACTCTTCAAATATATCCACCGCCATCTTATCCCTAATAGCCTTCCCTTGTTCTTAGCAAACTCTTTTTACTAAATGGCATCCCAAGAGCATGACATTCAATGTACTTTAAAGTGTACACACCACAATCACCAGCTCGGCCTGAGGTAAATCCTCTAGTCTCTCATAAGTGAATGGCCAGGCTGTATTCGCACGCATCACGCCATTGGGAGCACACTCAACAAGCATATAAGGGATCATGTGGAGAAAAGGCTCCATCACCTCATCGAGTTTTTCTGGGAGATACATGTACAGATGCTGTCAAAGACGACAATGTGCCTCTTAGGGATTTGGATCCACATAGCAATCCAATGACTGTCGTTGTAGTTCAGTGCGATAGACATCTGTGATATCAAGGCCCCAAATCCTTTGATCTGCAAAATGATGGTATAGTGCCATTATAATAATTCAACGCCCCACCAGGTAGTCTTCTTCCTAAACCATTCCTATCGGGCTCGAATCCTTAAAATCCTTGTAGTTAAAACTCCAATGATGAGCAAAGAGATGATCAAGGAAGCATAACTTATCGCCCTGAAATGATGTGGGTTATCCGTGTACCTCTTCCTCAGCACATTCATCCAAGCATCAATATGCTGCATATAAGATATCGACGACTTAGCTAGTAACTGTAAGTTAGTGATGAAAGTCATCTACGAATCAGACGACTTAAGGGTAAGTCGTGCATACGATCTACTAACGACGACTTAAAGGTAAGTCGTCCCGATCATCTGAACAGGCGACTTATCGGACGACTTATTGGTAAGTCATCTGGTAAGTTGTCTACGTAGACGACTGTCCAGACGACTTACAAGTAATTGAACTAAGTCATAGCAGAAGACTTACACAGTCCGTCCAGCCATTCTAAGTCTCTCGAGGGTCCGATACCACCAAGTCGCGACAATTCGTGGTTTTTTTCGTATGGTGTTCTATATTGACTGCAAACACAAAATGTTTAAAAGCGATCAGTTTTGTAGACTAAAGCAAGCTATTATGGGAAAAGCAAACACTACGGACACTCTTGCAACCAAGTAGCGAGCTCTTTCAATTTATCCTTGTTATTTGGTGCAAAAGGATGATAGCACGATCTTGCTGCATGATGGCCCGGCCGTGTTGCCCGCATAAGGAGATTGCTGTGAAGCAGCAAGTTTCCTTCTTCGATCACTCTTTGCACGGCCAAGGATCATAGCAGCGTCCCTCTTTTCTTCAGGTCTAGCTTTCTCCTTCTGCAAGGAACTACCATCTGTATGCACATCAGTCCCTTTCTCCTCCGGCAAGGAACTACCATCTGTAGGCACACCAGTCCCTTGCTCCACGGGCAAGGAACTAGCAACTGTAGGCACAGCAGGCCCTTTCTCCTCCGGCAAGGTACTAGCAACTGCAGGCACAGCAGGCCCTTTCTCCTCCGGCAAGGTACGAGCATCTGTAGGCACATCAGTCCCTTTCTCCTTCTGCAAGGAACTACCATCTATATGCACACCAGTCCCTTTCCTCCGGCAAGGAACTACCATCTGGAAGACTTTCACTCTGCAATGTACAAAATTATAAGTGTTCTACTACTTAATTATAAGTCGTCTAGAAAGTAATCCAGCTGGACGACTTAATAGACGACTTACAAGTAAGTCGTTTGGAAAACTTTCACGACTTATTTATAAGTCGTCTATTAAGTCGTCCAGCTGGATTACTTTCTGACGACTTAAATATAAGGTGATCAACTTTGTTTACTAACCCGGTGCCTTTGTCCCTGTTGGTGTCCCTTTCCGTTTCCGTTTTGTGGTGAGACCAACCTTCTTCTCCAATGCTTCCACCCTTTTCGAGATCCTTGATCTCAATGCACGCCCCAAACCCTTCCCTCATGGAATCAAGGATGACCTTGAACATGGCTTCAATTTCCTCTCTGGTCAACCCATCAAAGTCGTAGTCACTTTTGAGCGAGCCTCTGCAGGTTCCTCTTCACGCCTCTGCGGGTTCCTCATCACTCGCCTCTGCAGGTTCCTCTTCACTCGCCTGTTTAGGTGCCTCTTCAATAGCCTCTATTCTAGCTTTCTTGAGGTCTTGGTCTCTCATCCTTCACGGTATCTTTCTTCCTCGCTGGCTGTCTCTTGACTTGAGTACGGTGACTTGCCAGCAATTCTTGGTCCACTTCCACGTTTTCTTCACAAACATGACTTTAATAATGTTGTCCATGGCGACATCCTCAACATCAGACTCCCATTTTGGAATCATTTCTTTAACGGTGGCCTTCGAACAAAGTTGATCACCCTAGTCTGCAGTAAATAGAAGATAAGATGTAAAAAATAAGTCGTGCGAACGTTATAAGTCGTCTATTAAGTCGTCCAGCTGGATTACTTTCTAGGCGACTTATAATTAAGTCGTCTGAACGTTATAAGTCGTCTATTAAGTCGTCCAGCTGGATTACGTCTGGTTTGAAGTAGATACCTGTCGAGGATAGCCTCTTTAAAGGCTCTGCGTCCCTTGCCACCCTTGAAAGCCAGTATCGGTGGAGGCGGATTGTTTGGGAGAGGGTGACCATAAGTAGCACCCAATTCGGCAGCTGTGTACACCCAGACACGGAGAGCTGCCGCAAACCCATTAATTGTGTAACAACCTGAAATATCTCTGCCCTTCACAGAGTCCATCAACACCTTAAGCGACTCTCCCCATGGATAATTCTCGAACCGTTCTAGGTCCATCACTAGCCTAGCCAGACTAACCCGTGTAGGGGTTGAAAACTTTCTCCCTTCAATGTATCCGTGAAGATGGCAAGGTACGCGAGCCGCTTGCATCATCCGGAGACCACCTGCATCTCTGTGTTTCTATTATCTCGAGTAGTTGGCCCAGCTTCGACATGAACTCCCAACAACCCCGAAAGAAGTCATCTCATTAGTAACAACACATTGAGGTCTCTCAAGGTCGTCAATGTACTCGCAGTTTAGCCTAGTGAGGTTTTCAAACTCTAATAAAATCTCACGGTTCGCACCAACGAGACACCAAAGCTCATACTTCTTCTTTATGTCCAGCTGGAAACCGAGCATGAAGTGAACCAGCCTTGAAGCCCATTCAAATTGCAGCTCTCCAAACTTGATGAAAACTCCCAACTTCGACTTCAGCTCTTCAGATTCGTCATCATGAAGAGCCTCACGTAGAGCGAATGCAACTTCGAGGCTGGATGAATCGAAATGCTATTTTTGGTTCGGGCTCTTCACCTAGTGTATGTATCCTACGCGGAAAATCCATTTTTTTCTGCAAAACAATCAAAGACAACCAATGTCAAACAGACAAACAGACGTCCGTAAACTTCGACTCAAAGCACAACTGGCAGATCTGAAATAATAAGTCGTCCGAAGTCGTCCAGATGGATTACTTTCGACGACTTAATTAGAAGTCGCCCAGACTCTAAATTATAAGTCGTCCCAGACCTAAATTATAAGTCGCCCTGACCATTTTATAGCAGACTGAATGAAACAAGAAGAGATATAACTTAACGGCGCGGAGTTCAACGAGACGGCTGAGAATCTGCTAGGGTTTCTCTCAACTTAAAAAAAGGAAGCGGTGTTGAGAACGACGGTGATAACGTCGGATTAGAGAATCGACGGTGAACGATGGATTGAGAGACTCGACGGAAATCGCCGAACTTCGCCTTTGAGAAACGACGGTTGGTTTTTCTGAATTCGCCAAAACTGAGTAAAAAAAATATACATTATATATAACCGTAAATAATCCGGTTAGGTTAAAAGGACATTGTAAATTTCGAGGTTGATGCGGTTTGGACGACTTAAATGTAAGTCGCCTACATTAAAAACTAGACACTTTAAAAACATAACCCCTAAACATAACCCCTAAACTTAATTAACTAACTAGACACTTTAAAAATCAAATTAAACTTAAAAGTGTTAACTA
This sequence comes from Brassica nigra, assembly GCA_016432835.1. Classification (NCBI taxonomy): domain Eukaryota; kingdom Viridiplantae; phylum Streptophyta; class Magnoliopsida; order Brassicales; family Brassicaceae; genus Brassica; species Brassica nigra. Next base: position 7,705,766 of record CM028246.1, on the reverse strand, counting down.
TACACAGAAATAAAGACATATAAGTAAAAATATATATTTTAGAAAAATCCAAGCTTTCCAAAATCTAACCCTAAGAATACATACAATACTACAACATATGTTTTCAAACCCTCAAAACCAAAGAATATCATGATTAACTACTTTCACTCATCTATGTTGAAAACTATTCATTTTTATTATATGTTAATTTACATGATTTTTATTACATGATTTTTATTTTCACTCACTCATCTATTAATAATTACATGATTTTTATTTTCACTTGTCCAAACATTTTTTTTAATTTATAAATTATTTTTAAGTAACCGACGACTTATTTTAAGTCGTCCGAAGTCAGACGACCTTTTGTTAAGTCGTCCGAAGTCCAAACGACCTTCATTAAGTCTTCAACATGATTTTTATTTTTCACTTGTCCAAACATTTTTTTTTAATTTATAAATTATTTTTTGCATTAACTGACGACTTATTTTTAAGTCGTCGTTCGACGACCTTTTGTTAAGTCGTCCAAACGACCTTCATTAAGTCTTCAAGTTACATGATTTTATTTTTCACTTGTCCAAACATTTTTTTAATTTATAAATTATTTTAAGCTGCAGAACGACGACTTATTTTAAGTCGTCGTCAGACGACCTTTTGTTAAGTCGTCGAAGTCGACCTCCGTTAAGTCTTCAAGTTACATGATTTTTATTTTATTTTCACTTGTCCAAACATTTTTTTTAATTTATAAATTATTTTTAAGCTGCAGAACGACGATTTATTTTAAGTCGTCCGAAGTCAGACGACCTTTTGTTAAGTCGTCGAAGTCAGACGACCTTCATTAAGTCTTCAAGTTACATGATTTTTATTTTATTTTCACTTGTCCAAACATTTTTTTTTAATTTATAAATTATTTTAAGTAAATGACGACTTAGTATAAAGTCGTCTCTCCAGACGACCTTCTGTTAAGTCGTCCAGAAGTCCAGACGACCTTCTGTTAAATCGTCCAGAACTCCATTCAGACCTTCTGTTAAGTCTTGAGTTAGTAGTTAGACATAGGAATAACATTATTAAAATTATTTTTTAAAACCAGAAATTCATTGTTCAAATTTTTTTAAAAAAAAATTACAAATAACATAATTAAAATTATATTTTATTTGGAGAAGGCCGCTCAAGGCCGAGACTAAAACCAGCCCTCGCCAAGCTTCTCCCAATCAACGAAAGGGACCTTGATAGCCTTCACCTCCTCTTTCGCACGCCGAGTTCGGCTTTGAGTCTGGTTTTCTCCGCCCGGATGTCAAACCGGTCCCCCTTGTGGAGCATCTCCTCGAGCAAAGCGATCTGATCGGAGAGAGAGTTGCGTTCGACTTCGGCAGAGTTCTTTTTGGCCGTCGCGGTTTGCTCATCCCTAACCAAGCGGAGGATCGCCCGGTACCGTTCCGTTGCAGCAGCCTCTCCTTGAGCGTAACCCTCTTCCGGGGTTTTGCCGTAGTCTTCCTCCATCGGACGCTTCCTCTTGAGGTCGATCGATCCAGACATTTTAAACCTAGCAGCATAAATCACATCAGAACAAGTATGGCGTAATGATGATAACTAAAGTCGTATAATAGGTCGAGATTTCTTACTTTCGGAGTTTGAGAGGAATTTCTTCTTCTTCTTCAGCCTTTAGTCTTCCTTACTGTATTAAGGCGAGGGTTGATGTTTATTTATAGATAGTATCGCAACCGTCCCAAGAAGTTGTCGAGAATGATTGCGACCTTACGTGAGATCAGTTTCCAACGAAGGCAACTCTTCGCGTGTGTGGTGCAATTAAATGTGATTGGTTAAGAAAGAGGTGCTAACATTGGTAACTGTTTTAAGTCATCCACTGTTTAGACTTCCAGACGACCTTCATTTAAGTCGTCCCGAAGGTCGTCCATTTAGTCGTCCAGAGTTTTTTCTTTAAGAAGACTCAAAACTATAAGTCGTCCGGAAGTCCGACGACCTTCAAGTTAAGTCGTCCAAGTCCGACGACCTTCGTTAAGTCGTCCGAAGTCCAGATAGTATGGTATGAAAAGGACAAGCATGAAAAGGCAAGTTACGTTTCCTTATACAAAAGCATAATTGTTTGGTAGGAGGATAGGTTACAAAAATACTACCTCTATCCTGACCACGCTTCCTTATACAAAATACTACATTCTATCCCGAGTCAAGTACATCATCATCAAAGGTGGAAAATGTCTTCGTTCTCGTAGAATGGAAATTAGAAGCTCCTTAGATATCTCCACCGCCATCTTCTCCGATCGCTTTGAGTTCTTATGACACAACAAATCTGGACGAAATTGAAACCCAAGAGCATGACATTCAATGTACTTGAGAGTGAACAAACCACAATCACCACCTCGCACGAGGTACTCCAACGGTTGGACTCTCATATGTGTATGGCTCCAGACAACTTGAAACGTTCTTCATCCGAGGCGTGCTTAACAAGCGGTAAGGGATCATGTTGACAAAGGCTCCACTAACACTTCGAGTTCTCGATCTCTGATATGTCCGACAATGCTGTCCCACACGACTATGTGCCTCTTTGGGATCGATATCCACATAGCAACCCAATGGTTGTTTTTGTAGTTGAGTGGCGATAAATATCATCCACATCAGTCCCCAAACCTTCCCAGATTTGCACCATGATGGTAAGTTGCCTCCATAATAATCCAACGCCCACCAGGAAGCTTTCTTCTAAACCATTGACATTGGGCTTGCCTGCCTTAAATTCGGTACTTGTACGTCCAATGCTGAGCAAAAGTATGGTCAAGAAAGCACATTCACGCCCTGAAATGCGATGGATTTTTTTGGTACCGTTGCCTCAGTAAATAAATAAAAGCATCCATATGCTGCATATAAAACAAGACAAGTCAGTGATAGAAGACATTACGGACGAGTTAAAGATAAGTCGTCTGTTAGGTAGATGACCTATAGGACGACTTATCATTAAGTCGTCTGTTAGGTCATCTAAACAGATGACTTATAGGACGACTTATAATTAAGTCGTCTGTTAGGTCATCTAAACAGATGACTTAAAGACGACTAAAACATAAGTCGTTGTTAGGTCGTCTGTATAGATGACCAACGACTTATAATTAAGTCGTCTGTTAAGTTGTCCATTAGCTCTCTAAAGTAAATAGCAGAAAACTTACTGTCGTCCAGCCATGCTAAGGAGGTTCGGTGTGGAATAGAACCGACTTGGACATAGACGTGGTTTCTTATCCAAGCGTGTTTTGAAATAACTGCACACATAATGTAGATAAGCGCAATCATTTTATAGCACAAAGCAAGCTATTATGGGACATTTTCTCACTTACGGATCAAGTTTCAACCAGGCTGTGAGCACCTCCGACATCTTCTTGTTAGCGAAGGCAAAGGATCATATGCTTGTCCAACCTTTTGTTTGAATGATATGTTTGATGCTGTTTCCCTTAAAAGGAGTTTGCTGTGAAGGAGCAAGTTTCCTCTCTCAATCTTTTCATGGACCTGTGCAATCATTTTATCCTTCTTTGTCTGCCGAGATTCTGCCTTATGTCCGGCGGTGGGTACTCGTTGTCCAATACAAGAACGCTAAGTTCACTCGTTGCTGGAGAATCATGCAGCTGTGGAATCGCGATACTTCGTGGAGCCTTTGGAGCCTCAAGACGGGTTGACTCGTTCGCTCCATTCACACTTTCACTCTGAAATTTGGATGTACAAGACGGGTTTAAAAATCATTGACCAAATCCATACATACAAATCAAACAAATCAAACAAATCAAACAAAATCCATACATACATAAAAAGAAACAAATCAACAAAGGTTCAACCAAGCACACACAACAAACAAAGCACATCAGTTCTTATTCATATCACTTTGCCTAGTGACTCTCTCTGTGATTTTGGAAGAGGTTATGGTACTAACCCCTTGTTCGTGCAAAGGTGGTTTCGGCGAGCCAGAAGTTCGGTTTTGGTGATTCCAACCATCTTCTACAGCTTCCAACCTATCACTCAGCAACTTAATCTCCTTAAGGCACATCCCGAACAGCTTTTTCAGTCTCATCTTTAGGTGCCTCTACAGAGCCTCCTTGCAAGCCTCCTTGAGACCCCTTTACAAGCTTTTTCCGAGGCCTTCCACTATCTTCCTTCAAACCACTCAAAGTCTCGCTGCAATCACTTCATTCATCTGATTGACTTCCCAGCAATCCATGGTCCACTTCCATTTAGGATTCGAATTAAACATAACTTTGATTATGTTATCCGCGTCGAGTCCTCTGCATCAAACTCCCAACGTGGAAACATTTCACCAAAGTCCTTCTCAATAAAGTTGATCACCTTAGTCAAAAATGCATAAACTTCAGTCCCTACTACTTCACGACGACTTTAATTTAAGTCGGCTGGAAAGTCGTCGAAAATGCTTCACAGACGACTTAAATTTAAGTCGTCGAAAAGTCGTCTAGAAAAGACTTCGACGACTTTTCCGACGACAAATTTTAGTTGTCTGTGATTTTCTGACGACTTTCCAACCGACTTAAATTAAAGTCGTCAAGCATTTTCTGGATAACCGATTTAAATTAAAGTAAGCATTTTCGACGACTTTCCAGCCGACTTAAATTTAAGTCGTCTGCAAGTTTTAGGGACTGAAGTTTATATACCTGCCTCAAGATGGCCTCTTTAAAACATCGGCGCCCTTTGCCACCCTTGTAAGCCAGCACGGTGGAGTCGGCCTATTTGGTTGGGGATTCCCAAAATTTGCACCTAAATCTGGCAGGAAGTTGTACACCCACACCGAAGAACTTGAATAAAGCCATCAACAGTATGAATTTGCTTCCAAATTTGCTGCCTTCACGAAGCTATCAGCACCTTGAACGCCACTCTCCCCAAGGATAATTCTCAAATTTTTCTAAATTCATCACTAGCTTTGCAAGACTAGCACGATAGGGGTTGAGAACTTTCTCCTTCAATGAATCCGCTAAGATAGCAAGGTATCCGAGCCGTATGCGATCTTCCCACACCACTCTTGGCATCTCTTAAATGCTCCTATTATCGATCAACATTTGGCCCAGCCTCGATATGAACACCCATCTTGTCCCGAAAGCAGCCATCTCCTTCGTAACCTCACACCTTGGATTTTCGAGGTCCTTCATGTCCGCTTCAGACCAGTGAGGTGTTCAAACTCTATCGTGAAAACCTCATCGGTTCTACACCAACGAGAGACCAGAGCTCATATTTCTTCTTGATCTTAAGCTGGAAACCGAGTATATAATGCACCAGCCTTGAAGCCCAATTAAAATTCAGCTCCTTGAACTTGATGAACACTCCCAACTTCGACTCCTTCAGCTCCTATTCGCCAGCTTAGACCTTCACTTAGAGCAGCAAACAACTTCGAGTTATCAGTATGATACGAAATGCTCTTCATTGCAGTGGGTTCTTTCCCAAACGTATATATCCTCGGGAGTTCTGGTAAATCCATTTTTCCTTGCAAAACAATCAAATACAATCAAATACAAGCATCGAACAAGCAAACTATTCTAAATACAAATCTGCATGTAAAATATAGTGAGAAGACTGCCGACGACTTCCAAGACGACTTCCAAGAAGTCTTAAGTCGACGACTTCCAGAAGTCTTCTAAGGACTCTTATTACAAGATGGATGGATGAATGACTTACGGTAGAGAAGATAACGACACCAGTTACAGATCTGCAAATATCGGAGAAAGAAGAAGGAAAGAATCGAGAAGATGGATTTCGCCGTTGTCGCTAAGGAGAGAAACGGCTAGGGTTTCCAAAATTTGTGAAAAGGGAAAAATGTATTTATATGTCCGTAAATTATTCGGTTAGGCTTAAATTACTTTGTTAAATTATAGGTTGATGGGTTTGGACGACTTAAATGTAAGTCGCCTACATTAATTATTCAACAAACGACTTATAGTTAAGTCGTCTTTTCCTAAACATAACCCCTAAACTTAATTAACTAACTAGACACTTTAAAAATCAAATTAAACTTAAAAGTGTTAACTATACAAAATAAAGACATATAAGTAAAAATATATATTTTAGAAAAATCCAAGCTTTCCAAAATCTAACCCTAAGAATACATACAATAATACAACATATGTTTTCAAACCCTCAAAACCAAAGAATATCATGATTAACTACTTTCACTCATCTATGTTGAAAACTATTCATTTTTATTATATGTTAATTTACATCATTTAAAACTGTTAATAATTACATGATTTTTATTTTTCACTTGTCCAAACATTTTTTTTTTAATTTATAAATTATTTTAAGCTCAACAGAGCCAGACGACTTAGTTTTAAGTCGTCTGGACGACTTAGTTTAAAGTCGTCTGTACAGACGACTTACGTGGGGTAGAAGCGTAACAAATATTCGGTTTTTTTGTTTGTTCACAAGGGGTTAGTTGTAATTTCAATACCCTTTTAGGTTACTTTTGCTATTGATTCAAGTTTGGGTTTACTATTGTATTTGAAATCATGTTTTGAGTCACAATTGGCAATTTTCTCGCTTTTCTGCTAGGAGGCAGCTTCATTGTAGATACTTTGTCAGAGTATTGTGTTGCTCCCGGATGAACGTCAGGACCATTAATGATAGCCTTCCTTAACTTTTCAACATTCCAAGGAGTCACCCTCTGCACCGGAAAAACAAAACAAACAAATCTAAGCGTTGCCACTTGTCATCTCCAGATAGTGAAGCAAGCAAAAACTGGAAGATAATGGATCATACCTCAGGATAAGTCAACTTCAAAGCAAAACAAGGAGGAATCCCAATGTCATTGACAGCGATATAAGGATCTGGAGATATCACAGACCTGCACGCATGATTCACTCTCTTTCCCATCATTTTTTGCCGAAATAGACCCTCTTTCTTCTCCAGCACTTGACATATACCAGTGCCATCTCTCTGACTTTTAACTGTCAAGGAAACAATAACATTTCAACAGTCAGTCGACATGTGGGGGAAGCCAGTTGCTAGACAAAGCTAGAAAAGAATAAGCTAACAGATGCACCTAATAACAAGTGAATGAGCTAGAGGCTAACCTGATGAAGTTTTGCTATCAAACAAGACATTGACTGATTCCTGGAGATCCATCCATCTGGGAACTATATTGGATTTCTCTGATGGGTTAGTACGGGCATTCCTAAGGGCAATATTGGATTCTAAGACCTTATTTAGTCCTACGGTTTGAGGATGTTCAATAACCTGTAACTGTAAGAAAGAAAATCGTAAAATACATGAGTTAATGGGGAAAACCTCAAGAGAACACTGTGAAGGTAAAATAATTACATACGCTATCGCCTCCTTTTGTAGGAAGTCTAAATTTAGAAGGAGGCACAAGAACACTCTCTAAAAAGAACATAGAGTAGTCTTTTTTTTCAGATCCACTCTTCCAGAGATCACCAAAAAAGGAGCAGAACTCAGGGTGATTTTTCCACAATCGTTTTAAGATTTCCCTGACCTGAAACAAAGTGTAATAATAGCAGAGAGACATTATAAACCTTTTTAAAATTCTGGTCGTGTCTAATTATAAAGTCAGAACATAATCATATACAAACCTCAATAGGCAAAACGTTTATTTTAGTATTCTTCTTGTGTTCTTTAAACTCTTTAGCTGCTTCCGAAGATTTTCCTCTTTTCTTTTTAGCACTTTCATCTTCAATTTCTGATGTTCATCCATACCACTGTCATCATCATTTTCTACACTGTTTGAGAATTTATTTACCTTAATCCCTCGAATTACATTAGCTCCAATGTCGGTCGCTTTCATCTCCCCCTGAATTGAAAATATTGTTATTAATAGGAATAACGCAGGCGCCTAATGTAGAGATCAGACACACACTGGATCTAGAATTCTCTTTGGTAACACATGTTCAGTACAAGGTTCATAAGACGTTTAAGGAGCAAGCTACAAAATTACAAGGCAAAAAAAAAATATCCTCTAGAGTACACAGAATCTATTAAAACAAGACATAAGGTCCTTACATGTGGCTAACTTAAAAAAGAACCAAATAGAATGTCAAGGAAATAATAGAATAGAAATGGCAAGTGTTAAATACAGCCATTGCAAAGGTAACTTATCTTAACATGCCAAAACCGGTTATGAAAGTTACTATTCCTTAAGCGTGCTTCCTAAGGCACTTCTCACACGCACACTAGACTACAGAGCAAGCATCAGTATTAAATGAATCAACAGAATAAAACAGACTATACAAACATTTACTAACGAACAACAAAACTTGTAGTAGAATATCCAAGAGGACATACCTTGCGAACCCATCCGAACATGGGTTTCTCTAGTTCCCCTAGTTTAGAAGCTTTTGCTCCGCAGTTTTCACACTCCCTTGATTTCAACCTCAGAAATTTATTCAGGAGGCCAGTGACTTCAGCAAACTGAAGCGATGTCCACTTCTGCTTTCCCATGTCAGAATCTTCACACTCTTCAGCATCTTCACACTCTTCAGAATCTTCACTCTCTTCTGATGATTCCGTGTCTTGAGAACAAAACTGCTTAGCAGCAACGATATCACCTTTAATGATGAGCTTCAACTGAGAAACACAGCTGGCAACCTTCTAACGAAACAAGAAAGAGAAAGTAACATGAATCAAAATAGCAAACGCAGACAACTACTATCAAACTCAGTGTTCTAAAAATCAGTATAGACGACAACTAGGTATCTCTGCCTAAGCCGCAAATGGGGGCGTTAAAGAAACAATTCTTTTAGAACTACTTTCAAAGATTGGTATACACAGTTAAAAAATCAATTTAGGCATCCGTCTAAGCAATAATTCCTCATAAAGCTCATAATTACTGCCTAGATATTTCTTAAACATTAATCAAACTTATTATATATATATATATATATATATATATATTAGCTTACCTCTTTGCATTTCATAAAGTGATGACAAATAAACAAGTCCTCTGCAAAAAGGTGTAAAGAAGATTGAAGAGCAAAGGGTGGTAAATAGGATAGACAAGCTCGATATGCCCACAATGTCCTGGGCAAAAAAGAATCATCTGACCACATGTTTTACAACTGCATTACGAGAGAAACAGCATAAACACTCAAATAAAGATATAAAGATCAAGTATTTATAACAGAACTACGTATAAAAGAAAAAGTCTTTACGGTGTTCTATCATCTAACGGACCCATAAAAGGATCATAGAGACCACCAGGGGCAGGTCTCTGAACGTTATCGAGTAAGACGGGGTTTGTAACGTGCAGAACACTATGCTTTCGGACATCTTGTTCTGTCATGAAGCTAAATCTAACGGATTTAACGACTTGGGAAGCTCCCTACAGAAACCCAAAACCTCAGAAAAAGTTAAAACCATCATCAAAGAAGAAATAAAAAAACAAAACTTGAACGCCATAAAAGCGAAAACGTAACAAAACCTCTGTGGTTTGAGTTTGAGCCATTGCTGCTGAGTTCTGCAATCACGGGTACAGTAAGGGTTTCAACAACTATTTGCTTCTCGCCGGAGTTTAATCGGAGATCGAAAGTGAGAGAGGTGATATAAACCCTGAAAAAGCCGTCAAGGTTTTTACGGTATTAAAAAATAAAAACAGAACTGTCGGTTTCGGTTTATAGTTTCGTATTATCCTGACAAAACTTGGCCCATTATTCTATAAAAATAATAATTAATTTAATTGGAAAAAAATTTAGATATTAACTATCAGTGTATTTATTAGTTCCAAAATAAAATAGATACTATCAAAGTCTTCCTTGTGAACCAAGAAAAGCATTAGAGATTTTTTAAACGTGATTCTTTCCTTTTCCAGATTAGATATGTGTATTTTTGAAACGGTTTACATCATTAAAAAGGTAATATAGTAGAAAGGAAAGATAAGATCTGTAAAACGTTATAAAAGGAGGGTTAAGGTAACTCTATTTGTTACATTCATCAACGCTTAGTTCAATATTTGCTTCCAAACTTTTTCTCTTTGATCATACTTGTAATCTTCCTTGTTCGGCTCCAGTAGATAATGGCGACTAGAACAAGAATCTTCAGCTTCGTGTTCGCGATGATGATGAGCTTCACGGTACTCTGCTCGGAGAGGATCTACAAAGTCGGAGACTCCGAGGGATGGACTGCCAAGGACGACGTCTACTACGCTTGGACCGAGGCCGACTATAAGGAGTTCCACGTGGGAGATTCTCTAATCTTCGAATACGATCCCAACATCAACGACGTGACTCATGTTTCTGGCTCTCTGGAATACGAGTTTTGCGACTATTCTTCTCCTAGAACCGTCTACAACACAGGACACGATGTCATGACTCTCACGGAACCAGGTTTTCACTACTTCATCACCTCGAACCAAGCTCAATGCGTGTTGGGACAGAAACTGGAAGTTCTTGTCGTCCATGACCCGTCACGTCCGGTTCCTCCACCACCACCACCGAGCAAGATCCTTCCTGTCGGAAAGACATACAAGGTCGGAGACTCACGAGGATGGAAAGTCTATGACGACAGTGACTTCTACAACAAGTGGAGCGAGGAGAAACAGTTTCGTGTCGGAGATACTCTGCTTTTCGAATACGACAACGAAGTCAGCGACGTCTATGAGATCAGCGGTGACTTAGAATTCATGACCTGCGACCCAACGTCTCCTGTAGCCGTGCACAAGACGGGACAAGATCTTGTTAGGCTTACAGAACCAGGAGTTCATTATTTCGTAACCTCACACTCGGGTTATTGTGAAGCTGGGCTTAAACTTCGAGTGATGGTTGGACCACTACCCAAAGCTGTTGCTTTCCCTTATTTTCCGAAGAAGGTGGACTTGTCAGCTATGGAGCGCCTCAACAACTGGTTGCAGACGTTCAAAAACTAACCCCATCATTAACCCATTCTTTTTCTTATCTGGTTTAAGATTTTTATGCAGTGTAGAGTTATTGTTTCTCTCTCCCGTCTTTAGTACTTTGTTTTGTTTTGAGAGTACTTTTCTATTACCACCATCGTTGTAGAGTATATTTGATAAGAGCAGAATATTCAATAAAATTATAAAGTGATCTTCCTCTCTCCTTCGTACAAAAATAGTTTACATAATTCTAAGTGAGTGTACATATAAATTATGTTCTATTTTCTCTATTCTTTTACTATCTATTTGTACACGCGTAGCAGCATCAAATCAACAAGATAAAGACGCAGCAGGAGAATCTATTGCAATACCAGGCTTTATTATACTGGATAAAAGATCAGCTTCTTCCATAGTTGGTGACTCCTTTGACTGAGCTTCTTTCGGTTACACTTTAAGAGTGTGGTTATGCTGCATCTGGTTCTGTAATTGCCTTTGAACCTGCTAACGTTTGTTACATCTCTGTTTTAGTAAAACTGGGCATTCGGTTATTTTCGGTTTTGAGAAAATATCACTGAACCAAACTATATTTCAGTTTGGTTTGATACTCGAATTATTCGGTTCGGTTTTGTACTGAACCGAATTTGGTTCAGATTTTGGTTTATTAAGTTAATTGGGTGAAAAAACAAAAATCATTCGGATAAAATTCTATCAATTTCAGTTAATGTTGACGAATCGATCAATCTCTGCTAAACCGATTAAATTTCTAAATTTCGCCGGTCAGTTCTTAGCTATTAAACCAGATGTGAAACCAAAAACCAAAATTTTCAGTTCAGTCGCGCCAATCAGTTTTTAGTTAAATGTGAAACTGAAAACCAAAAACTATAAATTCGGTCAGTTCGGTTTACTTCGCTTTTGGACCAAATGCACAGCGCTATGTTTTAGAAAAGCAAAGTCATCCCAAATTACAATCTAATAATAGAAAGTTATACAAGTCCTATGCACTTGAGAAGGAAAAAAAAAAGAGAAGAAATCACAAGGTCTATAGGGATCATGGCCCTTTACATCAATCAACTAAGAGACATAGGCTGAGTAAATAGTAGTAGTTGGAGTAGCTGAACAAAACGGAAGTGATGATATCAAGGGATTCACTTGGAGTTTGTTTCTTATAACAAAACTGACACGCTTCTTGTTGTGGTGTTTGATCTGTTAGATCCTTCTTTTTTACTTCTGCTTCTCCTCCACTTCTGTTTGGGAGGATGGTCCTGACTGGTGGTGATTGTCCTTTGGCTTAGCTGGAGCGACTTTGGCAGGTGTTGAACGCTCCGACTGAGAGGAGCGGATCAAGATCTGCATACAGAGAGTGATGATGCCTAGACCAAGCGCTGATAACGCGATGCCTTTCCATGAGGAAAAGAGATTTGACCAGTGTAAGAACTTCATTGCTCCAAGAGTTAGTAGGCATGCCCATGACAGAACCACCTGGGAAAACGTACAAAGAGATTTTATGAGTTTTTATGGATAGAGCCAAGGGAATGTTTTGGGGAGACTCACCGCAAGAGACTTTATGGGACGGCCAATGTTCTGTTCTTTCTGACCGGGAAAAGTGTCAGTAGCTATGTGTTTGTCTAACAATGCATCCTGTACCATAGAGCCGTCATGAGAGAGTGTGTCAATATGAACTTTTTCTCTTAGCTTCTCTCTATTGAATCTTAACTATATCAGTAAATACATAATATTTACCTTAGCCACAAACTGATCTCTGCACCACTGCGCAATTTCGTCTTCTGATTCAGGCAAGTCTTTCATCGAGTGACATTTGATGTGAACATGGACCTGAACCCCAGCAGCAATGATTTGGATGATGGTCAGAAGTTACAAAAAGCTTTGAGACAATGATTGCTAACACAATATGGAATCAAAGGTGGCATTTCACTCCTTAAACCAGCAAGCCACAAGATAAAAGACTAGATTCGTTTCAGTTGTGAAAAGAAAATGGATACCGAAGTGAATCTCGCTATGAGAAGAATGCAAAGATGTAACAACTATATGATACTAAACGAAAACCTCTTCATATTTTTATACTTGCTTACCACAGAAGGTTGTCCTTTGAATAGTCTAAGCATCGTTGGGGGTGGAGAAGTTTTTGGAATAGCCACGGTCATATCATATATGGCTGGGACAAATGAACGCATATTACTAACAGCTGACACAAAACCCTGAAATAGAAATACAAGCCAAGTCTAGTAATTAGAACAGAACACACAATATCCAGACCACGCATTGAGATTGGATCAATCATAGTGGTCATTTTGCTCGTTAAAGGTCACAGTGAAGAGATCAAGTTGCCCACCGAGGAATAGGCAAAAAGTAAGACAATAAAACTTACTTTGGTGCGAGGAATCAACACATTTCGAGGGATAGGCAACTCAGAGGAGGCTGCGTACTCTTGTGCTGCTTTAAGTTTTGCCTCTGTGAAGCGGGTTCCCTCCACAAAAAGGGCTAACCAGAAAGGCCGTGGGAAGTCGTTCAAACGTTGAAGACCTGACTGTAAATTTAGATAAACATATATATGACTAATGGTCTAGAAGTGCAGATTCTGCATTTTCAGGCTAATCAATGAGGTATAACGTGCAAATTAATAAGCGTTTAACACAGGAGCAAAACCAGATGAGTTGCACAATAAGAATACAAACCCATACCTTTAAAGTGCTTTCATCCTTTGCCCAATTTCTTTCGAGAAACAGATACTCCGAAAACCACATTGACCAGCCTATGACCTGTATGTGCGAGTCAATTATATGTTTATGAGTACTTTATAGAGTATGTCGCAGGGTAGAAAGGAGAAGAATGTGTGAGCCTAAAAGCAACTATCTTTTTCTCAACCCAAAGCCAGTTATCAAGTTTCTAACTTATAGCATGGATTCAGCAATAAAATTCAAGAATACTACTTTCTTTAAAATCTAGAATGCACATCAGTAACCTAAAAGATTCACATACTGGAAGAAATTTGGAAGACTTCTTCATTACAGCTAATGCACTTCCAAGGCAACCTGACCTCTGCAAGGAAAAACATATGAAACAATAAATTAACAGATGTAAGTAGCGTAACATTGAGCCTGTTAGAGAAAATCTTGTGATGCTACTAGACTCTCTCTCTTATCTGATTAGTGGAACATTCGGAACTATAACCTTCTACCTAACAGAATCTATATTCACTAGAAACTAGATAAAGCAACACATGGTCCCACTGCACAAATGCAAGCTTGGTTACCGAGAAGTCTCTGTTGGTTATGCATCTAAGCAAAAACGATTATCAGGACTAGAAACAAGATGCATGAAACTGTGTGATTAGATCATGTACCTGAGCGAGAATCCATCCCACAAGCCAATCAATATCACTGCGGTGATTACAAACGACAAGAGCATGTTCTTTGCCTGGAAGAAAAGTACTGAAGTTACAGATTCGTACATATATAGAACTTGTCTATTTTGATTCCCAATAAGCAGGAACTTACCCATTCGATTGAAGGTCTCATCATCAGCAAACACTTGGATCTACGGCAAAAAAGAATAAGGAAGTTTCAGAGCAGGTCATAAAACTCAAAAGTAAGATAAACAAAAGCTACAAGTGGTCAGGTGTACACTAATAAAATGAAAAAGAATGGTCCTAACTCCCTAATCTGTACGTTGACTTATATAAGCTACCCGTGACAATGATACGCATGCAGAGGTCTGGTTCCTAATCAATCTACTAAACAGAGGAAAGAGAATACCTTGACTCCTGCCCACCAGTCAACGATCCAGACAAGCTCCAGCCACAAGGTTTCTGCAACCACCCGGTTGATTTTTCTGTATGTGTTCTTAGACAGAGGTCGAACAAGGACATAGCAAATCGCCTGAAGCCATTAAAAAAATGTTGCAAAAATCAAAAACTGAAGCAAACGAAGTTCAGAGACAACACACTTCGACACATAGACAAGAAGAGTCCTTCCTCACGCCCCAAAACCTAGAAACTGTTGGCGTAGTAATAGGACGGAGACAAACATTCTCAGACTAAAGAGATAAGGATGTTTAGCATCTCTGAAGGAAGTTGATACTTAAAAAAAAACGCAAAGTTAAAACGTTAATACTCTTATGGTCAGTGAATGAAGCTACTACAAGAATGGATTTTGAGCTTAGACTCATTTGTGTTGTCTCACACACACACACTCTCTCTCTCAAAAGCACATACAAATAGGAAGAAGAAACCATTAAGAGGACGAAACCCCTAAAAAGCATCAGAACAGCAACGGAATCTATTGAATCTAACAGCAGAAGAGCGAATCGAACACAGGACACAAAACATTAGAAAGGTTTGGAATTTTAGGGACCCACCTGAAGGAAATTGACAACGAGGCCAGAAATGAAGAAGAGAATGCCCAAAGGCACAATCACAGCTGCTGCCATCGCCATGGAAAACACCTCAAACCAACACAGTCGTTTCCGAGATTCACATAAACCAAAGTTGGCACCCCCCAGATTCCAATACAACTTGCTGATTAAATTATAAGGGGGGGAAATAAATAAGCCAACCAAAAAATAAAATCGTGGAATTTACTTTACAGATAAAAACTGGGAGCGATTGGAAAATTTCAGGATTTTATTTCAGGATTGGATTTATACTATATACGGAGATGATCACGAGGATACTGTCAAACACGGAATGGGCGTTTCTCTTTTTTTTTTTTATATTTCATTATTGCCCCTCTATTTCTTTTCTTTCTTCAAAACATCCCCCTTATCTCTTAATTAACCAGATATACCCACTTCATTTGTGTTTTCAATTGGAGATGTGGAATTAATTAGAAATTAGATAGTTTTGGGTTTTTGAAGCGGCCAAGAAAAGTATGCGTATTAGCTACAATTGATCTCTACTCTACAAAATATTCACAGCATTTCTCCACTACACTGCCATTACTTGATTTAATCAAACGTTTCATTTTTAACCATGATTTAAAACATTTTTACAGTCCGTGTGTTTCCCCATGTGTGTTGTTTCGTTTTCCATATTGTAACAAAAGTTATTTTGTTAGTGGTGGTTTGATGTGATTTATTTTGGCGAACGAGGAACGAATTAATATATATATGTAAAGTTTACATCCGGATATTTAAAAATATGAACGATGTATCGAAAGCAAGATTTTTATATTCCAAGCGATTAAAACTATACTTGTTACGTAGGAGAAGTTAATGTGGCAAACATCAAATATTTTTGACATGTACATGTTTTCTCATGCTCCGAGCTAGTCCAAAGGTGAGTGTAGACTATCGTGGGTGTAAAAAAAAAACAAGTTTTCCACTTTCTTCCTTATCGACTTCACTTCGTTCTAGATTTCATTTATTCATTTGATTGTTATTCACATGATCGACATGGATCATATTGTTTACTTCGGTGTAAAGTGTGAGAGTATCTTTCCTGGTTTGTATATATTATTTGAACACGTTTGATTCTTTTTAACATTGATAGTTCTTTTAAGTAAAAGTTCAAACATTCTTTCAAATAATAAAAAGTTTGAAGGGGCAAAAGATTAATGTTGAAGTGGTTGATCTATCTGACCAAATTTTCTTTTTATGTACAAACAAATGAAAACCAAAAGAAAAGTAAAGAAAAATTGATCGTCGTGTTATTTAATTTTCGACTCATTTTGTTCACCACGTTATTAATACTCTCCGATATGTTTTGCGAGAAAGGGAAAAGAATCAAAGATCACAAAAGAACAAAAGAAGGGTTGTTGAGCTTAGTTACAACTTTCTTAAGATCATTTGTCTGATTCATGTGAATCTACATATTCACACCAAATAGGCGACTGCCAGAGAAAATATATTAGAGACGTGTATACTTGACGCATCCTTATACTGGTATATATATTATGAGTCTTGTTTGTTTGCCAGTGTGGAATATATATAGTCCAATTAAAAGCTCTTAGCAAGGAAATCGGAACTGAACCTGAAATGTCAAGTAGCCAAGGTTGTTACTTCTTGTCATGTATACAAACCACCTACTACTTCATACTTGTGGTTACATGAAAAGCTTTTTGGCGAAAATCGATATCATCATTTGGTGTGAAAACACAAAGTATGCAACACTCTTGCTCTTTGGATTGGGTAACGGTGTTTAAACTTCCAAAAATCCATTAGCTTGGTTAAAGATTTTGTTTCTTCATTTTTTTTTTTTTTTGAACACCAAATATTATAAACTTCCAAACCTAACTGGTTGGGGAAGAAGAAAGTAGTACAGACTTGGCGAGCGAATCAGCCATACAGTTCAGAGAACGCGAAATAAAACTAAACGAGATACTAGTGAAGCTAGAGGATAGAGTCTCGATGTCCCGAATGATTCCGTAGAGATCAGCCGAGTGGCACTTCGAGGAAATGGCAGCAATAAGCGTCTGACAATCTGATTTTAAGCAGATTTTGAAGAACCCAACTTCAAGAGCATGGGTGAGAGCCGATCTGATAGCTAACGCCTCCACCATCAGAGCCGTGGAGATGTAGTTGAAGCTGCAGCTACCTTGTAGTAGGATCTCGCCGTCGGTGCCCAAGATGCACCATCCACATCCCGCTCTGTGTGAAGACGACATCCAGCTCGCGTCCGTGAAGCAAGACATCTCCGAGGCTGGGACAATCGTCGGAGGTATACTCCGTGTCAGCACTCTTGTTGGTGGTGAGGTGGGAGATTGAGCTGCGGTCCATTCCCTAGCTTGACGGACAGCGCTCGAGAGGATCTCTGCTGGTTCACGTCCTCTGTTCTCAAAGATGAGGTGGTTCCTTGCTGTCCAGATGGCCCAACATATCCAGGGAAAAAGCGATTCCATAGTCCCTAGTGGAGGAAGGTTGGTGACGGAAGAAGATGAGAGAAGAGCCGCCGCGAAGGATAGCAATGCAGGCGGGTCAAAAGCTTGTTTCCATAGCGTCGCTGCCCAGATTCTACGTGTAAAAGAACAATGTAAAAAGAGGTGGCCCGCTGTTTCAAGTGCACCACAGTGACGACAGGTGGTGTTGGCGAGCATCCCTCGTCGCGCAAGATTTTCTCCCAAGGGAAGAGCCCCATGGGTAGCCTTCCATAGGAACAACTTAAGCTTTGGAGATGTCCTGCAAATCCAAATTGCCTTGGTGAGTGTGGCTTCTTCTCGCCGTTGGTCGTCCGTCATACCTCCATCTTCAGCGTCACTGATACTCATCGCAGTATAGTAGCCAGATTTCACTGAATAAATTCCCGAGTGTGATGCTAACCGCGCAAAGGAGTCTTGAGCGCCTGTAATGCTTGGGCGTAACCGAAGGATCAGTGGCAGCAAGTGAGGAATAGAGTGTTGGATTCTCTGGATATTCCATTCCGAGCTTCCTCTGCAAAGAAAGTCAGAGACATGGAGGTCTTGGTCTGCCTCGTTCTGCCTTGTTTCTTCATTTAAATAACGAATATAGCGGTTTGTCTCCACGAATGCATGGGACGCGCGTTCCACAATTAAGTTCCATGATTTCTCTTTTTCTTTTTTTTTTCTCATTGAGAAAAAATGGTGTGAACAAGAAAAACAAATAAGATAAAAGAATATGAGAAATCGGCCCCAACCTTTCAAACTATTTTTGAAGATGAAAAAGAAACGTCCATATATGCTATGTTTATTTCCTCTGATAAGAAAGTGAAACTTCTTCCATAATTCATATATCATATATATACAACTCATATAATCATTAACCTCTTCTTTTTCCAAGCAAGAAAATTCAGTGATGAAAAGAAATATGAAATATGGGCAATTTTTGCAAGATATTATAATTCTTATGTTCATAAATGTGAACATTTGCTTTAGGCCAACTTAGTCAAGGAGCATGTGGAAGTTTGTCCCAAGTGTGTAAGAACGCGTTTTTGAAATAATATTCAACGACGACTAACTAATTAACTTTAGATCTAATGTTTGTTTTCAACTGATCATACTGAGGTATTATAAGTTCATTTCCTCTTCAAAGTAAAAGAAAAGCAAATTATAATTGAGTTGGTTTTTGAGATGGATTGTTGGAAGAAGAACAAGAAGTCACGGCTGGTTGTTAAAAAACAAAGTTTGGTCCAAGAACGTGGGAGAGAGGAGATATTGTTGGAAGAGCTCATCAAATGTTGTGATGGCAAGTACAATCCAATCAAATTCTTCTCGCTGATCAAATCTTGACAGCCACCAAAAGGTTCAACAAGTGTAGTCTTGTTCTTGAACTATTTGATGATCATGAGAGATGGTATTCAGGTACGCTAGATAACCATCGCAAGATACTCGTCAAGAAGTTATGGCGCACACAACCTTCTAACCCTAGAGGCTCTTTCCCCGAGGTCCGTGACATAGCGATATCATCGACGGTGAGTGGTCACAAAAATTTCATGAAATTAGTTGGATGTTGTCTTGAGACGGAGGTTCCAAGTCATGGTTTTTTATGTGGAAAGGAAACAGTATTGTCGTATAGACCTAGAGAAGATAGTGTCGTGGGAAAAGAGAGTGAAGATAGCAGAGGAGATTGCAACTGCTTTAGCTTACCTTCACACTGCCTTCTCAAGGCCCTTTGTATATAGTAACATGGACATTCCTAATATCTTATTGGACAAAGATGGTGTTACGAAACTCGGTGATTTCTCAAACTGTGTCTCAATTCCACAAGGAGAAACATTTGTCAAGCTTGGTTACGTAAGGAGAACTTATGATTACATTGATGATGATTATATGAATAATGGTGTAGTTTCGGAGAGAACTGATGCGTTTGGTTTTGGAGTTCTTATGCAAAAGCTTCTCACAGGAGAAGAAAGATTCCGTGAGCTCTATGGTCGGAAGAATTGGAAAACTTTGTCAAAAAGGAAGTTTCCAAGGTGTTTGTCAAGATCCATTGAAGAGGGCAGATTTTATGAGATCGTAGACTCAAATATGTTAGAGAAAATCGGTGAAGTTTCAGAAAAAAAAAACGTTTTCAAATGGAAGCTTTTCTTGTCCTCTCGGAGAGATGCATCGGTCTTAGAGGAGAAGTTCCAAATATGGTGCAAGTGGTCAAGGAGCTAAAGAGATATCTTCAAAACCCTTCATCTTCTTTTGTATTATAAGAACATCAAGTTTGTTATAGTTTCACCAAGATTCATTTTGTTATAACTTTGTGCTTGTTTCACTCACTCTGGCTTTGCAATTTCTAGTTATGATAACTTAGATTTAATAGTCTTAGCTTCATAGCTTCAGAAGTGCATGATTACTAAAGACTTATATTGTAACGCCCCGAACCGCCCACGGCTAATGGGCCACCCACGCCCGCTCTCTCGGCCCGTGGGCCCCATCCCATCCGACGGTCGGTCGTTAAATTTTCGAAGGCTCGAAATCATCGTTTACTGACCCTGCAATCACCACCTGACCTTTTCCCGTGTTTTGGCCTCACTCGCACGCTATCGCGAATCACTTCCCGATAGGTCACCCATCCTTCCACTACTCCAGCTCAAGCACGCTTAACTCTGGAGTTCTTTCAGGATGTGCTCCGGAAAAGGTAAGTCAACTTTGGTGACATAGGTAGCCAAATCAATTCTCTTAAGCCTTTCCACATATCACAACTCGGGATGTTACATATATGTTATTATTTTTAAGCTAAATTTTATCATGCTTCAACAAAGCAAAGGTGTGTTCGTAATAGAATTATAAGGCTATATGATGAGCATGGAAATTGGATAACGGAGGATAAACGTGTTGAGAAGGTGGTAGTGGACTATTTCGAGGATCTATTTAGTATCACTTCCTCATCAGAGTTTGATAGTTTTCTAGAGGACATCACACCGTGTATCACTTCTCAGATGAATCAAAGGTTGTTACGGATAGCGACTGAGGATGAGGTACGCCAGGCTCTGTTTATGATGCATCCGGAGAAAGCTCCAGGACCGGATGGAATGACAGCTCTCTTTTTCTAACACTCCTGGCACATAATAAAGAATGATCTGGTGGAGATGGTGAATAATTTTCTGGTTTCAGGAGAAATGAACTCAAGGTTAAACATAACCAATATGTGTATGATTCCAAAGACAGAAAGACCTACAAGGATGACAGAACTTAGACCAATAAATCTTTGTAATTCCGGGTACAAGATTATCTCGAAAGTGTTATGTCAGAGATTGAAAATTTGTCTCCCTACACTTATTTCGGAGACTCAATCGGCATTTGTAGCTGGAAGATTGATATAAGATAATATTCTTATAGTCCATGAAATGTTCCATGGGCTGAGAACCACAAAGCATGCCAATGAAAGTATATGGCAATCAAAACGGACATGAGTAAAGCGTATGATAGAGTGGAATGGGATTTTATTCAGGCCCTCTTACAAAAAATGGGTTTTGATTCTTATTGGATTAAGTTAATGATGGAATGTATTTCGTCGGTGCAATATCAGGTCTTACTAAATGATCAACCACGTGGTCTCATAATTTCACATAGGAGTTATGTCAAGGGGACCCGTTATCGCCTTATTTATTCATTATGTGTACGGAGGCTTTAATTACAAACATTAAAAAGGCTGAGAGAGGAAAACAATAAACCGAAATGAAGGTTGCCAGAGCTTGACCATCGATTTCTCATTTGCTCTTTGTAGATGATTTTCTCTTCTTTTGCAAGGCACAAAAAGAAGAGTGTCAAACCATTCTCAGGATTTTAAAAGAATATGAGGCTATATCAGGTCAACAAATAAATTTTCAAAAATCTTCGATCCAGTTTGGACATAAGATTGGGGAATCCAGTCAGCAGGAGTTAAAAGATATCTTGGGAATTCAGAATTTAGGAGGAATGAGATCTTATTTGGGCCTTCCAGAGAATCTAGGAGGATCAAAGATACAAGCTTTTGGATTTATTCAGGATCGCTTGAATAACAGGGTTAATGGCTGGACTTTTAAGTTTTTTACTAAAGGAGAAAAGGAAGTGATCATTAAATCAGTGGTTACGGCCTTACCAAACCATGTGATGTCTTGCTATCGTTTACCAAAGGCAACCGCAAAGAAATTGACGAGTGAGGTAGCATAATTCTGGTGGAGTCCAAGTGGTAGCCCAAAAGGTATGCACTGGAAATCATGGGACAAATTATATTTAAATAAGGATGAATGAGGTTTGGGTTTTAAAGACCTAACTGATTTTAACACGGCGATGCTTGGTAAGCAGCTATGGCGTCTGATTGAGAAACCGAATACCTTATTCTCTTGAGTTTTTAAAGGACGGTATTACAGGAATGCTTCAATACCCCTAGAACCGATTCGATCATATTCTCCGTCGTATGGCTGGCGGAGTATTGTTTCTGCTAGATCTCTGGTTAGAAAATGACTAGTTAAAAGGATGGGATCATGATCTTCTATCTCTGTATGGAACGATCCCTGGCTCCCAACCACTCGCCTGAGACCAGAAAATAAAAACCAACACAACAGTTACCCTGACCTTACAGTTGACTCTCATTGACTCAGCTTTGCGAACTTGGAACTCACAGGCAATTCGGGCTTTAGTGGATCCCCATGATGTAAAGATGATAGAAAGTATACCACTGAGCAGGAGTTTTATGATGGATAGAGATGGATGTCATTTCACACAAAATGGGAAATACATGGTCAAATCAGGTTATCAAGTAGAAAGAGTTTACCCAGATAGGAAAAAACCATTAGTAGTATTTGGACCCACGGTTGATTTACTTAAAGCGTTCTGCTGGGAGGTACGGTATCCACCAAAGGTTAAGCATTTTCTATGGCAGCTGCTGTCAGGGTGTATATTATTTAGGAAAAAAATGTGCAAGCAAGAGAGCTACAAGGGGATCTATGTTGTGCTTGATGTGGAGTCTCAGAGAAATCGATAAACCATGTGTTTTTGAATGCCCTCCAGCGCGTCAGGTTTGGGCACTTTCACAAATACCATCAAATCCAGATATTTTCCCCACTGGATCTCTCTTCACAAATATGGATTACCTATTTTGGAGAGTTCAACCAAAGATGGACGATCATCAATTTGCATGGATTTTATGGTACATTTGGAAAGGAAGGAATAACAAGGGTTTTAGTAATCTTGACATAGATCCAAGGGAAACGCTCAAATTAGCGGAAACGGAGTCAACACTTTGGGATGAAGCACAAGTGTTGATCACTCAACGGGAAGCACAACAGGTAGATGTCTCAAATTTACCGATAATTCCAGGGAGGTGGTGTTTTACAGATGGTTCTTGGAAAGATAATGATTTCTTCTCAGGACAAGGTTGGTATAGTACTCTAGAAGATTTTGACGGTTTGATGGAGGCCGGGCAAGGAATGTCCGGGCGAGTCTGTCCCCACTCCATTCGGAGATGGAGGAGCTACTCTGGACAATTGAGTGCATGAGGAACCTACATCAGTTTCTGGTCACGTTTGCAACAGATTGTTCTCAATTGGTGAAGATGGTTTCGGAACTAGAAGAATGACTAGCTTTTGCAAGTTATTTGGAAGACATAAAGAGCCTGCAAGGAAGTTTTCTCAGCTCAGAGATTATTCATGTACCACGAACGAAGAATTTGAAAACGAATAAACTAGCATGAAGTGCCAGGAATCAACCGTATTTTGTCGTTCACATGGATGCGGAACTACCGGTGTGATTTAAAGAGTCAGTATGAATCTGTTTTTAAGTTGATAAAAAAAAAGCTAAATTGACTTTGATAACAGTGATTTGATGAAAATTCATATTTGATATTTTTTTTTGAAGATATATTTTTTCTCTCTGTGTGCTTAAAACTAGCTCCAACACATTTGCAAGTAAAAGGATGGTAGTAACAGTTAAGAGAGATGTAAAGATGAAAATTCTATAGTCAGATGCTGTGTAAACTGAGACCAAAAGAAATGGATATGTGAACATACTTCAGTGCATGCAATAAGTGATAGAGAGACTAGTGCTTTAACACAAGAAATTAATTCCGTTGTGCCCATAATTCGGCTGGAAAGTAGTATTAGTAAAAGCTGGTCTCGGGTTGTAAGAGAGATTGAGGCTTGTCCCGAACTCATCCCAGATTGCAGATTCCCAGTTAACAGAAAAAAAAAAAAAACTGATAGAGGTAAAACAGGTCTGATTCCATGAGCTTAAATATCTTTGAACTCTTTTCGTGGAGGAAAATCATAATGTGCTTCTATCTGGATGCCTCACGAGTTTAAGCAGCTTTATCTCGAGCAGAATCCTCGCAGCATCAGATATATTACAGCATAAAAAAGAAGAAGCAATGAGCCATGCCATCATAATGCACGCACACGTAGGGTGATTTTGTAATGTAAATGTATAAAATGTTATTTTAAATATTTTTTTTTTAAAGTTAGACATGTGAGTTTATGTAGAACTAGGTGTTTTGCCCGCGGGCATAATCATTTTACGAATATTTATTAGTTTATATCTTATTAGTTTGATTATTCTCGAAAAGTTTAAATCAAACATCAAATTATTTATGTACGACAGTTTTTCATCAAAATATATATACTTATTACTGAGTTAATTTTTTTAAAACACCCACATATTAAAAATAATTTTAAACATATCTTAATAGAAATGTTTTTGTTTAATTAATATTTAATTATGAAATTTTTTATCTTAATTTTAAATTCTACATTAGAAAATATTATTTCCAAATAACAAAAAAATATATATATATGAATTGTCTTATTTTTAAAAATTATGTTTTACAATAAATAAAAATTTCACCAATTTTTAATATGTTTCGGAGATCTATTATGGTTTAATATATTTTCAAAATATTTAGGAGATCTCTTATGGTTTTATATATTTATCTTTTTTGTTTGCAAGCTTGTTTTGTATGTTTCTCATAAGTCATGTAATCGAGTATTGATTTAGTAGAAGATAAACATGAGCTTTTATGGTAACACATATTAGCAAAATTTACAATTTATAGAAAACATATTTTGAAAAAAAACTAAACACTAATAAATTAACATAACAAATTGTATATACTATCTATGAGTTTATGCATTTATATTAACAAAATCCAAACATATACAAATTTTTAATACCAAAATATAGATATAATCCTTTAAGGACATATAAGAAAAATTGTTTTTATAATATTAATAAATTAATACCAAATAGTTGTGTAGATAATAATTATCATATTTTTTTAAAAAAATTGTTTATTATCTAATATACAAATATCATTAAAGTTAATTATTAAAATCATTGACACACCAAAATCGAATGAAATTATTATATAATAAAATAAAATAATACCAAATATTTGTATAGCTGAAATATTATAATTATCATATTTCCAAAACTGTTTATTATTAAAATATATAAAAAAATATTTAAGGAATTTATTGATTAAGCCTAAAATCATGGAGAATATAACAAATCAGCAAAATCACTTCATAAATAATAGTATAGATAGATAGATATATCAAATAGTTGTGTAGATAATAATTATCATATTTTCTTAAAGTTTTTGCTTATTATCTAATATATAAATATCATTAAAGTTAATTATTAAAATCATTGATCCACCAAAAATCGAATGGAATTATTATATAATAAAATAAGATAATACCAAATATTTGTATAGCTGAAATATTGTAATTATCATGTTTCTAAAACTTTTATTATTAAAATATATAAAAAATATTTAAGAAAATTATTGACTAAGCCTAAAATCATGGAGAAGATGACAAATCAGAATCAAATAGTTGTGTAGATAATAATTATCATATTTTCTTAAAAAAAATTTATTATCTAATAAATAAATATCATTAAAGTGAATTATTAAAATCATTGACCCACCAAAAATCGAATGAAATTATTATATCATAAAATAAGATAATACCAAATATTTTTATAGCTGAAATATTGTAATTATCATGTTTCTAAAACTGTTTATTATTAAAATATATAAAAATATTTTAGGAAATTATTGACTAAGCCTAAAATCATGGAAAAGATTGACAAATCAGCAAAATCACTTTATAAATAATAGTATAGATATTTAGTCGGTTTGGTTTGTAGGAATATTTTTTGTATACTAAGATTAATATTGTTAATTGTGATACTAAAGTACTGTTAGTTATTATACTAAGATCCATTGGACTAAGACGAGTATCTTTTTGGAATTGCTTTGATTAAGGTTGGTTGAAATCTATATATACTAAGATTAATATTTATCTTTAAGAGAAAAATAGAAAATAAGTTGAAGTATTGATAGGTTTGGAGTTGAACAATCAAACCAAACTTACAATCTATTATATTTTTAAATATTTTTGTTATTCAAGTTTATATAAAATACAAATTAAGTTAAAATTAAATTTAAAATATTAAGAAAAAATATCATTTTAATAATGATATAGTATTTTATTTTTAGTTATTAAAATATCTCAACTTATGTTATCTTAGTTATGTAACTATGTACAATAGTTTTAGTTCATTAAAGCTATTAATTTATGTTAATTAAAAACAATCTTTAGTCTATTAAAAATATTGGTTGATAGAAAACTTAAGTTTAGTACTTTTATTTTTAATATCTACTATGTTCATTGAGATTATGTTCAAAGGAACAATTATTTGATTTTTTAATATTATGTTTTTCCTTTTGTAAAATTTCCTTTTTAGGGAATCAATTAGATATATATGAACACGTTTTTATATTTTTATATATATGATTTGAATACCAATATAAGGAAAATGAAATTAAAGTAAAATTTTAAATAACAAAGATTATCAAAAGAGAAAAGAAAGTCTTAATAATTGCATTAATTATATTTTATAATTCATTAAGGATATCTTTGTAATTAACTATTTTTAAGAATTAACGTGAGAGCGACACGAAGGAAACTGACTTCTCAAATAATAATAGTATATAGGAATTATATATGTTGATATGGTTAACCTTCATGTGTATAAATTATGTATATTAAATTATTTAATATTTCATCTTGAAATCTCTTTATTATTTTAATTTTGGCTAGTAATAATTAGAATATAAATAAATACAACAAGCAAACTGAATATAACTTATTATTTTTCTTATATTTTGCTAATTTTTTTCTTAACTTTTGATTTTATATTTCTTTGTTTTCACTTATTTTTATCAGCCCATTGTCATCAACCAGATGTCCTGTAAATGCAAAATAATATTTAATGAAATAGTTTGAAAATAAAAGACCAAACAATTAGTATATATATATATAAACATTGGTATAATCTATTAGTAAATCATGAACACATGCAATCTGATGATATGTGAACACAATGTATCTTGTAATCTGTTTGTGTGTACCCACAATCTGAACACAATAGAAGTTGGATGGCAGGTTTGTTCTATATAATTTCAGAATTACATAACATTTAGTAATATTAATTTAATTCTACACATGTGTTATTTAGGTGAATCCACAGTTGTATACCAACAACAGGCCAAGACTATTCATTTTCTGGACGGTATGTGTTATTTTATTTATTCTACTATTGCCAATATTTTATTTATTTTACATTTCCAAACATACATTATTGTTATTGTACATTTTATAAAATTTGTATGTACTTTATTTTTTGTTGTAATTAACAACATGAATAAATTACTAGGATAAAAACCATGGAAACTATTGACTAAGTTTAGGGCCAGATAATTCAATAGTAATATTGGTCAGTGGAGGTTTTCAAGTATATATTACGCAGATGAAGTGCATTGAGGTGGTGAAATAGTAGTTTCACACAGCTTTGATAGACACACAAAAACCCAAATGGGTCTAGGTCACTTCCATTTCCAAGTTTTTCAGAAAAGCTAGCCATATACGCAATCTATAGATTGTGGATATAGGTGATGATTGTTTTGTTAGATTCTAGATTCTAGATTCTAGATTTTGGTTTTTGGTTTTTGGTTTTTGGCTTTTGGTTTTTAGTTTTTGGTTTTTTATTTTGCAGTAGATTTTTGTTTTTAAAAAAACTTGATTGGTGATTTTAGATTTTGGTTTCTAGTTTCTGATTTTTCCTCTTAAAAATAATAAAATAAAAAATATTCAGTAAATTATTTATTAATGAAAAATAAAAAAATTATTACTAAAATAAATATCATTTTTAATAAATAATACCAATAGATATGTAAAATTACATAAAATATTTTTTACACAATTAATTTTATTTTATTGAGAAGTTTTTTAAGAAATGCTCTCATATAATTTTCATATTATATATGTTAAAAATTATTTTTACTTAACCTTATTGTATGTATTTTAAAGATTCTTTACAAAAATAATTGGATGGTTATTTTATATTTTGTTTTTGTAACTAATAAAAATATTAATAATAAAATAATTATTTTAAAAAAGTAAAAATAAAAGTATTAGATTGGTAGGTCTTATATTTTATTGGCATGAATTAGTAAAATGATGAAAACTAATTTCCGTAACTAAAACCTATTATTAACAGTAATATATACATATTATTTCAATAGTTAAATTTTAATCAGCAAAACTTATTTAACGATATACTTAAATGTTTGTGAATTATTTTGTAGTTCACTATTGTAAAGCAAAAAAATTATAATGATTAATTTATTATTAGGTAAATCTTCATTCACATATTGTATTAGCTTTAGTGAATTTAATCTTAGTCTTGATTAGCATTAATATGGCATTGATTCTTACGTATATAAGGTAGATGTTTTTCTATATATACTAATTTTTGCAAAATTTTAATTTGAAATTGAAAAACTGAAAGTTTTTAAAATATAATTATGAATAATTACATATTATTTACTATGAAATTATAAATAGTAATAAATATTACCAAGTAAAATATTCACTTCTTAAAAATAAATTAAAATAAATAAATATAACTTTTAGAAGTGTATAAAATTTATAAAATTATAATATTATAAAATAAAACTATATATAGATTATTGAAATAAAACTAATTTCGTTGTAGTTAATGTATAATACTTATAACCAACAAATTTAATTAACCTTTCTGTTAGTTTTGTGCTACAAAATATCAATTATTACATCATGGATTTACCTTACCGAAAAATTCTAATTTTTGAGTTGTGGAGAAAGCCATTTGTTCATGCAATTTTTAATTGTAGATGTGATTGTGATATAAATAATTGACATACTGTAAAAAGATGAAAACAGTCACGTAGTACTAGGGGAAACCCAAAAAAAGTGGATTCTGGTTTTTATGTACAAAATGATTATAGAGTTTAAAATCTGGTTTCCCTAAAAAATAGGGAATCTACTTTACCTAAATCTTGGTTGGATGAAAACTAGATTTTGGAAAAACAAAAACTAAAAACTATTCTAGAATTAAAGATAAATGACTATAAAAATTATTTTGATGTCAAGAATTTGGACACATAGGATTTAATAGGAAGAATGGGGAACTCAATTCTTCTACAGAGGCCATGATTTAGTGATATACATCCAGGAGTTGTCTCTCTATGAGTAAAGTTGTTTTTATTTGATTTTGTTTCAGTTTCTATATTATCGTTTATTTATCAATTTTACATTAAACTTTATTCGGTTAAGTTGTAAAACCTCTGTCTATAAAGCTATGTTTATCTTAAATAATGGGCTTATGATTTTATGATTTTGTAGCAGTTTGGACAATGATTTATGAGAATCTGCAGGTATGTTCTCACAGAGATACAGTTTCATATGAAGGAATTCATGAAGATAATAGTTTTAATCAGTGTTTTAAAAACTAGACCAACCCACTGATTACTGTTTTGATCGCTGCACATCCCTATGAAACATGGTTTTCGTCCCCAAAATTTTGAAAGTTTTTTTATATAGATATAAACCCTCAAATTATGAAAAAATATAAAAGTTCTTAAAAAAAATTTTATACCCCTAAAAATCTCAGATCTGGACTTAATCATTGCACATATACGAGTCCATATCAATATTACGAGGTTTGTTAAAATAGAACAGAAAATCAGTTATATTGTCCTCTTACCATTATTTGTTTTTGATCTATTTTGGACTTTTGATATCCGTAGTCTACTTTAAAAATTCATATTAAATAATTTAATTCATAAAAATATGGAAAATTATAAATAATGTATATAAACTAGAAGCACGATTGGAATGGTGTCTTGGGACTCAACTTTCAATAAAGATTCAGGTGTTTGTTCTTGTGGTTAGATTCTAAAAGATCATACAAGTTTGTTCGGCTATCTTTTGGGGATCATCAGACTGCGGACTCATCCTTGATGCTGAAACTGAGGGTTTACTTCAGGTTAGTCAAGATTTACTATTTGGTGGTTATCGACAGACCAGCTTCTAAGGAGATGATAACAACTTGTTTCAACACTTATCTGCGACTTCTTATGATTTCTAAGGTTTGTCGTAACATCAATTGGTGGTCGTCGAAGTTTCAAACTGTTTCTTTAGTTCATACGTACAGAGAGTCAAACAGAGCAGCACACATGTTGGCCAAGAAAGCTCATCCAATGTTTTCTATTCAGACAATCTGTATTTACCTCGGTGGTTTGCACCAATACTTTAATAGGGATATACAATTTTGTTTTATGTACTCTGATCTTGTAACTTCACATTTATAATACAACTAGAATTTGTGTTAAGGATGAAGAATCAGTAGTAGTTTTGTGAAAACAATTTATATCACTTTTATGATGTTTTAAAACAACATTCATTTTAATGAAATGTTTTCAAATCTATGTTTAAGCAAATAACTAAAAGCCATAATAACAAAATAGAAGGGACAATGACAATAAAATAAAATAAAATAAAAAATAGAAGGGATGATGACAGAAAAAATAGAAGGAACACAAATTTTATTGTCATGTTAAGCCAAATTATTTACAATTTATATCATCTTTCACTTATTTTTTTTCCAAGCACTTTTCGAGGAAATGCATATGATGTGGAAGGGGATTATGAAAGTTGTGGAATATTCAGTGACCACAACTTTGGCTTTATATCTTCTTATCTGTTTTGAGCAAAACAGAGGTGGAAAAGGTAGATTCATCCTCGTTTTATAAGCTTATAGAGTTTGTTTTACTTTTTTTTTTTTGTTTCTATGTACTAAGCTCTACACAACATTGATAACAGGGGATCTACTATCAAATTTCAGTGATGAAAAATTATTATTAATCAAAACTTAGACGGTCATTCATCAATTCATTTTAATCAATAGATATTTTTTGTTTCTTTCACTCTTGTTTTTTTCGGATTCTATTTATTTAAATATATATTTAATAGCTCTAGCTTCACAAATGCAAGATTACTCTAATTTATTTTGAATGAAAGTAAAGTGCATTTGATGATTTATCTTTAGTTTAAGATCTCAATGACTATCAAATTTCTAGTTGATTTTGTTTTATGTACTTTATTGTTTACTAGAACGTCTTTTCTAAAAAAAAAAACTTTTTTGTTTATTGTTTCTTTTTTTTTTAATTGTTATTATAGTTGTTGTCATTTTATCTCCCGAGTCTACACGTACCTAAGACGTTAGTC
Source organism: Brassica nigra (assembly GCA_016432835.1). Taxonomy (NCBI): domain Eukaryota; kingdom Viridiplantae; phylum Streptophyta; class Magnoliopsida; order Brassicales; family Brassicaceae; genus Brassica; species Brassica nigra. Next base: position 7,674,468 of record CM028246.1, on the reverse strand, counting down.
TTTCCTTATACGGCAACTTTAGTTTCTATATTTCTTTTTAAAAGTAAATAGTGGTCACGATCCAGTTCAACGATGAATATTTATAACTCAATGTGAGGTCTTCAGTATTGGCCATTTTATCTTTAAAGTAATGTATGTTCTTTTTCTTATAACTTAGTAGGTTTTGAGATGGATTGGTGGAAGAAGAAGAAGTCTCGAGCCGTTGCTAAGAAGCAGAGGTTGGTCCTAGGACGCGTGAGAGGAGAGATATTGTCAGAAGAGTTGATCGAATGTTGCGATGGAAAATCTAATCCCATCAAATTATTCTCTGCTGCTGACATCATCGAAGCCACCGGCAGTTTCTGTGACTGTAGTCGTGTTTCTCAACTATTTGGTTTCGAGAGATGGTATTCAGGTACGCTCGATAACCATCGCACCATTATCGTCAAGAAATTATGGCGCGCACAGTCTGTTTTCCCTAAAGATTTTTACCCCGAGGCACGCGATATAACGATATCATCGATGGTCAGTGGTCACAAGAATTTCATGAAACTTGCGGGATGTTGTCTAGAGATTGAAACTCCATTCATGGTTTATTATGGTTCAGAGAAACAATACTCAACTATAGACCTAAAAATGGTAGTGTCATGGGAGAAGAGGATGAAAATAGCAGAGGATGTTGCAACTGCTTTAGCTTATCTTCACACTGCCTTCCCAAGGCCCTTCGTCTATAGTAATCTGGATCTTCGGAATATTTTACTGGACGAAAATGGTGTCGGAAAGCTAAGTGACTTCTCTTATTGTGTTTCTATTCCAAAAGGACAAACATTTGTCAAGCTTGATTACATAAGGGGAGCGTATGATCACATTGATGATGATTATAAGATCAGTCACGTGGTGTCCGAAAAAACTGATGCGTTCGGCTTTGGGATTCTCATGCAAAAGCTTCTTACAGGAGAGGAAAGGTTTCGTGAGATTTGTGGTCGGAAGGATCGGAAAACTTTAGTAAAAAGAAAGTTTTCAAGATTGTTGTCCAAGCCCATGGGGGAAGGACGAGTTAATGAGATTGTGGATCCAAGGATGTTAGAGAAAATGGGCGAAGTTGATGAAGAAGAGCGTTTCCAAATGGAAGCTTTCCTTCTTCTCTCAGAAAGATGCATTGGTCTTAGAGGGGAAGTTCCTAAAATGGTGGAAGTGGCCAAGCAACTAAAGTGGTTTCGTCAGAACTTCTTCTTCCGCTGAAACCCAAATAGACTTAGCCTTAAATTTCTGCCTCTGTCCTTCCCCCCCCAATACATGGTCAGACGTTTAAATGCTAAAGTCATTTCTAATATGTATTCCCACCAGCTATCAGAAGTTGTTTTTCATTGAGTTATGTATCATTCTCTAGTTCGTTTCCTTTTTACATTAAAAATCCAAGAATGTGGTGAAACAAGGGAACTCTTCATGCAGAGAAGTGTCGTCCTCTATGCAAAAAAGCAACTGCCCTAAGCAACCCAAAAAAAATTGGATTGAAGGGCAAGTTTTATATTTTATATTAATTTTAATTAGCAGATATAAATGTAGGCTGTATGATCTTGTCTTTTGTAACACTGGGTAAATTACAAATTACATAATCATACAATATCAAACTCTATTATATGATAATCAAATACCTGCAACATATGCGACATTGAAGAATAACTCCACGAATAATAATTTCACAATAAAATTCTGTCCAAGATACTTGGACTGACAGACGGTTCTGCATGTACGACATTCTCGATGTACAGGCTCTTTCCGTGACGACCACAACGAATGACTCTGCCTACGATGTTCTAGAACCTCCGAAATGCTTGCATCTTATAATCTACAAGAAATTGTATAGTTTATGTTTCAAAATCCAAACTTAGGTGGTGAAACCTTTAAACTTTAACCAGTAAGATAAGGTATTTTCACTTGTGATCTTATTTTAGGATTCAGAATATTCGAATTTTCCTTAACAATAAATTGCAAGTTTCATAATTCCCTTTGAATGAAATATCATAAACTTGCTTAGAAAAAAAATCCTGAAATTACACACCTTTAAGTTTTGATTCCATGCTTAGCAAACCAAATTTAAATTTCCCAAAATAACATATATTTTTGTATGAAACACTTAATTATCCTAAATTAAATAAATTATAAATAAATTTAAAATTATATGTTCGATTTCACCCTTTCCAATTGAGTGTTTATTTTTCGTTTATTTGGAAATTAATTATTAACATGCATGTAAAATATTAGGAATGTCAAACGAGGATTTGGACCGCGGGTCTGGCCCGTAAAAGCTTATGGCAGGGCGGGTTTGGACCTAGAGATTGTAAGCCCGCATTTTTGCGGGACTGGCGGGATTGCGGGATTGGGCTTCAGCGGGTTGGGCTTAGGCGGGACATGCGGGATTACAGAGCCCCGCATCTAATTTCTTCACTTCAGTCGTAACCTGAAAAAAAAACAAAAAAAAAAAGAGAAACGTAGAGGCGATTCAGTTCCTCCTCCACCGACAGAACTGTAGGACCTCCGGCGATGAAGAATCAAACTCCGACAGTGGTTCTGGTCTTCACCTCGCCTCAACCTGCAGCAGATAAGCTTCACTTTGTGGGCGATGAGCTTTGTTGATGGTCACTTCCACCGACAGATGCAAATAAAATCACACAGTTTATTGTAGATCGACCATGCATGTACTCGATGACCAAGAAGACCAAATAGATCTTATGTTTATCTATTGTTTTAGAGTCTTATGTCACATAAGAGTCTTATGTGTGTTGTCTTATGAAGATCTTCGAGTCGATCACTTTGACGCAGAAGAGTGAGTTTTTTTAGACTTACTTCCATTTTCTTTATCTTAATTATTAATATATAAGTTTGCTGTTGCAGATACAAACACATGGTCAATAAGCATGGCCCTGAGATTTTACAGCCTGGTTTGGACCCATAGAAAGTGTGTACATGGCAAATCACTAAAAGAGAGCATGTTGAAGTCCATAAGCATGTATACAACTTCCTGTGTTACATGATTTTTGTTACATTAGATTTATTTATATTGGCTTTGTATGTTAAAAGAATCTCTTTATCAAACTCAGTGTTCACATTTTCTCATATATAACTTTGAGTCTTTATATAATACAACAGATTTGTGGAGATAATGGCTCCTGTATTCGCAAGAGATGCATGGCCCTGCGTGTGGCATATGATTCAGGTTACACTTACTCTATTACCCCCTTGTCTGAGATTTTGAAAAGCATCGTTGTCTGCTGGGTTTGAACAGTTTTGAAATAAGGTTTCAAACTATGTTGCACCGGGACGGATACGGAGACAGATACGGGGGCGGGGACGGGAAACGGCTAAACTTAAAATTTGTGGATACGGGTACGGCATAGGTATGGCTAATATATATATATATTCATAATATAAAAACCAAACTACAGTTATCATATAAAATAAAACATCACTATTATATCTTATATAAAAAAAAAGTAAACTAATCATCAAACAATGCATTCTCCAAATCTGGTTCATCTTGTAAAAGACTTTGAAAACTGGCTGTTGAGAAACAGAATAAGAGCTTGTTTAAAATTAAGATCAAAAGATGGATTAAAACTTTGTAACTTTGATAGTTTATATAAGGACGTGTTTTATTTTATAAAACTATTTTCCAAAACTTAAACACATAAGAAAAAGTACTGAGTTTACATCAGAAACGTTCGGAAAACGTTTCCGAAACCTGACTACACCGTTTCCTATAAACTTTGCCGTCCCCACTGACTCTGAAACGTTTCGGAAACGTTCTCATGCCGTCCCCACCACGTCCCCGTCCCGGAAGCGCCGCTGGTACGTGAAACGGCAGTGAATTGCCGTCCCGGTGCATCATAGGTTTCAAATGCTCTTTGAGATACCTGTTAACTTGTCAACAGGACTTCAAAAATAGAGCGTGGGAGACTGATTAAAGATTGAAATGAAACAGATATGATGCTAACTCAGGAGGTGAACGTGAGATCCAACGAACTATGTTGGAGCTTCTAAACCAGCTTGATGGGAAGATCGAGTTCCCACTTCCAGATATTAATAGGAAGATTGAGTTCTCACTTCCAGATATAAAAACGAGAAGACGCATCTTCCAGGTAAGTAATTAAGCTGAGAAATAGAAATTAATCGGTTATTTAATTGATAGTCTTAGTTTAAGGTTAGGTTGTGTGGAAACTCTACAAAGATGGCTCCACAATGCTCCAATTTTTTTTAAAGTCTATTCATATTTTGTTCATCCTAATGCACTTAGGTATGTTAGTGGAGCAGGCTGAAGCGTCATGGAGCAGACAACAGCGTCCTGCAGCGGCCTGCAGCATCGAGAAGCATCTGATCCACTCCATTAGCGTTTGTCCCGCGGGCCGGCCCGTAAAGGATTGTGCATTTGGCGGGACGGGATTGGGCCAGACCTTTTGGGGACCGCAGCCCGCGCGGGACAGACCCGCTGTGAACCGCTCGGAGCCCGCTGCGGTTCGAGACAGGACGGGACGACCTGTTTGACATTCCTATAAAATATATTATTTCTTGTTTCATATACTCTTTCCGTTTCAGAAAGATCCATGATCTAGGAAAAATTTTTGTTTCAAAAAAATGTATTTTTCATATTTTCAATGCATTTTTTATTAATTAATAATGAAAAATTAGATGTTTCAAAAACATTAATTGCATTTCTTGAAATCTTATTGGTTTAAAAATATAGGAAATATAAAATTACAAAAAACTATGCATTTATAAGTAAGTTTTAATGTGTTTTCTTAATAAATGTGAAAATTCTAAAATATGTACTTCTTCCGTTCATGAATGTAAGATGTTTAGGTAAAAACACATGTATTAAGAAAATTAACTTTTGTACAGAAAGTAGTATTGAAAATATAAATTGATGATATTCAACCAATTATAAAAATAGATTATTAAATATGATTGGCTACACAGTTTTTAATAAAGTAAAAGTTACCTAGAAATTTGAAAACATCTTATATATTGGAACATCATATTTTTTTAAAACATCCTACATTTAGGAACGGAGGAAGTATCATTTAAAATAGAGGGAGTATATTAAAAGCGAGCTATGGAGTAATATAATTTTGTGAAAACAATTTCTATCGGGAGGAATTTCATTACTACAACTTTTGATATATCACTATTTATGATGTTTTAAAATGAAATTCATTTAATAAAATGTTTAAAATTAAATATACATGATTAAACACATAAAAAACACCATGATAACAAAATCGAAGGGACATATTTTATGGTTTATCTCAAACCTAATAATTAACAACTCGTATTTTCTTTCACTTGTTTAATTTTCCCAACTCCCAAACACTTTCCCAGGAAATGCATGTGATGAGGAAAGGAATATTATTAAATTTCAGTTTCTTACTAGTGCATCAACGTCGTTTTATTTGACAATTATTTGTTCATTTGAACTTCTTCTAGTTTTCCGAATTTTTTTTCAAAATTTCTCTTTTCAATTTTTGAAATTCAAAAATTCTTTTTGAAACTATATAAAAAATGTTCAAAATTTACAATATTTATTTATTTTTATTTTTAAATCATAACCCATCTTCCAAAACTTAACTTCTCAAATCTAAACCATAAGTTTAGATTAATTAAGCATATAGGGATATAAGTGTCTATTTATTTCTTTAAAATTAAAGGTAAATGTGGTTAAGATAAATGTGAGAAAATGATATTAAGAATATTGTAGTTTAAGCAATTTTTCTTTTTATTATTACTGCGGATTTTATATGTATAAATTTTGTACTATATTTATTTATTTGAATAAGTTTTTTTCTTTTGTAAAAGCATATAAATTATCACCTTCTTCAAACCATCTGCGATATATTTCAAAGTTTTGAACTTAGTCTCTTGTATATATATATATGTAAATTAAGTTTGATCCTCCTAACTGTTACCGAATTTTCATTCATACAGTTTGTTTATATATTGACATATCATAGCAAAAGGTTCGGTGGACATGAGAGGTTTAATATTTTATGTTTGTGTTGCTTAAGGCAGAGACTACATTTGTGGTGGATGCTTCGTTGAGCGCTGATTCCATGTATGGGAGTTTACACTGTTCCACTGCATGAAAGTTTCTATATTATCAATGGTGACGTCAAAGTAGAAGACCATGAAAGCTATTAAGCAAGTGTATCTTGTGACGCTTTAGTAAAGTTTCCTAATATTATAATATCAAATTTAGGTTCAAAAAATATGAGTACCATTGTTACGGATTATATGAAATGTGCTGATTTCCTTAATGGGGCTGATTGACTTCCTTTTTTTTTGTCACTGAAATTATATTAAAAGTCAAAGGACTAAACGATTACAAGTGGAACTGATAAGGTGATAACAACCGGAGCAGCAATTCTCGACGGTAAGATGAACAATGGCAGTACAAAAAGACATAAGATAGAAATGTTAAAGGAAGAGACTTGCTCAAAGAAAAGGAACCCGTAGAGATGATTCTTCGTTTGTTTTCCTAAAACGCTTGAGTTAACAAGCTTGAATTGGCTGATTGATTTCCTTAATGGGGCTGATTGATTTCCTAAAGAACTCAGCAAAACGACTCTCTTCTAGGTGTTAAGGTGGCTCGCAAGTTATGTGGCGTGGAACGGCTCCTCCAAGTTATGTGGCTTTGATTAGTCTTGTCAAAACAGCTCTGGGACAATCATCAAACAAGGTTCCTCTCACCGAGCCTATGTAAGCTCTTCTCTTGCAGCTAAAGCGTGGGCTTTGAAAGCTACTATGATGGATGCAGTTGCATCCAATATCTCTGAAGTGGTAGTTTTTTCTAATTCCAAATATCTTATTCTCTTCTCTCAGAAAACACTTAAGAAACTTCTATTAAATGAATCTTCTATGATATAGACGTGTTGAGTAGATCTTTACATCTATTTTGTTCAAGTTTACCCAAAATCAGGGAATGTGATTGCTGATAGTCTTGCCAAATCAGCTTTGTTGTTGTCTTCTGCTTTTTCTCCTACAATGGAATAGTGTCTCTATTTAAATAAATTAAAGGTTTCACACAAAAGGAGATCCTACGAATTTCTTTAATATGAAATATATATTGCTGTGGAAGCACCTTGGCATATTGGTTTAAAGGCTTCTATATCTAGGTCTAAAGTTCGAATCCCAGACGACGCAACTTCTATAGAAAGAGGTCTGGGTTTCAATTCCCAAAAAAGGCAGATTATGCAGAAAATTAGAGAAAAGACTTACAAGAGATCTTCGGCATGGCGCAAAGAGTACGTACCGTCAGGAATGGATCTTATAGGGCGATTCAGGGTGATGCAGTCAAGGGTGAATTCTCATAAGACATGTAGTATTGTCGGCTGTAATATCGTCTATGTAATATTTCTCATAATTTGTAATTGCATAATTAACTGAGAAAAAAATATATATATATATATGTATATATATATATATTGTTGAGGCGCCAAGATTGTTACTTATATATATCCCACTTTTTAAAGTACAAATTTTAAAAATTCTTCCACGAATAACAATTTACTCAATTTGTTATATGTTGTTAATTATTTGGTCGGACAAGCCAAGATGTTTCAAAACTTTCAAGATGATCATCTTATCATTCGCTTCTCCATATCTTGTGTTTCTTTCATAGATAACAACTCATATAACCTTTTCTTTTTCCATAACCGGAGAATTTATGTGATGGAGGCATGAATTATGAAAATTTCCCAAATTTTGCTTATAAATGGGCAATGTTTGTAAGATACGATGTTTATAAATGGGCCAAAAACAAACTATTTTCTTTATATCCAACTTTGCCTAGGGCGTTGTGGAAATTGTCTTAAGATCTGTGGAAGAACGGACGCGTTTGCGAAATATACAACGGCGACATTTAGGATTAATGTTCGCTCTCGACTGATAGTTGATCAGTATATCGAAAACAGTCTTCGTATAGATCTAGTGATGATAGTGTTGTGGAAAAAAGAGTATGAAGATAGCAGAGGAGGTTCAAGCTGCCTTCTCAGGGCCTCTTCTCACGTGAATATTCGCAGAACTCAGTGATTTTTCTAAGTCTCTCAATTTTTCAATGAGAAATCACTTCGTTTTTCTATTCCATAAAAAACGGAAATTATGGGAAAGTCCTGTTGTTTTCTGTATTGGTAGAAAGTAATGTGCTTATTTATGTATTCTTAAGGAGAATATGTTTTGCCTCGTATTTTTCCATACCATATAAACACAAAAACTGGGACTTATCGAAAAATAAAAATACAAAAACTAGGGGAAAGTTTCTTATCAAATGGAAAATGAGGGCACAAACCATACTTATCTTCAGTTTTCACTATACATACCTCTAACCAATATAACATGTGTGGTAGTTTTGTCCTTGCATAAATTTTGTCAAACAATTTCATTAATTGAAAATTGAAATTACAAAGTTGACACTCGAAAGTTATCAAATAAGTAGTAAATATGTGACCTATATATTTGTTACAAAAAAATGTGACCTATATATTCTAAAGAATAAAACGAAAAGTATATGGCCTAAATTTATTGGTTAGGCTCAATCAAGGCCCATCAAATGCAGTTTTCAGGATCTGACAACTTACCAATTGGTTTGTTAGGCTCAATCAAGGCTCGCCCATTCTTTTTGTAGCCTAAAGCAGAAAAAATAGATCTCTTGCATGATGAATGATTGGAACCATATTTTTTAAAGAGAAAACTAGATTTTAACCCGCTCTTAAAATGACGGTATTATTTTTCACTTTTATGAAGTATATTATTTTTTTATAATTATTCAATGTATTTATCTTAGTAAAAATTTCTTTATAATAAATTCGACACATATAGTCTTTCTGGTATACTGTGTTTTTCTAGCTTTGTTTTATTCCCTCTCCAATTAACATATATATTTGGCTTGTTGTTAAAATAAATGATTTTAGAGCGCAAATGTACAATACTTTATATTGATATTTTGTTTAAACAATGTGACATATTTCTATATTAATTAAATATTTTCATTGTAATTTAAATTTTTATACAAATTAACATATTTATGTAGTTTGTTGTTAAAAGAAATGATTTTGAATCCAAATGTACAATATTTTTATATTGATTTTTTGTTATGTGCAGCCATTATTTTTGGTTCAAATATCCGATTTATTTTCAAATACATTAGTTATCTGAATATTTTTAGTTTCTTATACATCAGAACAAAATTCATACAGACCCGGGGGATCCAACTTGAAACTCACACATAAATTTATATCCAAACATGGCCTAATTTCAAAACCAAAAAAATCTATATCCGAAAGAAACGACCAGTACCTAAATGGGTACCCAAATGTCTATGCCTAACGGATTCAGTAAAAAAAAAATATATTTATGTGTTTGGCTAAATTAAGTGAAATAGAGAACCTTATTCAGTAATATTTGTAAAATATTAATAATGATCAATATATGAATATTGATTTATTTATATAAGTTTTGGAATTGTAATTAATTAATTTAAATTGATTTTAAATGCAGTAATAAAATCTGTAAATAAAAAAAATACAAAAAGGAAGTACCTAAAAAGAAATTTCAAAACCCAAAAAATATATACCCGAAGAAAACGACCCGTACTCAAATGGATACCCGAATGTCTATGCCTAACTGATTTCGTAAATAAACAAAAAATATATTTTTATGTGTTTGGCTAAATGAAGTTAAATATAAATTTTTTTTATTTACTAATATTTTTATAATATTAATAATTATCAATATATGAATCTCGATTTGTTTAGATAAGTTTTGGAATTGTAATTAATTAATTTAAATTTATTTTAAATGCAATGGTAGAATCTGTAAATAAAAAGAAACACAAAAAGGAAGTACCTAAAAAAAATTTCAAAAACCAAAAAATCTATACCCGAAAGAAAATACTCGTACCTAAATGGATACCCGAATGTCTATGCCTAACTGATTCCGTAAACAAATAAAAAAATTATTTTTATGTGTTTGGCTAAATTAAGTGAAATAGAAAAAAATTATTTAGTAATAATTTTACAATATTAATAGTGATCAATATATAAATATCAATTTTTTTGATAAGTTTGGAATTGTAATTAATTAATTTAAATTGATTTTAAATGCAATGGTAAAATCTTTAAATAAAAAGAATTACAAAAAGAAAATATCTAATTTATTATAAATGCAATGACTAAATGCATAAATAAAAGGAAATAAATATACTGCTATCCATGTTTCCAAACAATTTTTATTTAATATTGTTATCCATGTTTCCAAACAAACATCCTTTTTAAACTGCAATTTATGTCTCCAAACACTCTAATTTTGTACTTTTTAATAATATAGATGTGAACTAAATCACTATACTACGAGAACATGTAGCAAATTTTGATGCGTTAAAATTTTATTATCTTTTTGATACTTAAAGCTATTGTTCCTTTGGTTTTAGTCCACAACTCGCATTAAGCTCAATGAAAGAAGGTCCGTAATTCAGATGAAATGATGCCCAAATAACAGAAGGAAAAGATTGTTGAGAATATAAATATATTCTTGAAGAGCTTATGTTATAACGATAGGAATCAATAACAATTAGGAATTAGATGGAATAATTTATTTGAAAATGATTTACCGGTCGAGTAGGTGCATGTGGGACTTCAGTGCAACAGTTCAATAGTTAAATTTTAATACAAAATTAGTTTTTATCCTTAATACACTGAAACATCATAACCTGAATCCCCCCTTTTGCTTTCCATCTTTCTTCTCCAAAAAAAGAAACTCAAAACCAAATCAACTTTGCCAGCTCTTCTGCATGATCAGTTCTGATGACAGACCCAAATTTCACATATATTCTTGCTAACTTGTCTATTATATTTACTTAGTTTAAACTTAATTTAAATAATAAATTCTATTTCACATGTTGTTACGAAGTACAACATTAATTATTCAGTTTAACGAAATGGAAACTGTCGTTCCCTGAAATAAAAGCTCACTCTACCAACTGAATAATTGAATAGAGAGACTCTGTCCGCATGCAGGTTTCTATTTTCGAATGTTCCAAAACTTTTTTTTGTTAAAATATGTTCCAAAACTTATCAAAAAGAATGTATATATCTATTTATAGCCCATGTATAATAAATCGGAAACGTCATCACAATTTTCCAAAATCATTCTTGTTTTGTCGTTGAAGTAAACACGGGATTGTTATATATATGTCTTCTTCCGCATGGGTTTTTTCTTTAGTCAAATCAGAAAAAACAAAACTCACAAGAATGTTAATTATATTTTACAAAAAAAGAATGTTAATTATATTATAGATCATACAGACCAATTGTTTGATACAAGAGGAATTATACGTTAAAGAAAAAGATTTTATACGTACTTTCCGTCTTTTTCTTATTCTGGTAATGTTTTTTTATCTGAAAGGTATCTACAGTAGAATCTGTATAAATTAATACTCGATAAATTAATAATTTCTATAAATTAATAAATTTCGGTCCCGATTTGGGCCGGTTCAAAATTTGACACAAATCAATAAAATAATAAGATAATTATTTTATAGAAAATTCTATGTAAAAATATGGTCTCATTAAAATTATAAATTAATATTATATATATATATATATATATTATATAAATAAGAACATATTATTATATTGTTTTTTATATTCACAATAAAATTATTTTTATATTTTCTTAACAATTAATAAATTTTGATGAGATTTAGTAATATTATATCTAAAACCACATTTAAGTTATATGAAATATATATTATATGCACCAAATAATATAATAAAATTAATAGATTTGTCAAATTTCAAAAAATAGAAATTAATGTCTATGTACTAAAATCAAATATATCTCTATCTTAGAATAAATATATCTTAAAATAAAAAATCTAAATAAAGAAATCTTTGTAAATTAATATCTTTATAAATTAATAAAATTTCAAAGTCCCAACATTATTAATTTATAGAGGTTTTACTGTAGATCGATACCCAATTTATCCCTCAAAAGAAACAATATTGATGACTAGTTTAACCCATAATAAGGACTAAAACGTGGTTCATCTTTGCCTGGCCAAATAATAACAACTTTGTTCACTGTAGAAATCAAATTCAAAACCGAGGGATTTACACTTTACTCAAAATTAGTCTTTATCATTAGGCTACCATTACTCAGTTAAAAATTAATGTATTCTTGTCATTATGTTAGTATATTATTTGAGATTAAAATACTACTAATACTTTATACTGAAAAGCAACACATGCTCATAACTTTTTTGCCCTAAATGGCTCGAAATTGCCCAACCTAAGCGAGGAATCTTGATTCTGAAACTGGAAAGAAAAGGAGATACAGAGAATGTGAGAGCTAGGCACAGACTACCACTTATTATAAAACCAGAGATAGAAGCTGAATCATCTCAATAAATCAAAGTTTTTTCTGACATTTTCGAATCAAAACACACAAAAAAATCCCTAACTACACTAAGAAAACAAGAAGACCATTCTCGTGTAAGAAGAGTTCTTGATATCCTTTCAAGGTCTACACTAAGAGAGAGTTCCTACTCAAATTACCATGAAGGTAAGATCCTGTTTCTGTTTATTGATTTTAGGTTTTAATTTGTTTTCATCAGGGTTCGATTAACGTGTAGATCTTAGGTTTTCTTCGGATTACGAGTTTAATTTCTATCTACAACTATTTAGTACAGTTACATAAGTTCTCAAATTGCTCGTCTTTTAACTCTTTCTTAGAGCCAAACCAATTTTATGGATTGCTTGAATAGTATACGGATCTTCACCATGCTGCTCATTTCTTTTGTGTTTGCTCTGAGATAGACAATCTTGATTGGTTTTCACATTTTTCAAGAACCGTTGTTTTATGGCTTATTAGTGATCTAGAGGAGTCCTGAAACTTAAGCTCAGTTATATAATATTTGTAAGAAGCATCTTTGAAGTTTAAGACGGTAAATGAGTTACCTTCGGTTGATTAGCTATAGTTTTTTTTTCTTGTGAGTAGCTATAGTTAGCCCTCGTAGACGATTTTAACAGCTCTTTCTTGTGTGTTTATTTGCTCTAATTTTCACAGATCATGTTGATTCTTCTACGGGTTTTCCATCTTCTTACGCTCATCGCAGTGGCTCATTCGGACTACTACATTGAGGTACTCTGTTAGGGTTTAGCTCAGGCGCGGATGTAGGAAGCTTGTTAGTCGGGGGCACAGTGAAATTTTCCATTATGATTAGTTTTAGAGTAGAAACATTCAACGAACTTTATAGTATTTAGTGAAGAAACAATTAAAAACAGTTGAGGGCACGTGCCCCCGTAGCCGCTGTCCTGTGTCCGCCCCTGGTTTAGCTTTTGTTTGAATAATCTTTACATTTTCATTCATATTGTTCAGATCATTTGCGCTCTATTTCCTAAAGAAATAACGTATATAACTATCGTATTGGATTTACCACTATATTACTGGATATGTGATGAAAAATAATGATTGTCTAGCTATATTTCTTGTTACACCTTCTGATTTATTTATATTTTTTTACAGAGCTCAGATGGCGGTACTGTTGATTGCGTCGACAGAATGGCGCAACCAGCATTTGATAATATTTTACTAAAAAATCACAAATTTCAGGTTTGCTTAATTTGTTACTTTTTAATAAATTTTATCTACATTTTATGTCTTTTTCCCTAAATTTTAATGTTAATATTTTAAAAATAAAATAAATAACATTTCTAATTTTTGGATATTTATAGGAGTCGCCGTCAAAAATTCCTACAACGACAACCAAATCCAATACAAAAAGCAAATGGCGAACGACACAAGCGCATGTTAGTATTGCAAAATGCCCCAGAGGAACCGTACCCATACAACAAGACGAAGCTAGTGAATACCTTGGCAACAACACATCCACACATAAGGTAAATAGCTAATCTAATTTTTTCTCAGAAAAAAATAATTAGCTATATACTATATATTTTATATCTATAGATAAAATTCACGATTTTTTTATATGATTCAACGAAAAATGATTGATTTGCCAATATAATAATAATAATTTATTATATAATTTATAACTTAGTCATTAATGGTTTTAGATATACTATTATCATCATTTTTAACTATATTATTTAACTTAATATTTCGTATACACTTTTAATAAAATGTATATATAATGTTTTCATGGGACTATCAGAACCAGTCCAACATATGTAGGTGGTGGATTATGTCAATTTTATTTTGGGCCGGAATAAATAACACAAAATTGTTTCACTTCCTGGGTCTTATTAAGAAAAAGTCATTTCAATCTTGCTTAGAAACGTCACTTCTCCCTGGGCTTAGATACATCTACTTTATGTACATGGCTTGGCCCTGCGAATAATTCGTTTTTTCATGCGATCATTTGATGAAGCTGAAACAATTAGTCATCACTAATTCAGTATTCACGTTTACTCTTCCTATCTTTTGTAAATATATTGTATTTTTTTAATAAATAAATAATATTTTACATCCTAAAAATAAATAATCACTCTTTTGTAAACATAATATTTGATAATTAATCAATCTTTTGTAAACATATAATTTGATATCTTATAAAAAAATCATATAATTATAACACTTAATGAAAAACAAATAATCATATTATTATAATTCAGTTATATTTTTGTAACCATAATAATACTTGGAATTTCTTTTTATAGTTCTGTAATTATATAAATATAGTCAGTAAGACTCAAAATATAGTTTCTATGTTTTAAAAATATATAATCAAAGAAAACTAAAAATTTTAATTTTCTAAATTAAAATATTTTTTAAAAGCATAATGAACTAAGATAAATTTTGGATTTAAATGATATACAGTATGCAGAGGGATCTACGGATGTCCCACCAAAATTGTACGGAACTAAGGGTACGATTAACGTATGGGATCCAAAGGTAGAAAACAAAGATATAGAGTTAAGCATCTCCCAGATCTGGATCAGCTCAGGAGGATATGATGAAAACAATCTGAACACAATCGAAGTGGGATGGCAGGTTGCTTATGTCTAATTTCGTAATTAGAAAATATTTAATACCAAAAAAAAATATTTAATACCTTTTAATTATTTTAATTTAATTATATACGTGTTTTTAGGTGTATCCGCAGCTCTATACCGACAACAGGCCAAGACTATTTATTTTCTGGACGGTATGTTTATTTTGATTTATACTATCACCTTTATTTTATTTATTTTACATTTAAAAACATACATTATATATTGTTATTATATATTTATTAACACCAATCTAAATTTTTAAATTAATTATTCTAAACTCTAGAGTAATACTATACTTCATAGGAAGATATATAAATACTATGAATCTATAACTGTACATATATCAGTACAGTCGAGTCTATTTTTAATTCAATCAATTTAGAAAAATATTAATTAATAATATACTAAAACAGAGATATATAATTATAACCAATATCAATATTCGTGTTTTTTGGAACACACGCATATATGCCTAGACCGCTTTAGTAAATCAAAATCAATATTGTATGTTTTAGTGTTTTGGTATTTTCTTGTTAAATATTAAATGACAGTAATTCAAAGCATGAAAATACCAAATTTAAGTTGATTCATAAATTTAATCCAATACATATATATATATATATATATACGTCGACATAATTTAGTCAATCAGTAAAAGCAAAACAAAAATCATAATAATGTATGAACTCTTTTTGGTTTGCTGAACTTAACTAGTAAAATCTCTCATGACGTCTTTTATATAGTTAATTTAATTATTTTTGCAAAGGCTTATATGTTATATATAAAATATCGAATGAAAATTATAAGAGTTAAGAAATTGAGAAACCAAAAGAAAAAATCAAAGATTATGTCAGAGAAAGAAAAGAAAAGGAGAAAATAAGATTCACTATTATCCTAAACTTGAATACAAAGTTTAACCTTAATATTTGAATATACAATATAGGTCTATTTAATATTTAAAATTAAAGTTGTATAACAAAATATATCTTTTTAGTTTTGAGAGTTTTTTTGTTAAGATTAAATCTTCCGATGGAAGAATTTGTATACGTATACTCTTTTTATACAAAAGTGCACTAATACTTGAATGAAATATTGATAGGAAAAGTAATATACTGAAGGTAATATTTAAATGGAGTGTATACATAACACAAAGGAGAATAACTTACTGATTGTTATTGGAAGGCCTTAACGCTTATCACAATTACGTTGAAACAAAAAAATGACAAAAAGGGAATGAGATTTTGAAGTTTTGGTGAACCTTACATTCAACTCTTACGATAACATGGTTTTATGATTTTTTCATGTTAATAACAGTATTTCTAAATATTTTATAGAGTGACGCATACCACACAACAGGATGCTATAACCTCAGATGTCCAGGGTTTGTTCAAACGAGTAGAAGTATTGTTCTGGGAGGTGCCATTAGTCCTGTTTCTGTCTTTGGAGATAGACAATATGAAATCACCGTCCACGTGTGGAAGGTAAGTTTTCAATATATATGTACTATTTAAAATATGATATACATTCATTTTATTAGTATGTTACAATTAACAACATAAGAAATGAATCATAGGATCAAAAACAAGGAAACTGGTGGTTAAGTTTAGGACCAGAAAACTTGATAGTAGGATATTGGCCAGGGGAGCTTTTCACAAATCTAGAATACGCAGAGAATGTGCATTGGGGAGGTGAGATAGTAGACTCTCATAGTTTTGGTAGAGACACGAAGACGGAAATGGGCTCAGGCCACTTCCCTGCGGAAGGTTTTGGAAAAGCTAGTTATTTTCGGAATCTTGAAATTGTGGGTAGCAACAACTTCCAACCGGTTCAAAGTTTAAAGACAAATGTGGACAGTAAATATTATGATGTAAATAGTTTGGACACAGACGACGAGTGGGGAGTTCATTTCTTTTACGGAGGACCTGGATTTAGTTATACGCATTCAGGAGTCGTCCCTCGGAAACTAAGATTGTTTTTTATTTGTTTTTGTTTTAGTTTCTTTTTCATCATTTAGTATTTTTATGTATCTAGCCTCTTTTCATATTTGTATTTGTTTGGTTGATATTTTTAAGCTGTAAAAACTGTCTGTAACTATATGTTTACCCATAAAGAAGGGGATTATCATTCTGTGATTTAGCAGCAGCTCGGTCATTGATAAACAAAGCACTTTTTTTTTCAAAATTCTCTGCAAAATGGGTTTAGGAATCTTAATGAGTTATGAGAATCTGCAGGTATGTTCTTACAGAGATACAGTTTAATCTTAAGGAATCATGAAGATAATAGCTTCAATACTGACGTTTTCTTTAGACTGTGGGTACTACTGGTTAAAAGTTTAGTGCGCCAGTTTCGGCATGACTAAAATGACACTAAGCAATGAATGGTTTTGGGTCTATACTAAAATAGAATTTAATCTTGACATGCTCTTTACCTTAAATGAGTTGATTGAGTGATTTGAGTCAAACATATTTGCTACAATATTTGATTATTTGGAGTAGAAAACAAAGGCCTTCGAAGAAAACATTTTTAGGCTGTCAAAGCGCTAATTTAATAATTCATGTTTTATTCCATTACCAACATGTTGAAAAGCAACAATGATTAAGAAAGTAAATATTCAAGAATCGCAAATACAAATGACAAATCCCGAGAGTATATGATCACTTATCATTGAAGCAACAGCAAACATTATTCATACATAATCCATGATCGTACCCTTTAGGTGTGCAGTCGGTGAAGCATGCATGATCATCATAATGTCCCACACATTGGTGAAAACAGCGAGTAGGTAATTTTGCTGGTTGGATCACTGCACATATACAACTCCACATTAGTATTGTAATCTGTACTTACATTCCAAATAATTTTCAAAATATGAATAAAGATAAACATAAAATAATCTTTTGTAAGGAAAAACATACCCGACACGGCCGAAACAGTGGAGTAAGACATCGAAATTGCTAGTACTATTAGAAGAGAGAGAGTTAGAGAGATTCTAGTGACACCCATTATGTATAGTTTTAGTATTAGTTTTACTACGAAGAAAATTGTTCTGTTCTATTGTTTTCTAGTCATCCGTATTGTATTTATAGAACTCTTTTCTCAAGGAAAGTCTCAATTGTCAACCCACCATTTAATTTTATAGTAATAAAATCTTCCATATTTGGTTTAAAATATTTTTAATTGGTAAGAGAATTATTAAAATATATTTGTAAATATATATTTGCATTTTTGGAGTTGACTAAGTAAGTATATTTGCATCAGAGTCAAAGTTTTTTTTGTTATTGTTTGGGTATTCTATAAGCTGGCAAGCGCAAAGATCACACACCAAACCTCACAAATTCAAATAACTAACCAAACTAGTAAATAAAAGAATACATTTAATTCTTTATTAATATGCGGGTAAATTTTAAACATCAACTATTCGAAGGGGTAACATGTTAGTAAATGGCTTCTTGTGTTTTAAACTTTACACTGGTTATACTATCGGTTTAACCAGATAAAACTCATACCATACTTTCGTTCAATTGATGACTCGGAGTAGAAATTATGAAATTGCTAAGTTAGATTTCGGTTTAAGCTATAAAACTCATACCATACTTTCGTTCAATTGATGACTCGAAGTAGAAATTATGAAATTGCTAAGTTAGATTTCGGTTTAAACTATAAAACTCATACCATACTTTCGTTCAATTGATGACTCGAAGCAGAAATTATGAAATTGCTAAGTTAGAATTCGGTTTAAGCTTTTGTGTTTGTCGAGAAACAATCGTACCAGATGTGAAACCAAATTTTCTTAATACCCGATTTGAAGGCTTCTTTGTTAAATCCGTTTCTTAATACCCGGTTTGACCAAAAAACCCGGTACGACATATCTCTGTTGGTTCAGAACATATTTCAAGTAAGGGCAAAAGGGTCATTTTAACTTCACCTGACCTCAGTTTGAAACAGTGTCTTGTCTTTACACATTACTCAAGTGTAGCCGGCGAACCCTAAAGCCTTTCCTTCCTTCTCTCTCTCTCCAAAAAATGTCTCTCTCTTCTCTCTCTAGACGCCAAGCCGAGATTCACCGTCGGAGCTCCACGTCACCACCGCTACCCACCTCTCCATCACCCCCGTAGCTTCATCCCCTGCTCTCCTAAGCGTTACGCTATCTCAGCGTCACTAAGCGTCGCCGCTGACTTAGCCGCCACTAAGTCACTCGAGCGAATCGACTCACTGAGTCAAGTCCCAGGCGTGTTAGGTTGCCAGTGGGGAGACGAAGGCAAAGGCAAGCTCGTTGACATCTTAGCACAACACTTCGACATCGTTTCTCGTTGCCGGGTAAAAAAAAAGTTAACACCTTTCGCTAACCTCAAGGCATTAGCATCGTTAAAGGTTAAGTCTTTTTGATTTGGAACCATAGGGTGGAGCTAACGCTGGACACACGATATACAACTCTGAAGGGAAGAAGTTTGCTCTTCACCTCGTGCCTTCGGGTATACTCAACGAGGACACCACTTGTGTGATTGGGAACGGAGTTGTGGTTCATTTACCAGGTCTCTTTAAAGAGATTGATGGTTTGGAGTCTAATGGTGTCTCCTGTAAAGGAAGGATCTTGGTCTCTGACCGTGCTCACCTCTTGTTTGATTTCCATCAAGAGGTTGATGGGCTTAGAGAATCCGAGCTTGCTAAGTCGTTCATCGGGACGACTAAGAGAGGGATTGGTCCTTGCTACTCTAGTAAAGTGATAAGGAACGGTATCAGAGTTGGTGATCTCAGGCACATGGTGCACTTACCAGGTCTCTTCAAAGAGATTGATGGTCTTAAGTCGAATGGTGTCTTCTGTAAATGAACGATCTTGGTTTCTGATAGGGATCACCTCTTGTCTCGTATATCTATCTACTTAACGCATCCTTATATACATTCGTACTACGATTGTTTTTGTTTGCAGTGTGGAATATATGTTGAGCCTGAAATGTACAGGCGCCAAAATTGTTTCTTAAATTTTGGTTATAAATAGGAAATCAGATATGATGTAGTATTATATTAAATGGGCCCTTAATATATTTGCTCTATTTCCCAAGTTCGCTTTAGCCTTGTGGAAATGAATTTTGAAAATGGTCGTCTCAAGTTTTATTTTGTGGAAGGACGTGTTTGTGAAATAATCAACGGCAACATCTAGTGTGATGAGAGTGTCTTCGGAAAGAGAAAAGATAGAAGAGGAGCTTCACACTGCCTTCTCAAGGCCCTTTCATATATAGAAATATGAATATTTGGACTATCTTATTGGAACAATTGGTGTCACGGAAAGTGATTTTTCTGTCTCTCAGTTACACAATGAGAATTGATCTTCAGTCTTCACCAGACCCCTTAACATTTTTTTCGTCATCAAAAGCTTCATTCAAAGATCAACTTGGTCCTAACATACTAGCTTCAGGAGCTAGCTTTCTGTTGAAAAATCTTAATATCTACAAAGTTTAAATCTCGTGATCAGGCCTCTTTAGCAAAAGTATCCGCACAGGTGTTCAAAGATCTTGAAATGAAGCATAAAGAGAAAAAAAAGAAAGATGATCGAAGTGTTTCAATATCATCGAGTTCTGGTTCCAAAGATGGCCAAGACTTGGAGGTATATATGATTTCCACTAGTTGTTGGCAGACTGATTCAAAGCTCACATGCTTAAAACCACGGCCACTTAGCTCCTCCATTGCCCAGACAAGACTCTCCGTCTCCGCATGTAACGGTGAGTTGGAATGTCTAGCTTTTCTCTGACCCATGACGATGACTGAGTCCCCTTCGAAGAGGATGAAGCCTAAACCTGTCCCATTACTCTGTTCTATACATGATGCATCAATCTGGCATCTCCATCTTCCAGCCGGTTCTTTGTCGACTTCCTCTTGTTGCCTCCCCATAACTAATATGTCAATGACATGTTTTGGTAGTTTTGTCCTTTCATTAATTAAATTTTGTAATATACTAGCAACTTAAGTTATATTTTTTGTCAAACAATTTCATTTATTTCAAACTGAAACTGCAAAGTTAATTAATAGACATGCAGTCAAAATACAAGTTATTAAATAAGTAAATACTTGTGCTATATATACTAAAGATTACAACGAAAAGCTATATGGCCTAAACTGTTTTGTTAGGCTCAATCAAGGCCAATCAAATGCAACCTTCACGATCGGATATCTTACCGATTGGTTTGCTTGGCTCAATCAATTCTGATACCCATATTTTTTGTAGCCTAAAGAAGAAAAAAGTCTCTTTTGCATGATGAATGATTTGAACCATGTTCCTAAGAGATAATGTGAATTCAATCACTATACTTCACGGACATGTTATAAATTTTGATGTCTTTAAAATTGTTATGTTTTTGATATTTAAGGCTCTTTTTTCTTTGGATTTAATCCACAACTCGCATTGAGCTCAATGAAAAAAATTCTCAAGGAAATGTTGCTAGAAAGTGTATAAATATATTCTTGCGCAACTTAAGTTATAACGAAAGGAATCCACAACAATTAGGCATTAGATGGATTGATTTAATTCGAAATTAATGATTTATCGAGTGGTTGCATGTGGGACTTCAATGCAACAGCTCAATTGTTAAGTTTTTACACAAAAATAGTCTTCCTCATTAATACACTGAAACTTCGTTTTTTCTTAGTATTTATGTATTTACTTTCTTCTCCAAAGAAAAAAACTCAAAACCAAATCAATTTTGACAGCTCTGCGTTTCCGTTGTGATGACAGACCTAATTTCACATATATTCTTGTTAACTTGTCTGGATTTATTCACTTATTTAAAAAATAATAATCCATTTCACATGTTGTTACAAAGTACTAATAATAATCTATTCAGTTTAAAGAAAGGAAATGTGGTTCCCGCTCGCTCTACCAACCGATTAAAATAATTGAAGAGGGAGACTCACTCCGCATGCAGGTTTCTATTTTCGAATGTTCCAAAACCCATTAAAAAAAAGAATGTAGATATCTATTTCTAACCCGTGTATAATAATTTGTAAACGTCATAGTTTTCCAAAATCGTTCTTGTTTTGTCGTTAATGTAGACACGGGCGGTGTATGTCTTTAAACGCATGGGCTTCTTTTTTTAGTCACCTCAGAAAAACAAAAAATCACAAAAATGTTTGTTATCTTACAGATGATACAGAACAATTGTTGATGCAGGTATATATATATTTTTTAGTGTGAGTCCCAAATATTCTCAAGGGGATTCATATCGACGATTTGTCCAATTCCAGATTTTTTAAATAAAACTTAAAACATGGTTTTATTCCGTTTGGCCAAACAAATGACAACTAAATTTCTGGAAGGATTTGAAAATAAGACTGCTGGGTGTACGTTTTACTCTAAGTTCTTTTTTACAATCAAACTACCATTGCTGAGTTGATGCAGTAAAATTTATATGTACTTCCCATCTTTTTCTTATTCGATAAATGTGTTCTCTTGTCATTATGAATTCATATATTCTCTTTGTCAAAATGTTTTTGTGTATACTACTACTAATACGTTATACTGGAAAAAACATATATACATAACTTTTTGCCCTAAATGGTTCCAAACTGCCCAACTAAGCGAGAAATCTTGACTCTTAATCCGGAAAGAAAAAAAAGAGATATAGAGAATGTGAGAGCTAGGCACAGACTACCACCGATTTATAAACCAGTGAGAGAGAGAGAGAGAGAGAGAGAGAGAGAGAGAGAGAGAGAGAGAGAGAGAGAGAGAGAGAGAGAGAGAGAGAGAGAGAGAGAGAGAGAGAGAGAGAGAGAAGCTGAATCATCTCAATAAATCAAAGTTTTTTCCTGAGATTTTCGGCTCTTGGAATCAAACAAACAAAAAGATCCCTAACTACACTACACTAAGAAAACAAGATCTTTCTCGTGCAAGAGGAGTTCTTGTTCTCCTTCAAGGTCTACACTAAGAGAGTTTCCTGTTTAGATTACCATGAAGGTACGATCTCCTGTTTTCCGTTTATTAATTTCAGTTTTAATTCGTTTTCATTAGGGTTTGATTTTTAGACGTGTAGATCTATTAGGTTCTTTCTCGGATTACGAGTTTAATTTTTATCTACAACTGTTTACAAATAAAAAGTTCTCAAATTGTTTTTGCCTTACAAGTTACAAATCTTATTCGAATCGAACCAAACGATGGATTGCTTGACTAGTATACGGATCTTCACCATGCTACTCATTTCTTTTGAGTTTGCTCTGAGAAAGACAATCTTGATTCATTTTCTTATTTTTCAAGAACCGTTGTTTCTGTGGCTTAGTAGTGGTCTAGAGAATCTTGGAAATTTAGCTCAATTATATTATATTTTTGAGAAGCATCTATGAAATTTAAGACGGTAATGAGTTTAACAGCCTTTTCTTGTGTGTTTGCTCTAATTTTCACAGATCATGCTGATTCTTCTACGGGTCGTCCATCTTCTTACGCTCATCGCATTTACTCATTCAGACCACTACATTGAGGTACTAATTTAGTCTTACTCAGGTTAGGTTTTAGCTTTTGCTTGAACAATCTTTAGGTTTTCATTCATACTGTTCAGATCATTTGCGATCTATTTCGTAAAGAAATAACGTATATAATTATCGTATTGGATTTTACCTCTATATTACTGGATATGTGATGAAAAATAATTATAATTGTCTACTTAAGTTTATTCTACACCTTTGAAGATTTGTTTTGTACAGAGCTCAGATGGCGGTATGGTTAATTGCGTCGACAGAATGAAGCAACCAGCATTTGATAATAGTTTGTTAAGAAATCACAAGTTTCAGGTATGTTTGATTTGTTACTTCTAAATAATTATTTCAGTTTATTTTTATCTTGATAATCAATTTTCCCGTGTTTTAAAAAGAAAATAAATATTTTTAACTTATAAATATTTATAGGAATCGCCGTCAAAAATTCCTACAACGACGACCAAATCAAATACAAAAAGCAAATGGCGAACGACAGAAGCGCTTGTTAGTATTGCAGAATGCCCCAGAGGAACCGTGCCCATACGACAGGACGACGCTAGTGAATACCCTGGCAACAACACATCCACACAGACTACACATGAGGTAAATAGTTCATCTATATTTTTATAAAAATTCATGAATTTGTTTTGATATGATTCAACGAAAAAAGTTGATTAAAACATGCCAATATTATAATACTTTTATTATTAAATTATACTTTAATCGATAATGGTTTTAGATATATACCATTATCATCTTTTGTCAACTTAATATTTTGTTTATACTTACTATTTATGTATAATGTTTTCATGGGACTATCAGAACAGTCCAACATATGTAGGTGGCTTAATATTTTGGGCCGGGACAAATAACACAAAATTGTTTTACTCTGTAGGTCTTCCTAACAAAAATCATTTAAATATTTCTTACAAACGTTACTCGGCCCTGGGCTTAGATATTTATACTCTATTTACTTGGTTGAGCCTGCGAACAATTCATTTTTCAAATGCGATCATTTAATAATGCTGAAAATAAACCCAACACTAATTCATTATTCATTTTTACTCTTTCAATATTTTGTAAACATAAACTTTGACATCTTTTTTTTTGCTAACTTAACTTTGATATCAATAAATAATCACTTTTGTAAGGATAATATTTTAATAAAAAATATAATATCCAATTATAAGAGTTAATTTGAGCGAATAATTTACTTATATTTTAATTTTTTTTATTTCGTTATAAATCAAAATTTTATTTTTGAAATTAGAATAATTATTAAAAAAAAAATTGGTTTAAAATGATATACAGTATGCAGAGAAATCTACGGATGTTTCATCAAAATTTTATGGAGCTAAAGCTACGATAAACATATGGGATCCAAAAGTAGAAAACAAAGAAATTGAGCTAAGTATCTCACAAATCTGGATCAGTTCAGGAGGATATGAGACGAACAATCTTAACTCGATCGAAGTTGGATGGCAGGTTTGTTTTATATTTTTTGTCGTATTTGTTTTATATAATTTTGGAATTATACAATATTTAAATATTTTTCTATCGTGTGATTAATATAATTTATTCTTGTAATTACACTATTTAGGTTTATCCGCAGCTGTACACCGACAACAAGCCAAGATTATTTATTTATTGGACGGTACGTAAGATCTATTCTATCAGCGAATTATTTTATTTATTCTACATTAACAAAAGCATACATTATTGTATATTATACACATTTCATCATCAAACTGAAATTAATCTAGACGACTAGATAACAATATACCTTAAGTTAACTGGAGTGAAACTTATAGAAAGGAGATAATATTATTTATCTATAAATGGACGCTTAACTGTATAGTCAAATTAGATCATTCAATTTAACAGAGATGTTCGTCTACTAAAACAGAGATAATCTATATTTGTTGTGGAAAACACACATACGTGACTGGACCAGTCTAGTAACTGACATGTTACTAGAAACTAAATATTGTATTGTTAACATCTTAAAGTGTATCGGAATTTCGGTGTTCAAAAAAAAGTGTTACGGAGTTTTATTTGAAATAAAAACAAATTAAACAGAAAGAAATTATATGAAAAGATAAGAAAAGTTCCGAACATGAACAATATTAAACTCAAGTTGATTCATGAATTTAAACTATAATATACGTTTAGAACAAAGTCAATCAATTAAAGCAAAAAGTTATGTTATTAAATTTGAATGCCTTTTTCAAAAGAAAAAGAAGAAGAAGCAAAAAGTTCAAAGTAATGTATAAACTTTTTTGGTTTGTTGAACTTACCTTAATCTCTCATGGCGGCTTTTATATAGTTAGTTGAATTCTTAAAGCAAAAGCTTATATCTATAAGCTTACTGATTCATATTGCGTTTCGGTAACACATTTATGTTGAGACAAGAAAGGACAGAAAATGGAATATAAGAGTTTTGAAATTGTGGTGAACCTTCATTCAACTTTTACAATAACATCGTTTATGATTTTTTTTTTTCATGTTAATAACAACAAATATTCATTTATAGAGTGACGCATACCAAACAACAGGATGCTATAACCTCAGGTGTCCCGGTTTCGTACAAACGAGCAGAAGCATTGTACTGGGAGGTGCGATTAGTCCTGTTTCTGTGTTTGGAAGTAGACAATATGAAATTACCGTCCACGTATGGAAGGTAACTTTTCAATATATATGTCTTTTAAAAATATATACATATATATATTCATTTTATTTGTACGTTCTAATTAACAAACATAAATAAATATATTATAGGATCAAAAACAAGGAAACTGGTGGTTGAGTTTAGGAGCAGATAATTTGATAATAGGATATTGGCCAGCGGAGCTTTTCACGAATCTAGATTACGCAAATGAAGTGCATTGGGGCGGTGAAGTAGTAGACTCTCACAGCTTTGGTAGACACACGAAGACCCAAATGGGCTCCGGTCGATTCCCTTTCGAAGGTTTCGGAAAAGCAAGTTATTTCCGGAATCTCGAGATTGTGGATAGTAACAATTTCCAGCCGATCCAAAGATTAAAGACAAATGCAGAAAAAGAATATTATGATATCAAGAACTTAGATATAGATGAAGAATGGGGAACTCATTTTTTCTATGGAGGACCAGGGTTCAGTACTCATACACATTCTGGAGTAGCACCTCTGAGGGCACGGTTGTTTTTTATTTGTTTTTGTTTTAGTTTCATTATTATTATTTAGTTTCTTTTTAAAATTGTAGATTCTTCTTGTAATGTTTTCAATTTTTAATTGAATAAGTCATTCTAAGAAAACAGTACTACTTATCACGTTTCTTTTAATAATTTTATTTCTTCAGTAAATTTTGTTTAAATTTTTGTTCGGTTTAGTGGTGAAAACTCTTTCAAGTTACCCTAAATAATGGGCTTATAATTCTGTAGCAGTTTGGCCACTGATAAATAAAACAACCATTTTTCAATTCTCTGTTAAATGCATTTGTGAATCTTGTGAGTTATGAGAATCTGCAGGTATATATGTTCTTACAAAGACAATAGTTATACTATTAACTTTTTCTTTAGACCGTATAAACCAGCCTGGATAATAACTCAAAACAATCAGTTTAAAAAAAAAACTCAAAACAAAGAAAAGGGAAAACTTGGTCTGCATGAGAATAACTATTGCAAGCAACCGTGTTTGTACATATTTTACAAGATTTTCATCTTAAACAAGAATGATAAATTAAATATGCAAAATAAAAATAAAAGTAAAATAAAAATAAAAATAAAAATAAGAATGATCTA
This sequence comes from Brassica nigra, assembly GCA_016432835.1. NCBI lineage: Eukaryota > Viridiplantae > Streptophyta > Magnoliopsida > Brassicales > Brassicaceae > Brassica > Brassica nigra. The sequence continues at coordinate 7,647,191 of CM028246.1, read as the reverse complement.
TAGACTAGCACCCATATATATTACTAGAAGGGAATCATTTTAAAAATTTGCTATAAAAAAGTTGTTGGACCATATATAACTATTTATTATTTTTATCCTACCAATAATTACTCTAATCATACAAAATTTTAAATATTCAAATGAATCATAATATCCATCTTATTAAAATAGGAGTAAAAATAAAAAATAACCGTAAGACTTATAACTTATTTACAATACAAAACATAACTTTAAGTATTCATTGTCTTTTCCTAATTTAATAAATCATTTCTTAAATCAATTCTAAACGAAAATAAGTATTTAATTATACCTTAATGCCACTAATAAAGTACACAATCCTAAATTTTAGCATTTATTTATTATTCAAATTAAACAACCATAAAACACACCAAAAATGATTTTCAAACTAATTAATATTTAAAAATAACACTAAAATAACTAATTAGTTAACTTGAAATAATTAATGCTATATTGATTAGGTAAACAACCACAAAACTATAACAAAATCGAGTTAGATATATTAATGTTATATTATTAGTAACTAATTAATAAAAATAATAAAACAATCATAAATTCACCTAAATCGATTTAAATATCCATTTATTAATTTTATAAAAATATATTATTCTAAATTTAGTTAGTAATAACTATAAATAAAAATCAGTCATTTATATAATATATAAATATATTTAATATATTATGTATCTTTTCATATAAAATAGTCCAATTTAAATTTAATATAATAAATGTTAATATATAACACCAGTTAAATAGTATATAGAAAAAGTATACATTAAAAATACATTACTTCAAATGCATGGGTTATAATATAAAAATATGGGTGATGCAACGGTTTCCAAGAAAAAATAAAATTACTCAATATAATCTATAAACTTATTTGTGTTTGAAAATATCATATTAAACAACTTTTTAATGTGGGTAAATTTTAAAAAATACATATTATCAAGCTCTAGTTACTCTTTATTTCATGTGATACATTCTTCTCTAAAATATTTTATCACGTAAAATAATTATGGTTGTTATGTAATAATGATTAATGTTGTACACCATATTCTATGCTCAATATTTATACCATGTAATCTTACAGTATATAATTCCAAATATTTACATAATCAAATTTGATAAAAACATTTTAGTAAACCATATGTTAAAAAATATATTATGTTAAAAATCATAAGAGCTTTTTCAACAAAATTGAAAAAAACCCTACAAATCTATTCTATTAAATTAGCAAAAAATTCCTCAAGTAAATCTTAAGTCTCACAAACTTAACAAATATAACTTTTATTAAATGTACACATAATATAATGAGAAAGTAAGTTTAGGCATTCAGATTGGATACTAATCAGTTCCTTTCAGGTTTGACTTCTTTGGATTTCAGACATTTAGACCCAATTAGGTATTTAAAAAAAAAATCTGTTTGGGTTAGCGTCAGTTCATTTTGGATCCTGATCGGTTTGAATCAATAATTTAAGTATCTATAAAATACATATAATTTGGATACGTAATGAATCCGGGTCAATTTAGGTATTGAGGACCAAAAAAGACTCAAATATCCAAAAACCTTAAAAAGCCAAAACACATAAAATGAAAATCCAAACAAATTACTGAAAATATTCAAAGATTTAAAAAGACCCATTTTATACGAAATTTTACGTGATGAACCAATAATGTCCAAAGTTTTACTCGAATACCCAAAATATAATTTAAAATTTCTGAAATTTTACCCAAACCTGAATCCAAAACTTCAATATCTTAATACTAAAAATATATATATGAAATACTCAAATATACATAAAACACACAAAAGATTTCAGGTATTAGAAAACTCATACTCGAATAGAGACATGTGGATCAAAAAGCAAAACCCAATAGGTACTTTGCTCGATCTTGTGCCAACCAACAAGAAGGGAGACGTGCAAAGACATCTCTTGGCCAGAATCGGATATGAATCTGTATTTTTATGTTGGTTTCGTTTTAGTTTTTGGGTACCAATAAAATATCTTTTTTAAGAAAGAGTTACATTTTTTTTTGGTCAACAAGAAAGAGTTACATAAGAAAGAGTTATATAAGAGAGAATGTACATATAAAATCTCAAATAAACTAATTTATAAAATATATAATTTTTTTTAAAAAAAATCTTATTTGATACTCTCTCCGTTTCTTAAAGTTACATATTCTAGAGAAAGATTTTGTTTCAAAAATATCTATTTTTTACATTTTCGATGTATATTTTATTATCCAATTGCAAATTTCAAAAAATTTAATTGCACTTATTGAATTTTTATTGGCATAAAATTATGGAAGAAAGATAAGCACAAAAAATTATGCAAATTTAATGTATTTTATTAAAATGTGTGAAAAATCCAGAATATGTAACTTAAAAAAACAGAGGAATTATAATATATCTTTATATTACGAAAATGCTAAGATTACGAATGGCGACATACAATTCGCGTAAAGTTCAAAGAAAAGACATACAATTCGCGTATTTCAAAGCGGAATTGTCAAAAACCGCAAACTGTCACCATTCCTTATTGTCACTGAAAAACGCACTTTAAAAAAAATCAAAAAGTAAATACGCAGATCATTTTTGTATGAAAAACGCACTTTCAAATTACCCTCACCACCAAAGACAGTGGTTCACTTGAAAAACGCACATGTTTATACTTTTCTTTAATGGCACCTGCGCCATACAAAATAAATATTTTCTTTTTTCTTTATAGAATCTATGTTATACAACATTTCTAACTTAGGGTCCGAATGGTGACGGTAGAATTGATATTAAAAGCGGTGCGAAATTAAAATGTGGGACGGTACAACTGCGGTTCGTGCGGTTTGCGGGATAAGTAGGGTTTTGGTAAAATAAGTGGTACGGAATTGTGTTGATTGGTGAAAATATGTTTTTGCGGATTTGAACAATTAAAGAGTATTTTTTTTAAAAAAATTATAAAATGTTATATATCAATACAATCAATATAATTTAAAATTAAAATTTTATATTCAGTGTTGTTATTGGTGTAATTTTTTTTTTTGAAATATAAATACCAAAATTCATATGAATTAAACTTTTAAATTACATATATAAAATAAAAAGTAAGTAAAATACAATTAAAAATTATCGATTATTTTAATTTTCCCACAACATATTTGCAATAAATACAATTAAATATAATATTATTTATATATGTGAGTAATTCTTTTGGTTTCATCACAATACTTCACTTTGAATAATTAACTAACATCATTACTAATCACTTTTACTAATTATGCCATAGATTATAACAACACTTCAAAGGTGAGAGTATATTAAAGTTTATACAACATTATTTAATATCTATATATAATATATAAATAATACAACTGCAAATCATACCTTTAACTGTCTGTATGTTCTTCCAAGAATTTTTTTTTTTTGGTTTGACAACACAGGCAAAAGAAAAGAACGCAAGGTGGTGATATGAGTTGAATTATTTCACGTATCCTAGTAATATATAGGCAAGAAGATTAATTAAAAAAAAAGTATTTGTTACATACTGTACAAAGGCGTTTTTCAAGTGGACCGCATTGTTTTAGGTGGATGACAGAATTGAAATGCGTTATTTGTATCTTCTGTGTATTTGGTCGTCTAGAAATGCGTGTGCGGATTTCATTTTTTTAAACGCTTTTCCATCCGAAAAACGTGAATGGTGGATGCACTGCAGATTTCCCAAAAACGCTTTGAAATCCGCGAATTATAGTTCACCAGTCACAACTTTAGTTAAACATCAACACATCTGTTTTTTAAAAAATTGTTGACTTTCTCACTTTTTTATAATTAATAGTAATTTTAATAAAACAGTATACATCCATTTTATTTTATAAATTTTAGGTTGTTCTTCACAATTTAACATATTTCATTATTTTCACGTTTTAAATATATTATTTTTAAAATTATATATATTTATAATAAAATATTTACTAAATATTATTTTAATAGTAAGTAAATAGATAAAATTTTATAATCTTATTAATAATTAGTATTGCATAAAATGCTCACCAACCAAATATTATTCTACATTATTAATATTATTTAAAGAATATGTACTTATGTAAAATTTATGTGTATTTTTAGTTTGAGTTATTAAAAATTTATTATGATTAAAATTGTAAATAATATGTACTTATTGTGTTCGTTTAAATATTTTTGTTATTTAGTATATTTTATTATTTTATTTTCAAAAAATATGTATATTTAATTTATTTGAATTTTTAAATATTAGTTATTATATTGATACATTATTTATATAGGATTATTTAACTCTATTATATATACTATTAATATTTTATTAATTAAATAATTATTCAATACTGCAAATACATATTGTTTCCAATCAAACAATATTTTGCACCGCTTTTTACTCAAACCGCAGTTGTCCCGTATCGCACTCCAATTCCGCATGAACTACCGTTACACTGTCTCGTACTTTAATTCTGCATCGCTTTTAATACCAAATACACAGTCACCGTTCAGAGCCTAATTCTTATAAGTTATAACACAAGACAACTTACTGACACAAAAGAGATAACATCTTTTTAAAAAACAGAAGGAACGCCGATTAACCTGAGACAGAAGACATGGTCCCACAGAAGAATCCTCCGGCAGATTTCGGTGGCGGCGGACTTGATCTTGTCAACGGGATTTTAATTAGTTAAAGAGTGTACCGACATGGCGTGCTATTATTGGTACAAACTTTAATCAGCTTAAGACTTTAATCTTGAGATCTCTTTAGTTAAAACTATCTTATTGAGTGATTTGAGTCAATTCTATTTCTACAGTATCGACTATTTTAAGTAGAAAACAGAGACCTTACAAGAAAACATTTAGGTTACAAAAGCGCTAATTTAATAAATCATGTTTTTACTTCATTACCAAGATGTTGAAAAACAATAACTATAAAACGAGAGATACTTTAAAATCCCAACTCCAACTTGCCAAATATCGAGAGTATGATCATTTATCATTGAAGCAACAGCAAAGACCATTCCTACACATTCCATGATCGTATCCTTTGGGTATGCAGTCGGTGAAGCATGCATGATCATCATATATTCCACCACATTGGTGAAAACAGCGGGTAGGTAATTTTGCTGGTTCGATCACTGCACATATGCATACTCAATTTTAATATAATCTATATGTACATGTCCAAATAAATGTTTTTCTCTCTTCAAAGTTCTTTTAAGAATATACATATACATTTATGCACCATAGTATATAATTTCTATTACTATATAAAATTTATAGAGAAACTATATTAAAGTAAATGTTGTTCTCAAAAATGAATAAAGATAACTGAAACATAAAAGCATCATAACCACACAAGCGTGGTCGGGTGGTACGGCGAACTTGGAAAGGTGCTAAGCACCCTGGGTTCGAAACCTACCAAACTCAGATTTATCCGTTTGTGTGGCCAGGCGACAGGGGTATCTAATTCCCCTTGCGAGCAACCGGGTCTGACTGACGCCGGTGGTCAGACCCCCAGGGGACTAGTCGGTTGGGTCTCGACCCGCCGGACACCCCCGGGTTATCAAAAAAAAAAACATAAAAGCATCATTCGTAAGATACAACATACCTGACACGGCCGAAACGTTGTTGTAAGACACTGAAATTGCTAATACTATTAGCAGAGGAAGAGTTAGAGAGATTCTAGTGATACCCATTATGTATAGTTGTACTACGAATAAAATTTGTTCTGTTACATTGTTTCTAGCCATCTGTGAAGAGTTGTTTTTATAGAATTGTTTTCGCAAGGAAAGTCTCAATTTTCAACCCTGCATTTAATTTACAGTAATAAAATCTTGAAAGAAAAATCTTCCATATTTGGTAAAAATATTTTTATATTGATAAGAGAAGTATTAAATCATACTCCACAGATATATTCGCATTTATGGAGTTGACTAAATAAGTGTATTTGCATGACAGTCAAAGTTTCTTTTCTTATTATTTGCTATTTATGGTATTATATTAGCTGGCAAGCGCAAAGATTGTTGTACAGTTGGCTGGACAGCCCAATCATGATGAAATGCCTTTCAAACCTCAAATCAAATATAGTGGGTTCAGGAAGGTTTAAGACGAGAAAAAAAAAGTTCAGGAAGGAGACTCTTGTACATAGGGCTGGGCAAAAAATCCGGATCTGAAAAACCGAACCGAATCCGATCCGAAAAAGTAGTACTGAACCCGAACCGAAATTCACTAAATATCCGAACGAGTTCAAAATTTTGGTATTTTAAGAACCGAAACCGAACCCGACCCGAACCGAAGTATTTCGTATACCCGAATGTATCCGAAATAGATTTATATATCTAAATATATTAACTATTTTTAGATTTAATGTATATTAAAACATCCAAAATATATAAGATACTTTTAAATTTTCCAAAATACTTGAAAATATAAATAAATAGTCAAAAGTAAATGTCTAAAATAGCTAAAGTATACTCAAAACACCAAAAATACTTAAACAATCTACTGATTCTCTATTCAAATATTCAAATCAAACTAATTTATATGTTAAGTTTAGGTATTTTGACATATGTTATTTAAATTTATTTGTAATATATTATTTTATTTATAGACTTTGAGAAATTTAAAGTATATAATGAATTTTAAAATTTTAAAAATAATTTAAATGGGTTATCCGAACACGAACCAAACCCGCAAAGATCCGAACCGAACCCGAACCGAAATTTAGAAATACCCGAATGGGGCTGAAATCTTTGACCCCGAAAACCCGAAACCCGAATAGACCCGAATCGAACCCGAATAGGTACCCGAACGCCCACCCCTACTTGTACACTTCTCTTATTACGGCTTATTCGCTACATATGCCTACTAAAATGCTCTATACACATGTATACTTGTATACTTTTATATTATATCATCACTTGATTGATACTATTCCCATGTTATGATGAGAAATCTTGGTGTTTGAGTTCTCAAAAATACATCATCTTAACATTTTTTCATGTAATATTTTTTCCTTTTTATACAAGGTTTGATTATTATTATACCAATCCCAAAACATTATTATATTATAATTGAATAATTGCTTATCTATCTATATTATGAAAACTGAAGTACTTTTTGGTACTGTTTGGAAACACTAATAACTGTATAAATGAGAATTGTTTGAAAACATGGATAACATTATAAAAAATTACAAATTAAGTATTTTATTTTATTTATACATTTAGTCATTACATTTACAATAAATTAAGTATTTATTTTTGTATTTTTTATTTACAGACTATGCCGCTATATTTAAAATTAATTTAAATTAATTAATTGTAATTCCAAAGCTTATCTAAACAAATCGATATTCATATATTGACCATTATTAATATTGTACGAATATTAACTAAATTGCCTGTTTCCATATTTTTTTCTGCAATAAATTTTGTGTATCAATTTATGGTTGTTGTTTCTTCGTAGTGAAAATAAAAACACAAAACTGAAATATATAGTATATAAAGCAATTTTAAATATAATGTTACCTTATTTAGTTTAGTCAAATATAAAATTTTTGAGAGTTATATTTTCAAGAAAACAAAATATCATAAAATTAATAATAATTTATAGAAAACTAATGAAAAAATTAAAATTTTTAGTATGTTGTTTCATTTTAAAAGAAATTAACAAAAAACCCAACAGATTAATATATGAATATTACAATTATACAAGATGCATCAAGTTATAAATTTTTAATATAATATTATGTACAAATAAAAACTATTATCAAACATTTATATTATAAAAAGTATATTCTACTCTATATGTAAATTACAAAACATTAAAAATACACATGAGATTTGTTTATAAAAACAGCGGTTTATGTGTTTACATCAAACACAAGTTAAATCAAACATCCGTACAGTCAAGTTCTAGTTACTATTAAAATGTCTGTAATTACATAATCATCATATATATGAATCCTCCACAGCCAGGGGCGACTGCAGTGCTCTTTTCAATGGGTTCACATACTATCATAGGTGTACCACTTAAGCATCATAATAGGTTAATATCTAAAATTTGTCTTTTTTGACTAAAATATATCAAATATCTAAAAATTGTTAAAAGAATCTATTATTTTTTGAAAATACTATGGATCCACTCTTCTCTTACTAGCTTCGACACTGCCACAGCCCCCACCGTTGTTCTTGGTAAACCGTTGATGACGTTTTCCCTCATAGCTGGGGAGTTTCGTTGCTATATCTCCTTCCATTTACTTACAAGAATGTTATGAATCTTTCTCGAAAAACTATTTGAAATTAGTTTTTTCATAGCAATGATATGGTTTTGGGATACATAGATTTAATATTGAGATTCACTTGAATTTAAATCAATTAATTGTGTAAATTTACTACAATTGTATTAGTTTTCAATTCGCCAAATATTTAGAGTATGATCAGTTATCACGCAGGCAACAACAACGATTATGTAAAATCTGCAAATTTAATAAATTACTTGGTAATAATCCGCGTCTTGTGCGGAGTGACATGATCATTTAAACTGTATGTTATATATTTGGTGAAATTATATATTGCATGTTTTAATCGAAACGTTATTTGAAAAACAATTACTACAATCCTTCAATTATTTCATGACATCAATTATTTACAACATTTATCGTTATGTTCTTTAATTATAGGTTTGGTGGGACATATATTGATACAATTAGTATTGTATTATATAACATAAGGGTGTAATTGGTGGTAAATAAAAGGAATATATAGAATACTATGAATCATTATCTATGGAATTTAATGGAATAGAATCATCATTCCATATGTCTCAAAACGTTTTTGATTTGGAATGATTTTTCAAATGAAAATTATTTTTTTCTCTGGAATAATATTGAATGTTTGGAATGAAATGGAATGATTTTTCTCTTTTATTTTTGTAACTGTAAACAATTTTGGGAATGCACATGAATTAAGCATTCAGAAAGTTTTTATTCCAAAAATATGCATTCTAGTTGCAGCCAATATAAAAATGAATCAAGTGGTGATTAAGATAATTTCCGTTCCTAACTGGGATCTTTCTCAATGTTGGGGAATGTTGGTTTTGTAATTAAGTAGAACCATTTATGGGGAGTATTTTTTACATGACTTACTGTCCAATTTATTTTTTCCTCAGTATTTTTTATTCTAAAAAATACAAGTTTGAGCTAATAAAAAATGATTCACATTTGCATAATTCCATTCTGGACATTCATGGTGGGCTCAAAGAATTTAATAAATTTGAAAAGATCCGAAGGGCAGTTGGATTTACTGGTGGACTTTGGAAAAAATTTTAATTTTCTTTTATAATGTAAAAGCAAAAAAAAAAAATTCATCAAAACAATATCCGCAAATTTGCGCTAAAAGTAACATAAATACTTACCTTAACAAACAAGATAGCCAATTAACTCACCACAAATCATGTAAATAGTATCACAAATCAATTATATAATTAATACACTTTCCTTAGACGTATATGTACAATATCGCTGCAATAAGATCTTTGCTGTAATTTATAAATTTGCATAAATATTTCCCTTATATACAAGCCACTGACATAGCAAAAGAATAAATAGAAAGTAAAATTAATTAATTTGAATTCTGTAAATTTGAAATTTGACTTGACCACTACTCCATGTTGATACAACTAATGAAACATATAATTAATTGAATCAAGTATGTAATGATTTATATGTTCCAAGAAAACATCTCCTTTTTATTATTTGAGGAGCACTTTTGATAAATAACCTTTACTTGATGTGTGATTAACAAGATTACCATTATTCATGTGGCAGCTTCATATCTCTCTCAGTCCATTTATTTAAAAAGACATGACTTAATAGAATATTTACAATAAAGTGCTATTAGACATATTTGTTACATCTCTTAAACATAGATTAAAAATATAATCGGTTATTGTCCGTCAACAACATGAAATTAAAATAGAAACCGGACTGTTTAATAATCATATGGGCTGTCGCATATCGATATTTCCTTTTGATAAAAAAAACCTTACTCAAACCAACTTTTATTCTGGCTGGTTTTGTTATATACTAAATCAAACCGGATTCTTTTCAGAATTTTATTGGTTAATCTTTTTTTGTCTCTTTTGGTTATTCATATGGTTTATCTCTTTTGTCTAATAATAATTGGTTATTCATATGTTTTTTCTCGTGATTATTCATATGGTTTGTCTCGTGTGAGTACATAAGATATCGTTACTTCCTTTTGATTAAAAAAACCTTACTCAAACCAACATACCAACATTTATTCTGGCTGGTTTTGTTATATACTAAATCAAACCAGATTCTTTTCAGAATCTTATTGGCTAATCTCTTTTGTCTCTTTTGGTTATTCATATGGTGTCTCTGTCAAATAATAATTGGTTAATTTATCGTTCGATTTATTCAATTTCTTACTGTGCATAAGTATTCTCATATTTAAATTCAGTGTTGTGGATTATCAACAAATTTATTTATGAATCATAATTTTTCTACATGTGCGTTATATACATTATATTATTACCGACATGTGCGTTATATAGATCCACTTGTTTATATATGTTTATATATCTTTTTTATACAGACCAAAAATCACTATATATGTCTAATTAAGTTTTTCGGTCAGCCGGTCGGTTTTATGTAAAAAAAATTTCTTTGATAAAAAGGTTTGATATAAAAGTTGGTTTTCAGTTAGTTTGAACCCGTCTATATGTTGTCAATTCGATTTTTGTTAACTAGCTTCTCATATATAAGATAAGTCAGCGACGATTTGAAAAAGTATTTCAAATGAATAAGAAGATATATTTCACGAGATCTCTTGAATCCCTTATCTTAAGCACCAAGACTATTTGACAAAGTAATCAACATAAATGTTGATAGACAATTTTATGATTCAATAATAATTTGACGATTCCTTAATTAATTTTTTTACTCTTATACTTAATATTCCTTCCTATTCATCTAAATCCTTAATTATAATACTTTCCAAAACTTTAACTTTTAAACTAAAATTTCGGGATTATTAGTATTAAATTTAAGAGTGTATATTCGTTTTGTTTCAAATTTATGATGTGATAATAATTTGTTAATTTCTTAATTTTGTCAACTCTCATATTTTTCGATTCCTCAATTTTGTCAACTCTCAGATTTAATATTCCTTCCTATTTGTTGAATCCTGGATTAGGATACTTTCCAACATTTTTAAATTTACAACTAAAAGTTAGGGATTACTACAAAATTTAAGAGTGTATATTTGTTTCGAATTTGGGTGGAGTTAACACTAACTGTGTGGTATTATATATAAATCACGTAAGCTATACTCTACGGTATCACAACCTACAAAGATTAAAACTAGCAAAAGAAAATGAGTGCCATGAATTTATTTCTGATTTGAAGCCTAAAATTTGATGTGAAAGATCGAGGTGAAAATCATTAGATTTTGGAAGTCACACTCGACTGCTGGTGGAGAGACCATTAAAATGGTCTTCGTAGATACAAAAGTTAGTTGTTGTTAGTTTGTATAACTTTTATTACTCAGTTACTATTATCTGTTTCAACTGATGCTATTGTTTGTTTTCATTTGTCAGAGAGATAAAATACATTCGTCGATTAAAAAGGATTTGGTTTCACAATTTGATCCTTTACTGCGACAAGGGTGTTCTACGATTTTGTTCAACTGGTGTTCTAAGCTTTTGTTCAAATTTTCCTTGACACCCTCTTGCGGTTCTTACTGGACAACCAACTATCCTATAAGATCGGTTTCCTTCCTATCATCCTTATGTTTTAAAAAAAAATTAGAAATTTATATTATTTAATTGAAACTACATTTATTCGTCCATAATTTTTTATGTACTATGGAAACATTTAAAATTTAATAAAAATATAACAAATCAGTTGTATTAATATATACTATTATTGTATGTTGTCCATAATTAGATTGTTGATATCCGGATATTACACACTATACTTCCAAACCCAAATTGTAGTTTTTATTACACTTTATATCAAATTTTACATCATCTAATATATAACATGTTATGTCAATATGACTTTTACCTTTTAACATCTATTGTTTCAAAATTATCATTTCTTTTAATCCATTCACTCTGCACAGGACGCGAGTCATCACCTAGTATAATTAATTGAATCAAATATATAATGATTGTCTATATGTTCCACAGAGAACAAATCCCCTTATTATTAATATAGGAGCAAAATAAAAAAATAACCTTTAATATATTTATTCATGTAAGACTAAATGATAATACCTCTGTTCCTGAAAGTAAGATTTTCTAGAGTTTTCACGTTTATTAAGAATATAATAAATGTTTACAGTTTTATATATTAATTATTTTCCTATACGCTTTCCAATAATTTTTCACCAATAAAATTTAATCAATTCAAATTTTCACAATTAATATTTCTCAAAAGTATACAAAAGTACTTTAAAAATCTAGAAAATCAATTTTTTGGAATAAGAATAAAATCTAGAAAATCTTACTTTTAGGAATGGAGGGAGTATATATATACTACGTAGATATGTATATAATATATAATGTCACTACATACGAATCTTTGAAAAATATATATAAGGTCAAAAAAGTTTATATATGAATGGTGACTATATAATATATAATGTCACTATATACGTAGATTAAGGGTGAGTGGTTAACACTGATAAATATATATAATGTCAAAAATGTTTTATATATGAATGGTTAAACACTGATAAATATATATAATGTCAAAAAAAAATTTTATATATAATGTCAAAAAGTTTCATATGTAATGTTTTCTTTTGCTAAACTATATAATGTTACTACATAAGTTTAATAATCTCATCGCGTACATATCATCGTGTACATATCATGAATAATAAAATGATACAATGGTTTTGATCAAAAATAAAAATAAATAAATAAATTAAACAATTGTTAAGACTAAATGATATATGTGTACTACAATATATAATATATGGTTTATATTTAAACTTCGTTTGGTCCGATTAACTTTTATATCTCTTTGTTTACATGTAATAATCAAATGTAACAAATATATTTGGTGGTATTTCATTGTAAATATTTTAGCAAGTTATGCCTATTTTAATATGTAGATTGAGAAGGGCTATAAAACTGCCACATCAGTAATGGGATTTTGGTTAATCACACATCAAATCAAGGTTAACTATTAAAAGTTCTTCTCAAATAATATAAAGGGGATGATTTTATTTCATTAACAAGAAGTTGATAAGCAACAATAATTAAGAAAGTAAATCTTCTAGAATCGCAAATACCAAGAGTATGATCATTTATCATTGAAGCAACAACAACTACCATTCATACATAAACCATGATCGTACCCTTTAGGTGTGCAGTCAGTGAAGCATGCATGATCATCATAATGTCCCACACATTGGTGAAAACAACGAGTAGGTAATTTTGCTGGTTCGATCGCTGCACACATACAACTCCACATCATTATTGTAATCTATATGTATATTCCAAATAATGGTCTTCCTTTTCAAAGTTCTTTACAAAATATAAATATACTCTCATACACATATTATATAATTTGTTATCACCAATTCTATATTTTATACAGCATATGAATAAAGATAACTGGAACATAAAAGCAACTGTTGTATAGAAATAACATACCCGACATGGGCGAAACGTTGGATACAGACATTGAAATTGCTAAAACTATTAGAAGAGAAATAGTTAGAGAGATTCTAGTGATACCCATTATGTATGGTTCTAGTATTGTACTACGAAGAAAATATTGTCTGTTCTAGTATAATAGTATTGATTTCTTGTCATCCGTATTGTATTTATGGAACTCTTTTCTCAAGGAAAGTCTTAATTTTCATCCCTCCATTTTATTTACGGTAATAAAATCTTCCATATTTGCCATTTGGTAAACATATTTTTATATTGGGTAAGAGAAGTATTAAAATATGTTTGTATATATGCATTTACGGAGTTGACTAAATAAGTGTATTTACATGACAGTAAAAGTTTCTTTTGTTATTAACATTATAATCTATTAAGTCCAACCAATGGGGGTTTTCTACTCAAAGTTATAAAAATGTACATCTGAAACACGCTTTATAAAATTTATCATTACTAATTCTATAATTTATAAAAATTATATCAACGTAAATGTTGATCTTAAAATGAATAACGATAGCTAAAACTAAAACATAAAACATCTTTTGTAAGAAACAACATACCCGACGCTGCCGAACCGTTGTAAGAAATCAAAATTACCAATACTATCAGGGTGTGACTGTTTACCCCACTACCACCCACAAACACAGTTTTTACGGTTGGTAGAGTTTGTTAGCATTTTGCAATAATCAGACAAAATGCTACAAATCATTTCAAATCGTTTCAAACCTCATAAAATCAAAAGCTGGTTTTCGTTAGCTTTTGCGGTTGCGGATGATTGCGGATTGATAAATAATTATAAAAAATATTTAAAAAACATTTTAAAGATTTTAATTTTAATTTTAAAATTTAAATATTCTAAATAATATATATTTTATATTTTAATTTAAATTCACTAACAGTATAATTTATTTTATAAAACTTTAAACCAAAACTATTCAATATAATTTTTAAACATTAATATATTTACACATATATAAATATACATATATAAAAATATATACATATATAGATGAAATAAAATATTCTCTTAAAAAACCTAATACAAATCTTCAAAATAAATTTTATTAGATTTAATCATAGTAGTATATTTTTGATATTTTTAAAACGTTAAAATGTGTTAATATTGGTAATTTATTATTAAACCGCTGCAATATCTAATAATCAACCAGTCACAGATATCCCGTAAATGCAATAATTTTTAACCGTTGTACTAGTCGTACAAATCGCTTAATAACACCAGAAACCACAACCACTCATATCCGCAAACTCCCGTAACCACAACCGCAACCGGTGCGTTTCAACTGGTTAGTTAGAAAAATTCTAATGATACCCATTTTGTATTGTTGTAATTATAGTTGTACCAATATCTTTTTTTTTTTGCTCTATTATTTTCTAGTCATCCATGGAGAATTGTATTTATAGAACTCTTTTATCAACCAAAGTCTCAGTTTTCGAACTCTACATTTACTTTACAGCAATAAAATATTCCAAGTCTGTTAATTTTTTTTCTTTTGGGAAATATAAGTATTAACATATATACACATTTATGGAGTTGACTAAAGTACTAGGATAAATCCGCGCCTTGCGTGGGGTAAGTTTGAAAATCTAAAATATAAACATTCGGTTTTGAGAAAAATAAAAATGATATGTTGCTCGGCTTGTTATATAAATATATAGTATTTTATATTGTTTTTATAATCAATTATAAATTCTGGGGAAATAAATTGTCACTATGATTATGGAACTTGGTTTATATATGTTTTATTGGTGATTTGTGTTATTATTTGGTGAAGTCACACAATTAAAACTATGTTTCATTTTCTTTTACTTACTGATCTTCCAAATATATATATATATATATAATTTTTAAAAAAACTTTAAGTCAATTTATCAGAATTTGGAAGAGATAACAATTCGCGCCTTGCGAAAAGTGAAAACTCTAAATTGTTAACATTTTAAAAATTTAAAATGATTGGATGTGCAATGTTTATTTGTTTTTTATGTATAATAACGTATTACAAATTATACATATCATATACGGCATATACAAATATGATGGGCATTTACAAATGAATTTAAATTTTTTGAAATAATAATAAAAATTCGGAATGCATCTATAGACCGGCATCTCAGACTTGTTTAGAGCCAAATATGAGTATTGTAAAGGAATTGTTTACAGGAATGCAGTTGCAAAAGTATGAGTTGTGGCATTACAACAAACGCCATATTTATAGTGAACTTTTTTTGAGAAAGAATATTTATAATGCCGCCAAAAAAAAGAGAATATTTATAGTGAAATTATAAATCTAGGACCTTTCGAAGTAACCACATTTAATGCTTATTCTTAAAATAGGGAAAATTTCATAAAAATACACCAATTAAAATTTTTAACAGTTTTTAATACCCAAATGTTTTCATTACCCAATTTAATATCCAAATTAATTATTTTACTCATTTTAATACACTTACTTTTAAAAATGTGCTCATTTTAATTCTCCAAGAATGCTTATTTTAATAATAAGCTTCAAACAATACTTATAAAATCTCTAAATTTTAAAAAAAAACTTCAAAATTTTAAATTTTATTTTATCTCTTAAGAATAAAAATAACTAATTTTTGGAAAACCTAAATTTTTTATATTCTTAGTTTTAGGTTTAATTATTTTTTTTGTTTTCTGACATGTTAAATTTATTATTTATTTTATTCATATTTACGATTTCTAAATTTAAAAATATTACTAAAAATTTAGTTACTTTGTTTCTTAAAACTTAAAATAAATTTTTATTTTTTTGTAGTTTAGAGTCTTTAAATTTCATTTGAAAATTATTAAATTTTAACAAAAATTAGCATAGTTTGAGTATTAAAATGATCACAGCTTTTTAGTGTATTAAAATGAAAAAAAAAATTAGTTTGAGTATTAAACCGGATAGCAAAATAGTTCAGGTATTAAAATACTTAACAAAATTTATTTAGGATACTTTTATGAAATCTTCCCTTAGAAATATGTATAATACCATCGACTTTGGTCATTTTGTTTCCTTTATTATAACATTGATACTTTGAAGGAAAATATATTCAATAACTAACTATGTCAATAATAAACATTAATAATTTAGCCTCACCTTGCGCTGGAAGTTAGCATTTACTTCAAAATTATTGCGAAAATGAGGATTAGAATTTAGATATGTTTCACTTATACCACATTAAGAAAGTCCCCATTTCACAAGTTTAGCTAATTTAATGTATTAACTAATCTATTTCTATTCCAATCACATAATTTTTGTTAACTTTTATGGTGACTCCGATATTTATATCAAAAAGAATTTGTTGGGTTAACGGATCTTAGCTGGTTTACCCATACAATATGATTGTACTGGTTATCATAAGAAAATCGGAGGCGTCACTTGTTATTTAAACAAACAAATGAACCAAAATATAAGTAAGTCGAATTCACTTTTGGCATCTGAATTAGTGTAGCAAATTTTATATCAAAACATATAATTTAAACAAATGCAAGAATGCCATCATGTAACATGTATGCTACATGTATGTTATATCCTAAGTTTAGTAGAATTTAAGAAAAGAAAAAAATTGATAAAAACTATATTCATTATACATGAACAAACAAATATTAGTTACAAAAGCTTGCTGAGCATCGATTTTTTGATCATTTTATCATACAAGTGTCCCTTTACTTACCGTAACCACTACACGATCCAATTGATCACCATATGCATAACCGTTAAAAAAACCCATGTCATTGGAATTTCTGTTTTTAATTTACCGGTTAAAATCGTAACATGAATTGTATTTCTGTTTAGATTTGATTCTTCCTCTCTCTCTTAATTTTCTCCTCCTTCTCTCTACTATTGGCCTTCTTCTTGGTTTCTCCGTTTAACAGTTTCGGTGGCTTCCTCAGCACCGGAGCTGATATCTTCCTCTCCGTTATGTTTATTGCTTTGCCTATTTCGGTCATAGCGGTGTTTTCAGTTGATTGTGGGCAGTAGTTCTTTGAAATCTCTTTTCCGGATCGACTTTCAGTCTGATTCTGATGGGTTTCTCGTTTAAATGTCTCTGGTGGTGACGGATCTTCTCGATCTTCGTTGTGGCTTGTCCATTTACTCCGCCTCCCACTTTCTTTACTGATCGGTTGGTCTCAGATTTTGCATGCAAGTCACGATCTTCATCTTGGTGTTCTTCGTCTGGATTCTAGCCTCTTGTTGGCCTTGTTGTTCCTTTGGATCTGTTCTGGTTCGATCCATTTCTAGTCTCATTCTTGTGATTAGATCTGTCCGGATTTGGATCGACTCGTTCCTTGTCTTTTACCCTGAGGTTTGATCGATATCTCGCTCTCATATGTGGCTTCTTCTTGGCGTTCCTTGTCACTTCTTGTCGACGTCGCTTTTGGCCGTGATTGCCGTTATCGAAGCTCTCTGCTCTGTAATCAGCATGTGCTATAATATTCACTATAGGAGGAGTCACTCATCTTAGATGTGGGTGACTTTCTATCAAAGGTTCTCAATGGTCCGTTGCTTGGAATTCAATTCGTCCACCTTCATGTAAGTTTTGTGCCTTTTTATTAGTTTCAAATCCGCTTGTTTGTCTTAGGTGTTGTTGTAGTAAGTATCCCTTGTTAGGGCTTTATCTCTGGGAAAACTTTTGTTTTCTCCGGCAACGTTTCCGGAGTCATTTCGTTGTACTGCCGACTATGTGTCTCAAACATGTATCCCACCCTTGTATTTTCCTACGAATGAATGATCTTTCAGTGTTAAAAAAAAAAGAATTGTATTTCTGTTTTTATTATGACGGTCAAAGTCTGAACCGAAAATGGATCTTAAAATCGTAACATGAATCAATACCACGTAATGTTATATAGTTTAATATATGCGACCAAAGTAATGCTAGAGAATATATTGTTAGACTATGGTCTATCTAAGGTGCTCTAGAATTCTTTTAAATAGCATTTTGAAGGCATACACAACTGCCACGTAGAATGTTTTTTTTTTAATTTTTTTTTTACAAAATTAAGGTTACAATTTTTTAAATGATCATCAAATAATATATAAGGGATATTTGCATATAAGACATATTATTTCACAAGAATTTACGGAAATACCTTTTACGCAGTCAAATTTTTATTTTGTTATCATTTTACAAAAAAAAGCTTTATTTTGTTATCATTTTTAGAGTGTTTTATTGATCACTCTCTCCGTTTTATGTTAAGTATTGTTGTAGAATAAATTTTCTTTGCAAAATAAATATCGTTTTAAGGTTTCTATGAAAAATTTATTAACTTTATATATTATATGGCTTTTTCTATTTTTTCAGTTTATTTTTCAATTAACTATAATATGGTTATGTGTATAAGTAATGTTTTTTTATTTTAAAAAATATAAAAACTAAATGTTTTAACGACACATGGAAGGAGTATTATATCACTTTAAAATAGTTAGCTAATTTCTTATTAGGTTATACTGTTTCTAACGGAACTCGATTTTCTTACAACACATAAATTCACATCACACTACTCTGATGCAGTCACTGGTTTAGATAACTAAGCCGATGCTACATTCAATAAATTTTGAAATCAAACCATGTTTTCTTAAAAATACAGAAATAAGATTTAAGGAGTAAATACTTTGGATATCAGGTATTATCCGATCCAAAATAATATCTATAAATTTTAATTAAACACATAATTTTATATAAAGTAATTTAGATATCCGGTCAGAAATTAGATATATATATATATATACTCGTTAATTTGATTTCACACTAAATTTTACTGATTTTGTGCAAACTCCTTTGTTAAAAATCTAAAAACTTAGTTACGAAGAAAACCTATAAATTTATAAATATTTAGTGAAGTTCTAATGTTAAATTTAAATCAATAAGTTTTAATTAGATTTTTAAATACATACAAAATTTTATATCAGTTAAAAATAGACAAACTTATACTTCCTCTGTATTTGAAACTTAAAAGAATGATGTTTTGGAGTTTAGTTTTGTATTCAAAAGCTTGATGTTTTGACCTTTTATTAATGCATTTTATTTTTAAAAATTAGAATGGTATTGAGATTCAAATAAAACTAACCAAACCTAATAAAACTAAACTAGCCCTTTTTATTAACATGCATGTAAATTTTTAATCGATCATTTTAGTACATTAAAACTTCTATAAATTAATATTGTTAGGACTATGAAATTTTATTAAATTACAGAGATATTAATTTACAAAAATTCCTTTTTAGATTTTTTTCTATTTTTGAATATTTTTATTTATAAAATAAATATGTATTTGATTTTACCGTATATACATTTATAAAATTTTAGAAATTTGAATTTCATATTGTTTTATTATATTACTTGGTTTATATTTTTATGTTTCATATAAATTATATGTGGTTTTCGATATAATTTTACTAAATATTATCAAAATATATTGAAATGTTAAGAAAAATAGAGGTACTTATATGTTTAATTTTACTAAATGTTAAGAACAATATAATGTTTAGTTTGTACTTATATGAAATGTATATATATATATATTATTAATTTATGATTTTAATGGGACCATATATTTACATAGAATTTTCTAAAAGTTATACTATTGGTTTCACCGGATAAAACTCATACCATACTTTCGTTTAATTGATGACTCGAAGTAGAAATTATGAAATTGTTCAGTTAGATTTCGGTTTAATGCTTTTGGGTTGTAGAAAAACAATCGTGCCAGATATGAAGTTTCAATGGACCGGGTTGAAGGCTTCTCTGTTGAATCCGCTTGTTAATACCCGGTTCGACATATCTCTGTTGGTTCAGAACATATTTCAAGTAAATGGCAAAAAGGTCATTTTAACTTCACCTGAGCGCAGTTTGAAACAGTGTCTTGTCTTTACACATTACTCAAGTGTCGCCGGCGAACCCTAAAGCCTTTCCTTCCTTCTCTCTCTCTCCAAAAATGTCTCTCTCTTCTCTCTCTAGACGCCAAGCCGAGATTCACCGTCGGAGCTCCACGTCACCACCGCTACCCACCTCTCCATCACCCCCGTAGCTTCATCCCCTGCTCTCCTAAGCGTTACGCTATCTCAGCGTCACTAAGCGTCGCCGCTGACTTAGCCGCCACTAAGTCACTCGAGCGAATCGACTCACTGAGTCAAGTCCCAGGCGTGTTAGGTTGCCAGTGGGGAGACGAAGGCAAAGGCAAGCTCGTTGACATCTTAGCACAACACTTCGACATCGTTTCTCGTTGCCGGGTAAAAAAAAAGTTAACACCTTTCGCTAACCTCAAGGCATTAGCATCGTTAAAGGTTAAGTCTTTTTGATTTGGAACCATAGGGTGGAGCTAACGCTGGACACACGATATACAACTCTGAAGGGAAGAAGTTTGCGCTTCACCTCGTGCCTTCAGGTATACTCAACGAGGACACCACTTGCGTGATTGGGAACGGAGTCGTGGTTCATTTACCAGGTCTCTTCAAGGAGATTGATGGTTTGGAGTCCAATGGTGTCTCCTGTAAAGGAAGGATCTTGGTCTCTGACCGTGCTCATCTCTTATTCGATTTCCATCAAGAGGTTGATGGGCTTAGAGAATCCGAGCTCGCTAAGTCTTTCATCGGGACGACTAAGAGAGGGATTGGTCCTTGCTACTCTAGTAAAGTGATAAGGAACGGGATTAGAGTCGGTGATCTTAGGCATATGGATACTCTGCCTCAGAAGCTTGAGGTTTTGCTAGCGGATGCAGCTGCGAGGTTTTCGGGGTTTAAGTATAGTCCGGAGATGCTTAGGGAAGAAGTTGAAGTGTACAAGAGATATGCTGAGAGATTAGAGCCTTATATTACTGACACGGTTCATTTCATGAATGATGCTATTTCTCAGAAGAGGAAGGTTTTGGTAGAAGGTGGTCAAGCTACGATGTTGGACATTGACTTTGGTACGTATCCTTTTGTTACTTCCTCAAGTCCATCAGCTGGTGGGATCTGCACAGGTCTTGGTATCGCTCCAAGAGCTGTTGGTGACCTTATTGGAGTGGTAAGTATGTTATAACATATAGTATTGATATTCAAATCATTGAACTGTCATAGGAAACTCGTAGCATTGATATTGGCCATGTGAATTACAATTTAGCAGCATATAGTATACAAGCACTCAAGAGATGTGAAACCATTGTGTTGATCTTGTTTTGTTAGGTGAAAGCATACACTACAAGAGTTGGTTCAGGACCGTTCCCAACAGAGAATTTGGGACCAGGTGGTGACCTTCTTAGGTTGGCTGGACAGGAGTTTGGCACTACCACTGGTCGTCCTCGTCGGTGTGGCTGGCTTGACCTCGTTGCGCTGAGATTCTCTTGCCAGATCAATGGTTTTGCGTCGCTTAATCTCACTAAGCTTGATGTGCTTTCCGACCTGGACCAAATCCAGCTTGGTGTGGCTTATAATAAGAGTGATGGCACCCGTGTTGACTCGTTCCCTGGTGATCTTCGTCTTCTGGAAGAACTACAAGTAAGTGTTGTTCTCTGACATATGTCCACTTTCATTAGTAAGGCAACGTCTCTTGTAATAACTCTGTTTATCTGTGAACATGTATGTAGGTGGAGTATGAAACCTTACCTGGATGGAAGACTGACATTTCCTCACTAAGAAACTACGCTGATCTTCCAAAGGCTGCACAGCAATATGTTGAGAGGATTGAAGAACTCGTGGGTGTGCCCATTCATTACATTGGTATTGGACCTGGTCGTGATGCTCTTATATATAAATGATTGTTAGATTAGGCTTTTTTTGGCTCTTCCTCAGACTTAAAAACTTGATGGAGCATCAAGTTATTACTCGCTTTGTATCTGTTGCATTGTTTCTTGTATTGGAATAAAGATGAACTCTGTGTTTAAGCAGTGAGTTTGTTGAATTAGTGAAGTTTACATCTTTCATCTTTTGATGTAGATATTGTTTAAGAGACAAGAACTGAAACAAAAGACAGTTTTACATTTAGTGTCACGTGGATAATAATGCCTATATCCAAGATTTTATTCAGATTTAGATCAGTGCAGGCAGGTGAAGCTTTTTCGAAGGTGCTAATGGACCATGTGATGTGTCTTCATGTTATTCTGTTTTTGTCTTCGTCTATATGAAGTCATATCTTGTTTTACAGATTAGTCTGTTCATACCACCATGGCAGGTAAGGGTTTTGCATGGTTAACTTGCACAAAACATATAACATTCTTTTAGGACTATGACACTCACTACTTTTTACTAACTCTTGACCTGAACGATTGAGAACAAAAAAAATGAACAAGTCTTCCATATTCAGAAGTACACTGACACATTTTATTGCTGCACAGACTGCACTGAGATTATATCATTTCCTACCGTGTAGCTATCATGTTCCACTTTCAAAACACTACACTAATTACTAAACTTAAACCACACGTGTACTTCTGAATCTGATCTGCAGTAAGTAGCTTTTACTCATCTAAGATTCCACAGAAGTTCCAGATGGAAGGAAGCCTAGATCATCCTCTAAGTCATCATACCTTCCTAAATTGCTAAGATCTTCTGGTATCTTTTCGGATCTTTGTTCAAGAAAACTCAGCGCAAGTTTCACTAGATCAGATGAAGTGAGAAGTGTGGACGTTAGATGGTACATGGCCGAGAATAAGACCCTGGATACTTGTAACATATATTTTCAAGATGTTTGCGGGAAGCTTGGTGAAGGAGATTGATATAAAAGGAGTGAAGAAGATGATTCCAAAGGTTAAATGTTGTCTAAGGTCTGTTGCTAAAGGAATTAGACAGCAAGTATTATTGATGGAAGAAGACAACATTCTCTGCTTCATAAGATTATTTCTAATGAAGGAGCATGAACTGGTTACTGGAAGAAATTGTTGCTGTAAAAGGTGAATGATCATCAAGAACAATATATTTCAGTTCTTGTGCCAAATGCTAGTATGGCTAAGATGTCAAATCTGTAACTCATGAAAGTTGCCTATTATGCTCTTATCTCTTTTGCTTACTAGTTTTACTGTTTCTACTTGTCAACCTATGTTCGGTTCAGCTAAGGGTGGTGCTTGATATTTCTTGCCATAACCTGTCCAAGTTAACAGGTATTAATAGATAGATACTGTAGATACATTCGTGCTCAGACCAATACATCCAATAATTATTTTTTGGTTAGATATCCGCCATGCTTTGGTAATTTTAAGTGATGCAATCCAAATAATATTGTTTCATCCAGTACAAACAAAGAACATAGAACCCATGCAATCCTCGAATGATTTTGGCTATGTTTGTTGTCACCTTTGGTGTGCCAAAACTTTGGTACGTATCATACTTGCCAAACAGATAAATCATAGAAGTTGATGGGGGATAATCTTTTAAAAATCTTACTGTGCAACGAAAAGAGTTATTTAATTTAATGGAAACATAATAGACGGAGACATGGAGAACTAACTTATTTAATTTTTTTTTTAAAAACACATCTTTCTGGAAATCTGCAACCCATCAACGCTCTCTGTCAATTCCTCTAGCTATCATGCTCGCAATCACACGTTTCTCTTGTTCATGGAGCCAAGCAAGTTGTTTTCCTGCTGCCCGCATAGATAAGCTAGGACTGGTAATGAACCTATCGAGACTACATTCACAACACCCCAAAACCCACCCTCTTGAATAAACTCGCTACTGCACCCGCCATAACAGTATCCGCTTGATATGGATCTTGTAGAGTTAGGAATATTATTGAGTTGTATTGTCGTGTTTTAATAAATTATACAGAGTTGTATATATATACAAGATTTAAACCTATTTCAACTAGAAATAAAAATTATCTAAATCGTAGAATATATATATCTAAATCAAGTAATCCTTATTAGAACTAGATTTTCAACTCGCTCTATATGAACAATTAGTTTTATTTTATGCTTTAATATTTTCATATTTAACTTATGATAAAACTATACCTTTTAAATAACAAACATTGAGACCTCTTTGTTTGTATATGTAAATGTATATGTGTATTTTATAAATGTTTTTATATTTTTTTAATACACTACAAGAAAACACGCGGATTTCCGACGGAGGTTCCGACGGAAGGAAAGGTCGTCGGAAATTTGTGACGGATTTCCGACCAATTTCAACGAAACAGAAAATATTGCTGTCGTCGAAATTCCGTCGAATATTCCGACGGATTTCGACAAAACGTGGTTCGTCCGGAATATTCCGGAATTCACGATATTCGATGAAAAATATAACCGTTAGGGTCGTCGGTATTCCGTCGAATATTCCAACGAAATTCGCGAACCTTGTGACCGTTTTTATAGCCGTTTGAGATTGGAAATACCGGAATTCGACGATCAACATTATGTCCGTCGAATTCCGTCAAAAGTCGTCGGAAAGCCGTAAGCAATTTCCTATAAAAGCAACCCTCCTCATTCAACTCATTCACTCCTCATTCTCTCCTCATTCTCTTTAATCATAACAATTCCGTAATAATCATGTCTTCAAGAGCTTATTTTCGTTCGTGGATGGATAAACCTCATTTGGATCCCAACACCAATTTGCTTACGGATGAATACTTTCAAGGGATTGGAGAATTCATGAGGCTTGTTCAACAGCAACCGGATGCAAAAGTGGTATGTTAAGATGTCCCCGCTCTACTTGCAATAATAATAAGGTTATAAAAGAATTTGATGTTTGGACTCATTTGTATATGAAAGGGTTTTCACGTAATTATAAAGTTTGGTACCTTCATGGAGAAACTGGTTATGAATATGGTAGTATTAGCGAACCTCAGCCTGTTAGCGAACCTCAGCCTGATATTAGGTTAGAAGAATCTAGAATGGATATAGATTATGGTGTAGGTACTGAGCAGATGGTACATGATCATTATAGAGGGGAAGAACCAAATCCCGAATCTAGGAGATTTTTTGACATGTTGGATGCAGGAAAACAGCCTTTGTATCCAAATTGTAGAGATGGTCATTCAGTCTTATCATCTGCAACAAGATTAATGGGTATTAAGACAGACTATAATTTGGCTGAAGAATGTATGGATGCGATTACTGATTTTGTCAAAGGTATTCTACCCGAGGATAATCTTGCACGGGTTCATACTACGAGGTTCAGAAACTTGTTGCCGGTCTTCAACTACCGTGAAGTGATAGATGTATGTATTGACAACTGCATGATCTACTGGAAAGAGGATGAGACACGAAATGTATGCAGATTTTGTGGTAAACCTCGTTATCAGGAGACGAGGGGAAGAGTTCGATCCCGTTCAAAAGAATGTGGTATTTGCCTTTGACGGAAAGATTGAAGAGGTTGTATCAGTGTGGCACAGCAAAAACAATGAGGTGGCATGCGAGCATTCCACAAATGGTGAGATTAGACATCCTTCGATCACGAAGGCTTGGAAACATTTCCAGTCAACATATCCAGAATTTGCGGAAGAGAGAAGAAATGTTTATCTTGGATTATCTACTGATGGTTTCAGCCCATTTGGAAAGCATGGAAGACAGTATTCTCTATGGCCAGTTATTGTGACACCGTACAACTTACCGCCGAGCTTGTGCATGCGGCGAGAGTTTTGTTCCTCTCAATTCTCGTCCCCGGGCCCGATCATCCTAGAAGATCACTAGATGTGTTTCTTCAACCACTGATATATGAGTTGCAACAACTATGGGCACATGGTTTTGAGACATCGATGTTTAGTGCAAAGAAAACTTTCAGATCGGCGTACTTATGTGGACAATAAGTGACTTTCCAGCATATGGTATGTTATCTGGATGGACAACACATGGGAGGCTATCATGTCCATATTGTCAAGATGACACAGATGCTTTCCAACTAAAGAACGGAAGGAAAACGTGTTGGTTTGACTGCCACAGACGATTTCTACCACCGATCATCCATACCGCAGAGTAAGACTTCGTTTAGGAAGAACAAGCAGGTGTTTGATGGTCCACCTGAGGAAGTTAGTGGGAAAGATTTGTTGAAACAGTTTAGGGATTTTGGTGCAGAAAGGACGGCAGATGTAGGTGGACATGAAAACATTGAGTTAATGCGGTTGGAGAGCTACATAAGCGGCACAAAAGAGTATTTTCTGGATCTGCCATATTGGAAGAGTCATCTATTGCGGCATAATTTAGATGTCATGCATATTGAGAAGAACTTCTTCGACAATCTGATGAACACAGTCCTTAACATCCAAGGTAAAACAAAGGATAATTTGAAGTCAAGGTTGGATTTAGTCGATATCGTGATCGATTCTGAACTTCATGTTGATGAGAACAGTGCGGCCCTTTTCTTTTCCCATTTATCGGTTGGATGGTGCGGGCAAAGAAGAGTTCTTTGATTGGATTACGAGATAAAGTAAAATTTCCTGACGGATATGCATCAAATTTGGGGCTGCGTCGATAGAAGCGAAGGAAAGTTTACTGGATTGAAGAGTCATGATTGTCATGTAATTATGCAACGCCTCCTTCCGTTGCTTTTCAGCATTATTGCCACGTAATGTTCATGAAGCAATTGCAGGTATCTTATATTTTATAATTTACTTTATTTTTATATTTAACAATTATGCTTATATAAACTTAATACTTATGAAAATTTTGTCTTTTATCTATGTAGGGATAAGTGTTTTCTTTCGCGACTTGTGCAGCAGAGTATTGACTGAAGAGGGTATTGATAATTTGAAGAGAAAAGCATCAGTCAGCATGTGCAACCTCGAGAAGATATTCCCTCCATCATTCTTTGATGTAATGGAACATCTTGCTATTCATCTCAAGAGAATTGGAACTTGGTGGTCTGTGCAGTGGATGGATGTATATTTTGAGCGTTATATGTATCATCGAAGAAGATGGTCAAAAATCAAAGCGGGTGGAAGGATCGATAGTGGCACGGTGATCAATGAAGAAACTGCAATCTTTGCTGAAAATTATTTTCCACCAGAAGTGCATACAAAACACGAAGACCTGCTCGGCATGATGACAGAGGGAGAGAGCAACATATCATGTTACTGTCCCAAGCATGTTCACGGAAATAGGGCGACTTAGTGGAAAATTCACGGCGGAGACTTACAGACAAAGCACGCTCATTTGCAAACATATTTGCTCACCAACTGTGAAGATGTTCTACAATATGAGAGGTAAAAATATTTATTCGTTTACATTGTTAGATTATAATATTCAATAAATTTATTTCATATTGATAATTTTTTGTATATAGTGTATATATGGCGGAGTTGCATTATGACTCACGGGCATGCGTAAAGATGAGCTTCAACAACTTAGAGATAACGGATTTGCTGCGTGGCCGTAGTTATGTAAGTCATATATCGTTTAATATAAACTAATTAACTTTTCACTCATATATATATGTTTAATTCTAATTTACAGGTGAATGATGGTTTGGCAGAGGTTTTGTGTTCGATGATTGGATACTGAATTTGTGCAGGGACCAAACTATGTGGTCAAATCATATCCAAAATTTTGTATGAGGATATGCATTCACAAGGAAAGGTCATTCGAAGACAACATATGATGCTGGTGTTTCATCTTCTTCGGTGACGATGTCTACTACGGCAACATAAAAGAAATATTGGAAATTCAATTTCCGGAATGGTTGGCTTGCGTTGTGTAGTATTCTATTGTGATTGGTATGACACCACCCGGATAGAGGAGTGAAGATTGATCGTTTGGTGTTACATCGGTTCATTCGCGGAAACTTCAATATTATGATCCCTTCATTCTTGGTTAAGCTGATCAGGTATGATATCTATTCATAATATAATTAATTAATGTTATATATATATTTTTTATGTACTAAAACTTGCATAATTATAATTGATATGTATAGGTGTGCTACATCAGTTACCCTCGGGTGACGAGAGACGATCCATGGGTCAATGCATAAATCAACCCAAGAGGACGAGTCGATGGAACTGTTGATGATGATGAACCAATGCAACCAGAGTCTACCAGCAGTGAGTTGAAGATTTGGCAGAAGTTGAACTCGTTGAGAATTTATCTGAGTTTGGACTTGATGCGGTTGTACATTCGAGCCAAGCTGAAGTTGGGGAGTTTGATGAAGACTCGAAAGATTCTGAGTAGTTTTTTTTTTTTTTTCTTGTCCGTCGAATTCCCTCACAAATTTCTGACGACATACCACGACATAAGGTTTCAATAAAGTTTAGTAAGGTCGTTGTCGGAAAAAACCGGCGACATTCGGCGAACCATCAAGTTCGTGGAATGTCGTCGGTTTCCACAATTACCGACGACATAAGGTTTCAATTAGAAATATATGTCGTTAATGGTAATTCGTCGGAAAAACCGGCGACATTCCACGAACTTGGATGGTTGAATGTCGTCGATTTTCCACAATACGACATATATTTCTAACAAAATATCAAACATCAAAATCTATAAATTTAGATATTAGATCATAAAAAATAACACAAACACAGTGTTTAGTATAATATTAGATCATAACCGTTCAAATATAACAACTCATTAAAACATTTATGTATGCATATCATTGTTTTCATAACATCTCATCTTAACATTCATATATTTATACAATCATATTCATATAATCTTACACTACAAAAATGTTTTTGTATAAAAATGTGGTATGAAAACATTTTTTTGTTAAATCTTTATGCAAATACTATATATATTATCAAATATTTGGATTTTGCATTTACAAATTTGTAATCAACCCCTAAACACTAAATCGTCGGAATTCCGTCACAATATTCCGTCAATATTCCGTCGGAAATTTCTGACGGACCCATGTTCCGTCGGAATATCTAATTTACCCGGGAAAACCAAACCGCTTGAAATTTTTCAAACCGCTATTCGGTTTATATTAATGGATTCGGCGGAATAGTGCGAACCTAGTTAAATGAATCGATTAAATTAAGTACACAAACCCTTCTTCTTCTTTCTCTCCGCCGTTCTCTCTATCTCTCTCGTTTCTCTCCGCCGTTTGCTCTCTCCCTCACCGCCTCTCTCTCTCGTTTCTCTCTCTCTCGTGAGCATCTCTCTCACCCCCTCTCTCACCGGCCCTCTCGCCCCTCTCTCACCGTGCCTCTCTCTCACGGCCCTCTCTCCGCCCCCTCTCTCACCCGTTTGCTCTCTCCCTCCGCCTCTCTCTCTTTCCAAATCATGTAAGTTTCAACCTCCTCCTTGTTCTATCTCAATTTTCTAGGGTTTTGGAAGTTAGATCTATGATTTTAGGTTGATTTGGATAGTTTAGGATGAATAAGTTAGGATTATTGTTTGGGTTTTGTGTTTTGGTTGAAATTCAAAACGTTTTTGAAGTTTTAAAACGATTTTGATTTTTAAAACGTTTTTATGAATTTTATAAACGTTTCCATGAATTTTAAAAACGTTTTGATGATTTTTAAAACGTTTTATGATTTTAAAACGATTTTAAAACGTTTTTATGATTTTATAAACGTTTTTGATTTTTAAAACGTTTTGATTTTAAAAATTTTAATTTTATAATTTTTGATTTTAAAACGTTTTATGATTTTCAAAACGTTTTCAAGTTTTAAAACGTTTTGATGATTTTAAAACGTTTTGATGATTTTAAAACGTTTTTATGAATTTTCATTTTTTGATTTTTATAAACATTTTTTATTTTCGTTACTATAAATTATGTATAATAAAACGCGATGTCCCCCCGTTCCGGAGTTCGGGGCAGTTCCGTGTATCCCGTGGATCGGTATCGTCCCAGGAACAAAACTCCGTACCTGCCTATATTCCCGCTCCGTTCCGTTCCACCTCCGCTCCAGCTCCTCCCGCTGGAGTCATGCCAGTTGAACTATTGGTTCAACAACCAGGTCGAGCATCTCCGGTTCTCCAACAATACCCACGGCGGACAAAGCACTTGGTTAGTATTTTTTTTATTTGTAGTACTATGTTTTTTTCCCATTAATTATCTTGCTAACTTGTATTTTTTTAAAAGGTTCACCAAGTCGAGGAATGGCATTAGCAGATGCATCAACCAGATGATGTATTCCATGCTCCATTATGGATATCCGAAGTGGAGTGTGATCCCTCAGGACGAACGAGAGTTGTGGTTTCGTCAGTTTGCGGTATAGTAATTCTTCAATTTTTTTTAAGTATTTACATTTTTTAAAATATCTACTTATTAAATGTTATGTTTTGTAGCAAGAGTTCAACTGGCATCCCGATCTTACGGAAACAGTCCGTAAGAAATTCAACGAGAAGGCCATGGACTCTTATCTGAAGCAGATGCGTGGAAGACAGTTTGGCAGAAGAACAAGAGGCCACGGTACCTCAACGGGACGGTGTGGGACCAGCTGATAGCTCATTGGGAGAAGGAGGAAGCTGAGGCGTCTACTAGGAACTCAAGAACCGGAGGAGCGATCGTGGCGGAAAGGTATGTATGTGCATAACCTCGGCTTGCTCCATGTCTACTAAGGAGGATGATCTTGTAAGTTTTTTTAATTATTTTTCTTTATATTTATTTAAATAAATATTTATATATTCTTGTCTAATTAATATTGGTGGTTTTCAGGTCGAAGCAAATGGCGGTAATCCGTTGATTGTCTCCAACTCATTAAAGGCTCACACTAACAAGAAGGCGGGCCAGATTCAGGGCCCGTGATCAGAGAAGTCGTTGATTTGGTGCAAACTGAAATGGTTTCTCAATCGATGGCGGCGATTCTACGGGAGCTTCACAAACCTGTCCCAAATGCAAATAAATGAGATGGTCGAAAAGGTAATTTTCTAATTCAAATTTTTTATTATAATGTCATTAGTAATTTTACTATTTACTAACTTTAAATATTTTGTAGGCGGTTCCTAAAAGGAAAGGAGGCCGTTTAGTTGGGTTGGCCGCCGTGCTTCTTCATATCCGACATCTTCTTCGAAGCTCCGTATGCGATCCCATGATCATCGAGGAGCTACATGACAAAGATGAACGGATTGGGGTATTGGAGGAGCAAAACTCCACTATCATTTCTGAGAATGCCACTATCCGTTCGAGAATGCCACAATCCTTGCCGAGCTCGCTCAAAAGAAGTTCAACGAGGAGATAATCACGAAGCTGAACCAGGTTGATGGCCGACCTCGACTTCTTAGTTTTCTTCGGCATTTTAAAACTTTATGAATATTTTATTTTTATTTCGGTTTGTAAACTTTCTGAATGTTTTTTTTTCTATTTGGTTTGTATGAATTTAAATTCTATAATATTATTACTTTTAAATTTCAGATTTTATTTATTAATTAATTAATTTTAAAATTTAAAAATAATATATAAAAGCAATATTAATTTGTATAAAACCCTTAATTCCGACGAACATAGGGCGTCGGTATATACCGACGGACAAAGTTCCTCGGTAAATACCGACGGACAGTGTTCCTCGGTAAATACCGACGGACAGAGTTCGTCGGTAATTACCGACGGACCTTGTTCGTCGGAAAATACCGACGGATGTATGGTCGTCGGTATTTTCCGACGAACTAGGTCCGTCGTAATCCGGCATTGTTCGTCGGAATTATGGGTTTTCCGATGAACTCTTGTCTCCTGTGGCCGCATCGGTTTATCGTCGGAAGTTCGTCAGTATGTCGTTTCTCGGTGTTCGTCCGAATTCCGTCGAAATTCTTTGACGGAATTCCGACGAAACTTTTTTTTCCGACGAAAGCATACCGACGAACCGGTTCGTCAGAAATTCGTCGGTATTGTCCGATTCCGACGAATTTCTGACGATTTCGGCCATCAGAATCCCCCTGTTTTCTTGTAGTGATAATCATATGTTAAAAATATAAAGATTGTTGATTAAGTATTAATTAATATTACACTATTATAAATATTTTAGTTATAATTTTATCTATTTTCTATTTGAATGACATAAAGATTAATTCATATGCACAATGTCCATCTTTGCTTTGTATTCCTGGGGGTGGTCGGTACCCATTCGGGTTGGTTCGGATCTATTCGGGTTTGAGTTTTGGGTCAAAGATTTCAGCCCTATTCGGATATTTCTAAATTTCGGTTCGGGTTCGGTTCGGATCTTTCTTGGGTTCGCGGATAACCCATTTAAATTATTTTAAAATTTTAAAATTCATTATATACTTTAAATTTCTCAAAATCGATAAATAAAATAATATATAACAAATAAATTTAAATAACATATGTCAAAATACCTAAACTTAACATATAAATTAGTTTGATTTGAACATTTGAATAGAGAATCAGTAGATTGTTTAAGTATTTTTGGTGTTTTGAGTATACTTTAGCTATTTTAGACATTTACTTTTGACTATTTGTATATATTTTCAAGTATTTTGGAAAATTTAAAATATCTTATATATTTTGGATATTTTAATATACATTAAATCTAAAAAATTAATATATTTAGATATATAAATCTACTTGGATACATTCGAATTTTCGAAATACTTGGTTCGGGTAGGGTTCGGTTTAGGTTAAAAATACCAAAATTTTGAACCCGTTTGGATATTTAATAAATTTTGGTTCGAGTTCGGTACTACTTTTTGGATCGGATTCGGTTCGGTTTTCGGATCCGATTTTTGTCCAGCCCTAGTATTTACCAAATTTTATAATGAAAGTATCATTATTATATACTTATTGTGTGCATATATGTATTTGAAATACTATTATTTAGTTTTTAAATGCATATTAAAAATATAATATCTAGATTTGTGGTGGTTGATTATAAGATCTTGCGGTTTAATAATAAATTATCAATATTAACATATTATAACATTATAAAATATATAAAAATTATTGTAATAAAATATAATAATTATCAATATAATATGATTAATAAAAAATTAAGCTTATTTATTTAATTTTTAAATTAGTCGAAAATTATAATTTTAATAAATTTTTTTGAAGATTTATATTAAAACCTTTAAAAGAATATTTTATTTTGTTTTATATAAGTGTATATCTTTATATATGTATGTATATTAATTATCATCGAATTTTGTTTACAAAACAAAAGGTTAGATAAGTCACCTTAAGGTCACAACGTTATGATACGTTATGTGTCTTTTGTAAATGCGCTTAGTGTCTTTGGTCGTAAGTAGGTCTGGGCATAAAATCTGGAATTGAAATCCAAACCGAACCGAAAAATCTGATCCGTTTTCTAATTGAAATGTAAAAATATCCAAATTCGAAGTGTTATTAACCGAATCTGATCGGTTAACCCGAAAAATCCGAAATTAATAGTCAATATATATATATAAGTATTTCAATTATTAAAGCGAGTAATAACTTGATGCTTCATATCTGTGAACATGTATGTAGGTGGAGTATGAAACCTTACCTGGATGGAAGACTGACATTTCCTCACTAAGAAACTACGCTGATCTTCCAAAGGCTGCACAGCAATATGTTGAGAGGATTGAAGAACTCGTGGGTGTGCCCATTCATTACATTGGTATTGGACCTGGTCGTGATGCTCTTATATATAAATGATTGTTAGATTAGGCTTTTTTTGGCTCTTCCTCAGACTTAAAAACTTGATGGAGCATCAAGTTATTACTCGCTTTGTATCTGTTGCATTGTTTCTTGTATTGGAATAAAGATGAACTCTGTGTTTAAGCAGTGAGTTTGTTGAATTCGTGAAGTTTACATCTTTCATCTTTTGATGTAGATATTGTTTAAGAGACAAGAACTGAAACAAAAAAGACAGTTTTTACATTTAGTGTCACGTGGATAATAATGCCTATATCCAAGATTTTATTCAGATTTAGATCAGTGCAGGCAGGTGAAGCTTTTTCGAAGGTGCTAATGGACCATGTGATGTGTCTTCATGTTATTCTGTTTTTGTCTTCGTCTATATGAAGTCATATCTTGTTTTACAGATTAGTCTGTTCATACCACCATGGCAGGTAAGGGTTTTGCATGGTTAACTTGCACAAAACATATAACATTCTTTTAGGACTATGACACTCACTACTTTTTTACTAACTCTTGACCTGAACGATTGAGAACAAAAAAAAATGAACAAGTCTTCCATATTCAGAAGTACACTGACACATTTTTATTGCTGCACAGACTGCACTGAGATTATATCATTTCCTACCGTGTAGCTATCATGTTCCACTTTCAAAACACTACACTAATTACTAAACTTAAACCACACGTGTACTTCTGAATCTGATCTGCAGTAAGTAGCTTTTTACTCATCTAAGATTCCACAGAAGTTCCAGATGGAAGGGAAGCCTAGATCATCCTCTAAGTCATCATACCTTCCTAAATTGCTAAGATCTTCTGGTATCTTTTCGGATCTTTGTTCAAGAAAACTCAGCGCAAGTTTCACTAGATCAGATGAAGTGAGAAGTGTGGACGTTAGATGGTACATGGCCGAGAATAAGACCCTGGATACTTGTAACATATATTTTCAAGATGTTTGCGGGAAGCTTGGTGAAGGAGATTGATATAAAAGGAGTGAAGAAGATGATTCCAAAGGTTAAATGTTGTCTAAGGTCTGTTGCTAAAGGAATTAGACAGCAAGTATTATTGATGGAAGAAGACAACATTCTCTGCTTCATAAGATTATTTCTAATGAAGGAGCATGAACTGGTTACTGGAAGAAATTGTTGCTGTAAAGGTGAATGATCATCAAGAACAATATATTTCAGTTCTTGTGCCAAATGCTAGTATGGCTAAGATGTCAAATCTGTAACTCATGAAAGTTGCCTATTATGCTCTTATCTCTTTTGCTTACTAGTTTTACTGTTTCTACTTGTCAACCTATGTTCG
Source organism: Brassica nigra (assembly GCA_016432835.1). Lineage (NCBI taxonomy): Eukaryota > Viridiplantae > Streptophyta > Magnoliopsida > Brassicales > Brassicaceae > Brassica > Brassica nigra. Next base: position 7,611,698 of record CM028246.1, on the reverse strand, counting down.
GTTCAGCTAAGGGTGGTGCTTGATATTTCTTGCCATAACCTGTCCAAGTTAACAGGTATTAATAGATAGATACTGTAGATACATTCGTGCTCAGACCAATACATCCAATAATTATTTTTGGTTAGATATCCGCCATGCTTTGGTAATTTTAAGTGATGCAATCCAAATAATATTGTTTCATCCAGTACAAACAAAGAACATAGAACCCATGCAATCCTCGAATGATTTTGGCTATGTTTGTTGTCACCTTTGGTGTGCCAAAACTTTGGTACGTATCATACTTGCCAAACAGATAAATCATAGAAGTTGATGGGGGATAATCTTTTAAAAATCTTACTGTGCAACGAAAAGAGTTATTTAATTTAATGGAAACATAATAGACGGAGACATGGAGAACTAACTTATTTAATTTTTTTTTTAAAAACACATCTTTCTGGAAATCTGCAACCCATCAACGCTCTCTGTCAATTCCTCTAGCTATCATGCTCGCAATCACACGTTTCTCTTGTTCATGGAGCCAAGCAAGTTGTTTTCCTGCTGCCCGCATAGATAAGCTAGGACTGGTAATGAACCTATCGAGACTACATTCACAACACCCCAAAAACCCACCCTCTTGAATAAACTCGCTACTGCACCCGCCATAACAGTATCCGCTTGATATGGATCTTGTAGAGTTAGGAATATTATTGAGTTGTATTGTCGTGTTTTAATAAATTATACAGAGTTGTATATATATACAAGATTTAAACCTATTTCAACTAGAAATAAAAATTATCTAAATCGTAGAATATATATATCTAAATCAAGTAATCCTTATTAGAACTAGATTTTCAACTCGCGCTCTATATGAACAATTAGTTTTATTTTATGCTTTAATATTTTCATATTTAACTTATGATAAAACTATACCTTTTAAATAACAAACATTGAGACCTCTTTGTTTGTATATGTAAATGTATATGTGTATTTTATAAATGTTTTATATTTTTTAATAATCATATGTTAAAAATATAAAGATTGTTGATCCGTATTAATTAATATTACACTATTATAAATATTTTAGTTATAATTTTATCTATTTTCTATTTGAATGACATAAAAGATTAATTCATATGCACAATGTCCATCTTTGCTTTGTATTCACTGGGGCTGGCGGTCGGTACCCATTCGGGTTCGGTTCGGATCTATTCGGGTTTGAGTTTTGGGTCAAAGATTTCAGCCCTATTCGGATATTTCTAAATTTCGGTTCGGGTTCGGTTCGGATCTTTGGGTTGGGCGGATAACCCATTTAAATTATTTTAAAATTTTAAAATTCATTATATACTTTAAATTTCTCATAATCGATAAATAAAATAATATATAACAAATAAATTTAAATAACATATGTCAAAATACCTAAACTGAACATATAAATTAGTTTGATTTGAACATTTGAATAGAGAATCAGTAGATTGTTTAAGTATTTTTGGTGTTTTGAGTATACTTTAGCTATTTTAGACATTTACTTTTGACTATTTGTATATATTTTCAAGTATTTTGGAAAATTTAAAATATCTTATATATTTTGGATATTTTAATATACATTAAATCTAAAAAATTAATATATTTAGATATATAAATCTACTTGGATACATTCGAATTTTCGAAATACTTCGGTTCGGGTAGGGTTCGGTTTAGGTTCTAAAATACCAAAATTTTGAACCCGTTTGGATATTTAATAAATTTTGGTTCGAGTTGGTACTACTTTTCGGATCGGATTCGGTTCGGTTTTCGGATCCGATTTTTTCCAGCCCTAGTATTTACCAAATTTTATAATGAAAGTATCATTATTATATACTTATTGTGTGCATATATGTATTTGAAATACTATTATTTAGTTTTTAAATGCATATTAAAAATATAATATCTAGATTTGTGACTGGTTGATTATAAGATCTGCAGCGGTTTAATAATAAATTATCAATATTAACATATTATAACATTATAAAATATATATAAAATTATTGTAATAAAATATAATAATTATCAATATAATATGATTAATAAAAATTAAGCTTATTTATTTAATTTTTAAATTAGTCGAAAATTATAATTTTAATAAAATTTTTTGAAGATTTATATTAAAACCTTTAAAAGAATATTTTATTTTGTTTTATATAAGTGTATATCTTTATATATGTATGTATATTAATTATCATCAATTTTGTTTACAAAACAAAAGGTTAGATAAGTCACCTTAAGGTCACAACGTTATGATACGTTATGTGTCTTTTGTCGTACGCTTAGTGTCTTTGGTCGTAAGTAGGTCTGGGCATAAAATCTGGAATTCGAAATCCAAACCGAACCGAAAAATCTGATCCGTTTTCTAATTGAAATGTAAAATATCCAAATTGAAGTGTTATTAACGAATCTGATCGGTTAACCCGAAAAATCGAAATTAATAGTCAATATATATATATAAGTATTTCAATTATTAAAGCGAGTAATAACTTGATGCTTCATATCTGTGAACATGTATGTAGGTGGAGTATGAAACCTTACCTGGATGGAAGACTGACATTTCCTCACTAAGAAACTACGCTGATCTTCCAAAGGCTGCACAGCAATATGTTGAGAGGATTGAAGAACTCGTGGGTGTGCCCATTCATTACATTGGTATTGGACCTGGTCGTGATGCTCTTATATATAAATGATTGTTAGATTAGGCTTTTTGGCTCTTCCTCAGACTTAAAACTTGATGGAGCATCAAGTTATTACTCGCTTTGTATCTGTTGCATTGTTTCTTGTATTGGAATAAAGATGAACTCTGTGTTTAAGCAGTGAGTTTGTTGAATTCGTGAAGTTTACATCTTTCATCTTTTGATGTAGATATTGTTTAAGAGACAAGAACTGAAACAAAAGACAGTTTTACATTTAGTGTCACGTGGATAATAATGCCTATATCCAAGATTTTATTCAGATTTAGATCAGTGCAGGCAGGTGAAGCTTTTCGAAGGTGCTAATGGACCATGTGATGTGTCTTCATGTTATTCTGTTTTGTCTTCGTCTATATGAAGTCATATCTTGTTTTACAGATTAGTCTGTTCATACCACCATGGCAGGTAAGGGTTTTGCATGGTTAACTTGCACAAAACATATAACATTCTTTTAGGACTATGACACTCACTACTTTTTACTAACTCTTGACCTGAACGATTGAGAACAAAAAAAATGAACAAGTCTTCCATATTCAGAAGTACACTGACACATTTTATTGCTGCACAGACTGCACTGAGATTATATCATTTCCTACCGTGTAGCTATCATGTTCCACTTTCAAAACACTACACTAATTACTAAACTTAAACCACACGTGTACTTCTGAATCTGATCTGCAGTAAGTAGCTTTTACTCATCTAAGATTCCACAGAAGTTCCAGATGGAAGGAAGCCTAGATCATCCTCTAAGTCATCATACCTTCCTAAATTGCTAAGATCTTCTGGTATCTTTTCGGATCTTTGTTCAAGAAAACTCAGCGCAAGTTTCACTAGATCAGATGAAGTGAGAAGTGTGGACGTTAGATGGTACATGGCCGAGAATAAGACCCTGGATACTTGTAACATATATTTTCAAGATGTTTGCGGGAAGCTTGGTGAAGGAGATTGATATAAAAGGAGTGAAGAAGATGATTCCAAAGGTTAAATGTTGTCTAAGGTCTGTTGCTAAAGGAATTAGACAGCAAGTATTATTGATGGAAGAAGACAACATTCTCTGCTTCATAAGATTATTTCTAATGAAGGAGCATGAACTGGTTACTGGAAGAAATTGTTGCTGTAAAGGTGAATGATCATCAAGAACAATATATTTCAGTTCTTGTGCCAAATGCTAGTATGGCTAAGATGTCAAATCTGTAACTCATGAAAGTTGCCTATTATGCTCTTATCTCTTTTGCTTACTAGTTTTACTGTTTCTACTTGTCAACCTATGTTCGGTTCAGCTAAGGGTGGTGCTTGATATTTCTTGCCATAACCTGTCCAAGTTAACAGGTATTAATAGATAGATACTGTAGATACATTCGTGCTCAGACCAATACATCCAATAATTATTTTTGGTTAGATATCCGCCATGCTTTGGTAATTTTAAGTGATGCAATCCAAATAATATTGTTTCATCCAGTACAAACAAAGAACATAGAACCCATGCAATCCTCGAATGATTTTGGCTATGTTTGTTGTCACCTTTGGTGTGCCAAAACTTTGGTACGTATCATACTTGCCAAACAGATAAATCATAGAAGTTGATGGGGGATAATCTTTTAAAAATCTTACTGTGCAACGAAAAGAGTTATTTAATTTAATGGAAACATAATAGACGGAGACATGGAGAACTAACTTATTTAATTTTTTTTAAAACACATCTTTCTGGAAATCTGCAACCCATCAACGCTCTCTGTCAATTCCTCTAGCTATCATGCTCGCAATCACACGTTTCTCTTGTTCATGGAGCCAAGCAAGTTGTTTTCCTGCTGCCCGCATAGATAAGCTAGGACTGGTAATGAACCTATCGAGACTACATTCACAACACCCCAAAAACCCACCCTCTTGAATAAACTCGCTACTGCACCCGCCATAACAGTATCCGCTTGATATGGATCTTGTAGAGTTAGGAATATTATTGAGTTGTATTGTCGTGTTTTAATAAATTATACAGAGTTGTATATATATACAAGATTTAAACCTATTTCAACTAGAAATAAAATTATCTAAATCGTAGAATATATATATCTAAATCAAGTAATCCTTATTAGAACTAGATTTTCAACTCGCTCTATATGAACAATTAGTTTTATTTTATGCTTTAATATTTTCATATTTAACTTATGATAAAACTATACCTTTTAAATAACAAACATTGAGACCTCTTTGTTTGTATATGTAAATGTATATGTGTATTTTATAAATGTTTTTATATTTTTTTAATAATCATATGTTAAAAATATAAAGATTGTTGATTCGTATTAATTAATATTACACTATTATAAATATTTTAGTTATAATTTTATCTATTTTCTATTTGAATGACATAAAAGATTAATTCATATGCACAATGTCCATCTTTGCTTTGTATTCACTGGGGGTGGGCGGTCGGGTACCCATTCGGGTTCGGTTCGGATCTATTCGGGTTTCGAGTTTTCGGGGTCAAAGATTTCAGCCCTATTCGGATATTTCTAAATTTCGGTTCGGGTTCGGTTCGGATCTTTGCGGGTTCGGGCGGATAACCCATTTAAATTATTTTTAAAATTTTAAAATTCATTATATACTTTAAATTTCTCATAATCGATAAATAAAATAATATATAACAAATAAATTTAAATAACATATGTCAAAATACCTAAACTGAACATATAAATTAGTTTGATTTGAACATTTGAATAGAGAATCAGTAGATTGTTTAAGTATTTTTGGTGTTTTGAGTATACTTTAGCTATTTTAGACATTTACTTTTGACTATTTGTATATATTTTCAAGTATTTTGGAAAATTTAAAATATCTTATATATTTTGGATATTTTAATATACATTAAATCTAAAAAATTAATATATTTAGATATATAAATCTACTTGGATACATTCGGTTTTCGAAATACTTGGTTCGGGTAGGGTTCGGTTTGGTTCTAAAATACCAAAATTTTGAACCCGTTTGGATATTTAATAAATTTTGGTTCGAGTTCGGTACTACTTTTCGGATCGGATTCGGTTTGGTTTTGGATCCGATTTTTGTCCAGCCCTAGTATTTACCAAATTTTATAATGAAAGTATCATTATTATATACTTATTGTGTGCATATATGTATTTGAAATACTATTATTTAGTTTTTAAATGCATATTAAAAATATAATATCTAGATTTGTGGTGGTTGATTATAAGATCTGCAGCGGTTTAATAATAAATTATCAATATTAACATATTATAACATTATAAAATATATAAAAATTATTGTAATAAAATATAATAATTATCAATATAATATGATTAATAAAAATTAAGCTTATTTATTTAATTTTTAAATTAGTCGAAAATTATAATTTTAATAAAATTTTTTGAAGATTTATATTAAAACCTTTAAAAGAATATTTTATTTTGTTTTATATAAGTGTATATCTTTATATATGTATGTATATTAATTATCATCGAATTTTGTTTACAAAACAAAAGGTTAGATAAGTCACCTTAAGGTCACAACGTTATGATACGTTATGTGTCTTTTGTCGCGCTTAGTGTCTTTGGTCGTAAGTAGGTCTGGGCATAAAATCTGGAATTGAAATCCAAACCGAACCGAAAAATCTGATCCGTTTTCTAATTGAAATGTAAAATATCCAAATTGAAGTGTTATTAACGAATCTGATCGGTTAACCCGAAAAATCGAAATTAATAGTCAATATATATATATAAGTATTTCAATTATTAAAGCGAGTAATAACTTGATGCTTCATATCTGTGAACATGTATGTAGGTGGAGTATGAAACCTTACCTGGATGGAAGACTGACATTTCCTCACTAAGAAACTACGCTGATCTTCCAAAGGCTGCACAGCAATATGTTGAGAGGATTGAAGAACTCGTGGGTGTGCCCATTCATTACATTGGTATTGGACCTGGTCGTGATGCTCTTATATATAAATGATTGTTAGATTAGGCTTTTTTTGGCTCTTCCTCAGACTTAAAACTTGATGGAGCATCAAGTTATTACTCGCTTTGTATCTGTTGCATTGTTTCTTGTATTGGAATAAAGATGAACTCTGTGTTTAAGCAGTGAGTTTGTTGAATTAGTGAAGTTTACATCTTTCATCTTTTGATGTAGATATTGTTTAAGAGACAAGAACTGAAACAAAAAGACAGTTTTACATTTAGTGTCACGTGGATAATAATGCCTATATCCAAGATTTTATTCAGATTTAGATCAGTGCAGGCAGGTGAAGCTTTTTCGAAGGTGCTAATGGACCATGTGATGTGTCTTCATGTTATTCTGTTTTGTCTTCGTCTATATGAAGTCATATCTTGTTTTACAGATTAGTCTGTTCATACCACCATGGCAGGTAAGGGTTTTGCATGGTTAACTTGCACAAAACATATAACATTCTTTTAGGACTATGACACTCACTACTTTTTACTAACTCTTGACCTGAACGATTGAGAACAAAAAAAATGAACAAGTCTTCCATATTCAGAAGTACACTGACACATTTTATTGCTGCACAGACTGCACTGAGATTATATCATTTCCTACCGTGTAGCTATCATGTTCCACTTTCAAAACACTACACTAATTACTAAACTTAAACCACACGTGTACTTCTGAATCTGATCTGCAGTAAGTAGCTTTTACTCATCTAAGATTCCACAGAAGTTCCAGATGGAAGGAAGCCTAGATCATCCTCTAAGTCATCATACCTTCCTAAATTGCTAAGATCTTCTGGTATCTTTTCGGATCTTTGTTCAAGAAAACTCAGCGCAAGTTTCACTAGATCAGATGAAGTGAGAAGTGTGGACGTTAGATGGTACATGGCCGAGAATAAGACCCTGGATACTTGTAACATATATTTTCAAGATGTTTGCGGGAAGCTTGGTGAAGGAGATTGATATAAAAGGAGTGAAGAAGATGATTCCAAAGGTTAAATGTTGTCTAAGGTCTGTTGCTAAAGGAATTAGACAGCAAGTATTATTGATGGAAGAAGACAACATTCTCTGCTTCATAAGATTATTTCTAATGAAGGAGCATGAACTGGTTACTGGAAGAAATTGTTGCTGTAAAGGTGAATGATCATCAAGAACAATATATTTCAGTTCTTGTGCCAAATGCTAGTATGGCTAAGATGTCAAATCTGTAACTCATGAAAGTTGCCTATTATGCTCTTATCTCTTTTGCTTACTAGTTTTACTGTTTCTACTTGTCAACCTATGTTCGGTTCAGCTAAGGGTGGTGCTTGATATTTCTTGCCATAACCTGTCCAAGTTAACAGGTATTAATAGATAGATACTGTAGATACATTCGTGCTCAGACCAATACATCCAATAATTATTTTTGGTTAGATATCCGCCATGCTTTGGTAATTTTAAGTGATGCAATCCAAATAATATTGTTTCATCCAGTACAAACAAAGAACATAGAACCCATGCAATCCTCGAATGATTTTGGCTATGTTTGTTGTCACCTTTGGTGTGCCAAAACTTTGGTACGTATCATACTTGCCAAACAGATAAATCATAGAAGTTGATGGGGGATAATCTTTTAAAAATCTTACTGTGCAACGAAAAGAGTTATTTAATTTAATGGAAACATAATAGACGGAGACATGGAGAACTAACTTATTTAATTTTTTTTAAAACACATCTTTCTGGAAATCTGCAACCCATCAACGCTCTCTGTCAATTCCTCTAGCTATCATGCTCGCAATCACACGTTTCTCTTGTTCATGGAGCCAAGCAAGTTGTTTTTCCTGCTGCCCGCATAGATAAGCTAGGACTGGTAATGAACCTATCGAGACTACATTCACAACACCCCAAAAACCCACCCTCTTGAATAAACTCGCTACTGCACCCGCCATAACAGTATCCGCTTGATATGGATCTTGTAGAGTTAGGAATATTATTGAGTTGTATTGTCGTGTTTTAATAAATTATACAGAGTTGTATATATATACAAGATTTAAACCTATTTCAACTAGAAATAAAAATTATCTAAATCGTAGAATATATATATATATATATATATATATATATATCTAAATCAAGTAATCCTTATTAGAACTAGATTTTCAACTCGCTCTATATGAACAATTAGTTTTATTTTATGCTTTAATATTTTCATATTTAACTTATGATAAAACTATACCTTTTAAATAACAAACATTGAGACCTCTTTGTTTGTATATGTAAATGTATATGTGTATTTTATAAATGTTTTTATATTTTTTTAATAATCATATGTTAAAAATATAAAGATTGTTGATCCGTATTAATTAATATTACACTATTATAAATATTTTAGTTATAATTTTATCTATTTTCTATTTGAATGACATAAAAGATTAATTCATATGCACAATGTCCATCTTTGCTTTGTATTCACTGGGGTGGCCGGTACCCATTCGGTTCGGTTCGGATCTATTCGGGTTTCGAGTTTTGGGTCAAAGATTTCAGCCCTATTCGGATATTTCTAAATTTGGTTCGGTTCGGTTCGGATCTTTATGGTTCGGGGATAACCCATTTAAATTATTTTAAAATTTTAAAATTCATTATATACTTTAAATTTCTCAAAATCGATAAATAAAATAATATATAACAAATAAATTTAAATAACATATGTCAAAATACCTAAACTTAACATATAAATTAGTTTGATTTGAACATTTGAATAGAGAATCATAGATTGTTTAAGTATTTTTGGTGTTTTGAGTATACTTTAGCTATTTTAGACATTTACTTTTGACTATTTGTATATATTTTCAAGTATTTTGGAAAATTTAAAATATCTTATATATTTTGGATATTTTAATATACATTAAATCTAAAAAAATTAATATATTTAGATATATAAATCTACTTGGATACATTCGAACTTTCGAAATACTTGGTTCGGGTAGGGTTCGGTTTGGTTAAAAATACCAAAATTTTGAACCCGTTTGGATATTTAATAAATTTTGGTTCGAGTTCGGTACTACTTTTGGATCGGATTCGGTTGGTTTTGGATCCGATTTTTTGTCCAGCCCTAGTATTTACCAAATTTTATAATGAAAGTATCATTATTATATACTTATTGTGTGCATATATGTATTTGAAATACTATTATTTAGTTTTTAAATGCATATTAAAAATATAATATCTAGATTTGTGGTGTTGATTATAAGATCTGCAGCGTTTAATAATAAATTATCAATATTAACATATTATAACATTATAAAATATATAAAAATTATTGTAATAAAATATAATAATTATCAATATAATATGATTAATAAAAAATTAAGCTTATTTATTTAATTTTTTAAATTAGTCGAAAATTATAATTTTAATAAAATTTTTTTGAAGATTTATATTAAAACCTTTAAAAGAATATTTTATTTTGTTTTATATAAGTGTATATCTTTATATATGTATGTATATTAATTATCATCGAATTTTGTTTACAAAACAAAAGGTTAGATAAGTCACCTTAAGGTCACAACGTTATGATACGTTATGTGTCTTTTGTCGTACGCTTAGTGTCTTTGGTCGTAAGTAGGTCTGGGCATAAAATCTGAATTGAAATCCAAACCGAACCGAAAAATCTGATCCGTTTTCTAATTGAAATGTAAAATATCCAAATTGAAGTGTTATTAACGAATCTGATCGGTTAACCCGAAAAATCGAAATTAATAGTCAATATATATATATAAGTATTTCAATTATTAAAGCGAGTAATAACTTGATGCTTCATATCTGTGAACATGTATGTAGGTGGAGTATGAAACCTTACCTGGATGGAAGACTGACATTTCCTCACTAAGAAACTACGCTGATCTTCCAAAGGCTGCACAGCAATATGTTGAGAGGATTGAAGAACTCGTGGGTGTGCCCATTCATTACATTGGTATTGGACCTGGTCGTGATGCTCTTATATATAAATGATTGTTAGATTAGGCTTTTTGGCTCTTCCTCAGATTTAAAACTTGATGGAGCATCAAGTTATTACTCGCTTTGTATCTGTTGCATTGTTTCTTGTATTGGAATAAAGATGAACTCTGTGTTTAAGCAGTGAGTTTGTTGAATTCGTGAAGTTTACATCTTTCATCTTTTGATGTAGATATTGTTTAAGAGACAAGAACTGAAACAAAAGACAGTTTTACATTTAGTGTCACGTGGATAATAATGCCTATATCCAAGATTTTATTCAGATTTAGATCAGTGCAGGCAGGTGAAGCTTTTTCGAAGGTGCTAATGGACCATGTGATGTGTCTTCATGTTATTCTGTTTTGTCTTCGTCTATATGAAGTCATATCTTGTTTTACAGATTAGTCTGTTCATACCACCATGGCAGGTAAGGGTTTTGCATGGTTAACTTGCACAAAACATATAACATTCTTTTAGGACTATGACACTCACTACTTTTTACTAACTCTTGACCTGAACGATTGAGAACAAAAAAAATGAACAAGTCTTCCATATTCAGAAGTACACTGACACATTTTATTGCTGCACAGACTGCACTGAGATTATATCATTTCCTACCGTGTAGCTATCATGTTCCACTTTCAAAACACTACACTAATTACTAAACTTAAACCACACGTGTACTTCTGAATCTGATCTGCAGTAAGTAGCTTTTACTCATCTAAGATTCCACAGAAGTTCCAGATGGAAGGAAGCCTAGATCATCCTCTAAGTCATCATACCTTCCTAAATTGCTAAGATCTTCTGGTATCTTTTCGGATCTTTGTTCAAGAAAACTCAGCGCAAGTTTCACTAGATCAGATGAAGTGAGAAGTGTGGACGTTAGATGGTACATGGCCGAGAATAAGACCCTGGATACTTGTAACATATATTTTCAAGATGTTTGCGGGAAGCTTGGTGAAGGAGATTGATATAAAAGGAGTGAAGAAGATGATTCCAAAGGTTAAATGTTGTCTAAGGTCTGTTGCTAAAGGAATTAGACAGCAAGTATTATTGATGGAAGAAGACAACATTCTCTGCTTCATAAGATTATTTCTAATGAAGGAGCATGAACTGGTTACTGGAAGAAATTGTTGCTGTAAAGGTGAATGATCATCAAGAACAATATATTTCAGTTCTTGTGCCAAATGCTAGTATGGCTAAGATGTCAAATCTGTAACTCATGAAAGTTGCCTATTATGCTCTTATCTCTTTTGCTTACTAGTTTTACTGTTTCTACTTGTCAACCTATGTTCGGTTCAGCTAAGGGTGGTGCTTGATATTTCTTGCCATAACCTGTCCAAGTTAACAGGTATTAATAGATAGATACTGTAGATACATTCGTGCTCAGACCAATACATCCAATAATTATTTTTGGTTAGGTATCCGCCATGCTTTGGTAATTTTAAGTGATGCAATCCAAATAATATTGTTTCATCCAGTACAAACAAAGAACATAGAACCCATGCAATCCTCGAATGATTTTGGCTATGTTTGTTGTCACCTTTGGTGTGCCAAAACTTTGGTACGTATCATACTTGCCAAACAGATAAATCATAGAAGTTGATGGGGGATAATCTTTTAAAAATCTTACTGTGCAACGAAAAGAGTTATTTAATTTAATGGAAACATAATAGACGGAGACATGGAGAACTAACTTATTTAATTTTTTTTTTAAAAACACATCTTTCTGGAAATCTGCAACCCATCAACGCTCTCTGTCAATTCCTCTAGCTATCATGCTCGCAATCACACGTTTCTCTTGTTCATGGAGCCAAGCAAGTTGTTTTTCCTGCTGCCCGCATAGATAAGCTAGGACTGGTAATGAACCTATCGAGACTACATTCACAACACCCCAAAAACCCAGCCTCTTGAATAAACTCGCTACTGCACCCGCCATAACAGTATCCGCTTGATATGGATCTTGTAGAGTTAGGAATATTATTGAGTTGTATTGTCGTGTTTTAATAAATTATACAGAGTTGTATATATATACAAGATTTAAACCTATTTCAACTAGAAATAAAAATTATCTAAATCGTAGAATATATATATATATATATATATATATATATATATATCTAAATCAAGTAATCCTTATTAGAACTAGATTTTCAACTCGCTCTATATGAACAATTAGTTTTATTTTATGCTTTAATATTTTCATATTTAACTTATGATAAAACTATACCTTTTAAATAACAAACATTGAGACCTCTTTGTTTGTATATGTAAATGTATATGTGTATTTTATAAATGTTTTTATATTTTTAATAATCATATGTTAAAAATATAAAGATTGTTGATCCATATTAATTAATATTACACTATTATAAATATTTTAGTTATAATTTTATCTATTTTCTATTTGAATGACATAAAAGATTAATTCATATGCACAATGTCCATCTTTGCTTTGTATTCATTGGGGTGGTCGGTACCCATTCGGGTTCGGTTCGGATCTATTCGGTTTCGAGTTTTAGGTCAAAGATTTCAGCCCTATTCGGATATTTCTAAATTTGGTTCGGTTCGTTCGGATCTTTATGGTTGGTGGATAACCCATTTAAATTATTTTAAAATTTTAAAATTCATTATATACTTTAAATTTCTCAAAATCGATAAATAAAATAATATATAACAAATAAATTTAAATAACATATGTCAAAATACCTAAACTTAACATATAAATTAGTTTGATTTGAACATTTGAATAGAGAATCAGTAGATTGTTTAAGTATTTTTGGTGTTTTGAGTATACTTTAGCTATTTTAGACATTTACTTTTGACTATTTGTATATATTTTCAAGTATTTTGGAAAATTTAAAATATCTTATATATTTTGGATATTTTAATATACATTAAATCTAAAAATTAATATATTTAGATATATAAATCTACTTGGATACATTCGTTATTCAAATACTTGATTCGGGTAGGGTTGGTTTAGGTTCTAAAAATACCAAAATTTTGCACCCGTTTGGATATTTAATAAATTTGGTTCGAGTTCGGTACTACTTTTGGATCGGATTCGGTTCGGTTTTGGATCCGGATTTTTGCCAGCCCTAGTATTTACCAAATTTTATAATGAAAGTATCATTATTATATACTTATTGTGTGCATATATGTATTTGAAATACTATTATTTAGTTTTTAAATGCATATTAAAAATATAATATCTAGATTTGTGGTTGATTATAAAATACTACAGCGGTTTAATAATAAATTATCAATATTAACATATTATAACATTATAAAATATATAAAAAACTATTGTAATAAAATATAATAATTATCAATATAATATGATTAATAAAAAATTAAGCTTATTTATTTAATTTTTTAAATTAGTCGAAAATTATAATTTTAATAAATTTTTTTGAAGATTTATATTAAAACCTTTAAAAGAATATTTTATTTTGTTTTATATAAGTGTATATCTTTATATATGTATGTATATTAATTATCATCGAATTTTGTTTACAAAACAAAAGGTTAGATAAGTCACCTTAAGGTCACAACGTTATGATACGTTATGTGTCTTTTGTCGTGCTTAGTGTCTTTGGTCGTAAGTAGGTCTGGGCATAAAATCTGGAATTCGAAATCCAAACCGAACCGAAAAATCTGATCCGTTTTCTAATCCGAAATGTAAAAATATCCAAATTCGAAGTGTTATTAACCGAATCTGATCGGTTAACCCGAAAAATCCAAATTAATAGTCAATATATATATATATAGTATTTCAATTATTAAATTCAATATTTGTGGTAATATGATATATAATAAGAAATATTAAAGTTTTAATAAATGCTTTAGATAGACAGTTTGTTATAAATAAATATTTTTAATTTGTTCATTGAAATAAAAGTCTATTTTCTATAAGGTAATACATATTATTTACAAATGATATTTGTTTTCATATTTGATTTAATATTTTATTGTTATTTTATCAATTTTATGTGTGATAGAAATTTTATTTAATTTAGATGTTTTCTTTAGGTTTTGCTTCAAAATTTTGTTTTTACGGTTATATCGAAACGAATCCGAAAAACCGACCTGAACGTCTAACGGTACCGAATCCCAGGCGTGATAAAAGCCTGACTAAGATTTTCGGGAAATGTTTACAGGAAACTGACGAAAGGAAGAGCCTAATGGTTGGTCTTGAGATATAGTTGAACTGTTAAGACGTTTCAGAAGCAGCTGCTGCAAATTAGAAAAGACAAAACGAGCTTCTACCTTGTGTTTCAGGAAGATTGTCAAGATGTTTTGTGGAATCATCAAGAGGCTGATATATTCAGAGAATTCATCCAGATAAGTCCTTCTCTGGTTCATTCAAGATATTGGTTTTGGTTTGACTCAGGGTAATGAAGAATTGAAGATCAGAATTCAGAACTGACTCACTAATTCTCAAAGATCAAAGCTATTGAAGGCTGGTTGTGCTGCATTGTCATTTGCATTTACCATTGAGAAGATATGAATGCATACACTGACACAGACACATAATTTGAGGAAATATAGGTCAGTATCGTCCCAAGGTTTGCTGTGATTTCTACCTTAGTTGTGTACTCAAGATGTTCTTCATCTGATACAGATAACAAGGACTGTTGCAGAAATAAGTTCTGAGATGTGTTATTCAAGGCAGTGTTTTGTGTTCCAAAAGTAAGTCGATCGTGCTAAAATTTGGTTGGGAGTACTACTGACTTGAGCGTCACCGTTGGGATTGAGATTCCAACGGTTTATTTGTATTTTGTTTGCTTCTTCAACCCTGTTCAGAATAGCTCATCCGGATTTACAGATTTGACCAGTTGTGGTGGAGACGTCAAGTCGGGGACCAAAAGAATCCGAAATGAGTTAAAATCTGGCAGACACATTCCATACATGCAGAACTTGATCCTCAAGAACCTGAAGAGGATGCGGAGTAAAACATTCCCTGTCAAAGACTACAGGATGGAGAATCTGTACGCCGGAGTGTATCTGTTACATTTTCCACAACATGTGGCGATGGAGCTTAATAAAGTTCTCGGAGGAGAGACTGATGACATGTCGGGAATGCCTTATTAGCCGTCTTTCTGCGACGATCAGGCTTATCTGAATAGTGTGGTTATGCTGATTTACATGGCGATTAAGACGGAGGTTCAGAGTAGTAACAATGGTTCAAAGCCTTACTCGGCCTGCAGAAATTACGATGAGATTAACAAGAATGTTTGGAGTAAGTGAGCCTTGAAGAGCCTTAATTGTACTAGTGGGTAAGACATGATTTGTGGAGCAGAGGTCGTTCTGGAATATGCCTTTGGAAGTTTTGACCGGTTATGGATTTTGTGGGTCTTTACTTGCAAGCTGCTAGAGGTAATGTTAAGTTTCCATGGCAAGACCAGGATGTGGATGTTGTGTTATTGACTACTCTGAAGTAGTGGATGACAAGAAGCTCTCTGAAAGTTTATCATGATTGAGCAACAAAGTCTTCTATCAGTGCCTACGTTGTGACCATGATCAGAAGGCCTGAACGTCCACTTTTGCAGTTTTGTGCTTCGCAGCAATGTTACAGATGAACTGATGAAGTAACTGGTATTAGAAATCCAAGATGAGCCTGAAGCAGTCAAAGAGTCAAAGTTTTATTCTGAGTTTGCGTTGCAGGTTACTGAAATTCTGAAAGAAGCTGTGTCTCGGTGAAGCGTTACAGTGTTTCAATCGTCTCTATTGTTAAAGAAAATTCATGATGAATAAAGGTGACACCCTGTGGTTTACTGGTAGTAAGGAAAATGATGATGAGAAGCCGGAAAGCTTAAAACGTCAGCACAAGCTAGACAAGAGCATGAATGTGTTCAGGGAAAAGTTTCTGATACAGAACTGAGGTACTGCTAGAAGGAGTCTGTGTTTTTTTTTTTTTTACAAGTGAAAACTCAAGCAGGGGGAGAATGAGATGCAATGAAGCAGGGGGAGCGTTGATTATAATCCAAGTTGTTAGTATGAGGTTGTTGATTCTAAGGATGAGCTTGAGTTGACACACTCAAATAAAAAGGGGAGACAGATTTCAGGATTCACAAGAAACACTGTACTATTGCTCATGGTCAAACATTATCAATAGAAGAAAAGCTCGTGAAACAGGATGTCTCGGTGGAAGGACAGACTTTTCATAAACAAGTCTGAAGTTTGAGAAATAAAAATGAGCTGCTAAAAAGGAAGCTCCTGCATGTCATGGGCATGTGCAAGTTAAATTTTTTTTGAAGGATCTTTCTCTGCTTCAGCGTGCTCCTCTATTTTTTTTTTTTTTTGATCCAACGCTTATACTAGACTATGTGAATAGGCACTAGTAGACAGTAGTTCATTAGTTGGTGTATGCAATCAAGTATTTTAGTTGTAAGTTAGTTTCATTGTGACTGTTTATTAACCCAAGCTAGAAACAAGTTCTATAGTTGTTACCTGTTAATTAACCAGGCTTCACAGATCTCTCCTTGAACATCAATGTGCATCTCTACCAACAGCATGAAAGAGAACACACATAAAAGCACAGTGAACTTGAGCAGCATCTCTACTCTTTTGTTTCTTAGGTTATAAAAATATTAAACTGTGTATCACATGAAAATATATATATCCACAGAAAGCTAAGGTTATGTGGAGATAACATAACATTCAAAGGGTCTCTGCTTTCATGAGATTATATCTGATAGTTGTCAACCTATCTGGTTAAAATCAAACAAACAGATTTTGTTTGTGATGCATACAATTTTTTTAAACTAGGAACTGTCATGGTTTTGTTAGCCTCTCAACACGCACACGCAAATCCTACGCTAAACTAGTGCAGCAATCAATAATAATGTATTATTACAAACAAAGAAAAAAGGAGTCAAGTCAATCTCACCAAGTTGTAGAACTATGTTGGCCTAATATCATACAAACAGATCCTAAAGGATCATCTATTTATGCAAAGAGAAGACTTTTTTATTTATTTAATAGGAATATTATAGATGGAAAACTAACATAAGAATAAAAAGAGAAAACACATGCTTGTGGATAAATCATCATCATCAACGATCTCTGATTATTCCTCTAGCCCTCATGTCAGCAACCGTTGCATTCACACGTTTCTCTTGCTCATCAAGCCAAGCAAATTGCTTTTCCTGCTGGAAGTATATATAGGCTAGGACCGGTAATGAACCTATCGAGATTACATCCAGAAAACCCAATGGAGGTAAACCTACCCTCTTCAAAATTCTAGCTACTGCACCCGCCATAACTGGATCTGGATCTGATGGATCTACTTAGAACAAACCAAAAGAAAAAAAAACATAAAACACAGTTAATCCTTAAATCGGATTCTAATATGTTAAGATAAAAATCTATTAGATCCAATCAGATATATCAAAGTACAAAAAGAAAAGGACGAAACTACACATCTAAATCGCTAATTAGATTGGAATACAATCATCATCCCTATCCTATTTTTTTAACACAGAGAGAGAGGTAAGAACCTGACAAGACTTGAAAGCAGTTACAGAACTCGAAACTCTGTTCCAGATCCCTGTCTCCTCGTTTCTCGATATATAGCCAACAACCGGTTTGTGGCATGGGCCTCTCAAGGTCGGTTATTTTTGGGCCCAACACCCACATCTTACGTTGGTCGATTAATTCCCAAACCGATTTTTTTCAGCTTTTGTTTTTTGGTCGATTAATTTATTGGAAAATATATAAATTTACTTCAGTTGGGTTCGAAAACTTTAAACCATTCAGTTGCTTGATAACATATATTCTCTTTTTACCCATAAAACATAATTTTAAAAATATTTACCACCTGCTCCACTTAAACTCAGATAATCCGCTAGGCTCACATGTAATATTAATAATAATTAAAATTATTGTTTTAAATATTTTATTAAAATAATAGACCTTTTATTTCTTTTTATCTGAGGTCTTGGAAGATATTTTTGTTTCAGTTTGTATAATATTTTGAAACTTTTTAATTAAAATCTATAAAGTTAAATTATTAAAAGTTAATATGTTGTTTTGTATCTTATTTGTTCATAATAGAAATGATTAATTAATTTTGGTTACATTTTTGGTTTTAATCAAGTGTTTTTAATAGAAGTAATTTTTTTCTTAATTTGTTTATTTACACTAAAACATCATATGAAAAACGGAAGGAGTAAAAAATATATCTATAATAAAAATTAACTTTTTATATGTTGGCAGATACCGCCGTTGAATTTTGGCTGATCCACACCCTTTACGAATCAAGTTTTCAAATCATTTGACCCACATCCTCTTGTGCAGATCAAAAAGACCTCGGAGATAATGTTTTGATTTCCCAGCCTTAATTTTTGGCCATCTTTGGTTTAAAATAAAACTCTCTCCTCAGTGCCAGCCCTGACCTAGAGTTGAGGAAGCACCAGCTTTGGCCAAATTATGTTATATATGTATGGGCATCACAATGGCAAATACTTGCATGTATCTGGTGGTTATCTTCCGCTTAGCTGAGTTAAGGGTACTTGGTTGAAATTTCAGGACAAAATTTCATTTTGCTTTAGGCAATCATGTAGACTGGACCGGGCCTGTCTCTCCTTTACATTTAGTTGTTTTTTTTTGGTCAACTTACATTTAGTTGTTTATAAGATTGATTTTATATAGTAAAAAGTTAATAAACAACCATCATTTTTCAAGAAATCTCTTTAATAAGACTACAAGAGAATAAGTGTAAACTTTGTTTAGGGTCTAGGGTTTAGATTTAGGGTTTGGATTGGTTTGGATTTAGGTTTTAGGATTTAGGTTTAGATTTAGGGTTTGATTTAGGATATATGATTTGGGTTTAGATTTAGGGTTTGAATTTAGGGTATAGAATTTAAGTTTAGATTTAGAATTTAGATTCATGATTTAGAGTTTAGAGTTTAGTTGACGGCATTAATATCGTTGAAATTTACGTTATTTTTTTTATTTCAGCTATTAATTTTTTTTATTTAATAGTTTATGTGACAGTTTGATTGATCATAAAGGAATGAAATGAATTTAAAGGTTCATCCGCTGAGATGAATTTAAAGATTTTTTCCTTGAGATACCATACCAAATTTGGATTCAATTTGGTCATATGCTTAACTCGTGTTTGTTAAAGTTAGAGTGAAATCTAGTGAGACAAATTAAAAGCTGTTCCCATGATTCTTTTCATGAGACACTCTAAAGTTTTTGGATTTGTCATTTTTTTTCTCCTTTTGGTTGTCTTCTTTAGGAGGAGACTTGGAAGGAACGTAAGAAAAGTAGGGGTGGGCATTTTATCCGTTAAATTTGATTCGATTCGTTATTCGTTTCGATTCGATCCGAAAAATCCGAATATCCGCAAGTCTTCGAGGCAAAGCAAATACTAAAATTCAATATCCGTTAAAAACGAAGCAAATCACAAATACTAAAATTTTTAAAGGCAAATATTCGATCCGCTCCGGTTTTTATACAAATAAATGAATATCTACAATTAAGTATGTATAAATTTTACTTCAACATATATTTGTGTTATTTATAAAATATATAATGTATTAAGTTAAAGAAAGAATATAAAATCTTTCTAGAAACTATAATTTTCTAAAATTATATGTTTTATGAAAAAATTATTTTATTATAAAAAAGTATGGAACATATTATTCCACTAATTTTCCATTTTGGTTTAATATTATGTAAGAATATTAAAAAAAACAAAAACATGTATAATTTTGTTAGATTTACGTGTATAAAACATGGTGTATGAGATATCCGTAAATATTCACAAATATTTAAAAAAGTTCGGAATATCCGTAAAACCGAATATACATATTTCTCCGAAGCAAAGCAAATCGGAAATTCAGATATTCGTAAGATACGAAGCAAATCGCAAATACCAAAAAATATGGTACTATCCGATCCGTGCCCACCCCTAAAGAAAAGAGAGGCAAAGTCACGAGCCACACACACACATAAGAAAGGTTCTTCGTATTAGAAATAGCTAGCTTATCCAAAAATTCAATAAGACATTAACTAATATATAAAGGATTAGGGTTTACATCCAAACTTTTACGGCTAAAGTTTTATAGCCACAGCTGAACTATTCATCACCTATATAATTTTAAATATTTAAATAAGATATTAAAACATAAACAAAACATCAGTGGAACTTCCTTTGATCTAGCGATTTGACTAAAGGTCATTAATGCTTCTACACATAGAGATCGTAAAAAGTATTGTCGAACATGTATCCAATAGGGTGGTTCAGTTGATACTGTCAGGTGGAGATCCTTATAAAGCATGTACAATTGTTGGACGTAGAATCTACTATAATATTTTTCAAAGTTTGTAATAGCATAATTATCCAACGTTAGAAAATACATTAAATTTTGAAAATAAAAACACCTACGTTATTTGATCTTAAAAACTATAAAATTTTATACGTTAATATTTAACTAGTTTAGTTTAGTGCATATTCGATTTTATCCCGCATGTAACAACTTGTATGATATTAAATAAAAATAAAATTTAGATTGAGTTTTAGAAATGTTTAGATTGATTTTTTACAAACCCTTTAACAAAAAAAAGATTGATTTTTTAGAAATGTTTTCAAGCTAGTTGCGACGAGAAAGTATAATGAAAATCTTCTTTCTTTGAATCGGTGTGGGCATCCATTATTGATACACTCCCCATAATTAGTATATTTTAGGGGTGTTCAATCCGGATATCGGTTCGGTTTTTGGTTTTGGTATTTGGTTACTAAAATATAACTACCATTCTAAATCCATATTTACATCGGTTCGGTTCGGTTTATATACCGTCGGTTTTAGGTTTTGTTAGGTTTTAAACCAAAACATAACTATTTAGTTTGAGATCATATTATATGAATTTTAGAGTCATGTTATCAACATATTTATTTTATTAAATTCAAATAAATGAATTAAAAAGTAAAACACGCTTCTACCATCATATAAAATAATCAAATTTGGAATTAGAATCAAAGCTCAAAATTTGAAAGTAAAAATAAGAAACAAAACGAAGCACGAAAGAAAAGTTTTTCACTCTTCCATATTTATTGTTCATCAAATTCATGCTTCTTGATTGAACACGAAAATTTGTTCGTTTATCGATAAGAAAAAAATTGTGAAGAATTTTCACTAATTATTATCCATCAAATTTATAACCTCCAATTCAATTTAGTCAATGCTAAAATAAAGCAAAAAACTAAAAAGGAAGACTAAGAAAATAAGAAGCCACAATCGATGTATTGTTATTTAATTATAGTTCAAGTGTTTTACAAATTAGAGTTTCTTTATTACTATAAAAATATGGTAATTTTATTAACAAAATTAACTTATATAACAAACATATTTTCATGTGTCGTTATAAAATAGATACATATTTACATGTTTCTACTTTTGATCGGTTTTGTTCGGTTTATTCGGTTTAATCGGTTATAAACCAAACCATATCCAAATCCTACGGTTTTTATAAAATCACATCCATTCGGTTTATATGGTATATACCAAAACAAACCATATTATCTATTTCAGTTCGGTTCGATGCGGTTCGGTTTTACCGTATTGAACAGCCCTAGTATATTTGGTTAACGAGTCTCAGATTAGTGACAAAGTAAATTACTCCGCTATGCATTTTACATAATTTTAGAAATCCTACAAAAACATTTAGCAGGGTTATTGGTTCTAGTATTTTAATGGATTTACAAAAAATTTAGATTTAGAAATCTTTGCTAAATCCATGATTTTAAAATAAAAAGAAATGGATTTAAGAATAATTTATATGGATTTCAAAATCAAAACAGGTGAATTGTTATAAATCAATCAAATAGATTTATCATTACGAGGAAAATGCTTGGATCTGGAGAAATTTTTAGAACAAGTTTTATTTAGTTAGTGTTGGAACGTGACAAGATGACACTTACGTAGAAGAGAGTAAATGCTCAAAACTTTGAAATATAAATTAAAACAGACAATTCAATGAAAAGTTGTAAAATTATATAAGAAAAATCAATTACCATTACATAATGTCTGATAAGTAAACGCATAAATTAATCATACAAAATGCTAATATGAGAAGAATGATCTAAGCCCAACAACCAATTAAAAGAGAAGGAGAAGAAATAACATGTCGGGGATTGAAAAGTACTTTTGACCAATTGCTATTGACTTTATGTTTAAACCAAATAAGATGAAGATTTATTTGGTACCAAAAAAGAAAATGATGAACAAGATCGAGATATTGAACAAACATACAAAATATAAAACTTGTCAAATGTAAAAAAGGAAAACTCAAAAAACAATATTACAAATCCAAGTCAAAATAACAAGGTAGAACTCAATATTTGTTCCTTTGTATTTTTACATTAAAAGCATTTATAAATCCACTCAAATCCAATTTTAAATCAAATCCAATTTTAAATCAAATCCTTAAATAAATCTATACTATTGAATAACACTTGATTTTAAAATCTATTTTAAAATCAAAGAACCAATAACAGTAGATTTGAATATGCATTTAAAATCATAGAACCAATAATAGTAGATTTGGTTTGGATTTTCAAATCCACTAAAATACATAAACCAATAACACCTCCTTAGGCTTATTGCATGCCACATATCTACGTACAAACTTCTTCGTCACGTGACTCAAAAAAGGGCGAGAAAAGTAAAATATAAATAATACATGGAATCTGATCGTAGAGAAAAAAAAAGACATTACAAGGGCCATGCCGATATCGTATCACAGACTTCACGTGCATCTTGAGAAGGATCTGACAAGAATGCTTTGGACAAAACTGATCTTGCTTCGAGCAATTCTTCTCATATGCATTCAGTAGGACAGTATCAAGTCTTCACTCGCCATGACTCATGCGTGATGCCAACAGTTTTGCACGAGCAAACTTCTCCTACACAAACAATGTCACGAGCAGTGGCGGGTCTAGAAAACTTTTTAACCGGAAGCACAATATTATAAATATAATATTCAATTTAAATATATAATTAATACTAATTATAATAATATATATTGGTCAAATAATAACCATATTTCTATTTTAATGATTATATTATATTTTTGTCAATCATCTTTTTTTTGTTTTTGAAACTGATCATCTTTTATCCATAAAAATACTTAGATTGTTCAAAAAAAATATAATGCACACTAGTATAAAAATAAGTTAAGCTATGAAATAGTTTAAAAGAAAAGGGAAAAGTGTTATATATAAGATGCATAGACAAATAAGCCTTCTTTAAAAAAAAGATCTTGAGAGAAAAAAATGCAAAAGACAAAACAGGTTTCGTGTAAAGATATTTCGGTAGCCATAGTCTGGGAAACCTACATAAGATGAAATGGCGAAAAATAAAGGTTAATATTAATATATAAATAAAAAATGAAGAATAAAAAATTAAGCATGGACAATCGAACCCCTTACCTCGAGTTAAAAAAAGGGCACAATGATTACAACTCACCTAGCTGACCAACTATGAAATATTATACACACAAATTCTATATAATCTTGGGGGCTCGTGACCCGTATCCATCAACGTGGGTCCGTCCCTGGTAACGAGTACAATGACCTCGTTTAAGTTCTGATTGGCAATCTAATAGCCCGTTGTCCCAAAAAAAAAGAAACTGCTCCGATTAATAGTAGTCATGAAGTGAGAAGCTGAATAAAAGTAACTTAAATTGAGCAGCAAGTGTCTTACTTTTGTCTTTCTCAGAAACTGATTCTGCTGACTGATGTGGTGGGAATCTTGGAGGATAAAGATGATCAGGAAGCTTCAGTGGCGGATCTAGCAAGATTTTTAATTGGGGGCACAACACTTACACTAACACAAATCCATTTGAACTGGGGGCACTTTTCATGTTTATTCACTAAATTAGGAACAATTTAACAAAACTAACATATTTATTTAAGGCAAATTAAAAAACAGTCGGAGGCACGTGACCCCGTTGCCGTTTACCTACGTCCGCCCCTGGGAAGCTTGGTGAAGGAGATTGATATAAAAGGAGTGAAGAAAATGATCAGATGATTCCAAAGGTTAAGTGCTGTCTAAGGTCTGTTGCTAAAAGAATCAGACAGCAAGTATTATTGATGGAAGAAGACAACATTCTCTGCTTCAAGAGATTATTTCTAATGAAGGGGCATGAACTGATGACTGAATGAAATTTTTGCTTTAATAGGTGAATAATAATCAAGAAAGATATAGTTCAGGTTCTTGTCCAAATGCTAGTATGATTAAGATGTCAAATCTGTAACTCATGAAAGTTGCCTATCATGCTCTTATCTCTTTTGCTTACTACTTTTACCGTTTCTACTTGTCAAACCTATTGTCGGTTCAGCTAAGGGTGGCGCTTGATCTTTCTTGCCATAACCTGTCCAAGTTAACAGGTATTGATAGATAGATAGATACATTCTTGCTGAGACTAATACATCCAATAATTTTTTTTTGGTTAGATCCGCCATGCTTTGGTAATTTTAAGTGTCCAAATAATATGTTTCATCCAGTACAAACAAAACATAGAAACCAGCGCAATCGTCGAATGATATTGCCTATGTTTGTTGTCACCTTTGGTACGTATCATACTTGCCAAACCTTTGGTACGTATCATACTTGCCAAACAGATAAGCATAGAAGTTTTTTTTTTGAGGGAGATAATCTTTTAAAAAACTTATTATGCAACGAAAAGAGTTATTTAATTTAATGGAAACATAATAGATGGAGTCATGGAGACATGGAGAACTAACATATCTATATTATTAAAGTTGAAGTACACAATGGAGATGTTTGGAAACAAGAATAGTATTCTTAATGAAATGTGTTTGGAACCAGGTTTTACTACCCACTTATTCCAAATTTCGTGGGCCATTTAAAGGAGTACATTTCGTGGCCCATTTTAAAATCTACAATTAAATTCTGCTCAAAACATAATCCAAAAATTATATAAAATATATCCTAATTTGTCCGAGTAAAACATATGAGATTATATAAAACATAATCCAAAAATTATACTAATTTGTCCGAGTAGGTTATATGAGATTGATCTTATATAAAAATACGAGAAAAACATTGATAGCAAACACATAGTACAACCAAACACATCCAAATAGTAGAAACTGAAAATAATAGATAAATAGCATGTAAACATCTTCCCCTTTTTACATGCATTCACCCATAATACAACTCCAAGACTCTCCCTCTTAATTATACTGATTCATAGCAAACTCCACAAATTCCTTAAGCTGTTTGTAGTAGTAGCATTCCTCGCATATGTGATTGGAGATGTTCTTGCCATTGCAGTTTGTCAAGCACTCAAGGTTTACCATAGCTATATAGTAGCCAGGATTCATGATGCCACAGATTGTGCTTAGTGTGTTCATTACTCGTGCCTTGCAATGATCGGAGACTGATAGATTTGTCTTCCATTGTAGTTTATCCAAATGCTTTTTACCTTTATAAAAACGTTCTAATGCAAGCATTAACAAACCATATAAATACGTACCATCTCTATAGCCCCCATCAGATGCTTGACGTAGATGAAAGAAGCCTTTGGTTGTGTCTTTCTCGACAAAATAATGGATGATTCCCTCAATATAGTGTCCCTCGAGGTTACCATACTTTAAGCATGATTCCCTAAGTCTTTTGTGCTTGGTGAGAAATTCCATAGGTTGCGCAACAAAATAGGCCAGAGATAGGTTTCGGAAATAGATGTTGGGATCGGAATTGTTGTGGTTGTCGTTTGATGAATCACTCGAGGGGTTGTTGTTGTAATTGTTAACTGACATTTCTTCTCCCATATTCACTTAGTATTGCTTGTAATTTGGCGGTGAGTTTTATTTGGAAGTAAAGCATATGAGTTGGGATGTTTATGGCCGATGTTTATAAAGAGGGTTGTGGAAAACACTTGATGTGATAGTACATTATCATCAAGGACACATGCATGCTTCTTGATGCCACATGTGTTTATTTGGTGTTGTCATTTGCATGCTTCTTGATGTCACAAACATAGGTCAGCCTTTGCTACTTTTAACTTATATAGCATCGATTTGAAGTCCACGATTATATGGTAAAGGCTGTTATTCGAATAGTGAAAATACTGCACAAAAGTTTTTGTAATTTCAAGATAGCTAGGTCAGTGTTCATTCATGTAGAGAGGTTTCTGTATAACCAAATTATAGGTCAGTGTTTGTCTCATGGAAACCAAAGAAAATTTGACAAAAGTAAAATTTCTAATTATAATCATTTTTACATATCCATGCAAACGGACGTGAGACCATAGTGTATTTTTTTAAAAATATTTTATGAAAGTTTATAGGTTATCTATGTCATTGGAGTAACTTATCGTGAGACCATAGAGTATAACCAAAGTATGATTTATAAAAGTATTATTTAAGCATTAACAATGGTGGAAGATTTTAGAAACTAAGATGTATAAAAAAGAGAAAGTAAACAAAAAAAATATATTGTTGCATTTACAATCTTAGATGATTTGTGGTAGTATTATTAAAATTTTATTATACCAAGTATGATTTATAGTAGTATTATTTAAGGAAAGTCAATTTCGTGGCCCATTTTAAAATCTACGATTAAATTCTGCTCAAAACATCTCTCCAAATCTCTTTTAAATCTTCCAAATATCCTTAATTAGTTACCTAAAATAGCGCCGGACAAAAATATAACAATAATGATAATACAATCCAAAAATTATATAAAATATATCCTATCCTATAATTTCTCGGCAAGTTATGTATATAAAATTTTCAAAAGATTTCAATTACTAATTTGTCCTAATTAGTTAATTCTAACCTTTATTCCCACGTTATCTTCTTCTCCAAGGTACATATCTTTTTGCACAAGAATATCTTCACCCTCGCCATATCCGTCTGATGCCTTCATAATTAGTTACCATAATCTGTGCGCACATATAAAACAATATTTAGATATACTCACATAATATTTACAAAAGATATGAATTAGTTAAAATATTTAAAGCAGAGAATATACGCACAAAATCTAACCACGCCATAACTCTTATTGACCTAAATTATTCATTCATCTATATATAAGAAACCTAAGACGTCTTAAACATCCACACACATCTCAAAAACCAAACATGTCTGCCGCAAGAAAAATGGTTCTTATCAATGATCTTAAGCCTTTTAAAGATGAATGGCAGATCTGTGTCAAGCTTCTTCATTCATGGAAATCAAAGACTGATTACGGTGGTGAAGCTTTTGAGTGCATCTTCGTAGACAAAACGGTAAGAGCATAATGTTAACAATTTAATGTTTTGCGATGGCATCTTATATTGAATCTAATACTGCGTTTATGCAGGGTCAAAAAATCCATGCTTCATGCAAAAGAAGTTTGATGTTTCGTGTTCAACGTGATACACAAAAAGGAGAATGGAGAGAGGTTGAAAACTTTAAGATATCAGGTGCTGGAGGTCAATATAGACCATCAAAATTTCAGTACAAAATGACTATCATTGGCGATACTGTGATAAGACCTACTGATTATCGTAATGATAATCACTTCCTCTCGCTAGCAAGTTACAAGGACATAAGTAGCGGAGTGTGCAAACCGTTTTTTCTAATTGGTATGTACACAAAACTATTCTACCGTCACTGTCTATTTAGTTTGTAACACTTTATGGTTATTTGAATTTATTCCTTTACTTAAACAGATGTTATGGGCCAAGTTGTCGATCTTGGAGGAGTAGCTGTGTGTCAATTACAAAGTGGGGAGAACAGGAAGAGAGTTCAGTTTCGTTTGCGTGATACAAGGTATCTTTATTTTTATTTCCTTTCTCTATAAGTTTTTTCACAAGATTTAAAATTTATAGGTTTTTACTCTTTATCAAATATAGTGGGGATGAATTGGCATGTTGCTTATGGGGGACATACGCTGAGCAAATTGAAACTCATGTGGAAGAATCAAAAGATGAAACTATTATATGCTTGATCCGATTTGCCAAAATCAAGGAATTCAGAGGTATACAGGTGTCTTGAACTCTGAAGTTGAACTGATTTATATCTGTAGATCTTAATGAATCGTTTTTATTACTTGCGAGATTATATAGGTGAAGTGCAGATCACCAACGCTTTTGATGGTTCAGTTTTGATGCTTAACCCAACCATGGAAGAAGCTATTGACTTTAGACAGAAGTAAGTTTATTTACATTGATCTCATTACAATTCTGATACTAAAAGTTACTACATTGATTCTCAGGATGTTGCAAGATGATCTTCCTTTGGCTCTTTTGGGTAAAAGTGACGAAAAAAGGTTATCAAAAAGGAAGCAGTTGATAATTGGAATGATGTTGACATTAGAAGTATTTCTGAGATATGTCTTGCTGTTGAGGTAACTTAATAAAGTATTGAATATTTTCTCAACAGTTAGTCTAAAAATGTTAGCTCTATACTTACATAAACTTTTCTGTATAACCATTAAGGCTGAGCCCTGCAAAATCGTCTGTACTATTGAAGCTATAGACACGGATTGGGGTTGGTTCTATTTTGGGTGTAAGAGGCACAACGTACGTACGACTAGGGTTGGTCGGAATAGCAGTCGTAAGATGGTTGATACTGATAAGCCACTATTCTATTGTGATGTGTGTCGTGCAAACACATCTAATGTCCTACCAAAGTAATCACAGATCTTTTGCTTTAATCAAGATATTATTTTATCTTATTGTGTATTACTATTCTATTTGTTTTGAATATTTCTAAGTTTTATTTACACAGATTGTTACATATCCTAAACCTGCAGGTATAAGCTTCATGTGTTTGTGAAAGATGACACTGGGTCATGCCACTTAATGTTACTTGATAGTGTGGCTAAAACTATTATTGGTGATGAAGCTAAAGAACTTTGGGATGGTTCTTATGCTGAGGTAACTATTTTGATGTCCTAATAAAAATAATGATAGTTTATTGTTTAAGAGATTTATATTAAGTTTTTTTTTTAATATACAGATTGAAGATCCAGAGGTTATTCCTATTTCAATCAGAAACTTGGTTGGAAAATCGTTTTGTTTTGGTATTTCCATCAAAAGTGATAATGTAACCAATGGATTAGATACCTTTAAGGTCTCTGAGGTATGGTCTGGAGATCACATTCATAGAATAGAATCACTCTCTGAACCAGTATCACAGATTGAGACCAATTCATCCACCCTTTCAACCAGCGAGGTCTGGAGTTATTTTTTTAATTTACTAATATTTGTATATGCATCATCTGATCCTAATATTTTGTTTTATTATTAGGTTTTGTGCCTTGATCAGAACAAAGAGATTTCGTCAGATGTTTCAACCCCTTTCTCCAATGTGCTTTTATTTAATATTCTATCAAGTAACAATGTGCTTTTATTTAATATTTTTTACCATATTTCTTATTTCAAGTATATACATTAATTCACAAGAAACCAGATATTCATCATTATTCAATCAATACTAAAGCCATATAGTACTATCTAAGTCAATGGTTCAATCTTATTTCTAAATCTACCTGATACTACATTCCTTTCATCTAAGTTAAGATTGGAGTTACTAACCTTGAGTTCTCGAGACTTGCTTTTGCTAATAGTGGGAGCGAAAATTCTTTCTTCACAGCTTCTGTCATTATAAACATCGATCAAGCATATGTAAATAAGGAAAACAACTTCAATCGGTTAAAATTGCTTAATCTTTTAAACTAAATTAAACTCGGATCAAAAAGCTAACCTTGATCATAGAAGAGACTGCAGAAGTAAATATCCAACTGTTTTCTTATACCTTCTTCCAGAGATATATTTATCCAAACTCGGTGATTCACGGTAAATATCCAGAGTACATATTCGATTGAATCATGTGAAATAGGGTTCGGTGAAGAGGAAAAAATATCGGAGAATGAGAAAATAGTCGAAGGAGAGAAGTCGTTTATTGCTATTCTGTTTTTTTCCCGGAAAAAAATTATTGGGCTGCCATTATTAATATTAAAACCTGTTATGGGCCATGTTTAATATTAAAATAATTGGGCTACCATTGTTAATATTAAAACCCGTTATGGGCTAGGTTTATTCATATTACAAATAAATAAAATTGGATTATATTAAATTTTTAATTCAAAAATAAACATATTGTTAAAAAATATATTTATACTAAAACATTTTCAAATGACCATTAAAAATATAAATATATATAAGAACAATACAGTAGAAAGGTCAATTTCTAAAACAAAATTTAAATATAGTTTTATATTTCACATTAACTTTGTAAAAATATAGATATATGTTTTTAATTATATTATAGTACGTATACATTGACCTTAATTATATGATCACACACATGTTATATATAATAATGTCATGAAAAACATAAAAACAAAAAAATAATAGTGACATGTAAAACATAAAAATATATAATAATGACAATCAATAAATTGTATTTCAGTTAATATTTTTAAAAACAAAATTCAAAACCCGCGCTTTTAAGCGCGGGTCAAGATCTAGTTTAGTTTTAAAAAGAAACACATCTTTGTGGAAAATCTGCAACCCCATCAACGTCGCTCTCTGATAATTCCTCTAGCCCTCATGTCATCAAACCTCGCATTCATACGTTTCTCTTAATCATCGAACCAAGCACACGTTTCTCTTGTTCAGCGAGCCTAGCAAATTGTTTTTCCTGCTGCACGTATATATAAGCTAGGACTGGTAATGTACCTATCGAGACTAGGTTCACAACACCCCAGCCAGAGAAACCCACCCTCTTGAATAAACTCGCTACTGCACCTGCCATAACTGGATCTGCTGGATATCTTATACACTATTAAAAGGGGGATATGAAGCTCCCACAGCGCTTCCCGGTTTTAATAAAATCGACCAATAGGATTAGAGAATTAATACACGTCAGATGGGTTGTGTGTACAATGGGCTTCGTCATTTTGTGTTCTCACAATGGGCTTCGTCGTTTTGATGTTTTATGGCCCGTTAGGCCCGGTATTCTGATCTACCGTATGTTCTCTTCTTGCCAGTTGCGTGCCCTAATCTCGCGTTTCGATGGGGGACTTCTCCCCTTCCTTCTCTTCGTTCCCCTCTCCGTTGAAACGGACATTGAATTCTCCCCACTCCGATTGCTCTTTAATCATGGAGTTAATGGTTTCTCTTCGCGTTCTCCATCTGATTTCTATGGATCTTTTCGGTTTGCTTCTTCTGAAATCATGTATAAATATCTCTGTGGGTTTTCTCATTTTCCACCAAAAATTTTTTTTATCATCTCGAGTTATCCTTGCTATGTCGTTATCTGAGTCAAAGAAGACGAGCGGCGAGGCTGTGGTCTCCTCAGGTCTGGTCAGATCCGTCGATCCAACCGGTGATTCTTCCGGCGATGTTAGGCCCAATATATCCGCCTCGACGAAGACTAGCGGAGAAGCTGTGGTCTCCTCCGGTTTGGTCAAATCCGTCGTTCAAACCGATGTCTCCTTCGGCGATGGTACTTCGCAGAGATCGGAAGGTGTAGCGGTGGCCCCCTCTACTCCGGTGAAATCAATTGGCAGGAATCGTGCTTTGTCCGGCATCAGTATCGGCGGTAGGGGCAAGGCGCATGTCTCTCCCGGCAGAAAAGGCAAAGCTATTGCCTCTGACAAAGCTGTGGAGGTGATTGCTTTCAAAGACGTGACACCTGGGCTTCATGAAGGCGAGCTACAGTTCAGGCTTATCCACTTTTGGGAGGCTTGGAATTCTTTGACGAAGGTCCTCATCGGCGTCGAGATGCTTCTGATCGATAAAGAGGTATAAATATATGGCTTAGATTTGTTTATCAACAGAGAATTCTTATTCTTTTTGGTGCTTTGAGTTGCTTTTGCGTGTTGATATGAGAATATTATATTTTTTTTTTTCAGGGATTATTAGATTATTTTGAGATGTCTTTGATAATCGATTTAGAATTTCAGATTAATTTTATATGTTGATTGAATTATATCGCTTTAACATTTCAGATTAATTTTTATGCTTTGGGTTTCTTTTGTGTGTTGATATGAGAATATTATATTTTGTTTTCAGATATTATTGGATTAAGATTTTGAGATGTCTCTAATAATCGATTTAGAATTTCAGATTAATTTTATATGTTGATTGAATTATATCGCTTTAATTTCAGATTAATTTTATATGTTGATTGAATTATATCTGAGTTGTTATTATAACCATAATGTGAATTTTTTGTTGTTTGTTTCGGGGTAATTATCTCTGTTGTTTTTTGTTCACCAAAGGTTCTAACTTTTTAATTGATTCTTATTTTGCATCAGGGAACTGTAATTCAGGGCTTTATCCCATTTGGGAAGATTAGGACTTATGTGCCTCATATGAAGGCTGGTGGTACTTATCGACTCCACAACTTTTTTGGATCCACCAGCAAGACTAATTACCGTGTAGCTGACCCAAATGTCACGATTACCTTCTCATGGAACTCTGTTCTCTGAACTGGTGGACAGTTCGATTTGTTTCCTCGAGGATCGGTTCCGGATTCATAGGTTCGAAGAATTTGATGCTGCTTGCGATATGAAGGGTGATCTCTATGGTAAGTTCTCATCGTCTTTGTATCCCAGCAATGTTTGTATTGTAGAATATTTATTCTCTGGTCATTCTTTTTTTAGTGGAAGTGTATGAGATCTAATCAGTGTGTTGATTGTTTGACTTGCAGATTATATTGGTCACATTAAACTTGTGAATGG
The DNA here is from genome assembly GCA_016432835.1 of Brassica nigra. Lineage (NCBI taxonomy): Eukaryota > Viridiplantae > Streptophyta > Magnoliopsida > Brassicales > Brassicaceae > Brassica > Brassica nigra. The sequence continues at coordinate 7,578,347 of CM028246.1, read as the reverse complement.
GGAGGTTCCCAGTGGAAGTCTTCTGCTCGATGAGGCCAAGATTGCTGCATCCCGCCGTGTTGATATCCATGTCCAGACACATGAGTAAGATATATTTGTCTTAACAACTGTCCAAAATGATGTATCTAACCACCAGAGTATGTGTTGTTGCAGTGATCCCGTTCTGAAGCTATGCCTCTGGGATCAGGCTGCTTCTGAGTTCTGGAAGAAGTTTAAAGCATCTGGAGGCACTGCCCGTGTAATCTTGGTCACAACCCTAAACCCAAAACGTTACGGAGGTATGTACTACTGACTTCGGATAATTGTTTTAAGATGTTATATATTGTTGGTATCATATATGTCTGTTTAGATATTAGTATGTGTTTGGATTGTGATGCATGGTGTTTAGAGATAGTGGAATAACTGGTATTTCTATGATTTTAAATTAAGCCAAGCAATTGAGTGTCTGAGAACGTTATATTATTGACATAGACTTATTATATTAGATTCATTATATCATAATTCCTTAAGTGATATGATGTTGGTTCTGATATGTGCAGTCTTATCCCTATCATCTATGACTCCTTCGAGAGTGTTCTTGGATAGTGATGTCCAAGAAACCCGGAGCTACCTTAGCTGGTAAGTATTACGGTTTGATGAATTGTGATACTACTGTGAATACTCCACTGATTTGATGGCTTGCTTGACATTTATTCAGGTTGAGCTCGAACCTAGAGGTTGCCAACCGAGTTAGGGCAGATGTGGTCGTCAAGCCTGAAGAAGCGACATTGGGGGAACTCCTCTCATATATGAAGAAGACATCCGCTAAGGTTTTATATCCACAGTCTCTAATAGATTCTATATGACAATCTAAGTTTTATATTGAAATTTTAGAAATGCTTTTTATAGGTTGCTTGGTTTGAGTGCACAGCAACTATTGATGATGTTGTGCATGGGTCTAAGTGGTATTATATAGGGTGTGGTGAGTGCCATACTAAGGCAACTAAGGGGCCTACAACCCTCATGTGTAAGAAGTGTGGGAAGAGTGAGATTGTTGGTGTGGCACAGTAAGTGGTCTATATATATATTTAGGAATTCGTTTAATAAAATAAGGATTAATATTTCTGTGTTGCAGATACCTGTCGAAGCTGTCTGTTTATGATCACAAAGATCAGGCCTTTTTTGTCTTGCTTGGGAGTGCTGGTGAGGAGTTGTTTGGAAAGAAGGCGGCTGAGTTGGTTGATGGCTATTATGAGGTATTAAAAACTGCATGTTTTAAGATTTAGAAAAAAACTTATAATATTCTCAAATTTGTTTTCTGATAATTTCTTTATATATTGTAGGCCAATGATGGTGTAGGAGATGATGACATTGTTCCAGTGCCTCAAGTTATGCTTGACACCATAGGACAGACAAGGAAGTTTATTGTGAAGATATCAACTCATAATTTAGAAGGCAAGACTCAGACCTTAACTGTGACCAAAGTGCTCCCACCTGAAGATCCAGCACCTGAAGGCATATTAGGAGAGGCTGCTGATGAGGAAAACGGTGTTGAGAGTGAGGATCATGCAGATGACTCGGTTAAAAGAGCCACTGATGTGATTGAGTCTGAGATTGCCAAGCGTGCGAAATGTGGTTGATGATGTCTTATACTGGTTTCGTTTTGATTTTAGACTATGCTTTGTTTCCGTTTTTTCTTTTTTTGATTTGGTCGTTGCATCATTATGACAACTTTGGTTATGATTTCTTTTGCTAATAATATCTATTGAATAAACTTATTCCATGTTATATAGTTTGATTGAATTTGCTATTAGCTTATTTCTTTGGTTTCCGTATAATCTCTTAGGTGGTTCATTGTTTTTTTGGCGGGTAATAGACTGAACTACTAGAATCTTCTATTTTCTTCCTCTATTACTTGGTCTTTGATGTTTTGGATTTTCAATAAAATAGTTATTGTTTTATATGTCTATATTTTCCTTTTTATAAATAGTTTTTTCGAAAAAATGTCGCATATACTTATCAAAACCATGGACTAATATAGAAGAACCCTTTCTTATTTTCTAAAAAAATTATAATGGGCAAAAATAAATGATTTAATTCACTCGATTAGCTAATAGGTGAATTTTATAAAAACATCTTTCTCTGATCGTAATTACCTAATAAAAAGTTATACATCTAAGTATTTTAGAAATAAACACGCGACATAACTTCTGTGATTAGTTATTAATACGAAACGAATATTCATGCTTACACTTTAGGCAATTTACCAATACTTTACGTATAATTCTAAAACGGAAAATAGAAATAAAAATGCTCAGATCTTCATATAATAATTGGTTAATAAAATATACGTACCATTATTAGTTACCGGAAATAAACATAACTCTACATCAAATAAGGAATGTCATATGATTGTCTAGCAAGCAATAATAGTCTCTGAATACTTCATTGTTCGGTGAAAAAAATAATCACATCAAAATACATGTTATTCATCTCCCCTGTCGGCCATCTTCGATATACAGTCTTCGTGTATTGCCGGAATGGACTCCACCACCTCTGATCAACACATGGAACACGCAGGTAAACGTGATATATTCCATCACTTTACTGGATTATATATGAGAAATATATTATATAATTTGTTTAATAGTTGGTTAATATATATCCCTGGTCGGGTTTCTTATACAACGATTTAAATACTTTGTTTTGGATAAACTTTCGATCACATTGTATTTTAGATCTGTGAATAACTGAAATGTAACGAACCAACCAAATGGATCCAAACAACTTATTAGATTTGCGATTGTTTCAGTTGAGGTGTTCTATATTCATTACAAATAATAACTAATATTGGTATCCTTGATAATATTCAAGAAACAAAAAAAAAATGTATTTATATTTGATAACCAAAATTTATCATATAGCATTCATCCTAATTCTATATTAATTGATAAGTTATTAGTAATATATCAGATAATTAGATTATTAAATTTTAACAAACATAAACTATTAGACGAAAGGGAAATTGTCTCAATAAAATAAATGTATTTATTTTTGATAACCAAAATTCACCATATAGCATTCATCCTAATTCTATATTAATTGATAAGTTATTAGTAGTATATTAAAGAATTAGATTTTGAGAATATATTAGATTAAAATTTATATAAACTATTATTAGAATACAGATTAAAATATTAGAACAGTTATCAAAAAAAAAAATCCATTTACTATTAATTTAATTTTTATACATAGTGCAATAGATATGGATTAGTCTATAATTTAATACTCTAGATAAAAATAGATATGAATTACTAAATAACTAATTCAACTAATATATATCAGACTGGATCATCGGTCAGTTACAGATGTAACTCTAAAAAGTAGAAGGTCAGAACAATTCATACTTGGATATGAAACATTTAAATAGTTAGAAACATATATATACACGTACACACGTTAAAGTATTATGCATAATTCTTTACAGACTAATTATCACTAAGGATACATGTATTTGTCTATATGAATAACATGAATCGATTTATCCAAGATAATAATATTTTTTTTTTTCTGTATGAGATTTGTAGGTACTTAGTCCAGTTAAATTTGTGTATATGGATTTTGGATGTGCTGATTAGTTGGATGTTCTATGGATTTTGATATTTTGGATTAGTATAAAGTATATATTACATAAAAATGTAAAGATGTGTTAGTTTTTAACGAACGCCCATTGAAATACGGACCTGGGCATAGTTAGTATAGTGAGAAATCTGATTATTTTTATTAGTATTTATAGTTTCTTTCTATATTTTAAAATTAATCTGCCTTAAAATTAATTAATCTCATGGTTTACAGTGGCGTCCAATGTGGTTTGCATTCCACAAAGAATATATCAACTTCAAGAAGGGATATCAAGGCGCCCTATAACAGTATGTATAAGGAATATTTGGGACATAAAAAACCATGGGATGGACAATGCCGAGACCTATACCGGCTTCCTTTGCTATGACCATCATGTAAGTCCTCAGTAACATCATTAACCTATACTTATGTATTTTCTAATTCGGTTTAGTTTTAAAAAACCAAATCAGCTCTAACTTTCATGGTTCGACTTAAAAAATGTTTACAACCAGGGGCATCTATTGGAAGGTCGGCTCACCGGAAATCTTTGGTCAGCTAACCCAAAATATCTAACCGAAGGAGATGTATACGAGATTTCGGGATTTTACGTCTTGCACAATCCACGGCAACGAAAACTCACCCAGCTCCCATATTATATTCAGATTGACCAAAATACAATAGTGTCGAATGTTACGGGTATAGGTCCAATCTTTCCAGTTCACAACTTATCCCCTCAGAGTTATGAAAGTCTTATGCGCTTAGCTACTACACCCACTTATCTACCAGGTAAATCACTCAGATTGATTTCCTACAAAAAACATTGATTTGTTATATAAATCAAAACAATTAGCAGATGTCGTTGGACAAATACGATTGATGCAAAACTTAGATCCATTCCATCCAAAAGATAATACAGAGCTAACCGTCGGTCTTTTGCTAGACAGGTAATACTAATGCTATAGAATTAAACATAATCACAAAAATCTTGATACATAAAACTCTGTTCAGGTCAACAATGGTTAAGCTAAAGCTGTGGGATAAACAGGCAGCGGATTTTAGCGTACTCCAGAGCAAGAAGAACATGAAATTTAAAGTGGTCATTATCACAAGTATAATTCCTAAGATTTTTGAAGGTAATTCATTTAATTCTAAAAAAGAGTTAGATGAATCAAGAATTTTTAAAAAATAATTTATTGTGTTTTGCAGGCAAACTGCGTCTCAATTCATCTCCAGCAACAATGTTCTATTTCAACAAGTCAATCGACTACATCAAACATTTCAAAGGTCGGATAAGAAATAAGAAGAAAGCATGAAAGGAGCAGAAACTTCATTTTATTTTATACCGCTGAAGAGTACTCAATAGAAACAAATATGTCCAGACATTGTTTGGGTTATTTTTTTCATTCTCGCACAGCTTCGTATTTTTTTAAAAAAAACATGATTTACAAGATAGAATACTTTGATTTATGCATGAAATACATTGATGATTTTTTCCAACTTCATATGCCGATTGTTCAATATCAATATTTTAAACTGTTTTATACAAAAACTTTTTCCTTCATATTATTTTAAAGTACTTGGTGGATATTGACCACAACTTCACTATTTGCATGTACACTCTATTATTTTCAATCTTTTTTTCTTTAAAATGTTGTATATATGTCGTCTACCAATTGAATTGGATTATTTTGCTACTCTATGTTTCTGGTATATATGTAGATGTTCTCTTTCTTACCACGTAGTTTTTGTTACTGTAGTTTAAGTTTGCACTAATAGTTCGGATTATATTAATTCTAAACTTAGTTTTCTTATTTTAAAATACTTTATATAGTATATTGTCACATAGAAATGTAAAAGAAAAAAAGGCTATGTGGAGCTTTTAACAAAATTAAAGGAAATTGGTCGAAAATGACATTTATCCGCTTATAGGGTTCGAAGCCGGGTCCATAGGAGTAAACGTGGACTACTCCACCATTGTGACAGAGACGAGTTTTGCAAATTCTATCAAAGGTAATTAATATAAATCAGCGTAGTAAAGCCATGAGTAGTTATTATATATAAATATGTATAAGTGCTTCTTCTTCCTCAGGGAGGGAAACTCGAGAGTCCCCTTATTCTATCTCTCTTCTGTTCTCTCACAAAATCACATCAGCCATGAGTAATCATCTCGGAGAGTCTAATCGCTTCCGTCCACGAGCTCCATTAATATCCTTTCAGGATCGTCTCCACACCAGCCGTCTGATGTATTCTCATACCCTCCCATCCATCGGAGGTATTAATCGCCGTCATTACAACGATGAAGCTGCTGCCGGGTATAATTATCTATGTTCTAGAGGATTTGTAGTTCAAGCTTCGCTAGATCCTAATGACCCTCTCTTAGCCGATGCGTTTAGGGTTATAGATAGAATAGGTTGGACTTATACGGTGTTGCATGTTCAGCCGTTCAATCCTAGGGTGGTTAGAGAATTTATCTCTAATAAAATCTTTGATGCTGAGGGTTCTCTAATCCGTGGTCACGTTTACCATTTCGAACCATCGGTGATAAACCGCCTCATGATGACACCTTCTGTCGAGGACTCATTCCAGTGGGAGGTTGTTGTTCTGAATCAGGCTATCGCCCACCTCACTAGAGGGCAGTGCTTCTGCTGGACCGGATTTAGTCTTGCTGCTCTGGTCAGACCATACCAAACTCTATACCGAGTATGTGAGCTTAATTGGCTTCCGGGTCCGGCCACAGATTCTATGATCCAGGACCGGCTCCGCCTCCTATACGCTGTTGCTACTCGAAAGAGGATTGACTTTGGACGACTTGTGTATGATCAAGTGATTGAGATGGCTCGCCGATCGGATTGGTGCACAGACCTCATCTTCCCAAACCTTATTTATCAGCTCTTGATGTTGCAGAAAGAGGTTCCTTTGCTACCAGGAGATGAAGGACTTATCGGAGGAGGAGTTCGTATCTATGGAACAGGAGGAGATTAAGTGGACCGAGTAGGTGAAAGAGCTGTTTAGTGTATCAGCCGATAAATATTGGGTAAGTATCGTAACGTTTTAACTAATGTGACTAAGCACTTTTTTTTTTTTGGTAAGTCTGTTTTTTGTATGAATTTTCCCTACAAGAATGTATTTTCAATGACAACTATGGATTATGAGTGATGTTATTGTGTAAAGGATGATAATTTTGGTATCATGATATCGGTTATAAAGTTTTTCCCAAGATTATGTTTGAAAGTTATGCAGTTAAATGCTCTGTCCAATTTTAGAAATAGATACATAATTTTAAATGTTCAAATCTGCATATCTAACTTTATTAGGCAACAAATTACGTTACAAATGTGAGCTACCATATATATAAATTTGATACACTAAATAAGGGATGTCGTATAATAGTCTTACAAGCATTAATTCCATCGACTATAAAATTACTATGGGAAAACAAATCAACACAAATCGAAACACATATTACTCTGTCGTTAAAAAAAAAGAAACACCTGTTGCTCTCTCATAACTGTCTGCGAAAGACAGGCTTGGTGTATAGCCGTAATGGACTCCGCCTCATCTGATCAACACGTAGAAAAAGCAGGTATACACGTGATCCCTTCATATTTTATTGGATCATATATGAGAAATATGTAATATTTGTTGTTTAGCATTCGGTTGATCAACCCAATTTATCAAAATAGACGCGTGAGCTATGCGATTATGTTAGTTAAGGTGATTTATGTTCACTAACATCAACACAAATCAGAGAGCTCTGTTTTTTATTAAGGATTTACAAATAATCACTTTTTTATAGTGATAAAATTAAAACATATTTCATATTTGATAACCAAAACTTCCCCCATATACTATTCATACTTATTGTTATCTACTTGATAGTTTATTAGTAATATCTAAAAGAATTAATACATATTGTTGTAGCAATCCATAAAACTATTAATCAAAGAGTAATTATTTAGAAATAATTTATAAAACAACATTTGTAATACAATTATTATGATCTATTTCTATACATATTATAGTTACAAGTATACTTTATCGGCAGTGTTTAAATTGGGTTGGTAAATAATGAGGAATGCTATAATTATTTTAATAGTTATGGATTTGTCAGTATTTTAAAATATTTTCCGGAACAACAGTTATGAATTTTCCAAATATCTAATTCAATTGATACATATCAGACTGGATATTCCATCATTTATGATTTCATTAATTATAATATCTTTCATGAGGAAATCATCTAAATAAATGTTATAAATAAAAAAAATCTCTAGATACATTTTTAAAACATATCTTCCCTTTGATAAAACTTAGTACCATAATAGTTGGTATTTAGATTTAGTTATCTCCATGTACTGCATAAAGATGACAACAGATTTATAATTAGTAAAATTCAGTTAAAAAAAACTAAAAGATTAATAAATATGCATCTCACATTATTGAAATCAGGAGAATAAAAACTTAGCTTCTGCATTTAGATTTTAAGACGGAACCAGTTACTTCGGATAGCCCATTGTCCTAAATACAAATGTTTTGTAAACAATAACATAGTTTCCCTTTAGGCTATAAACGTTCCAATTCTAAATAAAGGAAGCTTCTAACTCGACCTAATTTAAAAAAGTAAACAAGCACATATAGACATTGATTTAGCACATTATAATAAATGAAAATATTTACAAATTTCAAATCTTTAGATTTACTCCAAGTGATCGTCATTATTGTGGAATAATATTTTAGATATATTGTAACTTCATGTCCAAGTCACACAATATTTTGGCAGATATTTTATATTGCAATACCCGGAAGAACAAAATATTTAAAAAGACATTGTTGAACATAAGAACATTATAACTCCTTAGGATGTTATTATTCCTAAAACTTTGTAGTAGCAATTATCAAAGCAAAGTCTAGCTGTATGACTCTTACATATGTTGTCGGACCAAATTATTAGTTGGCTAAGATTTGAAATGCAGGATCATCGTCCGGGATAACACAAAAAAGAAAACGTGGACGGCCGATTGGATCATGTTCAAAATCGAAAGGTGATTCTTTATTCTAACATATAAGTTAATTCAAAACAATAATGTTGTATTGAACATTGCTCTAATTATGAATAATTATCAGTTCGTCAAATAAACGATCGACCAGCGTTCAAGCCGACATTTTATGACTGTGAGTTTCCATTATTTCTGATAACATACATTTGCCAATATTTGTTTATTAAACTAAATGGGTTCCAAAATTAATCAAACAGGTGGCTGCGAGAAGTGCGACTCATATAGTACGGAACTTAATCAAATACTTTATATATCATACATTATAACCTCTGATACTAATTATTTTCAAATATATTAGTCAAACAGAAAAATGCTCGCAACATGAGACGGGCCGTGTTGCTATCAAAACGGGCTTCAGCACTCTCACAAGGTAAACATCATAACTAACCTGGTCTATCAAGGTTAAATATATTTATAGTTGTGATTATAATTTTTTACACATAAATTCAGATACTCCATCAAGACCACTTGGCTTCAGACGTACTGGGAGAAAAAAGAAAGGTACATACTATATATGTTTGCCCACTAAATAGGATAAATATAAATATATGCGATATCAACACATTCAAACGTCTATCATCTAATAATGTATATAATCCAAGTTTAAGTGGTTTTAAGTTTTTGGTTTAGAGATGTTCTTATTTGCATTTTATTATTTAAATATATGATTAAACTGAAACACTAAAATTTCCCCCTTTTATTGTATATATAAAATTGTTATTTTATATAATATATTAAAATTACGTTTATTATAATATATAGGTCTCATCAGAAAATGTTTAATGATAATAAGATTTTTATATATGTAAATATAATAAATATATGTTAATATATACAAATCAATTTTCTTATAGATATAAATCGATATATATAAGAAACTAAAAATAAATAAATTAAGGGGACCCTAATTTATTTTAAAATTAAAAGGATATTATTGTCTTACTATTTATAAGATTTGTGTCATAATTGGTCCGCTATTCGAGGCAGCGAAATGTTGTTCTACTGCTGTATTACTTAACAAAATCAGTCTCCATTAATTAATTAATGGTTGATATATTTATATTTTACTAATTATATATATTATTAGCCATAATAAAATATTTGAGATCTTATGTATATATATATTAATTGTGATTTTTCTTATTGGCTGTTTTTATTACGTTTATTAATATATATGGTGAATAAAATTTATATCGCATATAGCTCCAATACATTTTTACATACAATACTAATCGGGTTCAACAAAAGATGTTAAGTGATTTATAGGTTTTAGCTAAAACGCACTTGATTGCATTTTATTATTTACATATATGATTAAACTGAAATAATAAAGTTTCCCCTTTACTGAATATAAAAATTGTTATTTTTATATAATATATTAATATTACGTTTAATATACTATTTAGATTTCATCAAGAAATGTTTAATGATAATATAATATTTATATATAAATAAATATATTAATTGTTATTTTTCTTATTAAATGTTTTATTACGTTTATTAGTATTCCTGTTGAATAAAATTTATATCAAATAGCTTAAAACATTTTTACATACAATAATAATCTGTTTCAGCCACAAATGTTGAATGATAAATATATATATATATATATATAAATATATTAAATATATGCTGATATATACAAATCAATTTTCTTATGAATATAAATCTATATATAAAAATTACAAATAAATAAATTATGGTACCCTATTTTATTCTAGAATTAAAAGGATAATTTTATTGTATATATAAAATTGTTATTTTATATAATATATTAACATTACGTTTAATATAATATATAGGTTTCATCAGAAAATGTTTAATGATAATAAGATTTTTATATATATGTAAATATAATAAATATATGTTAATATATACAAATCAATTTTCTTATAGATATAAATCTATATATAAGAAACTAAAAATAAATAAATTAAGGGACCCTAATTTATTTTAAAATTAAAAGGATATTATTGTCTTACTATTTATAAGATTTGTGTCAAAATTTGATCACGCTTTATTCGAGGTAGCCGAAATGTTGTTCTACTGCTGTATTACTTAACAAAAATCAGTCTCCACTAATTAATTAATGGTTGATATATCTATATTTTACCAATTATATATATTATTAGCCATAATAAAATATTTGAGATCTTATGTATATATATATTAATTGTGATTTTTCTTAATGGCTGTTTTTTGTTACATTTGTTAATATATATGGTGAATAACATTTATATCGCATATAGCTCCAATACATTTTTACATACAATACTAATCGGTTTCAACAAAAAATGTTAAGTGATTTATAGGTTTTAGTTAGAAACGTACTTGATTGCATTTTATTATTTACATATATGATTAAACTGAGATAATAAAGTTTCCCCCTTTTACTGAATATATAAAATTGTTATTTTTATATAATATATTAATATTACGTTTAATATACTATTTAGGTTTCATCAAAAAATGTTTAATGATAGTATAATATTTATATATAAATAAATATATTAATTGTTATTTTCTTATTAAATATTTTATTACGTTTATTAGTATTCTGTTGAATAAAATTTATATCGAGATAGCTTTAAAACATTTTTACATACAATAATATTCTGTTTCAGCCAAAATGTTGAATGATAAATATATATATATATATATATGTAAATATATTAAATATATGCTAATATATACAAATCAATTTCCTTATGAATATAAATCTATATATAAAAATTACAAATAAATAAATTATGGTACCCTTTTTATTATAGAATTAAAAGGATATTTTATTGTATATATAAAATTGTTATTTTATATAATATATTAAAATTACGTTTAATATAATATATAGGTTTCATCAGAAAATGTTTAATGATAATAAGATTTTTATATATATGTAAATATAATAAATATATGTTAATATATATACAAATCAATTTTCTTATAGATATAAATCTATATATAAGAAACTAAAAATAAATAAATTAAGGGGACCCTAATTTATTTTAAAATTAAAAGGATATTATTGTCTTACTGTTTATAAGATTTGTGTCAAAATTTGATCACGCTCTATTCGAGGCAGCCGAAATGTTGTTCTACTGCTGTATTACTTACAAAAATCAGTCTCCATTAATTAATTAATGGTTGATATATTTATATTTTACCAATTATATATATTATTAGCCATAATAAAATATTTGAGATCTTATGTATATATATATAAATTGTGATTTTTCTTAGTGGCTGTTTTTTGTTACATTTATTAATATATATGGTGAATAAAATTTATATCGCATATAGCTCCGATACATTTTACATACAATACTAATCGGTTTCAACAAAAATGTTAAGTGATTTATAGGTTTTAGTTAGAAACGTACTTGATTGCATTTTATTATTTACATATATGATTAAACTGAGATAATAAAGTTTCCCCCTTTTACTGAATATATAAAATTGTTATTTTTAAATAATATATTAATATTACGTTTAGTATACTATTTAGGTTTCATCAAAAATGTTTAATGATAGTATAATATTATATATAAATAAATATACTAATTGTTATTTTTCTTATTAAATGTTTTATTACGTTTATTAGTATTCCTGTTGAATAAAATTTGTATCAAAATAGCTTAAAACATTTTTACATACAATAATAATCTGTTTCAGCCAAAATGTTGAATGATAAATATATATATATATATATATGTAAATATATTAAATATATGCTAATATATACAAATCAATTTTCTTATGAATATAAATCTATATATAAAAATTACAAATAAATAAATTATGGTACCCTATTTTATTATAGAATTAAAAAGGATATTTTTATCTTATTACTTATAAGATTTGTGTCAAAATTTGATCATGCTCTACTCGAGGCAGTCGAAATGTTGTTATACTGCTGTATTACTTAACGAGAATCCGTCTCCATTAATTAATTAATGGTTGATATATATATATATATATATATTATCAATTAGATATATGATTAGCCAAAATAAAATATTTAAGATCTTATGTATATATATTAATTGTTATTTTTCTTACTAGCTGTTTTATTATGTTTATTGATATATATGGTGAATAAAATTTATATCGCATATAGCTCCAAGAAATATTAAGTGATTTATAGGTTTACTTAAAAACGTTCTTAATTGCATTTAATTATTTAAATATATTATTAAACTGAAATAATAAATTTTCCCCTTTTACTGAATATATAAAATTGTTATTATTATATAATATATTAATATTACGTTTAATATAATATATATGTTTCAAAAGAAAATGTTTAATAATAATAAATTATTTATATATAGATAAATATATTATTTGTTATTTTTCTTATTAAATGTTTTATTAGTTTATTAATATCTCTGGTGAATAAAATTTATATCGCATGTAGCTTCACAATATTTCCATACAATACTAATCGGTTTTCACCCAAAATGTTGGATGATAAATATATATAAATATAAATAATTATACATATAAATTTCTAATAAATACATTAGAAGGTAGATATTTTATTAAAATAAAAATAATAAAAACTATCATCCTACGCATTAAACAATATGTGACACAAGTTAACCTGTTCTATTCGACACAGGCGAAATTTAGATATTTTACTAATTTGGCTAATTTATCGACTACTAATTAATACAGTTCGTGCTGTATTTCTTACCGAGAGTTAGACTCCGTATAATCCTTTATTATAGACATGTGCTATGATAACAATGTCAGCACACAATTTATACAGATAAAGACTCTACATCTAAAGCCGAAGATAATCCAATCGTAGCATGCTCGAAATGTGGTGCGCTAATGTGGACTTTGGAGAGCACTGGAACAGACTCAAGAACCGGTGAACCAACCTTCACGATTTGCTGTAACCATGGCCAGATAAAGCTTCCACCGATGAAACAGCCTCCATCTCTGTTAGAAGAACTGCTTCGGTCTAGGTCATTTCGGGATACTATCAGAGTCTATAATTCTGTACTGGCTTTCACGTCAGTTGGAATGAAAATGGATTATAGTGTCGTGCATGCACCTGGTCCATACACTATACGGATCCAGGGTCAGACCCACCATAGAATTGGCTCCCTTATACCACAGCAGGGCTGTCTCCCGGAATATCTCCAGCTATATATATTTGATACGGGCAACGAAGTCAAAAACCGGTTAAGTGCGATGGGTCAAACCTCGGGTGAAGGTAATCTTAATGAGACAACCTTACAGCGACTGATCGAGATGGTTGACGAGAACAATTGTCTGGCTAAGATATTTCGACGGGCACGTGATCACTACGAAAAAGGGGAAGAGTTCGTTGTTAGGTTGCTCCCAGATAAAGGGAAAGGGAGAGAGTACGATCTTCCGAACACAAGTGAAGTTGCAGGCCTTATTGTAGGGGATATGTCATCGACAATCGGATTACGAGATATAGTGGTCCAGTTCCAATCTGACACTTTGCAGCAGTTACGTGACGATCACCCCCTGTACATGAGTCTACAATACCCTCTTTTGTTTCCATATGGTGAGTATGGCTTTCACCCAGAGATCCCACTAACTCTTGAGATAGGCACCTCGAAAACAAGACAATTCCTGACCGTTCGCCAATACTACTCTTCATTGATCCAGACACGTCTTGACCAAGGGATGACATTGATTAAAGGAGGGCGTCTCTTTCATCAGTTTATTGTTGACGTTTATACAGCGATTGAGGAAGATCGTTTAAGATGGGTGAGGAATAATCAAGATGTCTTGAGAGCCGAGCTATACAGTAATGTTCTAGACGCTGTGAGCAGAGGTGACACAGATGCTAAAATGGTTGGCCAGAGGTATATATTGCCGCCGAGTTTTACTGGTGGACCCCCGATACTTATTTGAGAATTATTATGACGCAATGGCAATTTGTAGAGACTTCGGCAATCCAGATTTGTTTGTCACGATGACGGCCAACCCTAATTGGGTCGAGATTAAAGAGCATCTTATGAGATATGGTGGAGACTCACCCAATGATAGACCAGACATTGAATGTCGAGTCTTCAAAATGAAGTTGGATCAACTACTCACAGATTTCAAAAAGGGAACTTTCTTCAAGCCGTATACGGCCGCACTCCACAGGATAGAGTTTCAGAAAAGGGGTCTTCCTCATGCTCATATATTACTGTGGTTTGGAAACTGTTCCAGGACACCAAGTGCAGACGAAATTGATGAGATAATCTCGGCTGAGCTCCCAGACAAAGATGAAGATCCAGAGGCTTATAATTTAGTCACAAAACACATGATCCATGGTCCATGTGGTACACTTAATCCGAGGTCACCCTGTATGGAAAATAATGTGTGCACAAAAAAATATCCTCGGCCGTATAACAAAACCACATCGGTTGACAAGTCGGGCTATGTGTTATACCGTCGGCGTCAGAATGAAAAAGCAAGTGTGGTAAAAAATGGATCAATCCTGGACAACACCTCTGTTGTTCCCCATAACATCAAGCTTCTAAAGAAGTACAATGCTCATATTAATGTCGAGTGGTGTAATCGAACAAGTGCGGTGAAGTATTTATTCAAATACATAACCAAAGGTGTTGACAGAGCATCAGCTGTTATTGAGAAAGGAAATACTGCAACTACTTCTGAAACACCGACCTCGGATGGATCAAATGAGAGAGTCATCAATCAACGAAATGAGATCCAAGACTACGTTGATGCTCGATATTTGTCAGCTTGTGAGTCTATGTGGCGGACATACGCATTCCACATACACAAAAGAAAACCATCAGTTGAGAAGCTGATCATTCACCTAGAAGGCGAACATAACATCTCAATCAAAGAAACTGATAATCTTGGCCGTGTAATCCGTAAGCCGGGAATCGAGAAAACAATGTTCACTGAGTGGATGGTTCTATGCAGAAGGTCAGAGTTTGCGAGAACCTTAACGTATGTGCAAATTCCAGAATATTTTGTGTGGAACAACAGTACTAAAGTCTGGACTGAACGTAAGAAAGGTAAAGCCATTGGCAGAATCGTAACTGTTCATCCATCATCAGGTGATCGTTACTTTCTAAGGATCCTCATAAATAAAATCAAGGGTCCTCGAAGCTATGACGAGCTCAAAACTTACAACAATGTGAAATACCCTGATTTCAAGTCAGTTTGCTACGCACGGGGCTATTTGGACAATGATGTTGAGTGGCACGAGACAATGTCAGAAGGCATTAGATGGGCTACCCCATATCAACTTCGCGATATGTTTGTCACGTTCTTGACGAACTGCTTTGTAACAAGTCCTAAACATTTATGGGAGCACTCTTGGAAATCAATGAGCGATGATATACTACACAAGAGGCAGAGAATCATGGGTCATGCAAATCTGGAGCTAGATGATGAGACTCTTGAGCAGTTCACGCTAATCGAAGTAGAAAAATTGATGCGAATGCATGACCGAACATTAGCCGATATTAAAGATATGCCGAAGATTAAACCTGTTCTGCTGAGAGAGCTGGGAAACAATATGTGGAACCGTGAACTGGATTACGATGTCGCCGAGGAAACTCTAAAACATGACAGGCAATTTAAACAGCTCAATGCTGACCAGCGTGCAATCTATGAATCAGTCTTAGAATCTGTTGATAAGAAAGAAGGAAAACTATTCTTTGTGCATGGTGCAGGCGGTACAGGTAAAACATTCGTTTACCAAACCATAATATCGAGAATGCGATCCAGAAAACAAATTGTCCTGCCGGTAGCCTCTTCTGGAATAGCCGCATTGCTCCTACCTAATGGTAGAACAGCACATTCTCGCTTCAACATCCCTTTAAAGCTATCTGAGGATAAGCTGTGCAACATCAAACCCGATACAATGCTGGCTGAGCTAATTGAGAAAACGGATCTGATAATTTGGGATGAAGCACCTATGACACATAAGCATGCTTTTGAGGCCCTAGACAAATCATTGAGAGATATAATGTCTAGGAAGGACACAACCGCGAAAGATCTGACTTTTGGCGGCAAGACAGTACTGTTAGGCGGAGATTTTCGGCAAATACTTCCTGTAATCCCACGAGGCAGTAGAGCTGATACTGTCATAGCTTCAATAAGTCACTCATACTTATGGCATAGCTGCCACAAGTTCTCCTTGAAAATGAATATGAGACTGAATCATGAGGAAAAGGAGTTTTCGGATTGGCTCTTACAAGTCGGCGAAGGACGTTTAGAATCAGGATCGGGAGATCAGTACGAGGACCACCACGAACAGATGATAGCTGTCGACAGCTCATTAATTCGACAAAGTGGTGTGGATCCATTGAAAGAGGTTATCAATGCGGCATACGGAGAAGTTAACACCGAGACAGTCTCCAAGAGCTACTACACGGATAGAGCTATACTCACACCACGAAATGAGACCGTGGATGAGATAAATGCTTACACCATCTCACATACGGACGGGGTTTCAAGAGATTATTTCAGTTTTGATAGCTTTGAGATTTCGGAGACTCAATCAGATCAAAATGTTACACTATACCCAGTAGAGTACCTTAATTCCTTGGAGTTTTCAGGTCTGCCTTCACATAAACTCACTCTAAAAGTTGGCGCCCCAGTTATGCTGTTACGAAACATAAATCAGAGAAAGGGATTGTGCAACGGTACCCGTATGATCTTAACCCACATAGGCGAGCGTTTGCTGAAGGCAGAAATTGTAACTGGATCGCTTATTGGAAAAGAGATCTTGATTCCAAGAATTGTTCTTTTGCATGAAGAAACAAATCTACCGTTTACCTTGCGCCGACGACAATTTCCTATCAGATTGTGCTACGCAATGACAATCAACAAAAGCCAAGGTCAGAGCTTAAAAGAGGTCATTTTATATCTGCCTAAACCCGTGTTCTCACATGGTCAACTTTATGTCGCTCTATCACGAGTCACAAGCAAAGCGGGATTAACAATCATTAAAGGCAAAGATTCCCATGAGCTCATGGTTAAGAATGTTGTTTTCAAAGAAATTTTCAAAGGCATTCTTCCACACAGAGGTGCTTACAATTAAATTTTAAACATTCCATATACACCATTCATAAAATTTCTTTTCATATATTAAAATTCCCGACAGATTTACAAAGCTCAACGCCACATCGATAGGAAGCTACGTATTCTTAATGAAGACATCAATGGTTCTTATGCATCTACGCCGATCAGGTACCTTAGTATATAACTAATCCCTATATCGTATAAAATTAAATTTAAGTTACCTGAACTAATCTTTACCTTCCACAGGTTATTTATTTCGAATGATATCATCGCAGCATCTCTTGATCAGACACTTTATTCTTTTACATACATTCTATGATACTTGGATTTTTTTTTTGGACAAATGATACTTAGATCTATTGTATTTGTTTTAAGACAATTTCGTGTTCATCAGAGATTTATTTTTGAGAAAGTTATATTACAATCATAACAAATAAAAACATCAAATATCATAAGTGAGACTTTAATAAACACTTATCCGCGCGTAGCGCGGAGATTGGTTCTAGTGGATCTTGTAAAGTTAGAAAATAAGAGTATTATTGGGTTGTATTATAGTGCTGTGTTTTAATAAGTTATACAGCGCTGTATATATATATACAGGATTTAAACCTATCTCAACTAGAAGTAAAAGTTATCTAAATCGTAGATTATATATCTAAATCAACTAATCCTTACTAGAATATGATTTATAAAATATTCGTCCGTTTAGGTTTAACAAAATTCACATTATTCAGTTTATATTAATAGTCAGCATGTTTTTTTTTTTGAAAAAGGTCTTTAATAGTTAGCATGTTATATATTTTATTTCTAAGTTATCTCTAAAACATAAGCACAGTCAATCCCTAAATCGGATGATAATATAGTTTCTCATATATAAGATAAATCTCGACGATTTGAAAAGTATTTCAAATGAATAAGAAGATATATTTCCTTAGATATTTATTCAGGATACTTTTATGAAATCTTCCCTTAGAAATATGTATAATACCATCGACTTTGGTCATTTTGTTTCCTTTATTATAACATTGATACTTTGAAGGAAAATATATTCATTAACTAACTATGTCAATAAACATTAATAATTTAGCCTCACCTTGCGCTGGAAGTTAGCATTTACTTCAAAATTATTGAAAATGAGGATTATAGAATTTAGATATGTTTCACTTATATTACATTAAGAAAGTCCCCATTTCACAAGTTTAGCTAATTTAATGTATTAACTAATATATTTCTATTCCAATCACATAATATTTTGTTAACTTTTATGGTGACTCGGTATTTATATCAAAAGAATTTGTTGGGTTAACGGATCTTAGCTGGTTTACCCATACAATATGATTGTACTGGTTATCATAAGAAAATCGGAGGCGCTTGTTATTTAAACAAACAAATGAACCAAAATATAAGTAAGTCGAATTCACTTTTGGCATCTGAACTAGTGTAGCAAATTTTATATCAAAACATATAATTTAAACAAATGCAAGAATGCCATCATGTAACATGTATGCTACATGTATGTTATATCCTAAGTTTAGTAGAATTTAAGAAAAGAAAAAATTTGATAAAACTATATTCATTATACATGAACAAACAAATATTAGTTACAAAAGTTTGCTGAGCATCGATTTTTTGATCATTTTATCATACAAGTGTCCCTTTACTTACCGTAACCACTACACGATCCAATTGATCACCATGTGCATAACCGTTAAAAACCATGTCACTGGAATTTCTGTTTTAATTTACCAGTTAAAATCGTAACATGAATTGTATTTCTGTTTAGATTTGATTCTTCCTCTCTCTTAATTTTCTCCTCCTTCTCTCTACTATTGGCCTTCTTCTTGATTTCTCCGCTTAACAGCTTCGTGGCTTCCTCAGCACCGAGCTGATATCTTCCTCTCTGTTATGTTTATTGCTTTGCCTATTTCGATCATAGCGGTGTTTTCAGTTGATTGTGGGCAGTAGTTCTTTGAAATCTCTTTTCCGGATCGACTTTCAGTCTGATTCTGATGGGTTTCTCCTTTAACTGCGTCTGGTGGGGACGGATCTTCTCGATCGTCGTTGTGGCTTGTCCATTTACTCCGCCTCCCACTTTCTTTACTGATCGGTTGGTCTCAGATTTTGCATGCAAGTCACGATCTTCGTC
This sequence comes from Brassica nigra, assembly GCA_016432835.1. Lineage (NCBI taxonomy): Eukaryota > Viridiplantae > Streptophyta > Magnoliopsida > Brassicales > Brassicaceae > Brassica > Brassica nigra. The sequence continues at coordinate 7,558,508 of CM028246.1, read as the reverse complement.
TTGGTGTTCTCCGTCTGGATTCTAGCCTCTTGTTGTCCTTGTTGTTCCATTTGGATCCGTTCTGGTTTGATCCTTTTCTAGTCTCATTCTTGTGATTAGATCTGTCCGGATTTGGATCGACTCGCTCCTTGTCTTTTACCCTGAGGTTTGATCGATATCTCGCTCTCATATGTAGCTTCTTCTTGGCGTTCCTTGTCACTTCTTGTCGACGTCGCCTTTGGCCGTGATTGCCGTTATCGAAGCTCTCTGCTCTATAATCAGCATGTGCTATAAGTATTCACTATAGGAGGAGTCACTCATCTTAGATGTGGGTGACTTTCTATCAAAGGTTCTCAACGGTTCGTTGCTTGGAATTCAATTCGTCCACCTTCATGTAAGCTTTGTGCCTTTCTATTAGTTTCAAATCCGCTTGTTTGTCTTAGGTGTTGTTGTAGTAAGTATCCCTTGTTAGGGCTTTATCTCTGGGAAAACTTTTGTTTTCTCCTGCAATGTTTCCAGAGTCATTTCGTTGTACTGCCGGCTATGTGTCTCAAACATGTATTCCACCCTTGTATTTTCCTACAAATGAATGATCTTTCAGTGTTAAAAAAAAAAATTGTATTTCTGTTTTTATTATGACGGTCAAAGTCTGAACTGAAAATGGATCTTAAAATCGTAACATGAATCAAATACAACGTAATGTTATTTAGTTTAATATATGCGACCAAAGTAATGCTAGAGAATATATTGTTAGACTATGGTCTATCTAAGGTGCTCTAGAATTCTTTTAAATAGCATTTTGAAGGCATACACAACTGCCATATAGGATGAGTTTTTTTTTTAATTTTTACAAAATTAAGGTTACAATTTTTTAAAAGATCCTCTAATAATATATAAGGGATATTTGCATATAAGACATATTATTTCACAAGAATTTACGGAAATACCTTTTACGCAGTCAAATTTTTATTTTGTTATCATTTTTCAAAAAAAAAAAAGTTTTATCTTGTTATCATTTTTAGAGTGCTTTATTGATCACTCTCTCCGTTTTATATTAAGTATCGTTGTAGAATAAATTTTCTTTGCAAAATAAATATCGTCTTAAGGTTTCTTTGAAAAATTTATTAACTTTATATATTATATGGCTTTTTCTATTTTTTCAGTTTATTTTTCAATTAACTATAATATGGTTATGTGTATAAATAATGCTGTTTTTGTTTTAAAAAATCTATTATTATAAAATAGACTTTGCTCTCTCCTGAAGTATGCCAGCTAGGACGCCAGCGCAACAATTCATTCATTCTCGGCGCGACACGTGGCAGACTCAGCGAGTTTCAATTGAAGGTGTGGGCTGCTGCGTTTTTGCTTATATTTTAGTGGGCCTTATGTTTTGTATACTCCCCGTGTTTCAACCCTAATACAGGCGAGACCAAGGTTTCATGTTCTTCTTCCACAATTCAACGAAGAGTCTTCTCTTTGATGTCTGATACAGCTTTGCCGTTTTGTCTTCTCTTCAGATAAACCAACAAAATATTTCTCCTAATTGATTCATTCCCTTTACCATGCTCCTTAACTCCATCACCCCTCTTCGATTCTTCTGCAAGGCAGTGTCTCTGCTCCTATAAAAGGTTAGTCTTTCTTTCCGCTTCTTTTGTTTTCAATAATGGTGGATGGTGAACTCTGGTATAGAGTGATGATTCGATACAAAGAGTGTAGGTTGTTTTCTTCTCGATCTGTCTCTCACATCTTATTTACACATTTCAAGGTTTAGAATTGAAAACTTTAAACTGATCAACCAAATTAACAACAACAAAAAATTTGCAGGTTTGTTTGGTTGTAATTTGTTTAATCTGCATTAGAAGTTTTCGGAAACGTTATTTATATTTTATACTGCAGATTTCACGACATCATCACACGAGATCTTGGACTGAGATGGAAAATTTTGAGCTTTGATATGCTTTAAGTTTTAGATCTTTCAGCCTCATTTCATGTTCATATGTCTGATTTCTTGGAAATTTGACTGAGTGGAATATGCAGTCTTCCGCAAAGGATCGTGAATATGACTAAAAGAGACATGGATGTTCATGATCGAAACAACGATCATTTCTTTTCTTTCTCTAAATATGTCTCTTCTCTTTTGAATTAATCCACTTCATCCACCCATGTAATTTTCTTCTTCTTCTTTTTAAGTTACTTTTTTTTTCTCTATTAATAGTTTTGTTTTCTTTTTCTTAGGCTGAAGCAGCTAATGAGGCCACAGATCCTTTGCAAACGGGTAAGAAAATAATTGAGTTACGCACTGTTCTGAGATGCTTTTGTGTTCCATATTATTTTAATCTAATAGAGCATGCGGCTTTGTAACATGCAATACAGAGAGCGTAGGTACAAAGCTTTTGGAGACTTTGGTTTAGTATGGTTAAGATAGACCTTGGACAGGAGTATATTTTCTCGGTCCTAACTCCATTTGGGCTCTTTCCTTTAGTATTTCAACAGCAGCTCTGTGAATGGCATCTTTATATGGGTAACAAATCGCCTCTGTTGACTTAGATTAGGGTCCTTCACTAATCTACCAGTGATGATCACTTGGTTATAGTTACAACTCCTCATAAATATCATACTGTGACCCCTACTCTATAATTGTCTAATAACTTATGCTGAATTTTATTGTAGTTCATACATGTTCTGGAACTTGGAATGATCTTTCTTTGTGCAGATGACATGAGTACGATCATTGCTGTGAAATTAAGGAAAAAGCTTGGTTGTAGGATGTGCGAAAAGTTTCAGTTGACGGGAATGAAAGGTAATGCAGCTTTCTATTGCTCTATCTGAATGTGACCTTTTCGTTACTATAAACACATTTCCGCTTACTCTTTTAAAGGTATTTATTAGAGTGAACTTCCTTTGTCGATGTCCTTTTTTGGTGGCGTTTACGTTTATGTTTTTCCAAGCCTTCATATTTCCAGAACAACAGTCACAATAATAATAATAACTCTTCAATGTGCAGTAACGACGCAACAGCAAGAGAATAATTTGTTCAAGACAGAGAACATAACCAGCAGTATCTATGATCCGAGTGAGGCTAGCATTGGATGGAGTATCGTAATGGGAAGTATGGCAGATCAATTTTTTTATTTCAGGTTACTATCTGATAAAGAGGGGCACGAGAAGTGATTCGGTGGGTGGTTAAAACCAAACATGCGATGGCAGTTAAAGTTCGATCTGATGGGTTTTGCTGGGTTGTAAGTGAAACAAAGCTGTCTTGGTTGTTGATAGTACTATAGCTCTCTATTAGTTGATCGGATGTGTGTAACTATCTATGATCAGGCAGGAACATATGTATATAACTTGATATATTTTGGTGATAAATTTCGATGAATAATAAACGATTGAATGGAATGTTCTCAAACTAGGATGCAGATGAGTACCTCACGACCACTGACCGTATTCACCTAAACCCGTATAATATTAGATGCATAGGTATACATCAGAACAGAGTTTGATAGTGGACAAACAATTATTCTTTCAATTCTTCGGCCAGATCAATATACAACAATCACACAGAAATGTATTATATTGAAAATAAAATGAATCGACCTCTCACATCCCTGTTAAATTAATATTTTAATGATCAGCCCCTTTGCATCTGCACATTCTACTCAAGCACCGTTTAGTTTTGTGGAACCTACTCTGATTCATGGATAACAAAACACCTAGAAGAGTTCCATGTTCTGGTTCCAGTGAGTCGGGTAGTAACCAAGAGAAAAGCATGGGCGCTGACTTAGACACGCCAAACGTTCGCGATGCCCGAGAGTCTCGAGTTCCGGTTCATCTGGCTTTTCTTTATTTTTAACATAGAAATTGTTGATGAGTTCATCACTATTAATAACATTACTGAACATACATTTCCAATCAGGTTATCATCCAGACAATGACCCGCGATCATCTAGACAAGCCCGAATGCTCATTCGATCTTCAAAGTCATCACAATCAACCTCAGTAGGTTAGTGAATATCATATGGTATCAGAAGTAATTTTTTCTCGACATAAATCTATTATAATAGCTCAAGATCTGTTTATTCCTTAGCTAACAAGCATCCTACGAAGAAACGCAAAATGGGAAGACCAATAATTAATAAAAATTCAAATAGTATAAACTTTCCAGTAAACTATAATTGTTATTAAAAGTACAATGCACCTATTAAATTCAAAATCTAAATAATTAGTTAGTTTTATATGGTATATGTTTTACTATAAATGATATATATAAATAAATATATATATATATAATGCAAATATATCTTCGATGTCTTTGTAATCATTTGTATTATGTTATAAATATTTAAACGTCAATAATAAATTAATGGGAATTTAGCAGTTTCTAAATTTTAGTGTAGAGCCACCCCGAGTAAAAAATACATATCTAATTATCAAGATAGCTGAGTTTATTTAGACTTCTAAAAATAAAAACAAATACAGAATTAAACTTATATTTATATTTTAAGTTAATAAAAATTTATACTAAATATTTACTCTAACTATTTCAATTATTTTCGAATTAACATCCCCATAGGGCGAACCTAGTATAAAACTAAAGTTTTTTAATCTGTGTGAACAAATTAAAACGACACATGAATGGAGTATTATATCACTTTAAAATGGTTAGCTAATTTCTTATTAGGTTATACTGTTTCTCGGAACTTAATATCAAGCCGATTTTCTTACAACACATAAATTCACATCACACTACTCTGATCCAGTCACTGGTTTAGATAACTAAGCCGATGCTACATTCAATAAATTTTGAAATCAAACCATATTTTCTTAAAAATACAGAAATAAGATTTAAGGAGTAAATACTTTGGATATCAGGTATTATCCGATCCAAAATAATATCTATAAGTATTGAATTTTAATTAAACACATAATTTTATATAAAGTAATTTAGACATCCGGTCAGAAATTATATATATATATACGTTGATTTCACACTTAGATTTTAGTGATTTTGTGCAAACTCCTTTGTTAAAATCTAAAAACTTAGTTCTTAAGAAAACCTATAAATTTATAAATATTTAGTGAATTTCTAATGTTAAATTTAAATCGATAAATTTTAATTAGATTTTAATTATATACAAAATTTATATCAGTTAAAATAGACAAACTAATACTTCCTCTGTATTTGAAACTTAAAAGAATGATGTTTTGGAGTTTAGTTTTGTATTCAAAAGCTTGATGTTTTGACCTTTACTAATGCATTTTATTTTTTAAAAATTAAAATGGTATTGAGATTCAAATAAAACTAACCAGACCTAATAAAACTAAACTAGCCCTTTTTTATTAACATGCATG